>CM039680.1:150124964-151437464 GCA_022537955.1 Schmidtea mediterranea | reverse complement strand
ATAATAATAATAATAATAATAATAATAATAATAATAATAATAATAATAATAATAATAATAATAATAATAATAATAATAATAATAATATAAATAATAATAATAATAATAATAATAATAATAATAATAATAATAATAATAATAATAATAATAATAATAATAATAATAATAATAATAATAATAATAATAATAATAATAATAATAATAATAATAATAATAATAATAATAATAATAATAATAATAATAATAATAATAAATAATAATAATAATGAAAATAATATTAATATTAAAGTTAATTACAGATATTAAGAACAATAAATATACTAAAAATAATAATAATAATAAAATAGATAAATGCATCACGAATGCAATATGAAAACATCATGAGTACAACTTGAAAAACAAAGGATCTCTGTTCCATTTAAAACAATTTCACTTTGAAAAAAATAATTCCTTAATAAATTTGTAAAAGAACATTTGTACTGACTTATTCATTTGTAAAAGCAAGCAATATCAGCTTTTATTAAAGTCACTACCCTTAAGGAACATTAACATACTCCTTTCACTTATATAGTGCATAATATTTAATATATTTTTGCATTCAATAGCCGAACTCTTGTTCATTTTTCTTCTATGAAAAGAACAATCGATTTCGGAAATACAAAAATGAATTCTTTAAAATATTTTAAATAAGAAATGGCATTCTTAAGATTTCTGTAAAACTAGAAAGAATGAAAAAAAATTGTCTAAAGAGGTTCATTAGTTTAGAGTCCTTCGTTGAATGATTTATTTTTGCTTTGAATGATATTGGTGCTTTTACATGTGAAATGTTAATGAATTTGCTTGATGAAATGTTGGACCTAGCACATCAAACAGGCGAGTCTTTTGAACGATGAGATGCTGATTTATTAGGAAGTGGAGCATATTTGTATTTCTATTGAATGAACTGAATTTTGTATGAATTACTCGAACAAGATTAAATATTTGTTCAGTGAATATTTATTGTATGTTTTATAAAATCATATTTCCTAATAAAAACTACTAAATGAAATGTAAATTTATAATTTACATTTTTTATACAAATTTTAGTTATGTTTTCTTTAACATTTGAAAATATTTTCAACTAGTCAGAAAAAAATATTAAAAAATGGCCAATATTTATTGTCTGAGAAATGTTCATTTTAATATTACAATTTCCTGATTGCAATTAAATTCATGCATGAAATATTTTTTGAGCAAAAATAATTTTTCAAATAATTTAAAATAAATAATATTATTAATATATTGCTTAAAAACGTAACTGGTAAAAATGTCACCCTAAAAAAATATTATTTTTTTTTATTTTTACAATCATCAAAGTTTTCATGTTAAAATTATTATTATTTTTATTAATCACTATGTCTGATTCTAATCAAAGAATATACTCCGAAACCATATAGACTATTTATATCAATATGCTGACGATACCTAAAAAATAGAGTAAAATAATTAGTAAACATATAAAATGATTGGTGGAAACTATCATAAGTGATTAAGATGTGGTACTGGAGCTTAATAAAAAGGGAATTAAAATGAAATGTCAAATAACGAGAAGGGAATAAGAGAAAAACAATAAAAACAGACACATAAATAAAAGAAGGTCATTTATAATTAACAAGTGCAAATTTAAGAAAACAAAAACAAAAGGAAAATTTGCACGTTATTTCGAAAGCTCTTTCAAGATAAGGGAAGAAATGTTGTTTGGGAATCCAGGAACGGGCACCTCTAAAAAATTAGTTATCTGGACAGATGTCAGTGATAATGGAGGCCCAAAAGGGATTAGCGTTAAAAGATATCAGAAATTCTATTCGACATCAGTAAGTGTTATTGAAGGATGTAGTATAAAAAGGAAGAGCAATTGAAATTGGAACACACAAAAAATTAAGAAAAAACTTGCGAAAGACAAAAACTACGAAAGAAAAAATTGCGAGAGACAAGAAATTTGCAGGAGACAAAGAATTACAGAAGACAAAGAAAAACAAAAGGAATTAAAGAGAAATTTGAAACAGAAATTAAGCAAGGTCAAAGCAACTAAATCAGATTTACCGATCTCAGAAACCCACCGCAGTAGTCAGGTGATTGTTAAGCCTATTGATCCGAAAAGTGCTATTCTTCCCGAAGGGTCGCAATAAGCACTAAGTGTGATTGATTGATAATTCGTTGTGTCATTTTAAAGTGGAGATAAAGTGTATTAATCAATAAAGTTTATATCGTTTGGAGTTCGTTACGGTTGTTTAAAGCACGCTTGGAGTCAGATCGACAATAATTCCTATTTAAATTCACCGACAAAACCACAAAAAATATATAATAATTCTGTATTTGTAGAACTCGTAACATAATGTTTGTTAAAAAATGTTAACACATGCCGTATTCCTCCATCATAAAAATTAAATATTTTCATGTTCTGTAAAAGTTACATTAATGTCATTAATGTTGCGGTCCACGAATACCTTAAATTCCATAGAAATTTAAAGGCTCAAGACCATTATATGCAATGGCTTTTGTACGGAATTGTTGAAAATAATCATCAAGAAGAAATACATCTAATTTGAGATATTTTTACATGTAATCCAACAAATAAAGTATTTTTGTTAGAAAAAAAGAATAAGTATCATTACATCGCAGTGACCAGTATTAAACATTTAATGAATTAACATTGAAACAATGACTGTAATATCCAAATAAGATGCCATTAGTTTCCACATTGTCTTAACGGTTTCCTGTTAGACAATGCTTTCACACAACATGTTGCTTTTTGTTGTAAAACTGAAACGTGTACAACTCTTTATACTTTACCACAAAGTAAAAATTTATAATTTCAAAACTATGCAAAGACAATCACACCACTCTATACAATTTATGTTAATTTTAAATTTGTTTTTCCTAAAGATATAAAACATTTTCAAATACTCATGCCTATATCAGCAGGGCTTTTATTAGTAAAAAATTATACAAATGTAAAATAATTTTATGAATTTATTGGATTTGATTGTATTTTACGATCTTTTATAAAGGTTGAGGAAATATCTATCACAATTGTCCTTCCCTATTATGAAATTGAAAGCAAAAAACGTTTGACATTCATGTCTTTTGTGGAAGAAATTATTCTTATTTATAATACCATTTTGTCCAGGATAGATTAAAACTCATTCTATATTTTGAACAATAACTAATTTTTATTCATTTTGTTAATACCGATTTACAATACTAGACTATAAACAATATTTTTGCCTCTTGTTGATCATCGTCTATAACGAACAATGTTGAGAGATTTTTCAGCCTTGACATACAGCAATGTAACGAGAAGCAATTGCATGTCACATCCAAGCTTGTTACTTTGAGCGAAAAAAACATTGATAGCTTTAAATATCACAGTTGATATAGAAATAGCATAGACAAATGTCATGTTACTACTGTTCACCGTCCATAAATGATGTCACACACATAAGGTGGAATGAGTAGTATTGGTAACAATGCTCACCTGCTCGAATGCCATTCGGCTGTCATACACATTACCAACATAGTTCCAACATAATTTTAGGAACTATGATGTCAAATCTTAAATTTTGTATTTTTTCAACATAATTTTCTACTAATTTCTGCTTTCCAGGACCGCCTTTTTAATATATGTTTTCTCATACGATATTATCGCAACATTACACTAAAATGTTAATAAATTATTTGAAATAAGTTCATTTTTAAATATGAAATGCGGCTTTTTAGGGAGGGTGTACAAAAGATTTTTAAAGTCATATTTGAATGGGGGTCTAACGTTTTGTGACGACGTGTGACAAGGGTGGGGAGGGATGGGGTAAAATCTGACAAAAATCGCGTGACGTCATTTATGGACGGCCCTTATGTAAAATAGATATAGATATAACAAACCAATTTATTATTATTGTAATAAAACTTTTCATTTATAATAATTTGTCAAGACTTATTAATCCGATTCTCCTTCTGATAGAGTGAATATTTTTGTATATTTATTGCTTCTTTATTCTCATTTTAAAGTTTATGGAACACGCGGCCCATTCAATCCAAATATGTGGCCTTTTGGAAATTTCATAAATTTTAAAAAATCAATTGATTAATATTATATTAATTAAAAAATACTATTTTCAGAATTCAGGTCAGAAAAATAACCTTTGATTTAACTTTTCAAGTAGATTTTCAATACATTTCCGAGTTATTTCCTGAAAATCTTTTTGAAAAAGAGATATTTTTCAGTATTTATCTTATTGTTTTTTAAAAAATGGCCTACATTCACTTTGGGTTGTAGAAGCCTGATTTAGTCCATGAATTCCACTTGGGTACAACTTTCTAATAATTACATCATTCATTCGTATTTTCAATTAAAACTTATGTTTTATTTAGATCATGTTTAAAGAAGTTTTAATTTTTATCTTTATGAGGAAGTTTTATGATGAAGAAATTTTTAAATTGAAAATTTTAAAAATTAAAAAGTTTAGATTAATTTTTAAAAAAACAAAATAAGAAGATATTTTAATTAAAAATATCATCGTAGAAAATTTGTTTAAATAAGAAAGATTAAAGAAAACATTTTTTAGAGTTTGATATTTGTTGAAATAAAATTTATGGAAACAAAAACTGATTTTAATGTTTTACAGGATGAACCTCCTAATATGGTGGCAGCGGTAAACACGGACGCAATCACCGAAAGATTGCTACCAAAGGTATTCTGCCAAGGGGACGATTTGGAAAAGTTCATTAAAAGATGCGAAATTTATTTCGACGCCAAGGGAATCACGCAGAAGAAAGACCAGGAAAGATTAACATCTTGCATGATTGATGAGGATCTCCTGGAAGTGTACGCCAAAACACTGAAAAAAGCCGAAGGATTCCAGGCTAGGTTGCGATTGGCATTCGATCGTGAAAGAGATGTTTTAAAGGATCTACAAAACTTGTTGAATTACAAGCGGAAGGGTGAAGAAATAGAAACGTATTTTAAAAAGGTGGAGGACCTTGTTGATAGGTTGTTCGAAAATAAAGAATTTACCAAAGAGAAATTAACAGCAAGGATGTTAATAGTATGTGCAGAGAATAAAGAAGTTGAGAAAGAAGTGATACTACGGAAGATAAAAAGCACAGAAGAAATAAAGGAAACACTAACTCTGATGGACAAAGTAGAAAAGCAAAGAGAGCAGATAAACAGTATGAAAAGTTACGCCAGAGTGGTCTATCAGGAACCACAGGGAAGAGTACAATACAAGAAGAAAGAACAGAGAGAAGAAAGTATCCGAAGAGAAATGCCAGAATGCTGGTTATGCCACAAAATAGGACACACGAAAATTGATTGTCCAATAAAAGGTAAAATAGAATGCTGGACATGTCATAGAAGCGGACATATAAGTAGAAACTGTCCAGATAAAAAATCTCCAAGATGTTTTGGGTGTGGGAAAGAAGGTCATATAAGAAGATTGTGTCAGGAAATACGCTGTGAAAGATGTAGCAGAAATGGTCATAGATCCGAGGAGTGTTATACAAAGATGAGGTACGGGCAAGCGACGGAGAGACAAAGATTCACGGGAAACAGATACAGTCGAATAAATGGTATCGAGGAAGAAGAAGAAAGGGAATCGTGTGTAGAGACAAATGAAGATAATTTTAGGAAGACGTACCCAAACAACAGGGCTCCACCAGTAGAGGAGTTGGTTGGAGCCATATTTTAACAGAAAATTTGATGGGATATCCTCAAGGGGCAGAAAAGTGGGAGAATGTTGGAAGGGTAAGCGAGAAAGTATACAGGTTCCTAAAGAGAGAAATGTTTGAAGAGGAAGTGGAGAGAATTGGAACCATCGAAACGGAGCAGGTTGTTGAAATTTTGTATAACAGAATGCAAGGAAGGCCTAGTATAACAGTAAGGATGAATGGGGAAAATTTCGACTGTTTATTAGACACTGGGGCAAGAATCAATGTAATGAGTGTGAACTGTTTCAACAAGCTACGAGGACAACAATTGACGAAAAGTGACGATAAGTTACGATGCGCAAACGAGAGTACGATCGAGACAATAGGAAAAACGAAGGTGCAAGTAACCATTGGAAATGTTTCGAAGGAAGTTATATTCATTGTGGCGGAGAAAGTGACACCAGACGTGATTGGAGGAATCGAATTACAAGAAACATTTGGATTTAGACTGTTAAAAATTAAAGATATCGAGGCTAGTGAAAAAGACAAGAACTATATTTGTAACATTGAAGCAAAATTTGGCAGAAAAATAAAGGATGAAGAACGATTGATACGAGCGTTGGAGCAGTTAAAGATCAATGAAGATAGCAAATTAAAGGAAATTATAACAAACAGTGGAAACGTGTTTATGGCAGATAAATGGGATGTGGGTCGCACACATTTGGTAAAACACAAGATAGTTACAAGAGGTGAGCCGATAAACATAAAACCATATCGCCAACCACTAAATTTGGAATCAAAGATTGAAGAAGCAATACAAAATTTGTACGAAAATGGAATTATACGGAAATGTAACTCTCCATGGAATACACCGCTAATATGTGTATGGAAAAAAGAGAAAAAGGATATTAGACTATGCTTGGACTTTAGACAGCTGTACGCGGTAACAGAGAGGCAGGCATTTCCAATGCCAAACATAGACGAGATGTTGGATTTGTTAGGAGGATCCGTCTTTTTCAGCTCAATCGATCTAGGTAATGCATATTACCAAGTGGAACTAGAAGAAGAATCACAGGAGAAAACAGCTTTCTCAACAAAGAACGGACAATATTGTTTCAACAGAATGCCGTTTGGAATTGCAGCAGCACCAGGTACGTTCCAAGAAATGATGACAAAAGTATTAGGCAAAATAAAGGGAGCAATGGTGTATTTGGACGACATCTTGATTTATTCAAGCAGTAAAGAGAAACACTATACAATACTCGGAGAAGTGTTAAAGGCGATTGAGGAAGCAGGCCTAAGGATTAATTCAGAAAAATGCCAAATAATAAAGAAAGAAATCAGATTCTTAGGACACATAATCAGCAAGGAAGGAGTACAGACAGATCCATCTAAAATTCAGGCCATACAGAACTTTGGGAAGCCTAACTGCGTAAAGAAACTCCGAAGCTTTTTAGGTATTTGCAATTATTATAGAAGATTCATCAGTGATTATGCAAAGAAGGCAAGGATGTTAGAACAATTATGTAGCGGACCAAGTAACAAAAACTTAGAATGGAGTGAAGGAACGAATAGCGTGTTTGAGGGATTGAAATTAGCACTCACGACGGCGCCAATCTTATGTTTTCCGGATCTGAAAAAAGAGTTCATTTTAGATACCGACGCTAGTTTCGATACCATTGGAGCAGTACTCTCACAAAGAGATAAAGATGGAAAGGAAAGAGTAATTGCGTATGGATCACACTCGATGACGAGCCACGAGAAAGGATATTGTATTACAAGAAAGGAACTATTGGCGGTATATTATTTTTGCATTCATTTTAAGCACTATCTCTACGGAAGAAGATTCACGCTCAGGACAGACCACAAGGCAATCACGTTTATGATGACAACCAAAAAGCCGATTACTTCACAATTCCAAACATGGATCAATTATTTGAGCAGTTTAGATATAAGAGTAAAATACAGAAAGGGTATTAATCACCAAAATGCAGACATGGTGTCGAGAACTAAATGTGACACGTGTGTTAAATGTCAAATGGCCCACGAAGAAGCTAAGAAAGGAAAGATAAAAACAAGATTACTAGACTCGATCAGAGAAGAGGGAAGAAGAAACATCCAACATGGAATTGTAGAAGAAGTACGAAAGAAAACGATGATACCTGAAAATGAGTTACAAGAAACAATAAAGGAAATACATAGACTATTGTGTCATGCTGGAGTCGAGAAGATAGCCGATTATATGAAAGATAGATATGTTGGAAAACACCTGTGGAGTAAGATTCAGGAGATTGTTCGAAGTTGTGAGATTTGTCAAAAAACCAAGGCTTTAACAATAACAACGAAAGAACCAGTAAAAAGACAAGATTCGAAGGAAATGTTCGAAATCATATTCGTAGATATATGTGGACCGTTGGCAGAAACAAAAGGACGTAAGAAGTATATATTGGGCATAATAGATCAGTATAGTAAGTATCAAGTCTTGACAGCGATAACAAAACAAGACGAAGAAACAATAAAGAAAACGATTTTAGAAAAGTGGATTTTAAGATTTGGATGCCCAAAAGAGATAAGAGTTGATTGCGGAAAGGCGTTTGAATCAGGAATGATGAGAGAATTCACAAAGATGTTAGATATTAAATTATGTTTTTCGAGTCCATACCATCACCAAACAAACGGTCAGATAGAAAGACAATTCAGGACAATACGGGATTTGATAAATGCTACTTTACAGGATAGAAAGAAGACGGATTGGGCAGAGATATTACCAGAAGTCGAATTCACTTTAAATGCAACCAAACAAAAAACGACAGGGAAAAGCCCGGCAGAGATAGTTTTTGGAAAAAAGGTACGGGTCCAAAGAAATACCGATAAAGGAAGAACTAGAAGAACAAACAAGGAGAAAATTCAATGTAGGAGAAGAAGTATTAGTAAAAGTAGAAACACGGCACAAAGGCCAGGACAGGTATGAAGGTCCGTACAAAGTGATAGAGAAAGTGCATGACAGACGATACATCTTAAGAAATGAAGATGGAAAAAGGATCGAAAAAAATGTGGAAAAACTTAAAAATTTCTTAAGAAGGGGGATATGAGGAAGTTTTATGATGAAGAAATTTTTAAATTGAAAATTTTAAAAATTAAAAAGTTTAGATTAATTTTTAAAAAAACAAAATAAGAAGATATTTTAATTAAAAATATCATCGTAGAAAATTTGTTTAAATAAGAAAGATTAAAGAAAACATTTTTTAGAGTTTGATATTTATTGAAATAAAATTTATGGAAACAAAAACTGATTTTAATGTTTTACAGGATGAACCTCCTAATAATCTTGAAAACCTATTTCAACTGACCTGCATATCATACAGCTCGTTCTTTAATTCTAATTTAAACTGACTGTCATTATAGTTTCTGTTTTTATTTTCTTTGCCGTTTCCTCAATAACTTAATAGTGATCTTCTGTTTCATGTTTTAATTTAATGTCTTTTAATTGGCTTTTTTTATTTCATCTTCATTTTCGAACCTCCGTATTTTATTTTTTCTATCTCTAATAATAATGTCTCCTCATAGTTTACGTTCACTTAATTGTTTCTAACATCTTCAACATCTATAATTAGGATATTAAATTAATTAAAATAATATTAAAACAAATATAATCATTATAATATTTATTAATAAATCAGTAATCAACATTCTCAAATAATAAAAGAAAAAATCCTTTTTAATCATTAACATAATCATTAATCTTTTATTTTCAATTGTGAAATAATTAAATTGAAAAAGAATTCAAATTACAAAATATTTTTTATTAAAACATTGATTAATTAAATAAATTAAATATAATTAATTAGTTACCGTTCATATCTTTTGATAAACATAATTACTTCTTAATTTTAGTTTGAAAAATTAAATAATTTTTTCATAAAATTATTATTTTCTTGTACAAAGTTGTTTGAAATTATAATTTTAAAATATAATTTGTTTGAATTGGTTTTTACTCAGAGAAACATATTGAACATTTTGATTAACTTTTAATTAGAAAATAAAATATTTAAAAAACCTCATAATTATTGTGTTAGAAAAACTTGGAAAATGATAAACTATAGTTTTAATGGATAAATTATGAATCTTCAAAGCGTAAACTTTTAAATATAGGCTCTGTAACGAATAAGTTGAAATAATAATTAATTAAAAATTTATTAATTATAAGTGGAAAATTTTCATTTTTTATAATGTTCGATTTATTCAAAAGACTCAAGAGTTCCACAGATATTGCCTACGACGATCACGGAAGTTGAAAAGTGCAATGTGAGTAGGGTTTGTACTGGAAAACTACCAGAATTTTCTGAAGAAATTAAATTTTTTATATTTAATAAAATTATTATATTTAATAAAATAAAATTGCATAAATTAATATTTTTATAAATAAATCATAAAATTTCAAACTGTCAAATGCTCATTTTGATTGGTTGATTGGACTGATAAAAGCGTCTGCAACGGACAAATGATAATATTCCGAGTTTTGAGCATTAATTTCCACAGTGAAATAATAACCAATTCCAATGAACAATACAACAAAATGTATGGAGGACACCTTGAAACGTCCAAATGTTGCACTATATCATTTTTATTTATATTTTCCATTAGCATTCTTTGGTATCATATTCAATGTATTGTTATTAATTTGTTACAAGCGATATCAGGATCAGATCATAGGGAGAAGATCAACATATCAATTATTAATGAAAATTATAGCTTTTTCCGATAATTTTACATCATTTTGTTTACTGGCAGAAAATTTTCTTTTGTTATTCTATGATTCTATCAGTCCGGCAGCATTAGAGATTAATTCCATTTTTAAAAATAGTATTTTTACTACAGAATTGCTGATATTTGATTTGCTGGCCATTGACCGGCTGCTCGTCATTATTAGACCCTTCTTAACATGGTGGAATAAAATATTCATTGTAAAATTTTTTCTTTTATATTTATTCTTTCAAGTGAGCTTAGAAATCATTTGTCGAACCTTTGTCGTTATAAATCTACAATGTATGACAACTCTCATTCCGAGATATATTTATTATTATTATTATGCAGTGATTGTTGCCGGATTTTCAAGCATAAATGTTATAATTTACGGAACGATAGCTTTGATATTTTACCGGAAAACCCGACGCAACCGGTTGATAAGCAATGATCAGCAAATTCTGCACATTAGAAAGCTTACGTCAATCTCGTTTCAATCTTCTTTCGTCTACGTTGTAACTCTGATTCCGTCGGAAATCTTCCGGATCAATCCAGATCTGATGAATGGCCGTACGATCACAAACATCTCATATTTGAATTGTGTTTCAAATTTCGGAATTTTACTTTTTCACAATCGATTTTTGAAAAGGAAATTTTTGATTTGTAATAAACTATTAATTTCCCCTGTCAATCACATATCAATAACTAATTCAGAAAATTATTAATTATTTTACTTATTAATAAATTATTTAAATTGTTTCAATTAATTTATCAAGCTAAATAAACATTCATATTTCATTATATTATTAAAATTTTAATATTTTTTTCATTTGCAATGTGATGTCTAAAATAACGTCTAATTTTATCATAAAATAAATGGATAAATCCCATCAGTTGCCGTAATGTAATAAATTTTGCCAAAACTCTTTTTCCGAAAAAGTTTTAAAAATAAACATTTCTGATTAAATATTAATTTTTTACTGATTGCTAGCTAATGAAGCGCTTTTGTCACTAATTAAAACAAAATATAGAAATATGAAATTATAGAAAAGGTTTCTTAATTATTAATTGCAAATATGTTAAATTTTGCAACATTTCATAAAATTTCAAATTTTAAAAGCAAAAATGAATCAAAACATAATTTTAGCATTTCCCTAAAGGACATAATAAAAAATATTATGCATAAAATTTTATTATTGGAATTCTTTCTTTTTGATATTCCAAGGAAATTTTTTATAGAACTTTGTTGAAATATATAGGAATAATATACCTGTTTCGGTAATTAAACTGAGCAATATGATATCAATGAGATTTAGTTTGTATTATCAAAACGCAACTCACTTGTTCTAGCTTTCGGTTTCTCTAAGTGAATAGTAAAGTTCGATTGATGATGATGGGTCACCCAAACCACTGTCAAGCTTTTCACATGAATACTGTAAACGATAAAATGATTGCTGAAGACATTTCTGGGTGCAAAATTACGTACTGTATCTTGAAATAACTTGTATAATTTACAATGGTTATCTTTATAAGACGTTTGCCAGTTTTCCAAAGCAAACCAAACTGCTGTAAATAATATAACCTAGAAAATCTTCACTCAATTTATTCCGGGTTGATAAGTCATGTATGTTCGATGAAGAATTGTTCTTCAAATAAAAATGTCTAAACATTAAAATTGTCTGAATTAGAGGATTCACTGACTAATATTAGTGAACACAATTTTTTGTTTGTATTTGTATTGTAGTATTTGAAATGGTATATAGAAGCTTTATATTTAAAATGATATCAATGTTAATTAATGTTATAAAATATTAAAAATAATATAATTAAAAAAACAATTTTAAATTTTAAAAGTTAATAAATCATTTATTTTATAATTTTTAGATATGTTTTGATAATTTTGTTTGAAAGTAAATCTAATCTGATGATCACTGTGAATCTGTTGAAATATATAATATAAGTTATATTCGATTGAACTTTTCTAATTTTCAAAATAAATTTTTTTCCTAATTCATTTTGTTTCTTTCAAAAATACAAAAACAATGTTTAAAATTTTTTATTCTCTTCATACATTTTTTGTAGTAATTGTCTTTTGTCTTTTTATATTTAAAATAGGCCTCTTAGTTACTGTCATGAGGCCTGATTTATCTTCCAACTGTGCAGAATTTTTTAATATTATTTTTCTTAGACCATTAATTCTTTTATATTTCTTTACTGTATTTTTCGTATTGCCAATTTTGTTAATGAAACAAATTCATTTATTACTGGTTAGTATTATTAAAATATTATTAGTTTTACTCATAAAACTGGTTAAACTTTCCTTATATTTATGTTTTATTTTTTTTTGTATTTTTAAGTTGAAAACACATCAATACTTAATTTTTCAACCGAGTTAAAAAAACGCACAAAATTTTACTTTTACTCTAAAAATACTGTATCAAAGAAATAATAAGGAATCACGAACTCTAAAAATTAGAGAGAATATTGATTGTGTAAATGTTTAGCTATTTTTCTAAATTTTTTCCTAACATTTTTATTATATTTCAAATTGCATTGTAAAATTTTATTTAAGAATAAATTTAAATAATTTTAAATGGAAAAAATGTTCTTGAAAAACCGTTCCAAAATTTGATTGAAATAATTGTCTTTCATCAATATATGTTTTCATTGTTTTGACTTTGCCCATTTTCCTTTACCTAATTTTTGAATTGTATTTGTAGATAAATTAAGAGACAGTCATTTATTTAATACTTTGATTGCACTAATTTCAAAATTTTTTGGATGCTAAAAATAAAGTTAATTTAAAATGAATTTAATTTTGAAACAAATATGAATAAATATTTGACTATCAAAAAGAAAATGAAAAAAATAAAACAACTAAGGTTTGAATAAAATATATTCTTTATTAAATTTAAATCAATTAGATATTATATTTTATCACATATTATCTACCTTGAGCAAATTAAATCTCTCATTATTTCGATTTTTATTTCATAAAAAACCTCGGAAGAAAAATATTTGCAAGTGAAAAGGAAGATAATTTTTGGGTAATCAAATAAAAAATCAACAAGACTGGAAAACGTTACAAATTTTCAAAGTAGGAGAAACAGAAAAATATAGAGTAAGATAGGCAGACCTCAAGCGCGTTTAGAAGTAGAACGTTCTTGAAGGAGAAAAAAAATATTTTTGAAAGCTGACAATGACATAACGACAAACGATAGTCAGGTAAGAAAGATTAACGAAATATAGCTAGGACAAACAATATGTGAATTTAGAATCAAAAACGATGATAACAATTAAATATAAACTAACCAGATATACAAAGAATTCAAGAAACGAGAATCGAAAGGGAAATAATTGCAATGAGCAAGTAACGGAAAACAATCAAATAAGAAATACAGCAACAAGAAATAAATCAGGAAATATAACGGTTCGATAGTACTCTACGTCATTAATAAACCAGGAATATAAACGCCAATGAAAATCGTACAAAGCGAATAAACGAAAATAATGAAATCAGAGAATTAAACCGAGACAAAAGCAAAAGAAGATTCGAAAGTGAATTCAAACATAGATATAAAATTTATGAAAATGATATTAAGTACTGGAATTGTAACAAACTCTCATATTTTTATAATTGTTGTTGTTTAAATAAACCTAGTTGTGAGTGGAAACACGAAGATAAAATAAAGGAAAATAATCAATAATATCACTATATTAGTCTTACACTAATTCATTTTTAATATTTGACAGTTTGATAGCAATGTATATTTAATATTTATCAGTGTAATATTAATTCCTAGCTATTAAAATTGTGTCAGAAAAAAATGGAAATACCACAGCTACATATGGCATTGAATTTGACAGAATAATATGGAAAATAAAGATCATAGATTACAAATATTTCCAAGATCAGAAACCTTTGAAGGTTGCTTTCAATGGGAAACGTATAAATATTCTGATAAACTCGTATGAATCAAATGATTCAATGTTTGGATATTTCGACACAAATGAAATTAAAATAATATATGCAGATGAAAATAAACCACAGTGAAAATGAATATAATAAAAATAAGATAAGTTAAAATATAAGCATGGATGAGAACATAGTAAAAACTCTTTATAAAGTTGGAATCCGATTATTCAATACTACAAGATAAAAACCAATTTTTGAACACAACTTTAACTGAAGAATTATCCATTGGGCTATTAGATATCTCTTAGACAGACCTGCCTTTAAGGTTAGCAGTTTCTGTTGAACATAAGACGACGACGACTTCGAAACTTTATTTAAAGCATTAGATCAATACAATGAGTCAAGTCTGGCTGATATAATTAAAGAACCAGTGAAGAATGTGAAAATATCATAAGTGGTTTAAGATAACAAGTTCACCTTATAAATTTTTAACCACTATGTACATTACCAACATGGAAACTACCATGATTATATGTGAGGGATAGCAAAGAAATCTTCAAGAATTACAGGTTAATCCTTATGAAAGTAAAAATTAAAAAGCACCTATTTAGCAACACTGATAAACAATTTGTATTTGAAATCAAATTCTAATTCTTTGTTAAAATATGATTTCCTTATCGATATCATTCTGAATTCATTAACTGAAATATTTTGAAGGAACCTGAATTGTGTAGGACACGAAACCTACCATTAAAAGAAAGTCACAACTACAATGCGAAAGCTTTTATTGTTCTTTAAATAAGTTCTAGTATTGATTAGTCATTCTTTATTTCCCATTCAACATGAAAAAATATTGGTTCCATTGTGCTTTATGAAAGAAAGCGTTTTCAAAATCAGCATAGATTTCCAGATAATTTATGGAGCATCTATCAAAGTAGATAATCGAGAGAGCATACAAATTAATAGAACAACCAACAGAGCACATATAAATTTCAGATAAACTTTGATGTTACTAATTACTGTTTTGGAGAAATTGAATTAGCCACTAAAATTTACCGGCATTTTATATTTAGCGTTTAATATATTTTTTGAAAACAACAGTTTGTTTTCACTGTTTTAAATGATTTTATATTGTTGCCTGAGTTTGACATCTAGATTTGAAAGAACAATATTCTGTCTGTTGGGGAAGTGGACGAAATTTCAGCAAAGTGTATCTGAACAAGAAGGATGTAAAATATATGATAATTGTTACTGAAATGTCTCAAATGGATCGTTCCTTAAAAACATTAAAAAACAACAAACAAGTTTTATTGAGAAATCAAATAAATTCCATTGTTAAATTTCTATCTAATCAAATATTTTCGGTAAATCAGGAAAAATCTAAAATAGTAAATAGAACGATGTGATAAAATGAATAAGAGGTTTTCAATCTGTTGCTATGGAAAATAATAATATTTCCTTCAATGGACTTTTATTCTATTAGGTTGTGTAAAAAGTTTTGGATTCGGGCAGTTTTGGATTACAATTTAAATATAGAGTAAAATTTAAATTTAAACACCAGTACAAAATTAAATGAATTCAAGCAATGGTAATATACTAGCTCGTGTAAAAAGAGTTTATTAACTTATAACTTCCATGTATGCAAAGTGCTTTGTAAATTCACTTGCTGCTGCTGCCCTGGAACTTTTTACACGACCTAATATAAATTGCACAAAACAAAATATTGATCTATAATCCAAAATATTAAACAATTTTAAAATTTCTCGAAATTACTATAATAATATATCATTGTAATTAAATCCCAGTCTCAAAATAATTGGAACATGCAAATTAATTATCTTTCCCCATGGGATCTCGTGAATAATCGAAAACAATAAATTGTTAGAGTTTTCTAATATCATTGCGAATGATTAAGAGCAAAAATTATTACATAGAAATTCATTACTTTGTATTATTTCAAAGAAAGTTTTGCGATAAAAATTCTTATTTCCTAAGCAACAGAAAAATTTCTTAATGAATTGTAAATATTAAAAATTAATTTTATAATAAATTCAAGTCAATTTACTTCCGATTTTACAGGAAAACATTGTAGTGTTATAATTATTTAAAAGTCGGTTCTCGCTGACTCATCGTGTCCCTTCGAAATAAATAAGCAAGCCCAACACAGAATAACTTTATTCACAATTTATCACAATTACAGATGGTCACCAATTTGCACTTTCTCTCATTGACAAATTGTTTATTATCGTAAGGTAAGAAACCCCAAATGCTAATCATCAATCTAGCACGATACTTTAATGTTTTAACTTTGTTTTTACTTAGTTAAAAATAGTAATTGCTTTCTCAATTGATTCTTGTTGATAAAATTTTCATCGACCACACTTGCACTCTTTTGTTTTAAACTTTTCCTTTTTTAATCAGGAGTAGGAAATTATCAGAATCGTAAACAACATTTGCCATAAGGAATTTTATATAATATTTTCACCCTCAATTGAGATCATAATAACAATTTAATAACCCCATTGGCGCCCGTTTGATTTTTTTTGTTATGGTTATTACAAGCTCTGCGATTTCCTCATAGCTCGAATTTCCCAATGCATCGGTGTTTCTATCAGCAATATATTGGGATATTAAAAATTCGTCGATGAATAGGTCTCTCGATCCGACTCCTCGTGTTCAATAATCAGTAAGACAAAAATCCCAACAAAGAAATCTTTCTTGACAGATATTCACCACGATACAAAATAATTTATTTATCGTACACACCCTAAGGGTATCATGATGTAAGTTAAACTACAATCTGATTAACTTTATCGATTTACTGCTATTCACTCGTTTCCTTCGACTCGTTATTTTGGCGTAACTTATTTTGTTGTCAGTTGCTTTTATAGTTTATGGATTCCCATTAATCTGGATTACTAATGAAAAACAATTTTCCATTTCGGACAATTTATTGCCCGTTTCACTAATGCCGGAAACACATAAAGCTGACGTTCAGCTCGGCGGCCCTTGATTAATGGGTTCTTCGGTAAATAATTTAATTAATTTGTTTTTGGGCTTCCGACCCTTCAATATACCATATCTCAGTCTAATAATATTTTATTCGTCTTCACAATCAAATTTGCCACCGGTTACCACTTTTTCCACCCGAAAAATATTGATTTTTACTTTTTTCAAAATTTTAATTAATTTTAATTGCTTTTGATAATTTTAAAATTTTATTATTTTTATTCATGTTTAGTTATAACACCGACATATTTCCCCCTTTAATTAGAATTCGTCCTCGAATTCAGATATTTCATTTTATCTAGGATCATTAGTGGGCAAAAAAACATTCAACCGGAAATAGTTTGACTACCGAAGTTGAAGCTACCACCAATAAATGCCGTGTCACACGAAAGATTAAGTTTGAAACGTATCCGATCAAATAGTTACACCTAATTCGGCGCATGTTATTAACTTTATTAGTATTTTTATTCAATTCATTTTCATTGTAATTGAGATTATAGACCCCTCTGGTGATTTAATGTATGGCCGTTAGTGTTGCGATATTTGAACTGTTTAAATGTTTCGTTATATTTTGGACCAACTTATTGTGGAAAACCGATAAAAAGCAATATGACATTAAATTAAGACAACGTTGATAACAGCATGTTTTTATTTTATTAAATTTGATAATTAAAGATAATTAAGGAAAAATGTTTTTTTAAAACATTAAATTATTTTGTTTATTTTCTTAAATTGATAAATTTAAAAAAATTTTGTTTTTCTCTTTCTACAGACATTTATTTAAAGATAATGATGTTGTTGTAGTCATTTATATTTATAAATAATGCATTAACTCAGAAACAATTAATGGATTTAGTGAGATCTCATTAATGGGCAATTACTTTCTTGTTCGAAGAACAAAAATTTGCCTCTTCCGAAATTCCAGCGTGTATCGGCAAGAAAGTATCAACCTCACATGCATATCCGCCCTTATTCAATCATGCATGCGATCAATCAGCTATCATACACTGGATTACATCATCTAACTCTGGCATCATGGTAATGCTCACTTCATTTCTCTTATTCTTTTATCTATGTTGGGCCAGAACACAAACGGCCTTGTGAATGTTTAAATGAATCGGTAACACACATGCGAATATAACATGCAGCTTTAAATTCAAAACCTATGAAAACATCAATTAACCCTATCAAAATATGAGAGAAAAACAATTACATATAAAATAATAAACATAAAAATAAATTAAAATAATAACAAAAAAGCAACAAGATCCGCACGATATAAATATAAACATAACACGAAAACCCAACAAATTCGACAGAAATTTGATAATTTAATGAAAATGAAATTAAAAATCAAAGAATTTGAATTAGAAAAAATTCAGTAAAAATATCAAATAAAAAATTATCAAATGAAATTAAAAAAAAATAATAAAAATTAAGATTAGAATACACTAGAAAATACCAAGGTCGAATTTTGTTTTACTAAATCAAAAAGAACACGCAAGGTTAAGGACAAAAAATAGGTATATATACCGATTCATTTTTACACAATTTTAATCGTTTTTAAATCGTTTTATATCGTTTTACTTATAAAACAGCTTTTTAAAAATCTATTTTTAGGTGAGTGAGAGTTTTATTTGGAAACTCTCTCCACGTCACGTCCTCGCAACCTCGGTAGAGCTCTGCTTGGATGTCGGTGTGGGGAGAGTAGTATTTTGTATGATTTGAACCAATGAGATCGCCGTTCTGAATACGATCTCATTGTTTCTTTTATTTTTGTCTCCTTTTTTTAAGAACAATTTTGTTCGTCTTTCTCATTGAAAAAAATTTTTTTTCTCAAATAAACAGTGTTTATTACCAGTTACATGTTTAATACAATTATCCGAAATTCAAAGTGTTTATTATGGAATTTTTTTTTTGGAAAACTGGACCCATGCAAACGCTCAACCTTTGCTGATAAATTTATACATCCTCCATTTCAAGTACGAATTATTATTGATTTTATTATTAATCCTCAACTGCACTCAGGAAGCTACCAATTAATTTTAGAGACTAGCGGAATGTGTGATCAGAAAAACGAGTCCACAATTCCACCACAAATTGGGCCAAAGAAGACGTCAACGAACGAAGACAACGCACCGCATGCATTTTACAACATGTAAGGTTGCCATTTGTTTTCCTAAGAATTCTAACTAGTACTGCCAGCACTGAATCACCGAAAAAACCCGACGATAGATGCAGACACATTCGATGAAGCAAAGAACTACATATTATTACCCCAAGATCCCCCAACCCTTGAAAGAGCAGAGTTGAGGTCCTGGGAAAGGATAAATATAAAGTTTAAAAGTCACCAACAAAAGAAAAATATATAGACTAGTAGTTAGAAGAATTAGAATTTTATTTTATTCAACAAAACCTGTCGCCATACAAAAAATTATTAACCAGCCTATATACACTATATTTCGAGACTACTCACAATAGGAAGTTTAATCGGCTGTATATCAGATTTTTCGTAACATCATTATTCGTAATTAATCTACGTTCTAAACATAAAAGTCAAAAATGACTTCGACTATAAATCCAAATTTTACGTCATCATTATCTAGATTTTTGCTAATTCGTCAAAGGTAAACATTTTATTCAGGTTACAAAACTGAGACCATGACCCTATGACCCGTAAAACGACTATCATTCGTACTATTATCGTCCTTATTGTACATTTAAAATTATTATTTTTACCAAAAATTTCATTATTATTTCTATTATTATTGTTATTAATATTAATATTATTATTTTCATATTATTATTATTATTATTAATATTATTATTTTCATATTATTATTATTACTATTAATATTATTAATTTCATATGATTGTGGTTATTATTATTATTATTATTATTATTATTATTATTATTTTCATATAAGATTATTATCTTTATTATTGTCATTACTCATATTACTATTATTATTATTACTAAAATATTATTATTGTTATTATTAATATCATTGATCTTTAGTATATCAATTTACCATTGTTACGAGCCTTATAGTATCGTTAATGTTAATGACTTATGGTGATCTTAGTATGCTTCGGATATCATTATTATTATTATTATTATTATTATTATTATTATTATTATTATTATTATTATTATCATTAGTGTTACCACCATCCGTGGCTAGATTGATATGATTATGGTTACTAATATATTATTATTGGTATATTATTATTAATACTATGATTATTACTGTTGTGGTCGTCATTATTATTATTATCATTTTTATATTGATATTGCTATTACCATCATTAATTATATTATTATCATTATTATTATTAATATACTATTGTTATTATTATTATTATTATTATTATTATTATTATTATTATTATTATTATTATTATTATTATTATTATTGTGGTAGTTGTTGACCATATATTACTATTGTCATTAATAAATTGTTCTCATTATTATTATCGTTAATGATGGGATCATAATTAGGTTACTATAATCCGTATTACTTACTATTCTTATTTAAAAAATTTTTAAAGTTGAAAAATAAAATTATAACGGTAAAAATAAGAAATTAAAGATGCCAAACTTTATTAAAATAAAAATATATCAAAAAAAAAATTTGTCACCTGTACCAAAAATAAAAATTGCAATTAAATAATTTCCAATCTCAGGATTTCTTTTGTGGGTTATGTTCGAGTGTCCTGCAACCTAATGGCAAATAAGATGAGTTATAAATTAAAGACCATACCTGACAGCAAGTGTTGAAGCTGGAATGGGTCGTCACAGAAGATCTAAAAATGTAAAAAATATTAGTAAAAGGTAGCTAAAATCAACTTACCAATTGTTTAACCCGTTGCTATAGTAGTAAGCGACAAGCAGGTTAAAACACATTTAGAAAAGGGACTGTATAATCGAATTTCTCCTAAACCCTTGAGTTTTTAGAGTCAAAACTGTGGCCAGTAATACGAAATAAAATATTTTATGTTATAGTAAAGTAAATTTTAATTTTTACAAATAAAATTTTATAATTATATTATAATAATTTATAAATTATATTATAGTAATTTAAATTAAAATATTTGTCTTTTTAAATTTTAGTAAATTAGGATTTCTTTTTGGTAATTTTGAATTAGTTTTCATAAATAGAAAATTTGAAATAAATCTTTAACCTGAAAAAATAAAAAATTTCTTTAATATTATTATATTATAGGACCCAGAGTGTCCCCAGCAGTGGGCATGGCGCGTTGACCAGTGTCACGGCCATGAGCACTGTTGTAGATGCTCTCGGGACGTGTAAGGAAATAAAAGGTGCATACCCATCCCTTACCCCGTCTAGATAGTATGATACGTCTCCGAGAGATATTGTTTAAAATATAAAATTATATTAATATTCATCATGTATGATTTTAAATTAATAAAGATAAGAATATAAAGATTTTTTGTTCAGTGGACTCACACAGAAAGATGTTAGAAAAGTTTCGCAAGGACATATCCGAATATCACCAAACGGCAATAACTCAAACTCAGAGGGCGGAGGCCATGGTGCGGAAGTGCCGCTACATGGAACAGACGTGGCTTCGACCGAAGACGGCAAACAAATTAAGAACAGAAATGGATGCATTGAAGGCCCAGTTAAGTCAGAAAGATGAAGCCCTGCGGCTGGCCGAGCAGAAGGCCCAGGAGCTTGAGAAACAAGTGGCCGAGTTGAAACTCAGAGATGAAATCCGCATAGGCCTCATGCAGAGCGGAACATTACTATCGGCGGAACAACAAGCCATAGTAATGCGAAACATTACAGGGAAAGAAGACGGAGTAAAAGCTATGACTCCAGGTCCCTCCCGTCCACCGGAAGTCTTGCCGAAAAGGAACCGAAGAAAGAATCGGCCAAGCAAGAAAGAAAGGGAGCGGCAGTTCAAATTGAAACGAGCTCGCCTATTAGGTCATATTTTGGACGCAAACGGATTTTAGCTCATGCAGTCAATAACTTTCAGCACCAATAAACTGACTAACATTGTGATTATTTATTAAATTTGAAAATAATTTGTCAATGTCAACCATTTGTTAAATTTAAATATAATCGGTTCATGTTAATTGTAGTGTTAGAATTGATGGTGACGTTTGGATATGAATTGCAGTTGTTGGATATGGGGATGCTAAATGATCAGATGATTAGGCAAATTATTAATTAAATAGATATATAGATGAAAGGGGGACCGATCAAGTAGAGCATGAAGTCTTCTATGACACTTCATGAACCCGAGGGGGGTTAGGACATTAGCAGTTCTTGAGAAGAAGCTCACCTTTTGCTAACCTTCCACCCACTAGTTCACAGTACCAACGTCAATTTTGACGGGTGACTAGTGGTTCAAATTCTTATGTAGGCACTGGGTGGGAAATAGTAAACCCTAGGCAGTTTAAACTATTTTAAGGACCCATCAGTGCCAAGCAATATTAATTAAGGTAGAAGTGAACGAATAGGATAAGTAAACTACGTAAATCGTAAAGAAATTTTTATAGATTAGTATCAAAAATAAATTTTGGCGTACAAAATATATTTTAAACTAAAATACAACAGACATAAAGACAGATGAGAAACCGGGTCATAGTGTTTAGGTGAAGGGTCGATGTACAGAACTAAAATTATAATGTTCATCACATAGGATGTGAGCGAATTAATCATCCCCGTCGATGTATACTGGTAGACGTCGACGCTTGGGGTATCTTGTGGACGGAGTTGAAGTTGGTTGTCTTGGTTTTTCGGGTCATGATCGAGATGTAAACGACCGCGTGGACTCTAGTCTGGAAACTTTAATTATCAGATGGTTTTCACATAGACAGTCAAGCTTTGTGTTGGCGTCACTATAGTTCTCTCCTTATTGACGTTTATTAGAAACATTATGGAATTTTACTACGTTAAAATATTCAGGGGTTTTTGTCTATCTACCTATTGTGGACAGGTCTATCTGTAATTTTCGAATTGCCTACAATAGTCGTGTTTGTGGTCTGACACTTTCCAGTGCTCGAAGAAAATTTTCATATTATTCAATCTATAAACATCATGATACCAGTACCTCACCCCTGCTGCCCAGTCACGGTATAATCGCGAGGTTTTTATAAAAATTTCACTAACGATCGTCCAGCGATCACTACCTAATACCCCTAACTAACGGCGCTCTTTCCATGATTTTAATCATTCTGCTCTTCTCGGCCAACGTTTCCATCAGCCGTTACGAGTGGTAAAACGGTGCCCTGCGGGTAGAGTCCTGCGTCTTACGACCAGACCTCGCCGCGGACGACCGAGTTCTCAGGAGTGCTCGGCCCGTGATCACAACTAACGAAACTTAATTCGTCAGGCAGACCACCGGCCTGCCCTCCCGACATATATTGTCATACATATAAATATATAGTTACGGGCACCTCGGTATAAATTATTGATATCATAAATGAAAAATTATAAGAGATAGAATTATTACGAACATCTAAAATTTATATTGATAATAAAAAAAAATTTATGCCAAAATCATAATAAAATCCAAAATCCTTACATATTAATTCCACAAAATCGAATCAAGTTAGAATGAAAATTTTGAAGTGTTTTTAAAGTTTTTGTAAAAGTTAAAAAATAATGAATTTGGTCACTGCTTATATAGTAATTTTATGCCTGTGTGCGACCAATAGGCGATTTTTCGCCATTTTAAGGGCTTTTATTGTTTCTATTAATTTAAAATTATTTTTATAATTTTTCATATATTTTTCTTTATTTTTTGATATATTAATTTTATGTTATTGAACTTTTTTATTATTATTTTCTATGATGTTCATTTTAGCCCTTAATATTTTGTTTCTCGGTCACCGCTTCTGCCTATGTTTTTTCTAAACCTTATTTTGCACGGTTTTGCAGTTTATTTTATTTCATATATGTTTCTGCCTCTGCATGCGTTGATCGATTTTATTAATATATGTTTTAATTAATTTTGTTATGTTTAAATTTGTTTACTTGATATTTTTATTTTATTTTTGGTTTCTGTTTGTGGTGCATGTGTATGTACTGTGACCATTTCCCTTATTTTTATTTTTTTTTGTTTTAATTTGTATTACAATTTTTGTTTTAATTTTGGCGCTAAGCCCAACACTCGTATATTTCCTTCCATTGTATATTATTTCGTCTTCCCCGATTTAGGTAGCGATGTCGATACTAGTTGTTGGTTGTTCCACTGGAGCTTTCCTTTTTATTGCATTTATTTTTCTTTTTCGCTCTCTGTTATACCATTGGCAGAAAAAACACTAAAATCTCTTCCGTCATACCAATTGAGAATTGTGTTGCGATCTGATATTGTATTGTCACCTCTATTTACATTACTCCATCTTCCTCGCATTCTAGTTGACTAGTACTTTCTTGAACTCTTGATTCATAATCAGCCCATGAATATTTTTTGGAAATTACTTTTTGCGGCCATTTTACATGATCCTCTTATTGGTTTTCAATTATTTTGTATATCCGCCGAATACTTTTTGCATCTTCCTTTGCTGAGTGGAATCCTGTTTGCGTTTTTTCTCCACATATTTCTTCTGCCAACGTTTGGAGTTTAAAACATTGTCCTTTCTTTGATATTCCCATTTTTTCGAAAATTAATGCTGCAGCGAGATCCCTAATGCCATATAATTTTCCTACATAAATTTTTAAATATTGCAGTTTGGTATGTCATGCCCTACTAATATCTTCCCAACTGTTAATTTGTGGATCTCCCGCATTTCCGTATATTGATCCAGTTGATTTCTGGATGCTGTTTCATTAATACCATGGCAAAATGATACATAGTGCTGGATCCTCATCCTTGGTGTAATAAAGACGTCCTTTAGTACCTTTCCATCATAATTTATAATGGCGATTGATAGTGGAATCATCTTCCGTGTTTCTGAAGTGCCATATTCAACATCGATGAATAAAATTCTTTGACGTATTTCGTCGAGGGTCATATCTTTTCTCAGAAATGAGTGTTTTAGTCTCAGCATTTCATCGTTGATTGATAAGAATCCTGGTTCCTCGGTTATGGGTTCATTCTTGGGAATCTCGTTTATTGCAATCTAGATCCTTACTTCTACTGCTATCTCATCTGTCGCAGTTCCTCTGAAATTGTCCACGATGTAAATCTTTGTGCTTCATTCCGTATTTTCTATCTTTCATCTAAGATCTCGATTTTCCCGTCAATAATGTGCATCCGGTATTCTTTTCAGCTTTTGTTTCGATCTCTTCAGCTAATTTTAATCCGGAATTCTTCTGAACAATGAATAAGAATATTTTCATTTTTCTGTCATCCGTGCGGAACCAGTTTGAGATAATTAAGTTGTTTTCGATCGAAAATCTTTTTGGCTCTCCATATTTTTTCTTTAAGCGATGAAAATTGTGCTGTTTTCCCATCGCTTCATTTTCTCTAAAGACATTAGAAATTAATTGTTAATTTTATATTTTTTTGTGATCGGAGACCGTCGGTAAGCACCCGAATGGTACCGCATTCGATCCCGATATAAATAATAATATTTAATAAATTCTTACCGTTTTAATTTATTTTAATTACACTAATTTATTTTATTTCACTTTTAAATTTATACCCTTTACTTTTATTCAAACAAATTTTATTTTCTATCCCTTAACCCCGTTATACAATCAGATTGCACTTGACTTTTACATACAAAGGATACCCTATAATAAAAGATTCATATCAATCAGAATATATATATATATATATATATATACACATATATATATATATATATATATGAAAGATATAATGTCAATATAAAATAGGCATGCAATAATCAATTGAATCTCACTAGGCGAATGTTTCCTCGTACACAACCCACGCAGGTTTCAGTCGGTCGATACGATCGCGATGTTTACTTGTTCGAATAAGTTTTGAAAATTACATCATGTATATAACAAGAATGATAATAGTTATTGTCATGGTCACAATTATGAAGAATGTTCCAGCATTACCGATTTGTAATGTGGTTTGGTTGAATACTGTTTCGGAATCATTATCTCGAAATATAGTTGTGTTATACACAATTGAATAGGATTTATTCTCGTCTGTTTGGCTTCTCCATGCTTTGGTTGAAGGATATTCTTGGTTGATTTGCATTGGTAGATTGGATCTTTTGTTTGGTTGTTTAACTGAAACTTGAATATCTTTGTTTTCGACGAATGTTTTTTGCCAACTGCTAGTCTGATTTGTACGTCGATAGTATTTAATTTACATGTGCACCATTTTAATTTTGGATGCTGATCTCGGTTGAAAGAAATTAAGAGTTTGCCAGTTTTGTTTGTCATTCAGTAAAGCCTGAATTTTCTCATAATAGTTTATCATTATTTGCTGATTGATGTCTAGATTGGAGACAGCCGTAATTGTTTGATTGAGGTAATGGAATATAACTTTATTGGTTTCGTTTATCAAATGAATTGACTGTCGATCGACATATACTTCGACCCATTTATTATCACTAAAGTGCCATTTTCCTGAAGTAATTTCTCATAATATAGAATCACGATATTATAAGTTTTATTTAATTTCAAATTAAAATACTTTACAAATGGTTTTCTCAGATTGAGGGTATCGACTGAATAGCTTTGAAAAATCACTTTGACTTGTTGGGTTTCATCGGGTTGCCAATATATGTTAATTCCACTTCGACGTGGTTTTTTAATTTTTGTGTCCACACGTTCAATCTAATTAAACTATGCAGTTTTCTTACAGAATCCTTTATAGGTTCATATTGTTTTATCAGCCAAGGATATTTAAAATTCATAGTTAAATCCCGTGCAATCAACATATTTTGATGATAACCTAGTTTTTTCGGGGGTTCAAAACAATTCTTTACAAAGATACAACCATACAATTTGGGTAAGAGTTGAATATGTATGAATATTTTCGAGCACCTCAATCTCCGTTTTGGCGTACCTTGGCATGACTTCTGCCTCGTTTGATTAGATATTATTAATGTCACGAACAATACTTTATTCATATAATTCAATGGGGTGGGGTTTTTTGCAAATTTTTGTATAATATTCGGACCGTCATTTATTTTATCTTGCTTTGATCTCAACGAATATTTCACTTCTCTATCTGATTGAATATTTTTACAAAGATTCGCATGCACCACTATTGTTTCTGCCATTTTTTTCTGATCGGTCGTAACTTTAAGTTGGTTTCTGTTGTATCACATAAAGTATACGGTCCTTTAAATGGTCTTTGTAATTTTGTTGACAGTCCTTTTGTTGGTTCGGGTTTGTTTAAATATACTAAATCTCCCACTTTTATGCCATGTTTATGCGCTCGTTTATCATACTGGTCTTTGTAACTCTCCTGATTGTATTTGATTTTGAGTCCTGCTTGTTTCCACACTGATGGCAGTCTCTTGCATCACAGATTTATAGTCTGGAACTTCCATATATTGTGTGACTGGAGGTTGATATTCCAAATCAATAGGCATGTTGTTTCGTCTCAAATACATTCGATAAAACGGTGTTTCTCCAGTACTTTCGTTTACTGAATTTCTGTATGCGAACAGACATGGTTTTATAAATAGGTCCCAATCCTTTTGGTTTCGATTTACATAGGACGATATCATACCAATTGATGTACCATTAAACCTCTCGGCTCGTCCATCTGTTTGCAGGTGATATGGTGACGTACTAAGTGTTAGAATTCCAAATAATTCCGTAATTGATTTAAATAGATCACTCTGAAAATTTGTACCTTGATCAGTTAATAATTTATTTGGTAAGCCATATCTGAAAGTAATATTCTCAACAAATATTCTAGCAACTGTTCCTGCTTTTTGAATCTGCATTGCGTAAGCTTCCAGTCATTTTGTTAAATAATCACAGAAGACTACAATACATTTATTCCCATTTAATGTTTCTGGCAATGGTCCGACGATATCCATTGCTGTCATTTCCATTGGTGCCGACGGAATTTGCATTTGTTTCAAGGGAACCTTGATTTTCTTTCAGGTATTTCGTGCCCGTGAAGGTTCCGGAGTGCGCAACGCAGGAACCCAAACGTCAATATATTCCGTTATAAGGGAATTTGGGAGATAAGAGGGTAGTCTTTTGGCTGCTCCTTCGTCAACCATTTCCTAAAAAATCGACCTAAAAATTCTTACCATATATCGGCTCAAAATCATAAACACCGAGTAGTCCAATGGGCACTCATAATATTCTAATATCAACATAAATCACCCTAAGATCAAATAAGGGAAGGGAGTGTGAAAAGCGTTGTAAATTGTTGCTATGTCATAAAATCAATAAAATGGAGTTTAAAATGCCAAACTAACTGTTGTAAAAATAACAACACATAGTTCAATATTGTCAGATGAAAGACGTTAATGACGTTAAGATGCCAATCAAGTATAGATGAAATAAATAAATTGAGGTGATTAGCCAGGACCCTACGCAGGTTAACGAATAAGTATTAGGATCTGAACAGACGTATAACGAAAGATAAGGATAAATAACAGATAATTAAAATCACTGAGAGTACTAGATTTGCAGTAAATTTCCACATTGAGTCAAACAACAATATCAAAACGTCAACAACTAACGACACACTGCCTGGTGTGAGAAGAAAATCAATAAGCAGGTGGCATAATTAGATTTTTACACTCTACTAGGTGCAGAAAAAGTGACACACTGGTCATACCACAGCAAAGAAAAACACGGCCACGTTAGCACCAACAGAAAATTGCATCGATCGCTGTGTGTGCCGTCGGAAAGGTATAAATACCTGACCATTTCACCCAGTGATTAGTTATTGACTCAATAAGCAATCCGTTTGATAATGCAAATCAATGATCGACAATCGAAGACTACTCCGAGCAGGAACCAAGACAATCGACAACGAGATGAAGAAATAGAGACCAGAACACGGGGGAAAAGTGGATCAAGTTACGAAGGTAAAGATGTACAATTGTTATTGTTCTTAATTGACATATTTTAACGACTAAGAGTATGAACCAATCAGGACCAGAACTCGTTTTCTCTTACCAGCTATGTATGATCTACACACCGAATCATTCCCATGAACTAAGTATAAAAGATTAAAATATGCGAAAGTTTGATAGTTACCGTTGTGAATTAAATGCAAACTTATGGAGCGGTGTTCACTTATTGATATCCGGAAATTTATTGTTGAGTCGATTAAATGAAATAGAGTTTTAAATAAAATGTTCTTGACGATGTAGTTACTCCCTGATTTACACAATTTGAAGTCTAAGGAAGGGTTTATTATGTAACTTACTGACGTTCTCAATGAGCTCTACCTCATCCAAACGTCACATAACCAAACCAACCCACAATAAAACGACTAATCCTAACAAAGTAACATCGAAATGCCAGAGTAAGGAAAATATCCACAGACTTCATGCCACAGATATAATGAACCGCGACCCAGATTCAACCAATCATTATAGATACCTACATTAACGTACACACTCTCGTTCGACCAATAACACTAAGATCATGACCGAGTTACCTCATTGAGACCGTCGTAAAATAAGAAGCGTATTGAGGACTTTGTGATGACACGGGAGATCCAGAAAATTAGAGCATCATGGATAGACCCGACAAAAGCGAAGGCATTGTATCAGAGGTTGACTGCCGCACAGCGTGGCTGGACGGAAATAAAGCAACTAGGTCACGCGCAAAAGACTCAGATTCGTAGTTTGGATGTAGCGTTATCGGCGTGTCAAGAAGGCCAGGCCGTAACGTAACCATTCGTGTTCGCACCGGCTCAGCTAGCATATCGAGAAGCAGCTGATACGACCAGGCCAGCGGGGAAAACCTCTCAATGATGCCCAGGAAAGGCCGAACGCGCTAAACGTCGTGCGATACAAGCCAACATCTCCCATTAACCGATTAGTGTACTGTCAAATAAATTATCAATGTCTTTTCAATTGTTTTAATTTCGTTTGTTGTAGAAATTCGTTAAGTTGTAAAAATAAAATTCGTTTGATTGAAGTTAGGAACTAGGGTTCGAGAAATAATTGATTCGAGGAAGTGTAACACATATACGGAAGGTACCGAAAGTAAGAAAACCGCGCACAGACCTTATATCAGTAGTGCGTTGAACTCATCATGAAGCCGGGCCTTAGCAGTTCTTCCGTAGAGCTCACCTTTGGCGGTCTTATAACCAGTGGTTGCAGTACCAACGTTGCTTAGCAACGGGTAACCATTGGAGAGCAGCAAACGTTATATGCATGGGGTCAAGGTTAAACACCACAAACCCCACATAGGTTTGATTTTTGAATATGCATTGCTGCGTTTGCATGTAATTTTCGATTCATTTAAACAAAACTTAGTATTGGCCCAACACTACAAGTGGGTAGACGATATCTACAAAACACAAGCAGATCTGATTTAAAAATTTAAGTGAATAAAATTCCCTGTAATAGAACCAGAGTAAAGAGAAAAGAATGCAGTAATAATTTTGTTGAAACCACAAAATAAGAGAACTTACCACTGTCGAACAAAATTTTTATGAAATTCAGAATAAATCCAAACTGAATAGATGAGATCTGAAGAACGGGAATATCGATTGGCTAGGTAAAAAAATTCCTTTTCAAAAAATAGAAAAAAATTGATCGCAAAAAATTAGACGTGATTATACTGAGATTCAGTCAGGGCAAAAGGCGGACATGATGCGATTTACCCAGCTAGGTTGAACTCTTATAGCTGAGGGAAATCTAGGATTAAAAATCGATTCTATCTGACTAAAATAGTTATCACTGAGATCGTTAACGATTTTTTTGTGTTATTTAGTAATTATTATAAATACGACTATTATTATTATTATTATTATTATTATTATTATTATTATTATTATTATTATTATTATTATTATTATTATTATTATTATTATTATTATTATTATTATTATTATTATTATTATTATTATTATTTTATAGTTACCGAATATAATCAGGTATAAGTCGAGAAATTTTGTACTAAATTTGAGGACTTTTTTTCAATTCGACTTTTTCAATACACGGGTCATACAAAAATCATATTTATTTTTTCAAAAAAATTTTTTTTGGAAAATGAGCTTTTTTATCGCTTTAATCAAATTAATTACTTTCAATTAAACATTTTTTACTTCGACTTATAAACGGGTTTCCAATTTTGGACTAAAAACACAATTTAAATTTTCAATTCGACTTATACTCGAATTGACTTAAACACGAGTATATACGGTATTATTATCATTATTACTAATTGGTAATATTGCAGTTGTTATTACCAATTGTAAAATTAGTCTTTTTATTTATTATGATCAACATTCATATTATGATAAATACATTTGCTATTACTGACAACAGGATTATCAATACTATTATTATCTTTACTTCAACCACTAGTTTTGGCTGTTATGGTCGGTAATATTATTACGGTGTTTGTCGTGATTCTCTCTTGGCTCAATTTTCATCCTATTAATCTATTACTATTATTATTTCATATGTAAAAGTTTTAATTCATTTAAACTGTAATTTATTCCAATGTAATTTAACTCATTTTGAAAATCAAAAGTTGGAGTTAGAAAACTTGAGATAACACGTTCCGGTATACTCAATAATACCACCACGACATCGGCCAAATGTGTGGATTGGTTCTGGTACAATTGAATAAATTGTTAAAATCACAATAGCTAAACTTACTGTCATTTTCATGTCTTCTCTTACCTTGCGTGTAGTAAAAATTCTCACTAAAACCCGTTTTATGAATATAAACTTTATAATATCGACATAGTTAATTATAATTATATTTATGTAAATAAACATTGTTTAACCATTATAGTAGATCAAACCCTCAAGCAATCCGAGAAATTCCGAAGGGACGTACCAAGGTTACCACGACGAAGAAATACAACAAAATCAATGAGCAGAAGCATTGGCGCGTAGATGTCGACGCATGGAACAGACCTGGTCGAGACTTGAAGAGATGCAAAAAATGAAAACAGAAATGGAAGAATTACAAGTGAAGTGGTAGCAGGGTCGGGAGCTATTAGATCAAGAAAACCTTACGATACAAGGAGTTTGTTCAGTTAAAATTGAAAGACGAGATCCAATCCGGACACTTAAAATATGATAGCAAACTCTCGTTCGAACAAGAATACATCATGATAAGAAATATTTTGGGAAGAGATGTCGAGTTGCCAATAACGCCCGAAATCGCCACAACGGAAGCGAAACTTGCCCGAAACCAGCAAAAATGTCCCAAAAACAAAGTGAAGGCCGCTCGGATGGTGGGCCATATACTACAAGCCAATGGATTTTCAATGGATTTTAGGACGGAAAATAGTTAATTGTGATTCTGTTTGATTTTCTTTGTTGTTTAAAAATTTCAATTAATAATATTAGTTTTAATATGGTTTTCTTTTGACTAAATTACAATTTGATAGCCTAATTGGTTGATAAAACGGGGGACAAGATAGAGCACGAAGCCTTCTACGGCAGCCCATGAACCCATAGAGATGGTAGGTCATTAGCAGTCTTTGCATAGAGACTTATCTTTTGCTAGCATTCGAACTAATAATTACACTAAAATTCATACTAATAATAAAAATTCGGTAGCGCTACTAAAGGCTATTTTAATAAAGTTTATAGCTGTTCCTTTTATTTATTATTATTTGTTTTGTTTTTGGGATGGGACAACGTAAATCACAAAGACCAACTAATGAATTTGATAGTTCTTTATTTTTAAATATAAATAACAACAACTTTTTAATCAATGTTCAGTTCGATTTTGCCAGCTTCACTTATATAACGAATAAATGCTTTTTCGCGCCGATTAACGATACCATTTACCATGGCTTCAAATCTAGATGAATATCTTCCTTTTCTACTTTTTTTCAAAATAGAGAATTGGCCCACACTCAAACGATATTTGGATTCTCTGGATTACTGGGTTAATTATCACTGATAAACTTTCTTCCCTTGGATCCAGATATATTTTAGTTACCCATTTTAACAAATCAGTTGAAGCTCCCCAATCTATTTCCATCTCAGCTGGCAAAATGAGATCGATTTTCTCCGGTATTGTCACAATCTCTTCGAGAATACCAACAGTTCCTATCGAGGTTGTCGCTGCTGTAGATTCCATGGAATCTTCGATACTCATATAAAGAATATTTCTTTGATGGCAGTTTTTTAAGCAATTCAATATCGTTCACCCATTGACTGTCAATTTTCAAATATATCCTCCGTATGCTTTTCACATCTTCTAAACCACAGTGTATACCAATTTGCATTTGTTCAATAAACATTTCCTGAATAACAGTTTTTAATTTAAATAATTCCCCTTTTCTCGATATTCCCATAATTTGAAGAGCTTGTAATCTTGCTAAGTCCCGAATACCGTATAGCTGATATGTCCATATTTTCAGATACAACTGGGTATGATGCTGCAACTGATTTAATGCAAAGATTTATTGGGATTATATTAAGCAGATAAGCGGTATGGTGCGAAAGACCAAAATGATTGGATGAGTAAATAATAACATCCATCTATAATGGTGCATCAATCGAGACAGCTTTTTTTAATGTTTTAAAAAGAATTCGCAGAGCCTATTGATACAATTTTAGAATCACGAGTATTACAATTTTTAGGTGCGCATATAAGAGTGAATGTAAGAGTTATACGAAAAAGCTAATTTAAAAGTCAAGTTTAAACAAGGACAGCATAAGGCTGACCAGGGTAAGAAAAGTAAATCTCATACCTTTAAGGTGGAAGCTCATCCACTTATGTTGTAGTGGTTTGTAGATGTATTTGAATGTATTCGATGTATTTGTATTCTGTTTAAAAGTGCATTGTTGATTTAAAAGTGCGATTATTGATTTTAAAGTGTGATTATTGATTTAAAAGTGTGGTTATTGATTTAAAAGTGTGGTTATTGATTTGAAAGTGCAGTATTGATTAAAAAAGTGCCGTATTGGTTTAAAAGTGTGATTATTGATTTTAAAGTGCAGTTATTGATATAAAAGTACAAATATATAACCAGAATTGGCGGAATTTTAATACGTTTTATAGTTAGTTTTATATTTGACAGTTAATTACATTAGCGAATTTTCTTTGCAGGCTTGTAGGGTATGATTGAGACACTTTTAGATATATTATTTTTGTATGCAAAGATTGAAAACCTCTGGTTTACATAATATTTCTTACGAAGTAGCCCCCAGAATACAAGAACACGCATGTGTAAAGATGACAAATGGCCAGTGCTTCATTAATAAAAACATTTTATTCATTGATGTTGAATTTCTAAAACTTAAAATCTTTTTTTTCCTGGCACACACTGAACCATGAAGCGAGACATATTTGCTATTACTGAAGTAATAAGAATTTAATTATAATAATGATTAATAATAACAATAAAATCGATAATAATATAATAAGAATAATTAAAATATTAACTCTAAATTATTAGTATCAACATTTATGGATTAAAATATCTTAATTTAAAATAAAATTTAATTAATATATTGTTAAAATTTACATAATTCAAAAATATAAATTTCTTTGAAATAGTAAGGTTTACCGAATAATAATTCTTATTTTAGCGTGGAAAATATTTAACTTACTAGTTAATTTCTGGTTTATTTGACGTGTCTATCTGAATTGACTTTGATAAATTAATAGAAGAATTATCAATTGGGAGAAAATATAATTCGTTATCTAATTTCGAATCCTGTAATAAAGCATATATTTTTGTATCCATTGTTGAATTCAGTTCTCCACCAGATTTGGAAGACTCTGAACTACTACAATTGACTGACTTAAGTTTCGGTGTACTTTGAATAAATTTCACATCAATCCATTCTATTTTAATATTATACTTTAAAAACCATTAATTATAAAGTAACCTAAATTCTCTAACGGCATTTCAAAATTTGATAAATTGAACTTAAATATATTAAATTGATTATTTCAAAAAATTTTATGAAACAAAAATTTATAGTAGAATTTAGTTAAAATTAATTTACTGAATTATTAGAGATATAAAATCACTTTAGTTGATAAATTTTTCTAAAAATCAATTATCAAATTTAATATGTTTCTAGTATTTATTTAAGTCAACTAAATCAAGTGAGACATTAATTATTTAAACAATAGGAAAATTAAAGTTTAACATACTTATTCATATACCTTTAAAATATTTAGTTTATTTTTATTCTTTTATTGCAAATTAACAATATTAATTTAAAAAATATATTTTAAAAAAATTATAATTTATTTCTAGAATTTAAATGACAAAAAAGATCGTTAATATGTATAAACTAAATTTATCCATTGAACGAATAAAAAAAAATGATAATTATACTAAAATATAAACCGAAAAGTATTAAAATTAATTTATAATATAAACAATTTATATATATAACAGTTAACCCATATGATATCCAATTAAACAAATTCACAGATCTAATATCATCTCCTTAACAATCGAAGTACTTCAATTACTGGATCAAGGCTATGGCTCGAATTTCAACAGTCACAACTTCAATTAAATTGCACCTTTAAAAAACTAAACTCGTCAGGCATGACTTTGGCAAATTAAATCGTGGCTGGAACTTGAAGACAAGTATGAGAATCTCCTGGGTGTAAAAGTGTCAATAGAATACACTTAGTTGCAATTCACTAGTACCATCTTACATTCTCCAACATCTATACTTCGATACTAATTAACAGAGTGCAAAAGCTTCAACACAAGATTATTAATGGTAATCTTATGGTGAAGAAAATTTCATGTGTGGTGGGTTACAGTGTTTCGTTACTTGTTTAAATTGTCTTGTGGTTGCCCCAGTAACGCATTACAAAATGTTCCTAGCTGCCACTCGGCACCCGTTGCTAGGCAACGTTGGAAATGTGTTCGAGTGGGTGGATTGTCCGCAAAAAGTGAGTATTGTTACCAACACTGTAATTGCTCGGACAACCCTCGGGTTCACGAGCTGTCGATAGAAGACCTATGCTCGCTTTGCTCTTCCCTTGTGTAAGAAAGTTCAAGATCGGATTGGTGTTGACTGTTGGAGATGGAACGACGGTTTGAGAATGTAGTACGAGTATTCATGATGATGCTTGTATGCAAATCGTAACTTGGAGATAAATTAACAGTGAATGCAACTTATTTATTCAAATCAGCAAAAATATATAGCATTCGTGGGCTAATGTGATGGACTTGGGGGTCGTGCTGCTCGGCGTCGGGCACGCTCCTTGCGTCCCGGCCGACGATTGTTTGATGGAGTGGCGGACTGGTTCGTGGATTGAATTACCTTGTTGTGGGGATTTCTAAATGGCATCTGGGACGGGGCGAAGACAAGCGGGTACGTTACCGCTTGCCCCTCACGACAGACTGCTAGGGCGATCTCCAATCCCCTTATTTGGGTGCGCAGGCTCTGATTCAGCTGTCGTTCTTCCGCCCAACCCTTTTGAGCTGCTGTGAGCCTGTGGTAAAGAGTTTTCATCTTTTTCGGGTCTGACCAGGTTGCCTTGATTTGTTGCACTTCTCGGGTTATTTGGATTATCTGGGTGAGTAGATTTACATTTGCGTCTCTAGCGCGATCCAATTCAGTTTGCAGAAATCGGGTAGTTGCCATTGCTATAATAAACAAAAATCTTTAAATTTCTTTATGGACTCAACTAAATGAAAATTTAATCAATACAAATTTAATCTTTCGCACCAATCCAATTTTCATAAAATTTAAGACGAACGACATTAAAATCCTTTAAAATTTAATCACATTAATAACAGTTATCGTGTATGTCCTTTGTCCGAGGAGTCAGGGTTATTCGCATAATTGTCCTTTTGAGCCATTCCTCTGAGGAGAAACCGGATATGGCCGTCGGGTATCGCGGGCCGGTCGAGGTGGATGAGCTTCCGCAATACGCCCGACGCGGATGTCCTCTTCGACGTTCCCGAGGTACATCCTCGCCTTGACTACGTTCAGGTCCACTTGCTCCTGCACCCTTTCCCATTGAGTGAGGAGGTTCCGCGCGTGGTAGCGGATTTCTTCAGCAGGGTATCGCTGCTCGTTGGGCCAACAAGGGTCCTTTTCCAGGCCCATTATCTGCCAGGTGGTGGGGTACGACCTTTTCGGTTGAAGCTCTTTGATTATGGCGGTTGTCATTTGTACTCCCTCCAGATGCGGTTCGTCGGCTACTTGGGTGGAGATCCATTCGAGTGGCATGATTTCTTCTGAAATATCATTAGGTAAATGGGTATAAAGGAGAAACTAATCTATCTGAATTGTCTGCATAATTTAATGTTCGATTACTTTGGGTTCGCGGAAAATTATAAAGGGTGGCTTATGACTTCGTTATACGAGAGATTTTAGTTGCTTTGGAAATGTTATAACAAATTCATTTGGGTTTCATGTAAAATAATTCTTAATGTAAAAGCTACTGAGGGGAAATACTTATAGCATTCGTGAAACGGGAGTAGTCATTACTAGATATTCAAGAAAAATTCGTCGCAATCGCAGATCATGATCTTTATCCAACAACAGTAAATTCCCCTATGCTAATTTGTACCCTGAAATTTTTCTTCGATGTTAATATTTGGGTTAATAAATGTAATATTACGATTTGAATTATCCAAATCTAAATTTTATTAAATTCCGTTAAATCTTTATTGGTTAACGCGTTTTTTAAGCGACGTAAAATACGACTGTTCGTCTATGAAATTTATGTTGTAAATGTATTCCATTAGTTACCCTAGTTCATGATCCTCCTATCTTTTGTAATGGCTAAAATAATTTTAAATCAAACGGTACATCATTGCTACAACTAACCGATTTATGGTCATTTAAAGTTTAATATCAGTTTATTTACCATCTAAAGGCTTTATATTTAGTAGGGTACAATTATTAATTAACTAATTTTTGACTTATGGGTTACTTTAGAAAGATCATTAATTAAAAGGTCTATAACATTACGAAAATTAAATTAATGAAGGGGATTTATGTAACATTACCTTGTAAGCTCGAATCCTTTGATAAATTCTTTATAGTCGTAAATTCCATGTGATGCGAATAAATTTTCTGTTAATCGAAAATGACTTAATTAGATATTCGAGGCGTATATTCCGTTGTTAGATAATGTCGAGTAAATTTGTTTACTTCAAGTCCAATCTATGTGATCCGAATGATTTCCGGTCCGTCGCTTTTCAGGTTAGATGGTTCGATTGATGTTTGTTAATGACTTATTTTCTAATTTTAGTGTTGGTCAATTATACGAGATTTTCAACTGTTAACAATGAGCGGACAGTATTGAATTCGGGTAAGATCATATTCCGTGTTTATATTATTTATAGTTTATGTTAAAGAATTTCGAGATCTGGCGTAGGTAAATTCGACGAGAAATTGGTTTCACTACTATGTTGAATCGGTATTAGTTTGACAGGTTATTGTGTTAATTATTTTATGTGATTTTTATGAACGTTTTAGGGAAATACCTGGAAAGTCTACTGGGAATTTTTGGAGATGGGATCTTTCTTAAAAAAAAACACTTTCATGAGGGAATATATTGGGATCTTATAATGTTCGAATTAGTGGATTTTTCAAGTAACAACTATTTCTCATCCATCACAAAGGTATTTGCAATGCACTTTTGGAGTTATTTTAATTTGATGTTGGTGGTAAGTTTGTTCTTGCCGTTTCTAAATTTTGTAATATTAATGTAAAGTCATGACTCCTTTCTTATTATGTTAATTTGTGTAATATCAATATATATTTATAATCTCCTGTTTTGATTTTTTATTGATCTTATAGGCAATAGTCGTATTAAATCTCGGTTTTGGGGTCATCTTTGGGGTTTTTTTATCAATAACTTATGCTATAGTGATTTTTAATTAAACATTATAGTCAAATTAAATTTATTAAATGCATGTATGCCACGACTTTTAATTTTATTTCATGATACCAAATCAATTTATTTATATCAACGATTTCAAGTTAATTTATCCCCGTACCTTTTCCCTTTAATAAGCCTTAGACGCATTTTATGTTTATATTACAGTTAATGAGTGCCCACTGGACTACTCGGTGTGATGATTTTGAGCCGTGTGTAAAATAATTTAGGTCGATTTTACAGAAATGAGAAACGAGGAAGCAGCCAAAAGACTTCTCCTTATTTCTCGTTTCTTCTATATGGGTAATATTGACGTTACGACCCCTGCGTTCCGCACGTTGGGTCTTCACGGGTACGTATCATTGGCGATTTTCCACGCGCTTACACAAGTCTGTACTGTATAATGATTTTATTAACTTGTGATGTGTATTGGCTATGGGCCGGAAATATTTCGACAAATTAATTTATTTTATTAAATATATAAAACACTTTTAAATATTATAAATATTTATTAATGCATATAACAAGTAAAACATAAGATTACCATACAATCCATTCCATAAATAAAATTTTCATAACAAAATAAATACCTCTCTCCCCACGCCGACGTCCAAGCAGAGCTCTGCGAGGAGGTGACGTGGAGCGAGAGTTCCAAATAGAACTACTTCTCACCTAAAAATTAGTCTTCAAAGGGTCGGAAATTTTCAAACAAAAATAGTTTTTAAAATAACTAAGATTTCGTTTCCAAAATTGGTTAAAATGGTTTTTTGGTTAAATTTAATGTGAAAATGAATCGGTATTTATACCTATTTTCTGTCCCTAACCTCGCATGTTAATTTTGATGTAGTAAAACAAAATTCGACCTTGTTATTTTCTAGTGTATTCTAATCTTTATTTTTATTATTTTTAATTTATTTTAATAATTTTTCATTTAGAATTTTTATTGAATTATTTCTAATTCAAATTTTTGATTTAAGTTTCATTTTCATGAACTTTTATTGATTTATTAATTCTCGGTCGAATTTGTTGGGTTTTCATGTTATATTTGTATTTGTATCGTGCGGATCTTGTTGCATTTTGTTATTATTTTAATTTATTTTTTATGTTTATTATTTTATATTTAATTCTCTTTTTTCTCACATTTGGTAGGGTTTAATTGGTGTTTTAATAGGTTTATTTTAAATTTGCATGTTATGTTTGCATGTGTGTTACCGATCCATTTAAACATTTTCCAAGGCCGTATGTGTTCTGGCCCAACATGTGTGTGAACCTGCAGAGGTTTTAATGCTAATACGTGCATAAGAAAAATTTAACCATCAAGCACTCGTTACAACTAAAGTTAGAATTGTGTTCAAATGGGTGGTTGTCTGTCAAATGTGATTCATACTGACATGTTAATGATTCCATGTAATTTTTAGAAGACGGGCGCAGATTAAAAATCTAAAAATTAAAATCTTACATAGTAGAATATGTTGGGCCAGAACACAAACGGCCTTGTAAATTGTTTAAATGAATCAGTAATACACACGCAAATACAACATGCAAATTTAAAATCGGACTTATAAAACACCAACTAACCATGCTAAATTAAGAGAGAGGAAAACAATTAAATATAAAATCAAGAAACAAAAAAATAAACCAAAATATTAACAAATTGCAACAAGATCCGCACGAAATAAACATAAAAATAACATGAGAATATTAAAATTTGACCAAAATTTGACGATTTATCAAAAATGCAAAAATTCATAAAAATGGAACAAAAATTATATAATTTTAGTTGGAAACAATTCAAATTAAAAGTTAAAAAGAAAATTGTCAAATTAAATTAGAAAAATAACAAAAATAAGATTAGAAAAATACCAGAAAATAACAAGGTTAAATTTATCTTTACTAAATCAAAATTAACACGCAATGTTAGGGTCGTACAATAGGTATATATACTGATTCATTTTTACATAACTATCGCGGTTTTTAACCAAAAACTAGTTTAAAGGAGTTTTTCGAAGTCTTGAATCAGTAGAATAATTTTGATGTGAGTGAAGAAATGTTCAATGACTTTCACCACGTCCCACTCAGGCAACCTCGTATGAGCTCTGTTTGAGGTGTCAACGTGGGGAAAGGTTTTTATATGCGATGAATGAATATGTATTATGAAAATTATATGACAATAAATGATTAATTCAGAAACCTTTTGTCGAAATTTTTCCGACGTACAGCCACTCACACACCGCAAGTCAATAAAATCTACACACAATTCAGGCTGTGTAAGTGCATTTTATCTGCCAATAGCCTGTGCCCGTGAAGGTTCCGGCGTGAATAACGCAGGGCCTAAACGTCAATATTATCCGTTATAGGGGAAATTGGGAGGAAGGGAAGTAGTCTTTTGGCTGCTCCTCCGCCACTAATTTCCTGTAAATTCGACCTAAAATCTTTAACAACAATTGGCTCAAAATCACTAACACTGAGTAGTCCAGTGGGCAATCATCAAATATTACATGAACATACATAGACCCTAAGGACAAAGAGAGGGAAAGGGTAGCGGGGAAAATAGCGAAATCGTTGCAACAGTTAAAACGAATAGCCATCGGAAAAAGATTAATCCGAACGACCAAAATTATGAAAAATAATGTTTTTAAATAATATATAAGAATTAAATAAATTATGTTGAATTAAGACGGAAAATATGGGCAGAACGCTGCTCAAATTTTTCGAATTAATAAGAATACTTATAGAAAATAGTAAAGTAAAAGTGAAATGTTTTTCGATTGGTAGTGTATAATATTCTCTTGAAACCACAAAATAAGGGCGGATCACTGCTCAAATTTTCCGAATTAATTAAAGTACTTCTTCGAAAGTAGTAAAGTGAAAGTGGAATTTTGTTCAATTGTTGTTAGGATAATCAGATAAAACCGTAAAATAAGGGCGGAACGCTGCTCAAATTTTTCGAATTAATTAAAATACTTCCGCTAGTATTGTAAAGAAAAGGTGGAGCACGGCTCAATTGTTGGTAGAATAATCTGATAAAACCGTAAAATAAGGGCGGAACGCTGCTAAAATTTTTCGAACTAACAAAAATACTTTTTCGAAAACTGTAAAATAAGGATGGGTTACGGCTAATGTTGTATATCAATAAAATATTTTTATAACGCTGAGGAATAAGGACGGATCCCTACAAAAACTTAATAATAATAATAATAATAATAATAACAATGATAATAATGAGGATAATAATAATAATAATAATAATAATAATAATAATAATAATAATAATAATAATAATAATAATAATAATAATAATAATAATAATAATAATAATAATTATAATTATAATAATAAATATAATGGTAATTATAGTAATAAGAATAATAATAAATGTAATAGTAGTAACAATTAATAAAGGAAATACATATAATAGTAACAATGACAATGCTAGTATCAATAATAGAGAATATTGTAGGTATAATAGGGATAAGGGTAAGGGAGATACGGTGCGGATACTTACATAACAAAGGGTTCACAGGCCATAGCAAAATCATCAATACTGACAACTATAAGAAGGACCAAGTGAATGGACATAAAGATAAATGATATGAGAGTATAGGTTAACATTTGAATGAGATAGGAGAATAATGGGACCTAAAAACCGAAATCGAGCACAGGCCTTCTATCGGCTGCTCGTTGGACCCATGGATCGTTCGGTCAATTATAGCATTAGTAATAGCGCTCACTTTTTGCGGACGATCTACCCACTCGAACACAGTTCCAACGTTGCTTAGCAACGGGTGCCGCGTGGTAAGCGAAAGATATTTTTATGAGGTTGACTGGATAACAACCATATAGTTTCTAAATATCAACACCCAGAAACCCACCAATAATAATAATAATAATAATGATAATAATAATAATAATTGACGCGAGGCGTCATTAGGTGACTGAAAAAGACACTTTAAGTATCAACAATAAAAATAATCTTTTTGTGTATAAACTGAGAGATTTCAGAAGAGTTGAAAATTTAGTAGTTGATATTGCAACATAATTTCGAGCTTACAAAAATTACATAGCGAGCTCAGACAACTGCAAATAGAGTTAGCACAGAAAACACAATAAAAAATAAATAGAGTCATTATTAAAAGTTGGTGAAGGTTAACATTATTTTTGTTGTATAAGTGTTGTATTTTAATTAAAAGTATTTGAACCAGTATTGGTGTTCTTATTTATGTAAGATAACAAGTTGAGATTCTGGGAACCTCAACTTAATCATTTTTGGATAAAATTTATAATAACATTGCTTTAATTTAGTTTGAACAACATCTGAGAAATTAAAACTAAATCGATTTTAAATAGCTTTTAATGAATATCAAGCGAAATTTGACAAGTTAAAACTAAATGTTCGAAGTTAATAATCACATTGGTATATACATAAGAGTCTGTTCTTTTCCACGTTAAAATGATAAAGTCATCTTTCACTGGTATCTAAGCATAAATGCAGTCATCAACAACATTTTATGGTACTTACTTTTTATCTGAGAGTGATATGGTTAAAGAAGCTCCATAATGCTTGTTATAAAGCTTGAAATGATATTAAAAAAATATGTAATTAAAATGGTAACAATTGTGATGAAATCAGTAAGAAAATATATATAATATAAGAATATATTAATTTATTAATATAAAAAGCATTGGTATAGTCATAGGTGCCAAAATAAAACTCACGCAGACATATTACACAATTCTTTGCTACAAAGTAATAATTTTATAATTCCAAAAGTTTCAATTATAAAATTATTACTTTACAGCAAGGGCTTATTTTGTTATTCAGTTATTTGGTATTTTAATTTATGTTGCTCTCAAGGAATCACTATTTTATAATTTATTAAAGAAAAAAATCAATTAATAAAATGATTAAATTTAAAATTGTTTTGAGGTTTTCTTTAATCTTCTCAATTATCCAGCTGCTTTGATTTTTTTTAATGTAAGCCATTTCATATATTCCTGTACGCGGTTTGAGGAGTAGAGCTGAGGCGTTTGTAAACTACGATTCCATTTGTATACTACTGAAAGGTATCTCGATATTTGTAATTTTTTTCCTGGTTGAAAGACGATAGAAAGATCTTATTTAACGAATCTTGAGAATCCAAAGTTGAAGAAATACTATAATAGCCCGAGGAAACCTTTCAATAGAAGAAAATTAATATAAAAAACGCATTATCATGTGGCTTATCTTTGCCATGCCCAAAACCACTTCTTTACATTGCAATAAGACCAGCCGAGCCATTTTGTTTGGATAGTACAGCTCGAGTTTGTCGAACAACTTCTTAAAGTTTCAATTTAAAGATACTTGCTGAAGTTTTAAGTTGGTGGGAAACAATTGGTGAGAGTCAAACTACAGACGCTTTTTTGAGAAGCCAGGTCTGCAAGAAAAACATCTACTTTTCCATTCCATAATCGATTGTAAAACGTGTCGTAAGCCGTCCATCGTAAAGCCATCTGTTCGAGCTTTTTCTTTTGTGTCACAATTTTCTTTTTCCTTCTCCGTCAGGTGGTTTTAAACGAGAAAGGCTGGTCCATCAAGCAGCAATTGGAGAACAAAGGCTAAGTTTTCGATTTTTTTGATGCTTGGCCACTAACTTTAGCTTCTTTAGCCAAATGGAAAAATCACCTACTCCACCGTAGGGCTTAATAAATTTTTGAAGCTCCATCTTTGCCACGATGGTTTGTAAATCAATTTCTAATAAATCCAAGATGAGCTTCTTTCGATCACACCTTTACTGTAATTATTCCATGTTATTTTATAGATAGCAATATAACCGCAACGTAATATTTTGCGCTGAAAATGTAGTCAAAATTGTTGCATAATAGTGTTGGGTTTTTATATAAAAAGTCGATCCTTAGGTCTGACCCTTAGTGTCCATATTTAATCGATTCAAATGACCCAACAGAATAAGATTTATTTCCAATTTATATATCACAACTTTATTCACAATTCTCACAAAATCGATTCAATTCACAAACTCTACATAATTACTCTACACGATTTCACAAAGTTTAATGCTTAGGGATACGTCTTCTAAAGGGAAATGTCCCTGTCTGGTTCGCAAAATGTTTGACTGGTTGATTTATCTTTGAGTTTATTACCTCCTTTATTCCGCTCTCTAAAATATTCTCTTCGACCAACTGGCAATTTTGTTGATCTGCCTTTTCTTGTTATACTCGTCTCGCAAATCAAGTCACCCGCAAACTAAATTGGTTTTGTCATTTCTGACATCTCTGTCCAAAACCAAATTAGTTAGTTCTGGGCTCCCGGGGTTTCCATTTGTTTACAATTATTATTTTGGTGACGGGTTCCTCTTTTATCCGGGTTTTCTTCGTCAACCAATTTCGTTTTCCGTAATTAGAAAATTTATTGACGTTCTTGTTTTCTCACACTATTCGGGTTTTCTGTTGGCTCGGATTTCCCATTAGCTCGGGTTTTCCATTAGCCAATTAATTTTTAATTAATTTCTATTTTTATTAAATATTTTCTTTTGGGAACCTTAATCGATTTAATTTTATTATATTTGAATTCGTCTCGTCATTTGGTATCCACCATACCCGTTTCCCCGATAAATATTTATTTTAAAATTTTAATTGATTTTGTCTTTTTAATTATTATTTCGAATATCAATGTTTTTATTGATTTTCCATTTTTTACTTTTGTGCATTTTGTTAACCCCAACAATAGTCTCACGATTCAACGCTATTACGCAACGGTGTCAAAAGAGACACACAAAATATTACTCAGCAATCTATTTTGTTATAAATCCAAAATTATGTTTTATTTTCTTTTTTAATCCAATTGTACTACTTATTTTCTTATTTTATCGTATTTTTTAATTGTCATCCAGGGTTTCAAATTCGTTTCTTTTGTTATCTATATTTAATTTCGTGTTGATCTTGTTGCCTTTGGTTTTGATTTTATTTTCGTGTTTTTGAGATTAGTTTTTCTATTTAATTTTTAATTTGGTTTCTTTGTTTTGAAGTTTAAGTTCTCTTGGTGTGCCAGCTTTTATGCTGTGTTACCGTGCTTTTTAAGTAACATAAAAAATATTATATTTAAAAATATCAACTATTAAATATTTGTAAAATTTACAATTAATTAATAATTACAAAGATTTTGTTTACTACATTTACCTAAACTTTATTGAGTAAAAATAAATGAATTTCAAATTCAAAGAAAACGAAATTAATTACTTCAAATACATTACAGACCCGACTTTAGGTTTTTCATTAATAATTATTTAAAATTATTTCAACGAAGCTTATTTAAACAAAAATAGAAAATTATTAATAACTAAGAAAATGCAATAAAACTGCATCGTTAATTGGATTCTGCAATTAATCGTTTCCTTTTTTTACAACGTATTTTCTAGTTCTTTTTTTCTGTAAACGATGCTCAAATGTATTATGGATAAATACTGTCTAAATTCCGTTGTCTCTTCAAATAGTCAATAAAAGAAGTTGCTAGGTAATTTTGCTGATTAATAATATGAAACAACAAATCAAAACAATTGATAAATATATATTTTTTTTATTTTAGACAATTTCATTGAGGAATAATATTTACTAATTTTGTTGAAATTATAAAATCATGAGATTTTACCAAATTCCAAAAAATAAATTTTCGAAAAAGTTATGAATGAGATTTATTATTATTTATGTTAAAAAATATTGTATAAAAAGTAAATGTCAAATGCGTTGAAAGAAATTATATATAACAATAATATTTATTTAATTTTATATATTTTTGAATATTACTGGGTTTATTAAATAAAATCATGGACAAAATAACAGGTTATTATTTTTAAATTTTAATTAAAATCGTAGGATTGGGTTTTAATGGAAATGTTTATTTTAAACATTTAATGACAATTTTGTTAAAGCTTGTTTGTTGTTTGCAAAAGAGGAAGAATGACAAGAATTGAATCCGCTATGCTGACTATTTATCAAAACGCAATTAATATGGCCAAACTGACAATAAATAAAAGTCATTCAATTGCGCTTGGTTTCATATTGAATATTAATAATAATTTTAATGACATAAAGAATTTTTTATTATTTGATTATGAATCAGTAATGGTATCGATGTTTTTTTGTAGTTTGTTCCATAATTTCTTCACCCACTCTAAGGTACTCCTTGTCTTCAAACATTTTTTGGAGTGATTAAAAATTTGAAAAATTTCCTCATTTAATTTATAAGTGGTTAACATTTCCCAGTATTTCAATATATTTACTTTTTTCGATTGAAGAGATACACAGCTCATTCATATTAGTGAAAAGATCACTCAAATAAACTTGCATTTGGTAGAATTTTTGTGATTCAATGCGAAATATCTTCATTTATTTCATAAAACAACAGGGGATCATTAGTACACACAAAACTAATAATTAAGATATCTCAGTCTCAGTCCGTAAACAAGCTCTTCACATACTGGAAGATATCTTTTTGTGGTTGTTTTCAGATGTTCATAGAATGGGAAATCTTTCGCTAGCACATCATCATGGATGACACTCACGAATTCCACGAATTGACAGAAATTTGGAATATCAGTTGTTTCGTCAAACTAGTGAAAGATAAGTTGGTTCAAAATTTCAAAATTAATACACGACTGAGCTTTTATTTATGGATATAAATAATTTATCTGGGGAACTTTTAATCAAAAGCTTCCTTATAAAGACTAAGAAAGAATTAAATAAAGTAATTTTTATTGTGAATCCACACATATAAAAATATTTTCTGTTGGTCAAACCATAAAGGTTGATTTTGAAATTTTTATTCCTTAACTCACATATCACAGTTTTTGTCGACTCATATTTACCAACTCTTTTTCAACCACTTACATTACTTGCAGCTATAATAGAATATTATATATTTCTAGATTTTCATATCATAGCTTTTTCAACTCTCGTTCTATATTGCACAATAAGGTTTAAATATTTATTAAATCAAATGATTCATTAAAACAAATATTCAAAAAAAAGTAATTGTGTATCCAATTAAATTCAATTAAACCCAAATAAAGAAAATACACATTAAAATCTTTAAGTAAAGAAAAAGTATAAAAGAAAATGTAATAAAGAAAAATATAAAATGAAATCTAAGAATTAACTAAAATAACAATTATTTTAGCCTTTTCTCATTGGGTAAATGAAACCCAACTTTCTGGATCAAAAAAATGTGCAAATTCCACTAATTATAAGGAAATTCACATTTTTTGATGAAATTATTTTATGTTTCTAATAAAATAAATTTATCGCAATTTTTCCCATTTTCATTTTTATGCCATTTATTAGTTTTTAATGTGTTATACGATATAAAGTAATTTTTAATTAATAAAAACATTTTATCTATCCTTCAATTCGGATATTTCTGTAAATGTTGTTTCATTACATATTTTATAGATGTTTCCTTTTAATATTATTTTTAGCATATAATATTTTCAATATTTCTGAAAACAACAATTGAGACAAAGTGTTTGCTGTATTTTGCCAGATGGCCTGAACGCGATATAAAAATGTTCAGTTTTTTACATCTCATTTCATGGAATGATCTCATCTATAATACACAAATTTCCAAACATTTGGCGTACCTAAGGTGTAAAAAAAAATTAATAATATACGAATAATAATATTCTAATAGCGTAACCTTTATTCAATGGCTAATAATTAGAATATCTCAATCTAGAATCTTATTCCAAGATACTAGGTCTATAAGAAGACACGACCATATCAAGACGTACTTGAATTTTATGAATAAGAAAATGCCAGATAATATTTAAGATGATGTTATAAAAATATTTACACAGACGTTTTGTAAATATGTTAACTATAACAAAATATTTTATTTCGTCTATTGTTTTAATGGGAATAACAATTTTTAAAAGTAAATAATCTAAATTTTCAAAACTAGAATTTTAGCATAATTTTTAATTTTAATGTCAAAATTATGGTGGGTACCTGATTGGTAAGAAGATTTCAAAGACGACCATATTTAAGAGTATTCTTACCAGGTACGCGCTTAGGAAAAATTTTATCATTAGGAACCCGTAACGAATGAAGCTGAAAATGTATCCTTATGAGCAGTCGTTAGTAAAATGTAAGCCATATTGCCATGACTATTAATACCTTGACGCACCAGTGATTCCAAGAGAGCTACAATAGAATGTTTCTTGCTCGTTTCATCATTTCGACTTCATCCTAGGTTTACTATACAAAGATTTAATAAAATTTGAAAGTTTGAAATAATATCAATTGCACAACTAAATTAATTATATTCAATTTACATATATTGTCATAATCATTTATTGAATCCAAAAACTCAGTGGCCTTTCTTAGATGACCCAGAAAGCGAGCGGCCCTTCACTTTGCTGATATGATTGGGTTGGACACTTGCGTGGCCTCGATTATAACACCATCTTGTCTGACATGCGGTGTCAAACACTTTCAATCTCTTGTTGTTTTTGAGCGATTATTAACTCATAATTAAGAAGAAATATTCTTTCTCGTGAGAATCTGGATCGTAATGCAGTCATAAATTTGAGTTGGGAAATCTCCTTGCCCTTCTCCTACAGGGATACCCGTATTTGATCCAACCTAATCTTTTATATCATTAAAATATTTTTTCAGAACGTTACAAATCTTTTTATACCAACGTCTTTGTTCCTATAGCACGATTTCACATAACATGCCATATTATAGGAACCTATCAATCGTGTTATAGGAGGGATACGTGTATATACAAATCAAATTATCATCATGTTTAAATCTGGAACCTAAACAAATGTAAAGAATGAATTTTTATTACTAAAATTATAAACATACATAAACTAATTATTATTGAATTAAATTGACATATTTCAGAAGAGTGTGATGTATCAATCAAACATACATAATTACAAGATAATATAATAGATGTGAAGAAAAACATTTTAATTATTTCTACACAATTCTTGACTTTTACTGAAAAAAAATTACAGACAACTCAATTTTGCATTTAATATCTATGTTGGGGTTATAATAAAATTTTAAAATTATCAAAATCAATTAAAATTAATTACAATTTTGAAAAAAGTAAAATCAATATTTTTCGGGGGAAAAGTGGTAACTGGTGGCAAATTTGATTTTGAACACAAATAAGATACTGTTAGATTGATCTGAGGTATATTAAAGGTTCGAGAGCCCAAAAACAAACTAATTAATTAATTAAATTATTTGCCGACGAACCAATTAATCAAGGGCCGCTGAGCTGAATGTCAGCGTAATGGGTTTCACAGAATTAGTAAAATGGACAATAAATTGTCCGACAGGTAAAAATTGTTTTTTTTAACTCTAACTATAATATAACTCTAATATAATCTGATAATCGAATCATTGTATCTTGTGGTGAATATTTGTGATTAAAGATTTCTTTGTTGGGATTTTGTCTTATTGATTATTATCTTATTGAGAAATTTATCCATAGACAAATATTTAATATCCCAACATCTATAAATATATATTTTTATAATTTCTTTTTAATTTTTGAAAATATTTTCATACAAATAATGTTTTATGTAAAAATCACTAGTTACTATTTTCAGAAACTGAAATTTCATCTTTCAAAGAAACTGATATTAAAATAAATAAAATCAATAATTTACTAAATATTAAATTACATTTTTGAAATATTTAAAAATAAAAGACATAAAAAAGACATAAAAATTATAACATAAAATTGATATTATTTTTAAAGATCATTCATCCGTAAATACGCACGTCAGATGCGCTTTTATATAACCATCTTAAATTTATATTTGCCGATATAAATAAACCTATAAATTTTTGTTACTTAATACCAAAATGATAAATGTATCAAATCCAAAAATCGCGATTTAAATTCTACTTATAAATTTCAAAAAAATTATACTTTCATAAAAATATAGTAAATGAATATCAGGAACATTATTTTACTTCCAGGTGACAAAAGTTCTTCCTAAAATTTAGTTTCTTACGAGTTTATTTATAATAGTTTTTAAGTCTTGGAGTGAAAGTTTTCTCAAAATTAATTTTTGAGAAAAATATGTTTTAAGAGTTTCTACTAAAAAATTTGCATGTTCAAAAATTTATTTTTTAATAATTGTCGTTTTTAGTTACGGTTTATATATGTTCGAAATTCGATGATGTTAGTCTAAATTTTGTTATTATCGCTCTTTTTTGGAGTCAGTTTTGGCAATTATGTATCGCAATATTTTTCTATTTTATTACTATATTACAGTTTTTCCTATATTACTTTTTTCCCTTTATTTTTCACTATACTGAAATATCTCACCATATTTCAATAAATAAGAATTTACATGATTTTTAACCTATTTTTTTTATTATTTTATTTCTATTCTTATTAAGGTGTTTTTAATTTTTTTTTCTCGAAATATGAAATATCTTGTAATGATTTATCATTGTTGTCATAATATTTTATAAAATCTAAGTATTTTGATTTTTCCACGTTTTTCTTTACTTCTATTATTTATTTTATTATTGTATTGAGTTTAATAAGGATTTTCTTTACTTTTCATTTTTCGCCTTGTCACACATTGTCTCTGATTTTCTTTAGCTGCTGTTTTCTTTTTTTATATTTATTTAATTTTTTTATTGAACGTTTGGTTTTGTTTGATTTTATTTTGTATGTTTCTCTATGCTTTAGGTAAATTATATGATGTTAGCATTATAATATTTTGAATTCAGTTGTTGCGTTTGTTTATCGTGTTATATTAGCTCATGATCTAATCAATTGTTTTTCGAACTCAAGATTTTCCATACACTTCCATCATAATTTGTATGCAAAATAAAATAAATAAACCGCTCACATTATCAATTGCGCTGGTCAATAAAAGTAATCTAGACCTTGTTTTTGTTGTCAACCAAAATACGCTTTGGAGTCAGATCAATAATTGTTCATTTCACATTTCACCGATTAATTCAACAATAATTTTAAATCACTGATTTTGTAAAAAGCTTCAGTTTTGTCATTTAACAATGATCACATATATTGTTTTAATCGACATTGTTTTAATCAGAACATTACTAAAAAATTTTAAATTAAATACTTTTCTTTAAACTTAATGTTGAAGATCTAATAAGTTTATACAATTTCTGCGACACTAGAAGTTTTATCAATTCGAGTCCAAGTAAATATTTATTTACTAAATTCAAAAGAAAATATCATAATTATTAATTGTTCTTAGAATTGTTATAATTAAGTGTAAACAATGTAAAACTTATAAATAAAACGAAAAATATTTTATAATTGATCTACTATAGTTCACTGTGAACAAAAGGAAAATAAATCTTTGTTGAAAATAATTATAAAATGCTAAAATATATTTTATTTTTTCTTATTTTATTTTTAAGAAAATATTTATAATAATTGTGAATTATTTGCCTATCATCAAACAGATTAAATTCTTTTTGCATATTTTATTTTCAAAAACGATTTTAATTTTTAATTTTTTATAGTCCCAACTATCATGTTTGTATAAAGAACACTTCCAAAAATAAAATATATTAATTAAAAATAAATACTTTTTAAAGTAACTATAATCTACTTAATAGTGTTAGGATTAAGTAAAAATTAACATTAGAGCAAGGAGAAATGGGAAAATTACTAAAAACACTAAAATAATAAAAGTATAAAAATTTATAAAATTTGAAAATTAATTTTGATCGGTGGAAATGGATATGGTTGAACTTCAAATCATGAGACGAGTACAGGAATAATAATAATAATAATAATAATAATAATAATAATAATAATAATAATAATAATAATAATAATAATAATAATAATAATAATAATAATAATAATAATAATAATAATAATAATAATAATAATAATAATAATAATAATAATAATAATAATAATAATAATAATAATAATAATAATAATAATTAAAAGATAACGCCAATAAAAAACCTTTCGTACGATATATTTCGATAGCACAGCTATCATCTTCAGGTACTCAAAACCAACTAAAAATATTATGAATTAACATTTAATTTAAACAAATTATTTTTTATTAATTTAATTTTTTAATAAATAAATATTTTTAAAAATATATTTTAAATTAATTTTAAATTTTAAATTTTTTTACTTATATTCTAATTTTTAAAAATTAATGTAATTTAAAATTTTCAATTATTTTAATAATATTAAAAAAACAAACATGATTTAACATACGTAAACTATTTAAAAACATTCAAAACATTCGTAGTCACAGCACTCTGCACATTAATCTTTGGATCCAATGACCTTATCAGCAATGCTTCACATATCACTCGTTCCCAATAACTATTAAAACTTCTCAACAAAATTCTAAAATCAGACATTCCTATATCACTTTTACAGCCTCTATTGTGTTCACTAATATTGGTCAAACCCTTCAATCGACAATGCTCTAGAACTCGAGTACAGAGATAACGGGAAGTCTCTCCAATGTATGTGGCATTACACCCATTACATGTAAATTGATAAACGAGATCAGAATAATAATAATAATAATAATAATAATAATAATAATAATAATAATAATAATAATAATAATAATAATAATAATAATAATAATAATAATAATAATAATAATAATAATAATAATAATAATAATAATAATAATAATAATAATAATAATAATAATAATAATAATCTAGGAAAAGTTATAACGAAAATATAAACTAATTAAAAATAATTAATCAACTAATGGAAAGCCCAAGCTTAAGGGAGAGCGACGAAGAAAACCCGGGTGATATGGGAAAAATGGTGTCGTTTAATTTGTTATTTAGTTAATTATCTTCAAATATTCAAAAATAATTGTTCAATCGTCGTTATATGTCCTCCCAAGGACAATATAAAAAGAGAGCTGTTAAAAAGCAAAGTGCCAGTTGATCGAAATAAAGTAATGTTAACGAAACGAGTACCTAATTCAGCATACTTAAAGAAACCAAATAAAATTATCATGCCAGAAAGGTGATTACCGCTTGGGCAATCTAACTCACGATAATCAATAGTTATTTTATAAAGAAAGATTTGCATTAGTTGACAAGTTGTAATTGTGAATAAAGTTATTTTCTGTTGAGCTTGCTTATTTATTTCTAAAGAATACGATGAGTCAGGGAATAACCGACTTTAACAATAATAACTCGACAATAGGCTTGTATAATTTTGTATAACTGGGTGATTCATAAAACTACTGATAAAATCAAGAAGCAAGTGTTAAAATAAAGGAACCTTTTTAATGCAGATTCTACTCCGTGTTGTGAAAGCTACTTTTACTCATTGTTGAAAGAGTTTAATGAACGATTTGGTGGAGTAATTGAATATTTAAACCTACATTAAGATCATTAAAGGTTGTTAGACTTCCTTGCTAGTCATTATCAAAATGCTAAAGAATTTGAAAGCAAAAAGATAAGGTGTTGGATCTACCAAAATATGTGCCAATAAAATACCTTCTAAATATCTATTTCTCACATTCAGTCAAAGTGAGTGCGATAAAGAAAACAATCCATTGGTTTAACGGAATATATTATTTCATGATTCTGTGAACCACCGTTAACTCGTTTATTCAATATTTTTGTTAATTTAATAATTCAATTATTAGACAAATTTAGAATATATATATGGTAGGACATTCCCGCATTGACTGTTGGATGAATCCGCTATACTTGTAAACTAGGAAATATTCTTATTATTTCATTTTAATTCATCTTTAGTTTTTTGGATGAATATATTATTATTTTCATTTAGTTATCTAGTAATTATTTTAGAATAGTAAAAAATATAATCAATTTTATTCAATTTAATAATAACATTTAAAAATCTATTTTTGTTTATTCTTATAATAAACATTATTTGAGGTAATCGATTTATTTAGACAAATCACATTTCAAAAATTCCGCTAAAAAATCAAAAATCCAAGTATTGTCTGCTGACTTTCATTAAGTAGTAACTATTGTATTTTTATTATTATTTTTATTATTATTAATTAGCATTAATAATTTATTCTGACAAATTAATAAAACTTAAAATGTTCCTATTAAAAAAATTATTTATATTGTTCCTAAAATAGTCTGTTAACTGTCGAATTCAATCCAATTTAAATTACTTTAAACACTTAATTAATGTTTAATTTAAACAAAATATAAATTTTCTGATAGAATAAAAAGAAAATAGATTCAAAAATAAGCCTAGCAATTTAAATGTAAAATAAATTCGAAATATTATTTTTTTTATTCATCTGCAAAGCTCAAATTAACTGTAAAAGTCATTATCTTGCAATTATCTCTTAATCAAGACATAAATTCATTTAATTTTCAATGATTGAGTTTGTTTATATCAAACATTTCTCGTGTGACAATGATTAAAATAATAAAGAACTGTTGTTAGCATTATTATTTTTGTATTTTTAATAAAATAATTTTCCACATATAATTTGCATAGTTTCTCACGTAGAAAGAAAAATAATTTTCGATTAATTACGTTTAATTTTCATAACAATTTCACCTATATTCATATTCTGTTGTTTATATTTTGGGAAATTTTCATTTTTACGCCATCGGTTGCAAGGTTAACTAAATATATTTTTCTTCGTTTTTAGTTTTTTTATTGATTTCATTAGTTATTTTTGTTTTAATTTATAAAAAACTATTCACATTTAAAATATCAAAAATAAAACAATCAAATTTTTTGACATGCAGTAGAGTAAAAAAATATTAAAATGATCTATTAAAGGTTTTTTGTTTATTTAAATTATTTTAAAATAAAATTAACCTAGTTCTAAAATTCTCAACTTTGCACTGTTTGAATGCCTTTTTAAATGTGCTAAAATTTATACTATCTTAGCCATATATTAAATGCAAAACTTAGTTGAACAAGGAGTCAACAGATGACATAAGTTAGGATATAAATGTATATTTATAACTTTCAATACAATCTGATATTGTTGCACCTCCCTCGCTATGATTCAAAACAGAAGAGTAAGAAATGAATTTTGTTCGGGTTTTATCAGTACGTAATTGGTTGTTGGTATGGTTTTACCTTCTGATTTTGGGTTTTGTTTGTTTGATAATATTCATTTTGGTGGGAAGTAGTTGTTTTTTGTTTTATATTGTTTCGTTGGTTCTTTGTTTTTTCGGCTTTTACTTTTAGTGATGAGAAGTTTGCTTCTCATCCAAAAACGTTGTAATATGGGCTTTCGCTGTCGTTTGAGTCGGGCTGTTTTTCAGTCTCAGTAAAGTTGTTGGTAGTTGCTCTAGTCAATTTCCTTCTTCCCCTTTTGCTCGTATGCTTTTTTTGATTGTTCTGTGTAATCTTTCTATTTTGACATTTGCCTGTGGGTTATAAGCGGTTGTTCTATTTCGTGTATTGCAAGTAGTTCTTGATCGAAAGTTTAGTATGTTGTTTGATGTATTTTCAACTTCTTTAAGAAGAAACAGATTGGTTGTTTGCTAAATTCGTTATCATAGTACAATATAGCACCAACTACAAAACCTGAGCAGTCTGTGGCTAAGTTGTATTCTATTTTTGGATTTGGATATCCCAGTAGTGTAGCCTGGGATAAACTGTCTTTGGCTTTTTCGAAGTTTTGGATGGTTTGGTCTGTCCAATTGATTTTATGTTTCCTCGAGTTTTAACGAGATCGTTTCAAGAGGCTAGTAAGCGTGGTTAAAGTTTACCCTTCCCAGAAATTGCCTCAGCTTTCTGTTATCCTTTGGTAATGTAAATTGCTTTATTGCATTTAATTTCTTTTCTATTGGTTTTGTGCCCTTGTTATCCAGTATGTCCTGTTGTATATGAACATGCCGATAGTTGTCTGGTCCTGTGATTTTGTTCAGCAATCGCCGTTTATTTGTTTTAGTTCTCTAAGGAAATTTGAGGGTTTTTGTTTCCCAGTTGTGTGTTATTTAAAAAAAGAATCTAGTATTTGCCTTTTGTTTATTTTGTTTTTGATGCCAGTATGTGACATAATTTAGTATATGGGTCTTTGCTCTTAGATATTATGTCAATTTTGTCGGCGAGTTTTTTGAGTTTGTTGCTTGGTAGTGCTTCTATTATGTTGGAGCACAGAGTTCTTGTTGATTTAATTCCCGAAAGTATTAGGGTTAATTTAGCATAATCAAACCACATTTTGGGAGTTCCATTTTAGTCGGTGAATTAGTTAGGGTTAGTAAATGGATTAAATTGCGGGTTAGAGTAGTTATTTATAAGTGTAGTATTTTCTTCATTTCAGGTTGTTGCTTCTTTATATGTTTGATTGTCTTCTTGTCAAAAAAGGTTGTTGGTATTTGTTGTAATTTGATTTTTTTTTAAAAATGAGTTTAATTAAGGTTACTGTGCTCAGCCAAAATATGCCACAATTTTTTACACATCTATATTAAATATTCTAAAAGCGATAGTCGCTGAAAAAAAGTTTTTCGAGTGATTTTAGCTGTATTTTGTGTTTTTGCTTCTGATACAGTTTTGTTAGAAATTTGCTTAATATATATTTAATTCGAATGCTGTTTAAAACCGCGAAAAAAATAATATTAATCAACAGATATGATAACCGTTAAATTTATTAAAAACAATTAGTAGAATAACAATAATTATTAACAACTTGATATTTTCCAAAATTCGATTTTTTTTCTTCCTTTTTTTAATCTTTTCTATAGAAATTTAATTACTATTAATTACTATTGATTATTTTTTAAATTAAAATTTTAACAATTATTTAAAATTATAATAATAATAATACCAATATCCCTAATAATAACAAAAATGAATAAGATACAGGGCACCGAACCAAATAAAGGTGGGGGGACTGCCTCGATAAAACAGAAAGTGTGATCAATTACAGTTATCTACGACCTTTTGCAATTTTATAGTTAGCTGAAAAATCCCATCTCTGTAAAAGGATTGGGGTTTCAGGTCAAAATAAATATCTAGCTGATTTCTGAAATCTTGATTTTCAGTGAGGGATTTATCTTGTAAGAAATGCTTCATTGAATGGACAAATGTTGGCAAAATCTGGAGAATACACAGGGTGTGGCAAGACTTCCCAGCCAAAGTCTATAATGATTACTATGGTTCTCATCGCAACATGGTGTTAGGTTCGCTAGTTGGCTAATGTATAATGAAAACAAACAAAGTTGTCTTTTCAAATATTTATTTACTATAAATACAAATATAGATTAATTATGGCAAAAACAACTTTTGATAAAAATCGACCTTTAATGCTGAAGAAAGAATATCGGTTATTAGTAGGTAGTAGTGAGCTCATGATGACTCATCGTTTTTCTCGTGATCTCTCGATGACTCATCATTTTCTACCTCAGTGTGTGTATGCAGGGGACATTAAATAAGATTCTAAAATTTTGTGCCCTAGTGTGTTTGTGTGTGCACTGGAAATTTAATAGAAAACTAGAAATTTTTTAAAAATACGTATTATTCTATAAATTTTATCAAAACATTTTTTTTCTAAGTCCAACTTCCCCCACCTAAAAAGTTCTATTAATTTTAAAACAAAGACATTTTTTCTATCCCTCGTCTATGTATGTGTTCAAGGGACATTTAATAGCACCTTGAAAACAGATAAATTATTATTATTATTAATATTATTGTTATTATGACTGATTATTAGTATTATTCTTATAACTATTATTATTATTATTATTATTATTATCATTATTATTATTATTACTATAATAATAATTATTATTATTATAATTATTATTATTATTATTATTAAATATTTGAAATGTATTTGTCCTAATCTTTAATAACTCATAGTGACCGAGTAAGCTCACATCTACCTACTTGTGTATTTTCTTCTTTGTCAAGCGAAAGTGAAAATAAATTTAGAATACCCAATGTTTAAATGTAAGCAATAATTTAAATAAAAATTATTGACTTGACATAGTTTTTGTACCAATCTTGATCTCTTTAGTTAGTAAATTTTCTGCATTAAGAGCAGAAACTTCTTCAATTGTTGATCGGCCAGCTATCTTTCGGATCTACAATTTACTGTTTATCAGGATTCTCGTCAAAAATTTGAGATAACTTTCTTTCCTATTTTACCATTAATAATATTTACTTACTTACCTATGCTACGGCTCTCTGGCAAATATCGCCATTTAGAAATCAAAATCTGGTGTGTAAATATAATATAAATATTAAAAATTAATTAAATAATTGAATGATTTTAAAAACGTTGATGGATTGGTCTTTCTCAAGTTTTTTATTTTCCAAAAGTTATTTATGTCAATCATCCTAACTTTTAATTCTCTATCTTATGACATTTTAAAAATATTTAAAAAGTTTATGGATTCAAAATTAAAGTTAATATTAATTAAATAATCAGTTTCAGTGGGCGCGGTGGCACAGTGTGACAAGTTCGCCTAGGGTGCCAAATACTCTGGCACCGGGCCTGACAACTAGTGACAGTTTGATTTATCCATGATTTATCTTGATCTAATTAACAATGAAAATAAGTTATTCAAAATATTTTTTTATTTTAAATGTTTTTAAACATTTTAAATTTTAAATATATCATTTAATGAATTTAGTAAATTAAATTACCAATATTTTAATATTGTAAATTTTTTTTCACTTGAAAAAATCTGCGTTGAAATTTGTGAATATCAATGAAACATCGATATAATTACTGATTCATAGTCAAATATTAAAATGAAAAGAAATCAGAAGTGAAAACCAAAAGAAGTTCTTATAATAGTATTAATATAAGTTTAGAACCTGAAAATATTTATTCAATTTCTGTTTTTCTATTGATATTTTTAATTTCCGAAGATAGCTTCCTTTAATGTCAAAAGCTCAACTGGGTTTCCTATTTATTTCCCTTTCTTATTTTATTAAATTTATTGTAAAAAGTAACATTGTTCCCGTTAATTTATTTGTAACTCCCACCCTCCTCCATGTCAACATTTGTCGAAATTCTTCAAACCACCCGCCTCTATTTTGTTGACGTAATTTATGGATGTCCCATAATACATAAAATAAAACACATAAAATTTTACAATAAAAAATATTTAAGATGGCTAATATAAAATTTTTGCATATTAGCTTAACTTTGAATTTGAATAATATTAAATGTTCATTTAACTTATAATAAAACAATGTTCCAATTTAATTTGATTATGTAAGTTTTACAAATTGACTTTTGGAAGATTTTGTTTAAATAAATAAAAATTTAATTAACTTTTAATAAAAAGATAAAATAAAATAATCAAATTTAAAGAAAATGTTTCAAAATAGAAATAAACACTATTAAATATCAAAGTAGCACTTATAGTTAAAAAACAATTTAAAACTAATTATAAGATTATATGATTATATAAAAGTATTATTAAACAAAAATAACTTTATTGATGACAACCTAAATAGGTGCAAAAATAAGTTCATAGTGGAATTGCAAATTTATTTTGTCATTTTGTGTCCATGGAGTTGATCTTTCTTGCAATTGTAACTGGAGATTCGTCGTCGTTTTGAGAAACCTCTAACTTTTGAAATGATTTTGGGAATACCTTTCCAGTCATCTGAATGCTTGGTCTATGTCCTTTATGTATATTGGAGCCATTAACTAAACAATGCATGACATTCAGGTAAACTCTTTAATACTTAAAAAAAATTTAAGCTAAAACTACGTAGTAAATGAGATTTTATTATTTGAAGTTTTCAACACTAAAAATTTGTTTAACAGTTTATTTACACAAATAAATTCATCAATTAATATTAACAGAAATGACACGAAGGAATGAAATTTAAATTAATAGATAAAAATTAATAAATTAAGTAATGACAACTCATAAAATGCATCATTTTTTATTAAAAGGAAGTTTTCGAGAAAAATATTTATCAAAAATAGCACAATAACTTATGTTGTTTATGCTTTCTACAAATGTTTTTTATTTTGACATTTAAGTTTTAAAATATCTAACATTTTATATTTTCGTTAAAAAATATAGAAAAATTAATTTAACAGTTTTCATTTATTTCTCTGAAAACTAAATAATTTAATCTTTATTGTCTTAAAAATTAATTATAAAGAAAAAATAAGTTCTACACATTAAACTATTAAGTTAATATCAATAAAATATCGATATCATTAGTGATTCATTGTCCAAAAAAATTTTTAAATGTTATATTAAGTTAAAGTTTAGAGTCAAGACATAAAAAGTACTCAAAGAATAACTGAAATTAATATTTCAAATTTATTTACTAATTTATTACTAATAATACTCATTCCAATGACATAGCAATTTTTTTTGATTATGAATCAGTAAAGATATCGATTATTTTTTAAAGTCATATGAAAATGAAAATAAATCAGAGGTGAAAATCAAAAGAATAATATTATTAATATTTATAAATTATTTCTTAATAAAATAATTAAATTTTTTTATATTGACTTATTGTAAAATAAAAGACTAAAACCATTTTATTAAGTTTTACTTTTAAAATCAACTTATTTTTAAAGTATTTTTATTCATAACGATATAAAACTATATTTATAATAGTGAACTATTTCGGTGTATTAAATTTCAAAATGATTGTGCAATAATTCAATTAATGAATGTGTAAATATAAATACTGTATAAGTGATGTTATTATGAATGTTTGAATTATATTGAACTCATTCTTTAAGTATGATTGATTTCCTAGATTACTAAACGAAACAGTTATGTTATAATTTAGATATCATTTCTGGCATTTAATCATTAATTTAATATTTAAGGCTTTTAGGAAAACTGATAAACACATATTTAGACGTTTATAGTATCAGTGTATAAAAATGGCCATTTTATTGTAAATGTAAATGGGAGTCATGCATTTTGTGAACTATTTTTTGATGTCTATGGGCACAAGCTTCCAAAAATTTATTATTATAAAATTTTAATTTTAAAATAACATAACAAAATTAAGTACCCCAAAATATCTTTTAATAAAATTAATTTTACAGTTTTATTTGATATTATTACTTAAATGTAGATGTATAAAAAAATATGAAGGCAAAACTTTAATAGAATAAACGAAATGTCAAAGGGTTTTGACTAAGCTTTCGTATTTAAAAGTGTCTGTAAGATCCAGTCTGTTATTAGGAAAACAAATTCACACATAAAAAATCTAGTTCAAACATTAAAATTGCTAAATAGGATACTTTACTAAAAAATTAAAAGTTTTGATGGCAAATACGGATAAATAGCTAATTAAAACGGAAAAATTATTTTAAAAGGTATTTATTACTTAATATATGTAAAAATAAAAAAATAAATACATTGTTTTAATCCCTAATCAGAAGAGATTGTTTTATAAGACCTAGTTATCTTTTATTATTAAAATATAATTTATCTGAAAAAAGTAAGAATTATATTTTTTATCTCATTTAACACAACCTAAACCAGCTTAGAAGATATTCTGCGTTTTTTAAATTGAGTCCTTTCTCATATTTCACTGGTTACCATAAAAATAGTAATTTATTATTTCATTAACGATAATAATTAAAATTTCATAGGATTCTTCGTTTACCTCTCTTTTGCTTTTGAAACAAACACACAGCGGGTACAAGGACCGGAAGTGGTTGTCGTCTCCTTTTCCTTTTTTATAAATTTCCCTTTCAGAAAGAAAATATCGTTTTTTAGTTATTATTAGTTTATTGCGAAGAAGTTAACTTTTTGTTTATGAGTAATTAACTGAAATATTTTATGAAAATATCAACATTAAAATATAATTAAAATAATAATTGAAAATTTTATTTATGTATTTTAGATTTCCCTGCCAACCAATCACTTAACTGAATTATCTGTCATTAAGTTCGTAAATTTGCATTCCAATTAGCAATAAATTTAAATATTTGTTTTTTACTTGTTTTTTTATTTTTGCATTTATTTTTGCCAAATAAGGAAAAAATAAAAATAAAAATAAATGATAACAAATTTTTTTTTGAATTTTTGGAGCATTTATTCGATATAATATTATTTCTCATACTTTGAAAATCAAGAGTAGGAAAAATATTTGAACCGCAAGGAAAATTGTGTTTTTTGTTGATGCCATTTTGAAATTTTGGATAGGTAGGATAGTGAATATATAAATTCATCCTAGAAGAAAAAAAAATTATTATCCAATTGTGAGTTGGAAATTAATTTTAACACATCTAGAAGTGAATTTGATTTTATTGGGTATAATGTAAGTTTTTCAGAATAATAAAACAAAAATTAATATCAGTACAGATGACAATTATAAATAATAAAACTGTCTAATATGTATTTACATAACAGTAAATTTATTAAATAACCCTTTCCATTTGAATATTATCATTCAGGAACATTGAAATTATTCTTTGCAAATCGGACCATACCGGTGATGGGGTATGCAAAAAAATACTTATTTGTTTTAAGTTATGTAAAAACAGTATGTAACATGAGTGATCTAAAACATGAAATCAATCTATAAACCTTTGTTTTGCTTTGATTTCAGTTTTGTAAACGCATTTACTACAACATATATTTAAAATATACGACATAATAAAAGAATTAAAAATTAAAACCAAGAGGATTTTCTAGGGATGATGCATCTTTTAGTTTTGGACATCCGGAAAGTTCTTAACTGATTTATATAAATTTTAGCTGTCTGAATATATGAAATCTTCAGCGAAAACTCAAAGAAAATGATCAGACTTTCAATGAATATCAACAGGTCATTAAGACTCAATTTATATATATATATATACTCTAAAACGCAAAATAAAAGAAATTTATTTCGAGAAAATTATTCTCATATTCAGTCTGCTATCATAATCTTTGTAAAATTTTATATACGGAAACAGTAATAATGTAATAGTTACGATTTAATGATTTAATTAAATAATCTCAATAAATTTGATGCTGATTAAACGTTTATTTTATGGGATTGCTATTTAATCACCAAAGCCTCACATAAAAATCTTTCACACTTATTACTGACGTTTTAGTAATAAATCTCAAACCCCAATATGTTTAGTTTCTGATCTAGTGTATAAATTTTCATGTAATGGGTGAAATGCCACATACATTGGAGAGACTTCCTGTCATCTTAGCACACGGATTTAGGAACAGAGCCGATTGAGAAGTGTGAGTAATATTATTGAGCATAGAAAAATGTACAAAGGCACAAGTGATTTTAAAGATTTTAAAATTTTATAAAAAAACTTAAATACTTAAAATTTTAAGTGTTAAATTTTATTTTTCAAAGTTTAGTGGCTTGATATCATTTATTTTATTTTCATGTTTTGATTTTTAATAATTAATTTTCTGAAAAACTAAATGTCAATTAATTGACATATAATTTGACTTTAAATTTTATTTTAAATATTTAACAAGTAAAACAATAATAAATAAGAAAATTACATTCAATGAACTTTTATTATTGTATTTCAAGGTCATTCTAATAGTTGAGAAACTCGGTAACTGCACAATGGTTGAAAAATTTCCTCAAAATATTTTATATTAAAACCATGGTTAATTATAATGTATATGACCTAGTGACTTGGTCAAGTTAGCAGCTAGAGCTTTAACCCTTAATCATGAGTTAAATTAAATAAGTAACTATATGGCTAAATAACATAGAACGTGGTCCGTGGACATTTATAGTTAATTAATATGACTCATTTATTTAAAATGAACATTACGCTAGTCCATGCAGTAATTTAGTAAATGCAAAAAAATTGTAGTAGCTCGTCGTGATGTCCCTTTCCATGCGGTGCCCTAAGAACGTACTTAGTGTGCTTATTAGTTAGTCTGGTACAGACCTAGTTCTATAAATAATTTTAGAGAAATATTGAACTTCAAAATAAAATAAATTAATATTAATTAAATTGCCATAAATGACGATTGTATAACAAAAAAGTTTTTGAGGTAGCCTTAAATTAAACGTACGTGAAGCAACGAGTTTAAACCAAAATGAGAATATTTTGCTATGAATTAATCAGCTTCAATTTACTTAACATGTTGCCTCATTTGACTGCTATAGTCGACAAAATGTTAATATATATCCTTCAATAACAAAATGTGGGGCAACGATTTGTTTGAGTTATTTAAAAGTTAGCCACCTTTCATATTTGTATATGTCTGAATCCTAAATGCTTTGAAAACAATTACAAACAATCAGAAAATTTTCTAAATTCTTTAAAAAATCTCCAGAAAAAAACACCATTCTTCGGAATTATATGAAACAAGGAAAAGGAAAGAAATTTAATTTAATTCTTGACCTCAAAACAAGGTGAAAAATTAGAGGAAGATTTCTGACAGTAAAAAATGTGTTGTTTTTGCATTATATGATATTTGTTCTTCTTATATGTGAAATGAAGCTTAATATCCTTTATTTTTGGAACTTTATAAACTCTTGGGATCGATTCGTATAGCAGATGAAATATAAATATTTTTGGAAATTTTTGTTTTTAAGTAATGTGTCTTTAATCTTTAATGTTTTTTATATATATTTGACTTTGATATTGATTTCGATTTTTGTTATTTTATATAAATTAAACACAATTTTTTACTGATTCTATATATTTTTTGACAAAAACTCGAAAACAAGCTAAACCCGGTTTTTCAAAAAGTAGGTTTTTGTTTTAACCAAAATAATATTGTTTTCCTTCTTTTCCAAAATGTTTTTCATAAACATAACGAAAAATCATATGGAAAAACATAATTTCATTGATTAAATGTTCTTAAAAAAATTTTTTTTCGAAAAATGGATAAGTTGTCCAAATGCCTCTTGATGTCTGTTTAAATGGCAAATCATTTTCTATGTAAACAATTTGCTTATTTTAAATATTAATGTTTATAAACAGATCAATTAGATGTATCTTTCGTGTGTTTGGAAAAAAATCGTTTGTTTTTGATGTATGAAATGCCGCGAGCTTTTCACTGATAATTGTTTTAGAGTATCCCCTGCTTTGACGATTTTATATTCTAGTTTATAAGAAAGTAAACTACATAAAATATATTTGAAATGCAATTTATTCATTAATAAACATTACTGCACAGTTAACGATTAATACTAATTCTGACTTTATTATTTTAACATAAAAACCTCATAAAAAATCAAACAACGAAAACTAACGAAAGGTTGCGTACAGTAATGTTGTCGAGCCGGTACTTCCTTTTTGGACAGGAACGCGTTCCTGAACTATAGGTGATTTCTGATAACGAGAATTGGCTGACGTATTGAAAAAAAAATTAAAAAGAATTGCTGATTTATTTTTCTAATTTTTGACGAACTTTTATATGTATTATTATTACGTTATTTTTTAGGTCTCATTGAGACCTAAAAAAACGTCACCGCCAAGATTATCATGGAAAATCACCCCTCGTCGTTAAATTTGGGACATGAGACCGCACAGAGCGGCCGCCTACCCAGGCTCGGCTCTGTCTATATAATTATATATATACGCGTTCCGGTAAAAAAAATTTAGCACAACACCACTTGCGTATACCATCTATGTTAATTATAATAGGAAAACAGCTTCCCCATTATTATCTCTTACAATTCAAGAAAAAGTTAAATGTACTGCCATGTCACTTAATAAACTACAAAACCTTTTTATGAGGCGAGTTGAATCGCAACTTTAAATAAATGACCAACAGGAGTCTTGTCATAAACTAAATGACCAATCGGAAGTCTCAACATAAACTAAATAACCAATTAAATACCCCTCCACCTAAATTATATATATGGAGTGATTTTATCTGCTACAAAGAATTTTTCAGTTATATTAATATTATTAATGGATAGTTATCTAAACTTTATATTCATTTTTAATAGGCTTTCATTTGCACATTTTCTATTTTTATAAAGTCAAAATTTATAATGACAATTTTTGCACCTGTATTTAATAGAAATTGGGTTTTAATTTTATTAATTCAAATATTTACACTTGGTCAACCATTTTATTCCTATTTAATTAAAGAATTTTTAAATCTTTCAGTATTGAATTATACATTTGCTGGGGCTGTCAGTGAAATGTGAAATTAGTAATTATTGATCTGATTTCCAAACGAGCCTTAGTTGAAAACAATAGCAAATATCAGACAATACGAAATTTTATTGATCATCTGGGTAATACTTCTTGTTTCTCATTTTGATAGTTTGAATTGGTCTCTAAGAATTCTTAAATTTAATACTTGCAAACAGCTTTAGCGGGGAACTTCCCAAGTATAAGTAAATACGAACCATCCAGAAACATGATTGATGATCCTAGCAAATGTTGTACTTCAACAAAATAAGACTCAACTCACCAAATGCAAAGAGAACAGTATAATTATAGTTCGAAATGTGCTTGTTTGAATTTTATATGTATCTCTTCATGTTTTGTTTTCTGTTTTTTTGACATTTCACATCTTAAAGGTAAAAGAAATAGGATTTGAAATAAATTCGGAGAAATGGTACCAATATATAATATAAAACAGTTAACTTAAGGTTGCAATAGTTCTTCAAAAATAATGAATTTCCTTTTGCAAAGTGATAGCTAGGACATTGTGAATTTTTTTTGTTTAAATTTCTATTTAGTATAATGACGAAAATTATATTTTAATTTGTTTTATTTAGTCATTACAAAGTCCAAAAAGCAAATTTTACGCTTATAATAATTCCTATGAGAACATTTATAAAAGAAATTATAGTTTATTTTACAATTTCTTGTTACATTTGTTTTCACTAATAAAAATTTGTTTATCAAATTTACTTGAAATATTATTTTGAAATATGAAAATGAAAACCTACTTTTTGGCTTACTTATTTCATCCATTTCAGATTTTTTATTTCTAAAATCAACATCAGTGATCTGATTATTTTTTCTCGGTGGTCCCATAGTCGGTGGTCCTTTACCTTTTGGTCTCACTGCTTCGACCGGTAACACTCTTCGTCTTTGTTTTGGAAGCTTAGCTCTTGCTTGGGTATGAGAATAAAACATTGAAAAGTTACTCACAATAACAGGAATTGGCAATGATATGGTTAATACACCTGTTACAGCGCAAAGTGCACCAACTAGCATTCCTTAAAAAATCAATTTATTTATTTGTTTTAATTATAACATTTTAAAATTACCTGGAAGGCTTCTAGGGCTATAATCTCCGTATCCGACAGTAGTCATTGTAATTAGAGACCACCACAGTCCGTCAATAATAGACATGAACTGCGTATCAATGTTACTATCCAATCGCTCAGCATAATATATAAAAGCCGCAAAAACAACAATAAAAACAAATAGAAAAAACATCAGAAGAATAAGCTCTTTCATGCTCGCTTGGAATGTGAGTATTAAAATCTTCAAGCCTGATATGTGTCGAGTGAGTTTAAATATGCGAAATAATCTGACAACATTGAAAGTCTCTAAATAAATATTAAATCTGACAGGACTGTTTAAGTAATACAAAACCAAATACAAGTAAAAGCTGAATAGAGCGAATATATCAATTAGGTTTATTGGCGATTTGAAAAAGGCAAAAATGCTGGGCGTAGCGAATAAACGAACAATTAATTCAATTGTAAAGTAAGAGTTACAAATAAGTTCGACATATAAAAATGCGATGTAGGGATCAGGTCCGACCCCATCTTTAGCCGTGATAGCCCAAGTATTCGAAGACGTTATATTTACAGATACAATATTGGCAACTTTTAAAACTGGCACAGATTTCAAACAAAAAGCAATAAGAGAAATAATAATAAAGAACACTGAGATATATCCAAGAATCTGAAAGGAGATATTTCAAATTAATAATTAAATCATAATCATTTATAAAAACAATTAATTTTATTTATTCTTATTAAAAGAAAATAGTGAATTTTAAAAAAAATGTTATAAATTTAAAATCCTTTTTTAACAGAAATAATTTTTTAAATTTTTATGACATTTTCAATTTGTTTGACTATTCGATAATAAATATATAAATATATCGTATTAACACTAGATTTCCGGAAAAAAATCACTTAATTGTTTTACTGAATTCAATCATGTTGATGCAGGATTTTAGCAAAAATAATTGAAAAAATTTATTATTACGAAAATGATTTCTATTATAAAACATAAATTTACATATTTTATAATTTATTTCATTTTGTAAATTTTTGAATTCGTAAAATTGGGGGATTTCGTAAAACAGGTGTTAAAATAGTCGATTTTGTTAATCTTTATTATATATTTAATTTTTCAACTTTTAATTTTCAGGAAACTTTGGCTTTTGGAAGGTTGTATGAATGAATGCGGTTCATATTCCGACTCAGATTACTCTTGGTATGTCAAAAAGCCAATGGAAAAGTTATTATTTTATAAATGGACAAACATTTCGAAAACAAATTAGTTTTTTATATTTAAAAAAAACAATTATTGAAAAATGGTGTCAAGTAAACAATATAATAAAAATTTTATTGTTTCCAAAATATCGAATTCGTTAATTGTAAAAATATAAAAGGAAATCTCTTATAATAAATTCATTAAAAATTATTTGATATGTTGGTTACGAAAGTTAAAATAAAATTTTTAAAACTTTAAAACTCGCTTAGGAAATTTTACTTTAAATTTATTAAAAACGTTTGATAAATATTAAAAAATTAAAATGAATAAGGGTTAAAAATCTAATTTAAAATCAATATCATAAAATTAAATTTATCAAAACTGCTACTAATTTATTTTTGAAGTTAAAAATTGTAAATTAAGTAACCTTTATCGGCTATGATTTCTGACAATCTTTTAGACATTCCAAATTAAGAATCAGACTTATCCCTTGTATACGAGAAATATTGACTCTGTAATTTGTAAATTTAATTATGAAACTAATCAGTTAATCAATGTTATAGTCTTTAAGGGGATAAAGTAAGTAAATTCAAGCACGAGATCAATCTTTTAGTGATTGCAATCGTGTTTTTTCCGTATCTCAAACAAGAGTAAAGACTAAAATTATACATCTGTATACTTATAAAAATTTTAAAACAAATTTAAGTAACAGCAATGATCAACGTCAAAGAGTTATGAAACATAAACGTTTTGATTTCTATCATAATTAAGGAGTCAATGTCATGGATGACAACAATAATAATGAAGATCCAGAAATTTCAAGTTCAAAAAAGAAAAGAAAGCAGATATGTTCTAATAAAACCTATTTATGAAACAAGTGTACATTAAAAATATTTGTATTGTTTATTTTAGTTGTGTTAGTGATAACTTTTAAGGTTTTAATTTTAAGATTTTGCAATTATTATTATTTTTTTTATTCTTCTTCTTATTATTATTATTATTATTGGGCCAGCACACAAATAGCCTTGAGAATTGTTTAAATGCATCAGTAATACACCACAAAAACCCAGCACCAAGATAACTTAAAATACAATATGCAACACCAACTAAACACTTTAAAATCTGAGAGAATATAAATAAATATAAAATCAAAAAACATAAAAGTAAAATAAAATAAATACAAAATGCATCAAGAACCGCACGAAATCTACATATAAAATAACATAATAACACGAAAATTTGACCGTAAAATGACCATTTATATAAAAGTAAAAATTAATGAATTAAATAAATAAAAATAAAATATTTTTGGCTGAATAAATTTAATTAAAAATGTTAAAAATAAATTACCCATTTAAATCAAGAAATTAATAAAAATTTAATCTAGATAACGCAAATAATTTCAAGGTCGAATTTTGTTTAATCGCAATAAAATAACCACGCAAGGTTAAGGCCAAATTATAGGTATATATACTGATGTGTTTTCACAAATCAACACAACTAGTTGGCAGTATTATTTTCAACTGGATTGGAATATTGATTTTCAGTATCACCTGGAGACTGATCGTAGTAGTGTGCGTTGCAGCTAACTACATGGATGACTGCGAACTTGTTGATTGGTAGATTAGTGCTGTAAATGCCATGAATTGAGAACTATGCTACTACGAATTTTTTCAATGAATTATGAATTATGCTACTACGAATTTTCAATATATGATGAATTATGAATTATGCTACTATGAATTTCTATTATATGCTTACAAAATTCCGACAATTATTTCATGCATTCGAGGCTTTTATCCAATTGATCTGGTAATTTTTAATTATTCCTTTTCTGGCCCACAGCCAAAACATATCGCAAGACAGTAAAATAAAAAACACTATCGACTTGTGTAAGTGCGTGTATAATCGCCAACAGTCGTGCCCGTGAAGGTTCCGGCGTGAGAACGCAGGAACCCAATCGTCAAATCATGGAATTAAATAGCGAAAGAGAGTAGCTTGAAAGTGGGTCTTTTGGCTCAACTTTCTTGCACTTAATTTCGATAAAATCGACAAAAAATCTTTAATAACAATCGGCTCAAAATCACTAACACCGAGTAGTCCAGTGGGCACTCATTAAATATAATATGAACATAAATAGAACATAAAGACAAAGAAAGGGAAAGGGTAGCGGGGAAAATAGCGAAATCGTTGCAACAGTTAAAATGAATAGCCATTGGAAAAAGAATTATCCGAACGACTAAAATCAGGAAAAATAATGTTTTAAATAATATATAAGAATTAAATAATTTATGTTGAATTGAAACGGAAAATATGGACAGAACGCTGCGCAAATTTTCGGAAATAGTTAAAACATTTATGATAAAAACTGTAAAATAAGGGCGGAACGCTGCTCAAATTTTCCGAATTGATTAAAATACTTATAGAAAATAGTAAAACAAAAGTGAAATGTTGTTCGATTGTTAGTATAATATTCTCTTGAAACCACAAAATGAGGGCGGATCGCTGCTCAAAGTTTCCGAATTAATTCAAATACTTAACAAAAATAGTAAAGTAAAAATAGAACGCGTAAAATAAGGGCGGAACGCTGCTCAAATTTTCCGAATCGATGAAAATACTTTATCGAAAACTGCAGCATAAGGATAAAACCGTAAAATAAGGGCGGAACGCTGCTAAAACTTTTCGAATTAACAAGAATACTTTATCGAAAACTGTAAAATACGGAAGGATTACGGCTAAATTTTTATATAAGAAAAATATTTTATAAAGCTGAGGAATAAGGAAGGATCCCTACTAAAAAATTGATAATAATAATGATAATAGTAAGGATAATGGTAATTATAATAATAAATAATAGTAATAATAATAATAATAATAATAATAATAATAATAATAATAATAATAATAATAATAATAATAATAATAATAATAATAATAAATATAATGGTAATTATAGTAATAAGAATAATAATAAAGGTAAAAGTAGTAACAATTAATAAAGGTAATACATATAATAGTATCAATGATAAGGCTAGCAATAATAATAGAGAACATTGTGGTTATAATAGGGATAAGGGTAAGAGAGATACTGTGTGAATATTTAACATAACAAAGGGTGTACAGGCCATAGAATAATCATCAACACGGACGACGATAAGAAAGACTATGGGAATGGACATAAAAATGAATGATATGAGAGTATAGGTTAACCTTTGAAAGAAATAGGAGAATAATGGGACCTAAAAATCGAAATCGAGCACAGGCCTTCTATCGGCAGCTCGTCGGACCCATGGATCGTTCGGTCAATTATAGCATTAGCAATAGCGCTCAATTTTTGTTGCGGACGATCTACCCACTCGAACACAGTTCCAACGTTGCTTAGCAACGGGTGCCGAGTGGTAAGCGAAAGATATTTGTATGGGGTTGTCTGGGTAACAACCATATAGTTTCAAAATATCAACACCCAGAAACCCACCATTATTATTATTATTATTATTATTATTATTATTATTATTATTATTATTATTATTATTATTATTATTATTATTATTATTATTTTTACTTTTATTTTTATTATTCAAAAATAATTATTATTCAAATATGGCATTACTTTTGCTAACTGGGACGAATAAGGTTCTTCCATTGTTTGCCAAAGTTTTGGTTGATTTCTTTGCCATATGGACATTTCATTGTCTTGGAATCTATCTAGAAGTCCGAATTTCTTGTAAAGGTCTTCTTCACTCATTTTATCTGAATCAATGTCTACTTTATCCAGAATCGTCAATATATCTTGAGTGCTTCTGTGTAACGTGTAGGTCATCCAACAACAAGGTTCAACCTAGAAATTATAATCAAATTAAAATTTTCCTAACTTTTCATTACACAGAACATAGATTTGAAAGATATGTGTATAAGGAACCAAAAGACTAATAATATAATAAAAGTGTAATATAAAATTTCCTTAAAAATGCTAAAACCGTAATGGGATTTCGATTAGCAAGTGGTGTAGATGAAAATATAGTAAGCGCATAATAAAAATATTTTATATCAGAATTTTGCAAATTTCGACAAGTGACTTATATGCAAGTCCGCATTATATTCTAATGAGACGGTAAATGTATATCTTTATTATAAATATGTATTTCTTGAATGTAAAGTCGGTTCCAAATATGTGATATCCATTATTATGCGTTCTGATTGACCGTAAGAAAAGAGTGACTCATCCATTCGATGGTTCTGAAACTGATTACATTTAATATGAGTTATGCTATAGATATCACCTAGACACAGCTCACCGCTGTTTATGAGTCAGATAAGTTTCATTCAGAAATGAGCAGTAAATAAGAAATGTAAAGAGTTCATTGCATTTGTGGGTTTTTAACCGTTGACTTGATTGACCACCAAATAAAATTTCGACTTTTATAGAACTTGTCAATCGCATTTATTGTTATGAAAAATTCAATAAACTTGATGTGATTGACAGAGAAGAATATAATAAATGAAGTTAAATAAACATGAGTTTGCTGAAAATCAAACTTTAATTTAGGACCTAAGTGAGGGGTCCCAACGCAATCACGTTACTGAATTTGGTTTAAATTTGACGTAAATAATTTTCTTATTAATTTTGAAGCTAATTTTATTTTCATATTTAATATATGAATTTTTGACACTTCTATTTTTTTTATACCACTAAGAAGGAATTATTAGCAATATATATTTTTAGTAAGATTTTTGCTGAGAACGGAAAATAAAGCTACAAAGAAATAACCAATAGCGGCTCAATTTTAGACATGGATCTAAGCATTAGTGATGTTAAAATGGAATACCTGAAAGGCACAATATTTACAAACGCAGCTATACTATTCAAGAAAACAATTTAAACACGTGTAAAACGCATGATGAAACAGGAAAATCCCAAAGCGCGTAAACTCAAAACCAAAATATTAGCAATAACAACAAAAAATGACGCTAATAAATGACAAAGAGACAATTAAGAAATACATGGAAGGAAGAATAAAATTGGAAGTGATAAATACAAATCTATTTTGAAGAACAACACAGTTGAAACAAACGAAAGTAAGATATGGATATCAGCTGATAATAGACAGACGATGATAGAAGAACTACACATATTACTATGTCATGTAAGAACACAGAAAGGAATTCAATATATTTGATATGAAAAATTTAACGAAAGCAACAAAAAAAATGAAAGGATGTCAGAAAACGAAAACAGTGACAATTCGAACAAAGGAGGGAACTCATATAATAATGAGTAGTAAACAGTTGAAAGAAACGTTTAAGACAATAAGTGAAACATTCTTAAATGAATGGATATTAAATTTTGAGCTCCAAAAGAACAGAAAGAATTTTGGTGCAAAAAGTATAAAGGCATTAACAACTAATATTTTCAAGCCCGTATCACAACAGCAAGAATGACAATATTGAAAAACAGTTCCAAACAAATAGAGAGTATATCAACACCTCACTAAATTAAGAGGCAGCAAAAACTACCCGGATTTACTATCAGATATATAATATACTCTACATGCAACAGTTCTAAACACAATTGGAATAAACCCAGTGGATGATATATTTGAATGGAAAATTTATAGTATAGAAAATATCAAGAATATGGAAATAGATAGAGAAGATATTAGAAAGATAAAATAGGGAAAATTGTAAAGTCAAACAAAAATAAAACACTGAAGAACTTTGGAAGATACGATATTGATCAATTAAATAATTAAAAATAAAGATGATGCAAGATTGGAAGGATCTTACTCTAACATTCAAATGAAATGACGTTAGTTAGAAATGTTGAAAAGATCAAACATTTTAAAAAATAAAATCTGAGAAAAAGTTTAAAAAAATTTAGTAGCATAGTATTTCAAAGATATTTTATTATTTACATTTTTTTCGCAAACCACTTGAAAATACTCCTCGGCTCACAGTATAAGAAATTATATTTGTTTAAATATACTGGATTATGATATTTGAATATCGTTTTATTTTAATGCGATAATTCAATTTTAATTAAATTTTCTTGTATATAAAAATCTAATAAAAAACAATTTATCTAATTCCTTGGTTCTCAAAGTATGTTCCGCGATGAACTTTCAAGTGTTCCGCGAAAAAAATCAAATGTAGAATTCAATTAAAAATTGTTTGAAAATAAAAATCTATTCAATGTAAAATTTACACGTACCATTCGGCTTTGTATGAATAAAAATATCTTTCCGACTAAAATTACTTATTGGCAACATAAAATATTATTGCAGTTATCATATTAACACATTATTTTGTAAAAGTATCCCTTGGAAGCAGGAGGTGGACAATCACACGCTGATCCTTCTTTTTTGCTCTATAATAATGGCGTGTTTTTGCGAACATTATTCTGCTTTTTATTGTTCTTTTGGTTTCAAAAAGATTAGCAACCCACGCCCCAATTTTTAAAGTTTATGATATATTGTAGAAGTTACGCCAAAAATATATATCAGAGTTTAGTGTTCTCAAACCTTTTGAAGTTTGAGAACCAAGGATCTAATGAATTTGAATTTCTAAGATTTTTCTTATAAAACGAATCATACTTCATATTTATTATAAAAAAAAGACATGTAAAACTATTATAGAAATAGAAATCATGATAAAACACGCAAATTACTGAAATAAATATATTTAGAATGTCTCTAAAAATTAATTAAAGTCAAATGTATTAATGTCCATTGGTAACCGAGCGGTCCCCTCTCCAATTACGTAACTTGCAACGGGTGCTCGTTTATTCATAAAGACACATTTATAGTTCATGCTCGATAAATTTAAATTCTAATTTCAAAATTTTTAATCCGTGCTTACAACTAATTAAAAGACACTGAAACATGAATCACAAAAAAGCAGGACAAAAATAAACGTCCAACTCGTTTCGTCACACCGCATATATTTTGAGAACGTTTTTACTTGTTGTCACTACTATTTAGATAGAACGTATATGTGCGTCCCGCCGGTCAACAGGTTTATAAATAATTTTAAAGTGTGATTAAACCAACAATTAATTTAATTATTAAAATTATTATGTAAAAGTATAAAACGGTGATTCCTTGCTAGCAGTATAAATTAATACATCAGATAAATGAATAACAAATTAAGCCTTTGCTACGAAGTAATAAATAATATTGTTGAAAAAGTTTTCGATTATTAAATAATCCTCTTCAGTTTCCTTTGAAACTAAAAAAAGAAACTGAACAGGATTATTTAATAATCGAAACTTTTTTCAATAATATAATTATTACTTCATAGCAAGGGCTTACTTTGTTACACCTATTTCAGTTCATTAAAAACTGCTATAATAAAAGGAAAAAATCAATAATTTTATAATATAGGGACATACATACTTACCCGTGTCTGTACGTAATTTGTTCTACTGAATAAAAACTTATGTTATAGGAAGGAAGGAATTTGAAGAAAAACTTTTAACATAAAAACATATTACATAGCAAACAATGCATGCAAACTTTCAAAATGTAGAAATTTTCAGTTCAATAAAAACTCAATAAAAAAATATTTTTAGTAACTTTTTAAACAATTTTTTTAAAAATTAAAGCCGAAAAGGTTTGAAAAAAATACTTAGAGTTGTAGAGAAAATTAAGAAATAATTTCGTAAGATTTTTCATGAAATTCAATCAATTTAATATTTTTACAATATTTCAAAAATATCCATCGAAACTCTAGGTTTTTGAGGAGATGAAGAAATAACAATGTAACATTTAACTTGTACTTAAAATAAATTCATTTTTTACCTCATTTGCAATTTACCAGGAGCAGTATCACCAGAACCTTCAAATGAGGAGTTAAAAAACTGAAAACATAAGTTCTAGGATAAAAATTATATTTTTTATAAAGTATAAAAAATCCAAATCATTAATACCTTTGAAAATGGGAAAGATTTTTATAAATTTTGGAAATTTCCAAAGCCTCATAAATTCAATAATTATAAAATCAATAAATATCAAAAATTTGGATTTGTCAAAAGGTAAAAAAGATGGCAGCCAAAACGAATTTTCAAGGAACAGAGAAATAGTTTATTCCAATATAGAAATTTTTTAATGATAAATTTTATTTTATAAAAGTAAATTTAAAATACACGTTGATGAAAAGTATTATTTAAGAGCTTGAATAATGATCTCATAAATATACGAGATCACAATCCAAGCCTTAAAATATACTTTATTAAAAAATTTACCTTTCAGCTATTTTAAAAATGGCTAATTCATAAACATAATCATAATCGTAGTTGGATGTTCATTAAAACTTCTATTATATAAGTTTTTAATGAACTGAAACAGGTGTATTCATTTATTTGATATAAAATTATTATGCATTTAACTAAATTCTAATTAATGATTCATTTAAATTTTTGATTGTTTAAGTTATCTTAATTGCAAATTAAAATAAGTTTGGATTTAAATTTTCATAATAAATATTATCATTTATAATATGTAATTTTTAATTTCTATTACATAAAACTAATAATATTTTGTTTAACTGCAACAAGTGATTCGATATCATTTGAATCTGTCTTGTGAAATTATATTTATGAAATATTTAAAATTCAGGCAGTACTTAATCATCATTATTCATTAATGTAAATAACTTATTTTTATAACTAATTATCAGTAATATATATATATATATATATATATAAAATATGGAAACTCAGATAGAAAAATATTTACAATAAATAATAACAAACTTGTAATATCATAGAAAACTTTCATTGATTTTTCTCTGATATTTTCGTTCTCTGTATAGAAGAAAAGATTTTTTTATTTTAGTCTATTATTCTATTAAAATATAAATATTTATATTCGTAAATAAATATTTGCCAATATGGTTTTCTATTGAAAAAGAAAATGCTTGAGAAGATTAATTATTTTGAATAAATTAAATTAACTTCATTTTACAAATTTCATCTGATAATTAATTAACCTCTTAAGTGATTTATTTCGTCAAACAAAATGCGCTACTCAGCGGCGAGTTTTGTTATCCGCTAGCGTATATATAAGTCTTGGGCATAGCGTTACAAAAATAAAACAATATCTTATTGGATGATATTTATTAAGATAATATGTTAACAAAAGTATTATACGTAAGCTAATATATTCGTATTATGCGTTTTGTAATATGTTGATGACGTATATATTAAGGTGACCAACTATTTTTTGTTCAAAAAGAATACACTTTGCAAGTATTTCATTGGTGAAAAATAAAAGAAGAAAAAAACGATAAAAACTTTATTTCCTTTTAAAAACATAATTTTCTTCTGAGTGTATTTTTTTTGCTAAATGAGGATGTTCGTCTAATAATGTAGCCACATCCGAAAAACTTTCATTTTGCATATTAAATTTGACTGTTAAGACGGCAGATATTATTACGTACACAAATATTGGAGAGATAGATGTATCCATCTCTTTTCACAAATATAATTTTGACGTTGTTAGAAAAAGAGGTCTGTAGTATCTATCTATCTTTCCAGGTACATAATACGGCCTCTCAATTGTGCCAGAAATGGCAGCCATATGTGCGCGCGAAATTCAAATCACTGTCAAACTCGTGTCTGGTGTTTGCCCTGTCCTCTGACGTGCCGGAAACGGCAAGCAATATGCGCGCGTAAAATTCAAATCACTGTCAAAATAATTTTAAATATTTAATTAATAAAATTGAAATAAAATAATCTAAAAAAATGTTTTAGAAATACAAATGAGTATAAAATTATACAAATGAAACTCTCAGAGTACAGGATTTAAAAAGAGTATGGTTTGCGAAAAACAGTACAAAACTCAGTAAATGAGTATAGTTGGTCACCTTAATATATCCGCCATAGCCACTTAAGAGGTTAAAATTATAAAAATAATATAAAATTTTAATCGCCTTGAAGGGATGCTGTAAAAAATGTTAATTTATCAAAATAATATTTAATTTTTAATTTTTTTGATAACAGGAAAATGTTAATAATTATATCTCTAATTTATTTCCTAAAAGTAGTCAATGTCGTAATAAAATAAATTATCATTTTTTGTGATAAAATTATTTGTTTATTCACAATTCTGTAGACTAGACTTTCCAAAAATAAAAATTTTAAAACCAAATTAAAATAATAATTATTTTTTTACATTTTTATCCACAAATTATTTATTATTTATTTATTATTAAAAGTACATAACTTATTACATTAATTATTAATTAAGTTTTACTTCGATTAGTTGAAAATCTCAATATCAAAAGAAGGATAATAGTTTCTTATTTTTGACAATTGTATCTTTTTCACTTCCAGCAAGGATTATTTCTTAATTTATCAAAAGATCACTTTCGTCATTCACATGCAGTGAAGACAAAAAAATCAAGTGACAATTATTATAATTTGAATACTTTGTGTTGAAATATATTTTATCCATTATTAACATTTTGTTTTCTCTTAATATTGTTAATTTTAACCTATTAATTTGATACAAACAGACACCCCAGACTGTCCCGATACATTTTTTACTGATGATTCGGTTGGGTTCTTACATTTTTCTTATTACACACATTTGGAAAAAACCTCCCTTTACAATTATATTTGGTTTTTTTTAGAAATTATAAATCCAATAATTGTTAACTGGGTCATGTAAATGATTTCAACTACAAAACATTAACTACTATTAATGAAATAAAACATAAAAACTTAGATTTTTGCAAGTTTAGTAAAACTGTGCTGCTCAAAATAATAGTTGTATCATCTATTATAACCAATTTTACTCCAACTTTGTATTATCCCATCATTTTTATTATCATTTATTTTATTATTATTATTTTTATAAACATTCATATCCCCAAACTCTCATAGCTTGCTATTAAAATCTGACCCAAAACAAACTCTTTTCATCGAAGCAATAGACTTTCAAATTATGCATGTCCCTAATTTTAACTATTAAGATAACATCAGTTATTTTGATAATCATTCAGTCTTAACCTTATTAATTGCTTTTTATTGACACTTAAATATAACTTACCCTGAAACTTTCAACAATTAAACAAGCATTTAAATCATTCTTGTCTTTAATTTATTACTATTATAGTAACATAAATTAATTTAGCTACAGTCCGGTCTTGATCTTATTTATTACTTTTTTCGACATAGCCAAATTCATTTCATTTAAAGAAACAAACCTTTTTTACACTTAAATGTCTAAAAATTTAAAATATCATTAAATCTTGCTCATTAAATTGACCTAATGATCTTAAAATGACCTTGGTTCTAAATGATCTTTACATAATAAATATAACTTTGGCATATTGTGCATTATAACCTTGACATATAACACAAAATGAACTTCAAATTACTTTGACCTTGATGTGGGAAGGGTAATGACGCAAATCGCACATTATATACTACTGGTATACTTTCATCAAAATCAATTCATTTTTTCCTTTACTTTTAAAATTTTAGTATTTACAATTTTATTAATTTTCAGTTAATTTTCAACTACAGATCAATGTTTTATATTTAACACGAATTTCCAGCATTGCCTTTTCAATTATTATTTATTTAGTGTCAAATTTCTGTTTAACATAAAACATGTACAAGATTAATATTCATTAATTAACTAAAATATATAGGTTTTGGAAAAACTTTACAGATTTTTAATGCCATTGATAGTTTACTTAAGCATAAAGGAAGCTATTTATTATTCATGGAGTCAAAAATGGTAGAAAATTTATGAATCTATTCTCTGACCACCAAACAAGATTCTTCAAAGCGAAATATCAAAGATGAATAAATAAATTGTAGAAAGTTGTTATAAATTTATTTAAATTGAAATTATAAAATTTGGTAAATAATAAAAACAATCTTTCAAATATCAAAGTTTCCCACGATCAAGAATTAAGAATAAAACATTTCACTGCTCATCAAGGTCATGCCTGACCAAAAACTGAAGCGTAAATAAATACATAATATTTTGTGTTGTTCAATAAAACAATAAATTATCATTTAATAGTTCTTTATGTTTACTTGTTTCATTTATTGTATATTGGTTAATATAAAAACCTACAAAACAAATTTAAACAGCATGTAATTCTTAAACAAAAGAAAATAATGAACAATTTCTCATAATTATTTTTTTGATTATTTCTACAAATATTAATTTAGCATCATTGAATCAGAACAAACTGTATAATTATAAAAATGAATTGCCGTAAATATTTATGAGATTAAATTAAAAACAATTGTATAGCAATGCAAACAATATGTTAAAATTGCTTTTCAAAACATTTAACACATTTCTGAAATAATTAATTAAAAAGATTATTCAGTATTTAATTAATTAATTTCAATTAATGTAATTTACTAATTGTAATTTGGAAATTTAAATTAGTTTTTCTAAAATTTTTTTTTATTATTTCTGTTGAGAGTAGTTCATTATTACAAAGTATATTCATAATTTTTTTTTAAATGATGTGTTTAGTCTGCTATTACTCCAAACTATATTTTTTCCTACCGATATTAGCTTATTGAATTTAAATTGCGTGACATTTTATATAAAATAATATAAATTTTCATTTTTATTTATTTTGAGATAATTTACTGTGGTTCTCAAAGAAATAAATATTTTTTCAGGTTGGACGTTAACTACAATATTAACAAAATGAGTAAGGATCAGTTATGAAAAAATTATTTTCTTTAAGCTTTTTAAACATCGATTAGTTACTCAGTTTTTCACAGCTAAATTAATAATAATTAAATTAAATACTATTTAGAAATTAAAATAATTAACATTTATAAAATTCAAAAAACTACATATCTAATAATTATATAAATTTATTTTAAAAGGATATATAAATATATATCTGACAGATAAATATTTAATTTAAATTTGTCATTTTATTTCGTTTACATATTATATCTGTAGTTACGATAGAAATATAATATAAAAATAGTTTGATTAATGTATTAAATGCAATTTTTGTTTACACATTTATTCATCAAAAGCTAATGTTTTTCAAATTTTCACCAACTAAAATTTTGTTTTAATCTCGTAATTTTGATTAGAGAAATTATAAATTTAACTTTTTAATTGCATTCAAAATGAAAGTTTTCTTCAATCATTATTATTTTGTTTTTTATTACAAGTTAAAAGCATTTGTGAAAAGTATTACAGCAACGATAGAAAATCTTTCTGCTTATTATCAATCAAAAATCGGTTAAATACAATGGAAATAAAAGTTCAAGTTTTGTATGATTTTCAAATATAATTATTTTCGGCAAATATTTAATTATCGTATTTAATTATTGTATTTAATTATTTTATTTAATTATTGTTTTGAATTGTAACTCATAATATTCACTTGAAAATTATCATGAACATTTTTACTTTGAAAATTTTTGTTGACAAAATAATTGCAAATTTAAGTAATAATTTCATTGCAATTGCGACGTTTTTCAGTTTGGTCAAGGATAAAAAAAATCATCAAAATATTAATTTACTTATATCACATTAAATGCAAATTATTAGAAAAATCATTATTTAAATTAATATTTTCTACAAAATTTGACTGTGAATCAGATTTTGTAGAAAATATTATGTCACTTATAAAGAAATCAGAGGTGAAAAACAAAAAATGTCCTTATAATATTATTTAAATTATTTAAATCCATGAATGTTGAATGTTAATGGATGTAGGGACACAACAATAACATATAAAATGTATTCGAAATAAATCCACTAAGTTGGTTTGATCAGTTGAGCATTGTATTCGTATGTTGGCCAGTTGGTTATTGAGTATTTGATACAAACATTTTGGTTTCATTCAAGTCTCATAGTGTTGTGAGTAGAATAGCGTTGAGAAATGACAATGTGAGGAACGTTTTCTGGTTCAGCTATTAATTGATCTTGATTAGTTAAAGACTACTTTTTTCTATCAATTAATCGTGATTCTACTTTTTCACTTGATCTGTAAATATACTTTCCAAAATCTTTTAATTGGACATTTATCAAGTATAATTCTCTAGTTTTCCCTTTGATGACATTGAAGTGTGATATTTTCAATGATATTTTTTCCATTTTGACGGTTTTAAGAGAAAACAATAATTCGTTACCTGAATCAGTTCGAAAAGTTTCGATTTTAAAATAATTTGGTTTAGTTTCAACCTGAATAAAATATGTGGGAACGAGCACAAACAAAACATCAATTTCCACGATTGAATTTAAATGTAAATATTTTAAAGTACTAGAAAAGTGGTCGGATGTAAGTGCACTTCACCCTGTCACAAAGGTGCAAATAAAGGTTTGTGATAAATCCTAATAAACATTTTTTTTGTGTTGGGCTCTGTTAAGTCAAAGAGCAAACGGACTTTAAACCAAATAAACTCAAAATTTTATTAGCTAAATTACTTCAAATCAAATTAAATAAAGATGTTTTTATTCAAATAATTATTATATTTAGGAGGATCTAAAAAAGGTAATTGGATTGTTGGGGCTAATCAAAAAATAGAAGAAGAGGTACACAGATAAAGTTGGGCCATGTACGTCGTTTAGGCTTTTACAAAATTTAAATTATAGAATCAAATATATTAGAAACCACAGGTCACAGTGAAATTATTAACTAATTTATTACAAATAATTGTTACCAAAGTGATCATAAATAATTTCTAAATATGTAAAAAAAATTGAAGATTTACTCAGAGAATACTAAAACAAATTCATTTACCTATTTAATTGGGAAGGAATATCCAACACATTTATATGTAAATTTTACACTATCAAGAAATAAAATTGTTTTCAATAAATTAACCCATTTTATAATACAATTTTAATATGCAAAATTTCTCAGCAAATTCTTTATCGATGTTACTTCAACAAAATTAATAACTTATAAAATATTAAATTAATTTTATTTTAAATTAAATCATACGAAGATTTATCCTTGTTTACACGAAACTTTGTGTAGAATCCTTAAAATTTAAATTAAAAATTTTCCACCAATTTTTTTTATTAAAATGTCTAAATAATAGCCATAATTAAGTTATTATATGAGTTTGTCTCAACGCCGATTGAATACATTTTGAAAGTTTGCATGCTTTTTTTATTATGTGTTGTGTGTATTATTTTATTTTTTTACAACTTTTTATTTTCTATAGTGTAAGGTTTATCTCACGGCACGTATCACAGAACAAGATCAAGGTGAGTTAGTGTGTATAAATAAGATTATTGATTATTATATTATATTATAGGGAATTTATCTGAGTTTCACAACCATACTTCCCCCGGAACCCAAAAACTATGGTTTCCCGGTGACTTCAAGTAAGAAGAAATAATTCATCTTTACTAACTGTCATTTGGCATACTTTATGGTCAGAACTATGACGGTATCTGATCATCTTCGATCCTCTGACTTTCATTCTTGATTAATGAAAACATTCTTGGTAAATGCTTTCACAGTAGTTTGTCTGCTGGTGGCACTCTGAGTCTATTTATTTTATCTATCACTTTATTACTTTCCATATTAAATGTGTTTATTCAATGCAACAGTGAAACACATCGCAGTTAAGTTTGTGTATTTCTAAAACAGTATTTCTCAAGCTTTTTTTTAACCATCGTCCCCTTAAGACACAATTTGATTTGCCACCACCTACTAAAGATTATTTAATTGTATAATATATAAAATGTATTACATGTAAATAAATTTTAATGGTACAGAACAATTGATACCGGATTTCTCCAATAGCGTTATTTAACAGAAACTTGTTACAACTTGATTGCGTAAAAAATATCATCCAATAAGATATTACTTTATTTTGTAACGCTATGCCCAAGACGTGTATATACGCTAGCGGATAACAACTAGTCGCTAAGGAGCGCATTTTGCTTGACGAAATAAACCACTTAAGAGGTTAATATACGGTATTAATTTAAATTTAAAGCTTTTACAAGTTTAAAATAAAATCACCTGACACCAAAAATCTAATTTCCAAACCAACTTGAAACAAAAAATACCAAATTCTTTACAAATGTCAAATAACAAATTTAATTTTTTACAAAAAAAGTTAAAATTATATTTAACAAACATTTTTAAAATATATTGAAATTTTTTTTTGCAAAATCTTTATATATTTTTCGATTTTGTTAACGGCACTGTTGATAAAAACAATGTTAATTTATAAAATATAAATTGTATATTGCATTTCATTTAAAACAAATATTTTTAAAATCAATATATTGAATCGTTAAATAATTAAACAAAAAATCAATTTTTCGCAGTAATCTTTGATTGAAAAATCAATTTAATAGTGAAATCATGAAAACATTGTCATTTTGAGTGAACAAGATAATAAATATTTTTTTTAAATTTATTTTTCAAATTATTTTATCAATACTTTCTATTTATAAATTTAATTAACTTTTCGCGAACGTAAAATGTTTTGAAATTGAAACCGGATGCTGTTTCGAATTTTCTCATAAATCTGTATTTATTTTTACGAGGATTAATTATTTCTTATGTTCAACTTTCATTTTTGACGAGATGTTTACTATTTAATCTGGTAGAAAATAAATAAAATTTCAATGATAAAATATTTTCTTTTGTATTTTGTAAATGAAATGGTTATCAGTTTTTGTTTACATTAATTTCATTTGATCAAACAAAATTGAAATTGTACAACTCTCTTTCACCTTTTCACGGTGGATAACTTTTTAAAAGGTCGTTAAGGAAGCGGGCACCATCGAAACAAAGTTATAGTTATAGAAATAATTAATAATAAATAAAAATATATATTTACAACTAGACTTTCGATTTTTTGATACTCGTCTTATGTCATCAACTTATGTCTATTTTTTTTATTATTATTTAAATGCATAGTAATAATTTGTTTTGTTAAATTACTTTATTAAAATTAATAATTTTATTTTATTTATTTTTTAATTATTTATTTTTAATTTTATTTATAATAATTATTATTTATTTTTACTTTAATTTATTTCTTATAGATTTTAATTTCTTATTTATTTAAATTTCTTTTCTTTTTTAATGACAAATTGTATTTAAAATATTCATGACACATACATTATGGTTATTAAACTAATATATTAAAATTTTTATTTACAATTACAAATATAACAATAAAGAATATAAATATAAATATATATACAATATAACATTAACAATGATAATTACGAATTTGTTAATGATTTGGTGAAATGTTTGATAAGTATTTAGGTTAACAGTTAAATAATTGATATTCCCTTTCATATAATAATTATTTATCAGACTGTTATTTTTTCCCACCAAAACCGTTTAACGTAATTATTTGTAAGTGTGACTTAAGTTGTTTTGAAACTATACAATTGGTGTTACAATTGAGATGAGACTGGTGTTTAACGTCTGTATCTTTTAATGCTACACATAATACTTTTGTTGTAGTCGTATTACCTAATAAACTACAACATTGTTGTCGGAAAAATATTCACTTTTTTTAACAAATGCCATTACTCTATTCTTTAAATTTTTCAAAAACAGAGTCTAATTCTTTTTAAGCAAAGGGTAAATCATATTATAATTAAATGCATCCTGTAAATTGTTTAAATTCATTGCAAGTAAAATCTTATCTAATTTACAATATTTAATTTTTATGAATGAATCTTCATACACTGCTAAAATGTTGATAATTTAATTGAATTGATTTTGATATTTTACTATTTCTACAAATTCAGCATATATTCTACGTACATTCGAGGTTTTGATAAATCCCAAACTTATTGACCAATGTAACTTGGTATATCTAGACATACTGAATCTTTATTTCAGACGAAAACTATGTTTTTGTGATATGGATAAGTGCTAAATTTGAACAGAAAAAAGAGGCAAATAGTTATGACACTGCAGCAGATTGTTCACCAGTAAATTCACCAAGTCGGACTTAAAGAAAAAAGAAAACAAAAAAATGACATTCCTTTTGTCCATTTGAAACAATGAATTAGCTTAATTTGTGACTAAGATTCGGCTGCTCAAAGCTTAAATCATTGAAAGTAAAACGATTTACTGATGCCACGAATGCCTAAAACTGCAACAATTCAAAGAAATACTTCCAACAACTTTTAAAATCCTCAAATAAAGAAAAAAGAAGTTTTGAACAATTTGTTGCTATCAGTGAAAAGAATTTACTTACATCTTAAAAAAACTTTCTATTTAATTGTTGCCACCTACAATAAAAATATCAAAAATAGTTCATAGAAAAGTATTTGAAGATGAAATTCGTAAAATTCCTTCATCAAATGATACAATTTCTAGAATAATTTCTGAGATAAATAAAGACCAATTACAGCAGCGTTTGCTAAGCTCAAAGATCGGTCAACCCTGCAAAACGTTAAAGAAACTTTACGTCCTACACTATAAAATATTCATCCAAGATTTATTTATTTTTGCAAAAGTAAACAGGCACATCCAGTTCATTAATCTTAGTATTTGGCTTTGTTTTAATTAGAATTATAAAAATATATAACCGCTGGACTAATACAAAATATTCTATTTTTATTCACATTTCTATCAGTGAAACCCAAGGTTGTTGTTTCTACTCAAGGTCGTTTCTGCTCAAGGTCGTTTCAGCTCAAGGTCAATTGTCTTTAAAAGGATAACTGATTATTTGAAACTGGATGATATCAGGATTTCATACTGTACAAATTTTCTGAGCACTCAATCCAGTACACTACGTGTGATCACTTCAAATTTCACAAGTATTACCGACATTTCAAGTTTCTTTTTAATGTTTTCCATGTGAAATTAGATATAAATTGCTAACTTAATATGTACCGCATTCCTAATATATATATATATATATATATATAATATCTAGGTTTCCAGTAACTATAGTATTTGTATTATTATTTTTCAGATGCAGTTTATGATCCTTTATCCCAAACAACCGGTCCTATCCTCTGCCACGGTAGAACTCACAATAATATATCAAATTGTGGTATCTTTTAACTTTTACCTATCTCATAATCAAGCCTTATCAATTTTTGAATTTTAATTTTAATTTGTATATGCATTTTATTGGTTTGACTGTTCTTGACATTTGTTCAATTAAGAAAAATATTTTAAAATCATTTTAAAATATTTCTCTTTTCTCACCCTTGATCTGTTTCTAATTTTGATTTTCATTTATTACTCATTTAGATTTTGACTATAGATCGATGTTTTGTAATTATTGTAATTTGATTTTACCATGGATGAAGCGGAGCATCAGTGGCGAAGCTGATGATCCTGTTTAAAGAAAAATGCTCTAAAGAAAAATATTTTATTATTGTAGCACGTAGAAATTGTGTTGTGATATATATATATATTTTTAAATTTCAATATATTTAAAATTTACAAATATAAAAAATATGTGTGTATTATTATCATTAGGGCTCAAAAAAAACCACATCTATTTATAAAATGTTAAATTTGTCTTGATTTTAGGTATTAAAATTATAACTATACAATACATTTAAATGTAAAATTAAAATTTAATAATTTTTATATCTTTATATTTGAATTTTAAATAATTCCAGGTCTTTATCGGGATTTTTTCAAAAAATAGATGTGGCCTTTTTATTTAATTGACCCTTAAATTTCAATGGGTCGAAGAGAAGAAGCAAAGAATAAAAAAAAGTAGCTTCGATGTATATATTGATGATCATCCATATTTTAAGACAAACGAAGGGGTTACTGAGTGTTTTATTTGGAATGTAGATTTAAAGACCGATAATCGTGATTTATTTTTAACCCCTGTAAAAATAAAGCTGGTTTTTAGTTGTGATTTTTTTGGAGTCCTAATTATCATCTTTAAAAACCTTTTATTCTTTCATATATTTCTGAGTTCAGTGAATTTTAATTAGTAGATTTATGTCGTTGTTCAAATCCTTATGAAAGCTTTCGCAAGAATTGGTTAAATTATATTTCACACATAATATTGGTTTCATAGTCTTAACACTCGATTTTGATTTATCAGATGTGCACACTTTTTAAAATTATTTCCAAAATTCGGGACTTTATAAAACGCTGTGTGAGGCTTGACAAATTGTAAAACATTGAAGCTATTCAGCTCTTTTGGTTACCTTAATTTAATACAAATTCTTAATTTAAAATCTTAATTTAGATAAAATTTTTCCAATATAATTTATTTGTATTATTATTGTAATTGTTTTAAGAAATCAATTAATAATTTAGAAATTTTAATTATATATATATATATATATATATATATATATATAAATTCAGCAAAGATTTCATAAATTCATTTTAAATTAATTAATATTTTAATTATTAAAAAATATTTTAGGCTTTTGATGAAAACATTAAATAAATTTACTTATGAATATATTTTTCTTAATTTTAAATTCTTTTCATTAAATTTTCATTTTAAATTTAAAAACTTTTAAATGAAATATTCAATTTTTTAAATCATCATCTTTTACAATTTTTGAGATTTAATATTTTTAAATTTGATATGTAATTAATTTAATTAATGTGTGATTGTTGGACAAGTTTGTTGGTCACAATACATAATGATCGAATATTTATATTGCGTATAAAATATAAGTTTTTAAAATTAATTTATCATAGATAGTAAATATAATTACTTGATTCGAATCTAAACCCCAGAAATCTAATTCTTCTTCAAAAAGAGGTCCACAAACATCATTAGGGTAATGCAATTTTCCTGTACGATAATAGTTCAGTATTTGCGAGAACACATTTGGGTGCCTATCAAAGAAATATTCGTTCAAAATTGGGTCATAGTTTGCTAATGCTTCTGTTAATTTTGAAAGTCGAGTAGCTGGAATCTTTTTCAGGGTAGCTTTGTAAGTTTCATGACGAATACCTCCGACATTTAGGACAACTCGATTTCCAGCATCAGTCATGTTTTTTAACTCTAAAATTTGTTTAAAATGAATATCAAAACAAAACTCATGTATATAAAAGTGAGAGGAGTGCAAAGATATTTTTGTAAAATTCTTTATAAAAATTAGAAAGTTTATTTCTTTAAAATGAACGACTTTAGATGCTATAGCGCACTTTGGCAAAAAGGCTATTTTAACGCCTTTATGCATTTTATTGAAACAACATATTTGCATTAGGAACTTTAGAACAGGGGATAAGAACAGGCTTATAAATATTATTATAATAGTATAAAACGGTGATTACTTGGTAGCAGCATAAATTTAAATATCAGATAAGTGAATAATAAAATAAGCCTTTGCTGCAAAGTAATTATTATTCACTTATCTGATATTATTATAATAAATTACATATTATTTTGATGTATAAATAGTACACATTTACTTAGAAAAAGATCGTTCGTCAGTGGCAGCTGATACTGGGAAGATGAGCAGAATTTTACATGCAATCGTTAAATATGCAAAGTTCGTTACCAAATTATTTCTAAATTTTTACATTATTAAAGTGCTCCGCGAGGTAATTTTTGTGCCCATCGCGTATAACCACTGATGCGATGCATCCTTAGCTCTACTGTGTAAAGCCGGCAATGTCTGTGTCAATACTAAAATTCGTTCATTAATAATTTTTGAATATAATATTCTAAAATAAATAAAATATCAGTAATTTTTTTTACTAGTGTAATTTGTAATTCATGTAAAAAAATGCCAAAAATTAATTTATATCATATATATTGAAGAATAATAATTTTTTACATTTAATTAAATACTGAATTAAATGAATACATTCACGAATAAAATTATTCAAGAATAAAAGAAATTAAACAAATTTTTTTCTAAAAATGTCGAATTGCAAAAATGTTGATTAATGGCATTTGTTAGATTAACTTTTCTCACTATCTAAAGTGTATCAATTGTATCCATAATTGAAATATAATTAAAGGCAAATATGATATGAGGAAACTCAAAAAATAATATTTATTTACATTTTTAAAAACAATTTATACAAATATTTTGTATGATTTTTGTGTTAATTGGTTTTTGTCGAGAAATGACTAATGCAGTAAAATATATTAACAGCGACTAGAATAGAATAACATTCGGACATTAATACTTAAATGTACTCGAAGTTTTAAATGTATATGATTATAATGCGGTTTATATAAGCTAAATTTATTTTTCATAAAACATTTCAATGTTATTTTATTTAATTTTTTATTCATATTTTATTTGAAAATTTTCATTTTCTATGAGGATGCATAATTTATCAAATTTAACCAAGAATGTATTTTAAACAGTTGCATTATATTAAATATAATAAACTTATGTTATATATAACTTATTGGTATTAATGTTTGTCTGATCATCTTAGTAATATTAATTTGTTTTAATTTGGGAAATTATGTAGCTTCAATCGTAACTTTATTGTTTGCAAATTAAGTTTAATTTATTTAAATATTTATGATCATTTGTTTCAAATTAGTGTGAATTTAGGTAAGAAGTAAGGTAATCACAACAGTGTCTATAATCAACAATGGGCTTCAGGACCGACGCACTCAATCATGTTGGAAAACTTCACGCGCCTACTCTTGAGTTAATATATTTTATAGTACAATTAAATTTTACTAATTTAATAAGGTATTTTATTAACAAATTTTAAACAATATATAAGTATTGGCTGACTGTAAATACTTTTATTTTACATCCATTGACATATAAGTATTCACCTTTAAACAATTCTTTAATAGACCGCAATAATATTTCACTTAGAATTTCATAATGATTTTATTTAAAAGATTTTTAAAGTTTTATTTTTGTGTTTAAATTTATATAAAAATTGTTATTTTTTATGAATTAAATGCGAAAATAATCAAAGATGGGGAGATACTCATATGTTCAGCATAAAAAACTTAGTCCAAGTTTAAAACAATTTAATAAGAAAAGAGAATATCGACAGATTTTATTGCACAGTAAAAGCTCAAAATATGATAATTATAAGAAGAAATAGTTGTTGTCTCACTATTCGAGTTGAAGGACATAAAGCGAATGTTAAAAGGATGAATATTTATTTTTTTATGTATATTTCAAGTAAGATTCAATGAAAGAAATATGAAAATACTCAATTAATTATAAGAATTGTTAATATTAAAATTTATTTTACGAATCTCAAATGATTTTCTTTGCTGTCAAAATAGCTGATTTAGTAATAGCTGATTTTATGCCTCATAAGTTTTGTGGTACATGGAATTCATTTATAATTGTCATCCATACTGCCAGATTAAGTCTACGGCAAAATTAAATTATATTTTTAATAAAATTCTAAATAAGTTTGTTTTTAGGTTTTTAAAGTGCATACATTATATATATATATATATATATATATATATATATATATATATATATATAAAGAAAATTATTAGAATATTTATGGGCCGAATGTATTTATTGAAACAAAAAAAATTATCAAATAACCAATATAACTTTAAACAATTTGTTGTCTTTATTATGGCATTTATAAGATTTATGTAATTCTGGATATTTATCATTTTTTGAACAATGAAAACATTTTACTGATATTTCTTTGAAACAATTTAAACAATATGATTTGCTTTACGTGATATTTTATGAAAACAGCCTTGTTTGTATTTTTAGAAGTACTGGAAATTTTAAAGATTTTAATTTTGTTTATGTATTTTAATTTTATATGCACATGTTAATAAATACAAAAAAAAGTTTCTTTCAATACAGTTTGCAATTTTATTTTAATTAAATATGCCAAAATTAATTAATTAATAATAATAATAATTTGTAAAATGCGTGTCCATAACAGAATCATTTATAAAAAATATAATTTAAATAAATAACTATGTAAACTAATTTATTATTTAATTTCAAGTATTTTAAGTTTTACCTTTTGCAGAACTATATGAAGTGTGGAACCACTGAAAAAAGTGTGAGTTTAGGAAGAAATCCTATAAAAACATCTACCACTCTTGTTCCTGTCCTAGTGAATTCCACGACATCATCGTAATCATTTACCTAACGTTGTGGGCCAGAAAATATGGCAATAAATATTTGGCTCAATTTTTGCATAATAGTGTATTACGTTGAGGTAGTTTACTCTGCTACTTAAATAAAACATTCATTAGAGTTAATTTAATTTTTATCTAATTAAATCTAGAATGGAACAAAAGTCTATTAAAAATACAAATTGTAATGAAAACGTTAAGTTACTTATAAATGTGAGTACTTAGATTTCTCAATCTGTAGAAAAATATAGTATAAATTGTGTTTGATTAGCGGTTTCGTGTAATTAAATCATTGTCATTTTTATTTAATTAATTATTTATATAGATTTATTTCATAAAACCAAAAAATTATTAATTTTTCAAATTTAAAATGCTACAATATATAAATTAAGAAATTATTGTAGGAAATTCTACTAAAAAAATTAAAAAATAAATAAAATAATTTTTTTTGCAATTCTACTTAATATGTTATCTTATCCCAATTTCAATCTTTACAAAGGAAAAAATTTCTACAAGTGGTTAAAATCTATCAAACTTATTTTAACTGGCGAGAAAAGTTTTTGTTTTAGTTGAAGCATGACTTAAGAAATTAAAACATTTTATTTTTTACACAATATTACATAATTATGTTATAAACGAACATTTATAGAAAGAATTATTATTTATACCTCTGATTTTCAAACCTTTTCATAAAAATGAGCAGAAACCCTCAAAGTAAAATCTTAAGGCTCCCAAAACATTTTTTACTTTTAGTTTATTATCTTTCGGGAACAATAATACTTAGAATGAATACCTGTGCCTCTATTTTTAATAACTATGACCCTACAATATTGAAACCTTGTTGAAAACACAATTTGATCATTTTTGATTCAGTATACAGTTTGGATAAGTTACCTACGGATATTCCTCTTAATAAAACAATGTACATTTCGGTTCATTCTGTAAACGGGAAACTGAATTAAATTAGCAATGTTTATATACGGTGAAATATTATCAATCACCACAAGATATTCTCTTTCTTGGATTTGCCGAAAGAAACCATATCAATTAATCTTTTTATTTTTCGGTTATGGTTGAAGTAACAAATTTTTTATTAATTAAATTATTTTATTTTATTTTTGTATAGGTCGTGTAAAATGTTCCCGGGCAACAGCAGCAAGTGAATTTACAAAGCACTTTGCATAAATGAAAGTTATAAGTTAATAAACTCTTTTTACACGACCTAGTATATTACCATTGTTTGAATTCATTTAATTTTGTACTGGTGTTTAAATTTAAATTTTACTCTATATTTAAATTAAAATTCTGTCGGAAATCGTTGAAATGTCAGATGAAAAAATCGTTATTCGAGCTTTGTTAATTCATTACTGGAAAAAAAGGATTATCCACAAGAGCAGCAGTTGAGGAAATTTGTGCAGTTAAAGGTGAGGGTACGATTAAGAAGTCAGGTGCTTCAGAATGGTTCAAACGTTTTAATGATGGGTATCTTAGCCTGGATGATAAACCACGATATGGGAGACCATCAGTATTGAATGAAAATGCTCTAGTTGATGCATTGAATAAAGATAAACATGCAAGTATATATACATAAGGGTGGTTCTTATTTTCAAAAGTTGGAAATTTAATAGCCCCACCTCTTAAAAATGTTTCATTCGATGAAAAAACATACCAGGTGAAATATATTTGAAATCGGACAATCTTTAGAGGTGCCTCATATACACGTAGTCCTAAGCGTTTGCTATATATTTCGGTGAATTACGTTTGTTCCCATAATAAAACAACTGCATATTGTGTATTAAAATAAAAAACATCTAATAATAACTAATAGCACGAAGTCTAACAATATCAGTGAAGAATCAAATACAAGTTATCTTGAGAGAATCGTGATATTGCTTTCGGTGAATGAAGACGACTTGAAGAAGATATTGCTTCTGCTGTTCATCGTGAGTAATTTGTACATTGAATTGTTCTATTAAGGTAACACCTCTTTACGCAAAATCATTTACAATTTGTAGTTCACTAATATTTTGAAGTTGTTGGATGTAAAAGGGTTTTTCTACCCATCTTTTAGGAGCACAATCAAGGAAGTTCATATTCATATTGAGAGTAGAGAAGAAAGCTATTGTTTTGCTGGTAACGAACATGCTGGGTTTGATCATTCCAATGTCTTCTATTTCTATCCGCTTTGGCGGATTGTCATTTCCTTTAACGAGGAGGATATTTCTTTGCATAGCTTCCTTTTTATCTGTCGGTGTTTAGAGGTCAAAGAAAGATAGGCCAATAATGTCTTCACTTAAATACCATAAGTGTTTGCTAAACTTTTCAATGGCTGCAACAGCAATCACATGTTTACAGTAAAATACTGCTGCAGTTGTTTCATAAACCTGATATTATTCATTGGTGCGGATGCAGCCATGGAAGCAGAAATCCAAACCTGGATGTGGTCACATTGCCCATCTCTTTCCTTTGCTGTGAGTTTGAAAGCTTTATGACTTTTACGATTCAATGTTGTGCTAAACATGTAACCTTGAAAGAATATAGAAAGCATTGTGCAGATCACCAGGAGCTTTGAAATAAATGCCATTAGAAGGTTCGTTTCCAATATATATTATTGTAAAATTCAGTAATTCAAGGTAGTCCTCGCGTGGCTGAGAGTCATGTAGTTTCAGATGACAAAATTGAAGAATTTCTTCTCGAATAATGTCATCAATCTTCATCTTCCTATCTGATGCAGCTGTTCGAAAGAAACTATGGTCAATAAACTTCCATTGCGACTTAATACGCTTTAAAATTTCAATATCAGGTCCGCAAGTCTCTCCTAGCATCAAGCTGAATGTTAGCTGAAGCACTATTTCATACATGTAATGTCGGCATATAAACAAAAGCAATCGTCTACCGACTTTTCTCTCGAGAATAGTATAAGCACCATATTTGAAACCAGTGTTCACTGAAGTCGTATCGAATGCCATTCCACACACCTTCCCTTGTATACCCTATTTCATCACAGTTTTGTAAACAGTATCAGCAGTGAAACTTCCAGTTCCGCTAGATAGCTTTGGTACTGCTAACAGTTGTTGCACTCCAAATCCTGATACCAACACAGTTTTCAGTGAAATATAGCAGGAGTTTACCATCCGAGTGTTTGATGACGGGTCCAGTGTGCTTATCAGTGAACTCAGAGTTGATCTCCAATGTCAGTTCCTGTCGATACCGCATCCTTTTTTGATGAATTGACGACCTGTTGATGACTAGATCTCTCGATCATTCACCAAGACCTTTTGCCATCGCTGTAGTTATACACTGCATTACAATAGATGATTTTATAATGGTACAGATGAAAGCAATTGTGATACAAAAGTTTTTCTAGCTCGTTTTGAAAGAGGATTTTGAAAGAGACACAATGAGCGGTGAGCAGAGCTCGCGTTTATTTGTAAGATCTAACGACCGTACCACCCCAAAGTTAGGTCAAAGTGTGTGGTATAATCATAGTTTTCATTGTAACATCACAATAGCTACATCATCGAAGCATGGTGTCATCCTACTTCGAAAAAGAGCTATTTTCGGTAGTTAACTTAAAAGTTAACTACTCACGCATACATGCAATAGTATAGGCACACTGGAAATATTTCTATGCCATAGGCTCTATGATTAGTTTTACTTATAATAGAGTTTTGTAGAGGCCTCCCACTAGGTTGAATTACAGACATCCATCGCAATATCCGGCATGCAAAACTCAATTTATACATTAAAAAATTATTTAAAATTATTCAAACGAAATTCACGGATAAAAGATACCCCAACCCTAATATATTAACACAGAAAAACATAAATAGATTCTGGAACCTTTGATCATATTCACTTGATTTTTCTAAAATATATTTACATTAAAAGCAGACCTACAAGCCTAACCTATTATTATTATTATTATTATTATTAATCCTAAAAGATGAGACAAGATAAAGAATGCATTTATTTTTTACCAGACACGCGTTTATTCGTAAGATATAACAAAACCCATACAAAACTCAATTTATACATTAAAGAATTATTTAAAATTATTCAAACGAAATTCACGGGTAAAAGATGCCCCAACCCTAATATATTAACACATAAAAACATAAATAAATTTTGAAACCTTTGATCATATTCACTTGATTTTTCTAAAATATATTTAATTTAAAAGCAGACATTTTGACCTCACTTTGGGGTGCCACGGTCGTTATGTCTTACGAATAAACGCGAGCTCTGCTCACCCCTCATTGTGCCTGGTAAAAAATAAATGCATTCTTTATCTTGTCTCATCTTTTCTTCATAGTATTAATAATAATAATAATAATAATAATAATAATAATAATAATAATAATAATAATAATAATAATAATAATAATAATAATAATAATAATAATAATAATAATAATAATAATAATAATAATAATAATAATAATAATAATAATAATAATAATAATAATAATAATAATAATAATAATAATAATAATAATAATAATAATAATAATAATAATAATAATAATAATAATAATAGCTTAGGCTTTTAGGTCTGCTTTTAATGTAAATATATTTTAGAAAAATCAAGCGAATATGATCAAAGGTTCCAGAATCTATTTATGTTTATCTGTGTTAATATATTAGGGTTGGGGCATCTTTTACCCGTGAATTTCGTTTGAATAATTTTAAATAATTCTTTAATGTATAAATTGAGTTTTGTATGGGTTTTGTTATATCTTACGAATAAACGCGTGTCTGGTAAAAAATAAATGCATTCTTTATCTTGTCTCATCTTTTCTTCATAGGATTAATAATAATAATAATAATAATAATAATAATAATAATAATAATAATAATAATAATAATAATAATAATAATAATAATAATAATAATAATAATAATAATAATAATAATAATAATAATAATAATAATAATAATAATAATAATAATAATAATAATAATAATAATAATAATAATAATAATAATAATAATAATAATAATAATAATAATAATAATAATAATAATAATAATATTAATAATATTAAAAATATAAATTTTGTAATAAATCGTTAAATATGAAAGGTTTTTTCAACCATACTCATTTTTAAACCAGCCTCAAGATTTATAAAAACTTATTCCTCTAAATCCAGTCAATTTAGTCATTGAGATTAAAGTTGACTTAAATTTATATGTTTGGTATCAAATTTTGTTCGAAATGTAAACCTGACCTCCCTTTTGATCATATAGGCTGACAATACCGTAAATTCATAGATTTTGACACTTGAATCAACTTTTAATGTAAAATTAACCTTATTATGACTAAATTCTCACATTTTGTTTTTAAAATCTTTCCAACAGCAAAATCATCAAAAGTACCTTGAAATCATGGGTTTTGAGCCCAGAATCGGTTTTTCTTACTCAAATTTACCAAAAATTGATATTGTTTGACTAATATCGGACAATTTAAACAAAAAAGTTAAAAATAAAATTGGCGATCACTTCATTAACACAAAAAATCAAAATGGCGACGTTATTAAAACAAAAAAGGCGACTTCATTTTAACAAAAAGCTATCGATGACGTCATTTGACGTTGATCCCGCGCGACCTATGGCATAATATGACCTTGGCTATGCATGACTTATGACGTAATATAGCATTGGCTATGGTATGATGACATATATGATTACATAATTACATGTGGTACACAAAGCCCGAGGATTACATAAACATTACATAACCATATTCGTTATCTATAATCCGATGATTGCACAATAGTATACATGGATAAATCACCATTGCCAGTCCGAGCGTTGTGTACTACACACCCCCTCTCCTTGGTTTGGACAGGACATTATATACTACTTTAAGTCTAGTGCATCTTGATGTGCGATCTCAAATACTTTTGAAAACAGCTGAACGAATTAGTTCTCTTTCTTGATTTGTGGATTCAACTTACGAAATCTGTTCCTTTGAAGATTTTTCCAGGTACTGAACAAGGTTTCAATTTTTTCAATTACATGACTCTTAGCTTTAATTGAATAACTGCTTTTTCCAAGAACATTATAACAAGCTCTCTTCTGCGCGTAGAACTTTCCTTGATTGTGAACTTGAAAAAAAAGCTAAAGTACTTGAAAATGAGATGGCAGCTTGGATCTTTTTATGCCATCGCATGTGCTTCCAATAAGGTAAATAGAAAATTAATGAATGTATTTAACATAACTATCATTATAGTTATTTACCTAAGACTGTAAGTTTAATTTTAAAGCGACTAGTACAAATTATCAAATTCAAATAGTTCATTTTAACAAAATATGAGAAACATACAACTCTGTTGCTGTATTTTTGTTGACTTAAAAAAGAAACTATTTAAACCAATTTCAATAAGTAATGCTATAACATGTTTTAAATTTAAGCAGGCCACGACCAAGGAATTATATAACAAGTCACTATCGATAATATTTGTTTCTTTTATTCTCAAACTGATAAGGAGAGAATGTGACAATTACATTCATATTAGAATACCACCAAAATTTTGATGCTGATGAGGCACCTCTAAATGTCAACCTATTTCTTTAAAATTTCAATACTATCATTTTTTCATCAAATGAAACACTATTAAAGGATGCGAGCATAGAATTTTCCTGTAAAAAGATTTCCTATACAAATAATGACTATATACTTCATAAAAAAATAATTACAAAAATAAGTTTTTGAAGTCTTCTATCTGAATTTTGATGGATAAATTTTAATAATTCTCTAGAAAAACAGCCCCACGTAAATATTTTGCATATCGAAATATTTATTCAAGTAATTTAAATAAATTTGAAAATTTTCTCATTTTAAGCGAATGCCAAATTTCCTCTATTGAATGGGACAATAATTACAGGTCTCCGCTGCGTTGATAATTTAGAATTTGTACTGTTAAGTGCCTACGTAAACGTAATAATTAGAAGATATCAAATAAAAAATGCAAACAATTCATAAATATTCAAAGTAAATTCTCAAGTTATATCAAAAATCAAAATCTTTATTAATAAATTTTATAAACTTATTTTTCACGTTGACATTTAAATTCACGCTTATTTTTATTGAATTTTTTTAGTTTTAACCGTTGACAGATTTTGTAATTCATTATATTTTAATTTTTTGATAATAATTTTAAATTACTTTAAATGAAAATGTAAAACGTTAATTTCTTGATTTATTTATATTTGAAATTGGTTATTTTATTTGTGTATATTGAAATTTATGTGAGTTATTTCTAATAATTACAATTAAATATAATATTTCATAATAAATAAAATAAAGCACCAATCCAAAATATATTTCGACAGATTCACTGTGATCTTCAGGTAGATATGAACTTGAAACTATGTAGAATAAATTACTTTTATTTAACCAAATTTCTTCTTAAATATTTTAAAAAAATTAAAAATTCTGCTTTTAAGTCACGTTTTAAAACAATTTATTTTTTAAAATTTTACTTTAACAAAATTTTATTTTAAAAAAATTTTCAATAAAATATTTTAAAATTTTAAACAAAACTATTTTATATTTATTTTCATCTTGCATCACAAAATTGTGTCAATTCGCTATGTCGATTAAAATCTTGCGTTCACTGATATCAATCGATTTTTACAGTCAACAGTTATCAAGAACCTGAGAACGGAAATGACAGGAAGTCATACCAATGTATGTTGCATTGCACCCATGAAATAAATATTCATAATCAAAATCTGAATACCATCTAAGTAAATCTTAATAAGCACTATGACGATCCTATAATGCAAAATACAATCCCAAAAACAAAGCTTATTCAATCATTGGTAGTTTTCTATTCATTGAGAAAGATTATATATTACTTGTTTATTATTTTATTTAGTTAGGAAATTAAAACTACAAAAAGCTTAAAATATTTTAAATTTTACATTACAATTACTTTTATTATGATTAACTTTGTTACAAATAATTGTTACAAATATTTCATTCAAAATTTTATTTCAATGTCAAGTTTAAAATTTTCACCACAAATAGGAAACTAATTATTTTTGCTGATGAATAAGAATTATAACTATATTATAAAATAACTTTTTAAAATATCTTTTTCCTTTCTATTGTGTGTGCTTTGTTGCTGGCTTAAAAGTTCAAAATGTAAAAACAAATTTTTAATATTTTTAAACAATACTTCTTTTGAAACGATCAACATAAAATAAAAACACATATGAATTACCAATGTCACTAATTGTAATTTCTGTGATTGTCTGGCATTTATTTTCTATATATTTTCTTCTGCTTTTTTTAAAAATTTTTTTAATCAATTCAATTTTATTTTGTATTTTAATTTTTACCACAGTAAGATAGGGACTTACTACAGCAGAGTTATTGTGTTTTAATTAATTAAATATTTTAATTAAATATTTTATGAATTCCTTTTTTCTCAAAGACCTTAACACTCGTATAAGTTTTACATGAAATATTAATTGTTCTTTTTGAACTAGAGATCTTTGGTCATTTGAATATAAAAATTAAAATCAACTTGTTTATACAAACAAAAAATTTATTTTATTTATTTTTAAATATGTATAATTTAAGAAATTATAACAATATTATTAGATTTTTATAATTCCGCTTGTTTTAATCGTCATTTGCCAAAAAAACTTTTGCCACTAAAATTAATATTAAAATTGATTATCTCAATTATTTTCGATTGGAAATGGAAAAACATTTAAGTTGCCAAAACTAAATTAGAATCTTCAATAGACAATATATATATATATATATATATATATATATATATATATATATATATATATATATATATTTGTAATTCTGTTAAAATAAGCACAATTGATTTTGGCACTCATATTGAAAAAGTGCAACATAATGTTCCACAGTGATTAAATCCAAAGCCGTTTTTAGATTGGGGATTTTTATTTTGAATAAAATTCGTATTTTAAAAGAAAAATTTATTTTATTGTAAATAAAATCTCAATTGGGTCACAACTGTTGTTAGAATAATTTCATATCGTTTAATATGGGATTATGCTATTTCTTACAAAATTGAACTAAGTCACTTCATGCCAATGAGACATTGAAATCTTCGTAAGAAATTAACATATTTTGTTTATCTGAAACATAATGTTTCCCTTGAGAATTCAAAAACAACCAACGACATAGAAAATTTTTCTAATAGGAACTCCAAATTATCTGACAATAAATGTGTCCAAACGCAAAAGAGTCGTTTTATTTACTTCTAAAACTTTGCAATATTTTTCATAATTTTTGAAATAATATTTTAAAGAATGTATTTTATAATATAAAATGTTAGGTTTGAAATTATTTTTAAAGGGCTGTTCTTTCTGATATAAACATTTTAAAACTTTTCAAGAATTTGAAAATTTATAATTTTTATTTCAAAATTTATATTTATAGTTGTAATGTGGAAAACAAAATAACAATACGATATTATTACTTTTAACCATTTCACTGTTCCAATTTCCATTACGTGAAATTCCAACGCCTCATTTCAATTAACAATTCTAATGTGAGAGAAAGTATAAAAAATTACGGGGTTTTTGTTTTATTTAAATGTAATTAAAGGTTTGCCAATTAATTTTTAATTTTATTGATTTGTGAATTTTATTTTTGATTTATGGATTTTAATATTTTTATTTTAAAATGTGTTTTATAAATATTATAATATTAAATCAGTACTATGCTTGAGGCGCTTAAATTTCTCTTTGCGCCAGGTAAGTGTAAAAAAAGTGTCAAGTTAACACTGTTAGACACTCATCCTGATGCACTGGACATCAAATAAGTTTGCAAAGTTTCTGTTTAAGGCAAGAAAAAAGACCAATCTTTATCTTGAAAACTCTTTTCACTTGAAACCATAGTAGATAGAATCTTTCCTCTGTGATACAATCTTACAAACTGTCTAGTGCATCAGGATAAGTCTATACTGGTGTTAACTTGACACAGTTTTACACTTACCTGGTGCGTAGAGAAATCTGAGAGCCACCCGCATAGAATTAATGACAGCGATTAGCTCGAAACTAGTATACAATTGGCAATTGCACTGGATATCACTTAATGTATCGTATATACATTTATGTTATTATATAAAGATAATGTAAAGTTTTCCAAGCATTGAGAATATACATTGCTGGATATTGTGTTTAAAAGATTTTCTGCCTCCCGGTGCTTGTCCTACTCAGCAATGTTTTATTCAAAGAATTTTTCGTTTTTAAACTGATTTCTTGTTTTTATTTTTATTCTTTTCAGTTTGTTTGTTTAGGCTATTTAATTCGTTCATAATAGTTTACTGACAAACAATTAAAACATTTTACAAAATTATAACAGCGACTATTTGTATAAATAATTAAATCTGGCATTGTACAAAGACTTTAAAATTCTTATATTTTTATGCAACACATACATATTATTTTAATTAATTAAATTAATAATACTAATTTATTTTTTAAAATTTAAAAATTATTTAATTTAAAATTTTTTTAAAATATTTATAAAACATAAATTGAAATTAAATTACCCTATATATATATATATATATTTTAGCTTATTTTTCATTAATAAAATTTGGAATTTACTTTCAGCCATTGATTAAAACAAATTATCCACGAAAATATAATTGAATATTGTTGTCTTAATTTACTGTATTTTTGATTATAAATTATATAATTATGAGGAAATATGCAAAATATTTAATCAATAAATTTTTGAAACTTCTCCAACTGTGAAAAAAACAAAAAGGAAAATAAATTAATTTTTAGACTATAAACTTCCCCTGAGCTTTAAATGTTCAAATGGAAAAATAATTGTATGCATTTAAATTTCCGTTAAAGTATAAAAAGAAAACATAATAATTTACAAACAATGCAAATTAAATATTGGCCAGTAATGGAGTTTTAATTAGAATATTAAATATAATTAATTTATTTTCAGTAATAAGTAATTATAGCAAGTAATTTAAATAAATAATAAACTAATATAAATATGAAATAAATTAGCACAATAATTCCCACATCTATAAAATCACACTATTTCATTTAAATTTAAATTAAATTATCATATTGATAAATTCAAAAAAAATTCATTTAATAAAGTATTTATTTATACAAATATATTTTTGACATGTTTAGTTATTAATGAAGTAAAACACTATAAAACAATTAAAGTAGCTTTAAAACGTATGGCCAAAATATCATAAATCGTCACTGCATATGTCAGTTCTAATTAACTAACAAATAATCTCAAATACTATAGTAACTTGAAATAATATAGTCATTTGTATTTTTAACGAACAATGTAATAAATAGCCTATTAATAATAACCAAGCTTATATTTCTAAATGCTCTGGCGATGTTTAAATTTAATTTTTGAATAAATCAAGCTAAATTTCATTTATTTTATTTTTAGATGTATAATTGAATTTATTAGTTTATATTAATTAAAATCTTTAAACCTTTAAATGGAATGGTCATGTCAATGGTGTTAAAATGATTGATATTCTATTTAATAACGCATCATATTTGAAGATATTCATTAATTGGTTTAATTAAAACCTTTCTAAAATTACTGCTATTACCCTAAAAAGTAAATTCTATCAAATTTAAGATGTTATATTATTTCGTCATTTAATAGAAGCTTATATCAAACATGCAGGTTGATACGAAACCTTTTAAATTTGATATATCTTTGTGTAAACAAAATATATTAAAAAAGTATTACAAAACATGCTTTAGTTTTCATACAAAATTGAGTATTGTAAAATAAAAGCTAAAAGAATTTGGTAAATAAATTCAATTGTTTCATTTTGAATTTTTTTTCCAATGCTCATTGAATGCTTTAGTAATCAGAAAACGCATATTATTAATGCTCATATACATTCATTTGAAAATTAATTCCGTTTCATTATTCATTATAAATTGATAACTAAATAAATTCAAGGATTAAATATATTGAATTAAATATTGATGTTGTTGTTAAATTTTCAAATTACAATTATAATTAATCACTATGCCTGATTCTAATCAAAGAATAAACGATACATTAAGTGATATCCAATGCATTTCCCAATAGTATACTAGTTTCGAGTTAATGGCTCTTATCAGTACTATGCGGGAGGCGCTCAGATATCTCTTCTCGCCAGGTAAGTGTAAAACAGTGTCAAGTTAACACTGTTATACACTTATCCTGATGTACTGGACATCAAATAAGTTTGCAAAGTTTGATTAAAGGCAAGAAAAAAGACGAATCTTTATCCTAAAACCTCTTTTCACTTGAAACCATAGTACATGCAATTTTACTTCCGTTAAGGAACGAGATTCTAAACTGCTAAATAGTACATTTGTGTTTTAACGCAAATGCTGACTTCTTACAGGAATAAATAGCGTTTAGCTAAATGAAATTGAGCAATGACAGGTCAGTGATGCCCTTAGATGCCCAGGCCGCACGCGCGCTATAATGGTAGTAACAGCGGGTTTTATTTCTAGTTAGAAATGGCCAGTTAACCTGCTAAATCACTGCTGTGTCAGGAATAGTGAACTGAAATTATTCTACTTGAACGAGGAATTCCTAGTAAGCGCAAGTCACTAGCTTGCGCTGATAACGTCGCTGCCCTTTCCACACATCGCCCGTCGCTACTACTTACCTGGCGCGTAGTGAAATCTGAGTGCTTTCCGCATAATACTGATGAGAGCCATTAGCTCGAAACTAGTCTACTATTGGCAAATGTACTGGATATCACTTAATGTATGGTATATTATTTGATTAAAATCAGACATTGGGATTAATAAAATTAAGTTTTTCAAGTGGTTTGGTAGTCTGATAACTTGTTACTACTTTTGAACTTGTAGTTCACATAGGTAAGATTGTATCTACCAAGGTTTTAAGTGAAAAGAGGTTTGAAGATAAAGATTCGTCTTTTTTCTTGACTTAAATCCAAACTTTGCAAACTTATTTGATGTCCAGTGCGCGAAGAGAAATCTGATCGCCTTTGCATAGTATTGATGAGAGCCATTAGCTCGAAACTAGTATACGATTTGGAATTGCATTGGATATCACTTAATGTATCGTATATTCTTTGATTAGAATCAGACATTAGTGATTAATATAAATATATATATTATTATTCAAAAAAATAATTAAATTATAAAATTCTATAAAAAATGAAAATTTAATAGTATTAAAGTGTATTTTTAAAAACTTCCAAATTGATATTCTAAACTCTTTAATAAAACAGATTGTCATTTTAAACAAAAATATATTATAAAAGCATTGAAACCTAAGTAAAAAAACATTAAAGCTTCTAATTTTGTTCGGTGGAAGAGTTTTGTGTCGATGACATAGCTATGAAATGTTCCAATTGCAACTGGGTCTTTAAAAAATATAAATAAACCCCTAAAAATATGTTCTTTCAGTGAATGATGTGCTTTGGAAAGATTTTTTGAAAAGTGAAAGAAAAATGGCTCTCAGTATATTTCAATCTCAATATTGTGAAGAATGTATAGAAACGTCCCTGGGTATATAATGCAATGATACATAAATAAATTTAATGAATGCGTATTTAAAACCGGATATGTAAATGGAGTTTAATAATAGTATAAAAGAATTTCTTAGGAAATATTCAACAAAATATAGTACTGCTTACATGAGTGTGATAGGGACTTGCATTTCCGTAAGTCTCACTTATACACCTGTATTTGATTATACTAATATTACAATTTTGTGGTATATACAGATATTAAATTAAATTAAATGAATTGTTTCCCAATTAATATTGTGTGTCAGTTTTGTGAAATTTATTAAGGCTTTATTAATGTATATTTCGGTAAAAGATAATAATTAATGGATAACCTCAATTACTAAAACCATTTAAAATAGTATAATCACCTGAAATAAAATATTCATTTGCAATTTTTATAAATATCTTAATGAATGACTTATTGTTAATGCCAAAGTGTGTATTTTTGAATGTTCAATGAATGTTTTGATGTTATTGATAAATATAGCAAACTAAATTTCTTTTATTTTATTTTTAGATGTATAATTGAATTTATTGATTTTATATAAAATAAAAAACTTAAAACCTTTAAATTGAATAGTCATAGCAATGATGTCAATAATATAGCCTATGATATTTTAGGATATTCAGTAGCAAATGTAGAATTAATTCCAAGTTTCGTTAATAAATATTTTATTATAATATATCTGTCAGATGTATTTGATATATTGTCAATGACCTTGATCAAGATATTCTTTCATGATCAATTTTCAACATAGCAAAAGTATTTACAGAATCTGAATAGTAGCTGGACTGAGTTAATATAATAAACATTTCGAAGAGATTAGTTGTGTATCCTAAAATTCAGCTATTAGATAGTTTCCAGCATTTGTTTTAATTATATTAGTTCCTTTTAAATAAAATATATTTTTACAGGAAATTTCTTAATCGAAAATAAATTTAAGTTTAATTATAGTTAAATATAATAACTAATTCCAATTTGTTTAAATTTTTAACATTATTAGATTGCCTATATGTGGCATTAAGTAAATTATCACATTTATATTATCAATTTAATATAATTCAAATGAAATTTTAAACAAATACATCTTTGAAATATAATATAACTTTTAAAATAAATAATTTGTAAAATTGAATAAATTATACATTTTGGAAAATCAAAAGTCTTTATTCAAATAAACTCGAAAAAATAAAATGTTATTCATTAAAAATAAAAAATTATATGTCATTATCATATATAATTTATATATAAAAATTATGTTAAAATATGAATATATAATTTATTTTAATTTGATAATTTTTTATAAATAACAGTAACATGGACTCAATGAGTTTTTAAATGATTTTGTTTTGATTTTTAAATTTGAATTAAAAATAAAATTGAACAAATAAAATTTTAAAATATAATTTTGTTTAAATTAACAAACATATAAGAATTATAAGTATGAAACCGTGATTCCTTGGTAGCAGCATAAATTAATATATCAGATAAGTGAATAACAAAATACGCCCTTGTTACGAAGTAATAATTATATTGTTGAAAAAATTTTTGATTATTAAATAATCCTATTCAGTTTCTTTTGGAACTAGTTCCATATAATTCGTAGTTCCAAAAGAAACTGAAGAGGATTAATTAATAATCGAAACTTTTTCCAACAATATAATTAATTCTTCGCAGCAAGGGCTTTTTTTGTTACTCACTTATCTGACATAAGAATTATTAATTAACATTCAATTTATATTTATATTTCATTTGACTGACTTTTAAATAAATTAATAAGAATAAGGTGGCCACATTTTTAATGTGCCTTTATTCAAAATTGTTTTAATGTTTAATTAATTAAATAGAAACATGAATATGTTTTTTCAAAAATAGATGCTTAGATTTACCATGAATTAAAAATATTATTACCGACAAAATTATATTACTATTTATAAGTTTATAAATAGTGTCTGATGTAACATTCTTATATATATATATATATCTTTATGCTAAATATTTCATGATAACATTCAGAAAGAACAGCTTTTAAGGTACTCAAGTTTATAACAATAATAAGGCATCAGACATTTTAACACCACATAAATTTGAAGTATTATAAATACTTGGGTAAGGGTACTTGAGCTTTTGGCACCAAGATGTATATTCATTCATGAAATTGTTAAAACAAATGCATATTTGTTCATCTTAAAGAAATATATAAATTGTCTAGAAACTCTATTTAAGTATTTAACAAATTGTATATATATATATATATATATATGATGTACATTTTTTTGTTTATCATATTTATCAACAAATATTTTTCTTCTGACTGAAATGAAATGTCATTTCTACGAGTTAGACAAATAATGTATTAATTATATTTTATTAGTTGAAAAAAAGAATAATATGTTCTAGTGGCATTATTACCGACAGTAAGACATGAATTTGTTATTTCCAATATAATAAAATATTAAAATATTTTCTGTGAAGGATTTTATCTAAATAAAAATGTTTTATTATTATTTATTTTAATAAAACAACAAAAGGACCATTAATATTAATTACAATTAAAAAACTGCATTCATTAATAATAATTAATTATTTAATTAATCAAGAAACGTTTTTTATAAAGATTTTTCTTTAAAACAAGAGATTTTATCAACAGAAACATTTTATTTAAACAAATTAAAAAATAATTTAATTGATAATAAAGTATCAAAAGAAAACTCACTCCACTATTTCAATCAAACCCGTATTTTACAGTTTGATTTTCAAATAATTACAGTAAGAAAAAGAAAACCAAAACATATCTACGAATGATATTGAATTAAACTTTTTAAATTATCCTATTGGTCAATTAATTTTTATTAATTTAGAAAATGAATGAATCTTATTGTATCGGTTAACAAATGCAAACTTAGTAGCAAATTTCTTTAAAAACATGTTTAAATATCAATTTTCATGGACAGGAAAAAAAACTGAAAATCTTATTAAATCTTATATATTATTTTTTTCAACTTTCGTTTAAATTTTATTTCAAAAAACAAATATTCAAGTTTGAATCCGAAAATTAAACAGCAATGAAATTTTTAACAAATTAAATGTGCTTTTTGATCTGATTATTTAAAAAAAGATTGAAAAATGATTTTAAAATCAAATCATAAATAAGGCCGAATTTTAAAACAATTTTCAAATTATTTTAATTGATAATTAATTATTCTGTAGTTTTATGATTATGATTATATGGTATTATTATTATTATTATTATGATTATAGTATTATGATTATATGGAGTCTGACTCCATGAATTCTTTCAATTAAAACACAACACCACAAATGACAAAGTTTATTTCTTTATGTTTATTTCTTCACATAAAAAACAATAACAACAGATCATGTATATATATATTATTCGTATAAGTTTGGCAAAATTATACTTTTCAACACTTTTAGTGACGCTTTCAAATAAAAAAAATATTTATTTTCTTTTGTCTAGAAAATATTAATCATTTTTTCTAACAAAAAATAAAATTAGTTAAATGAGTAATATAATTCTAATCAAAATTGAATAGACATTAACTTATTCTAATACTTTTGCTGAGTAACCCCAATCGGTTTTAGTGGTTATATTTTTTTTTAAAACTCTTCATTTCATAACTACGCATTTCCTTGGAAATATACATTTTGAAAATTTTGATATTCAATTTTGGTGGTTTTAATGAACCTCGTTGGCGATTTTTGACTCGTGTCGCCCGCATTTAATAACTTTTTAACATGTCCTCTGCATGCTATTAATCTTTAAATATTTTATCATGAACATTATTTATCATATTTCTTCATCCAAAAAATAATTTAAATTTTAAAAAATGACATTTATTGGAAATAAAATGGGTTTAAAATTTCAAAAAAAAAATTAAAATATTCTTAAGCCAATCGGTAACTTCTGCATTTGTATTTCAATTTATTATACATTTGAAATTCATTTTGCACTCAGTTAAACAATCCTAATAAATAATATTAAAATTTCCAATGTCCAATTCAGATATTTTTCTACATTGTTTCAAAAAAAGTTTAATGAATTTAAAATTTTTGTATCTTTTATTAATTAATTTATATTATTATTATAATGGTTTTATATTTATTATTAATACTTTATTATTATTATTTTTATTATTTTAATCATTATAGTCATTTTAACTGTTCAAAAATCTGAAAAAAATTAGATTAAATTTTGCTCATTATTTAAATAATTACTATGTCCGACATAGTTAATTATTTTCAACCGACTCAAATAGCTCAGGCGTCAAGCTTTTCCTTGCAAGAATTCCCTATTTTATTATAAAAAAATCTTAATTTCAATGCATTTTTGATTTTTTGATTTTACCGACTTTTAATTTTTATTGTTTTAATATTTTACCGTCATTTAAAAAAAATCTTTGATTTTAAAAATAATTATTTATTTTTGTAAATTATTCTGACTCCAGATTAAAATCTGTCATTAAATCTGAAATTTATTTGTTTTCCTTAACTCATCATATATATAAATAATGTAGATTCCTAAATTAACTTTAAATTTAGTAAGAAAATTTTTTGAACAAATTTTTATGAAAATTTATAAATTATAAATGAATTCGTATTTCCAATTTTTTTTAAAATTTTATTTTATAGTATTGGCTAAAATTTTAAAATATTATAATTTTTAATATTTTATTATTAATTCTAAGTTTAATGTAGCAGGGTCTACACTTTTGTGGTCGAGCATCATCATTACATTGGAAAGTAAAACAAATGAGTGCAGTTAAACATATAATGCTACAAACCTTTGATTTAAATAACAAATTTTAAAAAATCTGGATAAATAAAAAAAAATTTTAAACTTAGTTATATATATATATATATATATATATATATATATATATATATATAATATTTGTAATAACTTAAGATAACTTTTATACATTAAATCTAATGATAATTATCCGTAAAAATCTCATAATGGTTTTGATGTATTGTTCTCATTATTATTTTACTGCTAAAATTAATACATAAAACAAATGCCTTCTTGTTAGATAGTTACAAAAATGAAAATAGAAAAATAAAATATTTAGTAGTTTATTTAAAAATGATTTGTTAAATAATTTCTAGAAAATTATTAAATTTTTTTTCTATTTTGAATATTTTAAATTATTAAAATTATAAACGAATTTTTAAAATATTACAGTTTATTTGAATTTTAAAAATATGGAATTAATTCAAGCATCGGTTACTTACACCGAATCGGTTTGTTGAATCTTGATCTGAATTTTATTTTAGTTTATATAAAATTATTTGTTTTTGGGTTTTGTTTGTTTTATCGAGTTATTTCTATGTTTAAGTCTTTATAAAAGTTTAAAAATAGTTTTAATAATAATAAAAGTATTTTTAGAATTACAGAGTTATTTGATTTTTTTAATTGTAAAAAAGGGGATTTAGTAATCTTAAAATTAATATTGGTCAATCCAAATTGGAAGATATAAACGAAAGTTATAGCGATGGATATTCTCCTTCAACTTGAAGTGATGTTGAAGTATTTCAAGCATATAGATCAATTAAAGATTGTTATTTTCATGTTTTAAGATGGTCTAGTAACATTAAATCTTTATTAGAAGATGAAAAGAAAGCATTTCTTCAAGTAGTTAAAGCAGCCATAAAAGAAAAAGATGATGAAGTTGACGAAGAAGCTGCACACATCAAACAAGAAAATTATAATTTATCAACTGGCTCGCGCTAGCCTGACTGAACCGGCTCCAGGCCATCCCTGGATATAACTGATTGTTTTACATACTGTCTTGTGGGTGCCTACGATTAACGAATAGCAATATTTACTGTATAACGCGTGCACTTGTGTATGTGCAGGATAGTTCGTTTTCTGAGATTGATCTTTTAATATTCAAAGCGAGATCAATATTGTGCCAGATTTAAATATTCAAGTACTTTTTCATTCATATACGCGTCAGTCTCAATTATGAAAGCTTTGTTTGTAATTGTGTAAATGCACTGTTGGCCAAAATTTGTTTATTGCGTGGAACAAAAGCCCTGAGATAAAACGTTATTATTTACTTTACATATTACTAACTAGTAATATTGATCCTCGATTTAACAATTTGGCCTATCTAAATTATATATGGATTGCCATTACGTGTATCTGTATCATGTACCACTTTAAGCGATGGATCACTCGGTTCACACGTTGATGAAGAACGTAGTAAAATACGTGAATTAATTAAAAAAGTACAACGCTCTGATCATTGACACTTTGAGCGCAAATGGCTCCTTTTGGTTAACCATTAGCTACGTCTGTCTGAGGGTCGGCATTATATTTATCATTATGTTCTATAGTAATGTTTTGGTGGATTAACATGTGTTAATAAACATTATTTAGCAAGTTCTGAAGATACAAAACTATTATATATTGATATAAACAATCTTTGTAGATGGACCTTAAGCCAAAATCTCCATATGACTGACTTTGTTTGGGTGTTTGATGGTTTAAACTCTGTTTTAAATGAGTGTACGACTAAGGATTTTAAAATTCTTCTATATGGATATACTATGGAAGTGGATATTAATATTCCGGAATGTGTGCATGATGCTTTGAATGATTTTCCGATTTATCCAGAGAAAATGTGGCCGCCCGGTTCGAAAATTGAGAAATTAATGCTCACACATTATACTAAGAAGAACTATGTTCTTCATTGCGGCTTCACAAGTCCTAAATAGAGCTGGATGCACAGGTAATTAATGTACATAGGGCAATTAAATTCTAACAAACACCTATATTTAAAAATTAAATAGATTAAAACACTATATTAATGGCACAGAGTACTAGCAAATTAGATAGGAACTTATTTAAACTGTACAACAATAGCCTGTTCGGTACATTCTTGGAGAATTTGAAAAACCGAATGAATTTGAGACTATGCAATTCACCTGAAAATTCATGCCTCACTTTCATTTTCACTTTTAAAAAATTTTAAGGAAGGGTATGCTGTGCAAAAACCTGTACTTTTAAATGACCTGGAAAAGATTTTAACTTGAAAATTTTAAGTGTACTTTTATGTTAAATAAGCTAGTGGAGTCCTGATTTTGAAAAATGAAAAAATGTGACCTTGAAAAAAATATATGTATTTCTAACTGTGCTACAATGTGTACTTTTAAATGACATTGAAAATGTACTTTTAAAATTTTTTTAGATACTATACCAGCGGAGTCCCGATTTTGAGAAAGGACAATTATGACTCTTGGTTTGACCTTGAATGAGTCATAGTCTTGAAATTTCTGATGACATATGTCATGACTAATGGTCTTCTTTTAAATGACCTTGATGACTCATGCTATGACTCATTGTTTTTGTTTCAATGACCTTCAAATTTGACTTCTAAAAATATTTGTACTTAAAAATTTTTAAAAATTTTTTTGATCCATGGCTGTTTGTGAGCCACTTGTATCTTGATCTAGCGGAGTCAAATCTAACTACTACCGACCACTCTTTAAACATTGGTTATCAAAAACTGTAATTATTGACGTAATAAAGAAAATAGTAACCAAGTTTTAAAGTGATTCTAATTTTTAATTAAGCATCAATTTAATAGACTTCTCCTGGCAGATTCAGAGTTTTTAACAAATAGTCATTATAATGAATAATTAATTAGTTAATGAGTTTTCATTTTTGTAATTACTACATGTGGACCCCATCAATTTTGTTATGTTGGGTTATTATCGTTAAAGTCGGTTGCTTTCTGGAACATCGTGTCCTTTAAATAATAAATAAACAAACCCAACATAGAAAGACTTTATTTCACTTTATCACAAATACAAGTTGTCACTTAATTTGAACTTTCCTCGCACTGATTATTACTGATTATCGTTGGGTAAGACTACCCAAAAGGTAAATACCTTTCTTGAACGATAATTATATTTAACTGCTTTAATAATTTTCTAAGTTCAACAACACTTCGTCACTATTACTTGTTCGCACAATACTTTCTTCGATCAATTGGCAACTCGTCTAATTTGTGTTCTCCCTTTACACTGAGAATAATTTTCTATAATTAGACAATTTTTTTTCCAAATCTTTAGGGATCATTGAAACAATACAACTCACTCAAAATGATTGGGTAACACCAATTAGCTAAGATTATACTAAATTGCTTGGGATTTTTGCCTATTTGTTTATATCCCGATCTTCCGGATTAGTTAATTATAATCTATGGAATTTTACTGGCTCTGAGTTTTCCTCATCGCTTGGGTTTCCCATTCTCTCAGGCTTTCCATTAGCCAATTAATTAACTTTAATTAATTTTTATTTTCGGTATAACTTTTTCTAGAAACCCTTCATTAAATTTTTATTATTATTACTGGACTCGTTTTACGATTTGGCGTTCAACCATACCCATTTCACTGATCAATATTAATTTCCAAATTTTATAAGTTTTTTATTAATTTTGACTTTAATGATTTTTTATGTTTTTTGTTCACCTTCGATTTTTATAGTGCACTCATTTTATTTCCATAATTTATTATAACAACCTCCACAGTTATATTATATCTGTCTTTAAATCTTTTTGATACCAGCTCATACTTTTTCCACACAGAATAAATTTTTAAAATTTATTTTACAATTTATTTAATTTTTTAGTATTACCTAATTTTTTATTTAAATATTTTACACCACTAAATTTACTATTGCATTTTTATGCCGCCCCAACATTTTTATAAATGATTCTGTTATCGTCAGGTTACTTTGAAGTTTATTAAATAATTATTGTTGTACTTAATTTTAATTTTTGAATTTTGAATACTTTGTGTAAATTTTTCTTTCACCTTCCAAATATATATATATATATATATATATACAGTGAAGTATTAACAATAGATAGATGTGAACTCTACAATCTACAAAATTTTCGTTTTTTGCAATACTCCCCGGGAAAAAAAGTTTTGGAATTTGTGTAATATATTTTTTGGCTATAATCAGAATAATAGTTTTATTCTCCTTTGCATCATTAATTTCTTTCACTTGAAATATTGATGTTTAGTTCTAATAATGCAAGTGACGGTTATAATGCGAGGATATCTGAAATTTTCCCTTGGAAAATAATAGCGTTTTGTATAAGTTGTATAAATACTTGATCTTGAATAAGCCACACTTTAAGCTTCACCATTGTTTCAGGTTTGAATAATTTCCCAAAAAATAAATGTTTTTTCAAGATTTTTGACGTATTCACATATCTTTGATCTTTTACAATATTATTTTTTATATTGTTTTAATCATTAATTTTAATAGCACTATCAGTCACAAAAATTATATTTAAAAAGGATTTTACTGTTTAAACCTCGCGTGACATTATTATTGTTAATGTATCTTTTTTATAATGTTATTTTTTATTGCTATAAAGTCATTTATTAATTCTTTACATCATTATTTTTAAATGGTGAATTATTTCAGTTTATTCTAGGTAAAATATTGCTGATATTTCAACATATTTATTTAAATAGAAATATTTATTTTTGAAAATGATAAAGAATTCAAATTTCTCGTGAAAACTTTTAAAAACTCACACTTACGTTAATTGTTAATTTATCTTATATCTTTTATCTATTTTTATCTATTTTTTATATTACAGTAGAACCTCGTTATAACGGACTATATCTGGGAAGGGGTTGTCCGTTATAACCGAAAGTCCGTTATAAGTAAATTTTCGTATCGACTCCATAAATCTTCTTAAAAAGACTCTGGGTTAAAAACAATGTCACAATTGTTAATTATGCATTTAAAATGCGCATATAAAGGTTTTTTACAAGATAAAAAAATAACTTAAAGTTGTTTAATTATTACCCCGTTTTTCATCTTGGAAGTTCGTTTTTTCACTATCTAATTGTTTCGGAAATGAAGATGTAATCAAAAATGAATCGAGGGTTGTCTGTTTTAATAGCGCTCGTTGTTTCTTGATAATTAACTCGCGAAAAAGGCGAAAGTGCATAGAATATTGTTGGAAATCACTGTCCGGCGAAGTGTCAATAAACGCGATCAGATCGGCAAGGTGAGAAGCGATTGTTGATATTTTTACCCTTCGAGGTGTGTTTTCTTCAGTTGTTGATTCACTTTTTTCGCTGTTTTGCTTATTTATAAGCAGATCTGCTATTTCACCTTCAGTCATAATATTATAGCCAGGATCATCTTCGTCTATTTCCAACCATTCGTAAACATCATCCTCTGCTACTTTAGTTTCCCCGTTATTTTGGATCACCTCATAAAAGTCACGAACTTCAATACCATCAAGAACAATATCAATATCTTCATCAATTCCATTAAAAAGATTTTTCCAACCGTTTGTTTGTGTCAGCTCTTTCACTTCTTTCCACGCACTGGCAAAATTAAAAATTGCAGATTTAATATTGTAATTTTTCAAATTTTGTACTGTGCGTTGACCTCTTGTATCTTCTTCCTCTTTTTGATTCAAGCACACAACCATTACTTCATCTAAAAACTTCTTGCGATAGATTCGTTTTGTTGCTAATATAATTCCTTGATCCATTGGTGGAATGAGAGCAGTTGTATTTTTTGGCAAGAACATGCAAGTAAATTTGCCATCTGGTGTTCTTAAGATACTTTCTGACGGATGCGCAGAACAATTATCTAAAAACAAAATACCAGTAGCTTCTGCAGGAAGAATTCCAAGCTTTTCATGTTGAAATTTTATAACATCTGGAACAAAATGATTAAAAAACCAATTTTTGAAAATTTCTGAAGTAAACCATGCTTTTTTAGAATTGTAATATACTACCGGCAAAGAATGCATAACATCTTTTAAAACCCGAGGTTTGCAAGATTTGCCAACAATCACAGGGGTTAATCTATGGCAGCCATCTGCGTTTGCACAAAGCAACGCTGAAATTCTATCCTTACAACTTTTTCTTCCTGGTGTATTTTTATCGAAATTATAAGCTTGAGTATTCTCAGGTAAAGTGCGCCAGAGTAGACCAGTCTCGTCAGCATTATAAATCTGAAACTTTGAGAAGTTTTTAGCAGTCATAAAATCTTTAAACATTTGTCTGAATGGTTCAATTTCTTCCACTGCACAACTCATTGCATCGCCATAAATCCGTTTGTTTGATATTCCGTGTCTTTTTCGGAAGCGCCACAACCATCCATTACTTGCTTTAATATTTATATTCATATACTTTCTTAACTTGATTACTGCAGTTTTAAGCTCAAGAGCTCTTACTGGAATTCCACAGGAGCGTTGTTGAATGTACCATTTCATTAACGCCTCTTCGAGCGATGCATTTTTTGCAAATCTCATTTTTTTACGTTCATTGTTCATATTCCCTACATAACAGAGTAGTGCAAATTTATTTATTCTCTCGGCATTTTTCTTTATATCTGATACAGTTTGCTTCTTTATATCATACTGTTCACATATGCGAGAAACAGGAACACCTGATGCTAATTTGTTAATTATTTCTAATTTTTGGTTGATACTGAGCATTTTTCTTTTTCGTTTATCCATTTTGACGGTTAAGGAACAGCAAACTATTAGTAGAAATAAAAGATTCTTTAATTACACTAAAAAAAATATACCGCAATATATAAAATAATCTAATGTAAAAAAATAAGGTTTTATTTCTTATTCTTAAAACAGGCCACTATTTTATATGAAGGCTATTCACTTAAAAATACAATCAATATTGTTTAATTGATAGAAATAAATATCATTTGTAATGCATTGAACGGATTTGTTAAGAGATTAAGTCAAAATAAGAAAATTTTAATTAATATATTTCTGTGATTTTTTTGTCCGTTATAACCGAAGTCCGTTATAACGGGGTCCGTTATAACGAGGTTCTACTGTATTATTATTATTATTATTATTATTATTATTATTATTATTATTATTATTATTATTATTATTATTATTATTATTATTATTATTATTATTATTATTATTATTATTATTATTATTATTATTATTATTATTATTATTATTATTATTATTATTATTATTATTATTATTATTATTATTATTATTATTATTATTATTATTATTATTATTATTATTATTATTATTATTATTATTATTATTATTATTATTATTATTATTATTATTATTATTATTATTATTATTATTATTATTATTATTATTATTATTTTTATTATTATTATTATTATTATTATTATTATTATTAACCTTTTATCAAAATAAAAAGCATCTAATTTGTATTTAGATATATTTTTAAACTAAAAATATTTTATAGTAAAATTAATATATTATATTAATTTAAAATCAATTTTTGATTATATATAATAAAAAGTTAGAATATATTATGGTTGAAAAGTATGTATTTTTATCAGGTTTGAAATTTGATAATTTTCATATCCAAAGGCAAAGAAATATTTCTGTCGAATGTCTTAATCAGCAGGAAAAGCTTTCCAATGTTAAAGATAATTTGTTCGAGAGATTCAATACTTTTCAAGTAAGATTAAAACAAAATGATTGCATCATTACATTTGATTTAGAAACAAATGGAAACAATTGAAATAGAAAAGTTAAAAATTGAGAAACGAAATCAAATTCAAGAAAAACAAACAGTAAATTTTGAAAACTTTTCAATAGAAAATGCCTATAAGCGTCGCCGAGCGTTTCACAAGATTATGAATGAAAAAGAAACGGAAATTAAAATGCAACGTACTTTAATCACATTGGAAAAAGAATATGAAAAGCTACAAAATAGGTCATATTTGTATATATATTTTAAAGTTTTATACTAAAACCTTTGCATTTATTTGGATCTTTATGAAGCAGGCGGAATATTCTCAGGCAGATTTTAACCGATTTTTTTTTATCAACGATTGTTAAATATTACAGGAAATCCAAGCTAAAAAATGTCTTCTGTGGCACCACATTAAAAAGATCATTAGTTTGAAAGCATTTTGATTAACAAATGTCAATTACAATTAAATATTATTATTGCATCATTGCGATATTTGAGATTGCTTTTCCGCGCAAATAAAATTGAGGCTCAATTTTTGAAGACAAAAAAGCATTTTTTTCGACTTATTTGAGTTTCCCGCGCTTTTTCAACTTCATATTTGTGAGTGCTTGAAATCTATGCTCACCATGATAATAACTTCCATTCGAGCAACAACAGATCTTTTCCTTTGTTGATCAATCGAGGAAATTTACTGTTGTTTTTCATTTAGAATTGCTTGGAAATTTATATCACTTTTTAAATCCATCAGAATTTCTTCAAGCTTTTCTTCAAGGTTGTTAGCTTCATACGTCAAAAATGGGTTGACTAGCCACACCATTTTAATAACGTCGAAATTTAGAAAGTACTTATTAAATTTTAAAGGCTTTTTACGCGTTTGTGCGCGCTATTTCGATGTAGAGTTTTGGGTTGGCAGTTGAATTTCGGATCTTTTATTTTGCTGGAAATGTTTGTTTAATTTCTTCAATTTTGATTTTAATTGCAAGATGAAGTTTTTGAATTCTTTTAATTATTTTCCTCATTTATATCTTTGGAATTCTATAAATGTTTCTGTCGATTTTAAGACGTCAGGTTATTATGCTAGGAATGCGTCAAAAGGATAGCTATGTTGAGTGCGAGGCTGAGGTACTTTAACTTTAGAATGCACTAATAGACGCGTATTATAATGACATTGAAAATATCTAGTATCGATCATTGTACAATGAGCTAAGTGGAGAATCAGAAGAACCATTGAAGAACCATTAAATGTCAAGGCGAAATGTGAAGATATGATTCAAATGATGTTTGAGATTCACCAGGTATGTATGTGTCAATTTAAACAGTTCTGTCGTTGTACGCTGGAGTCTGGATATGGAGTAACAAATATTGTGCCAATTTATGAAGGTTATGCGATATGTAATGCAATTTGCAGAATGAACTTGGTGGCTAAATATTTGACAGATTATTTCACAAAATTCCTAACAGAAAGAGGTCCAGTTTCACAATTTCATGAAAGATGGACAAAAATTAAATGGAACTTAAGAAACGATTCAGACAAAAGTTTAAAAGTTTTTTGAATTTTCTTGCTTGATTTGAAATTTTGAAGGATTCGAGTAGACCGTCAGTAAAGATTTAAAGCTTGATTTTTTAACTTTAGAATTCTCAAATCTCAGTTTTTCCTCAATTCCTTTTTGTTTTGCTAAAAATCTTGAGCTCTTAGGAATTTCGAATTTGATACAACGAGTTTGCCGAAAATATCGCTCAAAAATGAAACTCGCAACCGTCAATTATCATCTTTTAGTAATGAAAAATCAAATTTTAGTTGTCTTATAGGTAAAGGGTGGCCCTATGCACCCTGCCTTCCCTTGTGGTGCAGAGGGTTATAAGTCTTTTTGAAGGATTTTTGGCTTAGGTTAGTACATTGTTACAAAGATACATTGGGTTTTTGCATAGGTTAGTACATTGTTACATAGGTACATTGGGTTTTTGCATAAAAATGAATTAAATCGCCTACCGATAAAAAATAATTATTTTTAGCTTTCGCTAAAATCAGAGCGATTTCAGCTGAAGTTAAAAAAGCGTAACAAAAAACACGTGTAATATTTTGTGACAGTATTTTCTACAGGCAAATATGAACTCGATAAAAACATGTAAATTAAAGTAAATCAAAAAGCTATAATTAAATTAAAGTTTTAGTAAAATTAAAGTAAATTAAATGGTTATAAGAAAAATTAAGTAAAATATAGTAAAGTTAAACTCAACAAATTACATAAATTCAATATTTTTAAAAGGTAAATAACAACTCAAAAATTAGATTCCAGAAGGTGAAAGATTTCTTAAAGTAAATTAGAGTCAACAAACTTATATAAGATAAAAGTTTAAAAAGTAATATTAATTATTATGAAATTTTTTTAAGCAAATAATTTGAAAAAAATTTTAATAATAATAATAATAATAATAATAATAATAATAATAATAATAATAATAATAATAATAATAATAATAATAATAATAATAATAATAATAATAATAATAATAATAATAATCATAATAATAATAATAATAATAATAATAATAATAATAATAATAATAATAAATAGAATTTTAACAAATAAAACTATTCTAGTTAAATTTTGGTTATGAGTGATCAGGGCTGTTTATCGGCCGAAATATTTCATATTTTATGAATAAACATTGCGGAAAATTGCTAACTTTGTTATTTGTTTAAATTCTATTTATATAAAATGTCCGCCACCGACACAATAAAACGATTTTAAAGTTTAATAATAATAATAATAATAATAATAATAATAATAATAATAATAATAATAATAATAATAATAATAATAATTATAATAATAATAATAATAATAATCATAATAATAATAATAATAATAATAATAATAATAATAATAATAATAATAATAATAATAATAATAATAATAATAATAATAATAATAATAATAATAATAATAATAATAATAATAATAATAATAATAATAATAATAATAAAAATAATAATAATAATAATATAAAAATAAATTTAATAAAGAACTGTAAGCAATTTCCTCAAATTTATTCATAAAATAATTATTATTTCGATCTTAACAAGATCCTGATCCCTCATAATACAAAATTCAAAAGGTTTTTCTCTTTCTGCTCTTTATCAGTTTGATCTTCCTTTCCCTTACATTTTTAAACACTTTAGAATTTAATTTACATACATTTAAAAATGAATAAATTTAAATAATACATTTTTATAAAGATTTAAACATAGTTAAAAACATTCGTGGAAAGGAAGATCAAACAGAGAAAGAGCAGAAAGAGAAAAACTTTGAAGTTTTCATATTTTTAGTGATCAAATATGTATCTTGTTAAGATCGAAATATTTCATATTTTATGAATAAATTTGCGGAAATTGCTTACACAGTTATTTATTTTATGTTTATATAAATGATTCCGCCATCGACAAAAGAATTATTTTTAAGATTATAATAATAATAATAATAATAATAAGAAGAAGAAGAAGAAGAAGAAGAAAAGTTCTTCAATCAAATAAACATTAAAAGTTAACTAACTACTCAACGTATGATTACTAATAACTAAGTATAAATTATTCAGAAAATTGTGAATAAAAAGGTAAACAGTGGGAAACAAAATTAATTTAAATGCTAGTGCATTCCATTCAACGCCTTACAAATTATTTGTTCAACTCAATTAAAATACAAATATTTTTATAACATCTGTTATACTATACTATCTTTCGGCTATATAATACATTAATACAAATAATTTCTTCCTTAAAATTAGTAATCAAAGAAAGAAGGTTAAGAAGAAGTTTAAATAATTACAAAACTCCAACTATGTATTTTTTATAAAATCTCGCTATATATTTCGGCAGGTTATCAGTCTTCTTCAGGTTATAAATCACATTAACAATAACTTAATGAAACTAAGAATATTTAAATAAATTAACCAATAATAATTTCAATTAAATTGTATCAAGAAATATAAAATTATTTTAATTTTTTATAAAATAAACCAAATTAATTTTTAAAAAAACACAAAAAGTATCATTTTTCAAAGAAAAAGTTTTTATAAAACAATAAAATTTAGTTTAAAATTCTTTTTACATAACAATATAGTTTAACATACCACAAAATTATGCCGTACACATAATTTATAAAGTCCACATTTAATTATTTAAAACATTCAAAATGCCTGTAGACTGAGCACTTTGAACGTTAATTTTATAATTTAAAGACCTTATCAACAACTCCTCACAAGTTACTTGTTCCCAATAATTACTCAGATATTTTGAAAATCAGATTTACTTATTTTCTTACTCGTACATTTTCTATTATTATTACTAATGTGAGTCAATTCATTCAGCCGACAATGCTCAAGAACTCGAATACAGAGATGACGGGAAATCTCTCCAATGTATGTGGCATTAAACTAGCTGGAGTTGTAGACTTATTAGGAACTAACTTTGCAAGACGTTGAAACAATCCTAAACTGAGTTTTATCTACATATTTGAAGATATTATGCTTAAAATCTCTAAAATACTCAGAATAAGGCAATACCAACACGGTTTCGTGTGATTAGATCGAATTTGTTCACCATCCGAACTTGACAACTCACTAATTTCAGAGTTAATACGAGCTTCAACATACATTTGTCCACAATCTCTTTTTGTCATATGCTCAAACAAAGATTTAGAATATCCATTTGAAGGCAGCAACGCAACCAAAGAATTACCACTTTTCACTGAATTAACAAACATAGAAGATAAAATACTAATTCTCTTACCATATTTCGTTTGTATTTAAATTCAAAAATGTCCTCAGGCAATATGTTATACAAAATATATACCTGGCATTGTTCAATTATTATTATTATTACTATTCATTCTTATTTTTGTTATTATTATTATTATTATTTTTGAATGACAATTTATTTTTAAAAAATGTTTAACTATGAATCAATAAATTATATCGATGTTTTTTGATATTCACGAATTTTTGGCACAGCCTTATTAAATTTAACTATTGATTTTATAGAAATAAGAAAAAATTAATTAATTTTATATTTTTTAATGATTTGGTTGAATTTAATTTTAATTAATATTAGAATAACCAGCTCGGTGATTGGCGTCAACTATAATAGTAATAAGAGAAAGTTTTAATAAATAAAATGTCATATGAAAGAAATCAGTGGTGAAATTTAAAGTTTTTATTTTACTCTTATGGCTGACGCCATTAGCATTTCACAATTATAATTTAAATACATATAATTATTACGAAATTTTGTTCTTAATTCCACAAGTGCTTGCAACGAAATATTAAACTAATAATTGTTTGCCATAATAAAGTTACCTAATTATTGCGGTTTCTTATTTTCAATCAGTATTGAAATTTTATCATAATTATTATTCTGTCATGAAAATTATGCAAATATTGTTTTTTGAATATTATATTTTTCTGCCAAACAAATTTTGTGTTATAAATTATTGCAAATTAATCAAATAAACACAATTCACTGATAATTTAATTTTTTTTCACTGTTATTACAATTGATAAAAACAAAAAATTATAAAGATTTATATTTTTCAATATCTTATATTAAGAGACTTACCTAAGCTTCTTATGTAACTTATTTTCATTATGTCTTTTAGTTGATTGAATGAAACCTAATTATTAAATTGTCAGATTATTATGGAAATTCTGTCTAATAAATTATGGCAAATTGCTATCTGTCATATAGACATCTAGATCTTTTCTCTTTCAATATCTTGTAAGACACAAGATTTATAGCTGAAATATTCTCCATCATTTTTCTTCCATGTAGTTGACATTGGAAGTTATTATTGTCAGATTATAATAAATATATTATTAAAAATTAACTATTTTAAAACGATTGAATTACATGATAAAATGCAGGATTAATTTTAAAAATAATAGGAATTGTTTAAATGCTGTCACAAAAATATTAATATTGTCAAAAGAAACAACCAATTTTTCATTGGTTGATAAATATTCTATTGAAATATTCAGTCAAATACATTTCTTTTAATTATTATTTTATATAAATATTTAATTTACTTTTCGAATGTCCTAATTAATTTATATATTAATAATATTCTTTATTTTCGTTTGAATAAATCAAATTGATAGAGCTCCATTTTTCTGTGACTCGCATAGTTCAATATCACTCTTTTTGTTTATTTTTTTAGATTTATACAAAACGAAGTGTAAATAAAAAGAAGGTGTTCAAGAAATTTTTTAAAAAATCTAAAACAAAAATTCAAATGACAAGTTTAATTGCAAAAGTAATATATAAAAATATATGGTTAATATGGCGGAAATCATGTAGCAAATTAAAAGATAAGTACGATTATGATGACTTTAAATTAACAGGGGTCCTTAGGAATGAATTTTAATAAATTAAAACTAATTAATTAATTAAATAAACTAATCAATTTAATTGGTAAACCAAATTTTCGATTTTTGCAGTTTTGATGACAAAATAAAAAGAATTTGATTTGATTTTCCGTTTTGATTGGCTATTTGACTTTTATATAGTAGTATATTGTGAGGAGTGTAGCCCAATAAGGAACTAGCGGATATTATGTAATTTTCGAGCTGGTAGTGGTGATGTAATAGTACATAGTAGTACGTAATCATAGCCCTTTACATGATACATTAGGTAAAATCTTCTTACACAAATTTTTTAATAAAATATACTTAATAATAAAAAGCTTTCGCAGAAATTCTTCTTAAATAATATTTCTAGAATATTATACTAATAATTATTTAATTAATTTACAAAATATTTAACAATAAAAATTAAGAACATTTATTATTAAAAAAACTTTAATTGCCCATTCATAAATAAAATTACTAAATAATAAACATTAAATTAAGTACAATTTAAAATCATTCACTTAAAAAAATGGAGAATATTTTAAATTTGTTCTAAAATAAAAATAAATAAATTTATTGTTGTAGAATATATATTTGTGGATTGGTGTTTATTTTATTTAATTCAAAGCTGATTTTCTCTGATTCTTTTTATAGTAGTAATAATACTAATAAAAATAATAGTAACTTCATTTAAACAAAAATTAAAAATGGTGGAAATTCAAAATTGGGGTTACGTCATATGAACTTGATATATAATATGATATTATATTGATCTATTACATGACTTTGGTCTATTGCGTAAAAAATCATTATCAGCCAAATGCTTAAGTAATGTTTGCAGGGATTCTTTGGACTAAATTCCTTACAAAATACTACATTTTTTGTAAATAAATATTCTGTCAACATCTTTTAAGCTGCCTTATAATTATTAGATTTATTCTGAAATTAAAATTCAAAATTATGAAAATTTTCTAAATTAATTGATTTTTAAAACATTTTTAAAGTAACAATTTAAAAATTAAGGCACTATAAAATATTTTTTAAAAATCTTAATATTCATTAAAATCTTTTATTTAAAATAATTTTTGGACATAGAATTTGAAATAAAGTAATTTGTATTAAATATTTGTAATCAAAAATTAAATGCTTGTAAAATAGCGATATATTAATAATTCTAATATGATAATCTCTCAGTTGGTAATTATTTGTCAAACACCTGAAATGTATGTTTTTTCAAAAATCCTAATATTGATGAACTTTTACAATCTCATTTTAAAAGAGCCAAGGTCAGGGATGGCGAACATTTGTTAGCCGTGCCCAAATTGGCACACAAATAAATTTCCATTGAATATATAATATATATAATTTTTCAATCAGGCACGATTCTGTATTTTCATGTATTTTCATTTTATAAAAAGAATTTCTATTGGCACGCAGTCAAAAAAAGGTTTGCCAAATCTGTCCCAGGTGAAATAAAGGTAAACGAGAATTAGAGAACATTGTGAAATCTATATTAAATTTACGAGTAAATGGATTATTAATAATTTTACAGATAATAAAGGTTTTATTTTATAAGAAAATTTAAATTAGAAATTTCTTCAATTATTTTATTTTCACTTCTCAATGTTTAAAAAAAAGAAAATATTATTTCTTTCCAAGTTTAAAAAATCAAATTTTATTTTGAAGATTATGTAATTTAATATTAATTCAATATTAGATTCTCATGTTAGACATTTAAAATGGAATTATTATTTTCTTTGTATAATTATATATTTGAATAAGATTTACTTTTAAAATTGAATAAAGTTAAAATACTTTTTTCAAAGAAGTAAATTTTTTTAAACATTTTTAATTAAAAATTTATTTTTGTCTTTTACATAATAAACTCCCCTATTTAAATTCTTCAAAAAAATAAATATTAATTTGTAAACTCAGTTTTGTTTAATTCAAAAATTAATTTTTTGAAACTAAACTTGATGACTTACAATAGAAACTAGACGAAAGATTTTGCAGGAATCCTTATAGTCTTGTTGAAATATTCGTAGAAGTACGTTTATGAAGAGCGTGATCGAAATTAAAATAAAAAAAATTTTACAAAAAATTTTTAAATAATCGTGTTACTTAAACCGTTACGTGCCTGATTTTCTTTCCCGCTTATATGTGTTTCACTTCTATCACTTAAAACTCCAATCTAATAAAATAGTTTGAGGTTATTTCTTAAAAAGCTGTTGCTGTGGACTCTTCTATACGTAACTGTGTTGCCAGTTGGAAGTACCACCAACTGCAGAACAATAAAAGTCTTGACAGCAAATGGGTTAATAATAATAATAATAATAATAATAATAATAATAATAATAATAATAATAATAATAATAATAATAATAATAATAATAATAATAATAATAATAATAATAATAATAAAAAAAGTAAATAATTGACAAAATAAGCCTATATTGTTTCAATGTTTAACTGCTTTTTGGTGTTACGCAGGTTCCAAGATACTCTTATCTGCTTCCAGGAAATATGCATAGAAAAAATCAAAGTACCATTCAAACAAAATTAGAAACATAAATTTTAAAAAATCACACTTTTACATCAAAGTGAAGATGAATGAATGGATTGTAATTGTTATAATTATATTAATTGAAAATATAAATAAAAGTTGAATGAATTTTTGTTATATGATTTGACTTAGAATTGATATTCATGAAATTCCTGAGTAGTGGAATCTTCGAATTAATTCATGTAAATAGGAATACACATTCAAATATATATATATAATTAATATATTAATTAATTTAATTTACAGAAAGGATAGGATCAGTTTATTAATAGAAAACATGAAACCATATCACCAATTTATTAAAGATGTTCTAGAATTATTACCTTCAGGTATTAAATCAAAGCGATCTGTTGGTTTAGTCCTCCGAATAAAAATATTTAGATTATATAAAAACCCATAAAGATCAAACTGTTGAAGCCTTCATGTCTAGATTCAATTCTTTGTTCTTCATCAATGAATTGCTTTATAAGGAAATGTTAGTTTCAAATGATAAAGTAATTTTTTTAATTTCAAAGCAAATAATTTGAGTGGACCTTCAGATGAGGGCACTCAAAGAACAAATGAATGAAATGCAAACGAACAATTTTAACTATTTAATTCATATTTCTACTATCTTTCTAAAGATGATAGCTGAAAAAGATTCTTCAAAATTGACATTATACGCAAACACCTTGAAATACTTTGATTACTTTCGTGTTATTCGTCGAAAGGTAATTTTTTGTTTATTTTTTGAAAGATTTCTTTCTAAATATAAAAATTATTAATAATATTGGAGTGTTGCAAAATGTATTCCATTGAACCCTGGTAGTAGGATGCAATATTGTGTAACATTATGCAATACCTGACCACTGTTTACTCGGATATCCACCCAGTTTTTACCCGGAGATTGACCTTTGTCCACTGTTACTAGGTGACCGTACAATTATGTCAGGAGGACACTTGTCAGTTACTACCGCACACACTTATGATGCCACACAGTTGTGGACCAACACACCTTGTTTACCTAATCTTTTATAACCTCCTACACACCTGCCTTCTGGGTTCTTCCGCCCACACGCACTCGCATTCTAGAATATTCCAAAAAATAAATATCCTATAACTTTTCACACACACACAAACCACCGATACATACCCATCAACTAAGTCACAGACTTATAAAAATCATTCATTAGTATTGTAAAATTTTATTAATATAACAAGTTCTTGATTGATATGAATTGAGATGATTATGCTTGGAATCAGCCAATCGAGGAGGTTGAACGATAGAGTTTAAAATTTTCGGTTTCATATTATTTAATTTTGAGAAAAATTTGTCTCAGTAGAGTTTCACTCTTCGAAATTTCTTTGGTTTTACTGATTATCATCGATTATCTGATCCGGCTTTTCGGTATAAGTCATATTTGGAGGTTTGAAATTAAGATAAGCTTGACTTTGAATCACAGTGCAGGAAATCGAAATTCTTCAGCAATAGTCATCTAATTTCTTCTCATTCTTCTGAATCCTTAGATTGGGAATGTCTTCAGGATGTTTTGAGGGTGTTTTGATTACGAAAGGATTAATAAAAAATCTTTCGCAGATTACTGGACCAGTAATATTGGTTGAGTACTCGATTGCTGAAAATCGAAATGATTCTCAGCGGATCTAATCGGCTCGAAAAAGCATCATTTAAAAGAGTTTGTTTTTCATTTTTTAGAATATAATATTTTTAAAACAAATTTAAACTTTTCATTTGTTTTATTTTGAATTTAAAATTATTCATAATAAAAATAAAATTGGCAATGTTGAAAAGAAAATTAATTTAATTTGAAATGAAATTTATTGGCTTGATAGAACGCCAGTGACATGATGATTCCATTTTCTGGAAGAATGTGCGATATTACTATTTCGCATGCTTTTACCAGACCAGCAAGCTTTCCAATGTTAACTCCCATCTTACCAAGTAGATCATAAAACATATCCCATAGAAACGATTATGCAAGTAAATATTTCAACAGTAAAGCTAGGTTTGGTAGCCTGTGTTTGTTTTTTTAAAGAGTCATATATTTCCAATTTTTCTTAATTTACAGTTTTAAACTTGACAAAAGAATCAAAAGGAAATTTAATATCAACCACAATATTTGTCTTTTTCTTATTATTAGTTATGATCAAATCGACTCGTTCTTTAGAGTTTGATACCAAGGAGCAAGTGTGGTCCAAACAACAATCAGTGAAGGATTTTTCAAATGGTGTACTATTTGTTGAAGACAATTGTTGTGACGATAAAGTACAAGAGTTAGATGAACTTTGTAATTTTGCAAAACATCTGGCAACGTTTCATTTTGGTTATGACAACGTCTACACAATCTATTCTCATCTTTTATATAGGGTTATGCAAAATTAGCCAATGTGTTTGTCCGGGCACTATAAATAAATTTCCAATGATCTTCTCGTAATTCTCCATTAAATATTGCTCTACTAATATTAGTGGACAGAGAAAATGTTGATGAATTATTAATAGTGCTGTTTTTCCATTAGGTAAAATATGAATCATAAAGAGGAAGATGAAGGACTTTCAAAACCAAACGACGATCTAACTTAGTCAATATTTTAAAAATAATTTAAATTACATTAAATTTTCGATTGTTAATTATATTATTACATAAAAATTATTAAAAAAAAATTATTAAACATAGTAAATTAAAATCAAACTCATTTTAAAATAAATAATCAAATTTAAATTATTTACCTTACTGCCTTTTTTGTCAGTAGTTCATTACATAATAATTTATAATTTTATCAAAATTATCACAAAACTTTAACAATTTGTATGAAAATTTAAGTTTACAAAAATTAAAGTATACTCATATTTTATTTAATTATAAATAAGTCACTCAAAACTTTAATTTGAACATAGGATTTACAATATTCAATATTTTATAAAAAATAATTCACTCAGTTTAAAATTTCAACTTAACTACATGTAAAAATCTAAATTATATAAGATATACTTTACCAATTTCTATAAAATTTGAAATTTATAGCAAATAAAATATACTGATTTATATTCTATTAAAAATTTAATTTTTGAAAATAAAAAATAATTCGCCCACGCTAGGATTTGAATCCCCGAGTCAAAGAATTAATAGCGACACAAGACTAGTAATAGTCTCATGTTTATAAAACAACATTTGATTTGGTTTATTACCTTCAGTTTCACCTAAAAAAACTATAGCATTTTGTTCGTAAGAAAGCCTATTCCTTATATCTAAGTCCCTTACTCTCATCTTTGAATTTACCTATTACTGACTCAAGTTTTCTTGAATACAAAAGATGACTAGGATCATAATTCGAAGTGTCAAAAAAATCCGAAACCATTGCAGGTAAGAGTATTTAATTTACAATTTTTAATTTCAAGGAAGAAAGAGTCATTGTCGCCAACGAACAATACCGATCCTACGACTGAAAAGATTCCTATACTTCTCTAATTCAAGATACTGGATCGGATACATCCGTAATTTAGATAAATAAAGAACCGTTTGACCGATATAACTAGGTCTAAACTCGGTCTAAACAAATTATTTCTTTATTCAGGTGGGCTGCTATCAGATATTCATTAATTTTATACACTTTCTGAAAGATGGCTTTGATTAATAAGTAATCATCTTTTCAGATGAATTATATAATCTTAAATTCATTCATTTTTAAGATTTTCCATCGATTTTTCATAAAAACTATTATTTAAAAGCTTGAAATAGTTCTTATCAGATTATAGGTTGAATTCACTCTCAAAGAAGTGTTTTTATTAATATACTCTTTAAAAATATTTGCCTGTTTAAACCTTATAGCTCCATAAATCATAACAACCTTAAAACCAAGAGAAACAAACATTTTTAGAAGTATCCAATGAATAACATAGTTCTTCTTGGGGTAATTGGTATGTATTAACTTTTCAACATTCGAATCCGGTGGACACATCTTTTCAGGGCCACAGAGAATTTATCCAAAATCTCATGTACACTTTCAGGAATATCGATATCAACTTTCATAGTGTAACCAAGTGAAAGTATTTCAATATCTTTACTCACACACTGATCCAAAACAGAATCAAGATTATTAATTACCCAACTAAAATCACCGAAAAGAAGATTTTGACTAAGAGCCCAACCGTACAGATTGTTGATATCAATATATAACAATTCTGTATCATCAGAAGTTTAACCATAATGTTTATTAACAAATGTTAATCCACCCTGATCCCTCCTTCTTAAAAATTATACATTTAAATATCGGTAAGAAGTTTAATGGGTTCTTTCAATGGCATCAAAGCAGAAGTCTAACTCAGTCCTGGTATACAGTAAACATTTAAGCGATCTAAACCGTTATGTGATCTTTGAACGAAATTGCTGAAAAACGTCAGCAAGAAAAAGACATCTAATTTCAAGCAGAGAATCATATAATCTAACAAGGTATTACAATTATTCTCATTTCAAATATGTTGAGCTCTCAAATATTGTGATTGAGTCACTTCAAGCCAAAATGCTGGTAATTCAAAAGTTGTTTCCAAGATTTCCAAACTAATTGCAAAATTATAAGGAAAGATATCTTTAAAACCCATTATTGAACCACTGAATACAGAATCCGTCAAAGGAAAGTTAGAAAGAATTTTAACTGTATTGTCTAATGATGCGCTAACAAACTGATAACTGTCAATCAACCGAACTGATACTTTATCAATATGTGTTATCAAAGATATAAAAGTTTTTATTTAGTAGTTTAAATCCCAAGAAGAAAAACTACTAAGACCATTTTTCAAAATGTGAAGAAGATCATAGCCCCTTAGATTATGAGGTGAGGATCGTAGTTGGTCGTAGTGCATCAGTGACGATAGGTATGGATCGGTGTGGATTGGTGCGGATTGGTGCAGATCGGTGATCGTTGGTTTGTATGTAAAACGTTCTAGGATATTTGTGTTCAGGAATATTCTAGAATGTAAGTGTATGTTGAAAATGGTAGGTGTGTGGAAGAATCCAGAAGGCAGGTCTGTGGAAGGTTCCAGAAGGTAGGTGTGTGTGGAAGGTCCTCGTGACATAATAGAGCTCTCACCTAGTAACAGTGAACAAAGGTCAATTTTCGGGTAGAAACTGAGTGGACAGTGGTCAGATATTGCATAATGTCAAATAATATTACTTCAGCCTAAAAGTGATGTATCTGACATCCTACTACTACTCCTTTAGCCAATTATGTTTTTACATATTAGGTCGTAATGTTGATAAGTAATTTCGCTTTGTTATAAGTTAGAAATAACACAGTTTACTTATGGGATTTGTTGGTTAGGAAAAATATAATATGAAACCTTGTTCAAAAGTAATTTGGTAACGGTGTTCCAGGTTATCCACAAAATACGCGACCCATGGTTTAAGAAGCCCTGCTATATATTGTGAGCGGGCATTTTCATAATGCATTGTTACAATATTTGTGTTGATAAAGTCTGGAATCTTTTGGAAACCGATGCATTTTCTGTTACATTTTCTTTTTCCTGACACAATTTACTATAAATTACTCCCAAAATATTTCTTTTTTTGATTGTAATTCTATCTTGACCATTGGAAGTTATGTTTGATTAGCCGACAACTCGTGTCTTTTGATACTAACTTTAAAGGTAAAAGATTCATTTTCAATGTAATTTAACTGAAATGATATACAATTTTGTGTTTTCAACGATGAAGAAAACTCTACCGAAGACTTATGTTGAAGATCACGGACAGCTTACGGAAAGGACGAATGTTAACAAGATCGACTTATATTTTATGAGAATACCATTTATTCTGAATTAATTAAGTTTCGTGTTTAAGTGCGCTATATTCTAAACATTTAAAATATGTTTTTTATAATTAGAGATAATGTTACAGAGTTATTAAGATTATTTATTTCCCCATACTTTTATTGATAAGCCACAGTCATTGTTTACGGATTATTCTGTCAAATAATGCCAATGGATTAAATTCTAAATTGGTTACATAAATATATTAAAGTTATTGATTTTAAAACTGGCAATTAATTTTTATTTTCATGGATATGTTTCAACAGTTTGCCTATTATTATCAGTAAGGAATGTGAAAATTACACATTGTAGCATATTTAAACTTATTACACAATTTTTAATTAATTTTTTATAATTTAAATAATTTTAAAAAATAAATCAATTTCGATTTGTGTTACTATTTTTGACAAACACAATAAAAGTATTTTTTATAATGTTTTTAAATTTTTATTATTTTATAATATTTTAAAATAAAATAACCTTATCGATAATGCTTCACATATTACAGGTTTCAGTGATTATTAAAAACTTTTAATAACATTTAAAAATTAGACTTGTCTATTTATCTCACACAGCCATAATTGCGCTCACTAATATTAGTCAATCCCTACAATTGATATTTGATTAATTTAGCCTTACAAAAACTAACAAATCAAAATAAGTCACATTTATAAATCACTATTTGACAGTTAATTTGCATTTATATTTAAATTAACTTAATCCTTTATCATTTGTCAAAATGAATGACTAAAATCTTTGTATGACTTCATAAATCTTTGTTTCTGAAAGGGTTAATTTAATTTTTATTGAAACTATTTTATTTTTATATTTTGCTATTTTATTATTTCTAATTATAATGATCGTTTTATAATTTTATTTTCTATAGATACACAAAAATGGCGTTATTTTTATAAGTATTGACAATATTCTCAACAAATGTATATTTCAATATACGACAATCCACAAGAAAGACATCATTTTCCTAAGATCTCCAGAAATTAGAGTATCAATTTGTTTGTGAAATTTATTTATCATATTTTTGTTTAGAAAATGCCGTCTAATGAAAAAATTAAAAAAATATTCGTAATTTAATTTTAGTTTTTTTAATTTTATTTTGGTTATTTCGAGAAATGTTTTGCAAATTTTATGAATTAATTTCAAATTATTCTTTATTTTTAAATATATTAAATTCCCAGTTATATTTAAGGTTATTGTAATCGGTAATTCGGTATAAACCTTTGTTTAATAGAAGTCCTTAATACCGTAAGAGATTACGCGTTTAATTATTTTCGGCGCCTGAAATTTATCACGATTTCATTAAAACAATTTTATAATATTCTTATGACTTAATAGCAGTGATCAAAAGCTTCAACATCAACCATGTTGTGCAAATAAAAATATTTAGACAGACTTGAAAATCATAAGTGAAAGAAAAATGAAACAAGTGTCTCATTAGTAAAATATTCGAGTGCATTAATGATTCGTATCATTATAATTATTAAAATTATATATATTTAAACAAATTTAATTTGCCAATATTATAAAAATTTGAATATATTCAGATAAAAAAATTTTATATAGATTTTTTTTATCAATTTTATATCGAAATATTTCATATTTTATGAATAAAAATTGCGGATATTGACTTACCTAGTTATTTATTTAAATTTGATTTATATAAATGCTTCCACTATCTACAATAGAAAAAGATTTTAAAGTTTAAATAAGTGGATAATAATAATAAATATTGTTAAAACATGCTTTATAAATTTTTTATTTAAAGGCATATTAAATATGTTTAGGATACAATAAAAAACAAAAAGATTAATTAAATAAGCAAAAATTCATAATTTAACAAAACATAACTAAAAAAAGTACTGTTTTTCATGTGTTTTTTTAAGGCGTAATATACCGTATATTTCGGCGTATAAGACGACCCTTAAAGTCAAAAATCACCCTTGAAAATTGTGGGTCGTCTTATGCAACAGATATAAAAGAAAGTATTACAGTACAGGTAGTTGTATTTATACTACTTCTATGCATATCTAAAACCCATCAAATTCATCACCATCATCACCGTCTGTTTCGAAAAGTTTTTCGAATACATCACGAGATTCATCACAGATTCCATCATCGTAGGGATTCCATTCTGGTTCTGGCAAGTCGACTTCGGCTTCATCTTCGCTTTCATACAATAAATCATCCTCACTACCATCCATGGCATTAGATATTCCACATTTTTTAAAGGATTTTATGACACTTTCTACCTTAACATTATCCCATGCTTTTATAACAAACTCGCAAAGAACATCAAGTGAGGCACCACGCATAGCTCCGTTTTTTGTAAATGACTTTTCACCATTCATCATCCACTCATTCCATTGTGCTCTAGCATTATCCTTGAATGGCTTATTTAAGCTTACGTCAAGAGGTTGAAGTACAGAAGTTAAACCACCTGGGATAACCGCAATATCGGTGTTTTTGCGCGCTAAACGAGTTTTAGAATTAGCCGTTATATGGCTCCGAAACATATCCCAGACCAACAAACTGCGTTCCTTTCGCATACCACCTGGCCGTCTGTTCCAAATATTTTCAATCCATAACTTTACACCATTCTCGTCCATCCACCCTTTCTCGTGGAAGTGAACCAAAACACCAGGATGAAAAGTTATTTTAGGTTTTGTTTTACGTTTAAAGATAACCATTGGTTTCAATTTAGTACCATCTGCCATGCACCCTAATACCACTGTAAATTTTGTCTTCTCGTGTCCTGTACTTTTCACGTTTACTGTTCTTACACCTTTAAAATCCACTGTTTTATTACCAAGCATGTCAAAATTCATTGGAGTTTCATCCATATTTCCGATATGGGATAATGGAAATTTATGCCTTTTCCTTAGCTGAATTATGAAATGGTGGAAGTTTGTTATTTTGTTCTCGAGATCTTTTGGTAGTTTCTGAGCGATTTTTGTTTTTTCTCTTATTACTAAATTTCTTCTGTTCATAAACCTACTGCACCATCCCACTGTAGCTTTGAAGTCTTTACTTTCTTCTTTGTTTGCCTTGGCCCATTTCAAAGCATGAGATCTTATTTTATTTCTGGTCACAATGTAGCCATCTTGTCTCTGCTGGAGTACCCATTCTGCAACGTCGTCTTCCAATTTCGACCAACGTGTGATTCCTCGCCGCATTGCACATTTTTTTGGGCATTTGTCTTATATCATCCTCCTTTCTCCATTCTCGTACCATCTTTTCAGTAACATCAAATTGTCTTGCAGCAGCGCAGTTGTTCGAACCCTTGGCTACGTCTACGAATTTCAACTTGAAACTTGCCTCATATTTTCTTTTTTTTGGTGGCGGTTCCATTCCTGATATGGGTTTAATAATAAAATGACCACAATCTATACCAATCTATACTGAATCTATACTAATAAATCATCTTTACATAACCAATATTTCATAAGATACCGGGTGTTGCAATCTCTAGCCTAGGCTAAACAAACATGGTTTCGTTATTTAGCAGTCGTCTTATACAACCGATATATGATAAATCATAAAAATTTGCTCTAATTTTGTACCTCGTCTTATCTGACGGTCGCCTTATACGCCTTAGCACCTGTGCTCTAAATTTCATAACACACCACTGTTTGTTAAAGGAGTGGTTTGCAATCTTTGTTCTTTTGTATAAAAATAATTATTTAAAATGTTTGTGGTAAATTATTACATTTTAAACAAAACTACTGAAATATACCTAAATTCTTAATATTAAATGTTATTAATACTGAACGAATAAGAGACAAATAAATTTTATTAACTCTAAAATTTATTAATGCATATAATAATTATGAAACAAAAAGTTGTTATAGAGACACTACTAACAATACGCATGTCTTTAGTTGGACGGTGAAGGAATAAATTCCACAAAAGATGTTTTGCAAGACCTATATTTATATTTTATAATTTCTTTTTAATTTATATTCTTTTATTCACCTAGACTTTCTTATAAGCTGCACCATTACACTAATCCTTTTCTTAACTGAACTTTGCTTATTTCCTCGATGTCACAGAGATTCTACTCTAGAAATGTCTTGAATGAAATAAAACGTAAGCAAAATATGATTTCTTTTGTTCCCTCAGAAAAGACAATTAGGAGTTTCTTTCGTCACTTTTTAAGTCTATGTAGATATATGTGTTAACGTAAATAGATTATTTATACATTTACTATATGTATTACATTTATTTTAATTGCTCCCTCCTGATTTCAATGTTTTATTACGTAGTAAAGAGTTTTACAGCATTTTCATTTTTGTATAACTTTCTCCATCCTGTGTTTTATTGAGTAATAAATTTTAGACTTTCATTAATAATTTATAAATAATTAATAAAGAAAAATAAAATTTATTTCAGTAAAAATAATAACGCCTGCAAATCTGTTGTGTAAAATCTTAAATTTATTAGCTTTAACTTCATTTTCTAAACTATAGGGTCGCCAACTTGCGGGTGGTTTAATTGTCATAAAGAGACGTATTGCGATTAATCTCAGCATTTTTTCCAAATAATTTTGTAACAATCTTTTGCATTCACAATTTGAATATAAAATTCACATTGTAGTTTATTTTCAATCAGTTTCGAAGGTAACTATCAAGACTTTTGAAGTTATTAGGAGTTGAAAAAATGCTCTCTGTATATATGGTAGCATGACACAATCGCTAGAACATGTTTTAAATTTTTATTGTCAATTCGGAACCTTGTTTACTCGATAAACCAAAACTGAATCAAATAAAAGTTAGCTCCCTGAGTGCCGTCAATCGTTGTTATTGAGAAGTCTGAGTAATTTATTGAATCACATTACAGGGTTTCCAATTTTATTTCCCCGATTTACCAACCAATGCCGTTTGAGCCTTAAAATGAGAAACGAAATAACGAATCAAATTCGTGCCAACATCATTCGACAGTATGAATGAGGTGTTTTATTCATTTTTACTGTTTATAATATGTAAACGAAATTGGTTTGGAAATAATATTAATTAATATTTTTAGTATATTTTTGATCAAATTGGTTGTGAATATGCATTGAAATTACCGCAACGTAATATTTTGCTAAGTGATTGTTACATACATGATAATTTTCAGAATATAAGAAAAAGACATTTTAATTTACCTTTTTGGTAAGCAGTAATATACAGTTTCGTTTTTTGAATACAGTATAAAAAGTATTATCGAAGTTTTGTTTTTAACATTTATTCCAAAAAAATTATTACTGTCGAATTTTTAGTTTGTTTTATTTTTTAAAAATAATATTGAAAAACTCGAAATTTCGGCAACGCAGTTTTGACAATAATTATAATATTCATTTATTTTCATTATAAAGGATAAAAAATGTATTCTTTTTGCATCACGAATTTCACAGCGGATAAAGAGGTTCGGCTTATAAAAAAGTATTAAGAAATGGGGAAATGGAAATTGCAAGAAATTCACTAGAAATTATTTAAATATTCGAAAATATAAAAGTCAATGTATTTAGGATGGCAGTGGTAACCGGTAGCAAATGAAAGTTTGAGGACGTATTAAATAATTTAAAATTATAGGAGGTCCCTATGAGGGGCTGGAATCCTAAAGCAAATTAGTTAATTAACCTTATTTATTATTCAAGGAAATACCATAAATCATTGAAGAATCTTTGACATGACAAATTGGAAGTAATTTTAATTTATGAAGACAAATTTTGAAAAAAATTTCCCACTTAACGGAGTGTAAAATAAGCTTAGAAAAGCAAAATGAGCTAATTTAGATGAAAATTTGAAATTATCGTTTCGACTTCTACTCCGGAATTTATTGTAAAAGTGATTAAAAAAAGTCTATTTTGTTGAGATTCGATTGTTTTTTGACCAAACACGAAAAGCCAGATTGAGAAATAATTTCTACCAATATCTTAAAAATATCCTACTTAAGGCAAAGCCGAAAATGTGTGTTTTATAGAAAATTAATTTTTGTCTTTTATTTTTTAATGAAAAAAAATAGAAAAATCTAAAACCTTAAACAGATCCAAAAAAATAAAATATTTTACTAAAATTATAATGAATTGTCTGATAAGAAATGAAAATAAATGAGATTGAAAAAATTCAGATGATGAAAATGTAAAACCATTTTGGTAATAATTTATTTTTTTAATAATAAGGAATAAGATTTTCGTTGCAAATTAATTTTTGTATCATATCAAAAGTTATTTTATACTTTTTTCAGGAATATCTTCAGTACAACATATTGCTAATCTCAACAATAGCAGAATCCTCCCCCTTGAAAAATAAAGACTTTAAACATTTTATAAAACTTGATAAAAATGCAACTTATGAGGTCTGGCCAAGGAAGTGAAATCATTTTAGGATTTCAAGTATTGAGTCTAGTGATAAATGTAAGAATTGTAGAAAAAAGTGCAAGTATTTTAAGTTTTTCATTGATAAAAATAGCCGTTTTTTATTGAATGTCAATTTGTAAAAATAAATAATAATAGAATTTTTACTTATCTTGATTGAACTCTAAACCGCCAATTCCTTTAGTTGAAATAACTGAATCCTGCTGGGGTTACCTAAATAAGTGTAAAGAAATTTTAATAGACAAAAATAACAGTAAGAAATTAATCATAAATTCAAAAATCAAATTTAAGGTAGCAGGAAAATTCACCGATTGGAAAATTGATAAAAATATTAATAAAAACATTTTCATTACTATTTTTAAAGTGTATTTTTTATTAATTAAATGATGCTCTTTAATTTATTTTTCAAGTTGGTGAATTTTTCTGGAACCAAATTCAAGTACAAACAATAATTTAAAATTTGAAAAATCGAAAAATCAATATTTTTAAGAGGTTAAAAAAAGATAAAGTAGAAGAGTAAGGATAAAAATGAATATAATGATTATAAATCGTGGATTCCATGACATACAATTGCAAAATTTCTAACTATTATAAAATTAATTAAAGTTTTGTTACAACAATAATCATATTTGTCTTGTTTAGCCAAAATGATTTCTGAATGTGGGAAAATAATTTCATAGCAGATTTCAACTTATATCAGTTTAAGTATTTTAGAAAGTTTTATAGATTTCCCTTAATTTTTTGGGTTATGTTGCATATATGCAACATCGAAACTTTAGGTAACATGACAAAAATTTCAGTAAACTTTAGGTGATTAAATACATATCCAAACAATAAATTCGTATAAAAGAAAATAATAAAAACTGAAAACATAACTGCTTGATTTGGGTAAAGTTCCAAACAAAATTGAAATACAAATAACATAAAACTTCACAAAAATAAATTAACTAGATATACATTGTATATTCTGTATGGCATGGACACGAATTTTTTTTCGAAATTTTTCTGGCCCACAGCCACTCAAGCACCACAAGAAAGTAAAATCAACATACAATTCAGGCTGTATAAGTGCAGTTTATCTGCCAATAGCCTGTGCTCGTGAAGGTTCCGGCGTGAATAACGCAGGGCCTAAACGTCAATAATATCCGTCATAAAGGAAATTGGGAGGAGGGGAAGTAGTCTTTTGGCTACTCCTCCACCACTCATTTTCCTATAATTTCGACCAAATTAAAATCATCGCACACAACGGCTAAAAATCATAAACATTGAGTAGCTCGGTGAGCACTCTTAAAATCATAATATTAACATAACTATCCTAAGGTCAACTCAGAAGGAAGGAAGTGGAGAAAGAATTCGGAAAAAATTGCTATGTCTAGACTACTCTAACTAAATCTTAAATTAGAACAACGATATCATACGAGAAAACCCGAGAGATTAAATATACCAAAATAATTAATTAGGATAACTTAAAAATCGGGGATAAAGATGTTCAAATGCCGACGAGGGGACGACGCTACGAACACCGGCGCAACCAGTATCGATTAATTTTTGGCCCAGATAATAATACTATCCAAAAATGCTACCGTATACAATTTAGTCATAGTAAATAAATTGCCAAATTAAATTTTTAATAAAAATTGCGTTATTATTTTAGTGGGCGATATTTTCTTTATAACTATTTTACTTTTTTTGATTATGGTTCAAATATTCTATTCGTAACTCGAAAATTGCCCAAGGGTAAAAATAAATCATTGTCCAAAGCGTCTCCCTCCAAAATAACCCGACCACCAGACAAAATAACAAAATGTAATTAGGATAATATTGCCCATATAAGTCAGAAGCAGGAATTATACGTATTAGAATCAACCTCAAATTTATTAACAATTCCTAGTACACCATTTTGGCCTACGACAAAATTACGAACCTGAGAATAATCTACATTAATCAAATTTACAACCAATGAATAGAATCAGTTTAGTGATAGAAAAAATTTTTTAAAAAAATAAAATGTAAATGCGACCATGCGAAAGGTGTACTACGTCCCAATTAATTTTATAGACGATCGCCCAGTAGAGACTCATTCTAACCAACCACAATAAAAGTCAAATGAAACAATAGAACATTCGATGCATACAGTATATTAATCATAATGAGCCCATCAGACGGTAATCCCATTTCAAAAATGAGCGACGTCCAAACGAATAGGAGAAAATCAAGTTGGGAATCCTTTGAAGTCATTGAAATTTGCGAAGCTACCAAGATCACGATTAAGTTTCTGTTTTATGAGATGCGAAGCTATAATCAGGAATAATTCATTTAATATAATTATACAAAATTTATCTAACCTCAAACTTTCGATAATAAACGAAATCCAAGTCTCAATGAGGAAACAATCACGGAGCAACCTGGAAGTGATTAAATGAATGAAAGTCAACAGGGCAAACCAAAAAAATTTATGAACAAATTGTAGACGTGGCAATAAGCGATCCGCTCGATTCAAATTAGTGGGTAGGGCAGGAAATTAAAACGTCATAAGAGAACATATGACGTCGATCGATTGCAATATCATGTAGATTGGCCGGAAAGTGAGGTAAGAAAATTTATAACATTGTTGATTTGCCAGAATGTCACCACGAGAACGAATTGTATAGTGCATGCACACCTACGGTAGTAGTATGTGTGGTATAAATAGCAAGATCATTGACGAGAAGTCAGAAAGCTTGTAGTGATAATTAAATGAACTCGAATAGACAAAATGATCCACAGATTAGAGGCCGCTCCTCTCACACCACGGCCACAGAGGAGATCACGATGGAGCGAAGGACCGACACCCAGGAAAGTAAGAAATTAAATTGGTTATTTTACTCCTTTAATTTTAAACAAAAATTTCATACAACTCGACCAGTCAATTCTCTCTACTAAGAACTTCATAAAAGCGCTTGTACACGACACCAGGAGACCCAAGTCGGGACAAGGAAAAGGACCCCTTGCCGATGGAGAAATCGCAGTAAAAACAAAGGAAAAGCTCCAATCATGATATGGAATTCTAAATAAATAAATGATGTAATATCTCGATAAATTAGTGTTTTGTCAAATTCAAGTCTCACTATGAGATCCTATGCATGAATGAATTATGTAATGTTTAGCCAGCTTAACGATTTACTAAGTTCGAATTATAATACTAAGTTCTATGCAGAAACGAGTGACTTAGTTGTGGTCGGTTAGTAATCGGTCGAACGCCAAACTTACGATACCTTATAAATTATACTACGTCAGTGTAACGATTTTGTTAAACACCAGTTATGATCTTTATTTCAGGAACGAACAATTTAATTCCTTCGTCAATCTCACGGTCCATCGGTCTCAATCGAGATAAATGGACTCCCATACCAGACGTAGATGATTTTCCTCGTTTCTGTGTCCAAACCAGCGAAATACACTGTTGAAATACCGCTTAAGACAGTGAAGATTCCCTCGATCCTCTACGTCTAAAATGATACCTTAGAAATCAAACTACCAGGACCTTAATAACTAATCAACGCCATATACGACCTCAACGAAACGTAGGACGCATGAACCAAAACTACGTCAGATTCGCGGACTAATCTAGACGATCCTCTGTCGTTAACCTCTATTACGCCATCAAATTATAAATATTTTTGATCTAATTCATCCGCGTACTCATTAATCTGTTACATTTCACTCTCATGATTACTATATAGTCAAAAAATCTAATGATATTCATTTCAATAGACTCATGGGTGGACGAATCTCGGATCACGATGAGATTCCCATCCCACTCCGCCGCTAGATGCAGACAGGCAATGTGGGATGCGGGATTTTCGATTTCTTCGGTAAGAGAGTCGAGATTCGGGCAACACGGAGAAACAGAAGATGTCGAGCTGCCGTACGTAGCAATCAAACGTGAGCCAGGACGGAATCCGGCTCGCGAACTCCGAGGTTGGGCCGAAGATATCTTAGCACGTCTAGAAGCCCATCAGAGAAGGACCGACAAGCAGGTAGAACGAGCTCGCCGTCAATTAGAGCAGATCAACGAGGAAATCGCGACTGATCTGATTCCGAGCACGGATGGGTATGCCCCTTCCTATGGCATCTCATTCGAGCTCGACGACCCCAGAGTGAATCAGCCGACCCAGGCCATGACCGTGTCCATGCCGAAGAAAATACTCCCAAGAGGAATGAGAACAGAGACTGGAGATCGGAGGTCGGAGTGGGATCACTCCTACGCCCGCAGAACATCAAGGCAAAACCCAAAGAACTATTATCCAAACTCGCGCCACGACTGACTTTCATGAAATACATATTTCTGGTTTTATTGTTCATTCTTATATTTACATTTATTGTAAGAAACACTTTGCCCAACGAAAGAAAAAACTATTACATAACCTTAGATTAGACATAATACATTTTAAAATATCGTACCGATAACAATATTTATTGTACACTAGACGAAGTAAGCTGTTAATGACCCATTTTTCTTTTAGAGATGGACCCCTGTACAATACTAAACACGGCTCTCAAAAGCGCACGCAAGGAGAATACTGATCTCCATAGGCAGTTACTACAGTTAACAAAGGAAATTCACCAGATAAAATCCACCTGGATAGAACCAGCTAAAGCAAAAACCCTATACCAGCGGGTGACAGCCGCCCAACGTAAGTGGGCCGAAGAAAAACGACTGGCGCAGGCCATGAAGACTAAATTCGTGGCCTGGAGGTGGCACTAGCGACATTCCAAGAGGGTCAAGCTGTCACCTACCCCCTGGTCTTTGCACCTGCACAGTTGACGTATCTAGCCCCAACAGATGCCACTAAACCCGCGATGAAACCACCTCAACGTCGTCCGGGAAAGGTAGAGAGAGCAAAACGACGGGCGATGAGGCTCTTGCAATAGATATAACGAGAATGTCATAACCAATAAATATTTTAGTTGATTGTCTTCGTATTGTTAAATTAATTGACAGTGACCTAGAATAATTCACGCGAGATAATAAGGATTTCGTAGAGGGTTGAAAAAGAGATAACTGATCGAATGAGAGAAATATTAAAGTGAAAGTGACCAGGATAAAAATCGCACACATACCTTCTATCGGTAGTGCGTTGAACCCACTATGGGATCGGGCCTTAGCAGTTCCTATATGGCGCTCACTTTTGGCGATCCAATAACCAGTAGTTGCATTACCAACGTTGCTTGGCAACGGGTAATCATTGGGGGCAAGACAATAATTTTCATCTGGGGTCAAGGACACTGACACCATAAACCCCACAATTCCTAAGTGGTTGCGTTGAAAGTAAATACGGAATATCAAACTGTAACTGTTTTAATTATACAACAATTCTTTTGAAAAATTCATTTCAAAATTCCTCAGATTTACAAGTACTTTGTAATGTGAAATATAGTTTGAGGTGGTCTTTCTTTGGATTGCCTTTATTAACCAGTTATCATTCGATTTGATTATTGAACGAAATTTAAATGTTTTAATTGAAAATAAAACTTAATTTCTTTGGATTGTTTTGTTTCCATATAAGAACATATGGAGTCAGATTGTGATTATAATGATTGATCTGAAAATATTAAAATAAATACATGACTGGTATGTTGCATTAAAATCGTTTTAAGTACACTCTTAGCCATTCCTCTGACTACTTTCATTCCTATAACAATATTTAATGAAATCTTTATCATTTTCAATAAAAAGGTTTAAAAATCTCTAACATACTTTCATATACGTAAGTTCATCAGTACTAAAAACGCCCAATAATATAGATCTTTCAGAAGAGCACCTCCAACAGTGCTAAAATGAATCTGTTAGAAAACAATGAAGTCAGTTTTAAGGGAGGGCAGCCTTTCAATGCTTGATTTTTCTGGACATCAAACAACTAAGTGAGTTGTCGTATTTCCTATGCGTAATAAGATATTTCATCAGAAAGGACAGAAAGTGTATTTATTGACAAATTGATACTTGAAATAAAAAGCAATGATGTTATTCAATTTCTCCTAGTTGTAATATCAATTCAACATGCGTATAAAAAAAGAGGACGCCGTTGGTTTTAGAATAGCTGACTTGGTGAAGTCACGATCAGAAATTGGTGCTGCTGACCTGCGTCTCAGACCTTGGAAACATAATTAGTGTATGTTGATGCGGACATTTCTAATGAGTACTTTTGTTTTTACCAAGTTTTATGGAACTTTGACATTTATATCTATGTATCTATATCAAATATTTTATGATATAAAATTAATTAATTTACTGTATGATTTCGTATAGAGCTTAGGATTCGTTTCTAGACAAAGAAACGCTAAATAAACACTCTTAAACGAAATTACTGTAACACATATTAAATAAGAAATGGAAACACTCAACCAAAAAGATTCAAATTTTATCTTTAATTTACCTTTAATTGCATAATCCTATATGGAGCCATCTGTATATTATCTACGCATGTAGGAGGAGGAGGAAGAGGAGGAGGAGGAAGAGGGATGTGTTCTGAGAGAAGGATTTGAGTACGAGTGCGTATGGGGGAGAGGATGTGTTATAGCAATGTCTAAATGATGATCACGATTTTGTAATAGTACAAACTCTGATATAATAATATGTAGTAGAAAGGCCCTCTATATATAATATTTTGCCCTTCTGCACACATAATTGATAAAATTCTAAGTTTTAATATTAGAATTAGCAAGAGCACAAAGTGATAAATGTATTTTAATTAAAATTTCATTTTTGTTAAAATTCCAGATGAGAAATCTTCTTTTCGGATTTTTGGTATTACATTTTCCTCCCTCTTACCGCAGGGATAGCTTTCGTGTGTCGGTCAAAGGTTCATTGTGATGTCGCCTTTTAGTTGTGTAGTTTTGCCTTTTTAATTTTGATTTTTCTTGTTTGATTATTGTTCAACATTTTCTGCATTGTATGTGAATATCTGTATTCTTTTGGCTAAAAATTACAAAATGCTTTTATGAAATATGGATAACACTGCTAGATAGATAGAACAGGCTGTATGCTGCAATGTTACAATCTTTGCCTGAGAGTAAGAATCCAATTAAACTTGATGACAAAATTTATTATACAATAATAGATGACATCCTGAAAAGGTCGTTCCAACAGCAGAACTAACTAATGTCATTTTGGAGTCATTTCCAGAATCCCTAAACTCTCAATATTTGCTGATTCCAACAGCGAAGCTGAAGCAACAATTACGGAACTAGTTTGGTAGCAATCAACAGATCATTCATCAACCACTGTTACAGATGGTCACGGACATGCTGATACCATCACTGAAAAATATTTAAGTCAGCAGTAGATGAACCAAAACAAAAAATGTTAACTTTGGAATTCTAACAACTGAATGAGCAACTATTAGCTTGTCTTACAATTTGAGTTAACTGATTAATTAATGAAAAACATCCGCCGCTTAATGCATTTCTATACTTAAAGCTAAGACCGTTGTGTGGATGTACGCATAGTGAGGAAGGGTGTCATATCCAGAAGTCTTTTCCGTACACATATAAGATCATATTTTTGCTGAAGATTCTGGCTCAAAACATTCTTGATTTTTTGTAAAAGTCTTAGCGACATTTGTTGCTTTCTTTCGTTATACAAATTTTGATAATGGAACATCGTATCCTCGTCAAGATTTTGCACATTTCAAAATTTGGATCATTCAACAAAATTTGATTAATAATTTCGGTATTGTTACCAAACTTTTAATAAGGAAATCTGTCGCAAGTTCTTTGATTTTTTCGGTTTTAGAATCACTATTTTTAAGTTACATACAATTCAATGAATTAATATCACAAATTGAATCAGAGTAAATTTTGAGCTGGTCATGTAAGTAAGATGTGAGCCATCCAGCATCTTTGATTCTGATTGGTTGACAGGAAGTATGACTCATTCGACGTGGTTTTAAATTATTAAAAACGATTGACTATTTAAAAATTTCAATTTTCCAATAAATTTAATAAAAAAATATTTCTAACAAATAAATTTTATTTGTAAAAATTAAAAAAACTATAAAACCACTACAACTCAAGTTATATTAATAATAATATATTTTCTATCTATAATACTTAGATATGTATAAAAAAACTTAAACGAATTTATAAAACAAAATTGACTTGAAAATACACTTTTATGAATGATGTATAAAACTGTTGCTTCTTTGCATGTAGCTCTCTTTTGAAAGGTTTCTGTTTCTGTTATTTTCATGGCAGGCAGATTGGGGCCTGCTAATCAGATTGACTGGTGAATGTGCCCCATTTGAGTGGACAAAACTGGAGTGAGACGCATTGTTCTGGTCTTCTATTTGTGGTAAACTAGAAATAGTTTTTCCTAAAATCACTTTTCTTAACGACAAATTCTCTTCACGCAATTGACGAATGTTGCCTCGTAAATCTTCAATAAGACCGATTGGATTAGCATTATTAAACGAAGGCTCATGCTTAAAAGAATTCAAACTGACACTCGATGACATTTTTATTTCTGGTTTGCTGGACTTTCTGTAATATTGAGTAATGATTAAAACAACATTTTATCAGAAAATCGTTTTCACCTTTCAATTTCTTTGATGAATTCTTTCTGTAATTTTTGAGCCAATCTTTCAGCAGTTTTACATTTCCATGCTTTGACTCCCAGCTTCATTCCATCAATTTCTTCTTGGTGTTTTAATTTTATGGTATTAATTTCATGTTTATGAAACAACTTTAAAGAATTAAGCTCTTCGGCGTGATCCTTTTTTTAATAAATATTATGATTTTTACTTACAATAATTCTTACTTTGGAAATTTGTTCACGAATTATTTCAATGTCTTTCGAACTCTTTTCTTCATTTGATTTCGTTGCTTGATCTTTCTCAAACTTCATTTTATCCGCAAATTCATGAAAATATTGGGAGTACTCTTGACAGCATATTTGAAAATTTCTCATTGCTGATTGCAACGCATATGAGATATCGTCTGTTTCGTTTATTCTAAAATAAATATATCAGGGATGGAAACCGGTTTTTTTTTTCATATTCAGGAACACACAAATGGTATGTAGCTGATTAAATTTAAATAACATTAAATTATTATAAGGACTTTTTTTGTTTTTCATCTCTGATGTCTTTATAAGTGACATAATATTTTCTGCACAATTTGACTATGAATCAGATTTATCTAAGGTATTCACGAATTTCAATTTCACGAATTTTTCAAGTGATATCAAGGGAAAACACTTGAAAAAGCTGTGCCGAAAATTCGTGAATGCCTTAAATAAATATGATTCATAGTCAAATTTTGTAGAAAATATTATGGAACATTAAATTAACTGAAAACATTAAATTTTATTCTGGAAATGGCATCACACACTAAAATGATGGTTTGAAAATTTAAGGAATTTTTCTGTTAACTATTTACTAAATCGTTGCAGTGAAATTCTGCAAATTTCGTTGGAGATCGCATAATTCTACAAACTCCACTAGTAGAGCAGCAACGAATCCATTTGTGTGCATTACAAATAAAGTTTATAAAGACGTATTAAAATCAGTCGACTTCAATTTTGGCTTACTTTTTTGATTTAATTTTGTCCACAAAAGAGTGAATCCTTCTTTAATGCATGACTAATTTATTTTGAAAATCGCTGGTCACCGTTGTTAGACAGTCTTCAATAAAAGTATAGAGCTTTGTTAGAAATTAAACGTCTTTGATTTCTATATTTGCTTTCAAATTATAATTTTCGTAAGTACTCAACCTCCAGACAAAAATTTACTTCCCACTTAAAATGTAATAGGGATGATACCTAATTTTGGTGACCTGAGACCTCTGAACACTAGATGCAAAGAGGCTCTCCAACTGGAACACCTTGATACCTTGTGTCTTTTGGTAGGTATCAATAAAATATTCAATATTTAAGTATTACTCGATCAAAATCGAAATGCTGCTACTGAGAAAAAGCTTTTTTCACTGCTCATTTCATATACAATATCAAAAGATAGATCTAAAACAAAACGGATTGCATTGATAGATGATTATCCCGGTTATATTACAAAATGATTTTAACAATAATGACGTAAATCACTCTATTGTTGATCTAGAACCTGGAAAAAAGAAATAATGAGTAGTAATTTGGGCAACTAAGCTCAAATTCTCATTAATTTTCAAACACGTTGTACAGTACTAAGACGGCAGCTAGGTAAAAAGTGCTGTGGAAATTAAACTTTTATGTATTTTGAAGTCACTGACAACTGAATCCAATCTTCATGTTTTGATTTCTATGCATAATATTATTACAATTAATATTCCCGAAGTCCTTTTTCTTTACCAAACTGCAAATTTAATTTCCTTTTATTAAGTAAATTATAAAATTAATTAACAGTTTAATGTTTTCGTATATTAATGGTTTTCTCGCCATTCAAAATACTTTTCATACATTCACTTGGATCGTTTTGTTCTTACTTAACAAATCTTTTTTATAATTTATTAAATTAATGATTTCTCTGTTTTTGCCTTTAAAATTTGGATTTTCTCCATTTAGTTATCCGTCTATAGATAATTTTCCCCAAATTTATTTTGTTTCAAATTTTTAAATATTTAATGTTTATTTATACTATTGATAAAATTAAGTAGTTTATTTTTATTAAATAATTTTACATTTATTATTTCCAATAATTTGTGATAAATCGAAGTAAATAAATAATTAAATTTAAAAAAATCGGTTTTGGTTTAAAAACTTTATTTTTTATTATAAAATGTCAAAATGAAACTATTTAAACAACAAATTAATGTTTTTTGCTCATTTTGTTTGTAATTTTCAAAATTTTATTTTTAAAAAAAGTTTTGTTTATTCTGACTTGTTTTACATATTAAATATTAAATAATATTACTTGAAATTTTTCCATTGTGGTGAAATAAATTTTGCGTCGTTCGCCATGTCGGCACATTGATGTTTCAAAGTGTCTAGCAAATCGTTAAGAATTGACAAGAAATGCGCACTTTTTTCTTGATTTTCCGACTGCATCTCTTTGATTTCTTTGCATTTTTGAATTAATTGAGAATTCTTTTCCTGCATTGTCTGCTCAACAATTTTCAACTGTTCCTCCAATTCCTAATTTTTTAAATTTATTTAAATTAAAACTGAATTATTATTTTAAACTACTGAAATACTTTTTCATAAAAAATCTTTAAATTTTTGTATTCCTCTTGAAGTTTTCCTTTGGCAATTTCTTTAATTTTGTTGATTGATATTATTTTTTCATTTTTGTACTTTTTCACTAGTTCACATTCATGGACGATTTCCTATGAAACAAAATGTCATAATATGAAAAAAGTTTTATTGAAATCGTTGTACTTATTATTTGTTTTAATTTATCTTACGTGGTTGCTTGTAAAATATGTTGTTTTGTTAAAATATTTGAAAATATAATTTTTAAATTATAAGCTCCTTGTAACACGTGACATAACAACGAAATAATAAATAAATTGTTTTTGTAAAAATTTTAAGTAAATAAAATTTATTTACTTAAAATTTTAATTTATTTAATAAATTATAAAATATCTATAAAACAATTATTTCATGTTAAGATATCATTTGTAATTTACCTTGATTGAAGTAGATTGACACCAATTAAATATTAAAATTAATTAATCAATTAGTTTGAGAAATTTAATCAAGAGATTTTGAAAAGTTGCTTGAGACTACAAAGGGACCAGGAAAATAAATTATGTTTCATTTATTAATTAATAATTTTTAATAAACATTTTTATTTTGAAATGCTTTTGAAATTTTTTGGAAAAAAATCAATTAATATTTTTAATTTTTAGTTCTATCCATTAGTTAGCACATAATAAAAATGTTAACTTTTGAAATAAAATTTTCAACAAACAAATAGGTTTGTGTGTTTCATATAATAAAGCTAATGTCGTTTTCTTGATTATAGGAAATGTTTACTTTTGAAAGCGAAATAAATCATATTTAGTGGTATGTAAAATTGGAAATTTATAGAAAAAATGTTTGACCTTTTTCGTTGATCTGGGAACTTTTGACCTTTTATACAAGACTTTCATTTTACTTAACAATACTAATCTTTACTTTATTTGCCTTATCCAGTGCGGTTCTAAGTTGTTCATTCATCAGTCTTTCTTCGTCTATTTCTTTGTTCATTTGGGTAATCAATCCTTCATATCTGACTTTTAGTTCTTCAATTTGAGATTTTCTCTTTTCATCCATCACTTCTACATTCTTTCGATTCTCATTTTTCAAGCGAGATATATCAGTTTCAAATTGCAAGTTAATATTTTCTTCTTTAACAGAAAAATCTTGTTTCAATTTTCTCATTTCTACTCGCAAATCTTGAATTTCTTGAGCCTTGTTCTGGAAACAGTTAACAAGTTAAAATCTATCTTATTGTCTTGAAAAAGGATTTACCTCGATTCGAAGTTGCAAATCTGATACTTGCTGTTTGTAACAATCTCGGATGTTGTTTATCGTTCTTATTTGTTCGGAGTCGAATTCTGTTTTCAGAGTTTGAATTTCATTTATTTGATTAGCATAAAAATCTTTTTTCATTTTTTCAATTGATTGATTCTAGTTTTGTTTAAATGCTCATTTTGATTTTTAACAATGTTGAATCAACTCACTTTCTCTTCGGTGGCTTTCTGTAGATTTTCACGGTATTCATTATCTTTCTGTTCGATTATTTGTTTAAACTTTTGGCATTCGTTCTCCAGTTGTGACAATTTTGATCTTAAAAAAAATATTTAAATATAAATATTCGGCATTTTTTTAAAATATAAACAAACGTGAAATTTATTCTTTAAATTTCATTTATTTTCATTGGTACTATAGATCAATATTTTCCACTTTTTTCATAAATATTTTAACCTTATTTTTTCAAATGTTATTTTAACCAATGCATCTGATGATTTTAAAACCAGATAGGCCAGTATGAGGAAAAATGGTAGGGAGGATATTTTTTTCGTAAAACTAAATTTTATATATTTTACCATATTGTGATTGATAATTTAAATTTTATACCTTGCAAAATATAATTAAAAAATTCCGGAAATTCTTGACTGTGTCCCGCATTTTCCGAATCGTACAAGGAATATTGCGGCCGGGCAGACATATTCTACACCAAATAAACTTGTACACAGCCAACAAAAAGTGACCTTATATTGAAATACGAATTTTTTTAATTAGCTTCGAGTCAATATCTACGTTCTTTACACAGCACTACTTGTAAGTGCCAAAAAGCAAGTGATTTGAAGCTACCTACAATGGAACAAGGACAGATAAGGAACTACCCAAAACTAATTATAACCGTTTAAAACGATAGAGAAAGCTTTGTTTATTCACAAAAATTATATAAGTAGTGGGATGTGTCACATCCAGCACATGTCACATCCAGCACAGTACCCCCTCCCCCCGGCTGAGAGAAAATTTTTCTAAGTCCAAAAGTACAAAAAATTTTTAAGACAAAGACCATGACTCATTCAAGGTCATTGGATGACTCATCATATTTTATAATATTTTAATTTTAAACAAAGACCATGACTCATTCAAGATCATTGGATGACTCATCATATTTTATAATATTTTTAATTTTAAACAAAGACCATGACTCATTCAAGGTCATTGGATGACTCATCATATTTTATAATATTTTTAATTTTAAACAAAGACCGTGACTCATTCAAGGTCATTGGATGACTCATCATATTTTATAATATTTTTAATTTTAAACAAAGACCATGACTCATTCAAGGTCATTGGATGACTCATCATATTTTATAATATATTTAATTTTAAACAAAGACCGTGACTCATTCAAGGTCATTGGATGACTCATCAAATTTTATAATATATATTTTAATTTTAAACAAAGACCATGACTCATTCAAGGTCATTGGATGACTCATCAAATTTTATAATATATATTTTTAATTTAATTTATATTTATTTAATATACTTTAATTATTTGTTTTAATCAAGTCAATAATATTATTTATTTATTTTTAAATTATATTATTATTAAATTTAATTGTTTGTTTTAATCAAGTAAATTATTTTATTTTTAAATTATATTATTATTATTAAATTGTTTGTTTTAAAGAAGTGAATATTGTTTTAATCAAGTCAATAATATTATTTATTTATAAATTATATTATTATTATTAAATTGTTTGTTTTAATGAAGTGAATATTGTTTTAATCAAGTCAATAATATTATTTATTTTTATTTTATTTATTTTATATACTATAATTTTGTTTTAATCAAGTCAATAATATTATTATTATATTGTCTGTTTTAATGAAGTGAATATTGTTTTAATCAAGTCAATAATATTATTTATTTATTTTTATTTTATTTATGTAATATACTTTAATTTTTTTTTTGTTTAAATTAAGTCAATATTTTATTATTTATTTACTATTTTTAAATTATATTATTATTATTATTATTGTTATTGTTATTGTTATTATTATTAATATTATTATTATTATTATTATTATTATTATTATTATTATGATTATTACTATTATTATTATTATAATTTTTATTTATTATTATTATTATTATTATTATTATTATTATTTTTATTACTGTTGTTATTATAATTATTATGATTATTATTATTATGATTTTTATTATTATTAATATTATTATTATTATTATGATTATTATTACTTTTTTTTTATTAATGTTTTTATAATTATTTTATTATTTTTATTATTATTATTTTTATTGTAATTATTGTTATTATTATTATTATTATTGTTATTATTATTTTTATTATCATTATTTTTATTTTTATCATTATTATTTTTATTATTATTATTAATATTATTATTATAATATTTTTATTATTATTATTATTATTATTAATATTATTATTATTATTATTATTAATATTATTATTATTATTATTTTTTTTTATTATTATACTTATAAATTTGTAAATTTTATTCTATTTTATTATTAATTTTTATAAATATTATTATTATTATTATTATTATTATTATTATTATTATTATTATTATTACTATAATTAATATTTTTATTATTATTATTAATATTATTATTAATATTGTTATTATTATTATTATTATTATTTTTATTATTATACTTATAAATTTGTAAATTTTATTCTATTTTATTATTAATTTTTATAAATATTATTATTATTATTATTATTATTATTATTATTATTACTATAATTAATATTTTATTATTATTATTAATATTATTATTAATATTGTTGTTATTATTATTATTATTATTATTATTATTATTAATATTATTATTATTATTATTATTTTTATTATTATACTTATAAATTTGTAAATTTTATTCTATTTTATTATTAATTTTTATAAATATTATTATTATTATTATTATTATTATTATTATTACTATAATTAATATTTTTATTATTATTATTATATATTATTATTATTATTATTATTATTATTATTATTATTATTATTACTATAATTAATATTTTTATTATTATTATTATTATTATTATTACTATAATTAATATTTTTATTATTATTATTATTATTATAATTAATATTTTTATTATTATTATTAATATTATTATTAATATTATTATTATTATTAATATTATTATTAAAATTATTATTATTTTTATTATTATTGTCATGGTTATTGGATGACTCATCATAATTTTTCAAGGTCATTGAAAAGTAGGTCAATGTCATTCAAAAGTAGGTCAAGGTCATTCAAAATTTCTCAAGGTCATTTTATTTTTCAACATTTTTAAATTTTAATATACTACTTATTTTTAAAAGTAGTATATATTTTGTAAATTTATTTTATTATTATTTTTATTATAATTAATATTTTTATTATTATTATTAATATTATTATTAATATTATTATTACTTTTTATTATTCTATTATTACTTATAAAAAATATTATTAATACTTATAAAAACTTTAATTATTATTAATATTAATATTTTTATAATTTTTATTATTATTTTTATTATTAATAATAGTTTTGAAAACTTTTATTAATTTTATTATTATTATTATTTTTAATATACTTTTTACTTATAAAATTTATTAAAATTTTTATTATTATTTATACTTTGAAAACTTTTTATAATATTATTATTATTATTATTATATTTATTATTATTATTATTATTATTTTTAATAATATTATTATTATTATTAATAATGTATAAAACTTCTATTATAAGGAAATAATTTTATTATTATTAATATTATTATTAATATAATTATTAATATTATTAATTAATATGATTACTTATTAATATTGTTTAATTATATTTATTTTTATTATTATTATAATTATTATTATTATTGTTTTTATTATTATTATTGTCAAGGTCATTGGATGAGTCTTATTTTTTTTTTCAAGGTAACATAAATTTTTTAAATACTAATCAATTTTAGTTTTTAAATAAATTACAAATATAATAATAAAATCAAATAAATACTTGAATGCATGAATCGAAAAATTTCTTAGAGCTGAACGCGTATCGTATATTTTATTCAGATTCCAATAATATCATTAAAATTAACCAAAATCTTATTGTTAAATTTTGATAACCCTTAAGTCAATGAAAATGTATCGATCCCCTTAAAATAAATTCATCTCTTGACCAATCTTTTACCATCAAATAACACTTTCTCCTACTTTACCATATTCATTTTTTTTTTTATAAAAATCACCTAATAAATAACGATATTCAACCAACTCAACCCCTTAAAAATGACAACAAACTTGTTCTTAATCGATTATTTCCTTAAAATATCATAAAATTTCCTCTTAATCAATAATTTCCCTTGAAATGACAATTTTCCTCACTACACCAATAATATACATATTTTTTGTAAAAAACGTACAAGGTAAAATTTCTTTAGAAATCTATATTTAACCGAATAAGATCCTTAAAAATCCATCATACGAATCATATTTACTATATGTATTCAACCAATCAAATTCCCACTTAAAATTATCATAAAAAATCAAATTTTTACCAATAAAAATAAATTTTCTTTAGTATTACAAAATTGTTATCGATACCCAACATTTTCCGTTGAAAATCACCACAATTTGATTCTGGCAAAAAATTCTATCAAATAAAAAATTCATCAAAAATGACTAAAATCGAATAAAGTCTATGTTTCCCACATAAATTAAATTATTGTAAAATATATATCATGTTGCTCAAAAAATTAAAATTAATCAGTAAATCAAGTATAAATTCAATAAAAATTACCAGTCAACCCATAGAGATATATCAATGATTTTCATAAGTATACATTGTCTTAAAAATCTCTAAATTATACTACTTTTGTGATTGATATCCATGAAATCAATAAAATTGAAAATGAAAGTAATTATCGATCTTTTTTTTACACTGTAAAATCAATTAAAATCTTAGGTTTCACTAAAATATTTTTAAAAATTAACTGATTTAATCAACTATTTAAATAGAACATAAAATTATAATTAAAATATCATTATCAGTCAAATTTGATTCTAATTCTTAAATAATTATCTTAAATAGATGTTTCATAAACATTTTGATCCTAAATTTAACTTTTATTTAAAATAATCCTAAAATCAAGTCAAATCTAATAAATTTTCAAGAAATTAAGTGTCTAAAATTATAGATTTACCCTAATTTCTTCAATAATTTCATTTAAAACATAATCAAACCCTAAATCCATTAAAATTCAAAAGAAAACCATAAATTCACAAAGATGATTAAAATTTACTAAAATAAATACATCGTAAAACTAGATATCACTTAAATTATCATAAAATTTCCCTAAAAGCTCTAATTGATTTACATAGCCTAAAATTATTTTATTTTTGTCGAATACAAATTTTCAGTGAAGAAGTAATATTGGTGAGAGAGTACATTAAGTAACTAAAATCGGTGAAATTACTGAAAAAAGTGGGATAGTTAAAGATATCTACTAAATAGATGAAATATCAATTGCTATATTAAACACTTACAAAGGTAATATACTTTGAATGGAGAAAATATACATCGAAGGGGAAAATATTCATTGAAGAGAAAAATATTCGTTGAAGAGGAAAAAACATTCATTGAATAAAGAAAACATTAATTGAAGAGAGAAAATATTCATTAAAGAGGTAAGCAATCATTAAAGTGAGAAAATATGAATTGAAGCTAACAAATATTCAGTGAATCGAGAATTGCTTATAATAAATTAGACGGTAAATTTCTCAATAATGAGATGAAATATCAATTAAATATTGGGAAATACTTTAAACGGAGTCTGAATTATTCACTGATCAACAAATATACTTAAAAGATGAAAATATTCACTGAAAATGAATTGTACTTTAAGAGTGGATGAATTACTATTATATTCAATTAAAAATTATTAACAATTGAGTAGATTTTGTCGGTTAATTATATTTAAATAGGGATATATATTGTTGATGGGTGCGCGGATGAATAGTTATTAAAAATCCGCGCGCGTATATTAATCCAACGAATATTCATCAAATCCGGCGAATATTCAAATCCAACGAATATTCATCAAATCCGGCGAATATTCAAATATAACAATTGAGTAGATTTTGTCGGTTAATTATATTTAAATAGGGATATATATTTTTTGATGGACACTTATGGACGGAGAAATAGTTATTAAAAAACAATAAATTTTAAATGACCTTGAAAAAAAAAATAAGACTCATCCAATGACCTTGACAATAATAATAATAAAAACAATAATAATAATAATTATAATAATAATAAAAATAAATATAATTAAACAAAATTAATAAGTAATCATATTAATTAATAATATTAATAATCATATTAATAATAATATTAATAATAATAAAATTATTTCCTTATAATAGAAGTTTTATACATTAATAATAATAATAATATTATTAAAAATAATGATAATAAAAATAATAATAATAAATATAATAATAATAATAATAATATTATAAAAAGTTTTCAAAGTATAAATAATAATAAAAATTTTAATAAATTTTATAAGTAAAAAGTATATTAAAAATAATAATAATAATAAAATTAATAAAAGTTTTCAAAACTATTATTAATAATAAAAATAATAATAAAAATTATAAAAATATTAATATTAATAATAATTAAAGTTTTTATAAGTATTAATAAAATTTTTTATAAGTAATAATAGAATAATAAAAAGTAATAATAATATTAATAATAATATTAATAATAATAATAATATTAATAATAATATTAATAATAATAATAAAAATATTAATTATAATAATAATAATAATAATAAAAATATTAATTATAGTAATAATAATAATAATAATAATAAAAATATTAATTATAGTAATAATAATAATAATAATAATAATAATATTAATAATAATAATAAAAATATTAATTATAGTAATAATAATAATAATAATAATAATAATAATAATAATATTTATAAAAATTAATAATAAAATAGAATAAAATTTACAAATTTATAAGTATAATAATAAAAATAATAATAATAATAATATAATAATAATATAATAATAATAATAATAAATAATAATAATAATAATAATAAATAATAACAACAATATTAATAATAATATTAATAATAATAATAAAAATATTAATTATAGTAATAATAATAATAATAATAATAATAATAATAATAATAATAATAATATTTATAAAAATTAATAATAAAATAGAATAAAATTTACAAATTTATAAGTATAATAATAAAAATAATAATAATAATAATAATAATAATAATAATAATAATAACAATATTAATAATAATATTAATAATAATAATAAAAATATTAATTATAGTAATAATAGTAATAATAATAATAATAATAATAATAATAATATTTATAAAAATTAATAATAAAATAGAATAAAATTTATAAATTTATAAGTATAATAATAAAAAAAATAATAATAATAATAATATTAATAATAATAATAATAATAATATTAATAATAATAATAATAATAAAAATATTATAATAATAATATTAATAATAATAATAAAAATAATAATAATAAAAATAAAAATAATATAATAAAATAATAATAACAATAATAATAATAATAATAATAACAATAATTACAATAAAAATAATAATAATAAAAATAAAAAAATAATTATAAAAAACATTAATAAAAAAAAAGTAATAATAATCATAATAATAATAATAATATTAATAATAATAAAAATCATAATAATAATAATCATAATATATATAATAACAACAGTAATAATAATAATAATAATAATAATAAATAAAAATTATAATAATAATAATAGTAATAATCATAATAATAATAATAATAATAATAATAATAATAATAATAATAATAATAATAATAATATTAATATTAATAATAATAACAATAACAATAACAATAATAATAATAATATAATTTAAAAATAGTAAATAAATAATAAAATATTGACTTAATTTAAACAAAAAAAAATTAAAGTATATTACATAAATAAAATAAAAATAAATAAATAATATTATTGACTTGATTAAAACAATATTCACTTCATTAAAACAGACAATATAATAATAATATTATTGACTTGATTAAAACAAAATTATAGTATATAAAATAAATAAAATAAAAATAAATAATATTATTGACTTGATTAAAACAATATTCACTTCATTAAAACAAACAATTTAATAATAATAATATAATTTATAAATAAATAATATTATTGACTTGATTAAAACAATATTCACTTCATTAAAACAAACAATTTAATAATAATAATATAATTTAAAAATAAAATAATTTACTTGATTAAAACAAACAATTAAATTTAATAATAATATAATTTAAAAATAAATAAATACTTGATTAAAACAAATAATTAAAGTATATTAAATAAATATAAATTAAATTAAAAATATATATTATAAAATTTGATGAGTCATCCAATGACCTTGAATGAGTCATGGTCTTTGTTTAAAATTAAAATATATATTATAAAATTTGATGAGTCATCCAATGACCTTGAATGAGTCACGGTCTTTGTTTAAAATTAAATATATTATAAAATATGATGAGTCATCCAATGACCTTGAATGAGTCATGGTCTTTGTTTAAAATTAAAAATATTATAAAATATGATGAGTCATCCAATGACCTTGAATGAGTCACGGTCTTTGTTTAAATGACCTTGAAAAAATATGATGAGTCATCCAATGACCTTGAATGAGTCATTGTCTTTGTCTTAAAAATTTTTTGTACTTTTGGACTTAGAAAAATTTTCTCTCAGCTGGGGGGGGAGGGGGTACTGTGCTGGATGTGACATGTGCTGGATGTGACACATCCCACTACTTATATAAAACTTATTTATTTTTTTTAGTAAACAGAAATGTGTGTGGATGAAATGAACTATGTCTGATTTTGACTAATTACAATTGAAAACGGTAGTGCTAAAATATTTTTAAATATGGAGAAATTGAAGTAATGAAAAGAAAAGTTTCAAAGAAAATAAAAACAATCAATGGAGAACAAAAATTAATCATTTTACTGATTAATGGAATTTGAACTGCATGTGCATGGTTAAAGGGTTACTGGACCGATGGTAAATATCTTTATATCGAAATGGCCCAAGAGAACTACAGCGAAGTTCTTCACCTCTCCTCATTTATATTTTTATATTTATTCATTTTAAGTCTTTTCTTGCTGACACAATATCTTTGTTATAGCCATCATTAGGAATCTAAAAGTGCTTTATTAAGGAGGTGCAATACATCCTTGAATCAAAAGAAGAAACAAAATATCTTTAAAGGCATAGAAAATAAGTCCTAGCTTACTTTGTTTTAAGCAATACAATATTGTGAAAATTAAGTAGTAAAACAATTCTTAATTACGTTTTTCATTGCGCTTTAAGAGTTGAGATCTCGAAATGCCAGGGGTATTCAAAATTGAAGAATTTGTATGCATTGATAATCATCTTCTATGTTCTAATGGTAATAAAATACATACTGATAAATTGTTGGACAAATGTTAGAAAAATTTTTAAAATCTGCGGAAGACCGGGTAAGTGTTGTGTAGGAAACCGCTGAACAAGATCGAGTGGAAATTTTAAGGGGCCAGGAAATATATTGTTGAAATGCGACGACTTTATGCAAGATGGTAATGAAGGAAGTCTAATATTTGCATTAGATGTCTGCAATTGCTTTGCTCATTTGCAGAGAAAATGCGCCTGAGTTCACTAAAAAAATTTCTAAAAATAAAATTGTTAATAAGATTTTAATTTGTAGCAGTACTTTTAATTATATATTTGTTTTATTAATAAATTATAGTTTTTCCTTTATCATTTTTGCTTTTCACACAAATTTGTTTATATTGTGTCATTTCATTATTTAAGATACTTTATTCTAGTCTCTATTAATTGAATATCCTAACTCCCTAGGGGATTATGTAGTATAAATTCGTCATTGGTAAAGTTATATCTTAGCGCCCATGCTGAATATATTTGCATGTTGAAAATTCTGCTCTATTTTAAGAATTTCACCGAATATATATGCTTGTGTAATATCGTAGTCTAATTAAGGAGGGTATTAAATAATTAAGTTTTACTTTTATTTTTTGTCTGAATTTATATATCAACGCTTTTATTTTCATAAATTATGTGCAACACAAACAAATATTATGGTCAGTTGGTAATTAAAAATAACTATTAATAAAAAGTGAAAGGTTTCAAGATAAAGATTCGTCTTTTTTCTTGCCTTAAAGCCAAACTTTGCAAACTTATTTGATGTCCAATGCATCAGGATAAGTGTATAATGGTGTTGAATTGACACTGTTTTACACTTACCTGGCGCGAAGAGAAATCTGAGCGCCTCCCACATAGTACTGATGAGAGCCATTAGCTCGGAACTAGTATACTATTGGGAATTGCACTGGATATCACGTAATGTATCGTATATTATGTCACTTATATAGAAATCAGAGGTGAAAAACAAAAAAGTCCTTATAATATTAAATATAAGTTATTATTAATAGTTATTAGTAATAACTATCACTTAAAAAACGCTGTGCCGAAAATTTGCGAATATCAATAAAACATCGATATCACAAATTATTTATAGTCACTCAATATGAAAATAAATCAGAGGTGAAAACTAGAAGAGTTCTTTCAATATGAATTTGTAATTTAACATTTTAATTGAAATCGGGTTTCTTTTAATAACAGGATTTCTTTTATTCATCAATTTCCATAACCCTAATGGATTAATTTTTAATTAATTTTAATTTTCTTTAAATATTTTCTTCTGGGGACCTCCATTAATTTATTTTATTATATTTGAATTGTCTCATCATCCGGCATATACATAGATCAGCTTCACCAACAAACATTTATTGTTGAATTTTTTTATTTTTTATTATTTTTTTGGATTTGATATGTTTATTGATTACACCTGAATTTTGTGATTTTACTTTTTACCTTGCGTTTGTTTTTTCAATCCCCGAAACACACACATACACATGTATATATATATATATATATACAAAGTAATAAATGACAGTAGAATCTATAAAAATACATTTTTTAACTACGATTGACAACTAATGAAATTTTATTAATTATAATTATAATTTTAATTATATAAGATGAAAAACGAAATAATTAGTAATACAATTAATTACTTCAATTGAAGTGTTTCAATATTATTATTATAATTAAGGACCCCATTCAATTTCTATTATATTTCTATTGATATCTGTCAACTTAATGTGAAAGGTTTAGTGATAAGTCAAAAATAACTTTCTTTTTCTGCACTTTTATTGCAACAGTAATTTTATTTCATCAACATAATTAAAAAATTTTGGTAATTTTAATAACTCGAAAATGTTAACAAAATATATTGAGATGAGTAAAATCGGACGAAATTTTTATTTATATTACATATAAAAATAATAAATAATGACATTAATTAAATAATAATATATAATTAAATTTATATCGTTAAATTTATTTATGTAATTAAAAATATATAAAAATAAAATAAAATCAATAATTTATAAAAACAAATGAAATAAAATTAATTAAAAAAAGATGAATAGTGCCAAAAATAAAAGATTTTTTTGGTAATTAGTTTGTCTTAATTTATCCTTCATTATACAGTAAGGGTTTGGGTATAACTTGTTGATAGAACTGCCAACTTTAAAAATATCATCAGAGAAGTGCAATGTACATCATGTTTGTACAAATAACAACTGAGTTGCATAAAACGTCATTTCAGCACAAATTACATAAAATTAATTGATTAATTTAAAGAATTTGATACTTTTTAAGGAATGGGTGTGTAGTTCAAATTTGATATGTACTAGGTTGCCATCGTACTCAATAAGCTCCCAGAGTTCTCCTGTAACGAATTCCCCCTCCTCATGCATAGCACTTTGTTAGAGTAAAATTAATTACAGAATTTCATTTAAAAATCTCAAGATATGTCAAGAAAATTTATTCCTAAATGGTAAACAGAAATCAGTTTCTTTTTATAATGTAACAATTAAAAGTACGTTAAAATAACAGGAAATATTTCCTACTCAATTTGTCTGTTAAAACAACAGCATATGTACAATTTATTAACAAAATTTATATTCGAGGGGAAAATTGCAAATTTTAGTTGTAAAATTTTGTTGGGATAATTAATGAAGTTTCAACAAAAATTACGAACGAGAAATCCAATTCTTTCCTAGTAATATATATATATATATATATATATATATAAACAAATAAATAATAAATAAATATTATAAAGATTATAAATTAATATAATATATTTCAGTAAAGAAAGTAAACTGGTAAAAGTGAAATAATTCATCATTAATAAATATATTATTTTTTAAAATAAATTCTAAAAAATTAAATTAAATTAAATTATTTATTAATAAATAAAAAAATTATTTTTTTCTTTTTTAAGATTTTTAGTTATTAGATTTGTGTATAATTGAAAATAAAGATAGATTCAATCGAAAATTTATAATCAACAGTGAATAAAAATTTTATTTATAAATAAAAATAAATTTAATTAATATTTAATTAAAAATTGTTAATACTCACTTCAATGTAACATTTTTATCAAAAAACAATTGTTTCTCTAATTCTAATGAAGAAATTTGATTTTTTAGTTCTGATTGTTTGATTTTTGACTGAGCTTCTTCTGTCGCTAAATGGCTTTCCAAACGCTTTTTCTCTTGATTAATTATTTCTCTGGTTGTTGAACGTTCCGATTCCATTTCCTAATTTTATATGACACTTATGTAATTTTAAGCAACTACTTCTTTATATTTATCCAGTTGACTTTTTAATTCATTTCTTTCTTGATAGAGATCATTAATGTCATCTTGAAGTCTTTGCATGTTGTCTTTTGTAATATAAAGCTCTCTTGACTGTTTTTCTTTATCTTCTTGTAATTCGGTAATTTTTTTAAAACAGATATCAAGCTCCTGAATAATGATAATTGAGAGATTACATATAATCTGAACAAAACTGACAATCAACCTCAACAATCTATTTGTATAAAATCTATCCTACTTGAAGTATGTCTTCTTTCTAAAATTACTCTAAACTTTAAACCCTAAGGTACTCAAATCTTTCAACTATTACATTTTTATTGGTAAAATTTTGAACGAAGAGTTTTACAGGTTTAGAGGGTAAAGAAAGGCTGTGAAATAGAATATCAAAACCTATTTCGGTTAGACTTTGAGGAGTAATTTGTGGAATATTATTTTAAGACATGTTTGATTAGGATGTGTGGAATCAGTTGAAAATGTCTTCAAATTAACAAAATATTAATCAAAAAAAACAAAAACTGAAAACTTTTGTTATGAAACTTATGGTTAATTTGCAATTTGACTTATCTTTCTACTTATTGAAGTTATCATTAAATGAGCTTTAGCTTTATTGAGTGAAGGCGTCTACTATGTTGGTCAAAAACCATTTCATCAAAATGGATAAGTTCTTTGTGAGAAAGGTTTAATAGAAACCTTGGAGGAGTGATGAGAATAAGTGTAATAAATATGATATTTAAACTTAAAAAAATGGTAATTATTGGTAATAATTGCGGTGCCATGAATATTCTTTTGTAACTTCTCAATTTCATATAACACTTGGCAAAGGCGGAGTCGTAGAGGTTTTTTATTTTTAATTAATTTACAAATTAAACTTATTACATTTTTACATAAATTAAGTAAGCTTGTATTTTTATAAAAAAAAGTAAAAATTGGACAATTAAGCAAAATTTATCGAAATGTCAATAATGTACAAATAATAGGCAAACTTCTTCTAAATTCATTATTTTTTCTCTGGACCTTTTGTATTCCGTAGACAAATCTTCTTTTGCTTCTGTTAATTGCTTTTCAAGTTCATATCTGTCATTTCCATGCTCCTCGCTTAGTCGTAATATTTCATATAAATCATTTCTTTCTTCAATTACTTGTTTAATCTGTAAATAAATATTATTTTGTTTAAAATATAAAATAAGTTAATCTGTTTTATTAAAATGTTTTTATCAAATTTAAAGTAATGTTATTTAATTAAAAATAATTTTATTTAAAAATTAAAAATAATTTTATTTAAAACTTAAAAATAATTTTATTTAAAAAATTAAAAATAATTTTAAGAACTTGTTGAGATAGTAAATAGCTTCATCGGAAAAACAATTATTTCAGAATTCAAATTTCGTTTATCAGAAATAGTAAGATCCAACGCAATAAGTTTATTGACAATAAAATAAAAACAGAATTTCCATTGTCTCATTTAGCAAAAATTATAATTAATACAATGTCAACAGTTTGTGCTAACCGCCTTTTTTTCACACTCGACCATTATATAATTATTTCTCGTCAATTTAAACAACCTCAACAAGTACAATAATGTAATAAAAATTCATTTTCTGTATTTATAATTTATGAATGTACAAAAGATTTTTTTAATAGACTATTAAATTTTTTTGATGTTGTATAAATTGACGATTACATATTTATTAAATTTGAATTGAAATTCTAATAGTACTAAAACGGACCCCTGCAATTAATAAATACATTTGTCTCAAATATATCTCAAAATTAAAATTATCACAAAAATTTATTTACAGATTAATCCTTTGTATTCTGAACCAAAGCTTTCTCAAATCGGATTTTTTTACTAACCAGATGTTATATTAGCAATATAGATTATATGAAAAATAGGTTAAAAATATCTCACTCACTTATTTTCAGAGTTACAGTTAAAATATATTTTGGAATACATAATCCCATTGGTATTTTATAGTGGAATCATCTGTTCCCAACAGTGCATTATAAATTAATAGAAAAAACTAAACCAACATGTATTATAAAATTATAACGGAATACAAAAAGTAAATGGTAATTTGTACGAACTTGTGTTTATTAATATGTTCATTAGTCTTATTGTCCCAATGGGACTCAAAAGGTTAAAGCAAATATGTTAGGAAAATATACAAATGTTGGTAACAGAATTCTTATCGGGGACTCCTCATTATAAGTTCCGAATTTAATTCTAATTATATAATAGATTATTAAATATTAATTATATCTTACTTCTTGTTTACTTAAACCAATACATTCTAAATCTTCAATTTCTTTCAACCTTTGCCGTATAACATTTTCAAGGTCTCGTAATTGGGACTTCTTTTCATTTAACTGGCAATTTAAGTGACTTAATTGACTTTGGGTCGCTTGAATTTTATTATTTGGCACGTAGTTATGAAACGCTCTGATTTCGTCCATATTTTTACTGCCATCGGTCCATGTTTTATTTTTGTGAATTTCAATCGGTCTAACTTTGAGTTTATTTTTTAGATCGTCTAATTCAGCTGTGATCCGCTCTCGATCAGATCTTGCCTGGCGCATTCTATCGGTCAGGTGATCCAATTCTCTTACTTTGAGCTCTAATTTTTCCTGTAATGAAGAAAATGATATGTAAATATAGCAATTCAGGAAAGTATTTACTGTATATTTTAATAAATTTAAAATAATCTATTTTTTTAAATGACTTTAACAAGGATTTTAATAAGGATTAGGGATTTTTTATAAGGACTTTAAGAAGTTTATTTAAATTGAGACGCAATGTTTAAAAATAATAACTAAGATTAATAAAGTCAGATTAATTTATGTTATTAAAAATTAATTATATAATTAATAAATAAAATAAAAATCTTCTACAAAATCTGATTCATAGTCAAATTTTGTATAAAATATTATGTCATTTATAAATAAATCAGAGTTGAAAACAAAAAAAGTCCCTATAATCAAATAAAAATATTTATTATTAATGTTTGTTATTTTATACAAAATATACACTAATTGTTAGTGTAATATTGATTTAATTAATTTTTAAATTAATCAATTATGTATTTTAATATAAAAAGTTCTGAGAACAATGTAGTGTAATACATAAAATATTATTGAATGAAATAATATTATTATGTAGCTATTGAAATTTGTATCAATCGTGATAAATATCATACTTTCTTGCAGATGCATAATTTAAAATTGTTTGTTTTTTTAAAAAATGATTTACTCATTTGATTAGTATTTATTGATAAATATTTCTTATTTTTCATTGAAAGAAAAACAAAAATAAAAAATTATATTTAATTTAGTAAATATTTTGTATATACAGAGACCAAATAAAGAAAATTAATCAGTAATGTTGTAATTGAGTATATAAATAATACTTAATTATCCAATGAAATTCAATCATACTTGTATAATAATATCGCTCAGATACTATTTATGTACCAATCAGCATTCACAATTGTAAATTATTAATTTATGTATTATACTATCTTATAAAACATTTATTACATTATTATATTCTATCACAAAGTTTTTTTATATTTTTTTAATTTTTAATTCCTAATTTGGGGAATTTTTGTTCTGAATCCAACAACAAAAACTCATTTGTCAACACAACTGTTAGATGTTGTGTAAACCTCTTCGTTTAGTTCAAAATCGTTAGTCATTAAAAGTCCAAAATTTATTCCAATCCAATATCTGTCTTCCGTATTTCCGAATATTTAAACAAAATTAATAACGGCATTTATTTTTATTTTAAAATTTTATTTTATTCAAAATATAAATTTAACATTTAAAATATAATAAAATACTTATTTTGATTTAATAATTGGTATAATAATCTTTAATGGAACTTTTTAAAATATTTTTATCTAATTTATTAAAAGTTAATCTCTTTATTTTAATTTAAATCATTTTAAAACTTAATTTTATGTCCGTTGATAATTATGCCAAAATATTCTCACAACCCTCTTTTATAAGAAATCCTTTCATCTTTACGTTTTTTTTAATCAATCTTTCCTCAGCATCTCGTAACTATTATTGTATATCATGTATCTTCTGAATCACTTCGTATGGTCCTTCGTATCTGTCTTTATCTTTTGACCTTGCTTCTACTTTTAGTAGTACCGAATCTCCTACTTTGAACTCTCTTCTAGTTAAAGTTTTCTACTGTTGTATTTTCAGGGCTGGGTCTACCGGTTTATTACTTTACCATCGTTCTTTGTATATCTTCCTTCCGAATAACACTTTAGCTGGACTTTTCCCAAATGTTTTTTGAAATGATGCTTTCAGTGTTAATTCAATTTCTGGCAATAGCCCGAGTCTCTCCTTTTAATGATGCGTTTACATAATCTCGTATTATCCTGAATTGCCTTTCAACGCTTCCATTTGTATTATGGTGATAGGAACTCAAAAAACACATTGTGATTCCCATTGATTCTGTGAAATAATTTTATCATTTAATCATTTTAAAACTTAATTTTATATCCGTTGATAATTATGCTCAAATATCCTCAAAACAACTATATTATTTTTAACATGATAATTTATTTATAAAACGCATTACAATAGTTTATAATTCTTAATCAAATGCACTAACAGTTATAAAGTATAAATAATAATATTAATTACACAATAATATAATTACTCTTGGAGTTACATCATTCAAGATAACTTTTTCTTGAATAGATTCCAACTTTCGTTTTCTTTCTTCATGTATTTCATTTTGAATCCGCAAAGATTTTGCTTTAATTTCATTTGCCAAATCGATTCTCATTGCGCTAAATATATTAAACATAATTTGTTGATAATATTTAGGATTTTGTTAAGGTTGATAAAAAATGATGAAAAAATAAAATAAAAGTACGGAAAACCAAAAAGGAACAAAAACATCAAAAAGAATTAAAACACACAAAAATTAATTTAGATTTTTAAAAATTTGAAATTTAAAAGTGATCGAGGAAAACCGGTTCGATTGAACTTCAAATCAAGAGAGAGAGGTCCACGGAGAAAATTATAAGAGAAAAGCTAATCAAAATTAATGAATACTCTAATAGAAATCCTGAGTATTGTGGAAAGCTTGAAACGTGTAGAAAGCCAAGCTGTACGGAGAAGAGTTCAGGAAGTCAATAAAACAATTTATTTGATTAAAGATAAATTACTCCAAGAGCCGACCGAGTAAATTGAGGGTTTGAAATCACTTACTTTGGATTTTGGAACCAATTATATGTGGATTTCAGGAATATGTGTCTGTCAATAATTAAAATGTTTTTGGAAAAATAGTATAAAAAGAGAACTGTAGAAAAGCTAGAAGCTAGACAAAGAAAAGCTTCAGTCGAAAAAAAACGAATGTAATGTTTTTCATATTTTCTCATCGTAGTATATTTGTCTGGAACATTATATCTATTTCTATATCCGTGTGATCATTCTGGAATCTTTTCTGTTGGCTCTATAATCTAGTCTTTCAGATTTGGACTCTTTTTCTTTTATGCATAGTATTCTTTTATATCATGTATACACCTTTTTTTGCAATGAAAAACAGTCTTGGAATCCATATCCCTATATATATATATATATATATATATATATATATATATATATATATAGGTTTTAAACTTCAAATTCACTTTTTTAAATTTCATATTAAGTGAAAAGCAAAATCAAAATAATTAAAATGTTGTTTTCATTTAATTTAATTGATATTAAAATTAAAATTATATTCAATTCGAACTTCAAATTATTAAACGTCAAAATTTTCCTTGCAATACAGAGAGATGTAATTAATAGTAGTTATAATTCGATATTTAACATATAAAATAAAACCCAAATTAAGATATACATGAAAATTGATGAGAACATTTCACTTGACAAATCGGAAAATCAACTTAACAACACTACCTCTAATGAACAGAACTTTGCGAATCAACAGATTCGTTCTATATTTCAACAACAGGCAGAACTTGATTTGCCTAATCCTCTAACAGCAGAAACACATTCGGATACGGCTGTTATTCAAATTAGGGGATATAATAGGTCGGCATATAATACCACTAGTTTAGACAAGAAAAAGGTTTTTATAAAATGTTACGAGGAACGGAAAACTATTGTTGAAGCGGCAGAAATATCAGGTATAAAAATAAATATACGGCAGTTTCATTGTTGAAACGGTATAAAAATGATGGGTGTTTAATTCTTCAAAAAACGTGGTGGAAAAAGAACTGCTAAAATAGCCAGTGAAATAATGTCTGCAATAGAATATATTGTTGAGTAAAATCCGGCTATCACTTTAAAATCCATCAACAAAAAAATAATGGATGAGAAACATATCAATCTGAGAACAACTTTATAAATAATGCATTAAAAAGATTAAGGATCACATTGAAGACAGCGACACTGAATCTTGATCGTTTAAATTCCCACTCCACGTTCTTGCAGAGAAAAGAATATACATTAAATTTTTCACTCAACGCACCTATAATAAGATAAATAATCGTCTTTATGGACGAGTCTGGTTTTAATTACCATCTTCGTAGAACCAAAGCTCGATCAAAAATAAATACAGGAGCTCACGTAATTATTCCAACTCTGCGAGGGTGAAATATCTCCCTTATTGAAGCTATGAATTTACATGGCATTGTACACAAGCAAATAATTGCAAACTCAACAGTAAATGCGAATGTTTTTATTAATTTTCTGGATGGATTATTTCAAACATTAAAATAAGCAAATATTGCGTGTGCATGGCCTGTTTTGGATAATTGCACTATTCATAAAACTCAAGAAGTGAGGGATAAGGTTTGGACAGCATCTCATACTCTTGTTTATCTCCCAACTTATTCGCCAATGCTGAACCCAATTGAAAAGGTTTTTTCTAAAACCAAATTATGTGTGCGAAATTTGTTGGTTGAATCAAAAACCGATTTAAATTTGGAGAATGTGATTCAAGAATCTTTAGCAACTGTTACCCAATCCGATTGTAATAATTATTATGCTGACATGACTATGAAATTTCCATTGGCTACAGGTGGCCAACCATTACATTAAATTAAAAGCGCTTATTATTTTTGGTAAATAGTTGATAGAATGTATTTGTTGTTTAGAAATTGACAGTCATGTTTATTAATATAAGGTTGATTTTCGAAATTTAATTTAATTTTTAACTAAAGAAGCTATATAATTATTTTGATTTTGATTTTTAATTATTTCGAATTTGAAATTTAAAACCTATATGTTTGTGTGTATGTATGTATTTATGTACGTATGTATGTATGTTTTCAGTATTTTAAATGTGAGCAACATATTTAATGTGATAAATAAGTAATTAAAATCATTTCAGAATTAATTGTAATATGACTGATATAAAATATTCTAAAAAATTACTTTTCTTTTAATTTTCTTTGCTCATCTTTAAGTTTGAAATTACTATTATATTGAATATTTTTACTACTTTCTTTAGGATATGTAATATTATTTTCATACGGTTTCCTTTCACCAGTGCCTTTTTCATTAAAAATTTGATTTTCATCTGAAAGAAACAAATGTAATAAATATAATAAAATCACAAATATATAGAAAATATTAAATAACTATACAATTAATAGTATTCGATGTTGTATGTTCTTTCATTCGATAATAATATAATAATAAATTAAATATAATCACTAGGGCTCCAAAAAAACCACATTTATTTTAAAGGGGTTAAAAATAAATAAAAGCATATATTATAAGGACTTTTTTGTTTTTCACCTCTGATTTCTTTATAATTGACACAATATTTTCTATAAAATCTGATTCATAGTCAAATTTTGTAGAAAATATTATGCTAGAAACATATATATTGTTAATATTATATTCGATTTATTGATAAACTAGTATAGTTAGTATACTCAGTAACCCCTTCGTTTGTGTTAAAATATGGATGATCATCAATATATACATCCAAGCTACTTCTCTTTTTATTCTTTGCTCCTTCTCTTCGACCCATTGAAATTTAAGGGTCAATTTAATAAAAAAGCCACATTTATTTTTTGAAAAAATCTCAATAAAGACCTGGAATTATTTAAAATTCAAAAATAAAAATATAAAAATTAATAATTTTTAATTTTACCTTTAAATGTATTGTATAGTTATAATTTTAATACCTAAAGTCAAGACAAATTTAACATTTTATAAATAGATATGGTTTTTTTTGGAGCCCTAATAATCACAATGATTTGGCGCAATCTTTATCCAAAAGAGAAAAATGTTAATATAAGCAGCATCCATTAACAATAAAATAATTTATAGAATAATTCTTTGCCAGTTTCAATTTTATAATAATTTAAAGTGACCAAACGTCCCAGATTATGCGGTTATGTCCCGGATTTGAGTTGTTTGTCCTTCAATGAAAAAGGTTCTGGAAAGGGTCTCCATTAGACTGGTTACACTTAACATTTTCGCAATTAAATATTTTTACTTTTTTACAAATTTTCTGTTTCCTCTGCTTTATAATAGATATCACTTTCCTATTAACCAGCTACAAATGTGATAACAAATCATTTGTTGTACAAAAATTATTTTGTTTTATTAATTTACTAGAAATAAATTTATTTTTCAATTTTTATAGTACTTAATGCATTATATTAACGTGGGAGTAAATAATCTAAGAAAATTCTGTCCGCTAATGCATTAAGCATTTTTTTGAAATTTAGATTTAAACATGGAAATATTTTTAATTACAGTTACATTTAATTTTTATCCAAACTAAACTTATCATTAATCTAACATTTTTCAGAATATATTTTAGTTTTTAATCTGACTCATCATTGATCAAATATTTTCAATTTCTTATTATTTTGATTTTTAATAAGAATTCAATAATAAATTCTAAAAATGAAAGACAAACTTTTACCGATCTTATCTAATAATTTTTTTTCAAAAACAGCTTATAACATTGATCTAAATGAAGATAAATACATTTTGTTTAAGATATGTTGGCTTCATAAAAAACGGTGCAAAAGAAATATGGGAGTGTGGGGAATTCAATGAAAATTGATAAATAACAAAATTTTAAAAAATTTAGAGTTATTAAATTAATTAAAAATGTTGAAAAATTACGAATTGACACTGTTGGAAATGGCTATTTACAGGAAATGAATAATGAGACGAATGCAAATACAATAATAAAAATTTAATTTGGGTCCCTAGACCAAAATATTGAAAGAATTCAAATTAATTAAAAATAACTAAATAATTAAGAGCGATGAAGAAAACCCGAGAGATAAATATAAATGAAATTAGACCTTCCTCAAAATGAAAAAAAGATATTATATTTCCCACTAAATAAGATTAGGATCTTAAGCAAAAAACGAGTGGTCGCCTGCCTGATTAATCTGTGTAGTTTATTTAACGAAAATTTAGTATAAAAAGCCGAGTTGCTGCTGGTAAATTGCTAGTTGGCAGAAGATACAATAAAGAAGTGAAAACAGAATGAGATAGTCAAAATCAAAAAAAAGTTTTCATTTGAGTTTAAATCTTTCATAGTGATAATATATAAAGGCCATTTTTCCATCGGAGTTTATACATTATGCCGACGTTGTTGGAAACATTTAATTGAATTTCAATATAGTGTTTTGTGTAGGGTTTTATTTAATCAATTGAAACAGGGAGGAGCACGGGGAATTAAAATCAGTACTAATTTAAACAGTAATAAACAGAAAGCTTGTTTAGTTTCTACAGACAATATATAATGAAAAGTAAAATAGTATCAAAGTAATTAATAACACTGTATAAGCTAACCAAAAGCATATTTAGCCAAGAATTTATTCATTATGTCTCGCCTCACTAAATAACAGATTTAAATTAGGTGTTAAAATGAAATAGCTTTACTTGGCTGAACATTAGAAATGTTTCCCATGTCTACATTGATGGAAGTATTGCAACTTTCAGCTGGGAAACTCCTGTCAGAATTTGGATTGCATTTGTTTGTCCCATTAAAAATGTTTTGGAGGTGATCGTCATAAACGTCTGTAGTGACAGATTCTATGTCTTGAATTCGATAAAATGATTGTTTGTTTAGCTGGGGCTTTATACTTTGTAATTTGGACTTATCGGTAAATACCCGAGAGTCTAAATATTTTCAATTAAATAATCTAAAGCAAATAATTTAAGTAAATAATAAAATATTATTGCTATATTTTAATGCAGACTTTTAAAATTAAGCAATTTTTATATTTTTATGGTTGAAATCTGAGATTTTGAATTTAAAAATAAATATTTAGTGAAATTTATGAAAAAAAATTATAAATAAATAAAATCAAACCCAAATTTATGAAAGATTTTAAAAACAATGAAAAATCTTAAAAATAAAATGTAGAATCTGTAAAAATAATTACTGTGGAAATTATTTTACTTTTATTGTTATTCATGTTGAAAATTGAATATTTTTGACATTTAGACTGAGTCTCAAAATTTGTTTGAATAATACTATAATAATACTATAATTTGAATAATAATACTATAGTTTGAATAATACTATAATTATTTCGATTATATGTGAATATATTAAATCGAAATGTTTTAATAAAATATATAAAATTATATTAAAATATTTAACATGACAAAAAGTCTGAATAAAATAAATGACGAGTGATACAATATTAAAGTAAAATTTTTGTGTTAACATCAAATAGAAAACGAAATATTTTATTAATATTAAAAATTCATTGTTTTTATTTAAATTTAAATTTTCTAGCAAAAATCAGAATTAGGGTGCAAATCAGTGAGTTTTGGAGGATTTATAAAAAATTATTAAGTGACTAAACAAATGCAAAATTACGGGTACTTGTTTATGAACGACACTGATCATTTCACTTCTATTTTTACCTGATTTGATCATATGATATGAAGAATTATTTTACTACATGAACGTTGTAATGGTAAATGTTTCTTTTGGTTCACTTCTACCAAAGTATCTTCGGACCATACTTTACATGGCTAATGTACTGATCACTACAAGCGTTAAAATGTTTCAATGTGTCAAATTTTTCATACCAATGTTGTATATTCTTTATTTAGTCTCTATGAACATTTTTATTTGCCAAAATTACTTTTTCAAATATTATAAAAAATTATTTTGTGTTGTTTCGATTGCTTTTATAGCTATGAGGTTGTTATTCACATTTCAGTGTCAAGTTGTAATTGTAATTTTGAAATTGTACTTTCCTTCAGTATGGAAAAAATATTTTTTTCTCATACATAAAGTGGTCAATAATGTATAATTTTGGTAGATTTTGACAAAAATAAAGTAAGCAAGCATCAAAAACCCAATAATTTGAAAGAGAAATTTTTGTATCAATTTATACAAAACTAAATGTAAATTCAGAAATTCATATTTAGTTATTGTTTTAAATCAGGGGTGCCAACCCGCGGCTCATTTGAATACATTTTGCGGCCCATTTGAAGTTTTTAACTTTCTATATTATTTTACACATTTCGCCAAGAGTCTATAGTATAAGCGGTTGAATCATAGACTTTTAGTTGTTAAATTTTTGCACATAAAAACAAAATAATAAAAGTAGTAACTAAAAATATATTACATCAAAAAATCATTAATTCTGCTGGATTCTTAAAACTTTATTTAATAAAATTAAAATGAGTATAAAAATGATTATAAAAATTTCTTCAAATATTTTACTGAAATCTCAAAATTACATAAAGAATTCAATAACAGATTCTCATACATGCTAAAGTTTGAGCAAATGTTCAAAATATTCTTAGCTCCGTTTGATGTAGAGGTGGAAACAGCGCCTCCAAATTTACAAATGGAGCTAATAGAATTACAATCAATCATTGAACTAAAATCCCTGTACAAAGGGAATAAGGTTGAGTATTATCAAAAATATATCCTTGAAGATAAATTTCCAAATTTAAAGCGATTGGCAATGTGCATTATTTCAAGATTTGGAACTGCTTATCGATTCGAATCATTTTTTCCAAATTAAACCTGGTTAAAACAAAGTAGAACAACAGTTTGCTCGATGAAATCATGACCAATCAAGTACGATGCGCGTCTACTAAATTATCCGTTGATATTTAAAAAATCTCAAAAAAAATACAAAACAAGTGTCACATTAATTGTAAAATAATAAAATATTTTGAATAATTTGTTGCCTTATTTTTAAATGTGCAGCCCATCTCAGTTCAGTAAATTTTTAAACCGATTTGGGTTGGTCACCCCTGTTTTAAATAGTCATTACTTTAGTTTTTTAAATTTCTTAAAACGATTAATTTGCAAATTTAAAGTATATTTTAATTTCAAACAAAATTTTTAATTCTAATAATTTTTTCAATTTCAATTTACCAGTTTCTTAAAATAAATGCAAAATGCATCACTTAAAAATATTTTATGCTTTCTTTTAATCATTTTTCTATTGCGTTTTTGATGATCAAAGAAAAGCGCTTATTTGCCGCATCTTTCAATTTGGTTCATTGGGCCGCGCTCTTAGAATTCAATTAACAAAAATTCTACATTAGTAAGTTAGTCAATGAAACTTTTAAAATTTCAAATGATATACAATTGATTACATACTTTATAAAAACAATTAATTTTCTACGCATTAAAACAATATTTAACTAAATATGTGACTAACTTGGAAGTTTAGAATTTGAAACCGGAGTTAAACTATCTCTTTCAGACTTATCGCATGAAAATCCGCTATCTTTACAAGTTTCTGAAAGAATGGAGTTTTTCACATGAGGACGCAATAAATTAATTAAGATAAATTAAAATTATTGTTGAAATTTCTTAAAATAATCATGATAAAATAGAGAAATAGGATGTTAATAAAGTGTTTGGAGTTATTTTCTTCGAAACAATAAAAAATAAATTATTTACATTTACTTTTATAAAAAAATAACTCATCTAGGTAACAGACAATATTTACCAATAAATACAAATGAAAAGGTGTGATGCAAGAGGTAAGCTTCGTTAGGGTTTATCAAAGACAATTGGTTTCAGAGTTCGATGAGTTACATCTGTAAAGCACACATATATGTATATGGTAAAGGCTCGTCTCTAAGAAAAATCGAGGGATTCCCAAATATACATTTCTTCTAACTAAAAGTGTAAATATTTTTTTATATTTGTTAGCTTTTTTTATTAAATATATAATACTAGTCAGTAGTTCTGAATCCACATGCTCAATAAAATAAAAACAATACTTCCAAAGTATATTTCTATTTACAGTTATATACTAAAATTTTCACACCAAAACGTTCACTGCAAAATATAAAATGGCTTATTCGATGAGTGCCGCTACAGCCGTTTGACTCCTTGTCACCAATCCAAGTCTCAAGTTTTTCGTTTCTACCAGAAGCAAATGCCAGATGTTTCTAATTTCGATTTGTCTTATATCTTAGAATAATGTATGTGATTAAGGATATTCAACCAAATAGTCTCTGTTTGACAAACTTCCTTCTGTGGCTATCTTTCATGATTTCATCGTAGAAACATAAATAATTATTTTACCCAGCCTCTTTCTTATGATAATCCTTTTCTGATTCTTCCCATTAATAATGCTGTCACGATAATTTATTGCCGAAATCCACTTTTATTACTTTTTACGTTCTTTGCCCTACTCTGGTTTTCCTCGATTTATTAATTAACTAATTTTTACACCATAACTTTGTTTTCGACACTTTCTAAACGTATTTAGTTAAATTCATTATCATCATGATCTTCAGCATTGTCTTTTCTATACCTGACACGTTTTTCAAATTTAAATTTGGTTTATTGAAATTTCTGATTTCACACCGTTATATTTCAATTATGCCATTTTTGTTGACTGCTTCAAAGATATTTCATTTTTGATAAAAATTACAACGTTTAACAACAATTTTAAATTAAACTATCAATTATAGATGGTAAACTTCTCAAATCAATAAAAGAACACCATTTTTAAAATATATTTTTGTAATATATTTCAACAACTCGCCTGTCAACACCAGGCACTCAGAAATTTCAATAAAAACGATTATACTTACAGGTTTATTAGTCATTATGTATTGAATAATTAAATAATTATGCGTTGAATCCAAAAAAAATTATTAATGTAAATTAAACACAAAATACTCGTTTTTAATGCATTTGTATGCCGATTTTTGATTTAAGTGATTTTATCATCAAAGTATCGCATGATATACTTTCCCAAAAGATTTTGAAAGTAAACATAGAAATAAAATTGTTTTATTGAAATTTTATTGGGGCTGATAATGACAATCGAGCTGATGAAATATATTGTAAATATAAATTTTTAAAAATGGTGTTCTTTTATTAGTTTAACTTTGTAAAGTTTATTAGAGAAATGCCGGTTTCAAGAGCAATTTACTCCTTGGTCTTCCTAGAGTTCATATTTATAGCCTATATATAAATACAGTCATACCTTCATAGTTTTCCATTTTGGGGGGTTTTATAAAATGTGGAAATGTACGGAGGATGGTAAAATACGGAGTTAAACAATAGAAAAAAATTAATCCGCAAAATAACGTATTTATTATTTTAAAAAATAATCAGTAATTTGTAAAACATTGTTGACTTCTTTTTTGCCTGCAAGAAATTCTCAATGACTTGTAACCACTCAAAAAATATTAAAAACAATTAATATGTGGAAAATTACGGGAGGTGGGAAAGTATAGAGGTCTGACTGTATTATAATCATTTTAGTAATTGTTCAATTCTGGGCAATTATGTACATAGAGGGTGTACAATGAATAATACATATTTTTACAGAGATTTTATATGAAGCATAAATTATTGAAGAGTCGCACAAATGTTTTAAGGTTTTATTATATTACCATTATTTAATAACCTTCTTTTGCGCCTTTTAAGAAAACCTAATTTGTACACAAAATATTATTCGTCCTATCAGCTAAATTAGTATTGTTAAGACGAAAGATAACAAAAGGAATACGTCTAATACCGTATTGGGCCTTAGAAGGCAAAGTCAACTGTAAATCCTCTTATTGCTCCTAGCATAACTCTAATGTTGGTTAGTATAATCTGTAAATATAATTACGCTTTCAAAGGTTTTGGTTGTTTGATTACAATCATTCCTAAATAGATTAACCTAATAATCGCGTTTTACGTATTTGCACGTCATATCAAAACTTAAAACTGGCGCTATAGTCTAGTATACACGCTATGTGAAAAGAACATTTACCATTCGCTAGTAAAACATATATTTTCCAAATGTAAAATATGTTATTATATTTATATATTTATACTTATATACTTTTATATACGGCTTTTGAAATTGTACAAAATGTTAGAGGTAAAAATTGGAGCAAGCTCTAAATATGATTTTTAATATGAAAACAAAATTTAATTCAAATAGTTTTACCAGGAAATTTCTAAATTTCGATAGAAATTATGCTGTTCAAACGTCCTGAAGGTTGATAGTTCTTTCACATTCTACCTCAGATTTACATGGTGATTTTACAAATTTTTAAGTTTCAATGCACTTAAATAATCAAGAAATATTTACTGTATTGACATGTATTAGATTGGGATAATATTGGTCAAAGGTATTGGTATTTATTGCAATACTAGGATAAAATACTAGATGCAATAAAATACTGGGATGCTATACTAGATAAAACTACTAAGTTACTCTGGATTTGTGATAGTACCTGTTTACTGTCCAAATGCAAGTTCTTATATCATTTATACTCTCTTATTATTGCTCCAAAACAGGGTCTGGTATTTGATTTCACTTATAATTTTCCAAATCCGCAACTCACAGAATTACAATTGCTGGTCGTTTTCACTCTTTCTTTAGGCCCGTCTAGGTTTTCCTGCTATAATATTACTACAATGTTTATCCCTTTACTTGTGTCAACATTGCTTTGTATTTTTATTAATTGTTCAGCTTTAAAAATATATACAATTAAATGGAACAAGTAGAAATTGTTGAGAATGAATTAAAAACTAATTAAATATTCGAAAATGTAAAATTCAGTATTTTACGGGAGAAATGGTAACCGGTGACCAATGAAAAGTTGAAAGCAAATAAAAATTTTCTAAATTGATAAGAGGTTCCTAGGATCTTATACATAAATTTGGGAAATTCGACCCAATATTAAATATACACACGTATATATATAAGCCATCTCTGAACGAAGTGTGTTGGTTTGTAATTCATATTTTGTTAGAGTTAATTTAACTGTTGACTGAACACAAGTAACCAGATTGAGAGCCATTTCCTACCGAAACATAAATTATCTCCCAGCAATGTTGATTTAAATCCATTCTTTTTTTGGCTTTAGGCGTCGCACAATTTTTGTCAGTTACACTTCTGAGAATTGCTATCTATTAATCATAACTCCTTATAATCTTCTTCAATTACGACACCCAAGAGTCACTGTTTGACTTTATCAACTAAAATTGAAAGATCAATCACAATTTCAAGTATTTTCTTAGTTACTCATTTCCTCAAAGATCAGTTCCTCAGCTTTGATAGTCTACTCGAGATGTCTTCATAAACATGTGTGTACTGATAGAACCCACATTGCGGCAAAAAGACAAAAAACAGGAATCCAACATGGAATACAAAAGACTTTCAAATAGCGATCATCAAAAATACTTAGACAAAATAGAATGACAAAATGTAATGGGAAAGTATGCATTTGTCAAACATAAAAATGTGACTGAATAGCGAGTGATTTACAATAATGAAATAATAAGGATATGTCCCAAATGACATTATAACAGACATTAAATTTCAAAGAATTGTGGGTGTTCATAAAGTATATGCTGCATTTTTAGAAAATTAAAGAATAATCAGGATATTTCTCAGGAGTGAGGAGTCTTGAAAGGAAGATTAGTTTCTGTGAAACTACAGAAAGAAAAACTTGCTACACTTTATATTAGTTACATTATTTTATAGATAGTTTAGAGAGAAAAATCATAAATTGTCATAAATAAAATATTTATATGATAAATAAACGATTTGTTTTCTAATATTTGACTGTTTAAAAAATTTGTAATCATCCTTACGCATTTTATTGATCTATTGTCATTTAATAATAAAAATATTTTATTTTCGATCAAAAATGAAAACTAAATTTGAAAAGTTCACTGATTAATGAAGATTAGAATAAACCCAACTATAATCTAGGAATAATAAAGTAAATTTTAATTTTTTTTAATTAAATAATTATTATTACACAAAATTTTCTAATTAAAATTATTGAATTGCAAAATAATTTTTTACCCTGATTAAATTGTTTTTAATTATTTAGTAATCTACGTAAAATTAAAAATTATATTTTTTAATAATTAAATTATTATTATATTAAACAAAATAATTAAATCCAACCTTCTGTTAGAATTTCTTTGAATTTCGAAGCAAAATCTTCTGTCAAAATGCTTTCACAATCAGAAGTAAAATCCATTTTTCATAGGCTGAGATTTGAAATTCAGAAAAAAGTGAATTTTAGAGATTATTATTCAATATTAACAATTAAATAGTTATCTTGACAACAAGATCGTAATCAAAGCAATCAGCAAAAACACACACACACACCAAACGTTTTTTTTTATTATTTTGACATTTGCAAATGATTTTTGTTGACATATCACGTTCTACCGGTGCACAAAAGCATATATTTATTTAATAGGTTCATTGACAGCACCCCCCCCTCCCAATCCACCCCTGCTGAAACACCAATAGATTTTTAAGACAAACATTTACGAAGGTAATTAAAACATAAATTACGGAACAAGTGCATAAACGTATTCATTAATTTTCAATAGTTTTTACACAACTTTTAGTCAGTTTATGTATACTTGAATTGGCAGCACTCATAGACTTGGTTGTGTGCTTGTAGAGCACACTTGATGCCAGTCAGCAAGTGTCTCATATAGCGAATCACTCAACCGTGTAATGTATCATAGCTACTGTAAGATGAGCAATTCTAAATAAGTGTCATTAACAATTTTATTTTATTTATTTAAATTTTTGTATTGTTTCCTCTATTTTTTACTTAATAACATTCAATAGGAGGGTGAACTTAGATCATGAGTTATTAACCTTGGATCCACAAGGTACTTCCAAGGCAGTTCGTGAAAAGAACTAAAAACTTGGATAGATTGGAAATTCTTGTCTGCATTGGGTACTACAATATTTTGAAAAGAAAATTATAAGTTCAAAATTTTTAAAAAAATTTTATTGAATATTACAATAATTATTAAAATAAATTAATAAATTATGCATTTAGCTCTCGAGCGCGTTGATGTTTCGAAAATGGGTAGAAAGATGGTAATCCATTGATACTAGGTCCGAAGAATGAGGCAAAAGATAAAGAACCTTCCAATCAAGATCATGGATTTTTCTGAAATTTTACTTGACATGTTATTGTTATTGATGAAGAAATTGGAAAAGTTGTTAAAAATTTGAAAAGAATTATATACGAGGATTTAATATCCTGTGCAAATGGAAAACCACAAAAGGTAGAGTTATTCCAGCATTATATGTTGACGATAAAGTAGAAGAAATAGAATTGATTATTGTAAAATTATTTTCACCAAAAAGTATTGGAGTAATTGGAATGTTTAGAAAACTTAACAAAAAATTAAAGAAAATTAACAACAGTTTTAGAAAATAGCTTCTTTGTGGAGAACTGTACAGATAGGGACAATTTAATGCTCACGAAAAATGTTTTTAAAATGCAGTAGAAAGGTAGGTAGATAGAGTTCCTTCTCTTTTTGCCTCTGTGGCCTCAGGGTTTTCGTATGGCTCAAATTTCCCATGGTTTAGTTAACCAAGCTCTCGTAGGTGTTATTTATGGTTTACGACTTTTAATGGATGATGTGGGGATTTTGTAAATATCTTATTTATTGTTTTATCTATTACACGAAAGATATTTTCGGAATTTGTTAGAGCCCAGCCGAATCTCATGTGAAAAAAATGTATCGGGACGGTCTGGGATGAATGTTATATATGTGAGTAAATTTGCAATAATATAATAAACTACAACAATAAACGCTTTAATAAATTCAATAAGAATTCTAACAAATAATCGCAAAAGAACCTTGTTAATTGTCAAATGGTGGGGAATTTGGTCTTGGGAAATCTCTTTGTTTTCTTTGGATGAGTTACTAGTAGATTCGTTACAATAAATAAATCCGGATTATTGATAATAGTTTGTAATGGTAAGGGATAGTTTGTTGGTAGGAAAACGGTCTTTATCAATTTCTTGTTTTGGTTTAGGATTCTTTCTTCATTATAATTTGGGCAAATTAGTAATTCATATTTTTAATTTATTATTTTTTTCCCATAGTAAGTTGTTTAGATACTTACTATGGGAAATTGATAATTTATTATTATAAAAAACATAATTAAGGGTACATGGAACAAAAAGGGAGGAATCATGAACAAATAAAAATAAAATTGTAGTCCATAACAGTTGGCTACAAAGTTTTTTAGTCACACTATAGTCAGCGGGTATTTTATAAAAATATATGAAAAGATTTTTAAAAATGGTCTCAATATTTTCTACAGACAAATATGGTTTTTAGTTATTTTTGGTCAAATAAGATTTTATGACCCCGATAAAAATAATGTGTAACATTTAAAGTAAATAAGTAAATTAAAGTTAAATTAAGTAAATTAACCAATGAAATAGAAAATTATATTACATAACTTAAAATAAGTAAAGTTAATAAGATTAGCTAAAGTCACAGTTGACAAGATGATATAAAAACATAACATTTTTTAAGGTAAACTCAGAGTCGATAAATTACATAAGATAAAATTTTTAAAAAGTAAAGTTGATTGTATAAGTTAAATTTTTTAAAGTAAATTCAGACTCGATAAAATGATATACCATAAATTATTTTAAAATAAAAATTAATTAATTTTAAATTAAAATAAATAATAATGATATTAATAAAAAGAATTTTAATTATTTGAAAGGATTTTGCTTTAATAGATAGTTGGATTCAAATTGGCCGATTTTAAATTGAAAGATTTGATTTAATTAACTTTATTTTCTTCGGGGGAGCTTCGTCAGAAGCGTTAGCTTCATCTTCATCTGAAAAATCTGGAACTTTCTCATTTCAATCGATAATATTGTTCGGTTATTTTTTTAAGTCAGTTAATGTCTGACTCTCCGTGTTCCTTTTTATAAATCAAATAACGAAAACCAAATGCAGAATACCCATCATCTAATTCCGTTTTTTCAGTTAATTTTAACTTTTCAAAAATGTTAATACCATCCTAATTTACATGCTATTTGCAATTTATTTTTATTTCCAGATATAAAACCACAACATATTAAAAATTCATTATCGTGTGAACATCTATTTTTAAATTTTATTATTTGTTTTCCATGACTCTCGTTCAGTCTATCCTTTAAGTCTCTTATGAAATCTCCTACTTCACAACAAAAACAAGTTATTACTATTATTGCTTTCATCGCCAACATCAATAGAAACAAAACGCTTTTCCAAATATTTTCGTAGTGTTTTTAATTTAATTTTTATCTTTTAAATTTTCATCAAGATAATCAACATAACTCAATTACACTTTTCAATTTCCGTAAACTCAGTGGCATTTGACTCAATTCTTTTACCGATGTCATTATTGTAGATGATTCTATTACGATATATCAAATAGAGATTTCCCAATGTAGCTTTGTTTATCTGAGCATATGAGTTCAGAATTTATAAAGGCTGCAATTAGGTTGCTATCAATTTTAATTTATTTTTTAAAGTGGGTTTTGATGTATACGTCACTAAGCTTTGATAAGTAATACATAACTGAAGATTTATTTGTCTTTTCAAATTCTCCACTATTTTGCCATACAGGCTAATATTTAGAAACTGTAAATCCATTAATTGACAAAGGCAATAAGTTTATTTGATAACAATCATAAATGATTGTCTAAATTACTGCAACGTAATATGTGGGAACAATCACGACGATTTCCCACATATGTCGTAACAGATTTGCCCTCCCCGTATGCATCTTAAAATATTCAGTATATCATTTTGCAACATCATTACAGAAACTTAAAATAGTTGTCATCTGAAGAGCTTGAACTTTTCACATTTAACTCTGTATTGCAGCAAATATATTTTTAAAAATAGGAGCTAGTTTGAACTTTAGAGCTTTATTTATATTTGATACATTAAGATTAAGAATTAAATACAAATTTAAAAGCCTCCAACGAATAACATAGGTTCTTTTAGGGTGATGTGTTAATAATAAATTTTGCACATTACGTCCAGGAGATAATACTTGCTCATCAGAAACATGGAACTCGTCCAACGTATTATGCAGAAGGAATTAAAAAAAACTATAATACAGAGCATCAAGATAAAAATTCATAAATTATTTAAATTATTTACCGACGAACCCATTAATCAAGGGCCGCCGAGCTGAACGTCAGCTTAATGTGTTTCCCGGCATTAGTGAAACGGGCAATAAATTGTCCGAAATGGAAAATTATTTCCTTAGCAGTAATCCAGATTAATGGGAATCCAAAAATTATAAAAGGAACTGACAACAAAATAAGTTTCCAGTTGGTCGAAGAGAGAATCTAACGAGTTGGAGAAACGAATTAAAAGCAATAAACAGATAAAGAAGTTAATCAGATTGCAGTGACTTATTTCGTGATACTCTTAGTGTGTGTACGAGAAGTAAACAATTGTATATCGTAGTGAATATTTGTCAATAAAGATTTCTTTGTTGGGATTTTGTCTTATTGATTATTGAACACGAGGAGAGACCTATTCATCGACGAATATTTAATATTCCAACAAATTTATTTATTTATTTTCATTTCAATTAATTAATTAATTTTTATTTTCTTGACAACTTTCCCATGGACCCAAATTAATTTTATATTATTATTTTCTTTATCATCTCGTTAAGCGGCATAGGCACATACCCATTTTATTTATGGTTTTAAATAATCTTTTAATTAATTATTTTATTTTCCGGTTTTTGTGTCAAATTACTATAATTTTTGTAAAATTACGCAACCCCAACATTATTATTATTACTATTATTATTATTTAATTTTAAATTATTTTTCAAATTAATTAATTTTTACTTTAAAAATATTTTATGTTGTATCATCTTGTCAGTACTTTCAAAAATTGACGCATAGGTTGACACGTATTATTGGCATACCCTGTGGTGGGTTACTGGGTTTCGTTATTTGTTTAAATCATCTTATTGTTACCCCGGTAACGCCATATAAATATTTTCTAGCTACTACTCGGCACCCGTTGCTAGGCAACGTTGGAAATGTGTTCGAGTGGGTGGATTGTCCGCAAAAAGTGAGCACTATTACTAATACTGTAATTGCCCGGACAACCCGCGGGTTCAACGAGCTGTCGATGGAAGACCTATGCTCGCTTTACAATGTCCCCTGTGTAAGAAAGTTCAAGATTAGACCCATGTTGACCGGTAGAAAAAGAACGATGTTCAGGTGACGCGGGGTGAATACTCATGACTTTTCGGCAGCAATTCAATATTATTTATATTTTACAACATACCACTTTTAAACACTTTAGCAATAATTACAATTTTACATTCAATTCATAACACAAAACCGATTAAATCAGACAATATTTGTAAGTTAATTCACTTTTAAAGCGATACAGGATACATTAAGTCAATTTGTTTGCCAGGCGTGCGACTCTGCGTCGGGCGCGTTCTTTGCGTCCCGGCCTGTAATTGTTCGAAGGCACTGCCGATGGAGTTGCCAATGGTGTTGAGCTGCTGGCTGAATCCCGGCACGCCAATTGAGATGGGGCGAAGATAAGAAGGTAAGTCACCGCTTCTCCTTCACGACTGGCGGCCAGGGCGACTTCCAACCCCCTTATCTGCGTCCTGAGATTCTGGTTCAGTTTTCGTTCCTCTGCCCAACCCTTTTGAGCAGCTGTGAGACGTTGGTGAATGGACTTGAGTTTCGCCGGGTCCACCCAGGTAGATTTCACCTGCTGAACCTCCTTTGTGAGCTGAATTATCTGCTCGTATAGAGCTTTGTTGGATTGCTGGCCGCGGGTTAATTCCTATTGTAGTAATTGGACCGGTTCCATGACTAGTAAAAGAAAATAATTAAAGGGGAGAGGTTTACTGATAGAGCGTAATCATATGATCTATATTTAACCCAAACAAACCAATGAAAATCATTTAAAAGTAATTAAGACTCTAAACTTATCAAAAACAAACACAAAAACAAAAAAAAACAATTAATTGTATTCATAATTAATTAAAGTTCATTAAATTTGTTATCTGTTCAGGGAAAACTTTTCGCCACCCATTCGTCGGGTTTATAGCCTGAGATTGACATGGTCGGCCTCTTGGTATTGCGGGCTTGGGCCGTAGTTGTTTGCGCGGCCTGTGTCAGAAAGATTTGTTGGGGGTGCCAATAATTGTCGGCGATCCGCCCCGCCAGTAAATCCTCCTCAACGTTCGCCAAATACTGGCGAGCTCGGATCACCTGTAGGTCTACTTGGCGCTGATAGAATTCCAGGTTCTCGAGCAGATGTCGAGCTTGCCGGTAGATTTCTTCGGCCGGGCTCCATTTTTCGGCCATCTCTTGCCCCAGATTGTTTCTGTCGAGGAACCTTGATGGAGGAAACTCGGGACATCTTTCTTGTCTATATCGGGCCCAGGTCCATCTCCATCGGTCTGCGAGGGAAATTGGCAGGCGATTCGTTGGACTAGCTACTGAAATAAAAATCGTTAACTACATATACTACAACTCAAGTAGATGAGCGAAATGATCCTAATTTATTCCTTTGTGAAACTCTAAATCTATCTCAGCCCGTTATGGAAATCGAGAATAAGTCTTATGGGTTCGCGGTTATGCCACTTTAGCCGTGAAGTCGTTGCTATCTTTTTGCCGGAGGGTTTTTACAACCTGGAATTTTACTTGATTTTTTCAATATTAATCTCCGTGTTGATTGTTAAAATAGCTCGCCTTCAATTACTACCTAAAACAGACAACTACATACCATGGTTGAGAAAAATTACCAAAATTGTCCACCATAATCTCCTAATCCCCGATTGCATTTTAAGGAACATATTTATGTTTTTTATAGCTAATCTGATAAATTCCCAACAAACAGATGGTAATAGTTTTTGTGAGCTATTCATTTCACCAAAAATTCATGTTGAAAACATAATCGACCACTTTACAAAAAGGTCTTCTGGTTAGTTAAGAAGTACTAAATATGCGGCGAAATCGTGAGTGACCTGTGAACGGATTCAAATGAAAATTAAGGGGCGATAAAAGTGATGATAGGATGGTGTGAAGGATGAATCGTGGCGATTGGAAATTCAACGGCTAGACCTGGTAGGTTGAGGGTAATCATGAATGGCTAATGAGGCAACTGATTTTAAAATTTCTACAATCTTTGGTTAGCGCTAATACAAGGAGATGGTAACAGGGTCATTTGGATATTAGAATAACTTTATACATTTAGGAAAACTGCTGATCATGAATGTTAACATAATAATTTACATTTATTCTATTAAAAATAAATGAAAAATCGATTATAATTTTTTAAGTTTATTTTTTAAATATAAGTTACATATTCTTACCCTCTGTGATCATTTCCGATGCTGCGGCCACTTCCTCGTCGGGCATGTTGGTTATTAAATTCAGGTCATTTATCATGATGGTAAAAAAAGATTTTATCTGAACGGTTTAGATGAACCGTGTTTAATATTTGTTGATTTTTGCGTGGGCGTCGGTATCCGGTTGGACGAATTAATTGGATGGAATTTGGATGATAGTCACTATTCAGGTAAACAAACAATTTTCGACATCCGTTTGAATTATTGAACTATTATTTGTTAAATTTTTGAAATGGATGTCGACATTCGACGATGAAAACGAGAAAGTATTTATTTCTTTGGATAATAACGGTGGAAAACTCACTCGTCTCATCGTCAACTTCACGATGTCGCGGTGGGTGTTCCCACGTTACTTCCAATTCGCATCAAGTTTATTTGACTTTTAATTTATATTTGTTAATATTTAGCACATTTATTTAACATATTTATATGTTTTACGAATATTCAATCAAACTCTCATCGTGTTAGAAAAGTCATGAGATTCTCCTCATTCAGCAATTGGAATTTTAATTATTAGATTTATTCTTATTCTCCGGGTGTTCACGATATTGGATTGTCATTTTAAGTTGCAGTCAAATTTTGGAAAACATCGCGTCGCTAGTTTTTACATTATTTTCTATTTAATAATGAAATACGGAGCAGTTTAAATTATTGGCCATCGTAGTCATCGTAGTCATCGTAGTGTTGGTGATTGAGAGGCGGTTAGGAGCCAAGAACTTGTCAGATATTTGAATCAACATTGACTGTCGTATTTTAGGAGAATGAACCTATTTTGTAAATTTATTCGTTGATGATACAGTGGAATAATGGTAGAAAAAAAAATAGATGGGTCGGTTAAGTTAACTATTCAAATGGGTTAGGGAATCTACGTTATAATACAATCTATTCTATCAATGTACGTAATTTTGATTTAATTATTAATTTAGGCTGATTCAGTTTTAAACGGGATCAAGTTCAATTTATGGCTGACTTTTACAAATTATAAAAGAAGGTGTCTCTAGCAGTTGTATGGATGGGTTTGGATCTGAATAAATTCTCAGTAGTTGCTTTAATCATAATTTAGAAGTTTTTATTTAAGGTTTCATTTAAATTGAATTAGTTCATTTCATAGCAATAATTTCATATTAATTTTCCTTCCCCGTAACCTTTCCCTTTAATAAGCCTTAAGCGCATATTATGTTCATATTATATTTAATGAGTGCCCACTGGACTACTCGGTGTGATGATTTTGAGCCGTGTGTAGAATAATTTAGGTCGAATTTTAAAAAAACTAGAAACGAGGAAGAAGCCAAAAGACCTTTTCCTTATTTCTCCTTTCTTCTATACGGAATAATATTGACGTTCCAATCCCTGCGTTCCGCACGCCGGGTCTTCACGGACACAGATCATCGGCGATATTCCACGCACTTACACGAATCTGAATAGTATGTTGATTTTACTGACTTGCGATGTGTCTTGGCTGTGGGCCGGAAAAATTTCGACAATAAAATAATTAATTATGAAAAACAAGTTAATTTTAAGCATTATAAATATTTATTAATATATATTAAAAGCAAAGTACAAAATTACTTGACCAAAAATCATCATAAAAATAACATAAAAATACATCTCCCCCACGCCGACATCCAAGCAGAGCTCTACCGAGGTTGCGAGGATGGGACGTGGAGAGAGAGTTTCCAAATAAAACTTCTGCTCACCTAAAATAGATTTTTAAACAAAAGGTTCAAAAATGGATTTTGATTTGAAAAATGGTTAAATTTTATGTGAAAATGCATCGGTATTTATACCTATTTTCTGTCCCTAACCTCGCGTGTTATTTTTGATTTAGTAAAACAAAATTCGACCTTGTTATTTTCTAGTGTATTCTAATCTTTATTTTTATTATTTTCTAATTTATTTTTGGTGGGTTACGGGGTTTCGTTATTTGTTTAAATCGTTTTATTGTTACCCCGGTAACGCCATATAAATGTTTTCTAGCTACCACTCGGCACCCGTTGCTAGGCAACGTTGGAAATGTGTTCGAGTGGGTGGATTATCCGCAAAAAGTGAGCACTATTACTAATACTGTAATTGCTCGGACAACCCTCGGGTTCAACGAGCTGTCGATGGAAGACCTATGCTCGCTTTACTCTCTTGGGCTTCTGGTTCGTCTGGTTTCTCCATTGTCATTTCTTTTAATTGTCAACGTCTCTGTTTTTTCTCCTCTGTAAATTCTTTGATGGCTTCTATTTTTCCCATCGTATTTAATTAGGTTTTTCTTTCATCAGTTATTATATTTCCTCCCCCTTCGTTCTCAACACACTGCTCCGCAGTGTGAATTTCATCTGGGATTTCCATTCTCATCATATTGATTCTTTTCGGGGTTTGTTTTCGATTTTCCCATCTTTGCTGGATTTCCTGGGCTTCCTCTGTTTGTAGTCTTTGCCATTCAGCTTGTTGTTGCTCTTGGTATTCTCTAGTTCGCAGCTCTTGAATCTCTTCATTACTTCTCATTACATTAATTCGTTGTTGTTTAATATTGGCGGGCATCTGTTGCATCATCTCTTTTAATTCCATGGGCATTCGTTGTAGTGTTTCTCGTAACATGTCTATTTCTTGTATTACGTTAATTTGTGGATTTCTCGTAGGGTTGTTTAGTCTTTGTTGGTTCGGTTCTCTTCTTATGTTGCATCGTCTTGCGATATGCCCTTGCTGACCACAGTTGTAGCATGCTTTGTTATCAAGTTGCCCACATATTCTCTCAGTGTGCCCCCTTCTGCCGCATTTCTGGCAGTTGTGATTCCGAAAGCAATTTTCCGATCGATGTCCCATTTTTTGGCATGTGGAGCATTTTTCGTTTGCGTTTGGATTGTTCCTGAAATTATTATTATAACTTACTTGGTTGTTACCTCTATCCTCCGGATTTCTTGTTGCTGGTGGTTTGAACATCTGTTGTGCTCTTGGGATGAATTGATTCATGGCTGGATTGATATTGTTGTTTTGATTGTTGGCATTGACTAGTGAAGTTGTTGATTCTGTGGCCAGAACTGCTACTTGGTATCCCAGTCCCAGATGGGCTTCACATCTATTTGCGATTGCTACTGCTTTATCCAGTGTTTCTGGTGCCAAGCATCCAAGGTTGGCTCGTATATATTCTCTTTTAATTCCTCTTATGAAGAGATCTACCATTTTATCTTCGGGTAAATCTGCATCCCCGAAGGCATCTTTACACAATTTCTTTAGTTCGCAGGCCTATACTGCATTTGATTCGTCTCGTCTTTGTTTTCGATGTAGGAAGTCTAATATCTTCCTATTTCCCTTTTTCTCTATTCCGAATATTTTTACTAAGAACTCTTTAATCTCTGTCCACGTTGTCAGTTTTGGTGCGTCTCTTGCTTCCTCCACAAATACATCTTGTGCGCTCCCTTTCAAATACAAGGGTAGTCGCTCTTTTACCTTTTGATCTGTCCAGTGACAGATATTTTTATAAACTTCAAATTCCTTTATAAACGTATCCAATTTATTGAGGCTGCCGTCGAACGGTTCTCCTCTAAACTTTTCTCTGAATTCTCCTACTGTCGCGTTGTTATTATTTGGCATTGTATTTGCGTCCGGAATTGAGGTTATGTTGGAATTTATGGAGGTTGTCATGTTTGGATTGTTGTTTGGATTCTTTAATCTCTCTTCTTCGTTCTCAGATTCTATTATTGGCAATCGATTTTATGTATTCCTTATTTCGTTTTCCTCACTGCTGTTGTATTCGAAATCGGTTACCCCGCTATCTGTGCCTGTTGCTGCTGCGGTTGATACTCCGGTATTGACACTTCTACTGTTGCGGGCTCTTTTCTTTTCTTCTGCTTTTAATAAACTCTTTTCTCTATTCTCTTTGCTTTTGCTTCTTGTATGGTTGCTGGTACTATCAATGTTTACGGTTATTCGTTTGCTTGACTGGTTTTATCGTTGTTTCTTTTGATTTATTGGTTTGTCCTCTCTTGCTTTGGCTGCTTTGAAATTTCTGGTTGATTACTTTGTTATTGGCTCGCAACTGCTTCGACGTTTATTCTAAGTTCTTTTCTGCTTGATTATTCAAATTCATTTATTATCGATCTGCTTTAACGTTTGATCTGAAATATTTCGGCTTTGGTTTGTTTTGAAATTGGCTTGGATTGTTTTGTTTGGCTATTGATTCCTAAAAATAAATGACACCCCAATATTTTATACTCTTCCAATTTCTCCTCCGTTTACCATACTATATACTTTATCATCCCTTGTTCGCATTTACCGCGGTGGTCTTCTTTATCTGACTCACCCCCCTCATTTTAAGTCCATTTTTAATTATCTATACCTCGTAATAATTATCTATTGACCTCGTATCAATTATCTATATGGTCTTATTAATCATCTATATAGTCATATCAATTATCTATATCATAATAATAATAATATAAAATCTTCACACTCATAATCTCATTCATTCCATTAATTATTTTCCCTATGTCTCCCAAAAATCATTTACTTAATCCTCAGTCGCTGTCGCTCTATACCCTCTATAGTTTCCGTTGGCTCTTCGGCCTTCGGCATTTATTTTTAACTGGCCCTCTGTGGCCTTTAACATCTATTATAATCATGTTTCATCTTTAATCATGTCTCTTTTCATTATAATCATATCATCTTTAGTATTCAGTCATATCATAGTCATATCTTATCTGTAATGTCTTATCATAATCGTAGCTCATTTCTATCTCTTATAACTGTTTCTCATCTTTACTGTCTAATCTAATATTCTATCTTTAATATCGGTTTTTATCTTTACTCATATTCATATTAACTTTAATCTAAATTATCTTATTCATGTTATCTTTCATCATATTCATCTAATTCTAATCATCGGAGTTGAGTTTCATCAGTGACTTTTGGGTATGTTTGAGGCCTCACACTGACTCTCAATCCATGGCGTCTTTTGTCTAGGGAATTTTACCGGTTACGCTTTCCTCACCGCCACTCGGATATTTGGTACTCGGTGTGGGATCCGGGTTGTTGTACCAAACTCCTCGCTGGGAAAACTAAAAAAACATTCCCTCGGTACTCGGTGTGGGATCCGGGTTGTGTACCTCGGAGAATATAAAAAATATGGAAATGCCTAGACGTTCAGTCAAGCTCCAAAAGCGGTTTGCCTGACTTCCCGAATAGTGAAAAGAAAAGGAAGCGATAAATGGGCGCGGAAAATTTTCTCAATAAAACTATCTAATATCTGCCCGCTCTCCCGTCAGATTTCCGGCTCAATTCGGCCGCCCTGATCTGATCCTTAGTAGGTCCTTTTGAGTATGAACCATTTACCGGTTAGTTCACATCTCACCTACCGTTTGGTGTCCTCGATACTCGGTGTGGGATCCGGGTTGTGTATCGAGTCCCGCCCAGCAAAAAAAATATTCATTCGATACTCGGTGTGGTATCCGGGTTTTCGTATCGAACGGCTCAGCGCCACCAGTCCCTTGGCTGATAACAACCTGAGCACGACAGTCCGTGGCTGTCCTCTGGTGCCTCACCACCAGCTAGGGAAAAAAAATTATCTCTAGGTACCTTTACAAAACTATTGAACAAAACTATTAATTCTCTATTTCGTGTACACTTTCTCTCACCTCTCGGTCTGTCTCTTCACTTCCCCCTCCAAAGTTTGTGGTAATCGCATCAGTAAACTTCCAAAGAGGTGATCAATCTCCCGCCGGTTGCTTGCTGACATACGCGACTTGGCCTTCCAGTTCCTTTTTCAGTAGGGTTGATCAAGGTTTCCCTCAAGTGAGCGTACTATCATTTGACAGCTCAGGTTATCGTTTTTCCTCGTCTTATCTCAATATAATATCAATAAAACAACAAAAAAATCATACACTAGGAAACTTGGTTGTCGAAATTTTTCCGTCCAATATTTTGTGTCTCTGTGCATGTGCTTTTATTATTTCCTTAATTCGGCTTTCATGTATTTGATTTATTACTTTTATTTATCGTTGTCGGGTTATTTTAGTTTGTTACTTACGAACACTGCATATTCACTTTTACATTGTTTCACACGTAACCATTCATCTCACCATCTGATAATAATTCAAATAATGAACAATACATATTTATTTTATATCATCATAACAATTTTGGTTTATGGAAAATAAACAGTTAGTCTTTCTTTTATTTTTCGTTGACATAACATGCAGTGCGACTCCTGTGCGCATCCAAGACAGTAACTCAGGTGTCCGCAAGGTATCACCATTACTCGTGCTTTTTCTGTTTTGCACGTATAGCATTCTAGATAAGCCTTGGTTTGTTCTTTCATTGTTGTTGTAATCTCGTCCTCAATGTTTTCGATCTTTTTCATCAACTTGTTCCAATTTTTTCCAAATTCGGTTATTTCCAATCTCATGAATATAATTTCATATATTCTTTCGGTTGTTACGTCTTTATCATCGTCAATCAATTTTATCAATATGCAGAGTTCGTCAGAGTACAGGTTTGAAATCGTTGCTATGTCTTCTTTAGCTCGTTTGATTAGTTTTTGTTTATTAATTAATTCTTCTAGGTTATCGTTTTCGATGTCTAAGATGCCCTTCAGTTTTTCTATTATTTTGGCTGGTTCCATCTATAAAATATTGAATATTTTTTAATTGCTTATTAAATTTACTTTGAATACCAATTAACTAAATTGTACGTTTTAATTCATTCATTAGACTCTTAATTTAATATTTTAATTTATTTTATAAACTATTATTTTAATAGTTGTAATTACTCGTTGCAATTTATTCTATTATCGTTTATCTCTTCTACTTGGTTCTATTGCTTTCTCCCGTTGTTTATCGTTATTCCCCTTACTTACCCCATTTCATTTTATCCCGAAATTTGCCCTTTTAATTATGTGTTGTTTACTTATGCGTCTCGTGAGTGTCGTTGGTATCTTACTGGGTGTTGTATCGTTGAATATTGAATATCTTGGCGTTGACTTCTATACGACCTTTAAAAACGATGTCATATCGATTTGGGTTTTTCGAAGACAATCATTATTTATCCCTTTATGTGTTCTCTTAATTGCATGTAGTCGGTTTGGTCGTTTTTCATCGTTTATTTCATCATCTATTTCATTTCTCGCGGTTTGGCAAAAATGTCGTCCCGACATTTTTTTATTTACCAATTGAACACTGCTTCAATTTCTTTGGGTTTTTGTTCAAAACAATTATATTGAATCCCGGCTGAGCCCCAAAATTTGTATGGTGGGTTACGGGGTTTCGTTATTTGTTTAAATCGTCTTATTGTTACCCCAGTAACGCCATATAAATGTTTTCTAGCTACCACTCGGCACCGTTGCTAAGCAACGTTGGAAATGTGTTCGAGTGGGTGGATTGTCCGCAAAAAGTGAGCACTATTACTAATACTGTAATTGCTCGGACAACCCTCGGGTCCAACGAGCTGTCGATGGAAGACCTATGCTCGCTTTACTCTGTCCCTGTGTGAGAAAGTTCAAAATCAGATTCATGTTGACCGGTAGAAATAGAACGATGGTTCGATGACACGGTGTGAGTACTCACGATGATAATCTCATATAAATCGTATCTTGTGGCCTGTTACTTGGGATTTGTTTAACAATAATTACTATTTTATTTATTCAAACAAGAAAAACGATTGATAGTATATATAATGTTGGTAAATTAGTTCGATAGGCTTGACAGACGTGCGGCTCTGCGTCGGGCACGCTCCTTGCGTCTCGGTCGGCGATTACTTGGCGGGACTGTTGATGGATTTGCTGCCAGCACGACATTGTTGATGGGATCCCGGTACGCCAACTGAGAAGGGGCGAAGATAAGCGGATAAGTTACCGCTTCCCCCTCACGACTGGCTGCCAGGGCGACTTCCAATCCCCTGATTTGCGTCCGGAGACTCTGGTTGAGTTGACGCTCCTCCGCCCAACCTTTTTAAGCGGCTGTGAGGCGTTGGTGGATGGATTTGAGTTTGGTCGGATCCTCCCAGGTAGATTTTACTTGATGCACCTCTTTAGTAAGTTGAATTATTTGTTCGTAGAGAGATTTGTTGGATTTCTGGGCGCGGAGTAATTCATTTTGTAGTAATTGGGTGGGGTCTTTGTCTAATAATGATAAAAATGGTTAACAGATGGTTTACTGATAGGTTACAATCGTGTGACATTCGGTTTACTTCAAACAAAATTGAGGCGAAATCATTTAACAATCTTAATCAAGTGAAAATATAAAATAACGAAAATAAAACATTCGCAAAGTTAATTTGTATTATTTAAATCAAAAACAAACAAAATATTTTAGAGTAACTCGTTGTGCGGAATTTGGCTTGAAATTCCTCAAGGGAATCTTTTGGCCACCCATTCTTCGGGTGTGTATCAAGAGATCGGCATAACCGGTCGCTTCGTGTCGCGTACTCGAGTCGCAGCGGTTGGCGAGTCCTGAACGATTGGCTGGAGATGCCAATAGTTATCGGCAATCCGACCCGCCAGCAAATCTTCCTCAACATTCGCCAGATACTGGCGAGCTCGGATCACCTGTAAGTTGACCTCGCGTTGATGGGTCTCTAGATTGCTGAGTAGTCGTTGAGCCTGTTGGTGGATCTCCTTGGTCGGGCTCCATTGATCGATAGTTCCTTGTCCCAGATTGTCCCTATCGAGGAACTTCGACGGGGGAAACTCTGGGCATCTCTCCTGGCGGTACTGAGCCCAGGCCCATCTCCATCGGTCTGCGAGAGAGATTTCCGTCTGTTCCATTGGGTTGGTTGCTAGAATAGATATCATTTAATATTACCACTCTTAGTGATAGGAAAGTAATAATTATGATGAGTCTCTTGCCGTCGGCTAAATTAATTTCTACCATTATTATGTATGGGGATTTTGTGGATTTCTCAGCCACCTTATAAGGAAAACGATTGATTTATTTCAAGCGTTGATTCGATTTATTGTCATTAGGCATATCGTATCGTTATTGCACGTTTACGTACTAGTTTGGTTATTTTAGAATATTTCGTGCGCATTATTGTAAAAAACCTACGTCTGTCGGAATCTTTGGGGCGAAATCCTCCCTTGAACCGGCAAGAGTTGGTATTTGAAAAAGAATGGGTTGCGGTAAATCTTTCAGTGTAATGGGGTTTTTCTTTTATGTAGATTTACCGAGAATAAGCCCCTATATCACCCTTTTCGAATATTGAACAAAATCAAATCTCCGAGATTTATTGATTGGTAATGGCTATTTGAGCGATGTTACACTTGTTCTGTAATTACTTCTTCAGTGTGATGTTCATGAAACTTGTGAAAAGGGAAATGAAATAATAAATGGGAGGGGTAATAGCATAATCGATATTATTATGGCAATGCAGATACATATTTAAGGGAAAATTGTGATGCTCTGCGATTTAATGAACTAACTGCATTTACTCGGGTATTTGTGAAAGTAAAAATTTAGTGACGATGGGAACGGAGCTACCGTAGATATGAGTTATCTGTAATAGTTGATTAGACATTCATGATTACCATTAAAATTAGATATGAATAGGAAAAATATTTATTACTAAATATGAACAAGAAAACTATTAAACCAATCCCAAAGTGGGTATGATTAATGAGAAAACTGTTTACAATTATAAGTTGAATATGAGGAAAAATTATTTATTATGGAATATGAATAGTCCAAATTAGGTATAATTATAATCTAATATGAGAAAATTGTTTACAATTATGGTTGAAAAACATGAAAATCATTTATAATTCAATATAATGGTCTTACATTCCGTTTTATCCCGTGCCGTCGTAGCTCCTTTTGTAGATGTTCCATGCGCCGCCGTTGCTTCATTAGCCAAAGATTGGATATCCATATGTAAAATAAAAATTCCAAAGTCGCTTGATCTTGATAATTTATATAAATATAGCAGTGGGTGTCTGTATACACGGGTTATTGATTAATTCTGATGAATCTCGGAAAATTGTTTATGCAATGGTAATTGACTTGATTGTTGATGTTAAATTCTAATTCCGTTGATCGTTGGATTTTTATATTTAATTTATTCGGCTTAGTGGGTCAATCCGAACACGCGAAATTTTAGTGATCGGTTTTCCGGAGTTTTATTCGACTACACGGTTTGGTAAGTTCTTTTATATGACGACTTCTTATTCTAACAGATTTTCTTTAGTTACTGTTGGATGTCTCTGCCAAACATGCCGGGAATGGCTTTAGAAAACAAGTCTTATTTTATGTTATCGTGATCAAATGGAATTATTTTACCGTGTGAATTGTTCTAGCTATATCAGTGCTACATTTAATTAATTTATTTTCGCACAATTTTATTGAGGTTGTAGGGAGTTTGTGGGTTCCGTTAGTACGAGCATCTTATGCGGATTTGGGAGGGGTTGTTTTGGTTTATGATACAAAAGTTTAATGGAATAAATTGCTCTGCTCGATGGGTTTTTATTTCTTTATTCTAATTAACTGAACCCAATGGTATTTATTTTGTTTTCATGATCAAATTCAACTATTAATGATGTCGCTCTATGAGGGTATTCAGGAAAATGCGTTTGTTTACTATACTGAGGGGTGCACTCCGACTTGGAGTTAGTTAAATTCTCTACTTTACTGAAACTTTAGGGTGAGTTCGTTTCAATTATTATAATTATGTATTTACCGAGTTATTAACAACTATGTAATAGTAATATTAATTTATGGTTTTTCCCTTCAAATTCATTACAACGGTAAATTTACGGTGAAAATAATCATTGATTACCTAGCGGTGATCCAGAAAAACACGTCAGATCTCGGACTTAGAATTCGATTAACTTCTTTATTTTACTAAGAGTTAAAGTAATTTATTCGATAATGATTATAAGACTATGATTTATGGTTAAGTTGAATTTATTAATTTATTTTATTTCATATCAACGATTTCATTTTAATTTATTCCCCGTACCCTTTCCCTTTAATAGGCCTTAGACGCATTTTATGTTTATATTATAGTTAATGAGTGCCCACTGGACTACTCGGTGTGATGATTTTGAGCCGTATGTAGAATAATTTAGGTCGAATTTACAGAAATCGAGAAACGTGGAAGTAGCCAAAAGACCCCTTCCTTATTTCTCCCTTCTTCTATACGGAATAATATTGACGTTCCAACCCCTGCGTTCCGCACGCTGGGTCTTCACGGGCACAGATCATCGGCGATATTCCACGCACTTACACGAATCTGAATTGTATGTTGATTTTGCTGTCTGTGATGTGTTTTGGCTGTGGGCGGGAAAAATTTCGACAATTAAATTAATTTCATGAAAACAAATTTTAACATCATAAATATTTATTAATATATATTAAAAGCAAAGTACAAAATTACTTGACCAATTCAATCCAATCAAAAAATTTCATAAAAATACCTCTCTCCCACGCCGACATCCAAGCAGAGCTCTACCGAGGTTGCGAGGATGGGACGTGGAGAGAGAGTTTCCAAATAAAACTACTGCTCACCTAAAAATTTCACAATAGATTTGCAAACAAAATTCAAAAAATGATTTTTTGATTCAAAAACGGTTTTTTGGTTAAATTTTATGTGAAAATGTATCGGTATTTATACCTATTTTCTGTCCCTAACCTCGCGTGTTAATTTTGGTTTAGTAAAACAAAATTCGACCTTGTTATTTTCTAGTGTATTCTAATCTTTATTTTTATTATTTTTTAATTTATTTTGATAATTTTTTATTTAGAATTTTTATTGAATTATTTCTAATTCAAATTCTTTGATTTAAATTTCATTTTCATGAAATTTTATTGATTTATCAAATTTCTGTCATGTTATGTTTGTGTTTGTATCGTGCGGATCTTGTTGCATTTTGTTATTATTTTTAATTTATTTTTATGTTTATTATTTTATATTTTATTGTTTTTCCTCTCATATTTTGGTGGGATTAATTGGTGTTTTAATAGGTTTATTTTAAATTTGCATGTTATGTTTGCACGTGTGTTACCGATCCATTTAAACATTTTCCAAGGCCGTTTGTGTTTTGGCCCAACATTTTGATAATTTTTTATTTAGAATTTTTATTGAATTATTTCTAATTCAAATTCTTCGATTTAAATTTCATTTTCATGAAATTTCATTGATTTATCAAATTTCGGTCGAATTTGTTGGGTTTTCATGTTATGTTTGTATTTGTATCGTGCGGATCTTGTTGCATTTTGTTATTATTTAATTTATTTTTATGTTTATTTATTTTATATGTAATTATCTTTTTCCTCAACTTGATAGGGTTTAGTTGATGTTTTAATAGGTTTGAGTTTAAATTTGCATGTGTGTTACCGATCCATTTAAACATTTTCCAAGGCCGTTTGTGTTCTGGCCCAACACCTGTCACGGACGAGACGTCACATGTGGATAGTTTTACTTGGATTATCCTAAGTGATCTTTACTCGTAACAACTGGAATAATTTGAAAAACTTTATCTCATTGATCTGGCTAAAATAAAACAAAGAACAGGTCTCTGCTGCCTACATATTTCGAGATACGTTAGAGATGACTAACCAGAGAGAGTTGAAAGATGGTCAATAGCCTAATGTTGAGATGTTGGATAAATAATTAATAACTAACGGTAATAGGTAGTTCCAGCAGTCAATGGAGAGATATCGAGCGGATGACATTGACGGTCCCAAGCAAATTTGCGGGACAATATCGCCAGGCCCTGTGGGATCAGGGATACTCCATATTTACATATGGTACCCCGAATGGCCAAATCGGAACCCAGACAGACGTCACGAGGACATCGAACTACCCAGTCTGGTGATCAATAGAGAGCCAGGGAGAAACCCAGCACGGGAGATCCGCCAAGAAGCCAAGGAGGCGCTCTACAAATTGGAACAACTAGAACGACGATACCGATGCCTGGCCAATCAGCAACGCAGGCGATTGGTAAAGATCAATATGGACATCTCCAGCCGGAGCATCTCGAGCTCGGACGGCTAGATACCAGATTATGGAGTAGCTTATGACCCAAAGGATCCGGCACTTCTAGAGCTCGATAGCCAGTGCATCTGGTGGTTCCGAAACACCTGTTACAACCAGATATTTGAGATGTATTGAACGACAGAGAAAATGGAGAACATCTAACGCGTAACACACCTCGCGGAGACTGAACCTATAATAGAACTAAAATAAATGTATTCTTAATTGTTAATTTGGCTTAGTTGTAAAGTAATTCGGGTTACTGAGAAAGTTTTAATGTAATAGAAATTAGTGAGGGTGTAATAATTTGGAGTGTTTAGGTACGGTTATAACCTATAATTTTATTCACCCAAGATCAATTGGATATTTTAGATATTTTAATTAATGTTATGTATTAATGTTACCCATAAAATTTAGCCATGAACGCCATCAAAGAGATTGGATCAGAGTTGAAGCTTCGTCGAGGGAATGACAGTATCCAACTCAGCCGCGAGCTCCAGCGGATTAAAGCCACTTGGATCGAGCCGTCCCGAGTAAATCGGCTGTACCAAACTGAGAAGGCCTTAAATCAGGCCCAAAAGATTCAAATCCGAGGACTTGATGTTGCTGTAGCGGCAAGCCAAGAGGGAAGTGCAGTCACTTACTCTCTGGCACAAGTCGCCTATAATAATCAGACAGGCCCAGAGAAACCAACAGGCAAACCAAAATTAGGTACTACGCAGTGAAAAGCCGCACGTGAACGCAGGAAGCGCCAAAATCAAAGTCAATGAATGGGTTTTAAGATATTTGATTAATAAATGTAATTGTATTGTATTAGAAATAAAAGTTTTGTATTTTAATTTGGTTAATTTATAAGTCGAACGTTATACTAAGGAGTTTATGTAAAACTGGAATTATGAATTGGATAAGAAAGGCATGAAGAAAGTAAAGAACCTAAGTAAGCAAGACGAGCACATACCTTCTATCGGTAGCTCGCTGAACCAGATGCAGACCGGGTCTTAGCAGTTTTGGAAACAAAACTCACCTTTGGCGGTCTCAGAACCATTGATTACAGTACCAACGTTCTTAGCGACGGGTAACCAGTGGCAGACACATAGAATTGTATGAAAGGGATTTTAATTATTAAATTACTTTTATTTAAATTGACCAATCATAAAATGGCACCGTCTTTGTACACTTATACTCAAAGGCATTCTTTAAATTGCCATATACGAATGCAAAATTTGAGAAAAATAATTCTGCAAATTTTCTAATGGTACAAGAGCTCGCTCTTATAAGAATGAAAGCATCCGAAAAAATGCCAATTTATTTTAAAAGCTTTATTTTGACACATTTGACGACATATAAAAATAGGTTTTAAAATCTTTTTCTACTAGAAGAGCTAAATCTTTCTATGAGGATTACTAATCTATTTATGGGTGTAGTTTCGTATAGTCCCCCATAAAATATCTATATGTATTTTATTGAGTATCTATTGCTTCATTATCAGTGCATTTACTGAGTAGCATTTATTTGTTATGTCTTCTGTGTTTGATTAGATATTTTATGTGAAGAACAGAAATTCCTGGCATGAGTCCAGGTACGTGGAATGTTGCAATCAGAAAGGATATATGTACATTGTGAGTGTTTAATGCAAATTTGATTCCTTCGAGAAGTGCCTTTATTTACGTAAAGGAAGTATTGGAAATTTGTTTTCAATGATACGTAGTTCAGTGAAAATAGTCGGTCGCGGAAAACAATTTTTAAAAAATGGATATGTTCACTTCACTATAAACTATTCTGAGTACTTCATCCATCCAGAGACCGACGCGAATACTCAAACAATAGAGTCTACTTGAAAAGCACTTAAACTTGCAATATCACCTGATAAAAAACATAGAGTCATTGGACGTGTACATATGTGAGTATTTATGGCGTTCAGAAGTAAAAGGATAGAATGAATGTGCTTATTCTTCTTTTATTATCATTCTAAAATTTATGAGGGAATAATAAATTTTGATTTAATTATTTTATATTTACTAGAATAAATGTGGGGAGTTCTTGAATAAACGAGGAATTTCCCAGAGTTCTAGCGTTCATTGTTGGCCGGATATCCTGTTCTTCCATGATTCTGGATTCTCAACCCTTCCAGTCATGAAAACCAAGTAACGAAACAGGTTGAGCTCCGAAGGTGTTATGCGCATTACCCAATCAAAATCAGCTCCTTGATTAACGTCCTGATATGGGTAAAAGCAGCAGCAACCATCTCATTAAGATTTAAATTTTTCAGGTATTAATAATTTTCCGTTTTTTAACGTAAATATACGGTCTCTCCATCGTTATAATAATAAATTGATAATTTATCAGGTTAGGAGCCCGTATGATGGGATCCGTTCGGGTAAAACAAATTAAGAATCACAAACTAAAGGGGTTCACAGCCATCCGTAGTAGGCTCTGAAACGGATCACCAGGAAATAGAGCACCTGAAAATTTATTATCCTCAAATAACATGTCTTTTTAGTTCTAGACAAACAAATCCTTCCAAACACATATTTTTTTATATTAATCAATTATTTAATAAAGAAATATTGGCAAGTCATGGATCAACCATTAGTAATAAACTTTATATTTATTAATAAATTTTATATTTATTATCATATATTAATAAAGCAATACCAAGTCTATGGTTATCCCGGAGGAGTAGCGACAGTTGAGTTTGGATTAAATAGTTTTTATTTCGAAGACGAAAATGTTGGTTTTAAAGGATGTATACCTTTCACTAAATTTTGCATGATGAAAATATTATTTTTGGTCTGTCTTCCTACTGTTAACGAGTAAGATGAATTTATTCTAAAATTTAATAAATATTTACTATTTTTATTCCAATTTCGAAAAGTTGGAAGAGAAGTCTTGAATGTTTTATTTTTTAAAATAAAGAAAGTGACTCTCATTTATTTATTACCAAATATGGCAAAACTTCATGTAATTTAGGACCTTTATGGGAATTTTATTCAATGAGAAAAAATATACAAACAGAAAAAAATAAAAGGGGATAATGTATTCATCTAGAATTTTAGTATACTTGAATTCAGTGGAGGTTGATTCCACGGTTTGAGATCTTAAAAAGCTCTTTAAAAATCCTTAAAGAGATATGTTAAAGTAGAATAAGTAAAATGTAAAAAATAATTATCATTTAACTAGTTTTCAGTTTACTTTAAATTCAAAATTTAATTATTTAATTATTTTTTATTAAAATAATTAAATTTTAAATTTAGAACTGATCCGAATTCGAATCTTGAAGACAATTTAATAGAAAAATTTCGGTTATTATTTTTAAATTTATAAAATTTCATCAGTTTCATAATTCTAGGAATTTATACAAAAACTTTTATTATGTCAAATCGTTTTTCGAAAATTTAAAGTAATTAAATTTATTGTAAATATAAATAAATGTTTATGCATTTATTTATTTTCAAAAATAAATATTATAAATGCCTGTAAATATCTTTCACCTAATTTTTCACACGCTATATATTTATCCCTTAAAAACCACATTTCTGTATTGGTACAATTTATAATAACAGTTGTCGTTAGAATGTTGGTTTACAACATAGCTATACCAGTATGTGTCTGTACAAAACGTATGTAATTTATATGTTCTTAACATTTATCAAACATAATATTTATCGAAATAATATTAAACGATATTCTACTTATAATTAGTAAATAGATAATAAATATAATCAAATAATAAGTGCAATTAACCAACAAAAGTTTTGAACTTGCTGGTAGACGTGCGTACATTGGTAATTATAATAAATATTTTTATTATAATTTGCTAATAAGCAGTTTAATTGATTCTTCCTAGTTTAGTACTTTTCGTTTCAAAAATATAAGACAACTTTTAACGTCTTTTAGGTTTGACTATAGAGCATTTTTTCTCTTTCAAATTTTTGTCTCAACTTTTTAAACCATTTTTCTTGCTCTAAATAACGAATGGTTGTAGAATTATTTCTTTTGCATATTCATATACAGTTGTTTTTGGGAAATATTTAATAGTCTAAAGATCACGGAGATTCTATTAACTTATATCACCGAAAAGTATAATAAAGTATAATGGAATAATTTTGATATAAAATTCAAAAACTTAATTTTAAAAATATGTAAATGAATATGAAAGTTGATAGAGCATATAAGATGTTTTAACGACCATTCATTTAAGAACATTTACATTTTACAGTAAATTTTAAAAAGATTGTAATTTACAAGTTCAATTTTTAATAACTTGACTCTGTCGTACTGTACACATTCAGACTGTATTAGACGGGGTTTGTCCCACATATCGTTTTTTTATTAAGCCAAAAGCTTTTAAGAAGACTATTACGGTAATTTTGTTTCATTAATGAGACAAGCCCTTGATTCATAAGTTGATTTGAAGATGTAACATTTGATGGGAAATGTTTTGCAAGCATTAAGCCGTCGTCTGTTTGCAATGTTTCCATTCGGATAAAAAGGAGCATTATCAAATTACAGCGCTGATTTCTGAAGCAACTCTTTACTTTTCAAACTATTTCTCACTTTTAGACGATTTAGTTTTGAACCAATCCTCAAAGATACTTCTATCTATTCATGCTCCTTTCTGGTTGTAATAATCAACAAGAAGATTCCGTTCCAATAAATATGTGCTTTCCAAACCTTTCATCACCGTGGACCGATCAACGTTTGATAATTTTACCGCGGCTCGCTGAGAGTGGGGACGTTGTTGTTTATATTTTAGATTGTTTTGATTTAATAATTTTAATTTAATTGTATTTAAAAGTGTTATCAAAGTAAAACACGTTAACACAAAAAAGTGAATATAAAGTGATTTAAAATTTTAATTCATTAATATGCTAAATCAATAAGAACCCCGTAGACAATGAAACTCGAAACGTATTTTTTATGTCCAGTTTATTTAGTTGTTTTGTTTTGGTTCTTGTCATTGTAGAAAAACACGCTTCACATAGATAGGTTGTCGGAAATAGCAGTAAGTATTTAAGTGCTGTAGTGGCAATCTCAGGATATTCTGGCATAAATTTAATCCAGGAACCGGCAGAGTTGTAGTCTCTAACTTGGATTTATGCCGCCATCATTTGCATTATCCAGCAACTAACCTTTTTCTTGCACAGACATTCTATATTCGTCTCGTTTGTTGACAATTGAATCGCGGATCAATTCCTTAACAGTTAGTGAGTCTTTTATCGTTGAGAAGTATACCTCAAACTCTTTTAAAAGCAAAGACAGGTAATCATTCACCAACTGTGAGAATGAATGTTCTTGTTCAGTCTCGCCTCAAATCTCCGCTAATATATAAAACATGTGGAAATTACCTTTGTTTAAGTTTATAGTAATGTTTGTGTTTTATTATTGATGCGTTCCAGTTCTTTGAAATTTGTAATGTTTGATAATACTGATGTTATTATAATTTTGATGTATAAATGACGCATTTATTTTTAATTTCATGACTGCAATTCATAATCTCGAAATGTTTGAAAAACAAATAAACTAATTAAAAATAGTTACAAGATTTCTTCTTTTACAATGGTATAACTTATCACAATCTCCAATGAAACACAGGGTTGGACACCTCTAGCATAAATGATCTTGTTTTTTCCGTTTTCGCATTATTATAATACATTCTTATGACCTGGATTGGATATTTGTTTAGACTAAGCAACTTTCTTTGTACTAAAACATTTCCAATATAAGCCTATCTTATCGACATTATATATTTGATCTTCCTATTGTAAATATACTTCAAATTCGATGATTAATTCATCAATAGCATCAACATACCAATAGTAAGTTACAGAATACCATGTAATCTCTTTAATCGAGGCGTTGAATTTATCTTTGGACCCGATGCATAGTCGAATAATTTAGCTATATATGTTCTTAAATGAACCGTTCGCTATTCCTTCTGCATGTTTTCATTGAACCATTTAAGCATTGCTGAATCAAAATCTTCATACGATGACATTTTCATAGTTTTTTTGGTTTGAAGAACCTGCATTACTGTCACTATTTCTTATAAACTTCTCTAACTTTCTTTTTAGCTTAATTACATTGCGAACCGTTTGGGTACCAAGTTCATATTTTTGAGAAAGTTTCGACCTTTTACAAATTCTAAATTAATTACCTTAAATTTTTGTTTAATAGTAAGTACAATTTTTATAGGACTAGTAAACATGAAAACCAGCTAATATTTGTAAAAAATACGTGCAATTATGTAATTAATTAATAATTCATACATATATAATGAGGAGTCGTGTAATTAGTTAAATTAAATTGATTAAATATTCACATTTGATATTTTTTAAGATTTCATTCTTTACTGTGAAATCAAAGATTTATATTAAATAATTTTTGCTGAAAATCAGTAGAAAAGATAGAATAATAACATCAAACTGAAAAAGTAATTATTAAATAGTGTGATGTAATCGTAATGATATATTTGATTGTCCTGATTTTTGCATTATATTATATAAACTTTATAATAAAGTAGTTTTAATGCCTGTATGTTTGCTTGATAAATGTTGAATGTATGAGTTCTCAGATTAATGTTATTGTTTATTATTTATCTCAACGATACAAGTGCTGAAAACACAAAATTTTCATTAATAGATTTTTCACTTTGTTATTACTAATCTTATTACATAGGTTAATTCTGGTAAATGCAACCCAGCTAACATTTTTCGGTGTTGTAAAACTATTTTATCTATTCGTATACTTGTTCTGTTACACCATATGTGTAATGTCAACATGAACTTAGACAAAGCTGGCCTAATCCCTGGTAAAGTTAGCGTGATGCTGGTCGGAATGTTCGATACTATACATTTCGGAAAAAGTTGGCCACTATACTAATAAACAATTTGTATTTTAATAAAAAAAGTATGATTATTGGTACGATTAATTATACCATTAAAAACACAACACAACTACCAATCTGCAAAAAGGCTACATGCAGCATGAACCAAAACACTCGTTTTAATGTTTTTAAATCCATGGAGTAACTTACATAGACTGGCTACAATGCATACGTGCTATGAGGTGAAAAGCACTACACTTCAACCTTTAGTTTGTTGTTTTGAACAATCTAGAGGAACTCTAGGCCATCCAACAGCAGCAGATAAGATGCATCATCATCATCGGTTAGTAATCATCTTCCCCATTCCCTAAAAGTTTCTGAGTTTGCTTAGCCATTCTGTTACGGATCATGGCATTTCGATGAGTATCGTCAGGTCACTTACAGTATTTTTCCTTTGAAAATGATGTTAATTAGAGTGTAGGTACCAAGCGCATTAAATCCAGCAATGGCTGTAGTTATTTCACCTTTCTCGCCAGTAGTTACTTGATTGCAGTACTTACCTTTTCACCAACTGCGAGTTTCGTATAAAACTATCTAGAACGACTGTTCCATTTACATTCAAAATATTGTGCAGATTGTGCAGCAGATAAGGCTTCTGGCTTTTCATCGCCATACTAAATGGCGATTCATAAACACTTCAAGCCAATTATAACCTGTTCTTTCCTTTTTTTGTGAGACGTCTGGCAGCTTAATTTCCCTTGCATATACCATATCACATACCAATTTCTCACTCAATAAAAACATGTCAAGCCAGATTTACCAGAAATCAGCTAGCTTTTCTTCCAATGGAGGTGATGTTACTAGTTTACGGTCAGATGCATGTTCGACTGTAATTTGACAGATGGTTCACAACAAAGCCAAAAAAGTAAATATCTTTACAAAAAAGTAACTCTTGAAAATCACCAAAAAGTCAGGAAACTGAAAAATATCTTTACCTATTAACAAACACATTGCAAAAGTTATCACAATATTGTTTTTAGCTAAGGCGCACAAAGAAACTAGCATGGAATAACGTAACCCAGGTCGAGCCCATTTGGGTGGGATAATTTTGTAACAGAGTATTTTTATAAATTAGTTTGTTTTATTTTATTAAATTTCTGATAGTTCTTTAGAAAAAGAAATTACTCTTTAATAGTTGAAAATAAAGGATTTATTAAAAATGTTTAAAATAGATATTTCTTCATTACTTGTAAATTAGTCAACATATGTAAAATTAAAAAAATATGTATTTGTAAACAACTACAAATATTAAATTTAAAAGCAATTTCTTTTATATAAAATAAGTCATTTACAATACTTGTATTTGTTTAAATGAATCTCTAACACAGATGTATCGATATTTGCAATTTAGAAAACAAAAATCGTTACAATGTGAAGAAAAAACGTTTATTATACAATCCAATTTTTATGATCAAAGAACTTTTTATAAAGCAAAGGTTGCAACATATGCAACAGATCAAAAGGGTTTTGAAAATGTGAATTAATTTTGTTTAAATCGGGATTTTGAAAAATAATTTTTTTACCATAATTTCAGAAATTAATGTTGATGGCGATAATTATTCGAATGAATCTATTTTTTATAACCCATGAAGTAGTGCACGAGTGTTCTTTAATTGAAAAAAATATTAAAGGAAATATATTGGTAAAGTGTTTTAATGAATCAGCAGTACGAATATTCCATCAAAAAGCTTTTAAGACATTTCTTCGGGCTTGGTCAATTTGGGCGGAAATAAAGTGCGTAAACCCATCAGCCGATGCTGACTGTGGCCCGAAATGCATTCCTTCGTTTAGAAATTCTTGCTACTTCCAGATAGAAACATGTAAAAATGGTAAATATTTATTTATTGTTTACGGTTTTATTGCTTTCAATTTATCTTTTTTGGAGGAAGGTTTGGAATTCTACAGTAGAGTTAAGGACTGAAATTCATTAGAAATTGTCTGTGGTTTTTCTCGTTTAAAACACCTTTGCATTGGGTGCGTGTACTATTCGATTAGTATTATTAGGCTTTGTTTTTGGAGAGTGGACTGTAGTAAAAAATTTGGTCCCAACCAAATATATTTTCGTAGTGAAATTTTTAACTATTTCTAATTATCTTTAATCGTTTTAAAATGTTGGAAACACTAAAGGTTTCTTCAAAAAAGGTAATTTGTCTGTATGTCTATAGTAAACTAGTAATAATTTTCAGGCCATCATACAAAAACGAAAGAAGTCGCACTAGTGGAATAAAAGATTGTGAAGATCTAGTTCAGGGGTGTCCAACCCAAATAATGATCTTGCGGGATACTTTGTAAAAGCATCATAACTCCGTGGGCCGCATTTAAAAAAATCCTCATATTAGATTTAGATACACTATTTACATTTTTTAGGAGTTAAAAATTGAAACATAAATGGTCAAGACAGGCTATATGTTGACCGCGGGCTGCAGGTTGGACACCCATAATCTAGTTATTAATCGCTTTTAGTTTTGTTATTTATCGCAATAAATATATAACAAGTGACTAAGTCATTGTTTACCAAACCACACGCTACGAAATGTATAACATCTAAAGTAGTTTTTATATTAAAATTATTTGAAACATTGTCGGAAGGCATCAAGGGCAAACGCTTACTGAAAACTTTCGGAGTTACATTACAAAATTATTTCGAAAAAAAAGAGCCACAATAATTTTTTTGGAAAATGTACTTTTATTATAGAAAATAAAAAAATTAATAACAAAAATCAAAAAAAAGTTCATTGAAAAGCATTTAATATTGAAGTATTCGCATATTTATTAAAAACCATCAACTAATTATTATCATATAATATTTTTAGTAAAAATATTTTTAATGCGAATTTTATATTCTGAAGCTATAACATTTCTTGTTTGAATCGAAAATAGTATATAACCTGTAGAACTATGAAAGCCGGTGGTTAAGCTTGCCTGTTATAGGGTATGATTGTAAGGTTATTGGGTTCGGTCGCTGATGTAATCGAGTTTCTTACATGGTACGGATTAGATTCAATTAAGATTACAAATATTTATGTTAATAGAATAAAAAATAATTGAGTTCCAAAAGAAACTGAAAAGGATTATTTAATAATCGAAACTTTTTTCAACAATATAATTATTACTTCGCAAAAAGGGCTTATTTTGTTATTCACTTATCTGACATATTAAATTTGCTGCTACCAAAGAATCACCATTTTATACTTATACAAATTAAATTTATTTGGAAGATTACTTCATGATAATCATTTTACACATTTAAAAAATTTGAAAAATCCCTTGAATTAAAAGAAAATTATTTTCTATATTTTCAAACAGTTTCTAGTAGATTCTGAATGTTATGTGATGACCTATAATTTTCTTTATGTTTCCAGATTTAAAGGGATTTTATAGAGCATTCTATAATGTTCTTGAATAGTTCGAAGAGCTAAATTTTGTATTTTTCATCTCATAAAGATGAAACGCCGTGGAGGTTTGCAGATTTTGTTAAGAGATTTCTAAATTATTCAAATTTAAAAGAAAAAATTTAAAATTTTTCAAAAGTAGGTTTTACTATTTTGAAAAATACTCAGGTTCTACTCAGATTTTCTATGGGGTTTTTCTACCTATATATGATCGATAGTTGTTCTATCAAACAATTTATTTTTCATAAATTTGTTCCTTCAACGACAATGCTTTATTTCACTTTGAATTGTAACTCAATTATCTGACGATCAGAATATAATAAAAATTTGTTTTATATCTCAAAATATTCGTTATTATAAGTTCTAAATAATGCTGTACAAACCTTTGATCTGTGCCTTATACTTTCGCAGAAAATCGTTTTGTACCCATAGGTCGCGCCGGTATCCAGAGAGTTAATATTCTTACTCGAAGGATTAAAAATCAAATCATATAGTATGAATTGCTCTGCAAAATCTTTTATATTTTAGTTAATCTTTTGATCTGTTTTGTTTTCTTTTAACATTTTATTTCTTTTTATTCTGATAATAAATCAAAACTCAAGTTTCCAATGTATCACAAATTTTTGGCAGCACTTTATATTTCATAAAAAAATAAATTAATTATCCTTAGTAGTAATGAAAAAAAATGAAATGTTAAACGAAATGCCTCTTTCTTTGAAGTTTCAATTCTTTGATGTTCTTTCCTTAACAGGGACTCATAAGTGGTCTATTTAAGTTTTTCGCAACTTTTGTAATATATATTTGATTTTTTTTATTTTGTATTTATATGTTTGTTTCAATTGAATAATTTATTAGGATATTCCAGTGTTCCGGTCGCAGTCAGTTATTACTGGAAATCTACGAAGAAGCTGATCCTGTCAAAAACTGAAGAACGATGTTTTTATTTCAATCCTTGTGACACCTCAAACCTTTGTCCGAATTCAAAATGTTATACTTTAAGCAATAGCTCCTATGCATGCTGTAATTTTTCTATTCAATTTAAAATGAAGTTCTTTGCCATAATATTTTTTTCAACTAAATTAGCTAAAAAATAACTAAAAATCAAATATTTATTTAAACAAATAAATACATTTAATTTTTAATAAATTATAAATTGCTTAATAAAAATTAATTCACTCAACTTTTTTGCTTGTCTTTTAATCTTTTACATTTGATGAGACATTGAGGGTTTGGACTTGAGGAATTGGACTCTGTCTAAAATTATTCAGGTTTCTGATGTCGCAATCAGTATTGGAAAAAATTAAATTCTACTAAGCCTTACGTACCTTGAATCGTCTTACTTAGGTTTTGAGATGCAAAGTGCTCTGGTATCACTCCATTGTGAACATGTAAGCATATAACTTTACAAAGTGTTCAGTTTTATATCAAAAAACCTTTTTGTAACTGTTCTTTTATTCGTAATTAACTTTCATGTGAAGGTCAAATCATCTTTCCTTGAAATTCTTTGCATATTATACTTAGCTTGCTTGAGTGTGACAATGAATGGCAATAAAACTCCTTTCATAGGTTTGTTGTAAACTGAGTCTCTAGTGGGTCGTTAAATAGCTTAAAATTAATTTATCTGTTTTTTGGTGTTCTATTGAATTTTAAAATGAAGTCTTTTGTCAATTGTGAGAAAATTTGCATTTTTATATTTAATTATATACAGTTCGTCTATAAACACCATATGTATTTAAAATACCTGTAGCTATGTAACTTTATTTGATAGAAAGAATATGTATAAAGCAAATGAAAGCAGCTTTGAACACTGAAAACTAGCAATTTGGAGATTTACCCTAATCTACCCAGGAAAAATGAGCATATTTTATCTAGCACCGATATGGATGCAATTGATTCCTCAATTTTTAACGTGTTTCTCTTACACCGTTTTAATGAAAATAGGAGATAATATGATTTATTTCACTTAATTCAAATTCTGATATTTTGATTCTATTTAATTATTAAAAAAATGTTTCTAATTCATTATATATATATATATACTCTGCCAAGAAATTAACATCACCTAGATCAGCGTAGGAAATACGTCATGTAATTATGTAAATTTATATTTTATCCTTAACATGAACATTAACATCTTTAAAAATTATTATTCAAAAATGAGCAAATTGGGTTATGTTACTATTGTTGCCCCTGTTCTTGTTTAAATTAGACAAACGGGGTTTTACGTTGAGCACCCAGTTGACCGAAAGGCTCAAATATGTCTGGTTTTAATACAGTTAAGTTTATACTGTTAATAAACATTTTTCTGTAGAGTTTTTTATTTAGTAAGCAAAGTCAGAACACTTGAATTCATCTTAAAATTTATAAATTAAATAACATAATTTTTCAACTCTTTAAATAGTAGAGTTTGCATAAACACTAACAAATTATATTGGATTATTCAATATCTGATAAATTTGATTGGGATTCGGTCTTTGAACTTTGATGCAATATCGTAACTGTAACAAAATATAAAAATGTTATTTGTGATAAACCGTAATTTTATTCAACTGCTATTTAAAAATTATTTGATTTTAGCAACATTCAGTTTAACAATAACGAATTCATTCAGTGACCAAATGTTCAAATATAATTATGTACAGCCAACATCGAAATTGATCTGTAGTGTAAATTTAGGAGATCTGAAAATTAATTATAAATTAATTTGGAAATTAATTAAAAATATTTACAGTGTAAAATTTGTTTCTGACAATACATTACAAATACTAAATGATCCAGATTACTATGACTCTTTGGAATTGGGCTGTCAGCTGGAATTTTCCAAGTATTCCCCACGATTTACATATAATGTAGCTTATACTATTTACAGTTAGTTTACCTAATAATTCATTTTAATAAAAAATATTTCAATAACCGAAACTTAAAAATACTTTTTTGTCGATGGCGAAATCATTTCTATAAAAATAAATTTAATAAATAACTGTGTAAGCAATTTCCGCAAATTTATTCATAAAATATGAAATATTTCGATCTTAACAAGATCCTGATCACTCATAATACAAAATTGCTCTTTCTCTGTTTGATCTTCCTTTCCCACGAATTTTTTTAATAAATGATCAAATTTAAACAAATTTTTCAAAACATTTTAAAATTTAATTTACCAAAATTTAAAAATAAATAAATCTAAATAATACATTTTTATAAAGATTTAAACATATTTTAAAATATTTTAAAATAAAACTGAATAAAATCAGTCATTTAAAAAAATGTTTTTTGCTGAATTTTGATTGTTTCGACATTTAGATTAAAATATTTATCTTAAAATATTTACCAAAGTTATATATAATAATTCTTTGGAGCGTAAAAACTTTGCATTAAAATAAAATTTCTTTAATTGAAATTTAACAAAAATTAGGAAAGCTTTAAACAAAGAAAATACATAAAATATATGAAATAATAGTTAGATTTCATAACAAATTACAACTTAATACATTTAATTTATTTTCCTAAAGTCATAATAATAAATAATAATAATAATAATAATAATAATAATAATAATAAAAATAATAATAATAATAATAATAATAATAATAATAATAATAATAATAATTATTATTATTATTATTATTATTATTATTATTATTATTATTATTATTATTTTATTATTATATTATTATTATTGAAAGTGAAATTATAAGTTTTTTAAAAATTTGTTTTAATCTTGTTGTTTATTAAAAACATTAGTATGAAAAGAATGTCAGTCAGAGAAGAAACAGAAAGCTAAAAACTTGTTGAATTTTGTTTCGTTAGTGAACTTGGAACTCACAATCAATTAACTACTTTTGGTTTCAACAATTGGTAACATTTATTTAGTTACTCTCCTTTCTTTAACTTGAAGATACTTGAAACCCTCGATAATTAAATTTAATAATTGCTTTTTAAGCAACAGCTTTAATTTCTCTTTGTTGTTTTCTATAATTATTTTTCTCTCATAAGCTTTATCCTGATTTTAGGCTTCGGATTTCCCTATTTGTGCCACTGTATTTTTTTACACGTTATTATTTTCTGGCACTTGAGATAATTCCAATTTTGTTTTGTTTTCCTTTTTACAATCTCAGACATTTCCATTTGTTAGTGTTATCTCCGGCTGCTGATAAAATAGACAACAAGCTTCTCTTTTATTTTCCTGACTTCTGTTGTTTATTCATTAATCTTGACCTAGTTGTCGAAATAAAATAATTCCATTTCAATTTTGTTGTTTTAATTTTTCCCGTATTAATTTTTTATTATTAATTAACAACGACCTTTTCGTATTTCTTTGTTTAACTTTATTGATTTGGTATTTCTATTCTCAATTTTCATTTCTTGTCTTCAATCTTTCTATCCAGACTGCCAGAACGACATAACCGATTTTTGCATTTAATTTTTAATTTTTTTTATTATTTAGGTATCATAAACACTAGTACAAGTACATTACAAGTACTAGACAAGTACGTGAGGGGCAAGTAGGCCTTGCTGAAGTGAATTATTAAATTTTCTCATTTAATTTAATACGTTGCTTTCAGTCAAGGCTTATTAACTTCTCTAACTTTAAACTACTATTATTATTAATTATTTTTATTATAAATATTATTATTATTATTATTATTATTATTATTATTATTATTATTATTATTATTATTATTATTATTATTATTATTATTATTATTATTATTATTATTATTATTATTATTATTATTATTATTATTATTATTTTCTGAATAATTCTATAGTTCAGTAGTAAAGTGCTTTTATATAGCAATTATTTAACAATTATATAACAATCAAGCCCATTTGAATACAAAATATGAGACATTATTTGTATAAAATTCTAAAATAGACATTTGATTATTTAAATCATAACCCAGTTGGAATGTGTAATATTATAGTTTTCCAGGACCGCCAACCGAACTTTATGCTGATTTTCCAGAGAAAAGTTATGTTTTTACAAAGCAAAATATTGAATGTAAAAGTAATGCTTTTCCTAAAAATTCATACTCTATCCTTTTCACTGTACCGACTGGTAATTTTGTTCCGCAATCTCCCCGCAATAATGAAAGAACTTTAAATATTCCCATTATAGCAACTTTGGGTCCAATTTCAATCAAATGCAGTTTGCAATATTTTGTTGCTGGCGGTTATAAAACGAAACGTACAGTTGTAACCAATTTCACTTTAACACGTAATAATATTTTTTATATTGCCCGTTTATATCTGTTATTGCTTCGAAATGAAATTGCTTGTTTTAACCACTTAATGTATATATATATATATATATATATATATATATATATATATGTTGTTTTAATCTTTGGTCAAAAATGATCGGATTTCTTAGGTGAAAATTTAGTGTTTACCTTAAATTGAAAAAAAACATTTTCAGTGGCATATCAACTTTTTTTAATACCTGGGGTGGACGGGGTGAATTAATTAACTGTATTTTCTTAAATATATGTTGTTTATTTGTCAAATATACATGCATAGTAAATATGCTTATACATTTCACGAGTTAGAAGAGGCCTGGGCCATTTAAAAATTATGAGGCCACTTACTGGGCCTAAAATGATGAGAAAAAATACATTGATTTTAGAAGATTTTAAAACTCTGTCTCAGCCTCATTTGGTAAATCGCGATTGGTAGAAAATTTATCTGATATGCTAATGTTTGTTGCTACTAATTTTGACTCTGTTACAATCTGATTCCATTTTTCACGCAAACTGCGAATGTCATTTGTAAGACTTCCAATGTTATTCTTCTCAATGTCTAGAGTAGCGTGCTTCAATGATCAAATTTGTTTCATGAATCAGTTTTAGTATTTTCATCCAAAGGGAAGACACCATAATAAATTCGAACTTGGAAATATATTTTTGAATTGCATAGAATTCTGTTTTAGCGATGTTGTTCAATGAAATGACATTCCATACAATGAGACCGGAAGATGCTGTTTTAAAATCTCCCATCTTTGAGGACTACTACTGAATAGATTATGCATTTGCTGAACCATCAAAAAAGACAGCCTAGACAGAAATTTCGTAATTTTGAGTTATTGACGATTTAATATAGCATTATAGTAACATAGATGGTCAATCTTTAAGTCGGAATTCGATTTATACTTTATCCAGAAAGAGCTAAACAACGTTCAAACAAAAATTAAATGTTGATATTGGTTACATTTTGGTTTCATTTTGGTTTATGGGTGACAACTATTTTATAAGAGTTACAACTCTACAATTCATTTCAATTTACTTAAAAATAATAGTAAAGTAACTGAAGTCTACTTATAAGTCTTCCGAAATTAATATTTAATAAGGCATTTAGATTGTTTTTACAAAATGTGAGACACTTTTTGGAGTCAAGGTCCTGGCCAGGTGGCCCTCCTACCCTCTTGTGATAGGGCCTGTGCTTATATTACAAAACATTATAATGATCTTATTTTTGACGCGCTCAATTTTTTTTTCGTTTTCGACTACCTATTCACTTTTATAATTGAACATCTGATTGATTACTGACTGATTCGATACTTTTTTGTGACATCTATTTTCTAATACAAAAAGTATTTACGTATAAGTTTATATATCAATATTAGAACTCGCCTGTGTCTTGAACTAGCATGAACAATTGCCAGTAAGATGCACTTATGTCTGACACGGGAACGTACATTAAGTGGTTAATAATAAAAACTAATAATTAAATTATTTAACAAATAATCGTTGTGAATAGCTTAGTGTATGTTACTGGATCTATGAATTGTTTATTATTAATTACTATTATACAAAATTAGATCAATCCAAACAGTGACGGCTCTTGGTAGTGCGAGGTAGGGCTCCGAAATCAGCCACTTATTATCATTTTTGATTTATTATTTCAGCTGTTAATGATAAAAGATTTTCTTGTTTCTTGTTTGATCATCCAAATAAAATCCAGACATGTAATAACATGTATGTGTCAAGACATTGATAATATTTATTAACCTTTTCGCGACAAACACCGCATATTCCCGCGGAAAAAAATTGTGACAAACAGTCGAAAACCGTATTTATCCGATTTCAATATATTTAAGCGACGAATATCGGACAATTTCGTTTTATGTGTTAGATTTGTTTATTTGTGTTTATAGTCAAGTTTAAACTTGTCTGTTATTTTATTCCTCATGTACGAACGCTTGCATACTTTATAACTATTGAAGTTTATACATTTATTAAATTAGTATTTGTAATTTCAACAAAACTGTCCGTCTTATAAGCATCTTAAATAGGAAAATTGCACGTCGCGAAAAGATGAATTTAAGTATAAATTCTGTATTATTATATTTAGACAAAAACTCTATAATTTTAACATATAATTGCACTTATTAATCCAGAATGGAAGTGAAACCACCCAATTATGTTTTATTAAATTTAATAATTTTTGAATTTTTATGGCATCATTTTATATTCTAATTCAAATATGACGATACAAATACAAACAAAATTATGTTCACTAATATAATTCAAATCTTTCGATTGACAGGGACCAAGAATTTGAGAACAGAGATGACGGGTAGTCAGGTTCTTGTCGACTGAAGGAAATAATTATTGTTAGTGAACACAATTTTTTGTTTGTATTTGTTTAAATGTGTGAATTTCTGAATTATATAACAGTTTTATTACGCATCCACTCTTTATTTAGAACATAAAGTAAAAGTATTACCGACACATACTGTAAGACGTTTAATTGACCGTGTCAGACTTGTGAAGTAGATCGCAAATTTAGAGCGATATTGCAAATGGGAAACACTGTGCATTTTATAAAATTTTATCAACTTCTATTTTCATTTATACAAACTGAGAGATTTTGGCATCATAAATTCTTTGAGATTCTTTTTGAATCCGTTATTATTGTTTCTTCCACTCGTCTTAACTTTTGGGTTTATTCATTCAAATATTCACCGATTTTTATGTCATATACTTTAATTATTTATTTCTAGACTTTCAAGATTTTAATTGGGGACAAGAAAAAGAAATAATTTTCCATGATACTCTTTTAACATGTAAAGCTAGAACGTATTTACCAGAAAATTTCATTATTTTACAAATCGAGGGTCCATCAGTTTTGAAAGCAGTTGGTCCAAGTTCATTTGCTATAAACACAGATGTCCATGGGGGATTTTATGGAATAATGTGCATATTTATAGTAAATAAGGAACTCGGGATCAATTTTTACCGGCATTATAAATTTTATATTTACGGTATTTTTTTTGAATTTTGAGATATTATTAATATACTTTTAATTCTATAAAAAAAACTCCCATCACAGTACAAATAAAGACATCTCAAAATAGCATACATTAAGTTTTTCTTCGAAGATCTTCGATAATATTTTCATAAATACTGTTGGGATATTAAATATTCGTCGATGAATTGGTCTATCGATCCGACTCCTCGTGTTCAATATTCAGTAAGACAAATTCCCAACAAAGAAATCTTTATTGACAAATATTCACTACGATAAACAATTGTTTACTTCTTGTACACACCCTAAGAGTATCACGAAATAATTCACTGCAATCTGATTAACTTCTTTATCTGTTTACTGCTTTTAACTCGTTTCTCCAACTCGTTAGATTCTCTCTTCGATCAACTGGCAACTTATTTTGTTGTCAGTTCCTTTTATAATTTTTGGCTTCCCATTAATTTGGATTACTGCTATGGAAACAATTTTTCCAGTTCGGACAATTGATTGCCCATTTTACTAATGCCGGTAAACCCATTAAGCTGACGTTCAGCTCTGCGGCCCTTGATTAATGGGTTCGTCGGTAAATAATTTAATTAATTAATTAATTTGTTTTTGGGCTCCCGACCCTTCAATATATCTTATCTCAGTCTAATAATATTTTATTCATCTTCAAAATCAAATTTGCCACTGGTTATCACTTTTCCCCCGAAAACTATTGACTTTTACTTTTTTCAAAATTTTAATTAAATTTAATTGATTTTGATAATTTTTAAATTTTTATTATTTTTATTCATGTTTTATTATAACCCCAACAATACTATTACTCCATTGTTTCTCCAGAAATGGATAATTAGATCGTATGAAATAAAATATTGAAAAATATGTTAGAGCACAAAACAAAAGAGAGTCTAAAATTTGAAAAAACTCAAAACAAATTTGAATAGAAAAATTGAATCTGTTGCAAAGTTGAAGAAATAAACTGTTATTCTTATCAAATTTGAAATAAATTGATTTTGTTATTTAAATAAAATAATTTGAACTAAAAATCTCATATTAGCACATTTTAATTTTTGTGGCACAATTTGCGTGCCATTGGTCCAAATTAATAAATTTTTCAGCCAATAAATAGTTCAGCCAACGGCGCTTTTTTTTAGTAAGAAACAAAATATTTGGATATTATTTCCATAATATAATTCTCATAACAGAAAATGTGTGGCATAACTAAACATTTTATGGAAACATTACAGAATATGCATTAGAGTTATAGCTTGGGGTAGGAATAAATGAGTTTTATAATTCTTTTATAAATAAAGTTTCTTTTTCATTGAAATTACGACCAAGTTAAAAATGAAGTTAGGCTAAGATAATGAAACCCAAAGGTAATCTGGAAAAGAGCAAAATTTTCATATAACAGTTTATTAACTGACCGCCAGTTCCATATTCAACACCTGTTAATATCAAGCAACGATGACATTAACCAATTGGCCAACGTCGCCAACTTTACCGGAAACCCCCCAATGTCATAAGAGCGAATAAAACCCAATTCAAGTGAAGAAAGAAAAATGTTATTTTAACATAAGATTCGGTAAGAATGACACGAAATGCCAAAAGCCATGCTGTTGGTCTGTTTCAGCTAGATCGGGAAAAGGTCAAGAATCTCTTTAGTATCGACGACATGGACCGCATGCTCAGCTCGACAGTCGACAAAAATCAATACACTTTTTGCAATTTCAGTCTATTATGATTACAAGTCGTATTTTTTTGTTAAGTGGGGTCGTCATCGTGTTTTACTATCATGTCCAAGCTCATTGTCCAAGGTTTACAAATAAGTAGATATCTGTCAACGTTTAATTCATAATTTAAAAATGTGTTTGTTAGAGGGGAGTTATCACAGTTTTAGCTGCAAGAAATCTGACATGATCGAAACTGTAAAATACGATTGAGACATTTATGCTGTTGAAATTTCTTGGCATATTTATAAGTAGTATTGTAAAAAATGAAAAAAGCTTTGTGTTTTGACTTTAATTTTTTGAAAAATCAATGAAATATTAAAGATAAACAGATTAAATGTGAACAAAAAATTAATGATTTTACTGATGCTCCCAATAATTCGTGTAAAATAGGTATTAGTGGGGAATATATTTGATTGTGTTATTTGTTATTGTTAAAAATACAAAAATTTTTAAGTAAATATTTATGTGAAATATTCTTTTTCTTAAGACCAGCCGACGCTTTCCTGTATATTCGCGATTCCTGGACAGACAAGGGTGGAGCTCTATTGTCTTCATGATGGTTTCCCTGTGGAAAATGCAATTACAATAATAAAAATGCAAAAGTTTCTGCAGTCAAATCCCATAGATTCGATTACGGTTTATCAAAAAAAATTAATTTTAAAATATGATGGATTCATTTACATTTATAAAATGGAATGCAAAATTGTTTTTGATGAAATAATTATGAATCTTGAATTTAACTTCAAACTGAATAGTAAGATTTGAATTTATAAATAATTTTTTTAAAAAAGTTTGCTAAGGCTGTTACTTCTTTGGAAATTCAGCCTTATTATACGTGTACCCCTCGGTTCCGTGGGGAGTATGCAATCTATCGCAGAGTTAGAATACACCTGTTTCAACTGAATAAAAACTGTGGGGTTAGTGGTGTTTGAAACCTTGACCTCTTACATACAATACTATGCGTCTGCCACTGGTTACCCGTTGCTAAGCAACGTTGGTAATGTAACCAATGGTTCAAAGACCGTCAAAGGTGAGCTTTGTTTCCAAAACGGCTAAGACCCGGTCTGCGGCGGGTTCAGTGTGCTACCGATAGAAGGTATGTGCTCGTCTTGCTTATTTAGGTTCTTTACTCTCTTCTCATCTTTCAGCATTTGATTTATTTTCTCGAACAAAAAATTTTTTATCGTCACTAACTCGATAATCAAATTAAACACAAACATTTATTTCGACATTGAAACTATTGGTATTTACAAACAAGAATCAAAGGGGTTTTTCATGATGTTCACTACAAAAATTATTCACAATTCTCTCTATTTGTCCTTTTGTTGTTGGAGTTTCCTTCGCTCCATCTCTGGTCGACCTGGCCTGGTGTAGGTTTTTGGTTTACCCGTTGGATTCTTCGGACCATGTTGCTCTTTGTAAGCCACCTGGGCTGGTGCGAATACCAAGGGGTAAGTGATAACACTCCCCTCTTGGCTTGCCGCTACAGCAATTTCGAGCCCACGAATTTGGATTTTTTGGGCCTGATTCAAGGCTTTCTCCTCCTGTCATCCCTTTTGAGCCGCATTGATTTTCTGGTACAGGCGTTTTACCCGAGAGGGCTCGATCCACGTAGCCTTTATTCGTTGTAGCTGCACGCATTGTTGATGGAGGTTTGCATTTTCTGTTCTCAGTTTCTTTAATTCTCGCCCGATATCCTTGATGGCGTTCATGACTGAATTAATAAGCATAATTAAATAGGACACCAAACAAACAGAATGAACACGAAACGCGTTTAGTCTTTATTTAATTATACATCAAACTATTCTGATTATATTTTCCTCACTTTTGCTACATTATCTCGACACAAAAAAAACTATCATAAAAAAACTTGCAATCGAACAACAAAAAACAAAGTAACAATTAGCACGTTTATTATTATTTACACATCTATATCACCATGCGGTTCTACTTTTCGATCCTATGCCCAAATTTTCTTCGCGGCATTTCTCGTTTTAGAGGACGTTGCGAGTAGAAGTGTTTCTCGCTCGTCCTATCACTTAAGGCTTCCAGGATGTCGGGCTGCACGAGGTGTTTTAGGAGGGCCAGGTGCACTGGTGTGTTGAGTTCCAAGAGGGCTGGATCCTCTGGGTCGAACGCGATGTTGTAATCCGGCAGGTATCCGTCGGAGCTCGGGATTCGGCCACTGGCTATGTCCCTATTGATTCTCATCAGTCGCTTGCGCTGCAGTCTGGCCTTCCAGCGATACTGAACTGTTGGCGAGCCACCTCAGCTTCGTGTCTAATTTCGTGAGTCGAATTTCTCCTTGGCTCCTTCTTAATGGCTAGAATGGACAGTTCCACGTCCTCGTCATGTCGGATCTTGCTTTGATTAGGACACCCGGATGTGCCATACGTGGATAGGGAATATCCCCGATCCCACAGTGCCTGACTGTAACGTCCCGCGAATTTACTCGTGATTGTCAATGACGTCAGTCCTTCATCCTTTCACTGGGTACCAGAATTTTCTATCACTATTAAATATCATTAAAATTTATATACGACGATATGTTATATATATATATATATATATTTCATCAACCACACAATCATAAAACGTAGAAGTTTGTTTTTCTCGTTGGTTGGCGTATATCTGAATTTCACCAAGTAGGAGTTTTATACCCTTGATTATTGGCCTCCCATATCAATTTAGGATTTACCCCTCTGTTTTTGGAACGGATTAGATAATATTTTTCGGTATTCGTCGGACACCGTCTAAATGTTCCTTTCGAACCTGACCTGACCGTGTCATTCCGAATAGATTAATAATATTTCGAGTTTTTTAATAAAGTTGCGTAAATTCAGTCTATGATATGCCTCGTGTTGGTTAGAAAACATAAGGTACTTGCGGTTCTCTACTGATAGGGTCGATGAGACAAATCATATAAATCTTATCGAATCAACACAGTTGCTAAAGGAAAATTTAGAGGAAATCCGAATAAATATTAGCCACTTACGGCCGCATTCATCTACTATAATATAAAACAAAAATTTTTATTATTCTATACATTGATACTTATAACTGTTATTACCTGAAAATCCGAAATTAAGTTAACATTAGCAGAAATTTTAAAAATAAATCTACACTATCGACATAATATAAAATTAGGAGAAAAACTCAAACTTGAGGTAACTGAAAATCCGAAATTAAGTGGATATTAACAGAAATTTTTAAAATCAACCTAAATATACATAATATAAAATTAATGGAAAGAAAATTCAAACTTAAAATATATTATTTATTAAATTAACTGGAATAAAACCAAGAAATTAGAAAATGAACTGTCTCACCCGACGCATAATCTTCTGAACATGTTTCTTCTTTTTCGTGGCACTAGATTCCTGGAAATTCATATCGCATTTTTTCGTTCGGTTCACGCCTGGACTGATGTTTGCAAAATAATCTCCTACTTTCCTCAAGTTCGATTCATGGACATTTATATCGTAGTTTTTAGTACGGTTTAGGTTTGGCATAGTTATGGCAAAAATAATGGTGGTTCTTACCCGGCACCGAGTATTTATAAGATTGAGTGATTCATGCTCCACGTGATCGGGGTAGGCACTGAAAACTTGTGACAGTTACTGATTGGCTTCTCTTTGATTCCAAATTCGCTTTCCCAGTTATATGGCATGTTCTTGGACCTTTGAATAATCGCGTGGTTTGTCGTGTGTGCATTGCTAGTCGACCGCTTCTTTCCTTCGTAATCAATGCACACCAACTTCGGACACTCTGGAATGGGTGTGAAATTCCATTACACAAAATTAGTCATTATATTACTTTTAGAATTTTCTTTTTATTTGAAATTTGGAAAATTCCACAATACGTCAGTTAGTCGCTTGTACGTTATCGCACCATTTTATTACCTAAATTCTAGATTTTTATTTGAAACTCAGTTAATTCTACAACACCTCGGTTAGTCACTTGTTCACTATTGCACCATTATAATACTTAAATTCTAGATCTTTATTTGCAATTTGGTCAATCGTTTTTGCCGACATAGTTTTGAATATGCTATTTGTTTGTACTTCTCCGTTGATTCAACTACAGGGAAATTTCTTGGTGAGTGTTTTCATTGATTAGTGTTATGATTCTGCTTTTGAGGGTAGCGTCTATGGCGATGAACATTTATTATGCATGGCAAACTATTGCTGGGTCCAAATGGTCGAATGATTTTAGCTTAAGGACATGAGAATGGAATTACTCATCGTATCCTATTTACTCTATGAATAGGATAGATATATTCTTTGTGTTTTATACTTATTTTATGTTTAAAATAAAATGGTTTATGAGTTATTCATTTTGTTTTGTTTTTATATTAGTTTCTATGTCTACTTATCCGTGATTTGTGATTATCTCTATAATTTACTAATAAAACGTTCTTGGTTTTATGTATGCATTATAATAGTCTCTATGTTTAATAAATTATAACGATCTTCTCTATGTCTGTACGATTTACTAATTTATCTTTGGGTTATTTCATTTCCTACGGCGAACTTGGTGTGTTCCTGTTTCATTAAACTCATGCCTTAGTCTGGGTTTATGTATGGTTATTATTGAATAAATTATTTTGGAATTTGCCTTATGATTTGGAATGAGTCTGCTGTATGTCTGTTTCGCGGCCTAACTTAATTAATTTTTCATGTAGGGTGTATTCTCTATATTTTCGTCTAGCGATTTATTGCGAAAGATTGATTGACTGTTATTTTTATGGGTTCTGATCCTCTGCTTTTAATTTTTATGAGTTGATGGATATTTTTCACTACTGGCAGAGTCATATGCTCAATTATGATTTCGCTAACGTGGCTTTAGGGGTTGTTTTTAGATTCCTACTTTTAATTCGTTGACACTAATACGTTGTGTCGACTTCCTCGAGATATTATTAATGATTTTTTAGCGTGCTAGATCTTTACATTTTTTATCAAATTTACCGTCTAATTCCTATCCGTACCGACAAGTACCGCTTTATGCGTATTTAGATTTTTTTTAAATTTCACTAACATGATCGTTACATCGATTTCCGAAAGCCCCCTTCCCTTAAACCAAAAGTTGACCCTAAGATATTCATGTGTTTATATTAGATTTTAAGAGTGCCCACTGGACTACTCTGTGTAATAATTTTAGCCGATATGTGTTAAAATTTAGATCGATTTTTCGGGAGTGAGTGGAAAGGGAGTCAGCCAAAAGACTGGTTCCCGATCTCCCCGCTGCCCTTATAAGCGAAAATGATTTGACGGTCGAGCCCGTCGTTACTCACGGCGAGATCTCTCACGGGCACGAGCTATTGGCGGATGAACCGCACTTACACCACTCGATAGGGATGTATGATTTTAATTACTTGCAGGTGTGTGGCTGTGGGCCGGAAAAATTTCGACAGAAAACAACATTACTACTCTTGAACTCATGTAAATATATTCATAATATATTGGCATAACATAGTTAGATCACTTCCATCATACGTGTATAATATTCATTCAGGCTCACTTTGAAAGTTTTCTCCAATAGTGCTTAGTAATAATTTGAGACAATCGTTCCAGTGCATTGTGATACAATGCTGTTTTTTCTGATAAAAAACGTTAGAGTTTTTTACGAGAAAAAGTGATCCCTCACAAGTGATTAAATTTATGCGAAAATGAATTGGTATTTATACCTATTCTGTTACCATAACCTTGCGTGTTAAATTTAATGCGATAAAACAAAATTTGACCTTGACATTATTTGTATAATCTAACTCTAATTTTATTATTATCTTGATTGAATTTGACAATTTATTCATTAAATTTTTAATTAAATTATTTTTAACCAAAATTACTTTATTTTAATTCAACTTTATTCATTAATTCTTTGCTTTTACGTAAATTGTCAATTTTTCGGTCAAATTTTATGTTATTTCGTGGCGATCTTGATGCATTTTGTTATTATTTTAATTTATTTTTATGTTTTTTAATTTTATATCTTAATTATGTCTTTCTCGCATTTTAAGGTGTTTACTTGATGTTTTATGGGTTTGATTTTAAATCTGCATGTTATGTTTGCGTGCTGTTTCCAATTCATTTAAACAAAACTTAGTGCTAGCCCAACAAAACTATAATAACATACAACAAATCAATAACGTTATATTATAGAGACGTACATGCTTACCTGTGTGGGTAGGTAATTTGTTCAAATGAATAAGAACTTATATTATAAGAAGAATGGAATTTGAAGAAAAAAAATTTAACACAGACATAATACATAGTGAATAATGCATACAAACTGTCAAAATCTAGAAATGTCCAGATGAATACTAACTAATATATTACTATTTTTTAAACAATTTTTAGATAATTTTATTAAAAAAATTTGCGGCGAAAATTTTTAAAGAAAATTCAAGTAACTCTACTTTGAGTTGTCAAGATAATTATGAAATAATTTCGTAAGATATTTCATGAAATTCAATCAATTTAATATTTTTACAACATTTCAGATATTTCAGAAATATCCGTCGAAACTCGAGATTTTTGAGATGAATAAATAGCAATGTTAGATTTACCTTAAAGTTGAAATAAATTCATTTTTACAGCATTTGGAATTTACTTGGAGCAATGGAACCAGGACCTTCAAAAGTTGAGTTGACAAAAACAAAAAACGTAAGTTTTTAGTTAACTTAAGTTTAAAAATAATATTTTTATAGAATTTCAGAAGTAGACAAAATCCGAATCATGCCATTGAAAATGTGAAGATTTTTATAAATTTGGGAAATTAATTGGAATCTCAAAGCCTCAATAAAATCGATAAATATCAAAAATTTGGATTTATTTCGAAATGAAAAAAGATGGCAGCCGAAATGAATTTCCAAGGAACAGAGAAATAATTTATAGGAATTGTGAGAATATAATTAAATTAATTCATAAAATAAATAACTAAATAAATATTAAATAAATAAATAATTAAATAAATGTATATTGTGGATTGATGTGGTATGTAAATTCCTTATGCTTACATTACTTTGCGTTTAATATAATTCCTCAACAATTGTGTTAAAATATTACGAATAAAATTTTGAGATTTTGAATTTTATAAATATTTATTATGGACGTTATTAATACTAAAAATAACACTTCTAACACGAATATTGAAACATTTTGGTGAAAAATGAATTTTCTTTAATAAATTTTACTTATAAATTTATATGACTTAAATCAAAAAATAAATTTAATAATTGAAATAAATTGACAAAAATTCAATAAAATTAATTAATAACTACAAATTGTAAAGAGAAAACAAGCAACAAAATGAATATGGAATTGCTTTATCTTGATAGTTTGGTCGAGATAACGAATAAATCACCGGATAAGTTAAAAAAATATAAATGAAAACAAAATTGAGTGTTTTCACAGATAGCAGGAATGAGTATAAATGACTGAGGTTGAAAAAAGGAAACGAAAATGACATTGGAATTATCTCTTAGTGCCAGCAAATAATAATCTATAAAATGTAGCGACACAAATAAACAAAAAAAGAAAGTCTAGAAAAGACAAAATATAAAAATATTTGGAGAAAACTTTAGAAGTGGAGAAACTGTATAATATGGGTTAAAGAAAGCAAACAGAGATTAAACTTACCAGAAAATTGATGCTAGTATTTTGAGGAAGTTTTGAGTCTTTAGTTGTGAATATTTTGTGCGTTGTGGAATAAAGTTTCATAATTTGTCGTAACACTCCCTATGGCGAGAAAATTCATTTTCTCTTCATGACATTATGTGTTATATCTATAATATCTATTAAATATGAATTAAGGCAATTACTTTTTAAAATTTTATTAATTAACAAATGCGAAATATTTTAACAGACTTAATCACATGAATTAAAAATATCAATGACATTAATTAATTTATGCTTTTTTTAAGTTTATAAGATATAACTTACGAACATAATTAGTTCATTAATTATATCATACTATGATAACCTAACTAAGATGAATGTATACCAAATTGGAAACAACCATCCCAGTGATCACCTCCAATCGGAACAGTGTTCAACAGATATCTCTGTATTTGTATTGTCTGCAAATCATATGAATTCAAACAATCTAAATCTGATAGCATTGGCTTTTCTACGTCTCTTTTGTCTTAACTGATTTTCTTTACTTGCCATGGAATTTCTACTGATTATATTAAACTGTTTTAATTTAAGAAGTTTTTGAGAATTGAATAACAGTGTAAAAACTGCATTATGTCCAACTCTAGGTTTTCATATTTGTCCTACCTAACAATAAATTCTGTCATCATTATCTTTTGATTTCACCTTTGACTTTTTATTGAATTCAAAAATTTTCATATTTATAATTGTAAAAATATATATTATATCAATCTTTTTTCTTTGTACACAATATTTCGGCACAGCTTTTATCAAGAGTGTATTTCTAAAAAAAGATTTGCTCTTCAGTCTTGCAGTTATAAATATGGAAATTATTGAATAAATATAAACTAAAATAATGATTTAGTTTCATTTTTTTCAACACATCAACAAATCCTAGATGAGTAAAATTATTTTTTTGGTCACCTTTGATTTGTTTAAGGACAAAAATTGAAAAGGTTTTTAAATACACTCAACTAAATTGGTAAAAGAAAGCCAAAAATTTATGTTGAAAAAAAATAATTTTTAAAGTGAAAATAAATGAAATATCATCCTGTTCTTTTGAATAAATCTGAATCTAATGAAACAAAAAAAAATTTAAAATAACTGTAATATTTTGACTAGAATTTTATAACCTGTTGAGTAAAGTTTTCAAGCCGACCAAGATTATTCATTTATAGTATTTTTTCTTTTAGTATTGTTACTTTAGATCAAGATGGAATTTTACTTCAAGGATCTGGAATCAAAAACAAAATGTGTGAAGAAGATGTCTTGAGACTGAATGGATTAGAATATTCCCAGAGATTTTGGGTTGAAAACGCAGTGGACATTTATTTTTCAGAATTTAAAATATGCATAGCGTTTTATTGTTTTGCCAATTTTATTGCTGTGGCTTTTGTCCTGGTCCACATGTATGCGATTGACCGTGACTTAGTTATCGAATCAACCGTTAATTCTATGAGTCGTCGGCATTGCGTCATGCGTCTGTACAAAAAGCTGAATGAAATGGCATTGTTTAAAGTAAAATCGTCGAAACACGCGAATATGGATAAATTAAGAAGTAAATTTGAAGCTTATATAGTGAAAGACGAAGATATAATCGTAGAACCTTCAACGTAGAAGACAAAAGTATCAAGATACCAAACACATAGAATAAATAACAATAAATTTTATGTTTTCATTAAAACGAAATTTACTTTTATTTTTATTTGTTGATTTGTAAATTTTAAATTGAAATGTTAATTATATTTTAAATAAAATTTGGAAATTTAATTTTATTTTTGTAACAAGTCATTTTTAATGGATTACGATGAAAATGCAGGAGCAAAAAAAGTCACATTTATATCATGAAGTATGAAATGCGTTCTTCTGTTCATAGGCAATGTGTATGGCTATTTTCCAATTGGTCATTCTACAAAAATATCAGAAACATAAAAATATTAAATTTGTGCTGCAGAAGATAGAATATTACTGACATCAGTGAGTGATTTGTGTAGATCTCAAGATTTGTTACTTGACCAACAATCTGTATATACAAAATACCCATTCTCTATCTGTTTATGGGATAGTCGAGGCAAGCATCAACATGGGATAAAGAAAATTTGCTTCAATATTTATAATTAACTAATTTAAAAATGTTCAGACAATATATAAGAGGAAAAATTCAATTAATTTGATGAGAGTGATGAGGATTCGATCACCGAAAGCCAAAGAACTGAAACCAATAGATGAAATTGAAAACGACAATTACAGAAACAAAATCAACTTCACATAATGGTTTCGAGGTTTCTTGGCATTATTTCATGACTTGATTTTCTAAACCTTATAAACCTAAAAATGCACCTAGTGACCAATAAAATTTTTAATGTAAACTTTCTCATTTTAAATTAGTTTACAGATTTACAAGTAATTCAAGTGTTTGAAACAACATACACAGGTAAGTAGTCGTCCTATAAAGCGTCTTTCACCTACCGCTCCATTATAGTTATCGGGAGAATGTTTTCTCACCCTCTTACTATTTAGAAAATTCGTAAGTAGTCATACCAACCCTAGAAAAACTACTTAAAAATAAATTGTCTGAATGAGTTAATATACGAAATCAAAACTACTTGAGATTTAACACACCAATAACAACCAAATATATATTCAGATTTCTCACTCACTTAGCTACTATAGTTTTAGATATAAATCAAATCAAATAAAAATCATCTGAATTCTCTTTTAACTCGAAATTTATATCAAACGTCGAAATTCAACAAACTACTCGTCAATAGCACCAGCTTCTTGCTAAGAAATTCCTACTTCTCTCATTCACGATTATGCCCAGAAAATCAACAAAACTCAGACGAATATCGCGATGCTGAAATCGCAGCCTTAAAGACAAAGCTGTAAAAATTAAAAGAAAAGTTGCATAAGGTCACCAGAACTTGGTTCCAGAAAAACCGGTTCAAAGAGCTCCAGATGAAGAACCAAAAATTGGTTCAAAATCGGAATAACCTACTAATGGAAAGTCCAATCCAATAGTTGGTGATGGCCGACCAAAGCAAGGAATTGAATCGGAGTTGAAAGAGACAGTTCCGAAACGTGGTATTCCCCAGTTGAAAAATATGATCTTTGGTTATCATGTTAACGATGAGTCTCAAACTAAGCTTATCCGATACCTAGAGCCTTCGTCAAGGCTAAGTTTAAGAATAACCTTCAATAACACCCACGATGTCGCGAAGAAAATAACACCATCTTGAAGGGCAGCATCTTCAAGTGGTTAGAATGCAACACAGAACCCTAGAAAATTGCAATTGTAACGGATTTCAACATCGATAATTAGTGCAAATGAGGCTCCATATCACGATCTTCGCGAATGATCTACAATTGCCCTGAAAGAACCACTTATGATGGACAAGGTAGACATCTAAGAGTCCCTAGAGAATGAAAGTCACTTACTCAAATAAACCATCAGATCGCATATAGCAACGTCGTATGTTACCGTGGAAATCAACAAAAACAAGTAAATCCATTTTTGAAACAACTTTCTTTTTCTTTGCAACTAATAATATATGTAGCATTTTTCATGTGAATTACTACTTGGTTAAGTTCTTTTAGTCAACCTGTAATTGTAATATATATTACGGACGTCCACCAAAAATAAGCAATTATTGACACTCCTCACCTTTTCCCCATTTGTCCATTTTACGAAGACCCTTCACCCTTTCTTAAGGGACTTCCTTAATGGATGCTCCCTTATTTGGGGATCTATGAAGAACTGAAGACGTGTAAGAGAGATATACTACACTGTTCACATTCTACAGGATTCATTTTTCCTTTCTAAAATTCAATCAAACCAAAGCAAGCAGGTAAATCTAGGATTCACAAAACACAATCAAGCAATCAGCACGACAAAACAAAGCGACAAACTAATCGACATTCAACTAAAACAAAGAACCGCAAGCAAATACTCAACAATAACCGATCAGCGAAAAGAACAAATCAACGCAATGTAAATTAACAGAAACTGCTCTCAAATAGTCAACAATTATATTTTTATAATTTCTGTTGATTATAATAATTAAATTTGATTCAAATTTTAAAAACTTTCTTAAAATTATTAACGAATTTACAGTTTACTTTTAAATTCGATAAGAAAACTTCTTTAGTTCTTTGATCAGGTTTCGTAATTTACATTTTTACTATCGTTGATAGATTCAATAGAATTTTCCTCTACCGTTGACAGCTGAAACCTATAAATCCCTAATCCGATTATTCCACCTACACCGCCAACGGAACGATTTGTAATTTGAAAGCATTTACTTCTTTATTCACTTCATAATTACTGATTAAATTGCACTGCATTATATTATTAACGTCTGATAGAATTCTCTAATTTTTCAAACTCAACCGACAGACAAGAAAATGCGAAAGCTTCAAAATACCAAAAATAAATGATTTTGTAAAGAAAAACTTCCTTGGTTTTGAATAATTAAAGTTTCTTGTAAAATTAAAATTGCAGCAAAAAAATTTTCAAAAAATCAATAACAAAAAGTTTTTCGAAAAATTTATTTATTATTATTAATGAGGATTTTTCTTTTCTTAGCAATCAAATCATTAATTTCATAAACCGGAATATTGGATTTCATAATCTGCAACCGACTGCAATCGTCCTTGTTCTCTATATGGGGATAAATAAATAAATATATATATATATATATATATTTATGTGTGTGTGTGTGATTAATAAACCAATGAAAAATCACTATATATATATATATATATATAAATATATATTTAATACCTGATGTCGACAGTTCCATGGAATCGGCAACGGAAACCGATCCGTAACCGGAATCAAGATTCGCCGAATTATCCGATATCCCGTAATCTAGATTCGACTCAAATATTATTAAACGAACCATGGAAGGATTAATTTCCGGTTGACTAACCAATTTTAAAAACAATCCAGAATGACTTTTCTGGCACAACCACAGCTTATCTAAATATGGATTAGGAAATATAAAATTGCCAACGAAAAAATCCTTTTGTTAACAAAAAGAGTCAATTCACAGATTCGATATGAATATATGAATATAGAGATAGATAAGATATACACTAACGTGAAAAGAGATAAATTTGCACGTGTAACATGTGCTAGAACTCACAACAACCGAGGGTATCTCGCCCTCTCTCTCCCTCTGTTTCAGCGGTTTTGTGAGTGTATTAATAAATCACAGATTTCTCTCCCAAGAAATGAGAAGAAGAACGACAGAAATCGAATCGATAAAATGTATATTATTATCATTATTATTATAGAGTCATAATAAATAAAAAAACATATTATCAAATAATCTAACCTCTTCTTGTGGAGAAAAAAGCAAAAACAAATTTTTTAGAGAAATAAGAAGATAAAATTAGACTAACCATTTAACTAACCACTTAAAATTGAATAATTATTTGGCAAAAAAATTTATTTATCTGACACTCATTGACGACAATCGAGTATCTAGAAATGACAATTTACCAACAGTAATTCTAAGCTTTTTATAGCATTTTTATAAAATGTGTGAAGTTTCAATTATGACTTTAATTTTAATATTTATTTCATTTAGTGGGGTAGCATACATTAAGGACGTCCCCTAAAAAGGATGGTAGGGTCTTCGCAAAAGGTAAAAATGAGGACAATAGGGATGTGGGTCCAAGTGCTTAGGTTATCCCCACAAGCAATCAGCAGCTTCAGTTACAACAATATACACTTTCATTGAAATCTGCATTTCAGACTATTATTTAACAAACGCCTCAATATTATTTATAGAAATGATTTTTAAAGTTTTTCTATTATCTTTTTTATATACTATATGGTAATCTGATTCATATTCAAATTTTGTAGAAAATATCATGTCACTTATAAAGAAATCAGAGGTGAAAACAAAAAAGTGTTTATAATATATATGGTATGTAAGTAAGCGGCATGTTTCAGGTTCTTTATTTTTCCCATTTGATCATTTTAATTATGTATGCAAGTTTTTTCTATTTTTCATCCACTACACATAATTTTGAAATGAAATTTAGCCTATATGCTTATAAATTATTTAAATTTCTTCTGAAAATAAAGGATATTTATTTTTGGAGGGATGCTCATGAAAAGAGAAAGGGGATAAAAAATTGCTTATTTTTGGCGGGACGCCTTTAATGGATGCTCTCTAGTTTCAATAGAAATTTATATTGGGTATTTGGTTATTCAAGGTCACATGTCTCGGCTATGGTACTTAACGAGGGCGTAGAAAGATAAAAGATATCAATATTGTAGGTAAAAAACAATGTCATGTGACGACTCGATTTATTTTGAAATTTCCAGTTAAATTAAACGGAAAATCGGATTTACTCACAAGCACGGAAGAAAAGAATTTTTGAATTTGACCTCACCCTTATAAACCAAAGAAAATATTATTTAGTGGTTGGCTTTTAAAAACTTTTTTCATCGATCATTAGTGTTTACAGATCTTCTAGGAAAAATTTAAATTTACTGTTAAATTTTTGAAATGTTAAATATTTTGTAGCAAAATCACCAACTCAGGCAATCAACGGTAGATAACTGGCGGTGAGTTAGAAAGCTTGCATCTATCTAATGGTATACTCTTTGGCTTACCGAATCTGTAAATCCCACTGTCAATGGATAGCTCCTTCATGATTTCAATCAAACAGAATTGATCAACCATTATCACAGTTTATTTGTTTCCATCTCAATGAGTAATATATCTTAGTATTATCACAGACATTTATATCGATTTTAGCGTTTATAAACCAGCTATTAATGCATTCAGTTGGCAGTGAAATTCTTGAAATTTCATTAAGTTTCCAATTATTTATCTTTGGATGTTAGTCAAATGCCTGTATGTTTGGTTGCGATTGTCACACTTTAATCGTCATTTAATAAAAACTTATTAATATAAGTAGAATTGATAAATATTTACAATTTATATCAAATACAGTCGAACCTGTTTAATTTGAACACTTTGCTTTCTGAACATAAACATTTTCTAACTATAAGGATTTAAATGAATAATTTTATTTCGACTTTTATATTGACCTGTAAAATGGAGAAAACACTGATAAATTGAACAATTTTAATTTTTTCGGTCCTTTGGTGTTCAGATCGAACAGGATCGACTGTATTAGTTAAATTAAATAAAGTAAATGTAAAAATTATGTTTTTATAAATTGATTTTCCCTTTACATAATTTTTCAAAAAATATTCCAACATGTCCAATGAAGAATCAAAGGTTTCTGCTGAAGTGGAGGAAATTGAATAACTTCCCGAAATCTAAGTTGCTACCATGATGAGGCGTTAGCGACGTCCTCCACAACTCATATCAGTTGACTGCACGAATTTCATGCGGGATTTGCGTTGGTTTTGAAGGATTGCTGATTTTGAGATCAAAATCTACGCCCAAATTCATTAGAAATTATTAATTGACAGTTGCTATTTGTTGAGTTCAAAACTTAAAAATCCTTTTTAGTGGCAAAAATCGGTGTTAATACTTGAAAATCCAATTTATTTAAAACCAATCCTTCTGTTCTTTGTAATATATTATTAATGTAAATAATAACTTGATCATAGAATCGGAAATAATGGCCAGTTTTAATGTTTGAGAGAGATGACTTTTCATGACTTATTTGATTTCCATAAAGCAATACTATAACTAATCAAACTGAAATCCGACTTTGATCGTATAAATTTAAATAATCAAAAATCAATAATAATTGAATTTTTAAAATTAAAATGCAATTAAAAAATTTTTTTTTAATTATCATAGAAATTTTGCTATTAATACGACATCACATTTCTCAAACCCTTACAACTGTCTAAGCTTTGTACATATACAAAGTCCTATTTAAATATACTTATTTTGAACGAGGAATTATTTTTAATCATGATTTTTTAAATATTTTAATATCAAGGTTAGTTTTGTCCATATTAATAAAAGTCAACAATCTGTTTATTTAATTAATTATATTTATTTAATTATTTTAAATAATTTTACCGAAATTCACTATATAAAACAAAACTGTAAATTAAAAATAATTTAAAAAATTTAATTCGTAATTTATTATTAAAATTAAAGTCATTCATTAAATGTTTAAATTAATATTTTTTTTGAAAACTTCACACAATCAAGTATTTAAATTTTTCTTAGAAAAATGAACATTTTATTAAAACCAAATAAAAAAACTAACCATTTTGCAATTTTATCCACAAGGAATATTCTTTATATTGTGCATCACAAATTTCAAGAATAACAACAGGATCAATATCTAAATCATTATGAAAATTTATGGTTTTAGATAAGCCATTTTTAAACATCATAGATAAAACATTTCCCGATCTAATGACAGATATAAACACCTTTCTACAAACCGATAAACTAACTTAAGAAATTCCAATTCCACATTCACGCTTTCATTACATTTCAAGCAAATTACTGGATAATACATTTTATTTTTGGTAAATTTAGGAAACGCTTGTGGTATATATGGGAACAAAATTGCATCTCCTTTAACAGACTTAGTAAATGATTTATTGCACTTTATACATTTGAATGTTGATAAATATTCGACTAAAAACATATCATAAATGTCTAGTCTCAAAAGAAGTTGATTAAATATATTCTGAAAAAAATAATCTTCTGAGTTTTTACTTAACGATAGCTCCGTGCGCAATTTTTGGATCACATCCTTAAATAAATATAACGTAATAAATTGTTTGGTGGACTTGAGATAAGCTGATGAAATTTCGGAAACAATTGATTTTTCTGAATACTTAAACAATTGTGGAGCATAAATTATAATTGATGTACAAATTCTTAATTGTGGAGTTAGACTTCCATAAGTAATAATATTATAAACGTATTCTTCAACAGCTACACTTTCTTTACGTATATTAATTATGATATTTTTACATAAAAAATTGGAGCATAATGAATAAACCACTTCATTTTGATTGAAATAACTTAATTGTTTAAAACATAATTTACAGCAATCCATTAAAATTTTAAATTTTAACAATAATTATTAATAAATACACAGCTTTAAACAATTGAAAATTGAGAATTTAGTTTTAATTAAAATGATGTTGATTTTACAATTTACAAATGAGAAATCATCTTGGTTAGTAAGGATTTTCAATTTTAATTTTCAATGTATTTGAAAAATAAATTAAATTGTACCAAAACATTAATTTAAAAATTAATTTTTATTTTTGTGTTTAAATTTTTCATTGATGATTTCAAAATTAAATTCTCAAAATATTTTGTGCCAAAAATTATTAATAGAAATAATTAATGCTTGTTTTATTGACAAATATGTTTTTGGATGATTTTCAAATTCGGTCCACTTTTTGAAATCTGTTGATATTGTTGGGCAAAGACTTAGTCTTGTTTAAGTGAATCGGAAATAACATGCAAACACATCAATGCATATTCAAAATCAAACCTATAACCACCAACTAAACAGCCTAAAATATTGCTGGGCATCTGATGGGAAAAAGATATAAGATTTTCGTGGGCACTTTCAAGGGATTCCCACCAGATGCGAGCACAAGAGATATAACCATTGTGCTGGGCAATGATGAGTACACAAAATAGTTTAAGCTGCCTAAATGTTACTATTCCCACCCATCGCCTGCATAAGAATTTTGAACCGCTAGTCACCCGTCAAAACTGACGTTGGTACTGTGAACTAGTGGGTGGAAGGTTAGCAAAAGGTGAGCTCCTTCTCAAGAACTGCTAATGCCCTAACCCTCCTCAGGTTCATGAGCTGTCATAGAAGACTTCATGCTCTACTTAATCGGTCCCCCTTTCTTTTATCCATCTATTTAGTTAATAATTTATCTAATCATTTGAACATTTCGTACTCCATATCCAACAACTTCAACTCACATCCAAACATCAATAGCAAATTTAACATTGAAGTTAACATTAACAGATTTTATTAAGTTTAATAAACAATTAACATTGATAAATTATAGTCAAATTAAATATATGATCACAGAGTTAGAGGTGCTCAACATTTTCAAACGAATAAGAGTTAGAATCCATTGGCGTCCAAAATATGACCCAACAGGCGAGCTCGTTTCAACTTAAACTGCCGCTCCCTTTTCTTTTTACTTGGTCGGTTTTTCCTTCGGTTCCTTTTAGGTAAATCCCCTGGTGGACGGGAGGAACCTGGTGTCATAGTCCTTACACCGTCATCTTTTCCAATGACATTCCGCAGTACGATGGCTTGTTGTTCTGCCGATAGTATGACTCCGCTCTGCATGAGGCCTGTGCGGATGTCGTCTCTTAGTTTCAACTCAGCCACTTGTTTCTCAAGTCCCTGGGCCTTCTGCTCGGCCAGCCGCAGGGCTTTATCTTTCTGGCTTAACTGGGCCTTCAATGTATCCATTTCTACTCTTAACTTGTTTGCTGCCTCGGGACGAAGCCACGTTTGCTTCATGTAGCAGCACTTCCGCACCATGGCCTCCGCCCTCTGGGTTTGAGCTATTGCTGTTTGATGGTAGTCGGATATATCCTTGCGAAACTTTTCTAACATCCTTCTGTGTGAGTCCACTGAACAAAATATTTCTTTTTAGTTTTATCTTTATTAAATCTAATTTATACATAATGGGTGTTAATATAATTTTATATTTTAAACAATATCTCTCGGGTACATATTATGCTATCTAGATGGAGGAAGGGATGGGTATGCTCCCTTTATTTCCTTACACGCCCTGGAGGCATCTATCACTGTACTCATGGCCATCTGATTGTAGGGCGACTTAAATATTTAGATTAAATTCCACATCCGTTGGTCGAGTGATTGGTTTGCGTATAGTTAATTTGGACTTTTCATCGTAGACATCAGAATATGTGAAATTTTTCAATGATCAATTTTCCGGTGATTTAGTGATAATTCGGAGTTTGTTCTACTATATTGTCTAGTAAGTCCTTTTTATGCGATTATTCCTTATTATAACGAATTTTCTTTAGTTGGCGATGGATGTCACTGCTAAACATGCCGGGAACGAATTCGAAAACCTATTCCTGTTTTTGGTTATACTGATCACTTTGGATTATTTTAGCCGATGAATTATTATTTCTATGTCGATGCTAATTATTCGCAAGTGGGGTTAGTAATTTTATTAATTTATTTCGCATAATTTTGTAGAGATTGTAGGGATTTCAATGGGGTTCTATTAATTCAGGTATCCTATATAATTTGGTGGAAGAATTAATTTGATCAGTGGTATTCATCTTTAATGGAATAAAATTGTCTACTCAATGAGTTTTTATTTTTCTCTTTATTCATATTAACTCGATTGTATTTATTACGTTTCATAAATCCTATAAATAATGCATAATTGGTGCGGTAACTCATCACTTGTTCCGATGATTTGGGTTAATTATTAACCAAGCAACAATCTCGATGGATACTTTATGGATTTTCGATACAAGACAGTTTGGGGGTGGTATGATCGCAATAATCGCTTAATAGTTAGAATTATGGTACTAGCTTGAAAAGTTATGGTTGGTTTTCCATTATTATTGATGTCGTTCTTTATGAGGGTATTCGAAAAGGAGTGCGTTTGCTAACTTTACCGATGGATATATTCTAACTTGGAGTTAATTAAATTCTCTGCTTTACTGAAGGTTTAGGGTGAGTTGGTTTCAATAGCTATCAGTACAATTATGTCCTTATCGGGTTTCCTAATAACTATTTAACAATAACGTTAATTTATAATTTCCTTTTTTAAATTCATATCAAATTTAGATTTATAAAAATAATTCTTTAATTACATAGCGGTGATTCCGTCTTTTATAAGGGCGTTTGAGAAAGCGCGACCCATTTCGGACTTAGAATCTGATTAAATTCTTTACTTTACTAGATGTTTGAGGTGAATAATCAAAAATCTTTAGTTTAAAGTTAAGTTACTTCGTTATTTCATTTTCATAACAGCGATTTCACATTGATTTAATCCCCTTAACCTTTCCCTTTAATAAGCCTTAAATGCATTTTATGTTCATATTATATTTAATGAGTGCCCACTGGACTACTCGTGTGATGATTTTGAGCCGTGTGTAAAGTAATTTAAGTCGAATTTAAAGAAAGCGAGAAACGAGGAAGTAGCCAAAAGACCTCTTCCATATTTCTCCTTTCTTCTATACGGGGTAATATTGACGTTCCAATCCCTGCGTTCCGCACGCCGGGTCTTCACGGACACAGATCATCGGCGATATTCCACGCACTTACACGAATCTGAATTGTATGTTGATTTTACTGACTTGTGATGTGTCTTGGCTGTGGGCATGAAAAATTTCGACAAATAAATTAATTAATTTTATGAAAAAACAAGTTTAATTTTAACATTATAAATATTTATTAATATATTAAAAACAAGATACAAATTACTTGACCAAAGAATTCAATAAAATCATAAAAATACATCTCCCCCCACGCCGACATCCAAGCAGAGCTCTACCGAGGTTGCGAGGACGGGACGTGGAGAGAGAGTTTCCAAATAAAACTTCTGCTCACCTAAAATTGAACTTAAATAGATTTTTAAACAAAACTCAAAAATGATTTTTGATTTGAAAAACGGTTAAATTTTATGTGAAAATGTATCGGTATTTATACCTATTTTCTGTCCCTAACCTCGCGTGTTAATTTTGGTTTAGTAAAACAAAATTCGACCTTGTTATTTTCTAGTGTATTCTAATCATTATTTTTATTATTTTTTCATTTATTTTGCTAATTTTTTATTTAAAACTTTTATTGAATTATTTCTAATTCAAATTCTTTGATTTAAATTTCATTTTCATGAACTTTTATTGATTTATCAAATTTCGGTCGAATTTGTTGGGTTTTCATGTTATGTTTGTATTTGTATCGTGCGGATCTTGTTGCATTTTGTTATTATTTTAATTTATTTTTATGTTTATTATTTTATATGTAATTATCTTTTTTCTCATATTTGATAGGGTTTAATTGATGTTTTAATAGGTTTATTTTAAATTTGCATGTTATGTTTGCATGTGTGTTACCGATCCATTTAAACATTTTCCAAGGCCGTATGTGTTCTGGCCCAAAAATAATAATAATGATAATAATAATGAGGATAATAATAATAATAATGGTAATAATAATAATAATAATCATGGTATTAGTAGTAATGATGATAATAATTATGATAATAGTAATAGTAGTAATAATGGCAGTTATAGTAATAAAGATAATAATAAAGGTAATACATATAATAGCAACACTGATAATGCTAGTAATAATAATAAGGAACATTGTAGTTATGATAGGGATAAGAGTAAGAGAACTAGTGTGTGAATACTTAACATAACCAAGGGTGTACCGACCAAAGAATAATCTTCGACATGGACAACGATAAGAAGGACTATGGGAATGGACATAACAATGAATGATATGAGAGTATAGGTTAACATTTGAAAGAGATAGGAGAGTAATGGGACCTAAGAATCAAAAGCGAGCACAGGTCTTCTATCGACAGCTCGTTAGACCCAGAGATCGTTCGGTCAATTATAGCATTAGCAATAACGCTCACTTTTTGCGGACGATCTACTCACTCGAACACAGTTCCAACGTTGCTTAGCAACGGGTGCCGAGTGGTAAGCGAAGAATAGTTGTATGGGGTACCTGGGTAACAACCATATAGTTTCAAAATATCAAAACCCAGAAACCCACCATATATCATGATTGTTTGTGTGTGTGTTTTGATGCAGTAAAACAAGAAATTTCTAGAATATTCCAAAATTATAAAATTTTTTATTCTTTTCGATTTAAATTTAAATTTTTACATTTTTATATATCAAAATTTTTTATTTATTTTATTTTTCTTTAAATTTCCTTTTTTATCTAATTTTAAATTTTCTGTTCAAAACCACATAGGCGTTATCGTGTTGGTTAAACAAAAAATGGGCTTTATCAGTTTTTGCCCAACAATTGGATACCCGATAAAATGACGTTGGAAATGTATTCCAATGGGCGGTTTTTAGTGTTGGGCCAGAACAAGGTTTTGTTTAAATGAATTAGTAATAGCACGCAAACATAACACGCAGATTTAAAATCAGACCCTTAAAACATCAAATAACCACTTTAAAATACGAGAAAGAAATAATTAAAATATAAAATCTAAAACAAAAATAAATTAAAATAATGGTGGCTTTATGGGTGTTGATATTTTGAAACTATATGGTTGCTACCCAGGTACCCCATACAACTATTCTTCGCTTACCACTCGGCACCCGTTGCTAAGCAACGTTGGAACTGTGTTCGAGTGTGTAGATCGTCCGCAAAAAGTGAGTGCTATTACTAATGCTATAATTGACCGAACGATCCATGGGTCCAACGAGCTGCCGATAGAAGGCCTGTGCTCGATTTCGATTTTTAGGTCCCATTATTCTCCTATCTCTTTCAAAGGTTAACCTATACTCTCATATCATTTATCTTTATGTCCATTCACTTGGTCCTTCTTATAGATGTCAGTATTCATGATTTTGTAATGGCGTGTGAACCCTTTGTTATGTAAGTATCTGCACCATATCTCTCTTACCCTTATCCCTATTATAACTACAATGTTCTCTATTATTGATGCTAACATTATCATTGTTACTATTATATGTATTACCTTTATTAATTGTTAATACTATCACATTTATTATTATTCTTATTACTATAATTACCATTACATTTATTGTTGTTACAACTATTATTGTTATTACTATTATCATTACTAATTATTATTATTATTATTGTTATTATTATTATTATTATTATTATTATTATTATTATTATTATTATTATTATTATTATTATTATTATTATTATTATTATTATTATTATTATTATTATTATTATTATTATTATTATTATTATTATTATTATTATTATTATTATTATTATTATTATTATTATTATTATGTTTTTGTAGGGATCCGTCCTTATTTCTCAGCTTTATAAGATATTTTCTTTTGTATTTTGTATTTATTTTATTTTACTTTTTATGTTTTTGATTTTATATTTATTTATATTCTCTCAGATTTTAAAATGTTTAGTTGGTGTTGTATATTGTATTTTAAGTTATCTTGATGCTGGGTTTTTGTGCTGTATTGCTGATGCATTTAAACAATTCTCAAGGCTATTTGTGTGCTGGCCCAACAATAATAACAAGATGCACCAAATTCCGCACGAAAAAACAGAAATAACAAGAAAAACACCGAAATTTGACCGAAAATGGACAATTTATTTAGAAGAAATTAGAATTAAATAATTTTAATTGGAAATAATTGAATTAAAAATTAAAGAAACAAATTGTCAAATTAAATCATGAAAATAGTAAAATTAGAGTTAGATTACACAGATATTCTCAAGGTCAAATTTTTTTTTACTGCACCAAAACTTACAAGCAAGGTTAGGGTCACAGAACAGGTATACATACCGATTCATTTTTACAGAATAAAACACTATTTTTCACTCGTGAAAAACGACAAAATTTTGAGAGATCAAACACTCGTCTTAGCGACAAACTTGTGTGGAGTTTATGATCTGGATAACCTTGACCCCAGATATAATTCCTATTCGCCCCCAATGGTCACCAGTTGCCAGACAACGTTGGTGATGTAACCATTGGTTTTGAGATCGCCAAAGGTGAACGCCACACAGGAACTACTCTGGCCCGACCTCAATCTGGGTTCAACGCACTACCGTTAGGAGGTATGTGTGCGATTTCCTTTCCCTGGTCCCTCACTGATGTGTCCAATGTCTTTGTTCATTGCTTGCAATCGTCTCTGATTTTAATTCGGGATTTTCCTATTAGCACAAGTCATATAAATCTTAAATAACATTCGTTAATATTTATTAAAACAACAAAGTGAAATGGCATTAACAGGCTCACGCGCTTTACTTTTGAGCCGCACGACGCTTAGCACGTTCAGACATCCCCGGCCGGCGCTTAGTCGGTTTTCTTGTAAGCTTGGATGTGTCTGCCGCGACTCTATATGCTAGTTGCGCTGGGGCAAATACCAAGGGGTAAGTTCCCTCCGCACCCTCTTGGCACGCCGACAGCGCCACTTCTAAACCTCGGATTTGTGTCTTCTGGTTCTGGGTGAGCTTTCGTTTTTCAGCCCACCCCTTTTGCGCCGCGGTCATTTTCTGATATAAGGCCTTCACTTTCTTCGGCTCAATCTAAGTCGACTTGACCTGTTGAATCTCTCGGGTTAACTGCATGAGTTGTTGTTGCAGTTCCCGATTGGTTGCATGGGCTTTGTCCAATTCCCGTTGTAATATTGGATACTGACATAGCTTCATATCTACAATAATAAATTCTAGTCAGATTTAGTTTTACGATTTGCGAATAGTTTGTCGATTTATCAATACAGTTTGTTAATAATTGCACTATGAAGTTCCCTCATTTATCTCCTCACAGTTTTCTATTGAAATAAAGAAGAGAAAAATTCTGTTTTAAACATTTATTTGGATCATAGGCTCCAACGAGCCAAATCACAATTAGTTTTAATTCCACTTGCGGTTGCTCCGTTCGCGCGTATATGGGTGGTCGCGGCGATTATCTCCGAATCTGTCTTCACCCCGTAATTCTCTAGGCAGGATCCGTCGAGGAATTACCACATTGATGTCCGTGGTCCTTTCACACAGTTTTGGGTCGTTCAATTCATATGATACGTTGTAGCGGGGGGCGTACCCATCCGTACTGGGTATTTTGCCCGTCGCAACGTCTGCGTTGACCTGCCTCAAATATTGTCTCGCCTGCTTCACTTGTCTGTCAGTTTCCTTCTGGTGCTCTTCGAGGCGAGCTTACAGATACTCTGATCATTAGTTTGATGAAGTTTATAATTTCTCACAAGGATTAAATTCACGCCCGTAAATTTAACTCCAAGTACCAACTTTACGAACTCGCATTAATGGGATCTGCTAATTTGAATATTAAGAATCTGGTCTATCAATTTATAGGAAATCAAATTACCTGAATTCTTTAAGGGAACATGAAACGTCACTCTCATATAACTTAATTAAATATATATCGTAAAAGAAAATGTATAAAACATTATCTCAGGAATTAACTAAATAAACTGGATATACCGAATATCATTATATTAAAGCCTCAATAAATAAACTAAGAGCAAAATCTCGAAACAATACCAATGTCATAGGGATTCATTGTATTAAAAGGAAATTTACCTGAATATCAATGTCATAAAGGTTCAATACAAAAATATCTAAATACTAATGGTCTGAAAGGTTCACTAGATAAATTAAATGTACAAATCAATGAATAAGTTAAATATCGACATACTTAAATAATATTAATCCCATAAGTTTAATAGATAAATCAAATGTAAAATCAATAATTAAATTAAATATAAAATTTACCTAAGTACTAGTAAGGCTAAAGGGTTAATAGATAAAATAATGTAAAATCAATAAATAAGCTAAATATATAAATACTTAAATATTATTACTCCGAAAGATTTAGTAAACAATTTAAACGTAACACCCGATAAAATGAGTTGAATATAAAATATGTGAATATCACTAATCTCAATGGTTCAACTGGATAGCTAAATTGAAAACTATACGGTACTTTAAATTGCTTCCTATTCTAATGTTCTGCTTGGATACTGATAAAATAAAAGAAAAATTGGAAGTCGCATTTACTTGTTACAATCACACTTAGCGGGAGAATGGATCATGGTCACCTCAAACGGAAATGGGTTGGTTAGTTCGGTTCATTGGGATTTGGGAATGGCTATTAGCTTAATTGGGTAATTTGGGCCGATTTATAATCACAAGTTACAAAACGAAATTTATATTTTCCAAAATGCTTAATTTGTTGTATCGTATTTTTGACCAAAAATAATCATCGGAATCGGGCGAGGTTGGCAGCGTTATACTCATGGGCCATGACACGGGAGCAACAATTAAATTTTATACTGATATTTTGTTATAATTACCCTCTCTTATCTCCGTCGTCTTCACTTCGGTCCTTCGTGGGCTTTCAGCTACTGCATTTGTATGTCGCGGATTCCTAGGCATTTGAAAATATTGGATTGAATGTGGTGAACGAGTGAATCTATTATATATGCGTGGGGATGCATGCATCAGGGATAGGAAAACGAAGTTATTATCAGCACACACACTATTACTAAAAGTGAAGTGTTTGTGTGCTGCTATTCCAGAACTATAATAATTGTAATACACCAGCTGTCACTGAGATAAATCACCTATAATATAAAAGAAAATCAATAAATTTATAGTATATAAACACACCAACTCACCTTGAGGTTGCTTGTAAAATCGTCAATGAGAGAAACCCTAAACTATAGAGACACAAAAAGTGATAGAGAAATAAAATAATGCACATTAACTCAACCTATAATAAAACATGCATGCTAACTTTTAACATGTAGCCATCCGAAGTTGAAAAAACCCCTATAATAAATTAATTTAGACATTTTTGAGATATTTTTAGAAAAAAAATGGCGGAAAAATTTTTAAAATTTAATGCTAAGGAAACTTATCCAAATTTTTATGAAAAAGATGAAACTTCTTCGTAAGATTTATTTGAAAATTGAAATAAATTACATATTTTCATAGGCTTTCAGACATTTCTGCAGAAACAATTCCATTTCGCGACGAAGAAATCACATTGTACGATTTATTTGAAAATTGAAATAAATTACATATTTTCATAGGCTTTCAGACATTTCTGCAGAAACAATTCCATTTCGCGACGAAGAAATCACATTGTACGATTTATTTGAAAATTGAAATAAATTAAATATTTCCATAGGCTTTCAGAAGTTGGTAGGCCCTCAACAACATCTGAGACTCGAACAAAAAAGCATAAACTGTAAATTTTATTTTTAAGTTATAAAAAATTATTCTTCTTACAGAATTTCGGAAATCGATAAAATACGAATTATCAATGCCATGGAAAATGGTGAAGACTATTTCCATTTTGGAAAATTATTGGGAATAGCTAGAAATTCCATAAAAACAATAATTTATAAATACCGGAAATTTGGAAAATTGTCACAAGGCAAGATTGGTGGCAGTATATCCAAAATTTCGGAAGAAAATGGCAACAAACTACTTGATTTTGTGGAGAAAAATGTTTATGCTTCATTAGAGGAAATGAAAAACTTTTTAATTTCCGAAAATTTAAGTGTTTCCACAAACACTATTTCCCGTTTCCTTGAAAATCATCTCATAACGACCAAGCAAATAAGACCATCGGTCGCTGAAAGAAATTCAGATCGCGTCTTGGATCTCAGAATGGAATACACGACGCGATATTTAGAAGAGGCATGGATGGATTCTCAATTAATATATATTGATGAATGTGGCTTTAATACTTGGACAAGCCAGAAACTTGGAAGAAATAAAAAAGGTGAGCGATTATACGCCACGCTTCCAACGAACCGAGGGCGAAATATGTCCTTGGCTCTCGCAATTGGAGTCAATGGACCAGTCCATCATAAATTAGTAGTAGGATCCTATAAAAAGGATACCTACCAGATCTTCATCAACGAAATAACTGTAAAATTGAATGGAACTGGATTTCGTTTAATCCACGACAATGCTTCAATTCATGGTGGTGCAATATCTCTAAATAATGTTATTGAACATTTACCACCATATAGTCCTTTTCTGAACCCGATTGAAAGTGTGTTCAGTAAAATCAAATTCAATATTCGGAAATCTATATCAAGAGCAGGTGGATTGAGTTCAATGAATTTCCAATCCAGATTCGATTTTCTGAAGGACGCACTGGATAACGAGCTGGTGAAAGAAGACTACAGAGATTTAACTAATTACTTTTGGCATATTAGGAGATTTTTTCCGAAATGTATAAAAAAAATACATATTTTTGGAGACTATTTATTGTTACTTACTTGATTTCCTAAATATTATTCATAGTAATATATAAAATAAATGATGATTAAAAGTTATATTTAAGAGCTTGAATTATGATCATATTTCCTTATGAAATCATGATTCAACTCTTAAAATTTAACTTTAAGTTATAACAATATAAAAAACAACTTACTTAGCAGCCATTTAAAAAATGGCTGAAATGAATTCACAAAAAATAAATTCCGCCAAGTTGATTTATGTATCAACTTGAATTATAGCGGAATTTATCTCAGTGACAGCTGGTGTGTAATTGTAATATAATAATTGTTCGTCGTTAGGCCCTTGTCAGTTAGGTATTTTATCGCTCAAACGTCAGATGGGTCTTTCCACTGTTGTGCATGATCGATTCTGCTATGGTGAAACTTACTGGGGCGTGGATTTCGGTAGGAATTATCCTATTTGCAATCTTAATACTTTGTGTGACTATCTATGACTTACGTTTACATGAAAGGTTTCATTTGTCTCTGTTATTGTTGATGATTTAAGTAGTTCCTAGCAGTAGTAGATGACCGATTCCGGACTTATGATTTGCAATTGTGATCCATGTATTTATGTTCATGCATCTTCTCAATAAATTTGTTATTTGGTTTCATTATCTCACAGTTATTTATCACTCCACTAATGTACTGTAGCACTGCAACTCGTTGTATAAGGTTATTTGATTTTTTGATGTTAGAGTTGAGGCTGGGGTCTAAATCTTCTTTTCTAAATATTTTATAGGTGGTTTACCGAGGTCTATCGGAATGGTTAGGGACAATGTTTTTTTGCAAAGGGAATTTTTTGAAATTTTTAAATGAGTTTATTAAACGAAGTTCTCGAATTATCTCTTTTATCATTATAAAATCACGTTAATTTTATGAAGGTCGCCATCGTCAGGTGGAAATTTAGTTTCACTCCGGTTAGCTTGAGATTTACAAATTTTTGATATTTTTTGTAACAAATTAGATTTGAATATTTAGCGACTTATAATTGACCTTTAGAAGTCCTAAAAAAATTATAGTTGATTTTAGAAGTAATGGTAACTTGAAATAAGTTAGAAGTCATAACAGTTTGGATAATTTGGAAATCATAGCAACGATTTGTTGTCATTAAATTCCCCGTCCCCTTCCCTTAATTGATCCTAGGCGAATTTATGTTGATATTACGACTTTATGAGTGGCCACTAAACTACTCAGTGTTTTAATTTTGAGCCGATGTGTTTTATAATTTTAGGTCGAATTTTCAGGAATTGAGTGATGATGGACTAGCCAAAAGACTATTCCCTCTTCAACCCAACTTCCCCTATACGGAATGAAAATTGACATTTCAGCTACTGCGTTCTCACGCCGTAGCTTTCACGGGCACGAATTATTGGCGGACTTACACCTCACTTACACAATTCGGTTGAGGTATGTATAATTTATTGTCTTGCGGTGATGTGTCGGCTGAAGGCCGGAAAAATGTCGACAAAGCATTGATTCTAAGAACTTTTATTTGAAATATAATAGTATATGACTAATCATGTTAGTATACATCGTTCACTAAACATCATCATAAACCTTTCCCCACGCCAACGTCAAACAAAGCTCATATGAGGTTGTATGGACGCGACGTGGAGAAAGTTTCCGAGCATTCCTCCACTCACATTGAAAATTTGTTCCGGTTCCAACTGGTTAAGACGAGTTTCTCGAGTTCTAGTTAAAGAAAACTGATTGAGTTTTTAAAACTGATTAACATTATGTGAAAATGAATCGGTATATATACCTATTGTACGACCCTAACCTTGTGTGTTAAATTTGATGAAGTAAAACAAAATTTGACCTTGTGATTTTCTAGTATATTCTTTTCTTAATTTTATTATTTTCGTGATTTAATTTGACAATCTTATTTTTAATTTTTTAATTGAATTATTTCCAATTCAAATTATTTAATTTTAGTTCCATTTTCATGGACTTTCGTCTTTTTTGGTAAATTGTCAAATTTCGTTCAAATTCTCATATTGTCATGTTATTTTTATGTTTATTTCGTACGGGTCTTGTTGCACTTTGTTATTATTTTAATTTACTTTTGTGTTTTCTCGATTTTATATTTATTGGTTTCTTTCTCATATTTTACCTGATTATTTGATGTTTTATGGGTCTGATTTTGAAGCTGCGTGTTGTATTTGCGTGCGTGTTACCGATTCATTTAAACAAGATCATGTCTTGGCCCAACACTTGTTTTAACCGTGGACGATCAGAAAACTTTTCCATACAACGTATAAGCACCTTCGAAGTAAGCACTACTTAACGCTTGTGTGTGAAAACTTTATCTATGCGATGTATGAAGATATTATGCCAATTATGATATGCAAACCTGTCATACCAAAATAGATGCTTCAATAATAATATGTCTTTTGTCGAAATTTTTCCGGACCACAGCCGACACAACACTGCAAGAAAGCAAAATCTACATACCAATTCAAGCTGTGTAAGTGCGGTTCATCCGCCAATAGCTTGTGCCCGTAAAGGTTCCGACGTGCGTAAAGCAGGAACCAAAACGTCAATATTTTCCGCCTATAGGGGAAACTGGAATATAAAGGGGTAGTCTTTTGGCTGCTCCTTCGTCATCCATTTCCTATAATATCGACCTAAAATTATCATTCCATATCGGCTTAAAATCACATACACCAAGTAGTCCAGTGGGAACTCGTAATATTGTAACATTAAAATTGTCAGCCCTAAGATCAATGAAGGGAAGGGAGAGTGGGAAAGAGTCGAAAAATCGTTGTGATGAATTTTAATTTACGATAATATTCGCGTTGAATTTTAATTAAACTAAATTAGTTAGAAATATAGTTCAATAACCAGAAAATCTGTATGGTAATATTCACGCCGAATTTAAATTAAACCAAATTAATTCAAAATCTAGATCGCTAATTCAAAAATAATTAAGAATAAAAATCACGTAGCAGGTGAACCAGACGAAAGTAATAAATTAACGATAAAAATCATGTTGAAATTAAACTCAATGAAATAAACCCAAAACAGATATCACGAGCATAGAAATCGTAATGTATATATCCATGTCGAAGTTTAAGCGAATAAAATAAACCCAAAAGACCACTGAGTTATGAGTTTTAATAATATGCACATCAAGGTTAAGAACAATTTATTATCCCGAATAAAATAGACCACTAAACTGAGAATTGTGTTGACGATCACATTCACGTTAGAATTAAATTGAATTAAAACGAACTCGAAAGGCTGGACCATGAAATTGAGGGTATTAGTAACGATTAGATCGATTATAATTCCTGGAAACAATAACCCATAATTAAAAATTATCCAGTTAAAAATCCTGACTTCAATTATATTTCACAACTAACGCGAACTAAGAAATGCATTAAACTAGTACTGTAACCTACTAACCACTTAACAAATCGACGTCCGAACATCGACATAAAATAAGCCAGCCCCATACCATCCATCTTAAATTCGATGACAAACCTTCACCCAAAACTTCAATCATCATAACGAGTGAATAGTTTGTAATTATATTAAGGAATCTACACGCATACTAGTCGTTAGATCATCCACGAGGAAGAACATCAGAATCGTATATTAATATCCTCTAGATAATTTCACGTTATGATTGTCGAAGTCCAGTAGATTCCTGGTCCGTAGTTTCCGCCCCTGTCCAACCCAATTCTGAGGAAGCATGATCATTGATTACGTCCTGAAGAGCTGAGTGCGGAGATGTCGTGCCAGTGATTGTAATACCAGGCTGTCCTACCAACAAAGCTTGACGACTAAAATTAATAATCAAATGAAATAACTCACCTACTGAAATTGCCCTGCAAAATAAATGATTAGAAGAATAGGATATCTTGTTTGTAGTAGAAAAGATCCATAAAAGTCGGTATTAGTATAATTCAACAGATTTACACCAACAAATATGACTTAGTATGCCAATAATGATAATTGAATAATGAATGCATACCCACATCAACGGTGAATAAAAACAAGCCAACATGCCACGTTGTCAGAACAGTAAAGAAAAATTTTAGAAATCAATTGAGACACAACAGAAGAGTACAGAACTTCCACATCACCAGGCACAGAAATTCATTGCCACTAATACACAAGATGACAGGTGACAGCGTATATATATGTAAATTTTGGAAGCGAGTATTATTAGTATAATATCCAACTAGCCGAACTATGCATACACAAGAAGAACAATCATCGACGATTTCAAGGAGACGAAATCGCTACAGTCCACTACGAGAGTGATATCAGACTGAAGGGAAATCTGAGAATAGAAGTTACCAACAGGAAGGTATGATCCTAATATTAATAACTCATTATTAATCTTTAACCAAAACGAGATACCGTAAATCGATTGGACCCAGAATATATCTCGACATATATAAAAGTGACTCCAGAACGGAAAGACAAAGGCCAGTGATAATAGAAATTTCGCATCAGCTGACAGATTTATGCTCCAACTCCCCATGAATCACGAGACGAAAGAATTGTGGTCTTCAAAGGATAGTGGGCGATAACCAGTACCCAACTAAGGAAATGAGTTATGCTGGACATTTATGTGATTCTATTTGAGTATCTTTTATTCGAGCCAATCTGTTAATAAAATTTTAATGGGAAATCCGTGTTATTGTTATCGATGGAGAAGGCAAACCGAGGATATGTCAATATCTACCACAACACTGGTAAACGAATGGGTCAGCACCTTTACTTATGATCGAATTCTAACCAATAGTACACATGAGACAATTAACCAGTCATTTAAAATCATTTATTAAAAGTTAAACATAATAAATATACATTTTGTATAATTCACATTCAACGTCAAAATAAAACGCGAAATCGCCAGTAATGACTAAAGAATAAAGAGAGAAACCAAATAGCTAGGACCCTTTGATCAGGAGATTTCACTCAAATAACCTAGGTAACGTTCGGGCCATAACAATTATTAACAAAACTCGAGAAATTTAACGAGATGTACCGAGAATTTCTGAATTAACGATTAAGAATTTTTAACGATACTACGCTTATTACAATTTGTTTTGCAGAAGGGTCCTGGATTGATGCATCCCGGGTCACCATGAACTTCCCAGCACAATCCGCCCCCAGATGTAGGCAGGCGATGTGGGATGCCGGATTCGCGGTCTCCCCGGTAAGAGAATACAGAAATGGAGGTGCAGACGAAAACGAAGAGATCGATCTCCCTTATGTTGCCATCAAACGGGAGCCGGACCGAAACCCAGCCCGGAAAGCAGACAACGTGCAGAGTATATCCTAGCTAGACTCGAGCAAAAACAGGAGCAAACGAACTGGCAGGTCGAAATGGCGAAATGACACCTAGCCAGGATCAACATGGAGATTGCTGCGGGTAAGATACCCAGCACAGATGGGTACACCCCACAATACGGCGTATCGTACGAGATGGACGATCCGAGGCTCGCCGAATCTAATTGTGAAATGAATGTGGTAATCAACGACATCTTCGTATCTTTGATTCAACTCGCTGGCTATGTTTCAGTGCCTCGCTGTAATTGGCGACATCTCGTCTGAATCTTTCCATGTCAAGGGTTTTGTTATTATTTTGTTTCACTAAAATAATTGAGCAAATTTTATATTGAATCGAAAATCGCTTTGAAATAATTTTATAGTAATGAAGTTGATGAAAATTTGCTCAAATGCATATATTAAGACAAAATATAATGGGTTGTGAAACGATGTAAGCTTTACGTAGAACTCCGTCAATTTCGAGGATTTTTTGGTTTAATTTATTTATTTCAGGAGTAGTTCGGTCGAGTGACGTATGTATAAGGTTCTCATAACATGCTTTTAATCGAAAATGTGATCGAAATTTGGAAATTCGCATCTTTTTCCCCTATAAATTCCAGAATTAAAACTCGTGATCATATAATTAGTAATTTAAAGATTAAACAATAATGGCCAATAACAATAATAATAATAGTAAATAAAATAGACTTTTTAATTTACCATCGTTTGGCTTTCAAATTTTTTGACACAATACAGAGTTGGCAATTTATGAAATTAATGATAACATTTAATCATAACAATAATAATAATAGTAAATGTAATAAATGATTATTATTAATACTCCAATATTATTTTGTTCAAATTTATTACTCATAGTGGAAAGTTAGTCATGAGGCATCTCGTATAGGAAAAGTACCATGGAGACGAAGTTTTCATGGGACTTGGTCGATACGAGTAAATATTTTTGAATTGAGATTTATTAAAAATTTGACTAAAAAAATTTAACGAAAATATGTTATTTAAAGAAAAATTTGAACATTTGACCATCAAAGGTCTACATAGGATGGCATAAAAATTTCATGAGTTCATTTCCTAGCTATGACCTAAATACCTCACAAAATTTCGTTTTGTAATCTTTTACACATGACAAAATAAAATATAACAAAAAATAAAATATAACAAAAAATAAAATGTAACAAAAACCTCCTCACTTTATGGGTTCTCCAGAAATTAGCAAACATTTTTGAAATTCTTTTCAGAAATAGCATTAATTTATATTGATCTGGCATTGATTTATATAGGGGGTTTTACACGCATGTTTTTTGATACATTAAAACAAAACGCACACACGTTTTTACCATATTTCATCACATTTCTCCTGGTTTACAGATTTTCATGTTTCTAATTATATTTCCGGCTTAATTCTCATAGTTATTTTCTAGAATATAAGCGTTTTCGATGAATTTAAAGCCAAAGTGATGAAATTGGTTAATTTTGTTAGTTTTTAATGATTTTCAATTCTTTTTAAATGATTTTATTTATTTTTTACATATTTTTTGCTTTTTTTCATCTTTTTGTATAATTTTTGTATTATTTAATGTTAAATAGTCTATATTTGATGATTTTTTGTCCATTTGGCTTTGCGAGCCCCAAAGTTATCGGATGTCGTACCAGATAAACAAAACTTTTTAAACCCTTAGTTTTTGCCCAACAAATGTGAGAAAAATATAATTAAATACAAAATCAAATAACATAAAAGTAAATTAAAATATATACCAAGATGTACCAAGAGCCGCACGGTATTTACATAAATATAACATTATAACATAAAATTTGACCGACAAATGGACAATTTTAAAAAAATAAAGAATTTTTAAATAAAATAAGGAAAGAGGGAATATTTTTAGTAGAAAATATTTAATTAAAATATTATAAAAAATATATTGTCCATTAAATGAAATAAAAATAATTAAATTAGCTTTAGATAATACAATTAAATCCAAGGTCAAATTTTGTTTTAACTTATCAAAATTTACAAGCAAGGTTAGGGTCACAGAATATGTATATATACTGATTCATTTTTGCAGAATTTAATCACTTTGGGAGCAATCACTTTTTCTCGCAAAAAGCTAAATTGTTTTTTGTTAGAAAAAACTGAGAATCACTTTCTCGGTTGTAACAAGTGATTTGAGCCTTACTTAATCGTATTCGTGAGAAATTTATTCGTGTATGCTGTCAATGAAGTGTCATGTAGAGATATGTTATTGAATGAATTATAAATTTATAAACGACGTTGGTAATTTTGTCGAAATTTTTCCGGCACACAGCCAAACACACCTCAAGATATTAAAATCTACATACTAGTCAAGATGTGTAAGAGCAGGTATATCGGCCAACGTCTCGTGTCCGTAAAGGTCCAGCCATGCGTAACAACGGACCCAAACGTCAATTTCAGCACCTATAGGGTAACGGGGATAAGGATGGTTAGTTTTTTGGCTGATTCTCTTTCACTCCGTTTTCTGAAAAATCGACCTAAAATACTATAACATAAAATACAATAACATACTGTAGCTTTAATCTCTTACACTGAGTAGTTCAGTGGTCACTCATAAAATCTTAAAATCGTCATATCTGTCCCTAGGATCAAATCATCAAAGGGTAAGTGCGAAATCTTTGCAACGGTCATGGAAGAAATGATTTAAATTAATAATATAAAATGAATATTAGCTATGGAATTAATAACATAAAATACCCTACACTAATGACCTAAAATAATGACATAAAACGATTTATAGCCCTAAAATAATAATATAAGCTGAGATTCAACCCTTAAACCAATATCGTAAAATGAGCTATAACTTTTAATTTAGTAACATAAAATGGTTAGTAACGTCAAACGATTTATAACTCTTGAAAATTTACAATAAAAAACCCGAATTATCAATTTCCTGAAATAATTCCAAATGATTAAGAGCCGACTAAAATGAATTTAATTACCAGATCGGGTAGAGGAATTCCATAGCCACAGAGAATATATATATATAATTGATTTATATTTCCGTTCATCGGAAAACCACGATTAAATTCAACTGGAAATGGTTCACATTTTACAGAAAAGTTTCAATTATTAAATGACTAGTTGTTAGCGGGATTACTAATCAGTACTATAAATATCAGCGTCTGATCATTCAAAATTTAAACATGAAAATATCTACTCAAGTAGCTAACACTCATCTACCAAGAGCGCGATCCGAGATGGCACCCTTGCAAGATAGGGTTGACGGCCGAAGGACCTGTGCCGAGGAAAAACATCAGATGGATCATACTGAGAGGATCTAAGGTTTTAATCAACCATTTGAGACATAGTAAAGATATTAATAGTGATATATGTAACTACGATCCTTTATGATTATAAAGCCATGTAGATCAGTTTATGATTACGTTTACTGTCGAAAGTAATAATGAAAATGCCTCTTGGTTATGAACTCAAAGTGAATACTTCCCTTCAAATGCCAGTGTTATAGAAAATAACTCATCACTAATTATATTCAAAATGTCTCGATGATGTTAATAATTTTTCTGTTTAGAAGAGACGGAGAATTCCAGAGCAAATGATGGATTCTAGGACAATGATTGTCGAGTAGCAGTCAGATTTCCGGCCAGAGCAGCTGCCTGATGCCGTCAGGCATTATGGGATTCCGGATATACAGTGGCAACGATAGGAGAACCCGGCTGGTTCATCAACAAACGGTTTAGAGAGGACGACACCGAGTTGCCCAGCGTGGCGATAAAACAGGAACTCGGTCGAAACGGGCGCGAGAAGCCCATCAACGAGCCGAATTTACATTGCTAAATTAGAGGAGTGAGGAAGAAGGATTAAATGGAGGATCTCTATGGCTAAAAACCACCACAATCGGATTAATGCCGCATTCGCCATGGGACGCATACCCAGCACGAACGGGTATATCCCCACTATGGAGTCTCCTACGAGCTGGAAGGCCCAGCATTAACAGGAATGGACGCACCTCTCAATGTGTTATTACCACAACATATTTTTCAGACACCGATTTTCGCACGAGTTGGCTGACAACGCTGGAACGGCAGACATCCATATTTCAGACAGCGTTCGACTGACGAGAAGGCCTTCCAGCAACCCGATTACGAAAATGGCAGCCGAAACCGTTGAATAGTACATGTGCAAGTGTTACATTTGATCAAATGAAATGTTTGTTCGAAAAATCTGAGATTTGAGTTCTATATGAGACCATTTGTGGGAACATTAATGAAATTAATGCATAACTTACTAACTGCAATTAACCGGAGCAAAAATCTAATTATGATTGAATACTGTTTACATCACAGAGGATAAGAAAATATGATTGATTCAAAGCGTAGACAACATTGCATATTAAAGGAACTCCTGAACCAATATGACTACGACAAAAAAAATACAAACTGCAAATTCAATAACAAAAAATCTACTGGTAAAAAAATCAGAGTGAAAGTTCTAGATACCGGAGAAATATGGAAGGTATAACCAGCACCAGATGGTTGTTTAAGGAAGACTACATAATCAGCAGAGATGGTAGAACGAGAAAGTTCGGTAAGGATTTTCCAAGAAGTCTATCACATTGAGCTAATAAACAACCAGATAATTATAACAATACATGAAAACAAAAGTTTTAATAAACCCAATCATAAAAATATATTCGACCTCATAACAATAAATGATAGGTAAGTTATATGCACTAAACAAAACTAATAAAAATCTCTACGTTAAGTTAAGATGATAAGAAATTAAAGATCATATACAGTTCAATAATCTAAGTACGTAAATTCCCATGTCAGTATTTAGATAGAAATGAAAATTTAGAATTTGTTTTGTTTTTGGTAATGGTTATTTTTTTGCTAAACAGATAGTTACGTAAAAGGAGAGAATTAGAAAAGAACCATTGACCCAAGATTTCGTGATTTGTCGTTGATATAACTCCAATAATCATTATTTAATTTCTTCACTAAATATTTACGAATATTCGCATATGAAATCCGAATTTATCTTAATCGTTCCAGGTATGGATATTATACGATCGATGGGAAAATAGCCTGCAAAACTGTGACGGGAAATTTAGAATAAATACTTAACTTCTACAGATAAGTCGAGAGGTCCAGGAGATCAAGTCCACCTGGATCGAGCCATCTCGGGCCAAGAAAACCTACCAACGGTTAACGGCCACACAGCGAGGAGGGGCAGAAGAAAAACGACTGACACAAGCCCAACGTACTCAAATCTGTGGGTTGAAAGTGGCTCTATCTGCCTGCCAGGAGGGAAATGCGGTTACATACCCACTAGTTTTCGCCTCATCACAGTTGGCTTATCGAGAGACGGTAAAACCAAATGGATCAGAGGAAGTAAAACAATCACACCTAAGGTCCGGAAAAGCGGAACGTACAAAACGACGATTCTAATGACGATGGAGAAAACACTAATCAACTAAATCAATTGAACAAAATGTGATGTAGTAATTAAAAATAAATGTTTCAAATCTTCCATTGATTGATAGGAATTTTCACTAGAGATTTATGATAACATTTATCGGCTACTAAAACATTAACATGAGAAATGAGACTGACGTACCATTTAAATAAGTACAGAAGGGACCTGAAATGTAAACCGAGCGCAGGTCTTCTATCGGCAGCTCGTTGAACCCAATATGAGACCGAGCCTTAGCAGTTCGGGAAATAGAGCTCATCTATAGCGGTCTCATAGCCACTGATTACATTACCAAAGTTGTCTAGCAACGGGTAACCAGTGGAGGGTAGTAAGGTTGTATGTATGGGTTCAAGGTCATAACCACTAACCCACCAATATAAACAAAACAGTTTTTCTTTATTTTACATTCTTCCATGATAAGTTCGATGAATTCAAGACGAACTGATCAAGATAAAGTTTCCGAATATTCCAATTGAATACAGTAGATTAATTTTTCTAACCAGAAATGGTATTTGCGGTGGTGTACAAGACAACAAAATCACTGACCTCATTTCAATTTCTTATCTTTACGCTTCGGTAGTCCATAACATAGGTTATACAACTGTTTGGCAATTGTTTTAAGCTAAACAGAAGATGTATAACCGATTTTAACTAGTTCAGTATTTCATATCATGACGAAATATTTCCTCAAATGTAAATTGGAATTGGAAGTGTGAGGAGAAAAATTAAAAATCTTAAGTAAAATAATTTTAAATTATCTGATTATTTGTTATTATCTACTAATTGGAAGGAGGAGGAAATACAAAAATGTTTTCTCATACATTGTGTCAAAGATAAAAAACTTAGAAAAAAGATTGTAATAAAAAGAGATCAATAATAAAAAGCACAGCAAAGAAATAAATAAAATAATATTCCCTTAACAATTCTCATAATATTAAAATTGTTATAATGAATCACAAAATCACATAAATTATTGAAATTCGATTTTCATCTATATTAAAATCGTTGTTGCGGTCATCATATTGTTACGATCATCTATTATTTGATCTACATATATGTTTATTCTATAAGTAATTTTGATATGGACAATTGTATGAATGATGTCTATCTGTGTGTTTTAAATAGATGTTGTGATGTAATAATTAATAAAATTTGTAGTACACCTATCCCTCGTTTTACACGGCAATCGTTTAACACGTTTTTGATCTTACACGGTTTTTAAAATCAAAATTTCAAAAAAAAAGGCTGCTAAAAAAACATATTTCGATATTATATATATATATATATACTATTTAATTATTTTATTCTATTCTATTTATTTTTAACAATTTTCTGGTACCACTTATGATGTGTCAAGAAAAAAAGCGAGAAAATGCAAAAAAACATAAGTATTTTGAACTTGTAATAAAAGAGGGTATACAAAGTTTCAAAATTCTATTAATTATTCATAATCGATTATTATGAATATTATTTAATTGTAAATCGATTAATTAATTGATCATTCTTATCAGATGCTAACCTTAATAAAAAATTAGAGAAACGTCAATATTCGGTCAACTTGCAAGCCGCCATCATTAACAAAAAAAATATTGTTTCAAATACAAAAATTAGAAATCACATTTTCGTGTTGTGTGGCACATAAATTTTCTGAGTGAATCAGTTGATTTTAATTGTTGGATGAATTAGTTTGTATCTAAGTGAAGTAATTTAGCGTTAAGATTAAGAACAGAACAATTAGAATGTAGATATAAAACTTATATGCATCTCTTAACTTTTTATGATTGATTTTTCGAATTTTAGTTTTACCCATGGCAAAGGAAAAAATTCAAAAACGAATATGAAAAAAAAATTTATTTCCTTAGAAACAAAAATTAAAATTTTGTACCGATTACGTAATAACGAAAGAGCAATAGATATTGTAAGATTTTTTCAATGAATGAAGCTACAATAAGAACGATCCGGAAAAATGAAGACTCGATCTGAAAAAGCGTTGCAGCTGAAATGTGTACGAGCATGAATACAACATATCATGTAAGAAATAGTGCTATGGAAATGATGAAAAAGGCATTAGTAATAGGGCTTGAGGACCAAAATCAAAAACGAATACCTATTGATACTAATGCTATAACAGCCAAATTTACGAAAAACTTGAGAATCAGTTATCATCCAGTTCTTCAAATAAGAAACCTTTTACTGCAAGTCACAGTTGGTTCGAAAAATTTTGAAAAAGGCATTCATTGCATAGTTTGAAACTAAAAGGGGAGCAAGCATCAGCTGATATAGATGCAGCACAACAATTTCCTCAAAAGGTTTATGAAACAATTGCTAGTAAATTGTACTCTCCTGATCAGATTTTTAATGCGGATGAGTGTGAATTATTTTGGAAAAACATGCCTGAGAGAACATTTTTAGCAAAACAAAATAAATCAACCAGCGGCCACAAAGCAGCAAAGGATCGTATAACAATTCTTTTTTGTAGCAATGCACCAGGTGACTGTATTATGAAGCCAGTAGTGATTAATAAAGCAAAGCATACACGTTCGTTCAAAGGAATAAACATAAACAATCTTCCTGTTTATTGGAATGTAAACAAAAAAGCTTGGGTTACCGCCACTTTATTTAATGATTGGTTCCACAACTCTTTTGTGTCAGATGTAGAAAACAATAAGTCAAAAAAGAGCTACCTTTCAAGGCTCTTCTTTTATTGGACAATGCTCCAGGTCACTCTCAAGACTTGAAAACGAAGAAGTTGTTTTTTTACCAAAAAACACAACTTCTTTGTTACAACCTTTGAACCAAGCGATAATTGCCACATTCAAGGCATTGTACATTAAAAGCACATTCATGTTTATTTTAGATTAATTGGAAAATGATGGCTTATTCAATTATCGATGCCTGGAAAAAGTTTACGATTTTGGCTTCTGTTAAGCATATAGGAATTTCTTACCGTAAAATTAAAAAATCAACACTCCATGCGTGCTGGAAAGCAGTATGGCCTGATGTTGTTGATGAAAATATAAATTTAACAGTATCTTTGGGTCAAGAATATTCAGACATAACTGAGTTGGCTCATACGATAGGTGGAGAAGGTTTTGACGATTTAGCACAGAGAGACATCAATGAGGTAATGGAAGACCAAGAGTTAAATGAAGATGACTTAATTGAATTTGTCAATAAAATAAGTGAGAATGATGTTGAAACTGATGTTGATGTTGAGGATGAGCTAGATCCATTTACAGCGAAATTTGTTCTCGAGAGACTAGCAATAGGAAGGAAATTAGGAGACTACTTTCAACAACATGATCCAAATGTTGAACTAGCTCTCCGATTTCAGCGAGCTATTAACGAATTTTTGAATCAATATATGAAGAAGTTTATAAATATTTGACTAAAAACAAGAGATTTTATTTCTAAGTCTCACCGAACTGAAATCAATCCTATATCAACCACGGAGTGTTACGAAATATTATCCAGTGATGACAGGATATTATAGAAGCTACTAAAAGAAGACTGATTGTTGAAAGTGACAGTGACAGCAATTTAAATTAAGTTAGTTTTTATTGAGGTCAACAAGTTAGTACGTAATTGCATATTTTGTATATAATGTATATTTTAGGTAAAATTTTTAAAAATTTATTTTGTTTTTCATTTTTTTGTTTGAAAATTAATTGAATTATTATGTTTTGGTTTTATATTATCAGACTGCTATGTTGAACTCTTTTACTGATATTATTTTTTTCTCAATAAATGATTAAAAATAGGTAAATTTGTGGTTATTTTCATATAAATTAATTTTTTTCGCTTAACACGGTTTTGCCAGGAACCTATCTTCCATGTAAAACGAGGGATAGGTGTATATGTAAACCTGAAGTAAACAATATTGTTAAAATTAATAAATCATATATATTTAATTATAATAATTTATGTAGAAACGGAAAATAACAATGATAAGAAAGAGCAGAAAAGAAGAATGGGAAAAGTATAAAACTACAATATGCGATCGAAATTTTAAACATTACTGGAAATAATAGGCTTTTACAAATATTTAAAACAAGTAGTAGCGTTTTAATGGCAGATAAATTGGATATTGAATATACTGATTTAATTTAAAATTGGATCATTACAAAAGATGAACCAATAATTATAAAACTTAGACGTCAGTCAATAAACCTCGAGGACAAAATAAAAGAAGCAATAAAAAATCTAGAGAAAAATGGAACTATTAGAAAATGCAATTCACCATGGAATACACCGTTAGTTTGTAAAAGGAAGAAAGAAAAAAAGACATCCGGCTTTGCCTAAATTTCAGACAATTAAATAGGATAATGGAAAGACAAAGATTTCCAATGCCCAAGGTAGATATCCAAATCTATGAAAATGGTAATTTCCTATAAGACATTGAGCTTATTATGATAGACCTTTACCTTGGTCATTTGTGGACGGGAATTGTGAAATTTTGTTTGGTATTAGTTACTTATAAAATAAAGAGCAACTGGAATCGGTGCAACATTAGCTACCCTACCGAAACCTTTATAAACCCAGCACATCTCACTGTGACATTTTTACAGATCCCTTATCGAAAACAAACTGATGTAAGACTATTAAATTAAAACAAAGTTTTAGACATTAAAAATAAATAATATAGTTTATTTGTAATAAATCTCATAAATGTTGCATAATTGAACAACAAACAGAATTTCCGAAAATTATTTAAAATTTTTGTTTTGATAAAAATAAATCAAGAATTTATATTTTTAGAATCGTGCTCTTCATGAACTTCCAGAGAACTCCAAGTGGAAGATGCTTTATCAAAACTGCTGCATCTACTATTCGATTCTCTGGATTCTGGACTTGGAGAGGTCTTTTCATCGTTAATATTAAATATACATTTTTTATTTTGTAATAAATTCAAAGACTTAAAGGGAACCTTTAAATATTGTTCTTCATTGTCAGTTGCATCAAATGTTTTAATTAGACTGCTATCAAAAAGTTTAGAATCGTTTAGTGAATAATTGTAAGCTTGACTTTCATTCCCTTCTTGAAGAGTAAGTTGCTTCCTTAATAAATGCTTTTGTTTAATTGATTGCGGAATGACTACTGATTGCTGACTAGAATAAATCACATTATTATTAGGAGAATCTTTTTCTGAACATCTGAAGCTTGATTTATGTCTTGAAACATTTGACCTGCCACCGATCGTTGTTGCTCGCCTTCCTGGGAAGTTTCCATATCTGTGATACCTGCCCATTAAGGATTTGGAACTTATTGATGAATAATCATTCACATTGTTGGCTGTGGCATTTTTATGAATATGATTGATATTCAGTTCATTTAACATGGAATGCTCAGACACTCTGCTACTAGGAGTCATTATTACACCTCCAATGTTTTGAGTGGATTTTGATCCATACCTTCTAGTCACTCCGATCATATTAAAATGTTTATTCATTACAGATTCAATTTCATTTGTTAATGAATATCTTCTCTGCGAATTTTGGCTGCTATTTAATCGTTTTGGAAGCTGTAATAATATTAATAATAATAATAATATAGTAATGAAATAATAAGAAAACTAATAAAAATTATATATATATAATGTGATTATTTGTGTTTGTGTAACAAAACTTTGCACAATTATTAAATTCATATTTAAAAGTTAAAGGTAAGTTAAATCAAAATTAATTATTTTATTGACAGCATATTAAAAAGATTTATTTTTTTGTTTTACCAAGAACGGATCGAGGGGACGGGGGCGATGGGCCAATCGTCCCGAAGATTCTGAAGTTACTTTATTTGAACTAAAAATAGTCAAAATAAGACAATCGTGTTTACTTTTGTGTGCATAAATCACTTATCAGAAAACAATCATCAAATATTAGGGTTAATTTTTACTACTCAACCTACACAGAGCTACACATTTACATAAGCAAATCGTTATTTTATTGCTCTCTCATTAACATGGTTCGTTTTAATCCCATAATGTATTTTTGTTTTGTGTTATTACAGACTAAAAGGTGGTTCCATGTTTAATGCAGCGAAAAATTGACATTTTTCTATCCAATAAAATTTATTTAAAGTAAAAGGATTATGAGAAGATTTATATTGGTTATATCGTTGTTTCGCAAATGATCTGGCTCTCTTAAATATTTGTTAAAAAGTTGATTAGCAACAAAACGGATGCTAGTCATCCAGAAGAGGCGATAAAGACGATCGCCTCCTCCTCACACAAAAAATCCTGGATCAGTCCTTGTGTTTGACTAACAAATAATCTTTTAAGTTTTTACCTAAAAAATCCTTGTTCAGTGCATTGCATGCATAGATTTTAACCACAATGAAATTTATTAGTTTTGACTTTGAAAGTATTTTTTTGCGAGTCGCATATAATTGCCAAGAGCATTTTGTATAGCTGCAATGATATTTCCTGATTCAATCTAATAATTTCGGTAAAATGTCACATGAAAAATTATTGTTAGAAATCCATAAATAATCTATATTTATAATTTTGTGAGTTTTGTCCGACAATCTTGAACAAGTTTAGTTTACTAATTAATGTTATTATTAATATTATTAATGACATAATATTTTCTACAAAATTTGACTATGAATCAGATTTATTTATGTTATTCATAGTCAAATTTTGTAGAAAATATAATATCATTTATAAATGTAAAGAAATCAGAGGTGAAAATCAAAAAAATTCCTTAAAATGTTATTATTATTATTATTATTATTATTATTATTATTATTATTATTATTATTATTATTATTATTATTATTATTATTATTATTATTATTATTATTATTATTATTTTAACTATTTAATACAAAGTAGATAAAACAGAATGAAAATATTGGATTTGTCAATAGAAAGCAATTTATCAGATATTTATAAAATAAATAATTTAGGAAATTTCCGCTTAGTTACTGTAATTGTGGCAAATTTTAATATACATTTTTAATCTTTTCCTATTGCGTTGGAGTGTTATTTGATTATAGAAAATATTTTCTGGTGAACCAGATAGTTGTGGAATGGGATTTTTCTATGGGAATTATGTGAAAGTAGTCTGTTGAGAGATCTATGATAAATTTACGTAAATACTGATATGATTTAATTTTCTAAATACAATTTGTGAGGATGTAGAGACCAAATAATTATAGTACATTATAGTACATTTTGAAAATTAATTAACCTTTAACCAAAGATTACATAAATTAAATTAGTTTGAATGATCATTAAAATTAAGTGAAGGAACTCAATATTTTACGGTTATACTATTTATAGCAGTATCATTAGTATTTCATTTTTGTTATAATTGCATTAATAGTTCATATAAATAGCATAATAAATGGAATAATTTTGATAGGGAAATTCAATAATCGATTTTAAAATTAATGCAACAGCCAAAAATTGAATAATCAGTTAATTTGATTAAATATATAAAACCCAATAAATAATTAATTAATTTAATTTTTAAACAATTGCTAGGTTGAAAATATATTTTGAATGTCATAGACTTTTTTCCTTGGATAATATCACAAATAATTAATTTAATGTAGTTAGTTAAGTGAATAAAACAGTGATTCCAAACCTTGCGCCGCACAACTTTTTTAATGCGCCTAATTCTAATAAGTTAATAATTAATACTAATTCAAAATTAATGACATAAAATTCATGTTTATAAAAAACATCGATATCTTTACTGATTCATAGTGAAAAAAAATTGTAATGCCATTGGAAAACGAACAAAAAATTAGAGATGAAAATCAAAAGAAGTTCTTTAAATTAAAGTTATTAATTAATATTAATTCATGATAAAAAGAACTAATGCACTTCATAATGGAGAATCAGTGAATAAATGAATAATTAAAGAATCAGATTGAAAAGAAATTTTTCTTCATAAAAGCGAACGGAGAATTGAAATAAAAAGTAAAAAATCAGAAGATTTGCTTTGAAAGAAATTGAATAGAAACCAAAGTGCAATTTTGTTGTTACTAGATATCCAAGATCATGTGGAGCCATGATAAAATAATCTTGCTGTTCTGTCAGCAAAGCTAAATTTTCAGTAATTTTTTACGACTGAGAAGTACTTGTAAAAATCTCAAATAAAAAATGTTTAAATTACAATTATAAAACAAAGAAAGTTAACAATTCTGGAAGGTTTTAGAAGAGAGCTATGAAATTTACAAAAGCCATATAATTATTTGAAAAAAATTTAAATAGAACAACTAAACCGTTCACGATATACTGTATTTTTTGTGATATTGAGAGAAAGATACACAACGTTAATTTATGGATATAATTTCTGATAAGATTTCATATGTCAAAGAGCATTGACTAAGTGTAACAGTGCTTTAAATGGAAAATTATTCTCACTTCAATATTGTCAAAAAGTAGGTAGGTAATGATGTGAGAACCAAATTTTATATAAAATTTTAAATAATAAATGGGAAAAAAATTTATGTGAGGTGACAGGCAGACAATATATATACTACGTGTGTCTACAGCACATGCCTCGTTTGGATAAATAATAAAAGAATGATGTAATCCGAGGACCCAGACAATCAAAGTAATCAATCAAACATGCATGCAATCATAAACATTAATGGTTCACATTTAGGGGACAGTGAAATCAATTATCCTAATACAATTACATCACATGAGGCATTGGTGATTAAATCACAATTCTTTACAATTAGCATTAAATCAGCAACAAATTTATTCAGATTATTTAATTTACTGATTTAAAAAATAACTATATCATTATTGCTTTCGCATATTGCATTTCACATAGACTGATGAGACATAGACATGATGAGAATAATTTCCATGAAATATATTCCGTTTGTTTGGCGTTTTAGTGTTTTTATTACCAATGGGTACCATATTTTTTGATATTTCAATATTTGATAAAAAATAGTTTGTTTAAATCATAACTCCATTTAATTTGTTTGATTTCATTTCGCAATGAAACCTGAAAGTAGAGATAAAATCTGAATTGGCGACCAAAATTAGGAAAATTAATTACATTGAAATTTAACAAAAACAATTTGGAATTTATAATGCAAAATGTTTCAACAAATTTTCTGTCAATATCTAAATATTATGATAATGAATTTGTGATGAAGGTTTTCAGATGCTAACTACTAATTCGGAAACAATCTTTTATATCAAACTTTAATTCATACATTCAAACAAGAAAGCTAATGAAATGTTTCGAATAACTGTAAAAATTGTTTTTACAGGTCTTTTAGTCCTAAAGATTTTCATTTTTTATTTGGTTAAGAATTCTTAACGAAAACCTGTATATCAGCCACCAATGCGTTCATGCGATTTGTCCACAATTTTCTGCCATTTTTTAGAAAACTTCTCAACTGTTGACATGAACCCATAATAATGTCTTACGTTACTATTTTGATAACTGTCAGATTTAACAAAAGATCATTTGGGGTTCCAGTTTTGCAATATGTCAACAATGCACGATTCAAAAGACGGCTAAAATATTTGGTAACCAAAATAGCTGATCAAGTATATAAAGATCTTCTAAATCTTTCTAATTTTATTAATTTTGCATCCGTTTGGAATATCTTAAATTAACAACTATATGTTATACTTATATGTATTCAGTTGCAAAGGTATTGAAAACGGTTAATTGTTTTACAATTTTTCAAGCTGCAAAATGTTAATTTAATATTGTCAACCTTTGAAAGTCGACCAGAGTACTCAACTTATACCATAGTCAAGTGAGGTTTATGGAAAAAAGATTTTAAGAAACTAAATCAAATTCCATCACCATAAATTTGTAATAACTAAAACAAAAGTTAGAAATTAAAACAAGACCACTGACATTTCTGTTTCTTGGCATTAACTGGATAATTAAATAGAAAATATTAATAATACTGCAACCCAAGGCCCATGTAACTGTAATTATTCAATTGCTAAGACTAGAAAATCCGTTAGGTTTGTGATTAGATGATAAGAATTATTTCATAATAAAAAGTCTTGCTGCATGAAACTCTCTGAAAAGGCTAGCAATTTTTCATTTTTTAAATAACATTTACAATATTTTGCTATCAAGAAACTAAAAATTTAATAAATTCTAGATAAGTGTCACAATTGGTGAATCAATATTTTTTAAAACCAACAGTTATCAAATATAATTGAAGCAATTTTACCATAATTAATAATATCAGTACGATAACTTAAATTTTAATAATTCTTTGAAAATATTTCATTGCAATTTTTTATGATTTTTTAATTTTTATTAATAATTATTAGTGTATTTTTTAATACAAAAAAAACTGCTAAAAAATTTGAAAAACCAACTAATAGAATTAAATATTAAACCAAATCAACAGAAAAAATTAAAAATTTTCGATAAACGACAACATCCTATTTCTGTAAATCTAGTTTAGCTAAATAATGGGATAAATTCATTTAATTGTCAATAAACTCAATTAATTCTGCAAATACGCAAGCAGCACACGCAAGTATTGTTAAAAGAATTCTAGAGTTTTTCGTGGAAAAGACAAAACATAAAGTTTCCCTTGGAACTGGATTTACATAATCAGAATTTAATACTAACAATATTTTTTCTATTTTAGTAAATTTATTTTATTATTTAAAATATTCATTGTGAATTTAAATTTTATAAAAGTTTGATGATAAAATAATACGATGCGTAACTATAAAATTTGAAATACAACAATGCCTATGTAAAATGTTTTAATTTCTTTATTAATATTTGCTTTTCACAAATATAAATTGAAGACATAATTGTTTTAATTGACGGGTGCTTGCAACGAAATGTTAAATTAACCATCATCCTTAAAAGTTAAATATCATTTTAATTTGAAATCAATTTTTACACACTTGATAAAGACGGTGTCGAAATATTGTGTACTGAGAAAATCTCTTTTGGTCTATTGGAAATTATTGAATTAAATAAAAGATCAAAGGTGAAATCAAATACTAATGATCACAACCATATTTAAATTAATTAATTACATAAGAGTAAAACATAAATTGTAAATAAAGTTCCAAATCACTCGGATATGCCCTTTTAGTAAAAAATAACAAAAATTGATTAAAATTTGATTAATCAATTATTAAAATGAGCAATAATGCTTTTATTCAAAATTTTTTATTTTTTACAAAAAAATTATTATAGAAAAATCTATTTACTTTTGAAAATAAAATTCTAAAAATAAAAATGGGTGTGATTTAAAATAAACTTAGTGACATAACACTCTAATAAAGTTAAAATTAAAACTAAAATACATTTTTATGTTTTTTGTTTTAATATTATCATTTATAAATCGTTTAAACAACAATTTATTTAAAGTAGGAAAATGGTGACAAATTTAATCAAAAAATTTTTATTTCAATTAAATCATATGTTAATTATTCATCCGTGATAGTACTAAAAGGGTTAATAAATTTTTTATGCTCAGATTGCTTTACAACAATTAATACATTTAATTTGACTTTTTGTAAAATTATATTTAAATTTTAATTATTACTAACAGATAAACTCAAATACTAAAGTCATTTAAAAAATATTTGTACTAAAATTATAGCCACTGTAAAAATAATTTACCCTAAATATCGCCATATAAGTCGAATTTTTGACACCAACAGTTACTTTTAAAATCCGACCTCAACTTATTCGCCGATTATGTGTTCTAGAGATACGTTAAGATTAAGCAAACATTAAAAATTTTCCGATGACAATCGCAATCTTTAAGCGGGGTGTGGAAACCGCGATCGTCCATTTGCCAATGAATTTGTAAAGGCTTATTTTGTGAAAATACTCTAACTGTATTTTATTAGGGTTAGGCTTAGAAAAATCGAATTTCAAATATGCTAGCAAAACATTGTCAGAAGTATGAATGCAAGTAGCCATAAACAATTCTCCAATAGGGCAGAGTATATTGTACTAGAAGTGTCTGCGTTTGAGGCAAAAAAGGTTTAGAGGGGATAAAAGTTGTTTGACATAATAATATTAAAGAGTTTGATGTAAGTTTGACAATTGTTGACAATGGTGAAGGGGATTAAAAATTACCTAAAAATGTGTGACATTATTGATGGACGTTCATAGTTAAACTCGGTACTACTGCTTTAGCAATAAAATTTGTTTTGTAAGTTGTGGATAAAACTCCTATTAAGCTAAATAAATTATGTTACTCGGTTTATTTTAAATCACACCAATTTTTATTTTTAGAATTTTATTTTTAAAATTAGATAGATATGTAATTAAATTTGAGACGATAAAATAATTTTGAGGTTTTTTTTGCTGTCAGTCAATGTCAATCAACGAACATGGGTTTCAGTGATCTTTTAACTCAAATGAGAGCCATGGAAATACTTCTGCAATTGGAGACACCAAGTTAAAAGTCATTAGTGAAGGAGGTTTATGAAAACAACTTGAGAAATTATAGAATGGAGTTGAGCAAACTACGACCAGCGGGCCATATCCAGCCCGCAAACACGTTTTGACAGCCCCCAAAAAGCCCAGCAGATAGCCAAACATTTTCGAGATAGGAATGTATTACTTGTGCTAATTGACTTATGTATCTTACCTTTAAGTTTACTAACTTTACTATCTTTGATGTTTACACCCACTTCCGGTTTTGATAGCGTGTGATTGTAACATGTATTTGTTTCATGTAACCTGGCCCTCAAATATTTTATGAAAACTCAAGTGGTCCCAGGTCCCAAAAGCTTGCCCATCCATGTTATAGAAGAACTAAACATTTACAATTCAACTGTAGCGAAAGATTTTCACCAAATCCGATAGTTAAAACCTTTGGTTAAATATGTTTGAAGTCAAATAAAATACAAAACATTCATCGAAATCAATCCATTTAATAGTCTTCCTGACATGTGAGAAAGATGGCTCCTATATGAAAACTGATAGCGTTCTATGCACCAAACCTTTTTAAAGTTTTACAGGTCATGGTAATAATTTATAATTAATTAAATAGTTGACAGATAGAATCGTGCGCTATATTATAAAAATGTAGAAAGACTGTCAAAATGCACAAAGAGCTTGAAAAGACCAACTCGATTCAATAATAACCTTCAAAGACTTGTATTGGATATTGCTTAGTATAAATTGAAGTAACTGCCTAGGAAATTCTATCTCAATTATGAAGCTTCTCTGCAACTGACTAAAACTTTATAAATATCTCAAATACTTCTCGAAAAAAGAAACTACCCCGAATAATCTGTTGATTTAAGGACAACAGAATCCCCATCTAATTTAAATAAATAAATAATTTCTTTTTGGAAAAAAGAGAAAATTTTAAAACTTTTCATTTTGGAAATTACATTTTATTCTAATTTGAGATATACTAATACTAACATACCAATTTATTTTTCAAAGATAATTTTCTTTTCATGGTTTGAGTTGGCCTTTTATTTTCTTGTTCGTTTGGTTTGGAATACTGATGAGATCTCATCATGAACTGACTGACATTTTTATCAATAACCTGTAAAGTTAACATAATAATAACAATAATAATAATAATAATAATAATAATAATAATAATAATAATAATAATAATAATAATAATAATAATATTAATAATAATAATAATAAATAATAATAATAATAATAATAATAATAATAAATAATACTAATAATAATAATAATAATAATAATAATAATAATAATAATAATAATAATAATAATAATAATAATAATAATAATAATAATAATAATAATAATAATAATAATAATAATAATAATAATAAATTACGATTAATCAGTGACAAACTAATTCATAATTGACAATTTCAATAACAATCACCGGTTCAAGCATTGATCAGTAAGGGAATTTCTCAATCACATAATATCAGAATCAGTTCAACGAAAATTAACGACGAAAAGTGATGGAAATTGTCATAATACTAATCAACTTTTTAAAGGGATAGAAATAGAAAAATCTTAATTTAAAAAAAAATTTCTTATTTTTCTTCATTTTATTTTGATTATTATTCTAAAACAAATAGCTTAAAATTTGGTAAATTTGCTGAGTTTATAGACAATTTCGGAATGCAAGCTACTGGACTATGAACTCCGCGCCTTCTTTCACTTGGGAAAATAGCAACAAATAACAAGAATTATTTTTACAACTAAATCCAAATATTTTGTTCACTCTACTATTCGCTTTTTTTTGTTTTGTTCTTGTTTCAACGAACGGGCAATTGACCACTAGTGTCCCTTAATTTTTAGACCAGTTATCTCTCTGCTCAGAGATCTTATTCAGCTGATCTATTTTCCATGAAAAAACTAATCTTTTTTATTTATTTTTGACAGGAGGTTAATCTGATTATCGTGTTAATTTATCGTTCGGGCTTATGCCTCTTAAATTATTTATTCCATTTTAATTAATTGTATTTTTGAATATATTTTTTGTAGACTCAAAATTGATTTTATATTATTTTACTTGTATTCGTCTCATCATTTGCTATCGATAAATACGCGTTTCACCCCAACATATCAATTGTAATCAATTTCAATTTTTATTTAATTTATTAATTTTGCCCTTGTTTTATCAGCACTTAATTCTCCTTACCCTCTAATCTCTAGACCAGTGATTCTTAAACATTTTGAAGTCAGAGAGCACTTTTGATCATAAGAAAAATTCAAGGAGCACCAAAATCAGATTCAAAAACATACAAGCATAATTTATATTAAAAATTAAATTGATTACAAAACTGACGAATCAAATTAATTTATCAAGATCAATAAAACTTATTCGATTCTTGGAATAATTATTTTCAATCAATGTTGTTACTGGCATTACTGGCGGTTGAAATATTTTCTATATTGTCATACAACAAAATATATTGGTGTATTTTCATCACCGAATACGCATAAAACATTAACAAGCAACAATTCACTAATAAAAAATGTCTTACTGGATATTTATTTAAGAGTATTAAAGATCTTATCACTTATGTTATAAACAGCATACACACAATACTATCCTTTTATTCATTGGTTTAATTTTAATTATCTATTATTACAAATTTTACAGAAAATATTAAAAAATGTTTTTAATTAGAATTTGAAAAAATAAACTCTTTGATGAAAATCAAAAAATGATTGTTTAAAATTTTTTGAAAATTGTAAAGATTTTGCGCACAAAAAAGGGTTAAGCCTAATTAAAGAACGGACGCATAATGAATGCCGATCAAACTTTTAAAATTTCACAATTTTCATAAGTTTATTCTGACTTTTGTGCCTCAAAGTTTTTTTAATTATTAACCCTTTGAGTGCCAACATGATTTTAAGAGGATTAGCTACAAATGCCACTCTGCTAGAGGAAAATAGAAATTTAAAAATATATTTCTCTGTAACTTTCTAAGCATTTTATTTACGAAAAGTATTTAAAAAACAAAAAATGATTTGAAAAAATAGTATAATTTCTACAAAATAAATGAAAAATAAAACGTTATTCGTTTACCACACAATCTATCCCTTATGTACAGTTATGTTGCCCAATACATAATCCATGAAGCCCTTTTTTGCACTTACAACAAATTAGGTTTGATCTCTTTACAGGTCCCCAATCTTTATCACTACAAACAATGCATCTTATCAAATTGCGACCTGGTAATTTCTCTAAACACGTTTTTAATATAATAAATAGAATAGGGTTGCATTTAACTAATGTAATTATTGTGCGTCTTTCACTTCGAAAACTGGACTATTCTCAACATAAAGATATAATATATAGCATAAATAATATTTCTATTTCTTATAAATACACATTCGGAATAAAAAACCATAAATAAAAATCGACAAGTATGAAATAGAGATCGAATTTGTCCATGCTGGAGCAGGAGCGCGATCGCTCTCCTGGCATTTTTGGCCAGTGTATTGAGGAGCGTGATCGAGCTCCTTGGCACTCAAAGGGTTAATTTTGGAATTATAATTGTAATGTGAAATTGGTAAGTTTTGTTTGTATTGTTCGACAACTGGTACTGTAATGAAACTTTGTATTTACAACAAATGAACTATATAGTTTAAACGCACAGATTCACAGGACTATACGGAGTCATGTGGATCCAAAACAAAGCTCATTTTGACGACTGCATGCAAAATTCAGTGATCTATGTGAACGAGTGCGTTGTCATGTAAGAGATAAAGTTCTTGATTCCTAAGCTTCTGTCGTGACTTTCTCACATCAATTAACAGTCCATAGTACTACTGAGAGTCGATCCTTTCCGTAATAAAGTCGGTCTTGATAACACCTTTTGCATTCTAAAGTACACTGATCATAGACATTTTCTGTGAAATGTCGCTAAAAGAAGCAATTTTAGTGGTTTTTCATCTGAAAACACTCATTCACGTTTTATTGACATGTTTGCATTAGCTCTTCTTGCATTTCTGCTGCCAAGAAACGCGGGACAAATCGACTGCATAATTCAATTCCATGTCATCCAGTATGTTCTGAACAGTCTTCTTGTATAAATTATGTCTAGTTAACAGCTCTTTTTTCTTTCATACTAATCTTCAATTTTTCTGATTTCCCCTCGTCGATTTTCTAGGTAGTCCACTCATATAACCAACAAATAAAGTATTTCTGTTAAAAGAAAACTCTGATTAAATAATAAATAGTGACCTTGTATGGTGCTTCATTGCTATATGCTTCGCACATCTGACTCGCTTTCTATATTCCTCAAAAGCAAAAAACAGATGACGCTGCGAAATTCGACTTGCAAACATTTCTTAACCCTTTGAACTCTGAGGCATTCACTGCATAAGTAAATCAGACCGGTTTACCGGCCTATAGAGTTCAAAGGATTAAAAACACGCGGTAAATAATTATTCGTTGTTTTGCGTTAAAAATTTCATGGAGTTATAATTTTTATTTATATACAAGTCTCAGAACGTTTATTCAAACCACACATACTTTTGTCAACATAATCCTAAATAAAAATACAAATTTTTAGATATATTTGACATTGAAAATCTTTTTGTTTTAATCATATTCCAATTTTAATTAAAGCGGGTCTGTCAAAGCAATTATAGTTATTTTAAAATGAATAATTGCTTTAAAGGCTTCTAAATATCAACAAATTTAGAAAATAAGACATTTGCTATCAAATTATTTACAAAAAGTTTATTTTAGAAATAAAATTACAACTTTTTCTTATTGATATAAAAATTCTGTTTAAATTGGTTTATTTATTAATAGATATAAAATTAAAATCTTTTTCCAGATGGTTTTATTTCTTTTTAAATTTCTTTTTATTATATATTTATTTATTAAATGTAATGTCAAAATATTCTCAACCTTTAAAATAAAAAGTTGTTTTAAAAAGAAGCAAATTTCGATAGTAGTAAATTTTTTTGTTTTACTGATATAATTTGTATGTGAATGAAAATAAAAAAATGGAGATTTGAAGTTAGGAATATTTAAATTTCAGATTTGAAACACTTATAAATAATGAAAGATAGTGGGGTGCAAACAGGTAAAGTAAATTATAAATTGAAAGAATGATGTATTATGTGATAGATAGATAGATAGATAGATAGATAGATAGATAGATAGATAGATAGATAGATAGATAGATAGATAGATAGATAGATAGATAGATAGATAGATAGATAGATAGATAGATAGATAGATAGATAGATAGATAGATAGATAGATAGATAGATAGATAGATAGATAGATAGATAGATAGATAGATAGATAGATAGATAGATAGATAGATAGATAGATAGATAGATAGATAGATAGATAGATAGATAGATAGATAGATAAGATAGATAGAAAGATAGATAGATAGATAGATAGATAGATAGATAGATAGATAGATAGATAGATAGATAGATAGATAGATAGATAGATAGATAGATAGATAGATAGATAGATAGATAGATAGATAGATAGATAGATAGATAGATAGATAGATAGATAGATAGATAGATAGATTTTAGATTAGTTATTCACAACCTTTACCGTTTTTCAAACCCTTTAGCAACAATTTGGAATTCCACGGACACTTCAATAATTAAAGAGAACACCAATCCAAAATATATATTCAGCTACAGTATATTTCGACAGAATAACAGTCTTCGTAAGGTAGTTTTTCAGAATGGTTCGAACCCAATACTTTGATTCTTTGAGGAAATTATATTAACACTCAGCCATCGGATTTATTAAGTAATATTATGATTTTTAATTATAATCAGAACAAAAATTTACTCGACGCTTTAAATAGGCCCTATGTGGTTCATGGATTCTGGTCTGGAATCCCGGTTTTAGATGTTTTAATAAGTTTATATTTTAAAATAAATATCAAATTATTTAAGTTATCAATTAATACAAATATTATAGAAATTAAAAATCAGAAAAAAATATAATTATCTTGGGAATAATTATTTTTCTGAAAAATCCAATTTAGAAATGTTTTATTTATAAAAAACAAAAGAAAACAAATTGTCAAACAAGTAATTATTTTTTGATAATTACGATTCTCATATTTTTTGAACTAAACACATAATTTATTCCCCATATAGATGGAAAGATTTGACAACAAAATTATGTTAACTTTACCCTTGTCATTATTACAAGTGATGACAAGATTGACCATATCTCTAAATCTGAGAGAAACTATGATGAATTCAGTCCCCAAACACATAACAGGAAAATAATTTCCAAATATATGAAGAAATGGAATACGCATTTAATTCTCGATAGGTGACAGCAGAAAAGATTTTAAAAACTTATAAAATATTCTCAAAGAAATGTTTCAGAAAAAGAATTGAATTTATTTTAAACAATAAATGAGTAAAATCCTTTTTTTATATAGTTAAATTTCAGATTTAGGATAGAAAAGAAATAATTCCATAATTAGAAATTATCGCAATAAAACATATTGGAAATACTATTTTAGTAATTGTGTAATAATAACAACAATAATAATAATATTAATAATAACAATAATAATAACAATAATAATAACAATAATAGTAATAAAATAATAATATAATAATATCATAATAATGGTATAAAAATAGTATAATAATAATAATAATAATAATAATAATAATAATAATAATAATAATAATAATAATAATAATAATAATAATAATAATAATAAAAATAGTAATAATAACTATAATAATAATAATAATATTAAATAATAATAGAAATCCAATGTAAACAAAAATAAATAAATAATATTTGCAATGCTAACAAATTCCTAATACTATTGGTCCTTTACATATTTACCTGGGAATAATTTTACTATCAAATAACAAATTTTCCTACTCGTTAATTACATTATTTGATTGTTAATTTATTATGTGAAACAATTTCCACCATTTCCTGAGTAAATGATTAGTCAGATTTATTTTATGTAATTTTAACTCATTAAAAATAAATACTACAATTAATTTTAAAATATCGATTGAAAAATAAAATAAATATGTTAATTTGTTTTATATTAAATCCTTACTGTAATAATAACACTTTTCTTTGAATTGCTTTTGTTAGAAAAAATTGAATTTTAATGTATTCGACAATATTCATTAAAAATCGGTATGTAATTTTGTCCGTATCTCGAATGTTAAATATTTAACAAAATATTGATGGATAACCTGAGAGAAAAATGAACTAATGAAAATAAAAATTGAATGGGAAAATGATTTCATACATTATTTTTAAGAAACATGATTATTTTAAGTACTAATTTCAGATTAATTTTTAATGCTGATATAAGTCTAAGTTTCAATTTTCAATTAATTTATATTTTGGACAAATTTGTTTCTGTTCCTGCAATTCTTAACAGATTTGCTATTCTAGTCAAAATCCGGTCCAGTTAGATTGGAGTCGATTGGGTTTGTCTTTAATTTGAACCATTAAAATGGAATATTATTTTTGATTAAGGTTCAGTAAGTTGATATATTTCACTTTAATATTTACTGGAAAAATAGTAATATAGCTCACAGATGGATTTGATTAATGTCACAGTAGCCTTAAATAAACGTAAGCAAACGTAATGTAATTTATCTAATTAGTCGAAAAATAAATTTATGAAGGTTGTTTAAAAAGCTGGCCATTGAAGGCAACACTGCCTGTCATATTTATAAGTGTTTTATATAGAAATATATTTTGTTGGATTATTACTTGTAAAAAATAAATTATTTGTTATTGAAGTGAACAAAAAAATTATATTGTCGATATTAAATTGAAAAAATAAATTTAAATTGTTGAATTACTTGTGGAAAAACTTTGTTTTGTCTTCTTGTTTTTAATTAAATTGCATGAAGTCAAAATGTTATCAAATTTTTAATGAGTATGCTAAATTTCAGACATGGATTAACAATCTTAATAGTTTAGATATTAAGATAAAGTGTATGAAAGGGTTGAATCATGTAAATGCAAATATGATGTCAAGGAGTGCATTTGTGACATACGCACAATGATTACTAGCACATGAAGATGTGAAAAAGATGAAAACCCGAACGATTGGGCAATGTGGATCATGTTAAAGTAAGAAAGATTGACGAGAAATTTACATAGAAATATACATTTCATCACAGGAAACTTCATGAGAAAAAAAAATATAATTGCAGTTATTGACTGAGAATAGTTGCTGTCATCAACGATTTGCAGTTATCAAGCAATACACTAGCAAAGCGAATGCATCAAATAAGTTCAAATTTAACAGAACTACTAATTCAGGATAATATTATTTTACATCAAATCTAACCTTTGTGTTGTTAATATTTTTTCGGATGATGTCTTTCCCTTCAAATATACAAACTGAAAACAACCTAGAATATGTTCTTCTAGTATCTAACAAATTTTAAGAACTACATTTAATTATTTTATAATTTAATTTATTTTTAGTTATTATTTTTTAGATTTTCAATGAGAAATACATGAAAAAAATAAGCAAAAAAATATAAAAGAAATTATAGTAAGGGTGAATACTATCGAATCCTCAGAATCATTAATCGCCAAGGACGAAATATTTTGGAACAAATAATTATGCAAAATGTCATCCTTAACATTAAAAAAATAATTATTAGGTCGTGTAAAAGGTTCCCGGGCAGCAGCAGCAAAGCACTTTGCATACATGGAAGTTATAAGTTAATAAACTCTTTTTACAGGGCCTAGTATATTACCATTGCTTGAATTCATTTAATTTTGTACTGGTGTTTAAATTAAAATTCTATATGTTGAAATTGTAATCCATAACTGCCCGGAAAAATTTTACACAACCTATTATATTTATAAAAAATAAATATTACTTTTTTAAACTTTATTGTATAAGTTTATTAAATGGGAAAAAATATTTTATCACATAAGAAATCATTGGGAAAGAATTTCAAAACATCTCAAGTTCTTATGTAATATTATCAAACGAAAAAATTAAGAAAGTTCGAGCTGTTTTATGTTTAATTGAAATAAAATAAATCTTACAGATTGTAATTGCAAATAATTGGAGATTGTTGACTGATTATTCTGTGAAATTGATGATCGCCATTTCTGCTCTTCGTCGACATTTGTCAAACAAGATCGCAAACCGCTCATTTTGAATACATTGTTGTTTCGGCGAAGAAAATTTCTATACAAAAACATTATTAAAATACAATTTTATGCATTAATTATTGTAACAAAGAAAATTCATATAGATAATTTCTGAAATGGAAAATATATTAGTTTTCAAGCGCTTGTCCACAGAGCAGTATCTAGCGCTTCCAGTGACATGCGAACTATTTTTAGAGCCCCTGCATTGTTTTAGAAAAATTAATAATAGTAAAAAATGAAATAAAAAACGTACATTAATAATTGATAAATAAATAAAAATAACAATATTGCAATAATGACAAGACAAGCTTTGACAAATTACAGCAAAATCTTGCTGAATGAGAACATTATATACAGCTATTTAGCAATGCGTCATTTTTCTAGATCAGTGGTTCTCGAAGTAGTGGTCCGCAAACCATAAATTACCGGTCTGTAACGTGAGTTAAATAGGAGGAAAATAATGCCAGAATATTGTTAAACTGTTTACCCCTCATAAAATAAATAAAATAAATCATATGAAATATTACAACAAAACTATGAACGTAAAATTACAGAATGTGCATTTAAGGTTAAATAAAAAAAATAATTAGTAAATGTGGCACTAGTCCATGGTGCTATCGAAAAATTTTCTACCGGTCCGCCAAACGGAAAAGTTTGAGAACCACTGTTCTAGATCACACTGGATGGTGTGAGGTTATTAGAAACATAATAATGAAGTTATAATATAAAACATATCAACTCAAAGTTACATTTCAATACATCTTATATTTCTGGGTCCTATATATGTCCAGCTGGTAAACCTTCTTGGTCACGGTGCTGCCTGTTTGTTTGAATATTTAGTTTTAGAAAAAAATTCTGATTTATTATTTTTAATAAACTTTTAAAATTTAACGGTTTTAAAAATTACCAGCTTTTAATTTAATTTAAATATTTTTTTAAAGTTCAATTAGGTTAAAATATTAAATAATAAAGTTATGAAAAAAAAATTTTATTTTAAAATATTTAAAATATAGATATTAAATAACATTTTCGATGGAATTAACACAACATTTTAATTTTCTTTAAAACTTTTGAAAATTATCAATTTTAAGATCTTTTAAATATCAAAATAAGATTTAAAAATCTCATTAAAACAATTTATGAGATGTTAAAAAATTAATTTATTTAAAAATAAAACATATTTTAAACTATTGAAAAGATTAGTATATCCGCTGCAAAACCAGTTAATTTATGCAATCCTTTCCATCTCTGTTCCATTATAATATTAAAAAATGTTTTACTTGAAAAGAAACTAGAACATTGGATCATCATGAAAGTTGAGGGTAAGACTTTATGGTAAAATAAGTTTGTCTACAATTTAAGGAATCCAATTTCAAAGCGATTTCTTTACTGTATTTAACTATCACGTACTGAGGACGATTTCAAGACCTATGATCAGTGAGAGGTGCAATTACTTTGCAATTTTAGCTAATAATTAAAATTCAAAATAACATTTATTTGCAGTATTAAAAATGATTTCCTGATACGCTAATTTTAATATTCTTCAACAGTTGTGATTCAAATTCATACATGCAAAACTCATCAAACTATTTAAAATAAACCTTTTAGAACCATTATTCTTTTTTGAACTTTTACATTGTTTTTATATTTAAATACATTCTCCCACTTCTTTCTATTGCACTTTTAAAATAAGTATTTTAATAATCGGTTTTTATTTTGAATTTAGCGGATTTTTACTTTTTTAATTTTTAAAACAATAAGTTTTTAATTTTAAAATTTTTTCGATATTTAAATTCTCAAAATCATAAAAAATAATTTTGCTCAAAATTAAATTTTATAACAAATCCCAAAGTTTGTCGGGCCTAGTTTGGAAGATTCTGTATTTATCCTACGAAGTCATTTGTAAAAAATCCCAATCATATAAATTTAGTTTACAAAAGTAATAAAATGATAATTAATATGATTAGATTTAATTATCTTTCTCAATTTTTAGAAACTATGATAATTATATCTAATTTATCGTCTTTTATTTTAATCACGTCTTTGACTTTATTCAATCTCTAGAATTATATTTATTAATGACTGTCAGTTTTGCCATGGTGAAAAATTTGATGGAACAAATTTACAAAATACTTCAATAAATGAAATGTGATAGTTAAGAACGTGTCTCTTCTCGGTCTATTATTAAATTTTTTTACAATTTTTTTAAAAAATAAAAAAAACAATTAGAAAGATATTGTAGAATCCGTCTATAATATATTGTTTGTTTGAGATAAGATTAAAAAATTTCTGACAAACTTTTAAATAAATTGTTTTTAAATTAATGAACTTATTTCTTGGGGTCAAAATATGAATAATGAATTAAAAAGCATAAATGTAATACAGCGGAATGTTTATTAAAAAATAATTTTTTTTAATAACAGACTTAATAATAATTTTTTAAAATAAACTTTTTTTACGTATTTTGATTTCATTAAAATCTTCTAATATTTTTCCATTTGATCTATTTCCATTTACAATAATGTTTAACTTTATTTTTTCTATAAATCAATTTTTTATTTAACACATCTTTTTAAAATAATTAAAAATTAAAATTACATTATATTTTCAAGATCAGAAAAATTAAGAAAAAAGAATATACAGAATAAATTAGTAATTTATAGTGAACTAAATGTCAGTGAAAGAATTTTTCTTTTTTATATAAAACGTATTTTTTATGCTTTGTAAAAAAATAATGTTTACGGTAATTTCTTGCATTGTTTTCGACGAGCTGAATGAGTCGAATAGCGGCTAGTTCTATGTGTTTCCATATGTGAGTAGTTTCACAAAGAGGTTTATAAACAATGTTTTTTGAAATACAGAAACAACACCTGCAAAAAAACGATAAAAACAATCACAGTTAAAGACATGATAATTAGGATTTCCAGAATTGTTATATTAAATACTCAGAAACGATGGCAGATGTGGACAAGTAAGCTTATACTGAGAAGGGAGATTCTGATTTCAAGAGGTAACTAACCGCTAATACACACACACACACATATATATATATATATATATATGTGTGTGTGTATGTGTCTGCATGTTAGGTTAAATAATTAATTAATCGAATAGAAAGGTTGGTGATTAATTTGGACAGAATTTATTTAATTTATCACATGATTATTAATAATTCGCCCTTATCTTTGGTAAATGTAATATTTTGAAATAAAAATGTGGATTTACCTGAAATAACACAGTAGGTAAATATTAAAAAATTTGGAAAGTTTGATATATGAAAAGCTTTACACAGTTTTAGTGAAAATAGTTTGTTAAAAAAATTGTAAGTTCTGCACATTCAATGCTTTATTGTCTTTAAAATAGTTAGTGTTTATTTTAAGTTTAAGTAATTAAATTATTTTTGAATTTGGAAAGTTTGATTTATAAAAAGCTTTATACAGTTTCAGTGAAAATAATGTGTAAAAAAATTAAAAGAAATTGTTTTAATTAATTTTTTTAATTACATTAAAACTTACCCATAAATATAATAATATCTACTTATTATTTGTATTTACCAAAATACGAGGATGCTATTAACAATAACCGTTCATTATTAATAATATCCGAAATTATTAAATTACACACACACATATGTATATATATATATATATATATATATATATATATATATATATATATATATATATAAATTTTTATAACAAAGTTTTGTACATCTACTTGAATAAATATTATAAACACTGGAAATTCGTGTTTTAATTGGTAGGTGCACATTAAATAAAGTATTAGGTATATAAGTTTTTTTAAAAACCTTTTTTTGAAAACTTTTATTTATAACAATTTATAAGATATACTATGAAAAAGTGATTTCACTCTTAGTTGGATATTTATTAAATTTAGTTTATTTGATAAATTAAAATTAAGTAATTTAATTATTTTCATGAAACTTTTTAAATATTTTAGATAAACCAAATTTAATAATAAAATAATTTTGAATATAATTTGAAGAATTGATCAAGTATTTTAGCAATATAGACAAATAAATATCATATTTTTAATTTCATTCATTCCACCCCCAGGAATTGAAATTCCTTTTTCCTTATAAAGTTCTAAAACATAATTAAAATTATACTGTCAGAAATATAATTAGTTTAGTTTATAAAAAAAGTTTAACTAACAATTTTAAATCTACCACCTCCAAAATTTTAAAAATAAATAATATTTTATAAAATTTACATTATAAACTTTTATTCCTTTAGTACTTTCCCCGATTTTTAATAATTTAATTTTTTTTATAAAACAGGGGTGTCAACAGTTCTAACCTACAGCCAACTAGGCTATCAGTCCGCACTTGCAAACTCCACCTAAAAGAGTGCATCGTTACTAACCTTCAAATAATTCATAGTCAATACAGACTTAAACAAAAGTTCTAAATCGCTATAATGGAGTTTTATTCGAAAATTAAGAAGTAGTATCGTGAATCCAGTTAACCAATTATTGAAAGCTAAATACCTATTACTGGAAGATTATTCGCAGATCGCATTAATTCATTACAGACACCGGTTTCAACACGAGAGGTATATGTTGGATAAGTATGGCTTTAAGATAGGAGAAATAGTTTATCAATTTTAGTCTACGACTTTACTACCTAAAATAAAAATCTCTGCTTTTCAATGTTGATCTGTATTTCTGTTGACTCGTAAATATTAAAAATTTAACTATATAAATTTGTATTTCTATTTTAATTAAATGAAATCAATCAAAGTGAATTTTAATTATTTTTTGTTAAAAAAATTTTTCTAAATACAAATTATTGTTTTTCGTGAATGTTGAAATTTTAACTGAATAAATTAAATATTTACAGAAATAATTATCACGTTACTTAATTTTAACATTTTTTTTCTTTTTTATTTTAAAGTTTTATTAATTATATCCGTTTTATAAAACCAAATAAAATGTTATCTTTAACTAATATTGTTGGGGTATTACGAAAAAAGCACAGTAAATTCAATAAAACACCAAAATGATAAAATTGCAACATTAATTAAAAAAATTTACAAAAATTCAAAAGTAGTATTGATCGGGGAAATTGGTATGGTTGAACGCCAAATTGAGAGACGAGTCCAGAAATAATAATAAAAATTTAGTGAGGGGTCCCTAGAAAATAATATAAGACAAAAAAGGAAATAAATTTTAAAAACTTAATTACTAATGGGAAGCCCAAGTCAATGGGAAGTCCGAGGCAATGGGAAACCAGAGAGATGAGGAAAACTCGGCGTGTAGACAGAATAATATAAAAGGGTAAATTTGGCCTAAACAATATTAAATGGGAGCCACTGATCTATGGAGAGGTAATTATTTCCAAATTTGTAATTTAGTAATGGAACAAACGTTGTTGACCAATGTCGGCTAAGGTTGTCTATGGGAAGTAATTATTTTTAATAATTTAATAATCTAAACCCAAGTAAAGTCAAAAGTTATCTATCAGAAAAGGTGATTATCCATTGGATAACCTACCTTAAGATAATCAAATTTATACGGTGGTTGAAGGGTGCAAATGAATCAGTGAAATTGTGATTACAAACCATTGAAATAAATCGGATTGAGTTGTAACTGCGATAAAGTGCAAATAAAATTATTCTGTGTTGGGTTTGCTTATTTGAGTTGAAAAGGACACGAGGAATCAGAGGGAACCGACTTATAATAATAACCCAACAATATTTATAATTAAACATATCAAAATTTATGGTTGCAATTATAATTTATTCGTAAATCTCAATTTGAATTTCTGACTAAATTTTTTTAAAAATATTTATAAATAAATTTTAACTCGAAAATTAGATAAATAAAATATTTTAAAAATTATGTCTCGATAAACATAAACTTTTTAATTTCAAAATTATTAAATTAAATAAAAAAATAATTCGATTAAAAAATATTGAAAAAATTTCTAAAATATTATATCTATTAAAATTAATGATAGGCTTGATATATAAAAAAATTAATCTATTAGAAATAATTTACTTTGCTTTTAATTTGCTTTATTGACATTTATTTTTACATTTATTATTTAATATTTATTTTAGATATTTTTTTGCAATATATTTGTTACACATAATTAGCTTAAATTTGTTATTTTTTTAAAACGAGCATGTATTAATTAATCATTAATTAACACTTAATTAATACAATATCAATTATGAACCGTCTTTTATTTGGTCTGAGTAAGTTCAATAAAACCTGTGATGACGGCATGTTCTCAGCATTCCAGTGTGTATATGAGATATGCACTAGCATATATTTTTCTACATCTATAAAGCTAAGTATCAATGCTTGAATCACAATAACGATGAATGAAAATACACCTGAAAAAGACTTTGTATATATTCAATTCCGCTTACTTAAAAGTTACTGAATTTTAAGTATGTTGTCAATATAAGCAAATCTATTTAATAATATATTAATTTTCAATAATATTACAAATAAATTAAACTTATCCTTTTATACACCATTTCCAAAAAGATTTTGATTAAATAATATTAAGATTTTAAGAGATTGATGTAATTAATTTAAAATATCAAAATTGAAAGAAAATGTCTGGTAATTATAAAATATATGCAAAGAATAGTGTTTTTGCATTGTCTTATTTAATATGCAAAAAGATGTTAATGTAAAATAATGTTATGCAAGGTAAAAAAATTTTTAAATTTAAAAAATATTCGGTTAAATTAAAAATTTTGAATTGCCTTATTTGGAATGATTGTTTAAAACTTAACTTCAAGGATTAGATAAATTGAATAGATTAACTGATAATTAAAAAAAATTAAGTTTTAATTATTAAATTAATTATTGATTTATATTTTAATTACACCTGTAGAAATAAATAAATCCAAATAAAAAATATAAAATTTTGTCGTCAGTAGACTTCAACATTACCAACATTGAACTATTTATAAATACATCTTTCGAGGACTTAAGGAATATAAATAGATGCGCTCTGAACCTGAAAAAAAGTCGGTCAGTAGAAATAAATGTGGGAAACATTTTATAAAATTGAATTTCTAAACTTTTCCATGTTTTCTGTAAATTAACAACAACCGTAGAAATTGTTTATGAAATTTTAGACGACAAAAATTGTGTTTGAAATCTGTTTACAATCTGTTGATTGACATTCACAATACTTTTATCACCTACACTTCCAGTGAAAGTACTTTTTTTTCATTGGGATCTGATGTTGTCAACAATTTGGGGAACAAAATCCGATTTTCCAAAAACTCAAATAAAATTCTCAAGTTGATTTCTCTTAAAAATAGAACACCACCAAAATAGCGGTAAAACTTTTTGACACAATATTAATTTATTTTTCATCTTTCCAAAAATGCGAATTTTCATTTCTGACAATAATCTTTTTCTAACTAATATCGAAAATCAAAGTAAAACACAATATTTGTGAATTAAACTTAAAATAGAAATAATATTTTGATTTTAAAAATTAAGTAGTAGTAAATTGAAATCAAACATTGAAAAAATTTTAAATTAAAAAATTAAATTTATTAATTATTGAAATTTGTCTTCGGGAATATTTAAAGTAAAATTTTTCACATTCATCACGTATGTTAATAAATTAGAATATATAAAAATACTTTTTTAAAATTAAACGTTTTTGGAATTTTGAATAAGAAAATGTTTATTCACGTGTTATTTACAATCTTATTTTTTTGATTCTCAGTTTCATTTTTATGCAATAAATAAAAATACGTTTACCAAAGATCATTTCATCTGTTTTCTGATTTGATTAAAAATATTTCTATATATAAAAATTATTGGATAAAAAATGTAAGATTATTTAAAATGAATAAACTACTTAATTTTATCAATAGTACAAAAAAACAAAATTTTTAAAAATATAAAATTAACAAAACAAGTTTGAAAGGAAACAAAAATTTTATTAAAATAAGACAAAGTTTGTTAAATAAATATTTGTATAAATCCAAAATATTCCTTTGTCTCGTTTAATAGTAATACAATAGATGTCACATCATTTTCGTTTAATTTAATATATTATTTAATTATTTATTGTCATCCTTACAATATATACTAGCTAACTCATTGCGATTTTTTAATTTTTAGTAATAATTCAGCAATGCATTTGATTGTGACAACAAAATATTACTATATTTATGAATCAAGAATTTTTGTAAAATGTAAAAAAATCTTCCTCAACTACTTTTTCACAGTTATACAAAGATTTTTTTATTAAGGGTAATATTTAAAATGAAAGACTAAATATAAAAATTTATTAAAAATTTATCCAAAAAATAAAAAATTGACAGGTATGTAACGGATAGCAAATGAAAAGAAGAATACAAATATGATAATATAAAACCAATATGGAGTCCTCAGAATAAAGATATTCAAAAAGTCAAAACAACATATTAGAAAACAAATACGATACTATCTTTATTTGTAATGTAAAAATATTATAAAGAAATTTTATTTATTTTAAATTAAAAAAAGTGTTATCTTTTGTTAATTTTATCAAACGAAAAGCTAAATTTTAAAATTCATTTAAAGTTGAATCAAATCGAAATAAAATTGTGTCTTATATTTTCTACAATTCAAAGAAAAAATGATCCTTTTGATTCAATAGACCAAGGGTGTCTTCAAATGGACTGCCTATCCCACCTCTACATATTTACACTACTTATTAGTGTAATTAATTGGGAAATGTTTACATAATGAATTAGTACTCATGCATATCCCTACTGATATTATATAAGCATGGTATTACAAATTATTATTTTACCGTCAAAACCAATGTCATAAAAGAATTACATTGTAGCTTCATGATAAATTTGATGTTTAAAAAAAAGCTAAAAACAGAATGTCAATAACAATAAACTGCTAAAAATAAGTTTGATTCCTTAAAGAGATAAAACTCAATTTCCTGCAACAATAATATTCATAAAAATTCATATAGTGGTTATGCCAATGAGACTAAAAAAATGGAAATTTATTTATTGAAAAAAAGAATTACTAACAACTCCATAAAAATAATGATAAAGTATGTCAATGATTCTCTATTGGACCTTTACCGCATAAAATATGCATACGGAAATTATGCATTATGCAAAATAATTATGAATTTGGATTTAGAGTTCTAAATAGAAATGCTCAGCAATACTCGATAACTCGTTTGTGGCATGCCATTTAGTTTCACACTGTTTGGTAATTTATTTTTTTCTGTTATCATTGGTAATTTTATATATATATAGCGTTAAATAACATTACTTAAGACAAAACAGTGAACAACGACAAAATAAATTGATGTATTACAATAAAATATATTCAATGAAATTTTAAAAACATTTTATCAATTATTATAGAAAAAGGAACAACCTATGGAGCACTTCACCAGAATATTCATTTTATTATCTATTTATTAATTATTTGACATGAAATTCATGATCCTACTGTCTGTGTTATAGAAAACATAAAAGGAAATTGAAATTGGAAATTGTTAGAAATTAATTAAAAATTAATTAAATATTCAAAATTGTAAAATTCAAATGCAAAGTTAAAAGCATATAAAATAATTTTGAAAAAATCGGAGGGTCCTAAATGGAAATAGAACGAAAAAAATTATTTATTTAATCAATTATTCTAATTTATTATTCAAAGAATATGATAATTCAAAAAAAACTCAGAGTTGATAATTAAGTGATTCTACACAGTAATTAGAAATTTTTCCTACTGAAACTTTAATAATAAATAATAATAATAATAATAATAATAATTATAATAATAATAATATGTAAATAAAAAACATCAACTATATATTCTATAAAACATTTTACTATATATTTCGACCGTTTATCAGTCTTCTTCAGGCTAGAAATCACAATAACAATAACTAAATGAAAACAAGAATCGTGAGCGTGTAAAGCTTTTTTTGGATTTTATGAAAAGTTTACAATCGAATACTAAATTTACATGTAAAGAAAAGAAAATGTAGTCGATTGCTTTTTTAGATTTTCTTTTGCAACGGAAGGAAAAATCCTATCAAATGGAAATATACCGAAAGGCTACTGATACTGGTTTGTATACTACGCCTGAGAGCTTTTGTTAATCAAATATAACCGAAATATGATGAGAGGATTAGTATTTCGTTCCACGTTTTTTAACTAAGCAAAAGGTGCGAATTTTTTGGTTGCATTGCTGCTTAAAAATGGATATTCTAAATCTTTTCTTGAGCGTATGGCATGATTCTCATGATTTTATACTGATTTGTCAGGAGGTAATGTTCTTATTGATTTTGAAATTAGTAAGTTGTCAAGTTTGGAAGGTGAAAAAATTCTATTTTAACACATTGAACCAAAACATACGCTAGTATTGCGCAATTCCGAGGGATTCAGAGAATTTAAGCATCAGATTCTCAAACATGTAGATTAAACTCAATTCAGGATTGTTTCAACGACTTGCAAAGTTAGTATGTTTCTCAATTTTCATGTAATGGGTGTAATGCCACATATATTAGATAGACTGCCCGTCATCTCAGCACTCAAGTTCTTGAGCATTGTCGACTTAATGGATTGACTGACATTAGTGATCATTTTAAGAAATTTACGAGTATGAAAATAGATATGTCTGATTTTAAAATACACGCTAAAAATCTGAGTAATTATTGGTAACGAATAACTTTGAAGCGTTGTTTATAAAATCTCTACTTCAAAATGTTCAGTCTACATGTATTTTGAATTGATTTAAATAATTGCATGTAAATTGTGTATATTATGAATTTGATGTAATTTTTTGGGATGCTAAAATGATTTTATTATGTAAAAAAGAATTATAAATATAATTTTTAAAAATTTTATTATTTTATAAAAAACATGTTTTTATAATGAATGATAATTTTTTAAGTATTTTAAAAATTAATTTACTAGTATATTTTTTTTAATTGAAATGATTTTATATTTTCTAGTACAATTTGATTACGATTATTATTGAATTATTTATTTAAGTTTTCTTGTTTTAATTTAGTTAGTGTTAATGTGATTCCTTACCTGAAGAAAACTGATAAACGGTGAAAATGTATAATGAAATTTTTTTTTAATTATTAAAACTTTGCCTTCTTTCTTTGAATAATAATAAAATTACTAATAATAATAATAATATTTTAATTTAAATCATTTTTAAATTATTAAAAAACTTGTTTTGTTCAATTTCAATTGATAAGTGAAAATTACTTTAAAGCCCAAAAACTTTAAAGACAAAAACACAATTACAATGAAGCTCGTCATTTTTAAGCAATTGTGAGACAACTTTTATTTTTATTTATAAATAATCATGAGAAAATAAATAGCATTTCTAGTACAATAAAATACTCTCACAAAATGTTATTTATATATTATAATTAAATTTCTAATTTGTTTTAATAAATAAAATTTTATTATTACATGCTGGATGTAGAAATTTAAAAATAATATTTAGAGCTATAAAATATAATGTATCAAAAACGTGTATTGATGCCTTCCAGTAGTCGTGTGGGAGCCAGACGATTTCCTTGATATAACGAAGAAATCCTAATTTAACAAATCCACACTGAGTGTGTTGCATCCATTTTCCAACAATATTTACAGGAATTAATAAATAAATTTGAAAATTTATTAAAAATAAACAATAACTATTTAACTGAAAATTTATTGTTATTTAGATATAAACTAATAGTAACCACACCAGCTGCATATATTTTTAAAATTTTAGTTTACAACGTAAATTAAATAAGCATATATTCTAATAGTCTTTATACAACAGAAAAAAAAAATTAACATTTCAGAACATAAAAAATATTTTTTATTATAAATCAGAATATTTAAACAAAAAAATAATTAACGTTTATGATACATCTTATCATACGCACATATGGTGTTTGTTTTGGAAAAATTATTCATTTTTTTTTAATTAAAATAAACTTTTTCATTTATATTAAAAACTAACCGATTGCTTAAATTAGTTTTAACCTTTTTCATAAAATTTTTTTCTTTTTTTGTAATGTCAGTCAACCATAAATCTCAACGAAAAATTATTGCATTTTACTGTCAAGCAGCCTTAACCAGACCCTACAAATATTTTTCAATATAACTAGAACAAATACAACATCTTTATAACAGCAAGTCAGAATATAAAAAAAATTTTTAAAAATAAACTTTACTAGAACTTTGCAAAAAACAAACCTGAAATCAGAGTGAGCAAAAAATATTAAAAAAGATTAAGAAAAAGTTTACGTTTATGAAAATAAAAGTTCATATACCATAAATAATTTCTCCTGTTATTTGATTAAAAATATTCTGATCAATCAAGAATTATTGGATAAAAAAATTGCAAGATTATTTAATGTAAATAAACTATTTAATTTTATCAATAGTACACTTAATTCTTTTTATAAATAGGGATACGTTCCATAATTTACATAAATTTACATACTTTAAAAATTTACAATAAATTACTTAAAATCAATAATAACATGAGTATATTTTTAATAATTAATATTTTTTTATTTAAATATTTAAATGTGATGAATTTTAAATATTCTATACAAGAATCAGTCCCAAAATATAATTATTCCATCAACATTTACCGTTCATTATTTTTCAAAATACAATGTACTTGAGTTGAATTAAATATTTTCTTGGGCCCATAAAAAATTGTTCAAAGGATTCAACGTACCATTTTCTAGTCTTGAACATCCCGATGAAGAAATATCAAGTGATTATGATATTACATGGAACACAATATGACAGTTTGCAATAATTCTTCGTCTCAACTTACACAGAACAAATTATTATATAACTTTATATCACTATATTTACTTAAAATTATTAAACAAATAAACGTATATTTTAAGTAATTATCATTCATATTTACAATAAATATATTGGGGTGCAGTTAACGTAATAAAGATTTTAATATTATTAGTATTTAATAAAGATTCACTAAAATTTTTATTTACATTGCAGAAATCTTTTAAAATTTTATTAACTCCTTTATCGGTTATCCAGACTTTACTCAGCTTGAATTATTTGGTTTAATATGGTAGACCTGAAAAAAATCTTCAAAAAGATGTAAAGAACTAAAGCGAACGGTCAACTAAAATGTAGACATCAGCAGTCTTCATCATTTTCCAAAGGAGAAAATTCAAGAAATCTTGAGGATTTTCCTGCTTTAGCGCGACAAATAGAATTTTTAAAAATTTAATAATATTGCCAGATATTAAAATTATCTGGATCAAGTGAAAAAATTTAAACTTTGATGGTTAAAATATTTTGTTTGAATTATATTTATAAGTTTTCCAAAATTATATTTATCTTTTAAAACGTTATTATTAAAAAGTTGGTTATAAGATTAATATGAAAAATAATTTAGGATAAAGTTAAATAGTTTCAAATAACAATATAATTTCTTTCTCACGTATGCCGACCGATCAACCGACATAAAAATGACAAAACAAAACAAATTTCGACTTTTTGTGTCATGCTAAATCAAAGAGTGATGGATAGATGGAAGCTAGAGATAAAATAATAACTATTTCTAAGCCTGGAAAATTTTCTCAGAATATTAAATATTCATTAATTACTAGAATTATTCACTTTGTCCATGGATTCGTAACATTATCAAAATAAATCATTGTAAAAAATTACTACTAAATCAAGATAAAAGGTGACTTGAACACTTTGTTATGTCATTTCCATCAACAATACTCATTAATTAATATTTTATAAAAGATTAAGTAATTAAATATGAGAAATATCGTTGGCATTTAATCAAAACTAATGCATTTTTTATTAAATTTTCGTTCATTTAAAAAAAATATGACCAATTTTTTAAACTGCCATCGAATAATTGTAGTATATTTTATAAAAATTTTTGTTTTAATTAGCATTCTGCTACATCAATATGCGTTTTAATGATTTATAAATAAGAAATACCAATATTTGTAATCAAAAAAGTCACACATTTGCTACATATATTTCTTTACATTTCCTATCAAAGCTAATCTGTTTCCAAAATTTATTAATTAATAAATTTGTTTTAATATATTATTCGAAATATAATTAAAACTTTATGAAAAAATTTATTATTTATGTATTTACTAAACTTATAAAATCAAAAATCAAGATCTACAGTCTTGGTGGATCACTGTAAAGATTTAAAATTGAATTGTTGGTAAATTAAATATAATCATATTTACGTAATATTCTGCAGTATTATTCAACACAAAGTAAATACTATAAACTTTATTAATAGACAAATTTACTTAGTTTTCTTAACGTTTAAGGTTTGAATCGAAATCGTTTACTGAACAAAAACTTGAACAAAGTCCACCAAAAGGATTTGAAGTAATATATAAAATTAAACTAATTATATTATAGAATCGAACGAAAGTGCCATTAGTTGATTACATTTGAAATACCCACCTAATATAAAAAGATTTATTAAATTACTAATAAATAATTATCTAGATTATTAATCAAGAAATTACTAATTATATCTTTAAAACATATTGAAAAAAGGATGACCAATTTAACGAAAATATATGTTGTACTTTTATCGTTTCTTATTATTTTAAAATTGGTCATCACTTTTTCAATATGTTTTAAAGATATAATTGGTAATTTCCTGATTAAAAACCTAGATAATTATTACCAAGGAAATTATCATCCTCATCAATAGTCATAAATTTTGTCAAATCCAATATACAGAAACAATAATGAAGTAATAGTAATGATTTAATTAAATAATCTCAATAAATGTGTTGCTGATTGAAACTTAATTGTAGGGGATTGTGATTTAATCCCCGATTCTTTACACACAATTCTTTCCTGTATATTGTTAAAGTTTTTATGTAAATAAATTTTTTTTAAATCTGTTGTCTTTTTACATATTCTTCTATGTTCAATAATATTATTCTCTCTACAAACGACTACGTTCCTTAACCAGTGAGAAGTGAGTCTTTCTAATTTATGCAATATTCCATGAAAACACATACACTTATTGAAGTTTAAGATTGATTACTAAACATATTTAATAATTTTGACACTATTTTAAATATATTGAAATTACCTAATGATTTCATGACAACAAACTTCAAATTTTTAAGACCTTCCAAATATGATATAACTAAATTATTAGATGAAATCAAAAGACAATCAATGGTTTCTATAGTCTTTCCATAAAAACTTAAGAACAGTCATTTTTATTCAAAAGTGAAACGAGCTTGTTTATACTTTTGTTAAATTTTTCAAACGTATAAGATAATAGCAGAAATCTAAAAAAAAATATGGAAGTAAACAATTAACTTTATTTTCCACCGTAAATTCAATATTGAAATAAATTTTATTCGTATAGAAAAAACAACATCAGAATTGGAAAACATTAAATAAAATTTAATTAACGTAAAGTTTCTATATCTTAGGTTTAACAATAAGAAAATCAGCAATATTTTTCTCTAATTTTGAAAGAAAGATTGATGAAAAATTTGAGCTAAATGTGATCCCATAGCTACACCGTCAACCTGTTTACACCAATTATCGTTGAAAAGCAACACAAATATATATTTTAGTTTTGATTAGAAAAGTAAAAATTGCTAAAATAAATAGTTTCTAAATGAATAATTTCTTCATGCGAACGAAGACCTTTGAGTATTTTCCAAAATTATACTGATCTGAACTTTTAGCACTTTATAAAAGACAAAAGAAAATTGATATCGGCTGAATTGTAACTTCAAACGAATCCATGGTTATGCACCATGATCTTTGGCCAAACATTAATCTAATTAGGTAGGTTCTTCTGGATTTTCACAGCCCATTAAAACAAACGTTACATAATCTCATGGATTCCAGCCAATTTTTATTGGAACCCTAAAAGGATTTTGCTAGCAGTCTTATAAGAACAAAATCACTATTAAAAATTAAAGGATGTCATAAAAACCTCCCAGTTACTTTAAGGATTAAGGTCAATGCTGTAGTGGTTGTGAAAGTAGATATTCAGTAAGATGGTTTTCAGGAATTGAAGTACCCTCATTACTGTACCAATCTTGATCATAGTGGCTATTTTATATCTTCTAAATTGAATTCGGGACGGCTTGGGAGCAAATTCACAAGTTACGTAGCAGTCTTTTCGGTAGTTCTAGACCATTTTAAAGACAAAAATTCAGATAAATGTTAGTTGTGTATTAAATTTAATTAACAGTTCTAAAAAATGTATAGAAATAAACAGTAATTATATCTTAAAATAAAAATTATTTATTTTTAATTTATTTAATATCCTCGCGCTGGAAACTTTTGAACCTTACTACATATTTATTTAATTAATAACTTACATTAATCTATAATTTTTACAATGTAGGATAAAGTAAACTTGATCAGTAAGGAAAATAGAAAATGAATATTTTTTTTCCAAATTTAAAGCTTCCCTTTTCGTGAATTTTATGTCAGTAAGTTTTTCAATTCGAGAATTGCATTGGAAATTTTATCTCTTGTTAACTATTATTTCAAAACGTTTATCTGAATTTATTTTCTGTAAATACTTTTGAATAATATTATCAAAAAAAAATGAAATAAAATTTTCAACATAAAACTTTGCTAAACTATTATTACTAAATTTATTTTTGAAAATTGACAGTTTGAAATTAATTCATTTTTCCTCTAACCAAATTCCATTTTTAAATAAATATTTCATGTCTTCTTTTAAATGCACTGTGGGTATTTATCTAAATATTATTTTAAATTTTCTAAAAACCAACATTTATTTACATAGGTGTTATATTTTCATGAAACAAACTATCGAACTAATTTATATGTAATGAAAAAACACTTATCAACTCCCTGTGGCGATTGTTTATTTTAAGCCTTTTTGGTTTCATATTCATAATAATTTATTTTCCACTTAAATTAGAAGATTGCTAATAATGATTACAATAAATATAGATTTAATAATAATAATAATAATAATAATAATAATAATAATAATAATAATAATAATAATAATAATAATAATAATAATAATAATAATAATAATAATAATAATAATAACAATAATAATAATAATAATAATAATAATAATAATAATAATAATAATAATAATAATAATAATAATAATAATAATAATAATAATAATAATAATAATAATAATAATGATAATAATAATGATAATAATAATAATATTTAATGATATTAATGATAATTAATTAATTTTATTTATATAAAGATTCCGCCTCCTAAAATAAAAAAGATTTTAAAGTTTAAAAAAAACCTCTGCCAAGGTGAAATTTAGGAAATCCGAATTTAATAATTAAGTTTTTATATATTTGTTAACAATTTTTTCTGAAATGCGAATAAGTTTTTAAAATATTGAAACAATTTATTGGAATTGAATTAATGACTTTTAATTTTAAATGGATTTAAAATTTTTTGGTTTTTATTTTAATTTATTAAATTTGTAATGTTGGTAAATCTAATTTAAAAAACATTTTGGAAATTTGTTTAAATATATTTATTTACTTAAGTGGCGTGAAAGAAAATATCAATCAGAGAAGAGGAAAAAGCGAAAGTCTAGTTAAATTTTGGTTATGGGGGATCAGGGTTGTTTATCAGTAGAAATATTTCATATTTTATGAATAAACCTTGCGGAAATTGTTATTTTTTAAATTTTATTAATAATAATGATAATAATAATAATAATAACCTTTTACTATCTCTTTTCTTTAAAAACCTGATTTTTTAATGATAATAATAATAATAATAATAACCTTTTACTATCTCTTTTTTTTTAAAAACCCGATTTTTTAGCAGGGGGTTTAGTTTACTAATAAATATTAAGTAAAAAATAATTAATAAAAAGCGTTAAATTAAAACTGTGAACGTTGACAATATCTCATTTTGCTTTGATACATTTTTGCACTAACCGTAATTTGGATGAGAATGACTTCAAAATATATTTATTATTGTTATTATTATTATTATTATTATTATTATTATAAGTATAAAACGGTGATTCCTTGGTAGCAGCATAAATTAATGTATCAGATAAGTGAATAGCAAAATAAGCCCTTCCTGAGAAGTTATAATTACATTGTTGAAAAAAGTTGTTTCGATTATCAAATAATCCTCTATGGAATTTACAAAACATCAGCTTGCAAAGAAATATTTATGCACCAAGGATCAGCACTTCCAAAGAACGAGAAGCAGAGTATGGCAATCGATGTACTGAAAGAAAAGAAAACTATAAGCCACAATTAAATTTCGATAAAGTCCTACGCAGAAACGGATACCATAATGAGGACATCGAAAGAATGAATTCAAAACCAAAGACATCTATGGACAGAACACAAAAAAGAAGAAATACTTTTATCTTAACACCCCATTCATCAGTGAAACGCTTTCAAATTCGTATATTACACAAGTCTTGGATACTGAGGCAAGCATTGACAAAAAACACGAAAAGAGAAAACACTTGCACAATAGAAAGTTGCCAGAAACCAAAGAAAATATGCATCACGTGTTATGCATGCAAATAAATATACATTGGAAGTACACTCAGGAACATACACCAAACAATTAAAGAACACCTAGACCCTGTCGGAAAATCGTCGGTATACAGGCATCTTCAAAAATTCCAACCAAGGAAGGAAAGAAAAAGTATTTAAATCTACAAAATAATCTCAGATTCAAAGAGACAATTCTTATCAATTCCATCAATAAACACTAAAGAAGAAATCAATGAAATCGCCAGTCTGATTTGTTATTAACTATGATACTTAAACTTAAAGATTAAAACAATTTTACAACAAAAAGGAAATGAAAATCAGAGCGGAATAGTATTTAGATTTTAAAGTTGTTTGTGGAGGGTGCTTGCTGGATTTTTTTAGTTTTTAAAAGGAAAGCTTTTTTATACATCGGTCATAGACTTTAGAAACTCAGGAACTATTTATTAATTTGCTCTGAATTTTATGTTAAAATTTGTAGAAAAAAGAGATTTGAAGAAAAAAAACCATAATAAAACAAAAGTTATGGAAAAATATTTTAAAAGTTTTAAAATTAAAATTAATAAATATAAAAAAATTAATAAAAAAAAATATCAAAAAACAATAAAGTAAATTTTAATTAAAAATCAGAACGTATTTAGGTATATTTTCATTGAATATAGCAATTCTGCAAGAAACTGAAAAGGATTATTTAATGATCGAAACTTTTTTCAACAATATAATTATTACTTCGCAGACAGGGCTTATTTTGTTTTTCGCTTATCTGATTTATTATTATTATTATTATTATTATTATTTACTGGGATAAAAGTTTAATTTTAAAAATTGTTTTTATATAAATAAACAACTAAAAATGCATTACTTTAATCTCATAATCCCTGCGATAAAGAAAAATATACCGAGCAAGAGAGCACATATGACTATTCCTACCATTTGCGAAATAGCCAAACCTGAAATGGATTTGAACCGATTAATAAAAAGTAGCATGAAATTTCTTTGATTACAATTAAATAAATCGAAATAGAAAAATTAAGAATTTAAGAAAAAATTGAATTTTATCAAAAGTTTGAAAAAATACATTTGAAAAAAACAATTTGCCATTTAAATTCCTCCTAAAATAGGAGAATAATTTTGTTTTTTATTTTCAATTTTGAGAAATAGTCCTTTATACTATTGTGAATAGTAAAACAATTAATAACACTTTGTGTGGCTCGAGTTATTGTGTTTGGTGTCGAATGAGACATGTAAAAATATAATTACTGTAGAATCTAGCGGAATCGACTTTAAAATCCATTTCGGGAAACTTTGAATAATTATTTTTTTAAATTCGAAAGCGTGCAGTATGTTTAAAATTTAGATAAAGTGTAGACTAATCACAGTAGGATTTAGTTACTTGCAAATTAAGAATTGTAAAATTCAACAAAAAGAGCATTTGTTTTATTTAAAAAATTAATTTTCAGAAAGTCTTATTTTTTTGCATTTTGCCTGAAATATTAGAAAGAGATAGTCAAAGCCCTTTAAGAATCAGTAATTAATATAATTTAATTGGAATTAATATAATTTAAGAAATTATCGGTGGATTAAATATCTTTAGTAAAATTAACTAAATGCTTATAACCATTAGTAAAAGAAAAAAAATTGAGAATGGCACAATAAATGTGTTATCATTGAAACGCATCAACAAAATAAAAAGTGTACCAAGTAGCCGACTCATCAAAATTTTATATTAAAATAATAATAATAGTAATAATAATTATTTTTATTATTATTATTATTATTATTATTATTATTATTATTAATACTATTAATACTATTATTTTTATTATTAATATTATTATTATTTTTATTATTATTATTATTATTATTATTATTTTTATTATTATTATTATTATTATTATTATTATTATTATTATTATTATTATTATTATTATTATTATTACTATTATTATTATTATTAATATTACTTTTCAACACAATATAATTAACAATTGAAGTAATAATAATATATAATTACATCTTTCAGAATCATTCATGAAACTAATAATTTTATTAATTTTATAAATTTTGTAACTAAAATATTTCTCAAACATTTTTATTAAATATGATAAAATTTACTATACTATATTTATAGAAACAATTCCGATTTTGATACCCTTACAGATAAAGGTATGTATAATTATGTAACTTGTAATAAATAGTATAATTAGAATTTACTAGTCAAAATAAAATTATTTCTTGATGAAAAATTGAAAACTGCTTTTTATTTGACATGTCGGCATTTTTCAATTGAATGATTTAGGAAAATAAATAAGTAACGCTGCCAAGCTAATGAAATAAACTGTGATATTAACCAAAAATATTAAAATAATAATTAACACTTTTTTTATATTCAACGCAAGACTGCATTTTTAAAACTATTGTTTTTGCAATTAGGAAAGAGTAAAATTTAAATTAATCTTTATTCTCATTTTGGCGGGGTTTTTTTCGATGTAAAATCATTGAAATTACATGAATTTTATTTCTAACATAAATTTTAGGAAATAAATTGCAAATAAATTGTTTTTCTTAAAAATTGTTGAACTATTTGCTCTATTTGTAAAAGCTTTGAAAAAAAAATAGTTAAATTGATAAGAAAACTAATTGCGATAAATTAATCCTTCAGTGCACCATTTTTATTTGAGCAAAGATAAAATTATTCAACTATAGAATGTAAGTGAAATTCTTTGAAACTTTATCGCATTAAAACAATGAGAATAAATTATAAGGCAATATCAGCATAATAGTAAACAACGGTTCTCAATTGGGAGGCAGTGAACTCTGTAGAATTGACTTTACATTAAATTCACTTATTCCTTACTATGTTTTATTTATTACTTAAAAGATTTAAAAGATTAAAAATTAAAAACAATCAGAAATTGTATTAATGTTTGTGTAAGGCATAAATCACTGGTTATGTCACTGAAAAAAAGAAAAGAAAGAGAAAATCTAAACTCAGTGGAATATGAGTTGAGGGTATTCCGGTTAAACCCTCGACAAGATATAAAAGAAATTTGCAAAAATCATCAAGCATAATCCCAATAATAATGTTTATTTATTTTGTTTTCAAAACAAGTTTGGTTAATTAAAATGATATATTTACATTACAAAGTTGGCATTACTTTTAAAAATTTCGTATTAACCTCATAAAGCTTCCCAAAAAAATATTGGGGAACAATTCTTTGTTTTTAAAATAACTGAAATGTGAGGATACCCCGAAATTTTCAAAATCAATGTTAGGGTGCCGGTATCCTAGAAAGGTTAGCAACCACTGGTATAGAGTGTATACCATTTAGTTGAGAACGAATTTTAGACTTACTATAAACCGAAGCACATTATCAAATTTATACTAACACATGGTAACTTTTTTTAAACTGGCAAAGAATAAATCTTTAGGTTAATTCAAAAAATTAATGTTTTCCATTTATAAATATTAGATTTATTTTCAAACAATAATTTCAGGAGAATGATTTAAACCAAGAAAATCCGATAGTTATAAATAAAATTGGCCCTCCGTTGAGTTGAAATATGAATTTAGAAAGTTTTTAACCAAATAAAATTATAAAAAATTAAAATATGCATATTTTATATTTCATAATTTAATTTATGTTATGGATGTTATACCGCTCTCAAGGTTTCGATCACAATCGACTGATGGAATTGATTGATATTAGTAAGCGCAATTTTTTGATGCAGAATGAAGCAAAATGTAAAATAGTTTTGGTAAAAAGTTTTAAATATTTTTGTTAAAAATTTTATTTAAATTTTGTTAAAGTCTCGGTTTTGTAAAATTTTAAAAATTAATTTTTTTAACATTTTGTAGAATTTGTGATTTAAAAAAAGGCAAATTTTTTAATTTTTGATAAAATGTTTTGAGAATTTAAAAGCAGAAAAAGTTGAACGTTCAAGACTACCTGACGAAGACTGTTATTCAGTCGAAATATATTGTAGCTGAATATATATTTTGAATTGGTGTTGTTATTATTTATATTTTATATTGTTTACTGTTTAGTTAAAGATTTTATAATAATGTGAACTTGTTAAAAAATCCTTCAATTCTCACCACTTTGTAATTTTTTTATTTCATTTAAATTACTTAATGAATTACATAAAGCAATATATATGTATAAGCACAATCTTTTCTTTCGTGATAATTTTTCATTGGCATTTAATAAAATATATACTGATGTATTTTTGTTATATGAAATTTAAAGTTGTCTCATCATAGGGATATTAAAAATCCAACAACGTTTGTGGGGTTTAAAAACAAATTTAACAACTAAACCTTTTGATCTTCTGTTTGGGATAAAGGTTTTGAAAACTCCATCAGGTCTGATTCTGTTAAAATTTTCTGTAAAACACTGTGATGATAATTTGGTATTTTATAGTAGATTAGTTATAATAAATGTTCAGTTAAGAAAAAAAAATTGAAAACTGGGATTTGAGAAAATTCGACCCAAAAATATGACTTATTGACTAGTGGATGATATTCAGGTGTAAAATGAATTATTAAAGAAATTTATACATTATATTTTTCGTTTAAATCTTTGAGGAAAGAATTAAAAATTTATTTACAAACACATGTTAAAAGATGAAAATTATTTACAAGTATAAAAAATTAAATCAAATTCTGAAATTTAAATATTTGATGATATAGCACTTTTTGCACCATAATTATTATTAGAATTTTGTAAGCACTTAAAAAATAATTTTTACATGAAAAGTTAACAGAAATAACCAGTTGTCATCTTGATAGTGACAGAAAGATGAATTTATTCACGTTAAAGATACACAAAACCGGAGAAAGAAAAAAGACATTGAAAGTTAATGATAGTCAAAAGTTGCAGAGGGATCGAGGAAGCTGTCTGTAATTGCTTTATATTAAAAAATTTTAACAATGGAAAATAAATTATTGTTCTAAAGATTAAAATATTTTTATTAATTGTGAAGATTTGTAAACTCCTTAACCAAAAGTTCGTGTAAAATAAATGAAATTGCATTTACTTTTTTGGTAACATTATACTGAATATTTTCGACAGTTTGTTTTTGAAATTGTTACTAATGAAAATTCAACTGCAGTATAAAATAGTCAATATGATAAAAGTTTACTTTAGATAAATATGTAAATTTTCAAAAATCTAAATAATTTTATATCATTATTGATGCGGTAAAATGTAATTATAAATAGCGACGAAATCAGCTAATTGGTCTACTTGAATGTTATAATAAAAATCTTGTTTTACTTCATCCTCAATTCCACACTTAGTTACAGTTGCTATGCCTCATGTGCAAAATGAGTCAATCATTCAATTGGCAGAATATTCAAAAGGGGAAAAGAGATGGATAATTCACTGAAAATACTGCAAATGATTTTAAATATACGAAATAATTTTAGCAAGTTGAAATAAATATATAGAAATTGTTTGTATAAGTATTGACTGCTTTTGCTAAGAATGGTCCAGCCACTGACATTGCATGATGGACCACGGGTTCTAATGTTTTCGGTTAGTTGGACCTCATATTAAAAGTTGAAACTGTTCGCGAAGCACCCACCTAGTAAATATGGGATGAAAACGTAAATAAAAATATTGACATGTCGTTTTCTGTTTTATATTTAATATATGTAATTTAAAATTACAAAACTATCAGAACAAATTCAAAGTAACCGATTTAAAATAGTTTATTTGCAAATATCAAATATTTCCAGCATAACAGAGCAAGGATGACCAGCTACCCCTGGAATTTCCAAGTTTATCTAGTTTGTCTGGCCGTCGTTTAAAATATCCTGGGTGACGCAACATGGACGCACCATTAAAAATAACTCATACCTAACTTTAAATTAAATCAACTGTTACTATCGAATTTCCTATTTCTTATCAGGGGTGTGCAAAATCAAATATGTAAATAAATGTCTAAAAATGTTTACGATTTTTTCTGTATATTATATGAAAAGATAAGGCTTTTATATTAAGATATATCTATAGAAAAAAAGGTTACCCCCTGGAGAAAAATCTGCGGACTCCCATGATTCCCATTACTTTTTTCTTGGTATATATATATATATATATTAAACATTTTGCGCCATCCACCAAAACTCAGCCTGTGGCTTTAAATACCTCATTAATAAATAATAAAAAAATTATAACAAAATTTATATTTGTTATTATTAGTTGACATTTCGCACAAAATTAATAAATGATATCATTACATCTATTTTAATTAAATTGCTTATAAATTAATTTCATCATTACGTTAAATTATGCGATAAATGTTATGTAATATTTGTCTTTATAATAAAGGTAAATTTTCACTATAATCATTATATTTTAAACTTCTTGATATGTTTCTGTTGAAATATATTTTGTTTTTAGTTTTTATTAGTTTCAAAAATCATCGAATAGTAGAAAAAATGAGTGACAAATAATCAGCCGATTTTATGAATTTTTTTAATTATCAAAAAACTTTTCGATTATAAACTAATGAAAACACATTAATTAAAAATCGCGTTTGCTACAAAATATTTCAAAAAAACATGAAACTAAAGTAATAAATTAAGTAAAATATTAAATAAACGTTGTTAATTATAGAAAATTATTCGTTTAAATTAATTGATAGTAACCAATTTTACTAGTTTTCACGGGTTATACTCAACTTTTCGTTAATTTATAATTATTAGGTTAAATAGCGTATAAGCTAATTAATTAATCATATTTATTCAATTAGTAGGAAAATGCATGTATTAAGATGGCTATTATTTAATTTATTAAATTAATTATTAATTGTAAAAACTTATACTTAAATAGTTAATAAATAAGTTACCATCATTTTTCTTCATGTTTGTATTAAATTTACTGGTATTTGTCGCTGACATTCCTTGATTTTCAATATTTGCTAATTCATTTACAGAACAATTGTCTAAGGAATTGTTGGCTTTTACTGTTACCACAATCGAAAGTTGGCTACTGTTGTTTTTGGTGACAGAAACCCCTTCAATATAATAACAGGTTCCATTTTGCAAGATTTCCGGATACTGATTAAGAAGATCGAGAGATCGTAAAACTTGAATAAAATCTTTATAATTCATTAGAGAATTGTTCGACTTGGGAGTAGTAATTAGAGTTGAAGCCAAATTTTTGTTTGCAATTAAAATTAATCCAATGACCCATTTTGAAAAAACAGAATAAAAAAGAAGCATGATTAATGATGTACAAAAATTTGAGGAAATTTACTGTTTAACAACTGCTTAACGAGTCATCATTGAGGTGTGTCTGGTCAATTGTGATTGGCTGAAATTTTCAAATATTCTCAGACCAATTTCAATTCTGGTTTGGTGTGTGTATTTTAATTTTTATGTTTTCTGCACACTCTTATTGGTGAACCCGAATTTTATGCATCAATAATTAATAATTTTTATGATAATAATATATTATTTTTTAGAATTAATATTTAGTTTTTTTTTCGGAAATACAACAACCATAATTTTTTAAAGAGCGGACAGAAAAAATTTTAAAAAAATTTTTTAGATATTTTTGCACACAAATATTTTTTTATTTAAATAAAACAAATAATAAATTTTATTAATAGATATTTATTTAGTAACGGCTTTAGTCTACAAGGTGTCATGATATAAAAGACAAAACGGTGGGCTTTTTTCTAACTATAGTGTTGCTAGCCTTTTTCTTTATTCATTTTGAAATAAAGCTGGCTGTGGATTGTTAATCGTATTTGGATAACTCTAATCCGCAATTTTATAATTTGGGTGGTTTTCACTTTAGGCTTCTATGAAAATGTTAACAGGAAACTGGTCACTGGTCTGATATTTTGTAGAAGGATTGTTCCATTTACTAGGTCGGTGCAATAGTTCCAGGGAGCTTGTTTATAAATTTCATATTTGATTAAATATCCCTCAAAATTATCAATTATCAATTAAAAATGGGGGCTAATAAGACACACATGAGGCAGTGCATTTTATTCATTTTCGATATGGGTAAAATACTGCCAGGCTCACGACTATCGTTGATAGAATTTCGAAGTTCTAGAAAAGTTATTTTTTATCTAGAACACAAGGCCAGGTCAGGACGCTTTCAAGAAACCGAAGATTAAAATATATAAATTTTTTCATAATTGAAAGTGATTATTTAAAAAACATTTTAATTTTTTAATATATCTTAAATATATATTTTAAATTCACAGGATTTCATTCCGAAATTTTAGTCCAGCCCACCGGGAATTTGCCAGTTGTTTTGCCGGCTCAGTCATTCAGCTTCTGGTTTCACCAAGACCATATGAATAAGCTATGGAGAGGCAAACGCTTTAGTTATTATTTTTTTAAAGAAAACATTTGATTTCCGTTGAAATTGAAATATAATTCTGAAAAAAATGTCTTAGATGAGTGACAGTTTGTTTTTTAGATTGATAAAGATTAGTTGAGCATTGGCAGATATTGCAATATGGGCCGCTCATAACCAGAGAGACAGCGACAAAGCTGTTAATACCAATAATGGGGCAAACAAATTTTAAGAACAAGCCGCTCTGGTATGAAAGAATGAATACAATGTATAATTTTAGCTTCGTGTTTTTTTTTAGAACATTTATTTATTTGAGCCTTGGTTGTTTGGTTACTGCAGTGAAACAGCTAGAGGTTCTATGTATATTATGTCTTTCTAAGTAGACTATTTCAATTTGTGCTCTTTACAAAAAACCCTTTCCGAATGTCAGGGAGGTTGTTCCATTTTTATTGGATTATTTCTTTTGAGAACTTTTGTAACACAGAATAAGAAATATTTTTGTTTTAATGAAGCAAAAAAGTCATAAATAATTTTTTCAACTATTTATAAGGAAAATTCGTCAGAATGTGGCCTTTGCTTGTAAAATATTGAAATGTCAGTACTCACATTATTTCCAACTCATTATCGTCAGTGGTTTAGTTTCTAACCCGAAAAATCTTTCATATGATCTTTGAAAATTCTTTTGACGGCTTTCGTCATGGCTTCAAATAATGAAGTTTTGATCAGCTTCGTATGCACATTCCGAGTATCTCTGATCGCTCGACATTATTATTGCTCCAGGCAGAATCTTCTCTTGGCTTTTTCTTGAGTATTTACTAGCCCATCCCTACTGAGTGGTCCTCGCTTGATGATACGTCAACATTTATTGGCTAGAATGCGTTCACATAGGCTGTCTTAATTACACCAATGATCGTGGAGCTTCTCCCTGAATTTCCTTTCCATTCCTGGTTGGATTATTAGATTCCGACCTGGAATTGTGTATTTGCGAGTCATTAAATGTACAGTATATAACCATCAAGTAATTTAACTAAGTTATCTTTTTACTCAAACAGTTTCTACAGACCTTATCACTTTCAAAGCAACCCGTCCATTCTCCTTTGTTTACGGTTCGTTATGATACTATCCCCAAGACCCAACAAACAAATCTTTAGTTCTTAGTGTTAATGCTCATAACAAATTGTTTAATCATACGTTAAAAATCTACTTCATAAACCACAATTAAAATTTGAGTTCACAATTCTAAATTGGTTGAAGAGATTTAGCTATAATTTAAAGTTTGTACGAAGGACTGTTATATTTAAAAAGTAATAATTAAAGTTAGATAGGAAAATAAATAGTTAAATCAACATAAATTCAAATTCTATTTCATTTACTTCAATATTTAAACAATGTTTCTTATATAAGTTAACTTTTATTCATATATATCTTATTTCCTCTTGAAAGAATCATTGTCATGGGTGTTCTAGTCCATATACTTGTTTCATATGATCTTACACTCCACGAGGCATTCGGCATTTTTTATTTGGTTATAATTTTGCTGAAGCATTCTTCCATCTTTACTTCATAGTAAATATTTCCGTTTATAAATGAAATTTTGAATCTGATAAGGATCATAATATTTTGAAATGATACCTTGATTATTTTCTTTTTTAACCAAAAAAATATCGCAAATTTTAATCTCATTAGATATTTTTCCTTTATCATAATAGGCCTTTTGAATCTCCTGATTACTTTGGACGTTGTCTATGACTTTCATATGACTTTCTTTTATATCTAATCTTTGTTGCTTTAAAAATAAATCACCATATAAGTTATCAACATCCAATGGTGCATTTATTCGGAGTTGCCACCAGAACAAAAATTCGTAACGTGAAAAACCTGTTGTCTGTTGTACTGTAAATCTGATTCCAATGTTGATTATTGGTAATATTTCGTCTCAACAGGTAGATCTTTCTTTTAAAATAATGGAAATCATTCCTTTTGCAGTTTGAAATAATTTTTCAATTAATCTATTACATTATGGATAATACGGAGATGAAAAACTTAGTTTTACTAACATGATCATATTAAAAACTTCAATTAACTTATTCCAAAAATTTGAACCATTATCTGAGTGAATATATTTTGGCATCTAAACTTTGTGATCCATTGAGTCCATTTATAATTATTAGCCACAATATCCGCAAAAATATCTTTCAGTAGAATCGGACATGCGTATAAAATAAAATAATCTATAACACCGATAAAATATTTATTTCCTCGTGTTGTTATTTGAAAAGACCCAGTTATATCAATATCGATCATTTGTAATGGCTCAAATTCTTCCTTTATTATCTCTCATTTCGTACTATTTCACGATCGATTTGGTTATCGATGATGTATAACGAATCCCCCAAAATTCTTACATTATTTTTATATTTTATTATTTTTTTTGAGTGTATTAGAAAAAGTCTGGAAAAGATTTTTTATCAATTTCCCCAATGCTTCCACTTTCTTTGCAATAAATAAACAATTTTTTTTATATTCAGAGGATTCTTAATACATCTCTCATCAATAATTTTGCCAAGAATCATATATCCTCTTGTGTCTACAAAACTCACACTATCTCTGACACTATCACGTTAAAACAGCATTTTCTTATCGTTTCAGCATTGTTTTCCACACCAGGTCACAATAATGTGGTACCACCTAGTTTAAAGTCTTAGTGGACTCCTTTGAGACAAATAGTATTTCCATACCTTTAATTTCAATGATATCGTTAACAATTTTAACTGCAATCCCATCTCGTTTCATATAACGTAATTGTATGTAGATATTTGGGAAGATATCATTAATTAATTCAAAAATTTGGATAACAGTTTCTAAACCTATTTGTATTTGTTACAAAATCTTACCGTGACTTTGCATTTCAATTCCGTTGGCACAGCTGATTCGTACATGACTTATTAAAACATGTAATTCTAGTTGAGTTTTCATAAACCTCTGTAAAAATATCTTTTGTTCATAAAGTTTATATCAGCCCCAGTGTCAAACATAATTCATTCTACTTTCCCATTGATAATAGGTTTATTAATGACTTTTTCTATGTGATCCTCTGAAATATTAGATGACTACAGAAATCTTACGTTTTGGTTTCGCTGTCGACCCTACAATAAAATCCACATATTGATCTACTAATGATGGTTTCATGACTTTCTTTAGCTCTGTCTTTTCCTTGGAATTAATATCAACTTTTGATAATGCTTGATCTTCAAATTGTTCGTCCTCGTTAATTACTTGTTCTAAAGCTCAGAATCTGTTTGTATACTTCTCATATCCATTATTTACCTTTTCTCTACTATTTGAAATGTTTGCATAAAATTTTGAATGTAAACAGATTTATTACAGCGGTAGCATTGTATGTTTTTTCTGCTAAATTGACAGTTTCTTTTCATGTGACCCACCTTGTTGAGTTCAAAACTAATCTAGTAAAGGCAGCTACAAGTATGCAAAATAGAGATCTAGACAACCGAGGTACTCGAGTTTTCATGGTGGGAGAGAAAGTATAAGTACACTTGGAACCACATAGACGACAGAAGGAGGGGATTCAATATGAAGGACCTTACAAAATTTTAAAATTCGTATCGCCAAGACAAGTTGAATTATAATTTCCACACTCAATCAAATCAAGAAGAATCGAATGACTGAAGAAGTACAAAGAAAATGAAGAGGAGGAGAGGGATGCCCAATAATAAATATTAAAAACTTTGTTTAATTATTCAGAATTAATGAGACAGTTTTTGAATTAAATAAATTTATATATAAATTATGACTTTTGAAGAGATTGTATCTAGTAATATTATCGAAAATATTAGAAACAAGTATGTAAAGTAATATTAGTAATTGAATATAAATATTAGAATAAAATAAGTATATTATAAAAGTATAAAATCGTAGATATGTAAATTGAATGACTGAGGAAAATAAGGAATGATGAAGTAGAAGTATGGCATGATAACGTTTGGATGATTGGGACTAAATAAAATTAAATAACGACACCAACAACAATATACATAAAAAAGATAATCATAACAATAAGAATTAAACTGAAGATATATAATTAGCCATGTTTTTAACCAAAATTTAATTTTTGACGATACAAAATCCCCGATCTAGGAATTAATATTTTAATCTATAACAAATTTAAAGTAAGCCATACCCGAATATTTAGTTTTTCTTTAACTCTTTTCCAGATGTACAAGTTGCCCAAGATTCCAAAATTGAGTACCAGGACCGTTATCGCTGAGCCAGTTTCTGTTCCCACCCCTCTAGATGACGAGCATCGCGCTCTGCAAGCGAAGTATGATCGCATTAAATCTCTTTGGTCTCGACCCGAAAGAACCAAGGAACTTCATCAAAAAATCCATTGGCTTTCCCGTTGTCTAAACGAACTAATAGTAGAGAGTCATTCACAGAGAGTACTCATCTCCCGCCTAACAATTTTGGTGCGTAAAGCGTTCACAGAAGCCAAGCTCCAATTATTGATGCTCAATCACAAATGGGCTCAGGAGATAAATATCATGCCAAGACAGCACCTACATCACGACGATCTGAAGGGATCTCTGAAGTTCACCGACATGCCCTTAGAACCTATTCCTCTACTGGCCAACATTCCATGCCGAGAGTCAGAAATCTCAAACATAAACCGAATAAGAATCGCCGGCGACGCGAACGACGTCGAGCGGAGCGCGCTCCTACTGGCACATTTGGAGCTAGCAAGTGAAAGCCCTCAGGCGCAAATTCCTTGAATCACTCCTTTGGAGAACATTCTCCCGCCAAACTATGAAGATCCGCGAATCGTGTCAACATCAACCGCTCACAACGATATGGCATTGAACATTAGATTGGCGATGGATCAACTAAATGTAAACTTCCCGGAGAGATTCAAATTAGCCATAGCGGCAGGCCAGCGAACGCAAAAGAAACCTGAAATTATTGATCTTAGCGAGCTTCCCGAGCTAGCCATTCCTCCAGCCCGTTCGTACACGAAATCGGTGACGGAGCCTACCACAAAAGGCGATGTGGGTCAACCGCGGCGAACTCCAAAACGCCGATACTTTCCCATTGATATAAATGAATGAAAATATGCTTAATGAAATCATCTTGAGGCGAAAATATTAACTTGATATCTCTACAAATATAATTGTTAATTGTTCATTATGTTCTTCCTTTTTCCCATTTAAGTTTTTACGAAGATATAATAATAACAATCGTTGAATGTTTTCACGTCCGACGAGAAGTTTTATCATATAAGTGGATAAAATGGGTTACTAGTAGATGAGTTGACGGGAAATAATAATGATTGACCAAAAATGGGTACCCCGGGGAATGGACAATTCTGATTTAAGCGATTAACCAGTTAAAATGGAAATGAAAGAAGTAAAGATATCTTAAGTTTACAACCCTGAATTAAAATTATAATTAAAATTTAAGTAGTCAACGACGTGTGACGAATTCGGGGTCACACAAAAGGGATTTAGATCTGAAGTGCTTCTACCCATTCCGATTTAATTTGATTTCCTTAAAAATTCGGAAATAAACACTAAATTGATGTTCAAAATGTCCACTAAATACATTTCCATGTAATTAAATTAAACAACCAAATTTTGAATTTCCAACGTAATACATTAAATTAACTGATCAATTTAAACACTAAATTTAATTATATTAAATTTTCATTAAATTGAAATCATTCAGTAAAGATGAGAGGTGATGCTCAAACTCAGGTTAGTTGGGTTATTTAGTAAGTGTAAGGAGACGTAAGACCTCTTAAGGGAGTCTAGAACCCAAAAACGAAGATCATCCAAGGAATAGTACTGGAAATGGTGCTCACCTGCTTGGATGGTTTTGGGCTATTATGTACAGCACCGACGTGAGCAATCCCATGGGTACATCATGGTGAAGCGAAGTTATAAGATGTATGAGTGAGAGGCATACCCTAAAGAAATTTGATAGGAGGACGGATAATGGATGTAGCTATGGCAATAAGAAATCAGCAACCCACCCGTACACCCAGGGTCGTTCCGACCTAGGGGTGCATAGAGGTAGGGCACCCGGGCGGCAAGCCTTGAGGGCGGCGCAAGACGCTTTAAAAAAATTGAAAAATAAATTTATAATTAAAATAATATAATAAATTAAAAAATATTCTACGTATTATCATTTAAATACTACTATTCTAATATTATTTGAATATATGTACTATTCTATATATTATTAATTATATCTCAAGTTCAAATTTTATATACACAACTTATTCAGACCACAACCAGTGGCAAATATAACAGTTTCTTGTTTTAACTCGTCTTAAGCTATTTTTCACGTCGGTCGCGAGGAGGATTTTACAAGAAAATACTCGACTGTGGTCAAAGCATAGAAATGCACGCACCGAAACAATTTATTTTATTTTACTTTTATACGTGTAATCATCTAAATCTCAATAGTTCAAAAAGTTTTTGTTTGATATAGTGGTTAAAAAGAAGGTATAAATTAAAGGTGAGTACATACATACATTAATTTGATTTTATTTTGCTTTTGCGCGGCTAAATAAAATTTAAATAATATTTTGTTAAATAAAATTTATATTGTGAGACAAATTTATAACTTAAATAATAATACCAACATAATTACAATAATAAAACATTTTTCTGTTTTTTATTAGTAAAATATAGTTTATTTTAAGATTAGCATAATCTTAATATTTTTTGTTTTGATTAAAATTGTTGAAATTTTCAGACAAAATAAAAAATTTTGTAAAGTTTCCTTTCAAAAGTTACTATTTTTTGAAAAACAAAGCTTAATTAATTTATGCTTGTTTAAAAATTTAAAAACAAACTTTTTTGATGAATAATAAATTGTAATCATTTATAAGATGTATGAGTGAGAGGCATACCCTAAAGAAATTTGATAGGAAAATGTTTAAATGAATCGGTAACACACATGCAAATATAACATGCAAATTTAAACTCAAACCTATTAAAACATCAACTAAACCCTATCAAATATGAGAAAAAAAGATAATTACATATAAAATAATAAACATAAAAAATAAATTAAAATAATAACAAAATGCAACAAGATCTGCACGGTACAAATAGAAACATAACATGAAAACCTAGCAAATTCGACCGAAATTTGATAAAAATGAAAATTTCATGAAAATGAAATTTAAATCAAAGAATTTGAATTAGAAATAATTCAATAAAAAGTTCAAATAAAAAATTATCAAAATAAATTAGAAAATAATAAAAATAAAGATTAGAATACACTAGAAAATATCAAGGTCGAATTTTGTTTTACTAAACCAAAATTAACACGCGAGGTTAGGGTCAGAAAATAGGTATATATACCGATTCATTTTCACATAAAATTTAACCATTTTTCGAAACCAGTTTTTGAACTAATTTTAAAAATCTATTTCGAGACTATTTTTAGGTGAGCAGAAGTTTTATTTGGAAACTCTCTCTCCACGTCCCATCCTCGCAACCTCGGTAGAGCTCTGCTTGGATGTCGGCGTGGGGAGGGATGTATTTGTAATTTTTGTATGATGATTGTTGGCAAGTAAATTGTTCCATTGTTTAATATATTATTAAATATTTATAATGCATAAAATTAACTTATTCTTCATAAATTAATTGTTTTATTGTCGAAATTTTTCCGGCCCATAGCCCAAGACACACCGCAAGATATCAAAATCAACATACTATTCAGATTCGTGTAAGTGCGTGGAATATCGCCGATGATCTGTGTCCGTGAAGACCCGGCGTGCGGAACGCAGGAATAGGAACGTCAATATTATTCCGTATAGAAGAAAGGAGAAATAAGAAAGCGGTCTTTTGGCTACTTCCTCGTTTCTAGTTTTCTTTAAATTCGACCTAAATTATTCTACATACGGCTTAAATTCACTACACTGAGTAGTCCAGTGGGCACTCATTAAATATAATATGAACACAAACTTGCGTTTAAGGCTTATTAAAGGGGAAAGGTGACGGGACATAAAAATAAAACGAAATCACTGCTATGTAATTAAAGTAATTATTCTCATAAATCTAAATTTGATATGAAATTTAAAAATTATAAATTAAAGTTATTGTTAAGTAGTTATCAGGAAACCCGATAAGGACATAATTGTAATGATAATTATTAAAACCTAAATCACCCTGCGGAATCAAGACAACATTTTTTTTTAATAATCAAGTTCTTTAAACCCTTCATAATAAAATATATATATCAACTATAAAATGTTAATCCCAAACGCAGACTAAACTAATCCCCACAAAGAATTTAAAACAAAACTAACTAATTAATATAATAAAATTCCAAACACAGATCAGGAAAGAAAATCCAGCATTAAAATGCATATCATTCCAAAGTTTGGATTGAATTGACAACACTTCTGTAGCTCAGTCAACCATAAAAAGATTTCCAAAGTTGCCTCCGTCACCATAAATGATCCGAATCATGAGTTAATCAAACATCAGAGCTTTCCTGGAATAGGCTAATAAGAGCGTAATTAAATAATACAATCGTACCCAACTTGCTCACCCCTAAACAAATCTAGTCCTAATAGTGCATATTAGCGGCAGACCAAGACTGAAAATTGCGCTAAAAAATACGTAACCATCAAATAAAAACAGATAGTAAATAAAAATCAAACCTAAAAGATCTCGAATGAGGACTACCATCAACCAAGAATAATAAATCGAATCTCTCAATGCATAGATTAAAACTGCTGCGATCATCGAGATTAAATATTCCGTCGATGAATCGACGTAAATAATTTATCTAAATAATAAACATCGATTAAATCTAATTAACGAAAATTCTCTCACGCAAATGTCCATCATCGCATTACCGAATTAACCGTGGTACAGCGGATGTGCACACATTGACACCGGTTCGTATAATTATGTTTGAAGGAACACCAACCGATCATTTTGTTATTATCATGCACCAATATTTTGGAAATACGAGTCTTACAACCGTGGCACCGGGAGGAGAAGCACCAAGGGAATCGAGTCCCACAACTCAGGCAACTAGTTCGGGAAATCACATGCCAACTTCTCTTGCAGACCGGTGGAGATGGGCCTGGGCACGTTACAGTCAAGAGAAATGCCCAGAATTTCCTCCATCGAGATTCCCCATCGAAGGCGATTTAGGTCAAGAGCTGGCCGAAAAGTGGAGTCCGGCCGATGAAATCCATTTGGCAGGCTCAGCAGCTGCTTGAGAGACTAGAGGCCCATCAAAGACAAGTGGACATACAGGTGGTCCGGGCTCGCCAGTATCTGGCGAACGTCGAGGAGGACCTGCTGGCGGGTCGGATCGCCAACAATTATTGGCACCCTCAACCAGGCACGGCCACACGCACCTCTCAATCAACAACGGTCCGAATCCGCAACACCAAACGGCCAACTATGTCCATTTCTGGCTATACGCCGGAGGAATGGGTAGAGAAGGGCTTTCCCTAATCCATCGAGAAACAATTGAAAACTCAAATTTGATTAAACCTGGATTTGATGATAAATAAAAATAAGTGTACTTTTGATGATTAGTTTGGAACTTTTAATTTTTTTTTTTTTTCGTAAATAATTTTCTATTTGTTTGTTTGTTTAAATATAATTCATATAATTATGTTCTATTAGTAATTCCCCACCTTTAATCATTCACTTTGTTAGAAATGGAGCCTATTCAAATACTACAGAAGGAATTGTCCCGCGCCCAACAATCAAATGAAGCTCTATATTCAACTTACCAAAGAGGTCCAACAGGTGAAATCCACCTGGGTGGACCCCGCAAAACTCAAAACCCTCCATCAACGACTTACAGCTGCTCAAAAAGGTTGGGCAGAGGAACGACAGTTGAATCAGAGCCTCATGACGCAGATAAAGGGGTTGGAAGTTGCCCTGGCCGCCAGTCGTGAGGCAGAAGCGGTGACTTACCCTCTTATCTTCGCCCCATCACAATTGACGTACCGAGATTCAGTCAACAACCCAACGCCAGTGGTAACTCCATCAACGATACCCTCGAATAGTTACAGGCCGGGGCGTAAAGAGCGCGCCCGACGCAGAGCCGCCCGCCTAGCAAATAAACCCAATTAATTTGTCTTAGATTACTTATGAATTGAACTAAATTACAATATTGTATAATTTGCCCTGCTTTGTTTATGAATTAAATTAAATTATAAATAAATATTGTTAATTCGTTTAGAAGTGATGTATTGAAAATTGGAATAATATTAAATTGCTACAGAAAGGTCATGAGCATTCACGCTTCGTCAGATGAATGTCGTACTAGCTCTACTTACAAGCATGGGTATGATCTTGAACTTTCGCACACAGGGACATCACAAAGCGAGCACAGATCTTCCATCGACAGCTCGTTGAACCCGAGGGTGGTCCGAGCAATTACAGTATTAGTAATAGTGCTCACTTTTTGCGGACAATCCACCCACTCGAACACATCTCCAACGTTGCCTAGTAACGGGTGCCGAGTGGTAGCTAGAAAATATTTATATGGCGTTACTAGGGTAACAATAGGAAGATAAAAACAAACGTCAAAACCCAGTAACCCACCAATTTGTTAAAAAGGCAAATGGCTCACTAGAAACGTTTTTTATCTCAACAACATCACAGGAGGCACCATCAAGTTCCCAAGCTTGAGATGTAAATGTGATGGAAACCGAACTCAGCGTAGTCATTAGCGGGGAAAAAAGAAGGACTTGTCGAATAGCAAAACTACAATGGAAGCAGGTGTTTTATTAAAAGAACAAAGTCCTGAAGATGTAAGTTTTGAAAAAGAAAATCTTTATGTTCATGAGGATCATAACTATTGGCCTAGTGTTTTATTGGATAAAATTAAATCAACTCTGATAAACTTGGGGCCTACCCAACTGACAGAAGCTGATATAACGTTTCCTTTAAATAAATACAATAGAAGTTTCTCGTCTATTTATTATAAAAAACTGTGTAATGAGGAAAAAGTTCCAAGAGTTTGGCTGGTGTATTCTAAATCAAAAGACTGTGTATATTGTTTTCCTTGCAAAATATTTAAAACTTTTTCTAGTGGTTTAGTTGAGAGTTATAATGATTGGAGACATTTAAGCCAGGTTATAGAGCGACATGAAAAATCAAAGAGTCACATTTGTAATACAAAATCTTGGATTGATACAAAACAATCAATTTCTTCTAAAACGACAATTGATTCACTAAATGAGAAATTAATAAACATAGACAAAGATAGATGGGGTTCTGTTTTAAAAATTATAATTTATATTGTTAAATTTTTAGCCGGTCAAAATTTGAGTTTTAAGGGAAAAAATAACAAGATATATGAGCAACAAAACGGAAACTTGTTAAAATTAATTGAAACAATTGCAAATTTTAATGATACCATATATGATCATATTAGCAGAATTAAAAGGACTCCATCAAATATGCCTCATTATTTAGGCCTTCATATTCAAAACAAACTAATTTCCCTTATGTGAGAGAAAATAAGACATGAAATTATATCTATGCTTAAAGCTAGTAAATATTTTTCTATTATTTTAGATTCGACTCCTGATGTAAGTCATAAAGACCAACTTACTGTTATAGTAAGGTTTTTTTTATTAAATAATAAATCAAAGCAAATAGAAATTAGGGAGCATTTTTTGGGATTCATTTCAATATCAGAATCGACAGGACAAGGCTTGACCAATGTTTTTTTGGATTTTTTGGAGACTCACAACATTTCTTTAGGAGATTTAAGAGGGCAGGGTTACGATAATGGTGTGAATATGAAGGGTCGCAATAATGGTTTACAAAAAAAATTCTTGAATTAAACCCTTGAGCTTTCTACGTGCCTTGTACGGCCCATAACTTAAAATTAGTTGTAAATGACGCTACAAAAGCGTCTTTAGAAATTACAAACTTCTTTGCTATCGTGCAGGAACTTTACGTTTTCTTTTCTGCATCGACTTAACATTGGTAAGTTTTAAAAGATGAAATCCCAACTTTATCATTAAAACCTCTTTCTAGTATTAGATGGGAAAGTAGAATAGATGCTTTGAAAGTTCTTAGATACAATTTGGCAAAAATATATGACGCTTTATTTGCACTTTATTCTGATAATAGCAGAGACCCTGAAACCAGAAATATGGCAAAATTATTACTCTTTAAAATCAAGTCGTTTAAATTTATTTGTTCTATTATTACATGGAATAATGTGTTTACAAAAATTAAAATTGCAAGTAAAGTGATGCAGGAGTCAGATTCTACACTACCTAATATCGTTTTAATCTTGGAGCAGACGAAAACTTATTTATCTAATATTAGATCAAATGAAGGTTTTAATGTTATTTTAGAAGAGGCCAGAAAAATTACCGATGATATCGACTGTGACCCCTTGTTTCCTCCGATAAATATTGTGAGACCCCGAACAAAAAAACGCTTATTTGATTACGAGTGTGAATACGAGGCACCTAAAGACCCGGCTGACAAATTCAAAATTAATTTTTACTTTGTTATATTGGACACTCCATTATCAAAATTAGAAGAAAGGTTTGAACAAATGAAGCACCATATAACATTGTTTAATTTTCTTAACAACCTATATAATTTCCTTCAAATGGATATTTCAATTAGATTTTCAAAATGTTAAGCTCTAGAGAATAGTTTATCTGATCCATGTAAAAATCAAAAACATATTTTAGCTCTAGATTTATATGATGAAATTGACAATGTTGCACCCTATATTTCCTCTGAAATGAACGCATTGAATGTTATCAACTAACTATTCACAAATAATCTCACGTATCTGTTTCCAAATTTAGTAATTTTTATACGAATTTTCTTAACATTACCTGTCACAGTATCTAGTGGGGAAAGAAGCTTTTCCAAACTTAAAATAATGAAAAATTATCTACGATCCACAATGGGGCAAGAAAGGTTTTCAGACTTATCCATTATTAGTATTGAAAAAGAGCTGTCAGAAAATATAGATGTGTCTAACATTTTTAAGACATTTGCATTAAAAAAGGCTAGAAAAGCAAACTTTACTCTATAACTTATTAGTAGAAATAGTAGATATGTTAGCATCTTTGCCTGTATGCATGAATTATGTATTTATTTCTTCATTACAAATAAATATTTGTACAATTATTTTTAACTTAAATTTACTTTATTTTTTTTATTTGTAAATTTTTAACAGCTTTGAGGGAAAAGGCGGCAAAATTATTCTCGCATCCGGGCGGCAAATACCCCAGGAACGGCCTTGCGTACACCAACAGCAAGCTTTGAATAATGTTCCATTAATTGCTGAATTTCTTCGGGTGTTTCAGTTTTCTCATGTTATCTGAAGACATTTCGTTTTGTTCTATCTTGATCATCTTTAATGGCAGAAACTGATTCATCGAGAGATTTTGGTTCCAAATATATCAATGCGTCAAACACAGTTTTTAAAACAAGATTATTAATAAAAACTTTTAAGATAGCTTGCTTATCTTCAATTTTTAGTTTGTTTGCTTCCAAAATTTTCTCATCATTGTCTTGAGCAACATTCATTATATTTTGAATTTTGCTTACTCTTTTCAACTGCTCTGCTGAAATAATAATCCAAATTTCTTACTTTTCATCTTCAATACATTCTATTTTGATGAGTATTTGCTCATTGAACGAACCTCTAAAAGAAATAGATTTTTATATCTTCTTTTAATGTTGGCTCCAGATCAATGATTTTCCTATCTTCTGCAAACGTTGTTCTATATTTATCAAGTCATTTTTTCACATTTCCTGACATTTGAAATTTTCTCTTTTAAAATCAAATCCGATAGGCATTTTGCTCGTTACGCCATGTTATATTGTTATACTTCGATTGATCATGAGGTCAATATAGTACGAAGCCATATCGGCTAATTAAGAAAAGTATAAAAAGTATAAATAGTAATAAATAAATAATTATATATATAAATAGTAATATTAGTTATAAATAGTAATAACTAAAAAGTAGAAATAAATTTTGTATAAAAAGTGGCAGCTGTTCCAGAATTAGGCAGAAAAATTTAGAGAAAGAATTAAATCACAAATTACCATTAGATTGAACAAATTGTAGCAAATGATTGAAGCAAAGTAATAGTTAAAACGGATTATTTAGGTAGACTTAGTTTTACGAACATATAAGTACGATCGTGGAAATCAGAGAGTTGTTATTAATTTATTAGATCAGAGCTGTGGTAAAACGTAACCCCAGCTTATGACACTTTAACATCTGAAAACGGTTTGTTACAACCGATATTGTTAGCTTTAGTTTTTTGCGACGTTACCGAAAGAAACAGTATAACTTTGTGTTATTAGTTTTGTTTTAGTAAACCATATTGTATATTCACATATATTCTAATAAATATTTGAAAATCGAAAACAACTAACGAACCTAAAAATATTTAAATAATAATTATATCAACACAAATTCAAATTATATTTCACTTAGTTCAGTATTTAAAAAAATGCCTCATATATATTTATCACAAGGACTTTGTGATACGATTCTCTACTGCATTTTATGTTAATTAGATTAGACCAGGGGTCTCAAACTCAAAGTCTAACGCGGGCCGTGTGTGAGTAAAAGTATAGCCCCAGGGCAACACGACTTAAAACCTTTATATAATGATTAAAACACATAAACCTAGTAGTAAAGAAAGGAAAACTTAAAACTTTAGATTTTATTTTAACATTCTAGTAATCATGCTGCCGCCTTAAATTAAAATTCTAATTTAATGTTATTATAAAATCAATTACTTTTCTAGCTACTTAACTGGCATCGCTTTGCATCAACCAAAGTATCGATGTGATGTTTAATGTCGTGCGATGAAACCAGTCTTAGTGATGCTTGCAGATGTTCATCATATAAGTTTAGTTAAATTACAAAATTGATGTGCTTTGTTTCGGCCCGCAAAAGACAACATCGCGGGCTGCGTGTTTGAGACCCCTGATTTAGACAGTGAGAATTTTATTTTGAGATAATTAAAAATTAAATAAATAGAAATGGATATACATAGATTGATCAATGTATTTGATTTATACTATAATAACTCGTTTCCTTTGTACTGAGATAATGATCAAATAATAAATGTGTAAGTTGCACAGTGCAAGATCGGATCCATTCATTTGATTTGTATTGATATAGTAAATCTCACAAATTTGATTTACATTGATTTATTCATTTCAGGTGTGCCGAGATGCGAATAGATTGATCCAAGGACCCGCACTATGACCAGATCATCATAGCCATCGAATTAATCTTGATTGTGTCTTCACGTCGTTGAGATTGAAGGACCCACTCAGGGGTGAAGCTAATTTGCTATTTATTTATTTTTAATATCGTATCATCATAATACATTGATAATTTGAAAAGGATTTCATTTGCCGTGTTAGTTTCATAGCCAGATCGTCGTTAAAGCATTTTCGAATACGAATTATGGATTAACTATCGCAAACGTCTTTCCTTTATCCTAAAGGATATTTGTAATAAAAACGACCTTGATATTTATTTGTAGCAGTCTAAAATTTACTGAAAAGGTGTTTTAATAATATTCTTTATCATAAACCTTTAGGGCTAGAACTCAAAAATGGAAAGTAGTAAAAATAATTAAAGTGAGTAACATTAATTAGTTTGGTAACGGTAAACATACACGCGCACCTCAAGCAAACATTAAAAATGAATGAAAACAATCAATTGAACACTATTAAAATATATTACAATGATTAAAACAAAAAAATAACGAAATTAAAGTAATGCACAACAGACACGTGCACAACATATGATATTAAATCATAAAACCACTCAACATTTCAAAAGCAGGTTGGAATAATTTATTACAACAAACATAAACGGAGAAAGACAGATGACATTTCAAACTTAAAAAAAGCGAAAATAAGAAAAATATCCAATAAAAAATTAAATTTCGGAATTGGACAAAAATTGAAATTAAGAGAATACCAGAGTAAACAAATTAAATATTTAAAAACAACAGAAAATCATAAAAACGATATGAAAAAGGAAAAAGAGGGCTTGAAAAGTTCTAGAACACACAAAATTAGTACACGAGTTATGTTTTTACATGAACATTTTTTACGCAAATTTGATTTAACGCGGTTTTTAAAAAAATGTCACATTCTGTTTTTACAGGATCAGATTAGATTAAACGTGGTTTGAAAAAATTTAATTTAAATTATTGCTGGGTTATTTATTTATATAGCCTAAGGGTAACTACTTCCCACCCAGCACCTGCATAAGAAGTTTAACCGCTAGCCACCCGTCAAAAATTGACATTGGTACTGTGTGCTAATGGGTTGAATATTAGCAAATTGCCAATGTCCCAATATTTAGATGGGTTCACGAGCTGTCGTAGAAGACATCCTGCTCTAATCCTATCGGTCCCCGTCTCAACTATTTAACTATTTTTAAAATTTTTAATATTTAGCTGTTTAAAAATTTTTAATTTCCAAAAATCAAAATTAACACAAATCAGATTATTATTAATAAAGCAAGTAAATAAAACAATTATACATCTATCACAGTTTTAGTTCATACGGGCATTCAAAACCCGTTCGCATTTACAATATGTCTCACCATCCGAGCTTTGTGTAACTTAAATTATCGCTCACGTTCTTTTTTGCCAGGCCGATTCCTCTTTCGGTTTATCTTCGGAACTTCCTCTGGCTGACATGAGGATCCTAGAGTGAGAATCTTCACCCCGATGTATTTTTCTGTCACGTTGCGAAAGACTATCGCCTCTTTCTCGGCCGATAGCATTGACCCACTTTGGACGAGTCCGGTACGGATCTCGTCTTTTAACTTTAACTCCTTGATTTCATTTTCTTGCTCCTGGGCCTCGACTTGCCTCAAAGCCTCATCCTTCTGTGTTAATTTGATCTTTAAAGTTTCTATCTCCGCTTTTAATTTTGCCACTCCTCCGGACGGACCCTTGTTTGCTCCAGGTGCCGGCACTTGCGCACCAGAGCTAATGCTCTTTGATTCTGGACCATCGCTTTATAGCGGTATTGAGCGAAGTCCTTGCGGAATTTTTCTATCATGCGTCAGTTCGATTCCACTAAAAGAAATAACGAATCGATAATTCCTACCTCTATCAATATTTGATCATGAGTAATTTATTAAAATGAATTTCTAAATTTATTTTTAACCTTACGGAAACACTACTTCCAAGGGTTGGATGAGGACGCACGCATTTTATTCGCCTTATAATTTTGGGAAAAGTATCTACAACAGTGCTCGTAAACGTGGCACCAGCCAACGCAGTAGGAACACTGTTGGGGGCACCTTGGGTTACCTCATATTTCCACTAGACCAAACCAGTACTGCGGACCATATTAATAAGGTTATTATTTACTATAATAATCATTAAACCATCATTATAATATCGTTAATAATCAACAAATTTACCAAAATAATTAATTCATAAAACTAAAAGTCCCAAATTAATAATAATAATTATAAAATCAATAACAATAATAATAATATAATGATGACAATAACAATGCAATTCATGTGAATAGGATTTATAAAATTTAACATAAAGATTTAAAATAGTAATTCTAAGATTAAAATAATAACTATATTCCTAATAATAATATTAATAATAATATTAATAATAATACTGCTTTTAAAATGTTAAAAAATTTGTTCCTAATTTTCCTAAAAAGAACTATACTATAATCCTTAAAACGTTAATTTATTGGTGTTAAAAAATAGGATTAACTAATTTAATTAACTATATAGTAAATTATAAAATTTTAATTCATAAATTATAATTAACATTATCGTATATAAGAACTTCTTATTTTACGTTACGAGTTCTCACCATAACCCTTAAAAATCAAGAATTTAGAAGGTATTTTAATATTATTACCTTTGAATATATATTACCTAAATTTATTTCATCTTGCTTGCCATTTATTGCCATGGCAACTTATTATAGGATTTTCAATTCCTTTAATAAAAATAAGTATCGATTTTTAGATACTGTTGAGGTCTGTAAATTAAAATTAAAAATTTAAATAAAATTTAGGACAATAATTCAAATGGAAAGTAAGCGAAGAAAAAAGGCAAATAAAAGCGGGATCGTGCACAGAATTAATAGTAAAGGAAAGTGCGATGGAAACAGTATTAGAAAATGCAAAAAGCAATTACGAAAGGCGAGAATCCGGAAATCCGAGAAAAATCAATAAATGGAAAAATCATCGAAATCGAATGGGAAAAACGGGACAGTTGTAAATTAGCTAATGGTCAACAAGATGACGGTTAGGGATTTATCAGAAAAGGGTTAGAAAGGGTTGAAAAACATTCAAATGTATGAAAACAGAAAACGTTAATTAATTAATTAATTGGCTAATGGAAAACCCGAGCTAATGGGAAACCCGAGCCAATGGAGAACCCGAGAGATGAAGGAAACCCGAGCTGGGTAAACAAGAAGAAAGGCAAACAAAAGGAAGATTTGGGCCCATTAGCTTGACACAATGATTAATGGGAAAAGAGTAAGGAGAAGATAGCGCGCGTAGGAAGACCGGTAGGGCCATTAATTATCTGGATTCGTTGGACCATTATGGATGACAGCCGAAGCAAACACGTAGGAGAAAATGTCAAACGAAAGATTGGCTCGGCAATAACCATTTGTCATCCTGATTTCGAGGAGTATATAAGCAAAGGGAAAATCAGAGAAAATCGGCATTCTGCCTCAGCTAGGGTTCGAAGAATCAGACTGTAGGAAAAGTAGTAAACGAATTAGGGAAGTAGGGAAAAGAAGAAATAGAATTAAGAATACGGAAAGGCGAAAAGGGATCAAACCAAACAGAAACCGAGGAAAACGAGAGTCAACAGAACTAAAGGATCAAAAGGTGAATATTGTTTGTTTGCAAAGCATCAACGCCGAGCAGAGAATCGTATAAACTTTAATTGGTCATTGTAGCGTGATAATAAATTGTGAACCTGTTGTTTCAATATACGTTGGGTCGTTCATTGTTTTAATTTAAAGAACACCAGGAGTCAGAGAGAACCGACTTGAAATAATCCAAAACCCAACATATATTCTGGTGAGCCCGACGTGATTGCAAGTCGGCGAAAAATTATTGAAAGTTAGTGAAAAAATAATTATTGAAAAAAAAAAAAAATAGTACCGACGTGATTGAAAGTCGGCGGAAAATTATTGAAAGTTAGTGGAAAAATAATTATTAAAAAAAAATAGTACCGACGTGATTGAAAGTCGGAGGGAAATTATTGGAAGCTAGTGAAAAAGGAATTATAAAAAGAATTAGTACTGACGTGAGTGAAAGTCGGCTTAGAAGTTTGAAAATAGTGTTAACGAGATTATAAAAGGCTATTATTGGGAGATTTAAAAGAAGTTGAAAAGTAATTTTAAATTATTGTTTAACGCTTGAAGTTTAGCTCAAAGTGAACCGATACAACCTCAGAAGTCAGAAACAAGTCCAAATGGCAAATGATAATGCTGTTATGCCTCTCAATAGAGAGATGATTGATTTCGCAAGTTGTCAGAAATTACCCGTCAATCAATATGGGGGAGACCCTGTTGAATTTGCAGATTTCATGGGAGATTATTATATGTACGCCTCAGCATACGGATGGACACAAGCCATTATGGTTCAGAGATTCCCACTCTATCTGAAGGGTGCGGCAAGAGAAGCCTGGCAGCAAGTCGACAAACGAAATGTTGGCAATGATTGGACAAAATTGAAGGATGCAATGGCACTGAAACTGGTTGGTGGAGATATCAAAAGAATCATGCGACAGAAATTTTATAATCGAGTTCAAGGTCCAGATGAATCGGTCAGTGAGTTTGCTTATCATCTGACCACTTTAGCAGATAAAGCCTTCGAAGTCAAACCCGATCAAGTAGATATGGCCAAGCAGGTTAAAGAGCTGTTAGAAGATCAGTTTATAACCGGAGTCCACTCCGAAATCAAAAAGGCCCTATGTTATGTGGATTTTTCCAATTTCGATGAGCTCGTGAAGAAAGCCATGAAGATAGAGCTGAATTTAAAAAGTGCAAAAAGATCAGATGCTTTTGGAGTTAATGTGGAGAGACGTGGGCGGTCAATTACGCCTGTGAGAGCACCATGGGATGAAAAGAAAATAAATCAAATCAGTAGTCCAATTTTAAGACCAAATACTAGATTTCAAGCCGGTAGATCAGCAATGAGTGTACAATCAAATGGACAGGTAAATAATCCTCAATGCGAACATTGCAAAAAGTCTGGACACTACTCAAATCAATGTTGGTTCAAATATGGGAAAAATCCCAGCCCTAACAAGAGATTCACAGAAAACAAAAGGATCAGCAGTGATGTCGAATGCTATCGATGCGGAAAGAAAGGGCATATTAGCAGAAACTGTTTTACCAGATCAAGATCATCGTCAGCGTCACCTTCACCACAAAGGGACAAAGTGAATACAAATGGACAGATACAATGTCATTCGTGCAAGGGATACGGCCACATGGCGCGATCATGCCCAAGGAACTCAGAGAGATTCAGCAGACCTATTTTAAAGAAATCAATCAGATTCCAAGAAGATATGCCAAACACCAGTAACATGACATATGCTCAGAGAGAGGAATTTCAAGACAAAATGGAAAAGGAATTTCGAGAAATGCGACAGAAGCTGAACAAACTAGTGGCTAAATTCGAATCAGATGAAGAAACTGAATCTCATATGATAATTGGAACCGTGTCAGAAGGTGAGGGAAAACCTGCCCCGAAAGTGCGAAAGATCGCATCAGATGAGAATCCGACTGCACTGTTAGCCCGAGTTGAAAAATTGCTTGAGAAAATGGAAACTGACAACTCCCAGTTGAAACGATGGATCGCAGAACTCAGTGTGATGTCACTAACCCAAAGCGAACTAAAGAGAGCCATAAATTTATGTGCAAAGTTATTCAAAGGAAACAGAGATGATGAGATACTTAAGCAAATGCAAAAGTTTGGCAAGGCTTTGCGGTCAACAAGGGATTTAGATGATATCATAGTGGAAACGACGGGACTTGATAATGTGAAGTGCCAATTCCGTGTAAAGGCCTACGGACAAATCAAAGACCTAAAGGAGCGAATACTGCGTCAATACAGTGGATGGCAAGTGCAACTAAAATTTGAGAATCGATGTCTGGAAGACGAGGAGTACTTAGTAGATTGCGGTCTGATACCAGGCTGGAAAAATAAAGTAAAAGTTGTTAATGCTGTTAATACTTCGAATTCAGACAGACAAAATTGGGAAAAGATTCTAGCAGATTTACAGGATACCCTGTATGCAGGGAATAGAGATAAAATTAATGCGAGTATCGACTTCATAATGAGCATCGAAATGGATCGAGACATGAAAGAAGGGTTGTTTGAATGCATCGTACCGTATACGAATAAACCGACGAGTTATCAGGCAAAGTTAAAAGAGGTAATTCGAAAACTAGGACATGATTATGAGGCGGCAGACGATAGTGCGAAGTCTTTGATAATAGCGTTAAATATTGCGGATCGAAGGATTGAATATTATCAGGAACATTGGAGTGTAAAAGCAAAGAAAATACGACAAAAAGCAGCGGAGATATTAGGTAATGACGGAATTATCGTGTTGACGTTCAAAGGACGAGAATTGGATGATGACGAATATTTGTTAAACTACGGATGTAACCCAAATTGTATTAATAATGTGTACGCAACAAAACAAAGTGGTGAAATGGAAGAAGATGCAGTAATAGTACCGTTTTGGCCTCTGTATGAGGAAGTGGACAATGATAATGTAGAGATTAAAACTGAAGTTGTAGATGACCCAGGAGAAATTGATCAAGAAATTAATGAATTGCAGAGATTAGAAACAATGGAAAATGAGGAAATGAGATCAGAAAATGAAGTTACAAGGGATGTTGAGGAAAGGAGCACCGATAATAGGATACTACCGAGCATAGATGAGATGAAAAGTGAAGAGAACTTTGTTGAGACGAAAAATGACATTGCGATATGTGGGATAAAACAGAATGATGCGGAAATTGAATCTTTGAGTTTAGAGGAATCAAGCGAAACTGAGCGTTTAGATGAATCAAGCGAAACTGAGCGAATAAAAAAGTTTAGTAACGGAATTGTATTTGTTAGATGAAACTGAAACAGAAGATGATATTTCGAAGGGGGAGAAAAGAGTTGTAAAAAGATTGGCAACGGAATTAAAGAGGAGATTACCGTCGATAATTAAAAGAAATTATGAAGAAAAGGAATTTTGTGAGGAAGCAGTAATTGAGGACTTAACACGAACTGAGTTAGATCGAGATGTAATATTGACAGTGCTAGCCTATATAATATTGGAGATTGGTACTTATGGTTATTTGGAAAGTGACAATTCAAAATCATTGATAAAGAAAGCTACTGAAATGACGAATAAATATTTGATGAAGTGGATCGCAAACAATGGCGGATGGGAAGAGTTAATACAAAAGGCTGAGAGCCCAAAAACAGAGACAGTGAGGAAAAAGGGAAAACTTGCATTTCCATGGTTGATGATTTCTATTATTATGTTATTGGGAATAATAAATACGACGAATTCATTGGTGGCATATGACTGCTCCCAAACCGAAATGGGAAGAGTATACTCGTTGGTAAACGTAGCAGAGTGTTCGGATGCATATCCAGTAAAATTTAAAGTGACAAATCCAGTAAAATATCATGTATATCAAGAATCGGGGTTTCGAAGATCAAAGGTGAGAGAGTGTACAGTGAAACGAACTACTTTTGTATTTTATTGTGGAAAATGGAGCCACTCATCGATGGTGAAAATGCAATCGATACCTAGACCGATAGAAATAATTCCGGAGAATTGTTTGGCAGCCTTTCAAACAGGACAGTTGAAAATTAATGCAGATATCAAACTACAAGCAAAGCTTAACCACAAAATCCGTGAGACTGTAACCGTGCGAGGGATAATAAAGTCGAATGGTGATTGCCAAGGAGAGCCATACAAGGTAGACGATGCTATAATTGACAAAGCCGTGGTTGTAGAAGAGTACATGTCAGAATTAAGAGAATTTGATGGATCATTTGATGATGATACTGGTAAACTACAAACACATCCATTCTGCAACATGAAACAATCTAGCTGTCAGACAGGAGAATCAATTTTGGTGTACGATGTCGATACCAAAAAGTGCAATTTAGTGCAATTGAAGTCAATGAGTTTTAAAGAAATAACGGGAGAACAGATCAGGGAAAAGCCCGAGAAAATAAGAATGGATCCAGCAACGAGTACAACAACAAGAATCACACCTCTACGGATGAAAGATACTCCAACAGTGTTAATGTCAACCTCAGAGGAAGACGGGATGCGATTCCTGAGAAAAGAAACTAAAACAAAGTGTGGACAAAATGTCTGAGACAAATTATAAAGGTATATATGTATCTCAGAAAATGATTATAGAGGCCCAAACAAACATACATGCCGGAGATATCAAGTTGACAAATTACTTTAATAACAAAATAGATTATTTATTTCACTTTGGTCAAAATACTGTTGAAAATGTGTACCGAGAAGTTATTATAAATGATTGCAATCTCAACAAAGAAATACTCCGAAATCGGATGGCAATGGCTATAACCAATCCTAATTTGGTAGCACCAATGTTAATTGCAGAAAATGGGGTGTTTGCCAGAATTTTCGGTGAAGCACTATATAGCTATAAATGTAAAGCGGTACCAGTTAAACTGACAAAGTATGACCAGTGCACCAACGAGTTACCAGTGAATTTAAATGGAAAGTTGCGATTTATGGAGCCTGTAACACGAATCTTACTGGAAGAGGACGTGAAACCGAAAGTATTACAGTGTAATAGATTGTTGGCACCACTATACAGACTAACACCAGAATCTTGGATTGCATTACCAGATCATCGAGAAGTAAAGACACCGGAAAACTTAGAATTGACAGAATTACAATATCTGGTAAATTTTACGTCATTAGAGAAATTATCGCAAAGTGGAATTTACTCGAACGAAGACATTGAGGAAGCCCGCAGAAACTTGTTATTTCCATCAAAGAAAGAAAGAGTAATAATGGAGATGGTAGATACAATTCTCCCAAGCGGAAGTGGGAAGGTAAATTACGAGTATTTGTTAACTCCAGATCATTACAAGAAAGCGACGTATAATACAATGAAAAAGATCTGGGGAAAGTTTATGTTCATTGGACAAGCGTGTGCCGGATTGATTGGAATTTATGTAATATGTGTTGTAATCAAAGTAATAATATCGCAGGTCCTATCAACACACAGATTATACGCGATCACAGGTTGGTCGTGGAAATTAGTAATTGGTTGCATACCATTATTGGCTAGATTCTTCATTACTCATCATCAATATCAGGAGTTGGAGATACTCAAAGCGCGAATATTAAAGACGAAAAAGGTGAGCTACGCTAGTACAACCCCTTCAAGGGACGAGAATAATGACAATGACAACGAGGGTGATAGTGCACCGTTATATGTTGACAATCAAGAACTAAATGGAATGAATAAAGAAGCGTTGAGAACCTATCAAATCTTAAAAGAGCCACTGTTAAATGCGAGTAGCGTAGACACGTTTACAAAATTGTGTATACCAAAATCGTTTATGCAACCAGCACCAGTATATCCAGTTGATCGATTACGAGAGATGAAACCAGTAGAAAATATCGCATTACAATGTGAAGGAATGGTAGGAGAGAGAATCGAGCCTTCTAGCGCAGAGATCGAGAGAAAGAATATGTTAGGCTTACCATGCAACTACTCAATGATGACATTAACAAAAAGAGGAAAGCAACCCCGAATATTTATACAAATGAACAAACATAAAGTAGAAGCTTTGGTTGATTCGGGATCTAGTCACACAATAATATCGGAAAATGTATTAAACGTGAAGGAGAAAATGCAAATAAAGCCTACCGACGAAATAGTGAGGTCATTATCAAAAAATGAATTAAACATAATTGGACAACTTAACGTCATATTCCATATTGGAGACCGAATAATAGCGCACAATGCGCTCATAATGAAGGGAAGCCCAGTACGATGTCTGATCGGTATGGATATATTAGAGCAGCTGGACGGAGTCTCACTTGATTTAAAGACAGGTAATTTGATAGCAGGAGAAACAGGAAAAATAATTCACAGGGCAGGTGAAGTGTTTGTGAATCAGACATTGACAATACCACCACAATCGGAGATGGTATATTGTGCAAATACCATGAGTGTGGATAATGGTGATTTTATATTCGAACCAAATCAAACGCTAGTCGAAAAATATGATTTACCGATATGTGACGAAGTTGTCAAAGTGGAAAATCAGATAGTACCAGTCCATATAACGAATAGCAGTAAGAAACCGGTTCAGCTACACCCAAAAACAAAATTGGGAAAATTATCGAAAATGTCTGTTGAAACAAATTGTAAAATACCAAGAAACGTCAAGGTGTACAAGGAGCCTGAAGTGGTAAGCAATGATTTAAATGAGATGCAGAAAAAGGAATTCACAAAACTGCTGAGAAAATACCGAGATATATTTGCCAAACACGAATATGATTTAGGTCTAACCAATGTAATTGAGCATGAAATACCGTTATTAGACGAAACTCCAATAAAAATAAAGCCATACAGAATCCCCTACGTTCATCAAGATGAAAGTGATAGACAGATTACAGCAATGAAGGAATTTGGAATAATTCGAGATAGTGCGTCACCATTCTCCTCATCAATAGTGATAGTTAAGAAAAAAGATGGAGACTTACGATTTTGCGTAGATTATCGGAAGCTAAATCAAGTTACGAGGAAAGACACTTATCCAATTCCAGTACCCCAAGAAATGTTCGGTCAAATGGGAGAGGCACGATATTTCACAGTTATTGATTTAAACAAAGGGTACAATCAATTTAGGGTAAAAGAGGAAGATAGAGGAAAGACGGCGTTCTCGGATGGCAAAGGACTGTATGAGTTCAATGTGTTACCATTTGGATTAACAGGAGCCCCAGCTACATTCCAACGAGGAATGAATTATGTGTTACGAGGTATTCGACATGCATTGGTATATATCGACGATATAATAATATTTTCAAATGATTTCGAAGAACACTTGAAAGATGTAGAAACTGTATTTAAACGGCTCAAAAGTGCAAAATTAAAAATCAAACCATCGAAATGTGAATGGGGCAAAGCAGAAGTGATTTATGTAGGGCATATAATATCACGGCGAGGGTTACAAACTAATCCAGATAACATCAAAAAAGTGGAAGAGTACCCAGTACCAAAAGATGCCGATGAGGTTAGACAATTTTTAGGTTTGGCGAGCTATTACAGAAAATTTATAAAAGATTTCTCTCACATCGCACAACCATTGAATACGTTACTAAAGAAAAACAATAAATTTATTTGGGGACAAATGCAACAAAACGCTTTCAATACATTAAAAGAGAAATTAGTAACAACTCCTATATTAAGATGTCCAGATTTTACAAAACAATTTATCTTGATGACGGATGCAAGCAACGTTGCATTGGGTGCGGTGTTAGGACAAAAATTTGAAGGTGAAAAGGACCACGTAATAGCCTATGCAAGCCGATCACTGAGGCCTCACGAGAAAAACTACTCAACGATTGAAAAGGAAACGTTAGCGTTAGTGTATGGAATTACTACTTTTAGACAATATTTATTGGGCAGAAAATTTACTGTTTATACAGATCATAATCCATTACAGTGGTTAATGAAACACAGAGATTCAGCCAGTAAATTAATACGATGGTCGATTGCCCTCCAAGAATACGACTTTGAGATTAAATATCGGACAGGTAAAGCTAACGCGAACGCAGATGCAATGTCAAGAATCCCAGAAAATAATAGTGAGGGGACACCTGAAAAAGTGGAAGGTACTATATTCGCTGCAATCAAAGCTGTTAATAATATGTCTGAACTTCAAAATGATCAGGAAAACGATAGTGAATTAAAACAATTTATGGAACAAGCGGTCAAAATAAGAAAAGAACAAGACTGGAAACGACTTACAGATGCAAACAGCAAATATGTAATTCATAATGGAATACTTAAATTTTGGAAAAATGGGGAAGCATTAATTATTATACCAGCCAAGCACAGAGACGCATTACTGATGCAGTATCATGATGGAGCGTTGGGAGGTCATTTGTCAACGCGCAAGACGCTATCGAGATTAAAATTGAAATACTTTTGGCCAACAATGGAACAAGACGTGAAAAATTGGTGTAACAGTTGCAAAGTATGCATCACCCGCAGAAATACTGGTAAAAAGATTAAAGTACCATTAAAACCGATGCCAGTACCCGCAGCACCAATGGAGATGACGGCAATGGATATTCTGGGACCATTACCGGAAACAACAAAAGGAAACAAATACATTGTTGTTTTTTGTGACTATTTTACCAAATGGCCAGAAGCATACGCTATTCCAAACCAAAAAGCAGACACGATTGCTAGAATATTTGTGGAAAACATAATATTTCGCTATGGTACTCCAAAGAAATTGTTAACTGATCAAGGAAAGAACTTTCAAAGCGAAATGTTCAAATCAATCACAGACCTATTTGGAATTTGGAAATTGAATACGTCACCATATCATCCACAAACTGATGGATTAGTGGAACGATTTAATGGGACACTGATAAATATGATCTCGTCATATGTGAATCGAAAACAGAAAGATTGGGACGACTTCATAAAGCCGTGTCTATTTGCCTACAGAAATGCAGTAAATCAAAGTACAGGAGAGACCCCTTTTTACTTGATGTATTTAAGGAAAAATAATATGCCGATTGATCTCAAATTCCAACCACCAATTTCTCAATATATGGAGATACCCGATTATAAAGCATTGATGCAAGAAAAAATGCAGTCAGTATGGACTAAAGCCGGTTTGACAATAAAGCATAACCAAGAGAAATATAAAGAAACCTACGATAAAAAAGCACATGCGCATGGCATAAAGATTGGAGATCTAGTGTATCTGAACAGGCCGGAACCTCTCAAAGGTTTATCGCCTAAATTGCAAAGACCATTTAAAGGACCCTACAAAGTGTGCGACACCACCGAAACCAATTTGAAGTTATTACCATTCAGGAGTAAAAAGGCTAACCCGATGATTGTGCATGCAAATCGATGTAAACTAGTGCCAGAGGAAGATGAATCTAGATACCCCTTAAGGTCCAAGCAGAATAAAGTAACGGGTCAAACAAAATTGAAACAGAAATTCACGAAAAATCCAACACCAGTCAGCTACCTCAATAAGATATTATATGTAGCAATAATGCTGATGTTAGTAACAGTTGCGAGCGGCAAAAAGATTGACTTACCATATGCGGTAAGCAAAATCCGAGGAATGGAGAAAATACATATATATTCCACTCTAACAAATATAGTATGGAGCTGTAAATGCGAGATCGCAGACCAAATAGAAATTATTGATTTACTAGACAATACGGCACCAGTGGTAGAACTGAATTATGATAAAGATATATTTGCGGTACGAAAGTTAAAGCCAAATTTCAAATACCAATGGCTGTTGAGACAGAACATGTCAAAGTGGTACACGCAAATTCCGATAGAAGTGCACACAAAAGAGATGCGAAACTTGATCGAAATAGAACCAGAGATAAATGGAATCAATATATATTGGAAGCCAGTGGACTTGGTGAAAGTGCGAATCACATTTCAAGGGTTAAATGTCGACACCCTTAACTCGCGAAAATCAGTTATCCGCTACGAGAAATTGAAAATGAATCAAAATTATTCAGTTAATGCAAACTACTACGAGAACATATGCCTCGAAAATGGAACGGTAGTGAGAAACCAATGGTCACGATTTAAGAGTGAGACCCAGTCTATCTATCTCAGAGACCAGTCAAATCGTATAACCCTGAGTGTTGGAAATGGACCGGTAACGATATATAGAAAATCAGGAAATGATGAAAGAGTTGTTATTATCTACAAACAAAAAACCCTGACTATATTAGATGCCGGTAATCATTTTTTTACACTTTACACTTCTGATTTAGAGACGGCATGGGAATTAACAGTTAAATATCAGCGATGGATAACCGAACCAGGCGGATGGCAAACAGTTTTCGTGGAAGTCAAGACAATCAATGAATCGAAACGAAAATCAGATACAACCACATCACCTTTCCAATCACCGACCCAAGAGACGACAAAACCTAACTCAAATAAACTAATGAGGATAAATTCGGATTTGACAGTCAACTATTGTGAATATCTCATTTACATTTTAATAACAGGTTTTCTCATCTTATCAATAACATTCATAATCATCACCATTTTGATATGTGTAAAGGAGAGACAACTAACTATCCTTCAACCACCATCATATTCATATTATGAGACAAGACTATAAATTGTGATCTGCATGAATAGAGTATAAAAATATATTACATTTATATTAACAATGTGCATGTTTTATAAGTACCATAGGATGAACGGTGTAATTTGTTTGAGATTCGAAGCGAGGTGTTGATGCTTTGCGAATAAAGAGTGATACAAAAAAAAATTACTATCATTTAATTTCAGAGAATGCAAGAAGCCTCGGAGATGTCATGCAAAGAGTGTAAAACAAGTACGCAAGAACTAAAGCAAAAGTTTCGTAGCATGCAGGGCAGAATAACAGATTTGGGGGAAGAAAACTTCCGTCTGAAAAGGCGGTTGGACCGTTTGGAAATCTTATTGTTTCAACACGAGGCCGATTTCGCGATGTTTCGAATGAGAGTAGAAGAAATAGAGGAATCGGAAGACGATGTGAAACAAAAATAAAATAAAAACAATTGCGCAAATAAGAATTGGACCGTGGATCCATTTCAGAGTGACGTTTTGGCTACGGGAATATCAACAAATGCAAATGGGAAATTAATATGTCTTTTGGAAAATGAATTTTGAAAGTCGATTATTGCAATTTATTTGATTTACTATAAATTACCTGAAGATATTGGGGAAATATTTGTTTGGGGAATATTTTTTAAAGTAATAATTCGGATAAATAGTAATAATAATAATAAGGGTAATATTAATAATAATAATAATACATAATCACAGCAAAACATAGATTTCGAGGACGAAAAAATTTTTTAAGGGGGGAGATATGTTGAGGTCTGTAAATTAAAATTAAAAATTTAAATAAAATTTAGGACAATAATTCAAATGGAAAGTAAGCGAAGAAAAAAGGCAAATAAAAGCGGGATCGTGCACAGAATTAATAGTAAAGGAAAGTGCGATGGAAACAGTATTAGAAAATGCAAAAAGCAATTACGAAAGGCGAGAATCCGGAAATCCGAGAAAAATCAATAAATGGAAAAATCATCGAAATCGAATGGGAAAAACGGGACAGTTGTAGATTAGCTAATGGTCAACAAGATGACGGTTAGGGATTTATCAGAAAAGGGTTAGAAAGGGTTGAAAAACATTCAAATGTATGAAAACAGAAAACGTTAATTAATTAATTAATTGACTAATGGAAAACCCGAGCTAATGGGAAACCCGAGCCAATGGAGAACCCGAGAGATGAAGGAAACCCGAGCTGGGTAAACAAGAAGAAAGGCAAACAAAAGGAAGATTTGGGCCCATTAGCTTGACACAATGATTAATGGGAAAAGAGTAAGGAGAAGATAGCGCGCGTAGGAAGACCGGTAGGGCCATTAATTATCTGGATTCGTTGGACCATTATGGATGACAGCCGAAGCAAACACGTAGGAGAAAATGTCAAACGAAAGATTGGCTCGGCAATAACCATTTGTCATCCTGATTTCGAGGAGTATATAAGCAAAGGGAAAATCAGAGAAAATCGGCATTCTGCCTCAGCTAGGGTTCGAAGAATCAGACTGTAGGAAAAGTAGTAAACGAATTAGGGAAGTAGGGAAAAGAAGAAATAGAATTAAGAATACGGAAAGGCGAAAAGGGATCAAACCAAACAGAAACCGAGGAAAACGAGAGTCAACAGAACTAAAGGATCAAAAGGTGAATATTGTTTGTTTGCAAAGCATCAACGCCGAGCAGAGAATCGTATAAACTTTAATTGGTCATTGTAGCGTGATAATAAATTGTGAACCTGTTGTTTCAATATACGTTGGGTCGTTCATTGTTTTAATTTAAAGAACACCAGGAGTCAGAGAGAACCGACTTGAAATAATCCAAAACCCAACAATACTTTTTAACCAATATTTTTATGCACCCCAGACTCTCCGGCGGAGCAAATCCACCCAGCAAAGACGGCAACCACCGTCACCTCCAACATGGTAAGTTTATTATTTTAATTTGAGTTAATTTAGATTCATTTTGTAGATTTATTTAGTTTTTCATGAGGCGGAAATGTTTTATAGCATAATGTTATCCAAAATGATTTCGCAAAATTTATGACTTGTCAAGTGGATTTGTATTTCTCGAATCAGTAATGTGATTTTATTTGTTTTTAAATGAATATATCATTTCACTATCCTTTGTTACTCTTCAGATTTTAATTCTAAATAAACAATTTTATGAATTCGATTTTTATTGACTCTGGTCTTTATTAATTTTAGATAAATAAATGTGTACTTTGATTTTTAGTATTCCTCATTGTCTCCAATCCCTGATGGCGATGATAACAACAATAATAATAAAGATAATAATCATATTGTAATAATAATAGTAATGTAATAATAATTATAATAATAATAATAATAATAATAACAATAATAATAATAATCATCATAACAATAATAGTAATAATAATATTAATAATAATAATAATAACAACACTGATAATATTAATGATAACAATGACTCCGAAGGACCCTGGTAAAGGTAAATTTGTGTTATTAGAATTATATAGGGCATAAACAATAATAATAATGGTATCAGTACTATTAAGAGCTATTATGAAATGATGAAAATAATAATAATACTAATGATAATAGTAATGATAATGTTAATGATAGTCATAATTATAATTTTCACGAAAAATTTAAGATAACTAATAAGGATTGGTATGAAATTTGGGTAAAGTGAGTATAATTTATACGGCTCGTATGGTGACCCCCGTTTCAAAATAAATATAAAATTTCAACTTTAACATTAATTTCGGTCACTTAGGGTAATAATATCAAAAATTGATAACAATAACAATAATATAGAAATCTGAATGTGTCTGAACGAATTTGTATTCTAGGTCTTACTTGAAGATGATTTTATCAAATGTGGCTGTTTATGGTCGGTTGTGAGGTGTTAATTTAAAATGGCTTCTAAACATCACAATTACTCGATTATTCCTTTGACTAAGATTTGCGTAAACTAGTAAATTGTTTTGTTTGTTCCTCCTATAGTCGGTTATTGGTTTATTTCGTCTACATGAACTTCTCTATACGTCTTTTATTATCGTATTGTTAGCCTTTATATTTAAACCTTTCCCAGGACCTCAACACTACTCTTTCGAGGGTTGGGCGATAGGATTTAGGAAGATTGAATACTGAGCGGTTCCAGCTACTGCCTTCACCATGGGTTCCCGCTAACCACCTGTTCGATCCGGTGTAACAAAATTTCATTTTACTGACTTGTAAGCGTGTGGACTATGGTGTATACATAAAGAAAGTAAAATTAATTTCAGTTTTTGCAATTTACTCCTCGTGATGAGTGCTCGACCAATCGTTTAATGTGAATTTTAGTAAAAATTTATTTTCAAAAAAAAACATTTCCTGGACAAAAAATAAAAAAACCCACAATGACATTTATACCCGTGGTAATGTACAAAAATTCTTTTAAAATAATAATAACCAAACATAACAAAAGTTATAACATAAAAATAATAATATTTACTTCTGCTGTCTTCTCAAAAATTTAAACGTAAAAATCAAATCATCTGAATAATTTTTCTGATAAAATTTTTAAATTTCAGATTTCGTAGAGTAACTCAAAATATAGACGTGTAAAGTAAAAAGCGAGTGAATAAAAAAAATAAAAGAGAAAATGATTTTTGCTCAACCAGCATTGCCTTTTATATCACGTTTATTCGTGTGTGTGTTTTGATACGGTAAAACAAGGAATTTTCCAGAATATTCCAAAATTATAATTTTTTAATTCCTTTTGATTTATTAAATTTTTACATTTTTTTGTATAAAAACTTTATTTAATTTTTATTTATTTTATTTTCTTTACATTTTCTATTTTTCTTTTTAAATTTAAGTTTTCCGCTCAAAAACACACAGGCATTATCGTGCTGGTCAAACAAATATGGGCTTAATCAGTTTTTGCCCAACAATCAGCATGATATTGTCCTATCTGAATCGAAACCAAAAGAATTGGGATCTAATTATAAAACCATGTCTGTTTGCATACTTAAATTCATTAAATGAAAGTACTGGAGAAACACCGTTCTATCTAATTTATCTGTGACAAAATAATATGCCTATTGATTATGAATTCCAACTTCCAATTACACAATATATGGAAGTACCAGATTATAAAGCTGTAATGCAAGAGAGACTGCGATCAGTGTGGACACAAGCAGGACTTAAAATCAAATACAATCAAGAGAGTTATAAAGATCAGTATGATAAACGAGCGCATTAACATGGCATCAAAGTGGGAGATTTAGTATATTTAAATAAGCCAGTACAAACAAAAGGACTGTCAACGAAATTACAGAGACCTTTCAAAGGACGCTATACGGTACGTGATGCTACACAAACCAATTTAAAGCTGCGACCTGCGAGAAATAAAAAGACAGAAACAATTTTAGTGCATGCAAATCGTTGTACGAAGATCCAATCACATGACGAAATAAGGTATTCCTTAAGATCCAAGAAAGAAAAAATAAATGATTAACCGAATATTATTCAAAAATTTACAAAAAACCCCATCCCGTTGAATTATATAGCATTCGTTGAAAACAAAACCATTCAAGTTTCAGTGAATCAACCAAACAAAAGATTCATTTCACCAATGATAGTCAATCATGCCTATTCTTCAACCCAAGTATGTAGAAAACATACATACAATAATGAGTCCAATCTAATTGTGTATAACAAAACCAGTTTTCGAACTAATGATTTTGAAACAGTATTCAACCAAACCCCATTACAAATCGGTGGTGCTGGAGCATCATTCATAATTGTGATCATGACAATAACCATAATTATTCTTTTTGTGTATATGACAGCATTCTCAAAGCTCATTCGAACAAACAAACATCATAATCACACCGAGATGACAAGACTTTGGGTCAGATACGACTAAACATTTGATTATTGCATGCTTATTTTATAATTACGCTATATTTTTCATATATATTATCTGATTAGTGTGCATCTTTAAGTGTAAGTTACATCTTATGTGAACAGTTAAAACACAATGTAATTGATTAAAATCTTTAAGGGGATAGAAAATAAAATTTGTTTGAAAAATTATAGGGGTATAAATAAATAATGAGAATTAAACTATTGAGTTTAAATTCAAATTATTAAAAAGTAAGAATTAATAAATTATAAATACTAAACTTAAAATAATTGTAGAGAAATTGGAACCATGGACGAATTCAAGATTGACATTCGACAATTACATCACGTTGATGAAAAGGCATGGAAATTCGCAAAACCTGAAAATAGAAAATAATGTCTGAATACCAAATTGGTTCAGAACAGATGACAGAAGAAGTTACAATTAAATCGGAAGAGTATCGCTTACACATTGTGCAAGGAAAAAATCGAAATTATGAATGATGACGGAAAATTGTGAGAAGAGAAAGACAGATTTATATCTTGGAAAGTTAAGGAAGAAATGATGCAGAAGAGAATCCGAGCAACAAATATGGATGTAAAGAGAGAAAACTGTCATGTAGGAAATCTGTAATCAGAAAACTCAAACCGGATTCCATTCAGCTTTGGAAGATACCAGAAGTATTCGCGAGATCTACATGAAAGTAGAAAATCAATGGATATATTACATTCCACCACCACAGCAGGTAATTTTGTTGGGCTCACAGCCACAATTTAAACAAAATAAAAGTAAAAATTAAAGTCAAAGAGTAGAAGTAATGGAACGAATCACTGCACATAAACATGCACCGCACAAAGATACTAAAAATCAATAAGCAACATAGTAATTAAAACAAAATAAAAATATAACAAAAATTAAATAAAACAAATAATTAATTAAAAATTCGGAAAATGCCTACAGAAGCAAAAAGAGACTTACAAAGAAATAAAATAAACTGCCAAAACCTTGCAAAATAAGGTCTAGAAAAAACACAGGCAGAAGTGGTGACCACAAAACAAATAAAAAGGGCTAAAAATAATATTACAAGAAAGTAGTGATAAAAATAAAATTCGAATATAATATAAAATATATATCAAAAAATAAAGAAAAATATACAAAAAATAATAAAAATAATTTAAAAATAATAAAATGATTATAAAGCCCTAAAAATGGCGAAAAATCGCCTATTAGTCGCACACACGCATAAAATCAGTATATATACAGTGATGAATTTCATTATTTTTAATCTTATGCTCTTACTGAAAAACCAAATTTTTTAACTTCATACCAAATCATCAATTCTACGAAGAGTAAGGAATTTTTCATTGTTATGTGTAATTTTCTTTCATGTATTCTGATGATAAATAATATGTTTAAAACCTTTTGATGCATAATGTTTTATTACTTAATATTAATATTTATAGTTCGACCATTAACATTTTATATAATATTGTATTGTAATAGATGGTTCATGGGACGGACCGTGTGCCGGCTAGTGGGTGAAAACCCTTAGTTGAGCTAGTGGGTCATGCCTCGTGAACCTCTCGGCAGTTCGCAGTCGGGTCTGGCTTTATGCACAGGAGCGCTACGCAGTGCGCCGTTGTATACTCGAGGCGGCTGCTGAAAAGTGGCCGGAGCGAGTCATTTAAAATCTCGGGAAGTGCGAATAATTCTAGTTAGAGGAAAATTAGGCAAGATCAAGGGTTGATCAGAGAAATTTTTTTTTGTATTAGAACGAAACTCATAAACGGATAGTGGGTAGCAGAGATAAGATCTAGGTTAGTATTAGCCGAAAATTTACATAAAAACTTTAGAAACGGTAGTAAAGAAATGACAACGACAAAATTTATTTAGTATTAAAATTTTTTTTTACAATAAATCGCTACCAATTTTCACCACACTTCGACGGATGTCCCGCAGTACATGAGTGTAGCACTGTTAATCCATTTCCGACCACTGAAGTTGGAATAGAGATCCCCCAAATGAGTCGATTTCTCCAGAGGACCATTAACACAGAACGAGCGAAATACCTGCTACATATCTTGTAAGGATCACCTGACATTCGAGCTAGAAATCCGTGTAGTTAGGAGAGTAAGGCGAAAAGAAAAATTCCAAAGATCTGACTATAATAGAAATATCGATAAATTTGGCACTATGAAATCCATAATTGTCTCGGTTGACTGAATTTTGAAATGAGCTGCATGCATTGAACGATCACATAGACACGTACAAACAGGAATTTGCATTGGAGTTAGCATAAATCGATAAATTCTTCTAGTTGTCAATCACAGCCATAATTGACAACATAAAATTGCCTGGAATTTTTCTCGTGTTCAATACTAAAAATCTGTAAGTACCCATAAATTTTTATTAAATCATTAAAACTTAAAATTCCTATCCAATAATTCTTAAAAACATGTAAATAATTTGACTAACCAGTAATGACGAATTTAACGTATAGTTGTGCATAGAACTTCCAAGTAGTTTTCTTTTGGTAAGGCAAACCTAAGTAAAATTTTCTTTAACCGTTGAATACAACGGAAATAAACGCATGAACTTTCGGTAATTTAAATCGCAGGTAAACTTAACGAGGTTACGGATTAATTATTGCCGAAAGATTGGTTTAGATCAGCAAACTTGCAAAGTTAAAATTGGAGGGATCATAGTCAAATCACAACCTAATTGTTATCGTCCGAGTTATTAATCTATTAAATTCAGTAAACTCAATATCAATTAATCATGGATAAAGCATAAATTAGCCGCTGTCCTCCAGTAAATTGAGTCATAAAATTTTGTCTTTAAATTTAACTTTAAATAATTCTAATTAAAATTACGAAATATTTATTATAGATTAATTAATCGAACATATTCGCTTTGTAAGATTTTGATAAATTGGGTTGAATTACAATCTAGGTACGACCGAAATGGTTATTTAAATTGGACTACGAATTAAATTTTAGATAAACGTATCGCAACTGTGGGTTAAATGCTGTCCGGAATAAGGAATCGGGCCTGTGGATCTTGACAGACTTATTTATTCCGTGAACCCGGTTCCAAAAAATTTATGGAACCAAAACCAGATGATATGCGATTAATTGGACTGTCGAAGGAAAAAGTTAATTCCGGGCCACGGACATAGGGATTTTCGCGGGTATGCTCAGCACCATGAACTCTGAATCCCGCACCCTCGAAAACATAAGAATCCAAATTACTTACCATAATATCAATAAATAAAGTTCAGGCGGCGCGAAGTCTTTGAATAGTTCTAGCGAATTTTACCCCATGCGAGATCAATTTGATTATACGTCCTGTAGAAATCCAATCAGCCCCCCTGAGATGCCCAAAACTACTAAAGCTCTACCTCGAATCTCCCCGTTTGCATACTCCACCTCTCGATAATCCTTAATTTTTAATTCGTTTTCTTTTCTCTTCTTTATAGCATGGACAATCAGAACGAATCGACCCACCCGTCAAGAATTCCCCGACTGCCTCCATCAATCATGGCGGTCCGGCACCAATACGAAGATTTGAAAATCCAGCATAACGATCTCAAGGCCAAATACGAAAGAATGAAAGGTACCTGGGCTCCACCAGAGACCGTCCGGGAGCTCAGACAGAAAATCTTCCGGCTCACCCAGGCGCGTGACGAATTAATCGTCGAGTCACGCAGCCAACGCCTACTGATCCGTGAACAGTCGGTGGCACTTCGACAGGCCTTTACGGACGTAGAGTTACGAACTCACGTCCCAGGGAGTGTCCGGGCCGGCCAACTCGGCATCATCTTCCCAACATCGAAGAGCGCTCCGCTTCAATAGCCCCCACATCCTCCTCAGTCGTCAGCACTCCGTCCTCTCTAAACCCTCTGCCAGTCGAAACCACGACGAACTCGACTATCTCTATGGCTTTCCATAGGCCCAACCGGAATAAGCGACGGCGGGATCGACGTCGTCAAGAAGAACACCTCCGGGAAGCGAGGGCCGCAGAGGACACCTACCGGATCGATGACTTGCCGCCCCCATATCGGGAATTCGAGATTCCGGGGCTCGATCTGGATATCATTTATGCCCCGCAAGTCAGGTTTTCATCTCCTCCTGAATCTATCCACATTAATCTAGTGGATGAGGACATTGAACCACCTCGAGCGACACGGGTCCTCAATCGGTTGGGGTTGGGTACCGACGAAATCGGTCCCCAAGGTGAAATTGCGGGACCATCTACTCAGAGAAATGACGACTTCCGAATAGATCCCCCGCCGTATCGGCCGGCCAAAAGGAAGCGTTTCCCAACAGATATGGATGCCGAGGAAGATTAGGCAGACAGATTCGGACTCGCAGGTGGTCGGTGGCATTTGTGATTTGAACGTTTTATTGTTATTGTTCCATGTAGTAACTTAACGAATTTTTTTTTGTTTTGGTCAATATAGTTTATTTATAATGTCTTCTGAAATTTTGTTTTGTGCTTCTGCCTGTTAGACATCATTCCACTTAATTTATATTACGAGAGGTGAGGTATCAACGGCAAAGTGGGTTGAAAAGGGTTTACAAGCGCGGGTTGGGTACCACCATTCTCCATGATTTTCTCAACGCGATTAGGGTAAAAGTAGGAACCAGATAGGGGTAGATAGGCATAAGCGTAAGTCCTTCCAGTGGCAGCTAGTAATCCGGGAAAGACGAAGGTCCTTCGAGGAGTAGTGCTAGTAATGGCGCTCACCTGCTCGAATGGCATTCGGCTGTTGTGCACAGTTCCAACATGATTTCGGTCATGGGTGCGCAATAGTTATTTAAAATCGTGCGGCGTATTGGGTAAATTATCCCTAGAACCCGCAAGTGAAGGCCAGATCAACGAGATGAATAATACCTTAATTTAAAACCCTTGTACGTCCAACAATTTCAAAAAAAAATTCAATGACAGAATACAAGCAAATCCGAAATCAACCAAGCACAAACCAGATGGAAATAGAAGAGGAAATATCCATGCAAATGGGAATAAAATTACATCTAGAATAAGCAACAGAATCTTCCGTGTATTTAAGGGAAGGTAAATTAGCGATTTTTTATAGAGCAGAAAATAAAATGGAACCAGCACCATTCAATAAACACAAACCCATACTAAAAAGAAAAGTCCCAGTGGAGCAGCCAATAACCAGTATTTACATGGCTATCTTAATCAGATGTGATACTTTACAATGGGATGAGATATACGAGGGAAGAAACCCTAGTCATATGTAATTGTGGTATGGATACATTGGAAATAAAACTTAATCAAAATATTGTTTGAAAAGATATTTTTATTTATTTATAAAATAAATTATTAAGTCTTCAATTATCTTTGTCAGACCGAATGTTGCCATAGGACTACCCTAAATTAATTAACCAAATAAAATTATTCCTGTTTTTTAAATTTAATAAATCGTAACTAGTATAAAAATTTTTTTAGTGAGGCAAATGAGGAAAGGCAAAAAATTAAATGTATATTTGCTATTTTCACGTAAAATAAAATAGCAAAGGAAGCACATAAACTGTATATGTGTATATATGGGTAAAACATAATTAATATTATTTTTATTTATAATTAGGATTATTATAATTATAATTCATATTATTGGATTATTATTGGTATATTTATAAGAAAAACCTTTCTTATGTATAATGTGAGAGTAGCACAATGACTGAAGACCAGCTTCTGAGACCGGGGATTTGCTGTCCTGGACAGCCTCGAAAAGTGCTCAAGCGTCATGATTAATAAACATAATAACTATTATAAAGTTCAAAAGTAGTTGTATATATAAATGAGACAAGTAAAGAAATAAATAAAATAAATACCAGTTGAGGTAAATTGCAAAAGATAGTGCAAGATAATACTATAAATATTACTAGTGGTGGAAGGGTTAGTATTATTATTATTATTTGTGAGGAGTTCTAAAACTCTTATTTAAAAATAATATATTGTCAAAACAACTGTGTTAAATTTAAATATCAAAATTTATGTTAAAATATATATTATATTAAATATTTTAAATTAAAGTAATTATATTTATGACCAATAGCTATATCAATATTAAGAATTACCACGCTTCAGTTGTTTAAATTTTTAAATTTGGATAGAAGAATTTGAATTTAATTACGTCTAACATTATTATTATTATTATTGTTGTTGTTGTAATTGTCATTTATATTGTTATCATTATTATCAAAATTATTATAAAATGTGTATTTTATAAATTAGTTATAATAGAAATTTACTTTAGCACCAATTATACTGTCCAGAAAACGTAATCCCTTCTTTCGAAAACTTGAAAGTTGTTTTGGAATATAGATTCTTGTTAAAATTTGAAGCATATATCAGACAGTCAAATATTAAATACGATCGAAATCGGTTCAAATAAATAGTCTCTCTGGCACTAATAACAAATAAAAAACAAAAAGAAATTTTTTTATTCAATTATTGTTTTAGCAAATTGTTTAATCGATTTCTATTTCCTAAATTCGGTTTTAGAGTTGCGGGGTCTGAAATCAGTGAAAATATAATGAAAACAATTTTTTTATTAAAAATCAGATTTTCAAATTTCTAATAAATTAAATTAAAAAAATTAATAAATCAAATCAATGCAATTGAGTGATTTACTTTTTCAAATACTTGATAAATTAATTGGGCATAAACTTGATGTTTTTCAATGGTTAATAAACTTATAAATAAAATGATAAAACGACCAGTGAAACTCTATTAAAAACTTCGCTGTCAACCAATAAAAATGGCATAATTCCCATTATGGGAGGAGCGAGGTAATAAAATTAAAGAAAGAGTACATTGTTTTTTGATCTTACAATTGAGGGTGATACCCTTTGGGATTTTTCATTTCCATCCCACAGATCAGAGTTTGAGTGTAAGGTTAGCTTTGTGTTTGTGTCTTGTATTGCACAGTTACAAAAACGAAATATGAATGATGTTATGGTTTCGTTTGATGTTTGCAGTTTGTTTACGAATGTACCACTGGTTGATACAATAGGTTTATGCTGTGCGTTGGGGGAAGAAAATAATTCTGAACATCACATTTTGGATAGAAGGGCACATGGTAAACTTCTTGAATTTGCTACTTCAAATGTCAATTTTCTTTTCAATAATGAATGGTATCAACAAATAGATGGAGTCGCTATGGGTTTCCCTTTAGCACCAACGATGGCATCAATATTTTTAGTTAGTTTGGAAAAGAAAATTGCTTCCTTCCAATTTGAGAAACCCATTGTTTATAAAAGGTATGTGGATGATATTTTTCTTATATTTGAAAATCAGAAACATGTAGAGAGGTTTTTGCATTTTATGAACAGTTTACATAAAAACATTGTATTCACATGTGAAACGGAAAGAAAGTCATCGATTGCGTTTTTGGATTTGCTAATTCAACGCAAAGATAAACATTATGAGACAGAGATTTATAGAAAATCAACTGATACTGGTCTTTATACTTCTTCAGAAAGCTTTTGTGAATTTAATTATAAGAGAAATATGGTGAAGGGATTGATTTATCGTTCATGGAGTTTATCTTCTGCTTTTGCTAATTCAGTAAGAAGTGTTGATAAATTGGTTGAGTTGTTGTTAAAGAATGGGTATTCTAAATCATTTTTATTGTTGATGATAAAAGAGACTGTTGACAAATTGATTAAATCCTAAGGATCCATGTTTTGGAAAGTGTGAGTGTAATTTGACAAATGACTGTGAATTGAGTGTTGATCTAAATAATAGTAAAAATTGATATAAAAAAATTGAGCCTAAATTTGTGTTAGTATTGCCGTACTCTGAAGGTTTTACAAATTATAAGAGGAAGTTGGGTAAACTGATAGGAAATTTAGAGTATAATATCGTCTCTAATTCGTGTAAGGTACGCAATATGTTTATTAATAAATCAAAAACTCCGGTTGTATTGTGTTCTGATCTCGTTTATCAATTTACATGTAATGGATGTAATGCCACATACATTGGAGAGGCTTCCTGTCATCTCTGTACTCGAGTTCTAGAGAATTGTCGATTGAAGGGTTTGACCAATATTAGTGAGCACAATAGAGGCTGTAAAAGTGAAATAAGAATGTCTGATTTTAGAATTTTGTTGAAAAGTTTTAATAATTATTGGGAACGCGTGATATGTGAAGCATTGCCGATAAGGTCATTGGATCCAAAGATTAATGTGCAAAGTGCTGTGACTACGAATGTTTTAAGTGTTTTTAAATAGTTTAAGTATGTTAAATCATGTTTATTTATTGTTTTTTAAAAAAAACTTTTTTAATATTATTAAAATAATTTAATTTATAAATTACAATATTTTTTAAAATTATAACATAGAAAAAAAATTATAATATTTATATAAATAACATTTTAAAATTAGTTAAAAGTATTTGAATATTTTTTAAGTGTTTATTTATTAGAAAATTAAATTAATATAAAAAAAATAAATTGTTTAAATTATAAGTTAACTCAGAATATTTTTAGTTGGTTTTGTGTACCTGAAGATGACAGTTATGCTGTCGAAATATATCGTACGAAGAATTTTTTATTGGCGTTATCTTTTAATAATAATATTACATCAATTTATGACATATAGGCATCAACCATTACATTTATAACCTCAGGCAAGCTGGGAATAAAGATAACCCTAAAAATAGAAGTTATATTCTGCAGTTTAACCACTTGCGCTATGATTTAATTTTCGGTAGCTGGGCCGCGCTCTACTATATATGTAAAGTATCGTATAAGTTCGAATAATTACGTTACGCCTGTCAGCCGACGTTGCACACACTTCGTTTTTGTTTTTGCGACAAATGCTACACGTCACTTGCGGTTTTGAAAAAAATCATCAAGGCGTGCCTGGCACGTCAATATAGCGTAAGTGGTTAAATAGAAAATTTGTTTACGAAAAACAAGTATTACTGACATTTGAAGATCAGTACCACTCAATATGAAGGACCAAAAAAAATAACTATATAAATCCCAATCTTTTTCAGGCAAACCACACTAAAATTCTTAGCCTAAGAAGAATTTCATAATTGATATCGACTATTGAAATAATAAATTAGAGCATACAAGTTTACATAGCCTAGCTCAGGTAACCGCAAGTAGAGACAAAAAACAAAGGATAAACTATATAGTGAATATACTGGTGGGTTACAGGGTTTCGTAATTGGTTTGAGTTAGCCTGTGGTTGACCCAGTAACACCATACAAAATGATTCTAGCTGCCACTTGGCACCCGTTGCTAGGCAACGTTGGTAATGTGTTCAAGTGGTGGATTATCCGCAAAAATTGAGTATTATCACTAGTACTGTAATTGCTCGGACAATCCTCGGGTTCACGAGCTGTCGATAGAAGACCTGTGCTCGCTTTAAAATTATTTGGTCCCCTTGCGTTTTAGTTTCTATCGTGCATCTATTTATTTTACCGACATTGGTTTAACAATGAACTAGGTGGTACGGCTTGTTTAACCTTTCTACAATGTTGCCTCAAACCTCAAGATGATATAAAGATAATGAGACGTATTCGGAAACCACAATATATATAAATGATGCTTTATTTATCTATGAAACACATGAGTTATAAGATTTCCGACTGATTGGAAGATCGAGCGGCTCGGCGCTTAGCCCGCTTCTTACGTCCAGGTCGACGACTGGCTGTTGACGGGGTGATTGGAGTAGTTAAGGTTGCGGATGAAGTAGAGTTCGCTTCGCGATAGGCCAATTGAGCAGGGGCGAAGACTAGAGGGTAGGTCACCGCTGCTCCCTCCTGACAGGCGGATAACGCTATCTCTAGCCCCTTGATTTGAGTTTTTAGGCCCTGTACTAACTGTTTTTCTTCTGGCCACCCCTTCTGGGCCGCGGTTAGTTTTTGGTACAGTCGCTTGATTCTCGTGGGCTCGATCCATGTCGCTTTAATTTGCTGCGTTTCTCGGACTATTTGAACGAGTTGGTCATGGAGTTTCTTATTGGCCTGTCTCGCATGGGTTAATTCATTTTGGAGTAACTTCACAGGGTACATTTCTAGAATGATGAGAGTTGAAATTCATGATGACTATTATAATGATAAGTGTATTTAAACTAAAACATATTTATGAAATGAAAACTACAATAATAATAAAAGAAGAGAAAGAACTTTTAGATCTATAATACTAATATTATCCCACATAACAAGAGGTTCAAATCATTATTACGATGATCAATCATCTGCGAGGAATCGCTTGATCCCTTCTTCTGGGGAATAACCAGGGATCACAAACACTGGCCTTTTGAGGTTCCGGACTGGTCTCTGTGAAGGTGGGTATCTACTGGCCAGACGTCCTGCCACCAGGTCATCTTTGACGTTGGCCAGGTATTCCGTTGCTCGTGCTACATCTGCCTCGACTTGGCGCTGGTGTTGGAGGAGGCCCTCCAGGAGCTCTTGGGCCTGAGTTAGGATGTCCTGGGATGGTTTTGGCTCGTCAGACAGTTTCCGGAACTGTCTCATGAACTCCTCCGGTCATACGTCCTCTTGCTGGTCTTCTTCGGGCACGTCAGGGTATCGCTCTTGATACACCCGATTCCATGCCTGCCTCCATTGTTCCACGACATGTGCAGGGAGTTCAACCATAGCTCCAGTTTGTCCTGAATGGAAAAATTGTTTTTACTCCGTGATCTGGGGTACGCAATTAGGTAACATTTCTCGTCGTTTTTAAGAAAAAAAACTGGATTATCTCAATTTTAAATGTGCTACAACTCACGGAGCTCGAAGTGGAACGCGTTTTTTACTAGCTGGTCCGGCAAGGTATTGGAAAAAGGAAGAACGATACCTCCCGGCTACTGGGTTGTGCGTTCTCTTGGCATAAAGGTCTGGTCGAGAAATCTTTATGGATGTTATCGAAAATCAAAAAATGCAAATCATTTGTAACTTTACCTTATTTCGATCACAAGTGGTTTATTTATTCCTAGAATTAAGGTTGGTATATGTTTAAAATGTTCAACTAGATGTATTTTAAATATTAATATAAGATAATTAAATAAATAATCCGTTAAGAAAACCTTGTAAAGTATTCTTTGGGTATTTATGAATTTTGAATAGAACAAACTTAAGTTAGTTAACTTTTACGAAACGATAACTTGATAATTAAACATTCATGTATTTTAAACTAAAATAATTTTAACAATTACCATTTAATTATTTGAAAAACAAATCAGTTACAAAAGTTGCGAAATTCACACTTAGTGTCTGATCCATTGATCAATTAAAATACCTGGGTAATTATTCGAGAAATTCGTTTCTCCAAAAAAAAAATATAAATCGTTGACAATTTTCTAATGCGACCAAGACGGAATTTTTGTTTAATAATTTTCCACTTAAATATTTGCGACGCTGCTGTCCTATTGGGTTGACGAAAAATGCGTAGCCAAAATTGATTTGTCGTGCCTAATGGTGAAACGACAGGATTTTGGGAGTTCGTCGGGTGTGAGAACACTAAGATTAGTCAATAGATATGACTTATTGATTCGCGGCCGTCAATCTGGAGAGTTTATTTACTAATGCTATGGAGTTGATTCTAGATTATTCCTGTGGCTCAAATATGAATATAACTTTGTTATGGAATTTAATTGAAAAATTACTTGAAGGAGCTTCTGTAACGTTTGGAGATCGCAACTCTAAGTCCTCGTCCGGAATGTTCGGCGAATACATAATTTGATAACGAAAATGATGTATAGTCTATTGTCAACGTTAATTATAAAGAAAATGTACAGTTGAAAATCAGACAGGCAGGAAGTGCATGCCACTTATAACTCGGCTACGGTAGCGGATGTTTATATCGCCGGAAATGTCGACAAGTGAGAGTGTTTATTTTTCAACTGGTAATTACAACATTTATTTCAGGTGAATAAACTTTTCAAATCGTGCAATCGTGGACTATTCGATGAGTTTCATAGATCAACCTTTGTTATAATGAATTTCATAGAATACCGTGATCTTAGGAATTCGGGCTACTCTATTATATCTCGGAATTTTTTGGTCAATGGATTTTCTTATTGATGGTCAATGGTTTGGTTAGAAAGTTGCTATCGGGTCATTCGGTAATTTATCATATTTAATTACTTTATTTTAGTACACATTTTAAAGGATTTTCTTCGTCATGCTTAATATTGAAAATTTGTTCGACTTCTATTGGAATCTCGTGGTTCATATCAAGTTAATCTGCTTATCTCCTGGATTTCATTTGCATTATTTTATGTTAAATTTGAGTAAGCGAATAGTTTTAATTTATTGAAATAAATTTTATATGATTTTTCTTTCGTTTTTTAATATATTAAAGTAATCGTTTACTATATTTGTGCGAATCAACAAGGAGTTTCCAGTTATGACTACTTTAGAGATGCAATCAATCCTATGATCGTTCAATGTTAGGTGAGTTGGTTCGAATTCTAATTCAAAGTTACACAACATTTTGGGTTGATTTATTGTAAATCGAGGAATTTAGGTTAATTAGTTTAAATCTACCGTTATATTAAAGAAAATTTGTTGATTAAATCGATGAGATACATTAATTTGGCTTAATATTTGTTTTAATTACTGGTTGTTAATTGATGATAGTTTTACTCAAAATTCATTTACTGATACTCAATAATTTACAATAAATTAATTTATTGGATTACGAAATTTTACTCAAGAAAAACTCTACTTTTAATTATAATGATTTAATGAATTACTTTAATCTTTCTTTATTTTCAAACCATAGCTACTTTACTTTTAATTAAATCAAGGAATTACTTATTTAATGGCTACTACTAAGTTATTCGAATTGTAAATTTAATTTATTCCAAAATATTAATCCAAATTAGTTATAACAACGATTTCCATTTAATTTATTCCCGTACCATTCCCCTTTAATAAGCCTTAAGCGCATATTGTGTTTACATATTTACATATTTACTGAGTGCCCACTGGACTACTCGGTGTGATGATTTTGAGCCGTGTGTAGTATGATTTTAGGTCTATTTTACAGAAATGAGAAACGAGGAAGCAGCCAATAGACTTCTTCCTTATTTCTCGTTTCATCTATACGGATAGTATTGACGTTCCAACCCTGCGTTCCGCACGCCGGGTCTTCACGGGCACAGATCATTGGCGATATTCCACGCACTTACACGAATCTGAATTGTGTGTAGAGTTTATTTACTTGCGATAGGTGTTGACTGTGGGCCGGAAAAATTTCGACAAATGTTAAATTTGAAGAAAACAAAAATTTTAAACATCATAAATATATATTAATATCGATTAAAAATAAAATACAGAATTACTTGACCCATTCAATCAAAATTTCATAAAAATACATCTCCCCCCACGCCTACATCCAAGCAGAGCTCTACCGAGGTTGTGAGGATGTGACGTGGAGAGAGAGTTCCAAATAAAACAAATTCTCACTTAAGAATAATAGATTTTTAATCAAAATTCGAAATAGTTTGAAAATGGTTTTCGTTTGAAAAACGAGGGGAAAATGGTTTTTAAAAACGGTTTCAAAAATGGTTAAATTTAATGTGAAAATGGATCAGTATTTATACCTATTTTCTGTCCCTAACCTCGCATGTTAAATTTGATGCAGTAAAACAAAATTCGACCTTGTTATTTTCTAGTAAATTCTATTCTTTAATTTTATTATTTTTTAATTTATTTTAATAATTTTTCATTTAGAATTTTTATTGAATTATTACTAATTCAAATTTTTTGATTTAAGTTTCATTTTCATGAACTTTTATCAATTTTTCAATTTTGTCGAATTTGTTGTGTTTTCTTGTTATATTTGTGTTGGTATCGTGCGGATCTTGGTGCGTTTTGTTATTATTTTAATTTATTTTTATGTTTATTATTTTATATTTAATTCTCTTTTTTCTCATTTTTGATAGGGTTTAGTTGATGTTTCAATAGGTTTATTTAAATTGCATGTTATATTTGCGTGTGTGTTACTGATCCATTAAAACATTCCTCAAGGCCGTTTACGTTCTGGCCCAACAATACAAAGAATCTTTGGTTAATTGTATAAGGTGAAACTTTTATATTTTTGTATATATATATATATATATATATATATTTGTTATTATTAAATAAAATTTTGAAATCTGTGTTTGTGTTTTTACTTAAATAGGACATCAAGTTGAGATTTTGAGAATTTCCACAATTCTAATAATAATAATTATTTTTATAATTTGTTTCACATGTAATCAAGTATGACAAATTTCACGAAATTGCCATAATCAAAGACAATCAAATCCACCCAAACCAAATAATACAAATCCAAGCTCACAGATTAATTTGATGAAAGAAGTTGAGATACTCAAAAATATCATACAGCAGATGCCAAATATGTTGCAGAACAGTAGAGGTCAGAGAACAAACAACAAAAAACGACCAAGAACAGAGAGCCAAATGGCAAAGATCGGAAAACTAGAGAAAATCCAAGAAGGATGGGAAAGTCGAAACACAAAACGTATAAATATGATGATAACTGTAAATGAGGATGAAATCCACACTGCGGAGAAGTGTGTTGTGAACGACGGTAACAAGATAACAACCAAGTTAACCAGGAGGTGGACTAGCTGGGCGACTAGTAAGTATAACATAAAATAAAAAAACGATACAATCTCTAAAAAACTCGTACGTAAAGATCGAGTTAATTAACAAGCAGATGTTGTCGTAAATTTTAAAATTAATTCTAAAATTAATGAAAAATTCGTTTCACGATTAGGCCACAAGGAATAGACGATTTTACCAGGATCTAAATGAAGGCCTAATTTCTTGAAATAATATGTTTTTTGATGAAAAAAGATTCTGCATTTAATCTTTGTAATGTGTTTTTAAATGTGTTTTGTAGTATTTGGCATTTTGTATGCTGAAAGGGTGTTTCTGATTTATGTGCTTTTACCCAGTGTTCGTAATAATTACTGGTTTTGTTTTTGATATGTTCATTGAATCGTGTTCTGAATATTCAGAACAAAAAATTCTTTATTTCATTACAAAATGAAAAGCAATCAGAGGTGAAAACTAGAAAAAGTTTCAATCGGAATAGTTTAATTACATTTTTATTTTTGAGATGTTTCATTCTATCATTTATATTAATGACATGGGAGTCAGATGAAGAGCTTGTCCTGATATTCTCGCTGGAAAGTTAGACTCATTTATTTAAATGTTTTGAATAAGTCATTGCAAGGAAAAGATCAAAATACATGCCATCTTTATCAAGATGTTACATGATTATGAAACAAGCTTAAGTTATTTAAGTCAATTTTACAAGAAAACAATCTGAATCATTTCAAATATTGCAGAGAATTTCACGAAGAAACGAAGGGATTGAACATTGTAGTGAACTTTGAAAAATTTGTGCCCAAACTAAATATTCTAATTGAAGATTTTAATATAAGATTTAAACAATTCGATGTCTTCAAAGACACTATACATTTATTTTGCGATGCATTGAAAATTGATACCTTTATTATATCCAATGGAACGTCTGGAATAAAATTGTTAAAACTTTTGGAGAAAGAAAAATATCCAAAACTGAAGGATTTTTGGCCTCAAATTATTTCTATGTTTGGAAGTACATACATATGCGAGAGTGAATTCTCCGACGTGAAATATATAAAGTCAAAATATAGGAATTCTGTGAATGATATCACCCTTGAACATTTAATTCTAGTTGCGACGACTAACATTGATACGAATATAAAAGAACTTGTTGTTCAACAAATAAGACCACAATGCTCACATTAAAATAATATATTTTTTATTATTAATAAGTCACAAATTGTTTTTTACTGTATTTTCTTTATATAAATAAATTTATTCTTTTATATTGAGTTTTTAATTGTTTATCTTTAACAGAAATTATATGACCCGAGAACTAAGAGAAGTTTGGCTGGTATAAACAATGTCATTCAAGATTATTAAAATTTTATTTAATTAATTAATTTTTAATTTAATTAGATATAGCTTTAGCCCAAAAATTATTTTATTCCTAACAGTACATATATAATTATTATCATTTATACTTGCACCAATCCATAAATTATTAGTTATGCGCTTTAACCGAAGTTAAACAATAATTCCTTCAAATAAAATCTAAATGAATGAAACGATTTAGTTCAAAACTTAATTTCATGCTGACTTTCATTTATTACATCTAAAAACCTGAATGGGTTATAGATGTTGGTAATTTTAATAGTATTAAATTTATGGCATTCAAGAGTTGAAAATATATTGTTATTATTATTAAATCAAGGAAACATAATGAAATAATTAAATTTAAAAATAACAAAATATTTCTTCCTATTATTACTGCAAACTGTTACACGTCCGCAAAACTCTAAGACATTTTGATTGAACACGTTACAGGCTCCAGTTGTGCACTGCGAATAAGCCAAAAATGCTTATCCTAGAACTATAAATTGAAAAGAGAAATAATAGCTTGTTAGAAAGAAAAGATCATGGGTATTAAGATGAAAAATAAAATGGATATATGCTTCTTATCAACGGTTCAAAACACCGAAGCTATCACGACAAATCAAAAAGATACAAACGGAAATGAAATATTCAAGCCAACACATGTTGTCGTGGGGTAGATAGCCTAGCACACTATATACAGAATTATGAAATTACTCGGAGAAAAAATGTATTTTAAAAAATGTTTTCAACTTTTTAAATATAGTACTCTGAAATTTGTTTGTATTATATAAAAAAGGAATGGAAAATGAACAATTTACGTTATCGTAAAACACTCATAGAATCTAATTTATAACTACGCCTCCAACCAAAATCTACTGAAACAAGATCAGCTACCATAAAAGCGGGATCCTCGGGTTAACAGATAGACAATTTCCCGAAATAATTCTCGAACTTCCGCGAGGAAGTGTGCCGTCTGCTGCAAACGTGGCGAGAGGAAAAGGATACAAAGGGAGTCTCGGTACTACTGAGCGCTCTGAAACGTAGGTCTTTGCGCCGATACTTGCTTCAAGATATAACAACAAATCAAAGAAGAATTTTGATGATGTGCTTGTTTTTTTTTCGTAAGTCGGGGACTACCTGTATGCCCAAATTGGTTTAAAATTCCTGGTTTAAAAATGAATTTGTTCCATTTTTTAAATAATTACTAAATGGGGCTAAGCAAATTTTTTTTCAATTTTGAATTTTGTTGATTATCCAATATTTAATAGGACATGAGATTGCACCCTGGAATTATTAAAATGCTTTTTAAAGTAAGAATTTCTTTTTTGTTTATGTAAAATTTTTATGAGATATTCTGCAACAATCTCCACAATTCACTTATATCTAAAAGACAAACCAACATATTTCTACGGTTTTCTCTGTGTGGAGTACTCAACGCCGAGAAGCATCAGAAATGGCTTCATAAAAAATTAATGATTTATTGTTTATATATTCCAATTTGTAGGGTGTAATTTGTTGTCTATGGATGCAATTTTGTCAATTACTAATATTTTTTTTATTTAAAAATGTTGATCTCAACTTATTGTCCATTTAAGCCCAATTCAATGTCCCTTGGGCTACTAAGCAAATATTTTGATTAATTTTTGTTTGTTTCCCATTTAATTATATTACAATAAATTATATTTGAAATTTCATTTGAATAATATGTTAGCATTACATATTACTGCACATTTTCATTAAAATTCAAATATAAAAATATTTTATACAATAAGCCATCGAATAACACGGCACTTGAATTATACGAAGTTTCGAATAACACGGTAAAAAATTGCGACAACCCTGCAATAACACTTTGCGATAACCCTTGAATAACACTATTTTTTTGGGAAATTTCCAAACAACATAGATAACAATTATTAGCAAATTGTTTTGATGTATTTAGATATTTAAATTTACTTATTATCGTACATGAATATTGTTGTTTTGCCCTTGGAAATAAATTTACAGAAAAGATTACCTTTTAAGAGGAACTCGATTAACCTTCAGAAAAAAATATTAATTTTATAATGAATTGATATTTTTGTGTTATTTTTGTGATACACGTAACATATAAAAATAAAACTTCTGCTGATTTCCAACCTTTGTATTTTAATTATTCTTAATTTCGAATAAGACGGTACCGATTAACCATATTATTATAGGGCTTACTGCATTTGAGATTTTTTGCAATGAAAGTTTAATATAATAATAATAACATATAACATTATTTAATTGTAATATCTCATGTTTTCAGTAAAATAACATTATTTAAATTATTTCGATTGAATTCTTGCAATATATCAATAAACACCGATGGTTTTTCTGTCAAGGCACACCTGACAAGATCCAATCAAATAGCGATAATGCAATTTTCTTATTTCTTTTACTCTTTATTTGCTTAGAGTAAAAAGCCTTTAACATTGCATGTTTTAATAAATTTTTAGGATTGTTATTTGTTTACAAAATCTTACTGGCTTCCAATCCTTAAAGTACAGCCGGCTGTATTGTAACCCTCATAAAATTTATTAATTTTAATATTTTTAATTTAATTTTTTTGTGATGGAATTACAAATTATAAATAAAAATTCCAAAATTTTATTTTAAAAATGATGGTAATAGTATTGAAGCAACTGACATGTTTATACATTCCACCATTTTGAATGTTATTTAATTCCACCTGTTGGGCAAAAACTGACTTGAGCCCTTAATTTGTTTGGCCAGCACGGTAACACCTATATACTTTTGAGCGGTAAATCTAAATATTAAATTTAGAAAGGAAAATGTAAAAATTAAAGGAAAAAATAAAATAATTAAAAAATAAACCGAGTTCGAACATCTAAACTCGAAGAAATAATAATAAAATAAAAAAATTAGAAAAAATATTTAAAAAAACAAAAAATTCCTTGTTTTACAGCATCAAAATACACACACGGAAAATCGTATGTATATAAGGCAGTGCTGGACAAACAAAAATCATTACGGTTTTCAAATTTTACTTTAATTATTATCAGAGGTACTCTTTCAACTGCTATTTTATTATCATTCTTTGAATTTGTAGAAATTGAAAACCATAAAAAAGCAAAAATTGTTCTTTTTATTTTTATTCAATTTATATATATTTTTAAATTGCGATTCAATTAAGTGTTATCATTGATTTTTTAATTTTATTATTTTTTTAATTGAAATGTTTACCATGAATATGATGTTATCATCAGCTTACCGAGAATTTTATTTGCGACCGAACTTCCATCACGGAAAGTAAATTTTACTAACACATTCTTCCATTATTTTTATAAAACACAGGCACACAATTAAAATTAATTATATTACCCCGGGTGAAACCGGTGATTAGCGGGGAACTCACGGTGAAGGCGTTTGCTGGAACTGCTCAGTATTCTAACCTCCTAAATTCTATCGCTCAACCCTCGAAAGAGCGCGTGGTGGCCCTGGAAAAGGTCTAAATATAATTGACTATTCACATTATTAGAGAAATAAATAGCGACTAAATTATCGAAAGTAAGCTGAAAGAAAAGAAAGAATTATAAGTCAGTGCAAACATTGATATCCTATAGAATAGTAATAAAGTACGAGATGGAAGTCAAAATACTACATAAATCAACGATATTCACGAAACTATTAGGCTAAAACATACTCGGTAGCCTGTACAATGAGTGTTAAAAGAGTTTCTATATCAAATTAATTTATTGCAGAATGGTATTTCTATTAGATTTGGCATTTTTAATTGATGTTACTAGCTATTTCAATGATCTAAATTTAAAACTACAAGGAAAAAAACAATTATTTCATAACTTAGTAAATAAAGTCAGTTCATTTAAAATGAAATTAAAACTATTCATTTTCCAGTTAGAAAACAAGGATTTAAGTCAATTTTCACATTTGAAAAGAAAAGGTGAATTTGCTGCAGATAAAAGCAGTTTGACTAAGTATTTTGAAAAAATCAAGATTTTGAAAGAGTCATTTGAAAGTAGTTTTCGTGATTTTACTAAAGAAGACTGTATGCTCGCATTTATAAACCCAGTTTCCTTTAATGAACAAGCCGCAATGCAGATGTCTAGTAACATACAAATGGAACTGATTGATTTAAAAACATATTCATTCTTGAAAATGAAATTTAATGAGCTTTTAAAATATCAAAATGAGTCTGCTATAATAAATTTCTGGCATTCATTACCAAATGAATCTTTTCCCGAGCTAAAAAAGCATGCAAAGAAATGCATGGTTTTTTCATCTATGAAATTGATTAAAAGCAAAACAAAATCGCGAATAAATGATCTAAATTTGAAAACTCTGCTACTTTTGGTAACAAATTTAACACCAAACATCAAAAAATTAGCTTAATCCAAGCAAACGCAAAAATTTCAATAAAGATAGTAATGTTTTTGTGCTGTAATAAATATTGTTTTTTATACAATTATTAAACCATTTAAAAATATTCATTATGTAATGATATATTTTATTAAAAAAACCCCATTAATGTTTTAAATTATATTTCATGATCTCTTCTAGTGAGTAGAGAAAACTGACAGCTCTATGTTACATACAACTCTCGCTCTCTGTTCTTAAATCGCTCGGAGCTTTATTTCTCATCCATCACATCAAACAACCGTAGTTCAGAATTATCTTTTTTAAGAGAGGCTTCCCGGCAGCTGTAGCATCACCACTGGGGTCCACTACAGCAATCATTTTCTCGTACAAAAGATTATTTCTAATATTGTAGATTGATCTCCAATAACATGTCTTTTGAAATAGCGTAAATTAATTGAATTGTATGTTGGAGTTATTTCCTTTCTCTACTTAAGCAAAGCAGAACTATCACTATAATACATTTTGAGTTATTCTTTTCCTTAGTTAAACAAAGCAGATCTAACGATTTCATTATTATAAAACCCAACATGAAAGTAAATAGATAAAAAATGTGATTGAGTTATTTGGCGCATAATAAATCCCCTGTGGAGAAATTGGCACATAGTATGCTTAAGGTTGGCAACCACTGATCAAGATGAAAATAATGAGACAATAACTGGAGAAAACCAGCATCAAGTAGGGATCAATTTCAACCAGTACTCGATATCGTAATGATGGACCTGACAGAGGAAGTGACCCTGGTAGAACAAGCAGCACATTGAATGTTCAAAAACATAAAAATCGTCAGAAAGGAAAACAATACGAAAAATACTTTCCAAATAACAAGGCAGAATTCCTAAAAAAGCAAAAATCGAAAACTCGCCGAAACCTGAGAGGATAACAATAAACCCTTATTCATAGGCTTAGATTGCAGCCTCAAAAAAGGACGAAAAATTAATCTACAAAAATTGATTTTGACCTAGCGAATGTTGGGTTGGAATGATCGTTACCATTTAATAGAGTCCACACACAAAACGACCGATGGAATGGTTTTGAAATCAAATTCGAGTAGTCCGAGGAAACACTCAGAAAGCTATACAAGAATTAACACCAATTATTATGACTATTCGTAATTGTATATTGTGCAACTGACATTGACATTATCATCAAAGATTACAACTCTTACATGCTGAATTTTATGTTTTTGGTCGTTATTTTATAGATGTATTAAATAGTATCGGGATGAAACTCCTTAGAAGGAGGAATGTTGAATTCTCCAAATTTTGAGAAAATTTGTAGTAAAATTAGTAATTAAATATTGTTAGTGTTGGGCAAAGACTAAGTTTTTAAGAATTTTGTTTATCTGGCACGACATCCGATAAAATTAGGGCGCGCAAAATGTAAATGGACGAAAATTTATCAAATATAGCCTATTTAGCATTAAATAATACAAAAAGTAGAAAAAACAAAAAATACGTAAAAAATAAATAAACATTTAAAAAGAATCGAAAAACATTAAATTTTAGCAAAATTAACCTATTTCATCAAATTGACATAAAATTCATCGACAACGCTTATATTCTAGAAAATAACTATGAGCATTGTAAAATGTAATTAGAAACCACCCAGCACAGTTTTGAGCGAGCATGATCCAAATATCACCTGGCTCCTCTCAAACTTCACTCCAATCACATCCAAAGAAATCCTGCTCCGTAACTAAAAACGAATCAAAGGAAATGTCATCCCAGTAAAACAGGGAGTGAAAGGCGCAGACTGAAAGCAGGCCGTTTACTGGGTCAAATAAAAAAATTTGGACCTACATCTTATAATATGTATAATAAAAATGTTCTGGACTTCAAATCGACGATCGATTTGTAATAACTTAACTTACTTAAATAGTACTTTTAAAATCAAATAAAACGATGGAATGGTCAATATTATTTCAGTTAAATTCAGTGATAGGGGGACCCGTAATTAAAATTAGCGTGAATACCTTCTATGGTAACTCATTAATCCAAAGGTTTTCTAGAGTATTAGCAGTAATGGCAATATGGCTCACCTTTTACTAGAAACCGCCCATTGGAATACAATTCCAACGTCATTTTGACGGGTATTTAATGGTTATGCTTCTTATACGCGCATCTGGTGAGATTCCCTTGAAAATGGTCGCGAAAATCCTACATCTTTTACCCATCAGGTCCCCAGCAGTAATATGATTGGATCATTATCTTATAATTTCGAATGATGTGAATTCTAGAAAATTTAGATGATAGAGAAATGAGTTGATGCTATTAGAGTTTAAAAAATTCTACTAAGGGTTGAGATTTAATTCGTATTAGGTCATTGCTGGTCTTTCTGTGGGACATGTTGGTAGTGGTATTATGGGACTAATATCTCTTGGACTTTGAAGTTATAATTTATTTGATAAATTTAATAAGGGGTCAGGTCATTCAATTCGCCCATCTATTCCAAATTATTTTATCGCAATTTAATTTAATTATACCAAGTTTTTCAAAAGCTGATAGACGATAAAAAATTTAAATATTTTGCAAATAATTTCAAATAATAAAAATATTTTAGTTTGTTTTATTGCATCAGTATCACTAATTTTATTTTATAAGAAATGGCTCAATTTTAAATTGACGCATGTTTCGGCCAAATAATGTCTGATTTAGATTAGTTTTTAATTGTAAAATTTTTGAATTTTGACTGTTTAGTTAAATCAATTGGACTTGTTGGATTGGTTTTGTCTACGTTATGAAATTATTCTTTGTTTTTATATATTTATTTTTTGTGAAATTAAAATATTCGTGAATTGAATTTTCTTTATAAAATTAATGTGAAAATTTGTAATAATGTAATTGCTTAAAGCGTATACCCACTTGTTTGCTCTGCCGAAGTTCAGTTCAAATTTTGTTTTTTCAAAAGCATCGGGCGGTTTTTGATTTATTTCATATTTTATCTAGTTAAGAATTTATTTATAGAAAACGATTATTATTAGTAGTGTACAATGTTGACTATGCCCCGTAGATATTTGGCTTGAACCACCAACTAAAATTTATTTACAACCAAAACTCATTGAAAATTTTTTTAGTGGGTGTTCAAAAATTTTTTCAATTTAGTTTTTTGTTTAAATGAATGAAATTTTAGTTATTTGTTTTAATGAAGTAAATTAATTTTTTATTTAATTTAAAATTTTTATTTAAATTTACAAAAAGCCTAAAAATAAAAATTGGCTCAAATCGTCTACGATTGGTCACACTATAGTGACGGGGTATTTTCGATTCTCGAATAAAAAGCCTAAAAATATTTCCTCCATTAAAAAGAATTAAAACCAATTATTCCTCACCAATGCTGGGTACTTGTGGGGAAGAATTTTATATGAGTGTCAAGGGAATGGATACAAACCCCACAAAGTATGCGCATAACAAATATTACTACTAGGCACCCGTCACAAGTGACGTTGGTACTGTGCACTAATGGGTGGAAGGTTAACAATGGTACAGGCCTGGTGTCTAATTTTCATCTTGAGGGACCTGGATAGAGTCAACTCCTCTTCATATAGCTTCCTTATCTGAGCTATCTGTTGATGAAGCTTTTTTGCTTCATCCGGCCGGATCCATGTCTCATCTCAACGTAGAATAAGAATAACCGGATGACTATTAGCGGTAATAATAATCAGTAATAACATTACTAATAATAATCACAACAATAATAACCTTAATAACAATAACGATAATAATAATAATAATTTTTACCAATAATAATGATGACAATAACAATAATAATAATAGTTATTATAATAATAATAATAATAATATTAATCATAACAATAATAACAAATAATAACAATTTTAACCATAAATAATAATGATAATAATTATAATAAGATTAATATAATATTTATAATAGTTAAAAAAAAATAGTCACATCAGTAATTCGTATTTCAGAGAAATTTAAGGTTTAAACTTAGTGTTCCTAGTGTTGGGCCAGAACGTAAACGGCCTTCAAAATGTTTAAATGGATCAGAAACACACACGCAAACACAACACGCAATTCAAACAAAACCCCAAAACACCAATTAAACCATATAAAATCTGAGAAATAAAAGAATTAAATATAAATTAAGAAACATAAAAAATAAAATAAAATATTAACAAAATGCACCAAGATCCGCACGATATCTACACAAATACAACAAGAAAACACAACAAATTCGACGAAATTGGAAAAATCAATTAAAGTTCATTAAAGTGAAATTTAAATCGAAAAATTTGAATTAGTAATAATTCAAATAAAATTCTAAATAAAAAATTATAAAAATAAATCGAAAATAATAAAAATAAATAATAGAATTTGCTAGAAAACAACAAGGTCGAATTTTGTTTTACTACATCAAATTTCACACGTCACACAAATAGGTATATATACTGATCCATTTTCACATTAAAGTTAACCATAAAAACCATTTTTGAAAAACACACCGTGTTTCGAAGTATTTCAAATTATTTAAATTTTGTTTGAATATTTTAAATCTGTTCGATATCATTGTTTCAAATTTTTAGAAATTTTAGGTGAGGATCATTGATTTTGGAACCCTCTTTCCACGCTCCGCACCTTGCATCTCTGTAGAGCTCTGCTCGGACGTCAGCGTGGGAAAAGAGGTATTTGGTTTATTGTTGAATTTATGCTATTTTTATTGGAATGGTAACTTGTTATTTTTGTCTTATATGATTAATAAACATTATTATACATAATTTGTCTCATATATAATTCATTTAATATGTTTTAAAAGATGTCGAAATTTTTCCGGCCCACAGCCGAAACATCATGCAAGTAAATAAAATCTACATAGTGCAGATGCATGTAAGAGCGTGGACAATCGCCAATGATATGCACCCGTGAAGACTCAGCGTGCGCAACGCAGCGGTCGTAACGTAAATATTTATCCCTATAGCTGAAGCGAGGAATAAGGAAGAAGTCTCTGGCTGCTTCCTCGTTCCTCAAATTCAGAAAAATCGACCTAAAATCACATTACACACGGCTTAAACTTATCACATCGAGTAGTCCAGTGGGCACTCAATAAATATAATGTAAACACACATGCGCCTAGGATCTATTAAAGGGAAAAGGTACGGGGATAAACTAAACTAAAATCGTTGATAGAGTTAACCTGAATTAACAATGTGAATTAATTTGATCATTGGTGTACTAAATTGAATTTATTTTCGAAACAATTATCATTAACTTAAATTACCTTATGGATTAAATAAATCAAAAAGTAAATTAATTAGAATTAAAGTAAATTATGGATTTAAAAATAAATTAATTATAATTATTTCATAGAGTAAATTAAATTAAGTTACGGATAAGAATAAGATTAGCTACAAATAGATTTTTTTTGATTGATTTAAATGATAGAGTAAAAGCAATCTAATTATGAATATATCATTCGGTGAATTGAACTAATATCGGAAAATAATTTAATTAGTAGAACGTTAAATTATATTTGAAAATAAAATATTGTAAGGAACTCAGTGAGTCCCCTAAACTGATTTTATATATCAAGTTAAAAAGTTTTCATTAAAAGTAAATATTACCTTAATTCAATTGGATTTAAATAAATTGATGGTTAAGGAGTTTACGTGACTCACGGGTTTAACTTAGATCCAGTCCTTGATTAAAAATTAAAGCAGCTTGCGTAGCAATAAAATAAACTTTGATAAAACTCCCACAACACTGGTGTAAAAGGAAAGTAAAACTTAGAGTTATTCAGCCAAACGCTGGAAATAGTTATTAAACTTGATTAACCTATCTATTGATTTAACCTAAGTTAACGATAAAGAAAATCTCTAAGGTAATTAGTAAGGAAAACTCAGGATGACCGATCGGAAAATTTGATCCAATAAATTGCAAAAGATCAAACCAAATTTCACTAAATAGTAAAGTAATACACCAACAAAAATCAAAACAGATTAGGGGAGAGTAAGATGAATTCACGTTTTAAATTAAGATGTTGGCTGAAGTAATGAAAGGCTCCACTAGTCAAATGTTTAGTAATTTAAGTTAAAGGAATTAAAACGATGCAATCTGTTTATACTTCTAACCGAAATAATAATAATACCTTTCAAATCTCCACATAAATAAGATACAAATATCACCAAACCCAAACATCGATAAATTCCAGCATAAAATAATCCAACAAAAATGGAAAGTTTTTCAGAATCAACAATAAAACGGAGAACATTTATTGCACTGAACTAAAGAAATTTTTTCCAACCATTAAATCGACCGATTGATGCAATATCATAGCTTTATAATTCCTTGACTTCATTCTAGCCAACCACCGATATGAACTCCAACTGTTAGATTTTCACAACGCGATCTGATTTAGGAGTAACATCGAGAACCACCAATGATCGACCCCATCCGAATAATTGTTGCAAGTAACTCTCCACGCAGCGTAGTCCCTCAAAACCATAGACAATAAACTAATCAGCAAGTAAGTAAATCAGATTACCTAACCACAAATCCCCGATAGGACAGTACCAACCATAACAACTTAAGTACCACCAAACCGAAACGAACGCACAAAAATTAGATCCACGATAATTCCAACGTCAACTGTTAGAGAAACAGACAGAGGGAATTTCGAATAGTAGATTTGCATATTTGATTCACGACGAATTATCAATAATTGAAGCACAACCGGATATCGTGACCGGATGAGAGTCAATAATTTCTAACGCATCCGATCCGACACATCCGTTCCGACAATTAACCATCGCGAGAAAGAGTGACATACACCGACAATCATTTCCGTTGGAGTAATGATTAGACAAGTCAAATACGGATGGAAAACCACTAATAGTCACGATAAACATTAATAACGGCGATGAATACTAGTAATTGCGATAAACATTAATAACGGCGATGAATATTAGTAATTGTGATAAACATTAATAACTACGCCAACTATTAAAAATCACAATAAGCATTTGTAATCCCGATAAGCATTAACAATCACGATAACTGTTGGTAATTTCGATAACCATTAATAATTGCAATCACTGTTAACAATTACGTTAACTTATAAACGACGCGAGTGTGGTTTTCCCAATAGCAGTAATGTTAAATGGATTTGATCTCACATAGCTAGGTTACATAGACATTCTTCCACACACAAATCTGGTCCAACCCTACTCAGACGATTTACAATCGATAGACATACATTACATATTCTGTCCCCATAACCTTTCTTCAGCATAATGAAACTATAGAAATCACCAGAACACACAAACCCATACATCTCATCGCCATAATTCTTACAATTCCAGCTCGGTTATCAAGTTCACGGAACGCTATTTTAACCAGTCAATGTACCCCCCTAGGATTAACTGATGATTTAAGGTTGCATGAACTCGAGATTGTTGATTTAATGTCCTTATAAAGTAGTGAGAGAATATTTTACATTTACTTATTTTAGAAGAATTCATGCTGCCAAATTTGATTTCGAAACAAGAGGCCGATGAATGGCGCCGAGCCTGGAAACGAGCGCGCCCATCGATGACTCTCGAGGAGCCACGCCCAAAACGATCATGTCTGTCTCTATGGCAAATACTAGGCAGGGGAGACGACCCACACCGACCAGAGGAGGAACAGTATCCCGCCGAGGAAATTGTCGACAATGCTCGAATCTTGTTGGCTCAGTGGGAGAAGATCCAAACGGAGGTCGACCTACAGGTTGTGAAGGCGAGGATGTACCTCGCCAACGTGGAAGAGGACGTCCTCGTCGGACGCATCGCGGAGACATACCCGGCTCGACCGGCACGCAACCTCCGACGACCAGTGCCCATTATTCCCGGTTACTCCCCGGAAGAAGGAGTCAGGAAGTTCCTCGCAGAGTCCTGAATCACCAGACATAATCATTCTGACATTTTACTTTAGTGATGTTATTAATGTTAAATTATAATGAATTGTCCTCTTAGAATTTTGTTTTAAATGAGATTTCCGCTATAATCATGTTTGAGATGATTAGAATTTCCCTTATTATACCAGATTGATATGCTTTCTTTATAGAAATGTCGGCCCTGAAATTAATGCAGAACGAGATATCCCGCGCTAGACGGGCAAACGCGGAGCTACTCAGCCAGGTACTGCAGTTAACTCGCGAAGTGCAACAGGTCAAGGCGACCTGTTTAGACCCCAAGCGGATGAAACTACTCTACCAACGTCTCACCGCAGCTCAAAAAGGCTGGGCCGAAGAGCGCCAGCTCAATCGGAGTCTGCGCACACAGATCAGGGGCTTAGAAGTTGCCCTAGCAGCCTGCCGGGAAGGGGAAGCGGTAACGTATCCGCTCATCTTCGCCCCTTCCCAACTGCCAAATCGACGCGTCGTTGATGAAGCCGCACCAAGCCAAAAATCGACAGCTATCCAACCAACCATCCGCCGGCCGGGACGCAAGGAGCGGGCCCGACGCCGAGCCGCACAAGCGTCAAGTCGATCAACCTAACTTATTATGCATGTCCTTTGTTTATTAAATAAATCATCTCTCATGTATTCAGTCATAGTGGGGTAGACTCGAAAATCACTCACATCAATCAGACTAAATTTAATTCGCATTTCCACGTAGGGAACCAAGTAAAGCGAGCAAAGGTCTTCTATCGACAGCTCGTGAACCCGAGGGTTGTCCGAGCAACTATAGTACTAGCCAATGGTACTCAATTTTTGCGGACAATCCACCACTTGAACACATTACCAACGTTGCCTAGCAACGGGTGCCAAGTGGCGATCAGAATCATTTTGTATGGCGTTACTAGGGTAGCCATAAAGTTAAGCAAGATGCGAAACCCTGTAACCCACCACTAGTAGGAAAAATTTTATGATCCCCGAAATATTGAGTTGTTAGTCCATAAAATAAGATTGATTTAATTTTTATTACTATATAGTAAAATATAGAAATTTTATCCAATTAATATAATTAACACTATTATGTGAATGATTTTCTTATTTTATACTACGATTATTCACCACAACCTTTAAAAATCAAGCGTCTCGAAGATATTATTATATATACGATATGGTTTTCGTTTTACTTGCCATTTATTGCCATGGCAACTTATTCTAGTATTCTCAATTTCTATAATAAAGTAAGGATTGATTTTTCTTGCTACATTTTCCTAATATTTTCCAGTATTTTAGATTCTCCTGGAAAATCAAGTCCTCGTGGATGATACCTTCCAGCACCAGCCCTTACTACAAGGTATGTTTGTTAGTTTATTACTAATTTTGTTGATTTTAATTTATAGATTTTCTAAGTTCAGCTCCTACACAACATTAGTGATTGGAAATTTTTCTTTATATTTGAATCTTTTAATTGGAAATTGTAAATTCGATGTGGTGTTTGTTCTTTATTCTTATATTTTTTATCAAATAAATTGTTATGAATTTAATCTTTTGCAGTAATAATTTTGTAGTTTATTTTTAATTGAATGTAAGTATTGATCTCTTATCGATAAAAAACGAAAATAATAACTAATTACAAAATATTAATATCATTAACGATAGCAATAATAATACCAATAAGAATAGTGGTAGCAATATTGATGAGAATGATGATAATAACAATAATACTAATAATACTAGATTATCAATAATAATAATAATATTAATCATAATAATAATATCAAATAATAGTATTAGATCAATAATAATAATAATGACAGCAATGGTAATAATAATTATAATAATTAAATTAAACATAATAATAATAAGATTTATAATAAGAGAAAAAAAAATTTTAATACTATCCTCAATAACAATATTCATAATAATATTAGCAATAACTATTATGTAATAATAATCGATGGGAACTTAATAACGATAAGAGTAATAACAAGATTCATAATGATGAATTCAAAATGTACAACAAATGACAATGGTCCTAATAAACAATGATAGTAATAAGTTATAATGGTCTCTATCGATATTCCGGGGGGGGGTATGAAGGATCAGTATGGAGTTAAGAAGGGTTGAGTCCGAATCGTTTCTTAACATACGATTTTAACATCCAATTTTATTGGCATTAAGGTTAAGATGTCTTATTGCTTTAACAATCGGAATACTAGAAAAGGTAAATGTAAATTAAATGGATCACTAAACGATTTCCCATGGAAATTTTCTACGAGACCGAAATGGACTAAGATTTCACTTGAACTTTTTATACTTAAGTGTTGTAATCTACACGTATAACTGTTGATAAATTCAGCCTTTCGAATTTTCTTAATTTCCTAATGATTTTTAAGTCGATGCATCAGTAATCGTTCCAAATCCTTCTGGTTTTTAATTTTTTTCTTTCTTCTAACTGGTCATTTTTATTTTTCTTATGTTCATTGATTTTAGTCCTTCCTCATGGCCACCCTCAGTCATCATGATGGTCAGGCGATAAGGTTTCCGGAGAAAACTCTGGGCTGTTCTGCCAACCGTATTCACAGCTTCTTTTCCTCCTGGGCACTACAGTCCGTAGTTTAGCACCACTCGTAGTCGGTCAAGGATGTTCTTGATTTTACTAACTTGCAAATTTATGAATGAAATTTTAAAGTGACCGTAACAAACCTTTTGCTAATACTCGGTTTCTCATGGCGTTTGAGTAGTTCAACATTATTAACCTATAAATCGAAGAAAAAAACGAACACATTATCATATTATTAAAACTAATATTAGGCTCGTTCTGATAATGAAGCATCTTACAAAGATGGCCTATTCACTTCAGAGGTCTTAACAACCGTTAGGATATGTAGCGTTTTTCCAGGCCTCCCGCTTCAATATGATACTGGAGCCTGTGTTACGATTCGAAAGAATAGAAGAAATTTCTTAAAGTTATTAAAACTAAGAAAAGAGTAACAAACAGTAACAAAATGAGTTATTTCAATTGGATGGATAAAAGAAAAATATTCATGATTTTAGTCATTCTTGAATTCTCGATGATACAAACGGGAAAAGTTATATGTGAATTAATCAATAACTACCCAAAAAATGGATACCCGCTTGAATAACAAAGAAACAACAATAGAGATATTGAACAACCTTCAGATAATGAGAATGATGCAAATAATGGGTAGTGAAACCAGGAAAGCGGTGTGATAAAAAACGAGATGGAAGTATTGAATAAATTAAAAGCGGAAACGCGAAAGTGTGAGAGAATGTGGCAACAGTTACAAGATGGTCATGAAAATAATCTAATTATGAAACAAAGTAACAATATAATGAGCAGAGTCAAAGAGATATATGAAGAAGGGATAGAGGAGTTCGAGAAACTGATAAACAAGAAAATGGAACAAGACGTGAGAGAAAAGAAGAGGAAATACGTGCTGCAACAAACGACAATAACTCAAAAAGCCGAAACGGAAAACCTCCAAAAGCAAGTAGAACAATGGGAAAGAAAGACCCACGAAAAAGACGACCAGATGAAACAACTAGAAGAAACTAACCAAGAGCAAAAAATAAAAATAAACTATGGAAAAGTACTATTAGAATTATTAAATCAAAATAACAATCAGCTGGAGAAGGAAATCAACAAGCTGAACGAAAAGGTAACAAAACAAGCGTGGGAAGGCGTAAAAAGACAAGCCAAATATTACAGTGTAATTATAGACGCCGCATACGCAAGATGTCTGACAGAGAGAAAAACAAAAAGTAAAAGGGCTCGAAAACCAAGTCAAAGAGCAGGAAACATAAATGAACTACGGAAAAGTGATGTTAGAGCTGCTGAATAAAAACATGATAGAAGTAAGAAAGTGAACGAAGTAAAAATGGAGTACTTTGGAGAAGTAATAAACGCAACTTATGAACAAAGTTTAACAGACAAGTCAATCCAGAAGGAGAGAGAACTCCTCGCCAAATGTAAAGAACAAAAAATAATATGACATTCGGAAAAGTGATGCTAGAACTAGCTAGCCAAAGAATAGTCGATTGGAGGAAGAGGTGGAGGAATTGAGTGATGCTGTTGGAAAAAATGGACGAATTGGAAAAAAGGCGAGTAAAATACCTCAGTCAAGTAGCAAAAACCGCATATTACCAATGCCGAGCCGAAGGAGCCGGAAGGAGAAACCAAGAACTTGAGGTCCAAATCGAGCAAGTAGGAAGTGTGCAGATAAGAATAAGAGAAGAATTAGAACACAAAGAGAGCAGACCTTACAAGTAACCGAATGGTCGGAAACAATGCGCAGATGCGAAAGGATGATGAATGGGTTGATAAAACAAGCCAAAATGTGGAAACAACAATATCAAACAGCAGCAACAGAATTTAAAGAACTACCCAAAAAAGGATACTTCTCGATAATTTACAAATGTAGGAGCAGATGGAGGAACAGCGAGAAGAAATCGGAAATTTACAGGCAAAGCTAAATTTGCAAGAGAGAAGAGAAGGGAACCTCAAAAAATTTACCACGATCAAGGTAAATAAACTCGCAAAACGCAAGACGCATTAAGAAAACTCAAAGAGGAGAAAGAGCAAAGTGATCTGCAAATTGAAATCGAGAAAAATAGATAAGAATGAGCAGAGCAAGATGTGAGCAAATACAAAGGTATGTACGAACAAAAAGACCTTGCACTACATCGACAAAAAGCGCTAAGAAGCGAAAAAGAATTTTTTTAAACGAGGACAAGAGAAATGCGAGCAGAAATAGAGAAATTAGAAATCCGAGAAAATACTTCGGTATTGGAAAAGGAAGTGGAAGATCTCACGGAGGAAGAAAACCAACTATCATATATGTTGGACGGAGAAATGAACACGACGAAGAATTACGAGAGAGGATAAATGTCCTGTTGAACATCCCACCCATAATTTGGACCCCACTGATACCACTAATGCCAGTGCAGCTACAACAGTAAATATTGACGGACCATTGGTGCAGTCACAAGAAACTCTAGTAGATGAAGAGTTTGTGGAGGTACAGGGCACATGGGTATAGAATGGGTAGGAAAGGAAAATGTAAAAAGTGTAAAGCTATGTAAATAATAATGTAAAAATAAACGAAAAATCAGAAAAAGAATAAAAATAACAAACCAGATAAAAACCCATAAAAAGATCAAAAATACTTAAAAACAAAAAAAATCATGTACATAAAAATTGTAGAAATGGATAATCAGAAGGAATCAACAACTTTAGAATAAGAGTCCAGCGATACCGCTATCAATGAGTATAAAACCCATAAAAATTGAAGTGGAAAACGAGTTCCCAATACCAATGGAGTGTGAAATCGAAGAATCGGCAGAAACAGAGAATAGTGAACAATAGGAGATGATAAAAAATATAAAAATAGCAATGGAAAACAACAACTCCGTGAAATAGATCGTATCACAAATCAATGGTTCCAGTCGCGAAATCTGATAAAAGCTCTAAAAAGAGAATATGTTGAGCTGAACAAACAACGAGAAGTAGAAAAGGAAAACGAGTGGTTGAAACAAAAAATTGAGGTAAGCAACATTGGGAAGAAAAAGTAGATGAACTAAAAAACGAGCTAGCGACCAATCGGACAAGATACGTACTGGAAGATCACTGGAAAGTACAAGCAAAAAGAATACAAAGAAAATATCAAAAAACAAAGAAACTAAACCGAGCATACAGAAAGCTCGAGAAATACACAATACAACAGTATAAAAGAGTGCAACAGCACGAACAGCAAATACGAATTTTAAGAGAAACAAACGAGAATCAAAAAAGTATGATAGAAGAAAAATTTTAAGTCATTACCCTAATCCTCGAAATGAGAAATCGATTAATGAGAGCAGAGTTGATGTTGATGAATAGCCCAACCCTAGATGATCAAAGTGAGACGAACCCAGAGTAAAATAAGCGAAAAATGAAATTGTAAATAAAAGTGTGAAGAATAAAATAAAAACCTGTAAATAGAAGAAAATGAACAAATATTGTTGGGCAAAAGCTGATAAAGCCCATTTTTTGTTTAACCAGCACGATAACGCCTGTGTGGGTTTGAGCAGAAAATTTAAAATTAGATAATGGAAATTAAAAGAAAAATAAAATAAATAAAAATTTTGAGATATAAAAATGAAAAAATTTAAATTTAAATCTTAAAGAATAAAAACTTTTATAATTTTGGAATATTTTAGAAATTTCTTGTTTTACTGCATCAAAACACACACACAAACAATCATGAACCTCTCAGGGAAAATTCACAACTTTGGGCACTTCTATATTGGACTATTTGATAAAAAGTTTAGACATTTTGATCATCCTTATATCATTGTAGGTATTTTAGTTTTATGATACCTTTAAGTACGATACTCATTTTAATTTATTAATTACAAAACCTTTAATACACCCGAAATTTTGCTATTTACAAAATCTTTAATGCACATGGAATTACGTGTAACTCTAGATATACTGATTCTTCCGAATTAACTCGTGAACCCTCGGGTATTGTTTAATCACTGGTATCTAAATTTCGACACGCCCCAACCGGAGAAAGAACGGCTAGAGGATATACTCCTGATAGAGGACACCATGAAACCATTCAGGGAGAACGGCCAACCCGACGGCCCCAGTCCGGCCCGGGAAATTCACGAGTGGGCTCGAGCCCTCCTGGCCTGCCTCCAGGATCGCCAACGACGGACTAACCTACTGGTAGACTGGGCTAGTGATTACTTAGCAAATGTCGAGGAGGACATTGCCAACGGTACGATCGCCGATGCCTATGCACCCAGTCCGCGGCCGGCCCGTAACACGAAACGACCCGTGTTTGAGATTTCAGGCTACTCTCCGGAAGAGGGAATAAAGAAGTTCTTCGAGGACTCGTGATTTCACCAACCGTAAATCCTGTTTATGTGTAATAAATAATTGATTGAGAATTCGTTTTATTTTTCGCCCATTCTTAACCCATCGTATAAAATATGTTTAAAGTAACCACCCGTGTATAGATTCAGGGATTTATTAATAAAAGATTAATATTCGCCATTACAGGGATGGAGCCTTTATCAATGCTGCAGCTGGAGTTAGAACGAGCCCGAGCAGCCAACAAAAATCTCCATGAGCAAAATGTGCAGCTGGCTAGGGAAGTACAGCAGACGAAGGACGTTTGGATGGAGCCCAGAAGGGTAAAACTGCTTCACCAACGGCTTGCAGCAGCCCAAAAGGGATGGGAAGAAGAGAAACAGTTTTTGCGAATTCAAATAAAGGGGCTGGAGGTCGCACTATCAGCCTGCCAAGAATGGGCAGCTGTGACCTATCCTCTCGTATTTGCTCCCACTCAAGTGGCCTACCGGGAGGCGATAACATCCCCCGCCACGATCGCAATAACAACCCCAACTCCAAACAGTTACCGCCCCGGGCGGAAGGAACGAGCTAAACGCTGAGCCGCTCGATTGCTGAACAAGGCCTGATAAACTCAGCAAATGCACCTAATTTGTGAATAAAATTTTTCCGGACAATCCACCCCCTCGAACACATTTCCAACGTTGCCTAGCAACGGGTGCCGAGTGGTAGTTAGAAAATATTTATATGGCGTTACCGGGGTAACCATAAGAAGATTTAAACAAACACCCGCACCCTGTAACCCACCAATTGTTAGAAATCCATTTACTGCAAATATTGAAGAATCTTCTCCTGACATTCAATTAGAATTAATTGAATTACAGTGTGATCAATGATTGCATGATAAATATCGAGAAGAGGAAGATAATTTGTGTAATTTTTATAAGCAATTGGATAGTAAAAAATATGAAAATCTAAAAAATCTTGCCAAAAAATATTTAGTTCAACTTATATTTGTGAACAGACATTTTCTTTAATGAATCACAATAAAAGTCCTACAAGGTCGAGATTAAATGATTTACATTTGGAGGCTGTATTAAGATTAGCCACCACAGAAATTGAACCTGACATTAAAAAGATTATAAACGAGGTAAACGCCTCAATATTTCTCATTAATTATTATAATATATTTGTTATTATTAAAATGTTTATTTTGTATTATTCTGTATAGATATTTGCTGTAAGTTACCTATAATTTATAATTATTTATATTTATATATATATATATATATATATATATATATATATATATATATATATATATATATATATATACTTCTATGTATTTGTTATATCATTTATAGTCTCATAATAAAAATTTGTTCATTTTTTGTTTAAAATTTTTGTATTTTTTATTATAATGTTAATTTTATAATTATTATATATTGTATATAGGTATTTGTTACATTATTTATATTTTCATAATATATCGTCAAACCATATACAGCATTCCTAACATATCAGTACAAACCTTTCCTCACGTCAACGCTCAAACAGAGCTCATATGAGGTTGTCAGGACGCGCTTCTCTATTTTAATGTGTCTAATTGAATACTTCTTTTCCATGAGATTAATTTTCCAGAAATTTCATCGTTTACGTCACTGTCTTACCTACTTGTGAAATGATTCGTCTATCCCGACCGTTTCTTCCTTGCACTTGGCTGTTGTGTGTCGCTGGATCTAATCATAACACTTACACACGAGTGGACTTTTATTAATACAGAATACTTTCATCACACATAAATATATAATTTTCGGCTTACCTTCCCGATGTGGTAGGACCTTTTGTCTAAATATTCTGTTTATTGACAATCGCATAGCAAATTCCAATTTATTTTTCGCACTCCAGAGCAAATGTTTAATGAATGCAGAATTTTGCATTCGTATTTTTCGTATTACATACTAGAAGAATTCTTGGGTCAATGAATCATCTTCGCTTACGTGGCTTGTTGGCAACATTTGTCATTTTTAAATTTTTCATTCATTTTTAGGGTTTACATATCGGTTCGCATCTCATGGTTCTGTTTATAGGGTATTATATGAAGAGTATTATATGAAGAGTATTATATGAAGAGTATTATATGAAGGTATTATATGAAGAAAAATTTTCTCATGATTAAACTCAATTCATCTGGTAAGTACAAATTCATTTATTTATAAGATCTACAGGAAACTTTTGGAACTATTATGGGTATGAACATTTCTATGGAGGACTACTTGCTGCAATCTCTCCGATTTTTCTTTTGATTTGGGCCGCTATGTGGAAGTTCACCAACCCTATAATTATGCTAATGAAAGGATTCAATGTGGTTGGGGTGAATATTTGTACTGATGTCTAATGATTGGGTGCTAATTTAATTTTTCATTGTTTGTGCTTTTTATGATAAATCGGAAAACTTTGTTTGGTTCTCATTAATAGGGTATTGTCTCTTATTTCGAGTATTCATCATCAGTTCTGTGTGGCTTAAATTTTATCTAAGCGGGTAGATTGATGTGATGTATAAACCTGGTATTATAGCGTGAAGTTACCGTGCCAAACCCTGAGTATATGATTGTGATCACCCACCATTTTTTTCCGTTTCTCGGTAAGTTTAAATATTTTGGTCAGCTGAAACATTAGACTTTTTGTCAGTTTTCTTGGCCTGGCGACCTGGTGGATTTACTCGTGTATCAGTGGTTTCTCGGCTAGGAACTCCGGTCGTTGTCATCACGTTGATTTCTTCAGGATCGGATTGGTGCATGGAAGATGCTGGTGTCGAGAAATTTGGCATAATAATTCTGAACCAAATGAATCCGACTATCCATATATACCTGTTAGCAGGTGTGCTGCCACGTGGCCAATGAGGGAATTCAGTGGCCGCTGGTGATTGGTGGATTCTCGTTATATTCCTCTCATCGATCGAGGGGGTAGGAAATTTTCAATGCATTTCGTATGCACACCGACTACTCAGATTTTCTACTCGATGATTTCACACCACCTTGTGTATTTTATCGGATTTCTTGAGTTGACAATGTATTTTCTCTCGGCTTGGCCTTTTTCGGTAAAATAATGCAAACTATTTTAGTATTTGATTTAATTTCGTAGCTTTTAGTGATCCTTCTTCGCTAGTTGCTTAAGGTTGACTGATTTCAAGTAGGAGTATATTCCATTCGCCATTTGGAAACATGGATTGTACATTATGAATGATTGGTGCCGAAGTGCTGGCTGAGGCCTCGTCATAAGTAAATACAATTTATGCTTTTCTACTTTAAAAATTTTGTAAGATATCGAACAACCGATTGTCGCCTATGCTCGTGGATTCCGCTTATATACTATCAGCTGTGGTCGTGATCTGTCTTGGACGTGTAATGGATTGTTACATGAACATTTTATTTACAAACGCTTATTTTCTCGAATTTTAGTTTATTAATTTGACCGTCTTTAGTCGTTTGTTTTGTTTTATAGTTTAATTTAAATATTTGGCGATTTAGGTAGTGGGTAATTCTTTGGTAAACTTATGAGGGAATGGAAGGTTATCTGGGTAGTTTGTATTTGCAAGGTTTACGAGGGATTATTATTGGTAAGGTTATTACTAGAAGACCTAATCCTTGTTGGCGCAACTATCATTATCAATTATTGTCCTGTTCATCATTGTTATCGAAAATGGTACCTGTGCCCTCGTTGATTAATCTGTGGGAAATTCGCTGGCGGGATAATTGTTTATAGGGAATTTTCTGGTATCTGGTAGGGTTTAATGCATTTTTACGGGATAGTCAACATAATATTTTGGTTAATACACCTATGAGAAATTCTTAGTGTAATTTTTGGTCATCTTATTTCTAAATCATTAATCATTAGGTTTTGCGTTTAGGTTACATCGATTTTCGCAAGCCCCTCTCCCTTTAACTTTAAGTTGATCCTAGGGTCTTTTATGTCGATGTTAGAGTTTAATAGTGCCCACTGGACTACTCTGTGATTATTTTAGCCGTTAAGTATTGATATTTTAGGTCGATTTTTCGGGAGTAAGTAGAAAGGTAGTCAACTAAAAGATTGACTCCCGATCTCCCTTCTGCCCCTATGATAATGAATGAATTGACGTTTGAGTCCGTCGTTACCTACGGCGAGATCTCTCACGGGCACGAGCTATTGGCGGACTTACACCGCACTTACACCGCTCGATCTTTATGAAGTAATAAAAACATAAATGCGCCTAGGATCAATTAAAGGGGAAGGTGACGGGGAATTAAAAAGAATTAAAATCGTTGCTATGGCCTCTAAATGAATAAATGATTCTATTATGACAATAATTTACAGTAGTTTTCTCTGGTTACTTTAACTCAATTGTTATTCTAAAAAATTATTATAAAAATTTGCAAAGGTAGCTCAATAAAACCCCACTATAAAGACCCTATTCATAAAATAATCCGATCCCATATTCTTTAAAACTATTATAGTAGTTTGAAAATTAATTTCCCTCTTAGATCTGTAAACCCGAGTAGGATCATGACCGTTTCTTCCTTGTAGGAAATGTATGCTGAATTTATCACCATTACGACGACTTGCGATCACAAAAGTATAAAGCGTAAATTTTAGAGGCGTTATGAATAAATTATTCCTAAACTTTAACTCAGTTACTAGATCTCGAAAAGATTAAATAATCTAGTATCTATACCCAGTAGTACCCTGATAAATCGGGAAAAACCGTCGAAATATCACCCCAAACATTCCGTGAGAAAGAGCTGTGTTAGAAAATTTCGTCCACAATGACCAATATTAATATCCCTAAACAAAAAGGTAAGAAATAATATCCATCGAGAATCTATGAGAATTGCCAACAATATGAATATATCAGGTAGAACTATCTGAGTTATTTAGGCTTGAAGAGGTCAGCATGAACGTTTAGAACTCATTGAATAATTTTTGCAAAGAAAAGATTCTACCAGTGGAAAAACAAACCGTATGTTCGTCTAAATAAACAACAATTCATAAAACTCCTGATTCCAATAATAATTAATAGAAATTAAAATTTTTATTCTCAACAAATTATGCACAAACGAAAATAAAATCATAATTCCGACATATAACTCAAACGATCCGAGGATTGGCAAGCATACGGAACAAAATATCTAGAATTCATATAAAAAGGGGACATAGGTAAATAAAAATATAATCTAACTAACAGTGTACTCCAATATATGAATAAACGCTGCAGCAAACACCAATCCCTATTGAATGAGATCATGAATTGAACATGAAGTCCAATGAGGCTTCTCTGATGTATATCCAAGACCAAAAATATAAATTCAGCGTAGATGATGATATATATTGAGAAAAATACAACTTGACATTTGGGAAAATGTCAATTATTAAAAATCGAAATACTTATTAGTGTGCCATTCATCAGGGGACAAACACACACCAACACATGAGGCACACCAACCGAGAATGGACGATGTAGATTATCGTCACACGCATGCCTTCATGGATATATATATAGGGCACACACTCTAAAAATAAACAGTTTTAGAATTCGATGGCTAAGCGTTCGTAATTCTTTGACATATCCACCGAGGAATCCCGGAATAAGAAAATAGAACGTTCAGAAGGTAAACTTATAAATTAATTTACTTATTAATCATTAATTCCGAGCCCTAGTCACATAACCAAGCCAATACTTCACCAATATCCACCCTAACCCTAACCCTAACCCTAAACCTAACCATAACCCTAACGATGCGGGTAAGGTCACCATGAACTCGAGGAGATAAAATTTCGATTAGTTCAAGTTCCCAACTTGCCGCACCCTTTAACCAAAATAGTCGAATGCTAAACCAAATACCTGAGATAATTTGATTCACCAACATGCTAACAAGAGGAGGTTCAAATCTAATAATATAATCAGCCGCCCAATTAAGTCGAGTTATCTGCATGCAGGTTCTTTCAAAACCTTATAAGTGATGTACCATATGACGATGACAATATTAAAATATATCTGAAATCTCAGAAATGGTATGGTAAGTGTTAATAATCGTAATAAAATTTTTACACCTTATAAATGGTCTGTTATATGACGATAATAATATAAAATCTAGAAATCTGTTATATGATGATAGAAATAAAAAAATTTAGGAATATTATGAATAACATGTTATATGGTAATAATAATAGTAGTATTCAAGTATCTGACAAACGATAAATTCTATAATAATAATAGTGATAAAATTCCGAATTTTGAAGGAAATGATAATAAAATTTTATAAGGAGTTATAACAATAAAATTTTGTATGAAATAACGTTATTAGTTAGAAGCCAATATGAAATTGGAAAGATGATTTTTTGGAGTCGAATAATGATAACAATGTTAATAATTTGGATAAATTACGGAAGACAATATTTAACTTTCGACTTAAACTAATGATAATAACTTTTGGAAACTCCTGTGTAATGATACTAATAATGGGTAGGATCTTATAAATAATCCCTTGTGTAATCATAATAATATCTGTATATTAAAAATCTCCCTATAATATTGACCGTAATGTTTCCTCGCCCAATGGAACAATGATACATCGTAAGAGCGGGATTAGTTTAGCAAAAATCAAAAATTTGAAATCTGAAAAGTTTATCGCTTATATATTAATATTAACAAGTTTGTCCTTTAATTTGACAACCCGGAAATCAAAATCGTAACATGAACTAAAGTTGATCCACCGAGATGGAACTTTAATAATAATGACATAACATCTCTTGATTCTAGTGGACCAGGGGTAACCTTAGCGAACTTAACTTGAATTATTAGCCACGCCCCAAATAGTTACTTAGCCTAGGCGGTTCTGGGAAATGATATAGCTGAGGTTGACATTCCCGCCTCCCCTTGTTGTAATCGTGATGGGCGGCGGAGATGTTTAATCGGCACTATCTGTAATTCCACTATCTCGGGTTATAGTACGATAAACTGAGTTCGAAAAACCGTAGATTGATGACAGACGAAAACCAAAAATCGACTTAATGCAAATAACGAATGACCAATGGATTTTGAGGCCTAAACGGGTATTCACCACAACTTAGAGTTTGTCCGAAAAACTCTCGATATCCTCACGACTTATGGAGGAATGTTGAAGCTCAAACTGCGTGCGTTCCGACTAATATCGCGTTAGGGTCACTGATGGTTCATAGGAATCCGGAAACGCGTTACGTACCTCGTAGATCGTTGTCATGAAGCAATGCCCCGCACACAAAAAATCTCGCTAGCAAACCTTGGAGAACAAAACTCAGAACGGGTTTAAAGAATTATTAATGTATTATAATTTAGAGGACTCATGGATCGATGCGTCCCGAGTCATCCCCAGATTCCCTGCACACTCAGCAGCTAGGTGCAGGCAGGCGATGTGGGACGCAAGATTTTCAATATCCCCCGTTCGAGAGACGAGATCCTGTAATCAATGGAGTTCGGAAGACGTAGAACTCCCTGTGGCTATAAAGCGCGAACCTGGCCGGAACCCGGCCCGAGAGATCCAGGGCCAGGCAGAATTCCTATTAGCTCGACTAGAGGAGCATCAGACGGAAACAAATCGCCAGATAGACAGGGGCCAGACGATACTTGGCACGAGTGAACGCAGATATTGCGGAGGGCAAAATACGGATGGGTATGCTCCCAGTTACAACGTCTCATTCGAGTGGACGATCCGCGACATCGGGGCCAGACTGGAGCTATGAATGTAGTGATTCCAAGGAGAGTTCTCCCTCGCGAACTGAGAGACGCAGAAGGAGAGCGGGATGATCGTCACGAACATTCTTGATAAATATTCAATAACAGTTCCTAAATAATGTTTCTAGACTGATTTCGCCAATATTTTCTTGAAAAATTTAAAATACCTTTAGCGAAAATAAATTAGTGAAATAGATTTCCCTTGCCGATGTTTATTAGTATCCGGATTGAGGTGTGACGAATAAAGATTATTTTATGATAGACAATGGCAATTTTACAACAGAAGCTCCACAAAGCCCACACAGCCAACAAAAATCTACAACAGCAATTAATACAACTCAACCAGGAGATTCAACAGACCAAGGTTACCTGGATTGAACCAGGAAAGGCCAAGAGAATTTATCAAAAAACGACAGCGGCACAACGAGGTAGCGTTATCGGCGTGCCAGGAGGGCAACGCGGTAACCTACCCGCTCGTTTTCGCACCCACACAACTAGCGTACAGAGAAGCGACGTCCGTACAGTGCCAGCAACCAAAGCTTCCAAACATAGGCCGGGGAAGTCGGAACGTGCGAAAAGCCGCTCTGCAAAGGCACAAGGACAATAATTCGAAATAGTTTTCGTGATAATCAATAAACGTTTTGCTAAATTAATTTTCTGAGTCTTATTTCAGTAATAATAGCGTAGGATTACCGGGAATTTACGAACAGTTTTATGGAAAGAGATTTCAAGGAAAGTAAAAATTAAGCATACAAGCGAGGGACCAGAGAAAGAAAATCTCACACACACCTTCTAACGGTAGTGCGTTGAACCCAGTTTGAGGTCGGGCCAGAGTAGTTCCTATGTTGCGCTTTTCTAACGTTGCTTGGCAACGGGTGATCATTGGGGGTAAGAAAATACTTACATATGGGGTCAAGGTTATTGAAGCCATAAACCCCACAGTAGCTTTGAGTAGCGTTCGATTTAGTAATGACGAGTGATTCGAGTTTTCACAAACTGATTTTTTTAACAAAACTAGTTGTTGTTTTGTGACCCTAACCTTGCGTGTTAAATTTGCTGAAGTAAAACAAAAAATGACCTTGGGAATTTCTTTGTATTTTCTAACTTTAATTTTCTTATTTTTTAATTTATTTTGACAATTTATTCTTTTAACAAATAATTGAATTGTTTCCAATTCAAATTATTTAATTTTAGTTCTAACTTTCATGAACTCTTGTTTTTTTAAGTAAATTGTCAAATTTCGGTCAAATTTTCCTGTTATTTCTGTGTTTGTTTCGTGTGGATCTTGCTGAGTTCTGTTATTATTTTTATTTATTTTTATATCTTTAATTTTATATTTTAATTATTTCTTTCTCATATTTTAGCATGGTTAATTGATGTTTTATGGGTCTGATTTTAAATCTGCCTGTTGAGTTTGCATACTATTACAGATTCATTTACACAAAACTGTGTGTTGGCCCAACAAATATCTTAATTCAACAAATTGTGAGTAAACACTGTATTTACATTACCCGATAGAGTATTTTAAATTTTACTGAATTAAGTATTTCTATGCGATTTACTTTTTATGGTTAATTACTCTCAAACTTGTCGATCTAACATTTAAGGTTTCTGATTTAAACCTTTTATTTTTATGGGCTCAACTGCTTATTTTATTTATTAATTTAGTTCCCTGGACTGCAAAGTCATTTTTACCTCCAATGGCTTAAAATATTTAATTGATTACTGTCATTAGATTTTTATTAGTTAGAATTCATCGATTTTTTGTCGTTTCATCGCTTTCATCCCCCATGCCTTTCTCTATTTTAATCCTATAATGAGGGTGTGTTTATGTTATAATTATTGGGTGCCTACTGGACTACCAGTGTAATGATTTTTAGCAGATTTGTACGAAATTTAGATCGATTTTATCGACAAGTATAAGCCAAAAGTTTCATACTCGATCAACCCACCCTCGATATGTAATTCAGAATGATTTGACGTTCGAACTATCGGTTCTTCACCGTCTGGTTCTCACGGGCACGGCACCGTTGCTGGTGAACTGCCTCTTACACCGTCTGATCAAATAAAATAGTTTAATATCTTGTGAATGTATGGCTGTGTGCCGGATAAATTTCGACAAACAGAAATTACCATTCTTGCTTACAATACTTAAGTAACATCATACTCATACAATTCCACGAATACTCTCAAGTAGTGCTTACTTAAAAGATTGATTTAGTCCGTATTGTAAAAATGTTGAAAATAATTCCGTATCAAGAGTACAATTTTAATTTCGTATTTAATTCTAGTAGTTTCTATTTTGTAACTTATCGTGATTATTTTTGTTTTTTTCAGATCTTATGTATATTAAATTCACTACTATGCGTGATCTTGTTATAAATCCAACTTGTAAATTGTCAACTGTCACATTATTAAAATAATTTAATTTAAGTTCAGTTGGCGTTATTATTACTTTCACCAAGAATGATCGACTTGAATAAGCACATGCTCTTGTTTAAAAACAGAAGTTGATTAAAATATTTACACTTTTATCATTGCTAAAGTCTAAAATCATAGGAACAACGAATTATTTAAAACAAATTAAAAATTAAAAACATTTAATTGCAAAACAGTGAAAATAGCCAAAAATTTATAATAATCCAAAGAAAGTTTATAAGAATCGTTGTTCTGATCATGCAGAAATCTCATGATAAATCACCATGATGTTATCTACGTCTTCCTGCAACAACAAAATACACGATGTTACAACTTAGTGCAATTTATTATAAAAATTATGCAATGAACGGGTACCCGGTTACCCGTCAGTTGAGCGGACGGATACCTGGGCGCACGTTTTCCAACTTTCTGACAGCCTTAGACATAAACCTAACAAAAACCGGAGATGTGGTGCGGAGAATGCAGCTCTCCATAAGAACTATTCAGGAACACACCGCTGGTTAAATCTACTATGCCCTAGGAGATCCCAAACACTTATTGTATTTAGGAATTATACAATTTTGGAAAAACCGAAAATTCTAATTGGTCAGTGGACCGCGTTTAAATTCATTATTTTTGACACTAGTCTATCTTATTATACTAGATAAAAGCAAACGTTTAAAGGATTTCTTATCCAACTGGATAAAAGGCAACTCATAAAATCCCTCAAATATAGAGTAAAAACTCGGAATAGGTACAACGCTTGTTAATAATTATTAATGCCACTAGCTCATTTGTTTGTGAGTTATAGTAAATTAGTTCTAATTTGGTTGTTAATGTAATTGATATTTTATTCAGAAAATAAATATTTCAAACATCGTTCTCTTAGTAAAATATTATGTCGTATTTATATTAATTAATCCACGAATAAAGTGGTACCCTATCCACCCAATAATAATAATAATAATAATTAAAAGATAACGCCAATAAAAAACCTTTCGTACGATATATTTCGATAGCACAGCTATCATCTTCAGGTACTCATATTTATTTATTAAAAAATTAAATTAATAAAAAATAATTTGTTTAAATTAAATGTTAATTCATAATATTTTTAGTTGGTTTTGAGTACCTGAAGATGATAGCTGTGCTATCGAAATATATCGTACGAAAGGTTTTTTATTGGCGTTATCTTTTAATTAAATCGTTGCCAAATTTATTTAATTATTTATTAATAATAATAATAATAATAAATTATAACCAAAAAAATCTCTATTAACGGCAATCTTTAAATTATATTCAACTATAAAACTGAAAAGTAGAAACGATATTGTAATAACGTGGAAAACAAAAATATGTTTACAGAAATAATCAATTGAATTTTTCATGGATTCTGGTTTTAGTATGATTGGAAGTGCCAAATATTATAGAAAGATAACAAATGAGTAAGCACTTGGTTATATCAAACAATACTTTACAATTATTTATTTTACTCGTATTTCATTGAGTTATTATTAAAATCCGTTATTAACTCATCTATCCCGATTTGCAGATTAAATTTCTATTAAAAATACTAGTAATTGTTATATTATCAAGTATTCATTAAGGTTAATAATAATTAGTAATATAAATAACACAAAATATAACATACACATTTCCAACATTCAGTAAGATTGATAATTTTTCAGTTCAACCTGGAAATAGCCAAATACAAACTGAATAAAAACTAATTTTACGACAAAACCATTCCAACAATCATTTATCGATATAAATATCTTTAATTAGATTAAAAATTTACCTTATTAAACTATTTAAAAACTTGTTATTTGAATATATGCAAATTGTTTGCTGGAAAATTTTGAACAGTCTTGGATTTGAATTCGTACCATTTTAAAAGGTTTTCATTGTTCGATATTATAAGCTGAACGAAAATTAAATGAAATACGGTAATAATTATTAAATGGAATTAACATTATTAATACTTTTCATGAAAAAAGAACAATTCAATCAATAATTTGAATTTAGAGCCAACTAATAACGTAGAAACAAATGAAAATTTTAATTATATTACATAATAATATTAATAATAATATTACGTTCTATAAAATTTTCGAAATTATTAATGTAATATATTCTACTCATAATTACTAAAATAGGTTGATTGATTTAAAGTTTCTGAAAGTTCAGGACAGTAATAAATTATGAATATTATTACTAAACAAATTTTATCTGTAGCATTAAAGTTTAAAACCATTCATTCACTCTTATCGAAAATGTCTTCAAATTACTTATAGTGTAAATAGTTTTAATCAACTTAATTAAATTCAAGTAAATTTATAAGTCAGAGACTGAGAGAAAGAAGTTATTTAAAATCACATAGTAACGGAGTTTTGGTTTGTCGTGTGAATTGTTAATGATGTTGGGCCAGAACGTAAACGGCCTTGAGAAATGTTTAAATGGATCAGTAACACACACGCAAACATAACAGGCAGATTTAAATAAACCTAGAAACACCAATTAAACCCTATAAAATATGAGAAAAAGAGAATCAAAAATAAAATAATAAACATAAAAATAAATTAAAATAAATACAAAACGCACCAAGATCCGCACGATATCAACACAAATATAACAAGAAAACACAACAAATTCGACAAAATTAGAAAATTTATAAAAGTTCATTAAAACGAAAATTAAATCGGAAAATTTGAATTAGTAATAATTCAATAAAAATTCTAAATAAAAAATTATAAAAATAAATCAAAAAATAATAAAATTAAAGAATAGAATTTGCTAGAAAATAACAAGGTCGAATTTTGTTTTACTGCATCAAATTTCACATGCGAGAAAAATAGGTATATATACTGATCCATTTTCACATTAAACTTAACCACTTAATAATAAAATAATTTACATGTAGAAATAAGGAGTTTTATTGACTAAACCGATTAACAAAACAAAGATAAAGATAAGTAAATGAAAAACCCGTCGTTTAATGATCACCTCTCAATACACTAAAATTAAACCACTGCCAAACGTTATAGTAGAATCATCATCGAGGAATTGAGTGAAGCGGTAATAAGAGTTGTTGGATAATTCATTATTGGTAGCGTTTCATTTGAAAATTAGCTCAGCGAATTTTGCAACAAGAAGACCAAATCTGAACCCTAAAATGCAGAGATTAATACCTAGCCATGAAAAATCAAGCAATCATAAACATCAATACGACATGAACAAAAACAAAAATGTTATATTAACACCACCCCAAATTTCGAACTATAAGAAAGACTTACCACTGATTTTTCGACCATAGTGATGAGATGATCCGAATTCCCCAAGATAAGATAAGAAAATTCCCAAAGTATAAATTCCAGGCGCCAAAATCCACAATAGAGCCAAATTAGAAAGCACGATACAGGTATTTTTCCTTAAACAACGAGGTTAGAAAATATTCAAATATAATACAAATATATCACTCACTCGAAAATTCACGACCATGCGAACATGAAAATTCATATACCGAAAAATGAACTTCACCAGATTCGAAATGAAAAGATAAACAAATCCATCCGCCTAAAATAAATATAGTAGATTATAAATTGGAACGTAAACAATCTAACCGTTGACGTTTCCGGTAATTCGCCATAATAATCAAATCATAATCGGCATCCATTTCCTGCCGTCTAACTATAATTCATCAACCTACACTATATTTATCGTCAACAACCGAACCACATCATTTCTCCATTTTTCTCATTCATCAAACCATGAATTCGACAAATATTTTCGATGAGGAGTTAGAGCTCGAATACCCAAATATTACGGAAGATCCCTTAGGTAAATTTTAATTAATTACTATTATAATAAATTTACGTTCGCATTCAAGTTATAGGAGTGACCCCAAAACCATCAAACCATACCTGACGAAACATGTTGAGATTCTTACCCAGATGAACCCCAAATCCAACCACTCTCTCACTAAACACGACAATTTGGACCACATACCTTCGTTGATCGCTATAGATTTACCATGCTACAACTAGTTGATCATTAAGTGACGATTCTATCTTGGTCACATTTGAAGTCGCCAACAATGTATAATTCTCGTTGCATGAATCTCTCAAATAATTACCCAATAACCACTCAATGGGTCAGACACCACATATGCATCTAGTAGCCTTTATCACGGTTATAATTTCAAGTGATGAAACAGTAATGGGAAATCTCCTTATCTTGCGTGAGTACCAAATCAACGTTTCGTAAAAGACAACCCATGGAACTCTGTTCCTCCCGAAAATTTAATAAATATCTAAAGAATATCTTTATAAAATGTTATTGCAACACGATTCATTCATTTATTATTTTTTTTTAAACATATATCTAGGTTACTTTGTAGAGTGTCATTGCAAAGTTGTTCATTCGTTTTATATTTTTTATGCCTAGCCAATTAGCGGGCACATATTACAATTTTAACGCTATTAATAAACCGTTAGGTACTAACGTAAACGCAATTATGAATAAATTGCACTGTTATTCTGCAGCACACCAAAGATGTTTTTTTTAACGCACCCTTACGGCACGAGAACGCCTGAAATACCAGTCTCCCTCTCTCCCAGGCGCATTACTCGTAAAACACGTCCAACGTCCCATGAACTGTAGCGCATTTAAGATCGAGTTAACGAGTTCTTCTTAAATGACGGGAGGAATTGCATTTTTTGGCGAACCATCAGCTCACCGTCCCCATCAAAAATGTCAGGAGAGATACTGAGTGAAAACATATTTTTCCATTCAGGACACACTGGAGCTATGGTTGATCTGCCCGCTCACATCGTGGAACAATGGAGGCAGGCCTGGAATCGGGTGTATCAAGAGCGATACCCTGATGTGCCTGAAGACGACCAACCAGAAGAAATATCGCCGGAGGAATTTATGAAACGATTCAGGAAGACGTCTGACGAACCCAATCCGTCCCGAGACATCCTAACGCAGGCCCAAGAGCTTCTGGAAGGCCTTCTACAGCATCAGCGCCAAGTCGAGGCAGATGTAGCACGGGCCACGGAATACCTGGCCAATGTCCAAGATGACCTGGCGGCTGGACGCTGGCTAGCAATTACCCGCCTTCTCCAAGACCAATCCGGAATCTCAAGCGACCGGTATTCGTGATCCCTGGATATTCTCCTGAAGAGGGGATCAAACGATTCCTCGCCGACGAATAATCCTCAATGACTTGAACATTTTATCGTTTGTTATAGTATTAGTGTGATAGATTTTTGGAAAATTTCTTCTGTCTCTTCTTTTTGTCATTATTGTAGGTTTCATTTTACAAATAGGTTTAAGTAAAAATACTTATTTTCGTATTAGTCTCCATCAAATTCAACCCTTACTATTTTAGAGATGGATCCCGTGAAGTTACTCCAAAATGAATTGACCCGAGCGAGACAGGCAAATAAGAATCTTCACGACCAACTCGTCCAGATGGTCCGAGAAACGCAACAAATCAAAGCGACGTGGATAAACCCCACGAGAGTCAAGCCACTATATAAAAAACTAGCTGCGGCCCAGAAGGGGTGGGCCGAAGAAAAACAGTTAGTGCAAGGCCTAAAAACTCCGACCTCATCTCTAACGCCAATCACTGTCGAGACCACCGCTCCGATAACTCCCTCAACAACTAGTCGACGACCTGGACGCAAGGAGCGGGCTAAGCGCCGAGCCGCTCGATTCTCTAATCAGTGTATTTAATGGATAAATAAACCATCATCTAGTTATATTGTAGTTCCGCATATCTCTTATTGCATGTATGTCCTCGTAAGGTTTTGAAATAACATTGTAGAAGGGTTAAATAAAAACCACCACTCATTTTGTTTTCTCAAACTAATGCCAGTAAAACAGCTAGATAGACGATAGAAATTTAAACGCAAGGGGGCCAAATGATTAAAAGCGAGCGTAGGTCTTCTATCGACAGCTCGTGAACCCGAGGATTGTCCGAGCAATTATAGTATTAGCAATAACACTCACTTTTTGCGGGCAATCCACCACTTGAACACATTACGAACGTTGCCTTGCAACGGGTGCCAAGTGGCCGCTAGAATCTTTTTGTATGGCGTTACGGGGGCAACCACGGGATAATTCAAACAAATAACGAAACCCTGTAACCCACCAATGACCTATCTCTAATCCCTTAAGTATAGTCGCTTAACAAATACAAAAAAACACCCATCGCAAACCAAAAGTGATAATATATCAAATGAGTGGATCACTATTGATAAGTTCACTTTTTTCAAATTGGTATAAGTCAAATTTTCTTTTTAAAAGAAAATTCACAAAAATGATTAATCTGTTGTTTGCAAAAGGTCATGTGATCTACAGATTTGACTCTTTTAAATGTAGGGTATATAAAAAAGGTACTCGGTTATAGGTTTGATGATAATATTTTTACATCGTTTTGCTGGGTATCTGATGGGTACAAGATATAAGAGTTTCGTGGCAACTTTCAAGAGATTCTCACCAGATGCGCGCACAAGAGATATAACAATTGGATACCCGACAAAATGACTTTGGAAATGTATTCCAATGGGCAGTTTCTAGTAAAAGGTGAGTCATATTTCCATGACTGCTAATACCCTAGAAAACCTTTGGGTTCACGAGCTTCCATATAAGGTATTCACGCTCATTTTAATTATGGGTCCCTCTGTTACTAATTTAATTGAAATAATATCGATCCTTCGATCACTTTATTTTATTTTAAAGGTGATATTTATCGAATACTTTATGTGATTGTAAAACGAACATCGATTCAAATCCCAGAACATTTTATTAATTAATATTAAAAAATTATTGGTGATTGTCGGAAGATGTGGGTCCAAATTTCTTTATCTGTCCCAGTAGGCGAGCGATCTTCTTTCTTTTTTCGCTTTGTTGGTGTGACATTTTTTGTGATTTGGTTTTGATTGTGGATCACGATTCCTTTGGGTATTAGTTGGAGTGAAACTTGAGATGAGCCAGGTGATGTTCAGATCAATGTTTGAAACTGTGCTGGGGTGATGCCCAATTTTTTCTCTGATCGTTTCCTTTAACTTTAGTTGGTAATTTTCCTCCTGTAACTTGTCGAGTTCGGCCATCATCTCCGTGTGTTGGTGTCTTAGTAATTCATTTTGTAGTTTATTTTGTCGTCTGCTCCGGCCGACGACATTTCTGGCTCTGTTTTAGGGCCTCGTTGAGATAATGAGCTACGTCTCGTCTGAATCTTTCCACGTCCTGGGTTTTATTATTGTTTGGCTGCACTAAAATAATTGAGCAAATTTTAGATTTAATCGAAACTCGTGTTTGAAATAATTTTATGGTAATGAGGTTGATGAAAATTTACTTAAGGTAAATGTATGTATTTAGACTGAATATAATTAGTTGTGAAACAATGTAAGCTTTATGAAGAATTCCGTCAATTTCGGGGAGTTTTTAGTTTAATTTATTCATTTCAGGAGTAGATTGGTCGAGTGAAAAATGTATAAGGTCCTAATAATATGTTTTTAACCGAAAATGTGATCAAAATCCGGTAATTCGCATCCCTTCCTCTTAAAATCCCAGCATTCAAACTTTTAAAAATTATCGATTAAAACAAGAAATTCCGTTCTATTTTTAGAACGGAATTTCTCAATTCCGCACACTATCTTGGGGTGAGTGATTTGAAATAAATTTCTTTGCAAAGATTATCGATTTTTTAATTTCAGGTTTTTCAAGATTTTACGAATTTTTTCCCATCTCGTTTGGAGTTTTAGTGAAAGTATACCGGATTGCGATCAAATCAGGCTGTTGATTTTTGTATCCTGTTAATAAATATGTTTTTTACTAGTTATTAATTTCTATTTATTTAATTAAACTCTTTGTATAACATAAATGGATAAAAATGAATTTTTTCTAACGGTATTTTTTACGAGAACCTGATTCTCCTGATTTTTACATAGAACTCTTTTTTTGAATAACTTGTATTGAAATATGAAAGTAAGATTTTTTTTCATTAACAATTTATACAAAAGTTTATTTGAGGAAAAACAATTCATTAATAGATTCTTTTGTTGGAGACTCCTTTCACTCCCTTCGTTCTCGTAATGTAATTGCCCGTTTGCCCTTCTTTATTTCATCATACTCCAGAGAATGAATATTAATAATAATAATTAATATTAAATAAACTTAAAAATAGAAAATAAAAATTAAAAATTAGATAGTAAAATAATTTCTTTTGAATTCCAATGCAATATGCTGAATATTAATATTGATAATAATTATTAAATAAACATAAGATTAAAATTAAAATTAAAAATTAGATAGTATAATAATTTCTTTTGAATTCTAAAGCAAACTCTCTTTCCTCGTAAACTTGAAAATCACCTACAATAGAAGAGCAAATTATCTAATGACCGACTTTATTTTCATTGCATGAAAAATAATTGGCATGATCTTTATTCTTTCTGATTTTTTCAAGTCTTTTTATTCTTCGAACATTTATTATAGTTAATCCTTTCCCATGATCACCCACGCTTCACTGAGGGTCTGGCGTTGGGATTCTTGAAGTGGAGATTTGACCCGGTGAACTACCATTTACTACCGGTACCTCCCACACCGAACTTGTATTGAAATATGAAAGTAAGATTTTTTTTCATTAACAATTTATACAAAAGTTTATTTGAGGAAAAACAATTCATTAATAGATTCTTTTGTTGGAGACTCCTTTCACTCCCTTCGTTCTCGTAATGTAATTGCCCGTTTGCCCTTCTTTATTTCATCATACTCCAGAGAATGAATATTAATAATAATAATTAATATTAAATAAACTTAAAAATAGAAAATAAAAATTAAAAATTAGATAGTAAAATAATTTCTTTTGAATTCCAATGCAATATGCTGAATATTAATATTGATAATAATTATTAAATAAACATAAGATTAAAATTAAAATTAAAAATTAGATAGTATAATAATTTCTTTTGAATTCTAAAGCAAACTCTCTTTCCTCGTAAACTTGAAAATCACCTACAATAGAAGAGCAAATTATCTAATGACCGACTTTATTTTCATTGCATGAAAAATAATTGGCATGATCTTTATTCTTTCTGATTTTTTCAAGTCTTTTTATTCTTCGAACATTTATTATAGTTAATCCTTTCCCATGATCACCCACGCTTCACTGAGGGTCTGGCGTTGGGATTCTTGAAGTGGAGATTTGACCCGGTGAACTACCATTTACTACCGGTACCTCCCACACCGAAGTACTAGCTTTAAACTAGTTGGTGAAATTTTTTATTTTATTTTCTTTTATGTATACGGTTGATGATTCAATAGTTAAAAATCTATATATGATAACAATTAACAATAATAATACTAATGTAATCAGAAATTTATATACAATAATAATCAAAAACGATAATTAAAATAATGAATAAATGGTCAATAGTGATATTGGGTGAGTTGATGATTTTACATTGTTGGTCATAATAGGGATTGAATCATGAGGCATCTCGTATAGGTCAAATACCATGGAAGCGAAGCTTCCTTGGGACTTGGTCGATACAAGGAAAAATCATTCTGACTTGTCTTTCATTAACATTATTTTTCGGTTAATAAACTGACGAAAATTCAAAAATTAAAAATAATCAAATCATATTATTTGAACATTAAATATTTTAGTATACATAACCGATACATTTATAGGCCTAAACATTACAGGTGATAACCTAAATAGAGTTTCCTATAGTATAAAAATTCAATCCCTTCAGATATTATAGCACTTATTCTAAGATCTTTCATAAAAATAAAGTAAAAGTAGAATAATAATAATATAAAAATAATTGGACTTTCCCTTACTTCTATATGATTCTTTGAAGTTCAATAAAATGTTGTTGAAAAATAGCATTAAATTATGTCGATCTGGCATCGACTTATATAGGAGGGCTTTACACGCATATTTTTTGATGCGATAAAACAAAACACCTACACGTTTTACCATATTTCATCACTTTTCCCCTAGTTGTCAGATTTTCATGATTCTTTTTTGTTAAAGTTTCTAATTACATTTTAAACTTAATCCTCATAGGTTTCGATGAATTTGGAATTTATTTAATGTTTTTCTATTTTTAAATGTTTTTATTTATTTTTTACATATTTTTTGTATTTTTCTACTCTTTTTCTACCTTTTGTATAATTTAATGCTTAGTAGAATATTTTTTATGATTTTTCGTCCATTTGCTTTTATGCGCACCCTGATTTTATCGGATGTCATGCCAGATAAACAACAATTTAAAATCTTAGTTTTTGCCCAACAGTTTCATGGTACTTATCATTATCATGGGTAGTGTTTCGATAGTAAATGAGTTATAAATTATCTTGATTGAGAAAATTTATAAATTTGTTTTAATTAATAATTCGCGCACTAATAAAAATATTTTAAAAATTGGCGTGAACTGTCCTAAAAATAACTACCGGATTTTCTCGTAAGTAAGACCACCCTATAACATGAATTTTTGTACATAAATTTATTTGCTAAAAGTTATAAAATAAATACAATCATGCACATCATATTATAATCTTCTGGTGCCACAGTAGAATGAACCTCGGTTTTCTCACTTTTCAATGAGATGGTTCGTGTCTGCATCATATCGATGTAAACAAGTGTTTCATTTATATCGTAAATATCATCAGCACTGGTAATTTGATCAATTTTCAAGGTTAAGTGATCTAAATAATCTTGAGCGGTGGGTTTGATTTCCAATGAATCACTGCTATCTTCTTGACTTATATTCGTGATTTCTCTTGATGAAAATCCATTTCTTGACAAAGAAATTTGTAATCCATCCATTACTTTTAACGAAGTCTAAAATATCTAATGATTTAGCTATTTCGATATCTTTATTTTAGAGATTATTGAATGTAATTATTCTTTTATTAGTTCTCCTCTCTGTAGTAATCCAATCTTTTAGTTTCAATTCTAGAGTTGGTCAAGTCGACTTTTTTCATGATCCGAGTTTTTCCTGGTAAAGTTTATAAAACAACAGATCAATAAAACTTCTTTGTCAGCCCAATCTCTGAGCATCTTGGTAATTTTATTTAGGTTTCTTCCAGTCATAGACAAGTTTATATTATTTTCTCGGAGCATTTTAATTGCCTCTAGTTTTTTCTTTACTGGAAAAGTACGACAATGCTGCAGGTAAAAAGGATGATATTGTTAAAATTATAAAATTACTAAAGTAATTTTTTTTGAGAATTGCATATTTTTTTCGAAAGTAAGATCACTTGAAATTAAGATCATGGTCTTACTTTCGAGAAAATCCGGTAAAAAAGAATCTTCGCTGAAAAAGAGACTTCAGAGTTGTTGTCATTTGTAAAAAATTGTCTTCTATTGAGCAGTAAAGCTATCGAGTCGTTGTTACCATTTGGAAGTTCTAATCTATTTGAGAATGGATTTTCTGAACTTACTGAAGTTAAGTCCAAAAAACGAGAGAGACTCCAAATGATTGATGAATGATGGTGCAATGCACCAGGTGCATGTGTATTTTTAATTCTAGCGCGACTAAATACCTACTTTAATTATAATAAAATTTAGCATATAAGCCACCGCTTATGTAAACATAAAGTTATTTTTTCAACTTAAACATGTAATGTGGATAGAGCTTCTGATTTCTCAACCTTCTTCGTTTATCGAGAAACGAGAAATTCGAGAATTTTCTTTTAATATTTTTCGAGAATTCTCGAGAAATTTAAAAATAAAAATTCTTTCATTAATTTTAAGAAAAAATTATATTTTCAAAAAATATTTGAATTTAAGGAACATTTGGAATAAAGAAAATAACAACAACATTCAATTCTTAATAATAATAACAGTCAATTCAAATATATTATCAGTAGGTAGTTAGGAGCACTCTGCTATACAAAAAATTGCATAATAAAATAGGAGGGGGTTTATTTACAGATTAATTTCGGATTATCTTGATTACATAATGATGTAATCAACTTAATTAATTTTGTGTGTATTTTTTTTTTCAAAATTTTTTTTTGTGTGTATTTTTTAGTAAAATTTCTAATTAATTTTTTTTAGTAAAATTTCTAATTAAAATTTTTTCAGTTTAATTTTATCAATGTAGTTTTTATATATGATTTTAAAAATATGATTTTTATATATAAGTTTAATTTAAAATATATACGATTTCTAAGTAGAATTTTTAGTATAATTTTATCGATGAAATTTTGCAGTTGTGTAGTTTTTCAAAATTTAAAATGTAATTTTAAGATTAAATGTTAAGTGTATTTTAAGATTATAATGTGTATTTTAAAATTTAATTTTTTTAAGCATTACATATTTTTAATTAAAGTATTTTATAGGAAAGTTTTAGTTTGATTTTTCAATTAATTTTTAATAAAATTTTTAACAAATTATTAATTATTAAATTTTTATGATAAAATATGTAATGTTTTAAATGATTTAAAATTTTATACATAAAACTATTATAATTGAATGAAAAATGATATTGTTAACATAAAATAGTAATAATAATAATAACAATAATAATAATAATATTAATTCCACCAATTAAAATATTTATAAAAAACTATAAAAACTATAAACACATAAAATATACTCGTAAAAGATCGAAATCTTTATAAAAAACTATAAACACATAAAATAAACCCACAAAGTATGTAATAAAAATTAATCAACAAATAAAAACAAACAAATTTATACTAAAATGTTTATTTAATAAAAATCTTCATCTTCTTCATCATCGTCAGTGAACTGCACATCGTCTATATCTATTAGTTCTTCCTCAAAGTTAGGTTGCTGAATTTCATCTGTTGTAATTTCGTCACCTGATTCAATTTCTCCAATAATTTCATCATCAACGACAATTTCTTCATCAACGTCAATTTCTCCAGATATATTTATATGCCCGTATGCTAAACTTTTATTTTTACCCACTCAAACCCTTTTATCATCACATCTATTTGTAAGTGCTACTTTACTATTTTTAAAACTATAAAGTTGACGATTTTTTGATCCTATTCTAAATTGTGGTACCGAAAAGACTGAGTTTTTCTCATAACACTCTTTATAAGTTTTATGTGTTAGATCGGTATCCTTTAACAATATACCCTTAGCTTTTAGACAAGAAGATTTACCTAACAAACTGTAACATTTTGGTCGAAGGAAAACCCATTCGTCATAACCTTCTCCCTTACTTTCGTCCTTAAATTTTCCAATGACCGAATCAAGTTTTTTAGAATAAAGTGGATGAGTTGAAGGGTAATTAGATGTATCCAAAAGATAATCCTTAACCATTTCAGACAAAAGAACATCTAGTTTACAATTTTTAATCTCCAAGAAGAAAGAGTCTGTATCTCCAGCAACTATATTGATCTCACAATTAAATTGTTGTCGATATTTTTCCAAGTCTTTATACTGAAGCTCATACATTCTAAGTTTCGACAAGTCAAGCACTGATTGTCCTATATAGCTTGGTCGATCTAAACATATCGAATCAGGATTTAACAACGCAGCTATAAGATCATTGTCAATTTTTATTGATTTTTTAAAGGTAGGTTTCGAAGTATAAGTCACAAGTTTTTTATCTGTTGTGCAAAGACGCAAATTCATTCTCTTTTTCAGGTTTTCAACAGTTTTTCCATATAAACTGTTATTTAACAACTTATAATAATTTTTATCTAGTGTATTTGTACTTTTAGCTCGAAGTTCAGTGTTTATGTCGATGTACTTTTTAAAAATATTAGACTGTTTGTATCTTACTCCTCGATTAACATGTGTCACTTTAACACCAAGAGAAATGTATAATTTTAATAATCGCCAATGAATTACATAGTTATATTTAGGATAATGAGTCAGCAACAATTTTTCAACCTTTGAACCCTCAGGTTTCATTTTCTCAGCTGCAATTGGAAAATCATCTAACTTAACATGAAGGTCCGAAGGAATCTCAAGATCAACTTCAAGAGTATACCCATATGACAAAGGTTCAAGATCCAAAGTCAAACAATCATATAATATTGTATCAAATCCATCAAATATCCAATTAAATTCACCACAAGGTAATGGTTGACGTAAAGCCCAACCATATAAATTATTAATATCAATAAAAAGTAAATCTGTGTTTTCGTCGGTTTTAACATAGTGTTTATTAACAAAAGTAAGACTATCTCTAATACCTCCCTCATAATAGCTAAACATTTCATTTTCTGTAATTAATTCTATAGGTTCATCCAATGACATTAAAGCAGAAGACCATGACATTCCAGGAATTCCAAAATAATTTAAAGGTTCTAATCTATTATGTGCTATCGATTTCGCTCGAAATTGTTGAAAAAAGTCTGCCAAAAGAAAACAATCTAGTTTCAGGTAAACTTTCATATAATCAAGTAAAGTCCTACAATTAGTTTCATCCCAAATAAGCAGAGCTTTTTTATATTCAGCCTCAGTGACACCTTTCCAAATTGGGGGTAATTCATAAGTATCATGAAGAACATCTAAACTAGTTGCAAAATTATATGGAAAGATCCCCTTTTCATCAACTATAGTCCCTGTAAAAACTGATCGAGTCAAAGGTAAAGTTGTCAGAGTTTTAACCGCTTTTGCTAAAGAATCATTTACAAATTGATAAGAATCAATAAATCTCACACTAATTTTTCCCAAGTGAGCAATTAAAGAAATAAATTTTTCAGATGTTAATGGAATACATCCTAAAGCCCAATTTTTAAATTTACTCAATCCATATTTTAATATATGATGCATATCATATCCCTTTAAGTTATGGAAAATAATTGGTAAAACTTTATTTATTTTTCTATTAATATTACAGTCATTGCAAGAAGCACCCAAGTATTCCCCAGTAAAATGATCATGATCTCTCACTGGATTCACAATATCTTTCAAACAAAGATAGCATTTTATACATGTATCAAATTGAAACTGTTGTAAGTTTGTTAAATCTTTAATTGTTTGATTTCCCATTTTATAATAATATGGTAATACTGTATATTTTGCTATTTTTTAAACTGTTTTTAAAAATTGTTCCACACAATCTTCACCTATAAATTCTTTGTATATTGTACTCCCATCAAAATTATTTATTAACAAAAGTCCTGCCGAAATGGGTAAATGTATTTGACGGTGTACATCGTCCTTTGGCAAAACAGATTCGAAATCTGCATACATATGGTGGGGTTACAGTTTTCGACCAATCAGTGAATTTAATAAACTTATTTTCCGGGAAAGTATATAAAGTTGTCCCTAACTGATTTCTGATACATAACATCTCATGTTTATCCAATGCTTTCTTATATCTAAATCCGTTCAGACATCTATGACACCATAATGATTGAATTCTTTCTGTTGTTTTATTTTTACAATTCAATAACCTATTGAGTGATGTAATCCCAACATAATGATATTGTTCTCCTTTATTTAATAGCAATAAATTAATAATTATTCCTTCTGAAACTTTGGACCTATGAATTATGTTTAGAAATGGATGTTTTAAAACAAAGTCATCATGTTCGGGTTTAGCTGTTTCATCATAACTAAATATATTAATTATTAGTCCTTCGTTATTTGTCTCAAATTTTCGAATACCATTTAATTTCATGGGCATATCATTTGGGTCATAATTTAATTCATTTAGATATTTAGTGTAACTATAAATATTATTTCTATTACTACTAACAATCTCATCTTTTTTAAGTATCGATAATATGCTATAGATAAAACATAAACTATCACTATTTTTTACATTTGTTATACAGTTTTTGTTAGCCAATTGTTTTGGTGTTTTTATATAACTTCTACCACTTAACCTACTGATGCTACTTATTTTTGTTAATATAAAGTAAATTTCAGTTATTTTTCTAATAACCCAACTACTCCCTAACTCTGTTATTGAAGATATCTTTTCATTTATCTTATGTATACCATCGTCAAAGAATGATTGGGTAAGTGGTCTTGCACTGTTGCTAATATTATTTAATTTTATTTCTCCAAATTGAATTTTTACTTATCTAAATTCTTCTATTATCTCTCTTAATTTGTTTATTATCTCTATAGGAAAAACAATTTCTTTAATGTTCAAGTTGGTCGTATCTACACTAATTATTTTATGTGTACCTCGTAAGTCACTTTGGATTATAGGCAAATTTCATCCTATTTGTATATTGTTATTTTGCCCCAATTGTACCTCTTCCATCTCTCCATCCCATGAATCCATCGATCCGATATCTTCAATCTCTTCAACTGCTCTAACCCATGAATCCGTCGATCCGTTATCTTCGTCCGCTTCATTATCTTCGTCCGCTTCAACAATTTCGTCTGATTCCATTGTTTCATTCACCATTCCAATATCATCATTTAAATATTCCAAAATACTATTTATAGAATCTGTTGTATGTTCACTAATGGGTTCACTTATAATGGTAATTTGGATGCTGCTTAATTTAATTGCTCCTGGTTTTTAAATAATTTAATTTTTTTAACATTAAACTGTAGCAAATGATTTTTATGATGGTCATAAAAGTCTAAATAGGGAATGGGTTGGGAAGTTATGCATACGGGACATATAAAATAAATTGTATTATGGTATTTTTTACCATAATACTCTTCCATTTTTTGTGACATTTTATTTTATTATGCACAGTTAATTGGCAATAATTGGGATATAATTTACCTAGTAATAAAATAAAAATTAATTAAATTATTAAAATAAATGTGAAAGTATGCAACCAATAAAAATCGCTTATTTACTATAAATAAAAATATTTTTGATGAAAAAGTAAGAATGTCAAAAGTATATGAAATACTCCTAGAAGAAAACAGTACAGCTGTTATTGGGATGACATTTAAGCCTCCTGTTCAATACCTTCAATACAGTATGAACTATTTAAATTTCCCTATTACATATACATTCAAAGTAATGTTTATTTTAATTTAATTTGATTAATTATTTTTTAGGAATCAGTTAATTTAAAAGCTTATGATTACAATATTATGATTGGAAATATTGAAGAGGAAGATCGAAAAAATATTTCAGATATACTCCATTTGTTGAATAACGAAATGGTTTTTAATAAAAATTTTTCATTTATTAATTGTGAAAGTCAATTGAAGGATCAAGTACAAGATAATAAAAAATATAAAATTCGGATAATTATTAAAGTAGTCAAGATTAACAATTCTATTATCAAACCTATTTGGAAAATCCTAAATGTTGTTGAATAAATTTTTTATCTTTTGTAAAGTTGAGTTTTGTTGATTTTTATAATTTGTAACTAATAGTAAACATGTCATTTAAAAAAAGTTTACCTCGAGTATCTATTATTTTAATAAAAAATTTTTGAGCGGGGATAATTATTGACAAATTATATTCAAAAACTTGTTCTCTTATATAATATAGTGGTCAGTTTTTAAATAAAAAAATCACGAGGTCTGCCCTTATTTTCGATCAATAATAATAATAAAGGGGCATCAGTCCTTCATTATTGCTAAAAAATTCATGTTTTTAAATAAAAAAAACAAGGGGTCTGCCCTTATTTTTGATCAATAATAATAAAGGGGCATCAGTCCTTCATTATTGCTAAAAAATTCATGTTTTTAAATAAAAAAACAAGGGGTCTGCCCTTATTTTTGATTAATAATAATAAAGGGGCATCAGTCCTTCATTATTGCTAAAAATACATGTTTTAAAATAAAAAAAAATCAAGGGGTCTGCCCTTATTTTTGATCAATAATAATGGGCATCAGTTGTTCATTATGATTAAATATATAACATGAAAAAAATATATAATAAAATCCAATAAAAAACTTACATTTTCCAACATTAATTGCATTATTCCCTTCAGAATCAGAGAATGGCAAACTTCTATCTAAAGAAATATTAAATCAATTTATAATTTAATAAATTATTACTTGATTCGATATTTGTTAGTATTGGTTGATAACCTATTAATAAATTAAAATGAATTTAAAATAAATTCTAATCTTACTTAAATTTTGATATCTTGGATCATTTTGGATGAATTGTGGGTAACCTAATAATAAATTAAAATGAATTTAATATAAATACTAATTTTACTTAAATTTTGATATCCACCTATGAATTGTGGATAATTTGTGTAACCAAAACATCAAATTTAATAAAATTATAAAAAAATAAAATCTTACTAAAATTTTGATAATTATTTCTTCCATTTGCAATTTGAGGATAATTTTGTTGATAATATCCATTATTTTGTGGAATTAATAAATTATCTAAAATATATAAGGTAAATTTGTAATAAAATATAAAATTTAAATTACTTGATACATATTCGTTACTATAGTTATTAAAGTTGTTCATTTTCTAAATACAATAATATTAAAAAAAAATTTAAAAGAAAATTAAACTTACAAATTAAACTGGTTTGTAAATTATGACAAATTATAAAAATGTTTTTCTATTTATTCAAATGTGTGTGTGTATTTTTGTGACCAATCAAAATCAACACATCTGCACTTGTATTAATCAACACACATTACCAATCTACACAAAATCATATTAGGTAATAAACACAATGATACAAAAATTTATTTAGATAACATTGATTTTAACCAAGCTAAACAATGTTGGCCACAAGTTTTGGTCAATGGATTCTGATAACGAATTCGATTATATTCAATTGGAATCAACATTGATTCTAGTTTTGATATCAATAAAAGGGGATAATAGAATCAAAAGATATATTTGTAATGTCATCTGCAAGTGTTATTTTGACCAATTCATTGTCTTGAATTATCAATTCTTTAAAAGGAGAAGGATTAAATGACAACAAATGACCTTGTAATTCTGATAAAGTGTTTATGAATAAATTATCTTCAAAATATTTTTCAAATTTCGATTTTTCTTCGTAACTTATAATAATCCCAAATTGTTCCATAACACCATCATCAGTAAATTTTGGTAATTTTATTCGACAATGATCCACTTCACAAATGATTGATGTAGATTTTAGTCTAAAACTAAACGCATGTTGAATATCGGGGAATGTTACTTTAAATGGAACATGCGGACAGATAATAACCAAATTCTCATATTTTTCAATAAATATGTCAACATGTGGAGTATATTTTGGATTTATTAATTCATAAGTATGATTTTGATTATTTATTTTCAAATACTTTATTTCACTACCACTCTTTACAGATTCATAACGTATACAAGAATTACTATAATACGGAAAAGGATTATACACAAAAGTGAAATCAATCAATGCAACTTCTCATTCACCATCCAAGTAGACAGAATTTACTTGTACATTAAAATTACTAGCTTCGTTATTAGGATAAATAAGTGGACAACTATTACTAGGTAAAATCATATAAAACTGGTTTTCTTTCATAATATTTATTTAATCAATTGAGATAAGGATATCCAAGTGGGAGTTTCGTATCCATGCCACTTGACGTAGTATTGTTTATATTTACCAACATTTTTGGTTTTTAAAATCTTTTGAATTCTAAATATTGTTGGGATTGGAATGACTTGGAGTTCTTGTTCGTAGAATTTTCCACTAATTTCTTTATTCTCATGATCTGCTATTAAATACATTACTGGATTCTGTTTTGTATCTATTTTCTTTATTACATATACTTCATCGCTCCAATTGTTGTCAAAATTCTTGATGAACGGAGAAGTACTGATTTTACTAATTCTTACATGATCCCCAACCCTGTATTTTGGCTTATCGATTTTTTCTTTCTTTAATGTTTGGTTTCTGTTGGTGTCTGTAATGTCAACAGGTCTGAGACCATTTATTCCTTTATGTGGCAAATGAATGTAACTAAAAATAATTTTCGGTAAAACATGTATCCAAGTTTTATTACCCTGATGCACAAAGTATTTTTTCAATCTTTCTCTCAAAGTTCGATTAAATCTTTCAAGATAACAAGCTTTGAATTGCGAGAATATAGAGTAATGATTGGCTTTGATAACTTCTTTTACTTTGCTATTATAAAATTCTTTACCTAAAATACATTAAAATAAATAATTAATTAAATTTATTACCCAAATCAGTCTGTAGATTGTGAGGTTGTCCGTCTTTAAATAATTTTTTAATTGCAATGGACATTTCATTAGCTGATTTAGTTTTTGTTGGAATAGCACGGGAATATCTACTGAAAACATCAATACATGTTAAAATATATTTGCACCCCGTGTTGATTCTCGAATAAGGTATCATTTCCATCAAATCCATTTGCCACAAATCATTGATTCCTCTTGTTTTGTATGGTCTGGTTGGGAATCTTTTCAACATTGGTTTATTTAAACCATATGCTAGTTGGTCTGATAACCATTTTTGAGTCTCTTTTTTAGAATTAATCACTCTTTTTGTTAATTTTTCTACACCACCAAAACCATCTGGATCTTTTGGATTTGTCCAGATTGTTTTGAGTGGATTTTTGGTTAATTGTTCCTTCATTATTACAACAAGATGTTAAAATATGTACAACTTTATCTGGTTTAGAGTATTATAAACCCATTAAGATCTTAGGGATGAAATTGCACTAATTGCGGATAAAACTATAGGAATTAATGTACCCAAGAACCCACCCTTTTATTTATACATTATTCTTTTCATTAAACGTCTATTTTTAGTGTTTACCAATGATAAAAGGGATCTCTTATGTCTTTGTAATACCACTCTTTTAGCTTTACTAATATTAACATTACCCCGAACTATATTTACAATAACTTCAAGCAAATCGTCATTAACAAATGAAGGGAAAGCTTGTAAAATTGCTATTCTTTTATTATTTTGTGCCTTTACCAATGCATTGAAATATGGTAGACTACGTTCAAATTTCATGTTTACTAATTACAATTAATTATTATTGTTTATAATTTGATCCACTTCTTTTTTAAAATCTTCTTTTTTAGATTCTTCTTTACTTTTGATTTGGTTTTACGAATAACTTTTTTGGGTTGAATTTCGTTTTTGATAAGTACTTTTTTAAATGACATGATTGATAATCATTTATTTGTTTTCAATTTTGTTTATAAATCGTAATCCCTTTTTCATTAAAAATATCTGTTCGGATACGTAAATCGTCACTACATTGTTGTGTAAAGTCAAAGAATAAATATCCATGGGGAACGCTTGTAGCATCTTGGAATGATTCAATTAAAAATTTTCTATTGTTTGGATAAGCTTGCCTGGCTAAGAAATCGATAATGGTTTGATCGCGAGGATTTTTGAAAATAACTAGGTATTGAACATTTAAATTACGAGTTCGATGACTTCCTCCTTGATGAAATACATTTTGAGTTATGAAAATAACAGTAACTCCACAATGTCTACTGATTTTTGTGAACAGATTATTGAAATCTTTTTCCTTATTTGCTTCTTGATACAAATCATCTATAATTATTACATCGCCTCGACGTAACCTAGACGACCAGTTTTTATCAAATCCCTTAACTATTGTCATTTTCAATTTACAAAACTGATTTTGTGTCAATCCATGTTCTTCGTCTGCACCCCTATGCCAATATATTTTATTGAATTTTGATTTGAACATGTTTGACTGCAATAAATTACATACAAATAAAGTTTTTCCGCTCCCAATAGGCCCTACAATTTGATATACTGATTCATTTATTTTGATATCAGAAAATGATTAGTAATATTAATTAAAGAGGAAAATGTGAAGTAACTGGAATGAAGTTCCCGACTGGAAAACCTCAACATGTAGTGGATAGAAGTGGAAAATATCCAATCTTATTCTTCAAGAGCGGGAAATGCAGAGTAATGGGTTGTAAAAGACCATTACAGGAAGGAGATCTCAAATATCAGATTCAAGATTTACAAATTCAATCATTATCTTTGAATATTGACATGTGTTGTCGAATCAACTTGTATGATTTGTCCACGAAAACAGAAAACATTTAAGAACCGGAACTGTTTCCTGCATTAAGACTTGTCAAGTATAATCCACTGTGTGTGAATGTATTTGCAAGCGGAAAAGTTGTTGTCATGGAGATAAAAACACTGCAATACAACAGTCTAGTACAAGAAATATTTAATTTTATAAAATCAAAAATTAATAATCTTAATACCGACGAAGAAATACTAGATTATTTATTAAGCACTGATTGTGTTTAAATAGATTCAATTCTGTCGATTGTAAAAATTAAAAATGATCGTAGAGCAAGAAGCAAACGTATTCGAAACAATTCTGATGAAGATGGAAGAACTGTTTCCGAATATGAAAAACAAACTTTCCTATTGTGCTCCTGAATACTTGGCGACACGGATCTATCAAATGACAGGAATCAACATTGAAGAAATTGTACGTATGCACTATGAATCAGTTCAAGGATCTGGTTTGAAATGTTTTGAAGACTGCATTGTTTGTGCAGATCCCTCAATGTTGACTTGTCTATTTAGATGCAGATGCTGCAGAGACTACAAGAAGAAGGAAGTGGTACATATTTTGTTGGCTGAGCTAAGATGAGCTTATTATAAGCAGATTTGTGATGATGTAAATAAATTTTGATCTTTAACGAGTTTATTTTATGTGTTTATAGTTTTATAGTTTTTTATAAAGATTTTAATTGGTGTAACTATTATTATTATTATTATTATTATTATTATTATTATTATTATTATTATTATTATTATTATTATTACTATTATTATTATTATTATTATTATTATTATTATTATTATTATTATTATTATTATTATTATTATTATTATTATTATTATTATTATTATTATTATTATTATTATTATTATTATTTTGATAACGCTAAATTTCTTTGATCGTAATCAAAATGTTTAAAAATTTCATTGTAAAAATTATCCTAAAAATTTTATCTTAAAAAATCGTATATAAAAAATTCATCGATAAAATTATACTGAAAACAAGCTAAACCTTGTATAAAAAATTTCAATATTTAATTATATTAAAAATTTATTACTTTGAAAAATTATATTTTAAATTAAAAATTATACTAAAAATTTCATCTTAAAAAATCATTTATAAAAAATTCGGCGATAAAATTCTACTTAGAAATCGTATGTATTTTAAACTTATATTAAAAACTCATATTTTTAAAATCATATATAAAAACTATATTGATAAAATTAAACTGAAAAAATTTTAATTAGAAATTTTACTAAAAAAATTTAATTAGAAATACTTAAAAAATTTTATTTTAAAAATTGAAAATAAATTCGAAAATAAATTAGAAATTTTACTAAAAAATACACATAAAAAAATTTCGAAAAAAAAATACACACAAAATATACACAAAAATACACATCCGAAATTAATCTGTAAATAAACCCCCCCCTCCCCCTATTTTATTATGCATTTTTTTGTATAGCAGAGTGCTCCTAACTACCTACTATTATCAAAAAATCAAAAATCATAAATACAAAAAAATTATAGAAATCAATTCAATTTAATTTCCTTGGTTTATCCTTCTAAATATTTTTTAAAACAACTTTAAAAATTTATTTTGCATTTAAAAGTAACTTCAAAAAACATAGTGTGCCTAATGAAGAATCCGAAAGGCTACTTCTTTTTTTAGTTGTGAAATAATTTTGTATTGAAGTTGGTTTGATTGTTATTAAAGCATCCAAAGAGGAGTTTTAAATTTTCGGTTCTATTGCCAGATTTCTCAAAAACATGACTCAGTTTATATGCAAGGTTATAGGATAATGTATTTGGTGGGGATGTCGGTGAAATGAGAAATTAACTATTATTTATATGACTCCAAAATGTTTTGTTGGTTAACAGCAATATTGAATGTTACACAACTTTTATTGATCAGAACAATTGATTACAATTTATAGCAAAAATAATTCGATATCACAACAATAACTTTAAGCGCTTATTACAACCCTTCGGTAAAAATAGTACGTCCTCAATAAACTTGGAATGTATAACCACTTGGTTACTACTGCTGGTTGCTACAATCGTTATAATTGCTTTGATTGCTTTCTTTTCCAAATTTTAAAATAGTCGAACAAGACACATATAACTTTAATAACTGCTTTAAATAGCTTTTCAATCTTACAATGTTTTCTCCAATAATTTTGTATTAAAATTTATCCACATCCTTGCCCTTAACGTCTTTTCTTTTTTTCAACTTTTTAAAATCTCCCTTTAAAATCTATTTTTAAACTCAACTTCAATTCAAGTTAGCATTCTAAAATGTTCCAGTAAATGGATCACTTCTTGTTGCCAAAGCAAAGCAATTTTCCGAAAGTCTTGGTATAAAAGAATTTAAAGGAACTGATGGACACAGAGTTTATATTGCTATTGGATATTATTATTAAACAAATTATTAAGAAAGACGCGTATGAACTGCAATTGCTTTAAGTGATTCCGAACATCACGGAAAACCAATTTTATCGCTCATGAATACGAACTTTAACTAAACTATGGAGGGTTCTCAATTAGAATTAAATTAGCAAATAGCTATCAACCTGGTCATGGTTATTGCATAGAAATAAAAAATACCTTATTTTAACGAAACAACTATTTAACTAAGTGTTTTTTGGTCTCTTTTACCTCATTATATTGAGGTTTGACTGTATTTTGATATGTGCAACAGTATTAACCCACCAGTAACTGAAACTGAACAGCTCCACATGTGACCTCATTAAGGAAATGTATACCGACTATTACTCTATATACGAATGCTAGTATAAAAAAACTCAGCAAATTAAAGAAATAATGTGGTTAAGCAGGGGTGCCCAATGTCCATGACTCTCTTTAGCCTATCCATCGACTACATTTTATAAAATATACTGCTAGACCACCCACTAATTATAAATAACCACAATATAAGTATCATGGCATACGCAGATGACATAGATTTAATCTCAAAAACCAGAACCAAAATGAGAGAAATGATCAAAGATATAGCAAAATACACGGAAATGGCCAACCTTAAATTTAGACCCAATAAAAGTGGATATTTTCAACTAAAACGCAACCATACTGACACCTCACTTAAGTTATATGACGAAAATATCCGATCATAGGAGAAAATAATATCTATAAATACTTAGGGGGTAGACTTTGACCAAAAGGGCAAGCACAGCATAGATGACACCCTTGAACTAGCTATTGAAGACACTGAAAAACTTTTTAAATCTGACCTGCACCCGGTGCAAAAGATTCAGGCATATAAGACCCACTTCCACTCTAGCCTAGTGTTTATCTTTAGGAACTGCCATATTAATCATATGATACTGGATAGTAATAGGAATAAGGTAGTACAACATAGAGAAAAACAACTGGGCTATGATCAAAAAATAAAACATAAATTTAAAGATTCCCTACAAGATATACACCAAAAGGTGAATATTTTACTCAAAGTATTGCCCACCTAATTAAAATTCTTAACTCTAGAGATATAAAAATGAGAGAATTTATAGTTAAGGAATTAATTCAATTACCCAAGGTAGATTCCCCAAACCAAACCGCAGACATTAATCTATCCCTCAAATGGTTAAATGCGGAGATTAAGGGGGAAAAATATATACCAAAAACAATTTTCTCAAAATTTTGTACCTCCGTACGCAGACTTAATTAGAAATTTAATATTATTATAAAAATAACATTAGTTAAGGAGCGCTTTGAGCTAGACATCAGGGGAAAGAACTTTGGGACCTAAATTACAACACACATAGGGTTAAGGAAAATATTAACACCAACTGTAGACTTTGCAATAAGGAACCAGAGACCCAGAAGCATATTTTTAACCATTGCACCCAATCCAGCAATGCTAGGAGAAATAAACATAACAACGTTATGGAAGAAGCTGGAGAATACCTAATATCTGAGGGGTTTCAAGTGGACATAGAAAGATCCCTTCCCGGCATTGAAACGCGACTTAGACCTGATCTAATTATAAAATCGAAACGTAATAATTACATTCACATTTTAGATATCAAGGTTCCATACGACCACCTAGAAAGCTTCCAAAACGCCAGAGAGGATAACTATAAAAAATATAAGGACTTAGCCCTCGAAACAGGTAAACAAAATAATTGTAAGACGACCATTTACTCACTCGTAGTAGGGAAACTAGGGTCTTGGGTCAGGGGAAATGATAGAATCCTTACAAAAATAGGACTCAATTCTACAGAAGCCAAAAAACTGTCGAAAATATGTATGACTACTGCACTCATATCCAGCTATAGAATATATATGGACCATGTTACCAATAGGGAAAAAAAAATAGGTACATAAAATTGATGTTACTGGCACTGAGTGCCTAGTACCACAAAAAACTGAATAGCGAGATATCATAATAATAATAATAATAATAATAATAATAATAATAATAATAATAATAATAATAATAATAATAATAATAATAATAATAATAATAATAATAATAATAATAATAATAATAATAATAATAATAATAATAATAATAATAATAATAATAATAATAATAATAATAATAATAATAATAATAATAATAATAATAATAATAATAATAATAATAAAGTGGATATCTCGCTACCAGTAAGAACAACTAAAAATTGTACCGGCATGTCACTAGTGGCATAATATGCTTACTAGTGCATCTCTAGATGAATGAAGCGAATAGACGATACTTGGGGTATGGAATACTTTCAAGTACATCAATAAATAAATTATAAAATCGCAAAAATATACAACATGTCATCAGGGGTATTGAATACTTCCTGATGCACCAACAACATATATTTGGTGATATAGAACCCAAGTTCCCAGTGAAATAATGGCAATGAAAATGCTTATTATTCACTACATAGAAGAAAATGGGATGATAACTGACCGATATCATCTCATCAGCGGACTTATCCAACTAGAGATATGTCCGTGAAGCATCGCATAATGATGCTCAACAGGTACATATATATACTTTCCTTAAAAGTGAGGGTAGGAGCATTCAATGCCTACTAGTTCACAAACTCTTACCAAATAATAAATACGGTAAGAGACCAATAGTTCCCAATAGCGCACTGGCACTGAGTTGCTACTGCCTATTCCCAGAAGACAACGGGTTGATAACCGGCCATTATCATCCTATCAAAAGACATAACCAATCAGATGTATCTCTGTGAAGCATCATCTAATGTTGCTCAGATAGGTCGGAAACTGACATGGACTGGAGGAGGGGATTGGTGGGAGTGCTGCCTGATTGAACGGAGTGTTGTGATAGCTACTGATGTTCCCCACGGGGAACACAGTACAATCAACTAAAAGTAGTAGCATAAAAAACAGCTGAAACCGCCAGGTTTCTCCTTATCCATATGGATTATGCCTACTCTTAGGAAAGGCTGGTAAAACCAAGCTTCGGGACATATTTAAGTGTTCGTTATGTTGGGATATTAAATATTCGTCGATGAATAGGTCTCTCGATCTGACTCCTCGTGTTTAATAATCAATAAGACAAAAATCCCAACAAAGAAATCTTTATTGACAAATATTCACCACGATACACAATAATTTATTTATCGTATACACCCTAAGGGTATCACGATGTAAGTTTAACTGAAATTTGATTAATTTTATCGATTTACTACTATCCACTCGTTTCCTTCGACTCGATATTTTCGCGCTCCGACCAACTGGCAACGTATTTTGTTGTCAGTTTCTTTTATAGTTTTTGGATTCCCATAAATCTGGATTACTATTGAAAAACAATTTTCCATTTCGGAAAATTTATTGCCCGTTTCACTAATGCCGGGAGCCACATTAAGCTGACGTTCAGCTCAGCGGCAGTTGATTAATGGGTTCGTCAGTAAATAATTTAATTAATTAATTAATTTGTTTTTAGGCTCCCGACCCTTCAATATACCTTATCTTAGTCTAATAGTATTTTATTCATGTTTTGTTATAACCCCAACAGTTACTTAGATTACTTTGCAGTTATAGATATTATAAAACTATTATCCAATTATGTTTATTAAAGATGTTTGAGTAAAATAAAACAAATTTGCCCGATTTTCTAAGTTTTCAAAAAAAAATCATCTGAGTAGAAATATATTTCTAAAAATTTTATAAACAGTGCCAAAGAAAATCGGTATAAATTTGCTTTGTGTTGAGCACCGATTCCAATAGATTTAGAATAATTCATTTATTCACTGTGCAAAACTATGAGTCTGGGCAACTAAACAAGCTTTATAATCGGCTTCATTTTCAGATTTTGAGGAATTCAATAAATTTGGTCGGAACTTCGGATTCAACGGAACCTGATAACTGCATCCGGACATCGAACTAAGAGATATTTTGTATATATGAAGTCTTTGGAATATCATTGAACGTTTCATCGTTGGCGACTGTGACACTGAAAGAAAATAAAATTATTACTGTAGTTTATTCAGAAAAATGTTTTATAGAATAAAAACAAAAATTTGACATTTAATGCTTCCCTGGTCACTGGGGATATTCCAGAAGAATTCAGTGAGGAAGAAGTAAAAGCAAACACTGTAATACCAACTCATTTGGAAGCAATTAATGCATTTGAGCTTATAATTACATGAAGAGAAAGCACAATTAAATTGGATATCATAAAATTTATGAGTTTAACAAACTACGCAATTTAGCTTACAAAACGCGGAAAGATAATTAACATCAAATAAAATTAATTTATGTTTATCTACCAATAAATAAGTGCAAATTTGATTTATAATTTCATTGTTTTTATAGTTTTAGTAAATTTGGTTTTATATGCCACTATTAATCAAACGTATCTTGATGTATTTTTGTTTCCAAAGTGTTCTGATGATTGAGGTTTAACTGGATATAAAAGAAGAGTGGTCACAAAATATCACAAAAAATCTTTGAATAATTGTGAAATCGTTCTTTACGTTCATTTACTTATCAAATTCCATTTCTACTTGGCCCCGTAAACATTTTTTTTTCAAGATGTAATTTCATGAATTACTCTACACTCAACAAAAAACTGAAGATCTTTGCAATAAATTTGAGTGCCAACATGATTTTAAGAGGATTAGTTAAAAATGCCACTCTGCTAATAGGGTTGCATTTAACTAATGGGATTATTGTGCGTCTTTCACTTCGAAAACTGGACTATAATATATAGCATAAATAATATTTCTATTTCTTATAAATACACATTCGGAATAAAAATCCATAAATAAAAATCGACAAGTATGAAATAAAGATAGAATTTGTCCATGCTGGAGCAGGAGCGCGATCGTGCTCCTTGGCACTCAAAGGGTTAAAAAAACAAAATATTACCCTATTACTGTTGACAATAATGAAACATTTTATATGTTACTGATTAAGTCCTAATCTAATGAGTGTAAACACTAATTAGTCAGTGTAAATTTCAGTCAATACACTGATTAATCAGTATTTACAATCACTAGGTTAAGACTTTAATTGTATAATTTACAATAATTAAAACACGTTTGAGTCTTTATAGTTGCTTTTGTACAAAAAAATAAATTTTGTATTAAAAATTTGCGATTTTTAAATGGTTCCGGAAAATTCTAAACATGTCTAAAATTATTATTAAATTGGACAAAAGTATAATACATATTTTCAAGGAATGAAACAATTGATATAGTTAATATATTGGTTTACAAATAATCAAAATCAAAAACATAAAAATAAACATAATATTTTTGGATTTGAAAAATTGATATTGTCTTAAAATGAAATTTAATGGAAACCTAATAAGCTAGAGATGTTAAAATGAGAATGGAAAACAGTTAAAGGAAACCCCATAAATTAGTATGAAAAACAAAGACACTTTTACTTTTGGAGTTCCCGTCCAGTATTAGTAAGACTTCTTTTATAAATGAATTTATATTAAAAGATTTTTTAAATAAATAAATTTTATTTTGACAATAAACAATCAATTTTTGATTTTATTGTTTTTTCCTTCATATTTTACTAGTATTTTATAAGGTTTTGTACACTCTAAGCATAGTACCTATTTTCACTATGGGATATTCAGCCCTGGAATCAACTTCATATAGAAACAAAGAATACCTTGGGGAAATATAAGTAGTGCAGCAGCAGTCCTGTCAGCTAAGATGAAGAAAACCAACTATTGAGGTTACGCTCTACCAATTTGATTCTTTTGACATGTAAATATCCTTTCGTCTATCACATGGACCACCAATAATGACTGGATTATTAATTGGTATAAAATCACACACCTCTCACAGGTAATTGTTCCAGTCTATAATAGCAGTCTTTAATCTCTAACTCGTTCTCACAAAAATCAATCGAAGTCATTTTCTTTAACCGACAGTATGTAAATAGTATAATTTTAAGGTAGGTTAATTAAGAACCTTTTAATCACGTCTAAACATTGAATGTTCATTAAACACATTCTAGGATGGTGTAATATTCAATATTACTGCAGAAACACAACACTTGGTTGCTTGTCGTGAACTAGTGCTGAAAGTGTCAGTAGATTCATATTTGTTCATAACAGTAAAATTAACATATACCATAATTTTTTATATGAAACAAAGAAAAAAATAATTTAAACTATAAATTTTATAGTATAAAAAATATTATTAAAAAATCCAATATCACCAATTAACAGTAAAATAAATCAAAAGAAAACTCAAAATAATATTTATTGAAAATCACAGTCAAAATATATTTTGCTAAAATTTTCGTCTTTTCGCTTTAATAATTTCATCGAGATCGATTTCCCGTTCCTGTATTTTGCGATCATTTTCACTGACAAAGTTCTCCCGGAACGCCGGCAAGAATTCCGCTGTTGCAGTTGATTGATTGTTGCAATGCATTTCTAAATTTTCTGATCTTTCCAATATCAATTCGTCAACAAATTCATAAAATATAACTCGGATATTTTTATAATTGATTTGCGGACTGCGAAAAGCTAGCAACATTTTCACTGGAATGTTGCTGTGAGAGAACCACAAATTATTTGATTTGATCCATAAACAGAATTGCTTGTTCAAAGGCTCATCAATTTCAAGTATAGCATTGACATTCTTCAATGATTTGTCAGAAATTCTCTTAGAATTATCTGATTGGTCAATTCCATTTTTTAAAAATAATGTCAAAAATTTCGATTTCGTTGTAAGAGAAATTCCGACTAATCCTTTGTTATGACATTTTCCACACTGTTTTTCGTATTTCAACTTATCATTTAATAGCACAGGAAAATTCAGAGTCATTAGAGATTCGGCCACATGATTATCAGATAATACTTTATTAAATGCTAATTTACAATGTTCACACGAGAAAGACAATTTATAGGACAAATAAAAATCTTTTGACAGTCCCATTTTTAAAACTATGCTGTTAAAATAATTTTTGAAAAAATAATCTTCTTTCTTACGGCAAAATGCAATGAAATCACGAAAAGAGTTAACAGCATTTCGAAATGGAATTATTGAATAGAATTGCTTGTGATATTCATTAAATGTTTGATATATTTCATAGGCATTAGGAATGATTGAATTATTAAAAAATGATGGAATAAACAATATCAAACTGATATTTATTTTTGTGTAAATCTGACCGCAAACATATGATGACCCATTGTGAAGAAAACAAAACATTTCTTGATTATTATTAATTTCATAAAAATTAAAATTAGGACAGGATTTATCTTTGCAAAATTTATATTCTCTAATATCTTCGAAGCTCGATAAAGGTTTAATACATAATTCACAGTAAATTACTTCTTTAGCCATATTAATAATAATATATACAAGAAAATTTTGAAAATTAGTAAATTTCAAACTAATAATTAATTCAAAAATTGCAACTTTACGAACTAATTATTTAAACGAATTAATATATCCTTTAAATCAAAAATTTTGATGAAAATTTATAGTTTAATAAATAGAATATTAATTTTAAAATCTATATGAATTTTATTGGGATTTTTAAAATTTAGGTATAATTTTATTTTTGTAAATTAGACTCAGTAGAATAAGCACCATAGAAAACTAAACACTAAATAAAATATTAATATGTTTAGTAATTTTGAAAATGAGTAAATTACAAATTACGGATAGTTAAAAACTTAAAAATTTTAGGTATATTCATTAAACTAGTTCAAAACAATTCATAAAAATTTACAGTTTTATAAAATGAAAAACATTATTATGAATTTCATTGGGAATTTAAAATTTAGGTTTCTTAATTCTATTTTTAACTTTTATTTGACAAAAGTAATCCTGGATCAGAAACATTATAAAATGAAAACATTAAGTTTATATAAACAAAGAACAATCACAATGAAAATATTGAAGCAAAAAAATAGTTTAAAACGCAACACGAGGGTCGTTAAGAACCAGACTCTATTTTAAATTTTAGTCACACAAAACTAAAATTGAGGTTTGAATCATGTGTAAAATAGATATTTCAACCATATCCTTTAAAAAAATTCTGATAATTTTTTGAGCTTTCACACCACTTATACCAAAATGTTTATTTTAAATATCAAATATTAATTGCCAAAGCGTTTCATTGCACTATGTCTTGCAAATGTCATGTTTCACCGTAAATACTCAATACCCTGCAAAAATAAAATTAATATGCAACGAAGTGATAGATCTCTGAACCACCATGAGTTTCACTATTTCCTGGTTAAAGTTCATGCTACATTTGAAGATTTGCTCATCAGTGATAATTATAATGCATAATGATTGTTGGGTCAGAACAAAAACGGCCTTGAGAATTGTTTAAACGCATCAGTAATACAGCACGAAAACCCAGCACCAAGATAACTTAAAATACAATATACAACATCAACTAAACACTTTAAAATATGAGAAAACATAAATAAATATAAAATCAAAAGACATAAAAGTAAAATAAAATAAATACAAAATGCATCAAGAACCACACGAAATTTACATAAAAAATAACACAATAACAAGAAAATTTGACCGTAAAATGACAATTTATATAAAAGAAAAAATTAATAAATTAAATGAATGAAAATGAAATATTTTTAGCAGAATAAATTTAATTAAAAATGTTAAAAATAAATTACCAATTTAAATTAAGAAATTAATAAAAATTTAATTTAGATAACACAAATAATTTCAAGGTCAAATTTGTTTAATCGCAATAAAAATAACACGCAAGGTTAAGGTCAAATTATAGGTATATATACTGATATGTTTTGACAAATTTTAATCTTATTTTTTCAGTATTGATTTAAAGCTTGATTTTCAGTTTTCAGTTTTATTTTTTGCTGTATGAAGCGAGATGGATGAATGATTAATGAATTGTGTGACCAATTATGAAGCCATACGCATGCCTTTTATGAATCTATTGATATATGAATGAACGGTTCATGAGTTTATTGATTAAATGTATGGTGATGAAGCGATGCCACGAACTTCTGATTTCTATGTGATATGTGTCATGACAAATAAATATTTAAAGCCAATAATCTTTATTGCATCGAAGCTTTTACCCGATTGGAATGGTAACATTTATTTATTTCCTTTTTCCTGGCCCACAGCCACACAACATGCAAGCTATTAAACTAAGACATAACTACCAAGCTGTGTAAGTGTGGTTCCTCCGCCTATAGCTTGTGCCCGTGAGGGTTCCGTCGTGCGCAACGTCAAATCATTGAACCTAAACAGCGAAAGAGAGTAGCTTGAGAGTGGGTCTTTCGGCTCAACTTTATTGCACTCAATTTCGATAAAATCGACATAAAATTTTAAATAACAATCGGCTCAAAATCACTAACAACGAGTAGTCCAGTGGGCACTCATTAACTATAATATGAACATAAATAGATCATAAGGACAAAGAGAGGGAACGGGTAGTGGGGAAAATTGCGAAATCGTTGCAATAGTTAAAATGAATAGCCATCAGAAAAAGATTAATCCGAACGACCAAAATTATGAAAAATAATGTTTTAAATAATATATAATAATTGAATAAATTATGTTGAATTAAGACGGAAAATATGGGCAGAACGCTGCTCAAATTTTCCGAATTAGTTAAAATACTTATCGAAATTAGTAAAGTAAAATTGGAATGTTGTTCAATTGTTGGTATAATATTAGTATTGTTGGGCCAGCACACAAATAGCCCTGAGAATTGTTTAAATGTATCAGTAATACAGCACGAAAACCCAGCACCAAGATAACTTAAAATACAATATACAGCATCAACTAAACACTTTAAAATCTGAGAGAATATAAATAAATATAAAATCCAAAACCTAAAAGTAAAATAAAATAAATACAAAATGCATCAAGAACCGCACGAAATTTACATAAAAAATAACATAATAACAAGAAAATTCGACCGTAAAATGACCATTTATATAAAAGAAAAAATTAATGAATTAAATGAATAAAAATAAAATATTTTTAGCTGAATAAATTTATTTAAAAATGTTAAAAATAAATTACCAATTTAAATTAAGAAATTAATAAAAATTTAATTTAGATAACACAAATAATTTCAAAGTCGAATTTTGTTTAATCGCAATAAAACTAACACGCAAGGTTAAGGCCAAGTTATAGGTATAAATACTGATGTGTTTTCCCAAATTTTCAACTACTACTTTGTAGTATTAATTTCAACCAAATTTAAGATGCACATTTTTTATAAATCTTACTTTGTTGTGCGATTTTTTTTCAGATATTTTCAGATCATTAATCTACAGTTATCGATATTTTCAGTTATGTTTTGTAGCAATATTTTCAGGTTATCAATCTACAGTTATGTTTTGCAGCAATATTTTCAGATTGTTAATCTACAGTTATGTTATTTTGGTTTATGTACATCGATGCCCGATTTAAAATTTGTTTATATGAATGCTAAATATACAGTTTATGCGTCGAGATTTTTGCCTAATTCATGTGGTAATTTATTTTTTCTATTATTTTATTTTTGGTGGCCCACAGCCAAAACATAACGCAAGATAGAAAAATAAAACACACTATCGAACTGTGTAAGTGCCCATGAAGGCTCCGGCGTGCGGAACGCAGGAGCTGGAACGTCAATATTATCCGTACATAGGGGAAATTGGAGGGTAAATGAGTAGTTTATTGGCTGCTCCTTCATCATCCGTTTCCTGTAAAATTGACATAAATTTTTACAACAATCGGCTCAAAATATCTAACACCGAGTAGTCCAGTGGGCACTCATTAAATATAATATGAACATACATAGATCTTAAGGACAAAGAGAGGGAACGGGTAGTGGGGAAAATTGCGAAATCGTTGCAACAGTTAAAATGAATAGCCATCGGAAAAAGATTAATCCGAACGACCAAAATCATGAAAAATAATGTTTTTAACTAAGAATTAAATAAATTAATTTGAGTTGAGGCGGAAAATATGGGCGGGACGCTGCTCAAATTTTCCGAATTAATTCAAATACTTAACAAAAATAGTAACGTAAAAATGGAACGCGTAAAATAAGGGCGGAACGCTGCTAAAATTTTCGAATTTACAAAAATACTTTATCGAAAACCGAAAAATATAGATGGACTACGGCTAATGTTGTATATCAATAAAAAATTTTTAACGCTGAGGAATAAGGACGGATCCCTACAAAGTCTTAATAATAATAAATAATAATAATAATAATAATAATAATAATAATAATAATAATAATAATAATAATAATAATAATAATAATAATAATGAAAATAATAATAATCATGGTATTTGTAGTAATGATGATAATAATTATGATAATAATAATAGTAGTAATAATCATAGTAGTAATAAAAATAAATATAACAGTAATTTATAGTAATAAAGATAATAATAAAGGTAATATTAGTAACAACTAATAAAGGTAATACATATAATAGTAACCATGATAATGCTAATGACAATAATAGGAAGTATAGTAGTTAAAATAGGGATAAGAGTAAGAGAGATAATGTGAGAATATTTAACCTAACCAAGGGGTACAGGCCAAAGAATAATCATCAACACGGACAACGATAAGAAGGACTTTGGGAATGGACATAACAATGAATGATATGAGAGTATAGGTTAACATTTGACAGAGATAGGAGAATAATGGGACCTAAAAATCGAAATCGAGCACAGGCCTTCTATCGGCAGGTCGTTGGACCCAGAGATCGTTCGGTTAATTACAGCTTTAGCAATAGCGCTCACTTTTTGCGGACGATCTACCCACTCGAACACAGTTCCAACGTTGCTTAGCAACGGGTGCCGAGTGGTAAGCGAAAGAAATATTTGTAAGGGGTTGTCTGGGTAACAACCATATAGTTCAAAATATCAACACCCAGAAACCCACCAGTATAAAACTGGAAAATAAGGGCGGTACGCTGATAAAATTTTCTGAATCAATTAAAATAATTATCAAAAATAGCAAAGTAAAAGTAGAATACTGCTCAATAATTGATAGGATAACTAGATAAAACTGAAAAATAAGGGAGGAACGCTGGTCAATTTTTTCGAATTAATGAAAATACTTTATCGAAAACTGTAGAATAAGGATGGAGTAAGGCTAAATTTTTATATAAGTAAAATATTTTTACAAAGCTGAGGAATAAGGACGAATCCCTACACAAAATTTGATAATAATAATGATAATGGTAAGGATAATGGTAATAATAATAATAATAATAATAATAATAATAATAATAATAATAATATCAATAATAATAATAATGACAATAATAATGAGGATAATAATAATAATAATAATGATCATGGTATTTATAATGATAATGATAATAATTATGATAATAATAATAGTAATAATAATAATAATAGTGGTAATATTAATAAATATAATGGTAATTATAGTAACAAGAATAATAATAAATGTAATAGTAGCAACAATTAATAAAGGTAATACATATAATGGTAACAATGACAATACTAGTATCATAATAGAGAACATTGTAGTAATAATAGGGATAAGGGTAAGAAAGATACTGTGTGGATATTTAATATAACAGAAGGTTTACAGGCCATAGACAAATCATCAATACGGATAACGATAGGAGAGACTATGGGAATGGACATAATGATAGATGATATAGCGGTATAGGTTAACAATTGGAGGAGATAGGAAAATAATGGGACCTAAAAATCGAAAAGCTAGCACAGGCATTCTATCGGCAGCTCGTTGGACCCATGGATCGTTCGGTCAATTATAGAATTAGCAATAGCGCTCACTTTTTGCGGACGACCCACCCACTCGAACACATTTCCAACGTTGCTTAGCGACGGGTGCCGAGTGGTAAGCGAAAGAATATTTGTATGGGGTTGTCTGGGTAACAACCATATAGTTTCTAAATATCAACACCCAGAAACCCACCATGATGTATATTACCATCTGCAACAGTTAAAGGGTAAATTAAAAATAAATTTGAAAATGTTATGTAAACTAAAGTGTTGGATTCAATTGTTGGCAATCTAATTAATCAATATTTTGTTTTAATTAATTTAAAAAGAAACTTTACAATCACAAAAGCATTATCTCATTGTTCTAATTTGTACAATACTGTCTTTGCAATACTGCATTAGGAATTAAACATATTTGTGAGAAAAATCAAACATTATATAAAACTCAATGATTAATTATTACTGATCACAAATAATAAACATGGATCAGTAATATTTTATAAATTTTAAATAATTTGAACTAAATCATTTCAATTTTCGACCTATGACAGTCGCCTTTTGAAAAAATTATTTTAAAAATTAAATCATCAGGATTAATCGAATTAATTATTTATTAAGAAATTAAGTAAATAAGGTTTTAATTGAAACAAGATTTATCAATTTTTAACGATATGTAAATAAAATCAAAGAAGCCATATTTTACAAATTATTAATATTTAAAAATTTAATAATAATAATTACACTCTTGATATTCAATAGAGGAAAGCGGGTTGGACACGCGGTAAAGACGGTCAAATGAAGAAGTTCCCGATTTCTGTTTTTCAATGAGTTCTTTACATAAATTATCTGCTGTCGTTGAAAAGAACAAATCAATCTAAAATAATAATAATAATAATAATAATAATAATAATAATAATAATAATAATAATAATAATAATAATAATAATAATAATAATAATAATAATAATAATAATAATAATAATAATAATAATAATAATAATAATAATAATAATAATAATAATAATAATAATAATAATAATAATAATAATAATTCTTGACGAAATTTAATCAAATTATACAAAGAAATTTAGAATTATAAATGTAATGAACTGGATAATCAGCATAAATTTCAAAATGATATATTTGTTTAAAAGAAATTTCAGTAAAATAATTTTTGGAGTTTTTTATTTGCAAATGCTCATTGGGTAAATAAAAATTTTTGTTTTGAAACAATTTTAGAAAATTTATCTAGAAAATAGAAATCCTTCTATAAAATATTGAAATTTTCCACAAAAAGTAAACAGGCTTTAATTTATATTTCTATTCATTTTCTCATTTTCTTAAATATAACTTTTTGATTATTATTTTATTCTTGTCACTATGATTAAAAATGAATAACTAAAGTTCCAGTCCGGAATATTGGTCCAAAGACTAATTTATTCCAATTTGTGTGTTATCAAACGAATTTTATGTAATAATATTGTTTGCATTGATGAAATACACTATTACTAGATTATTACTGGAACCCCCACACATCTCCCAGAAACTAGAAATCTGTTATAAAGTATATTTAAGTAATTTTTAGAACAAATAGTATAACAATAGGTTTTTTGTGAAAGGCGCCAATATGAATTATATTAAACGGAGAGAAAAGAAAAGTTATTTTGAGATGAAACTTATTTTAGAATATTTACCAAACATTTTTATAAAGTTATTTAAATATTAATTTGCATATAACAATAAAGAATAAATCATTAACATTTACTAGTATAATACCGTTTATAAAAAAAGAATAACATGGGAACTATCTAGCAAGCCGATGCTATTTGTAACATTAAGAGTTTCACCTAGTTGACAATGTTTCACTAGACCTAACGTTCTAGGCTTAATAAATCGATTTTAAATTTGTCAAAATTCAAAGCATGAAAACTGCAACAAGGTCATTTAAAATTCACTATCTCACACCAAATAAAACCAATCAATACAAGACAGTTAGAAGAATAAATAAAACAACTTTAAATTAATTTTTAAAAATTCAAGGAAAATAAAAACATTTAAAAAAAAGAATAAATTAAATACTATGGTCATAAACATCACCATATTGAATCGGAATTCCATCGTGGCTTTGATTATAATAAAAAAATAGCCTAAATTATGGTTGTATTTACAAACGAAAGACCATAATTCTGCAAATAAGAAAAAAGCTTATAATTATGGTTGAATTTACAAATTTAAGACTAGGGAGTACAAATCTCGGTGAATTCTTAATCCTAGGATTTCTGGATCGTAATGTGTCAATAGCGGGATTCCGGAATCACTCTAAAAAAACTGAATTGCAAACATATATATTTTACTTGAATATTAAATTGTAAAAAATAGTACAAAGTCTACTTCTATGAAATTATCAATTCATTTTATTGAAATAAGTTATCAATAAAGACAATTTTGATAGTGTTTGATTTCCTAACCGTGATCTGATCTTTGTTAAAAATTACATCGTGCAGAAAATACCCTCTTGAGGTCTACACTAGTAACTTCAATTATGAAACAAAAAATGTTATACAGTAAAATTCTACACCATTGTTAGACATACATAAAAATGCGCATTCAAACCAAGTGTGAATATTCAAATGGTTTTTGTTTGTTTAAGAAATGTGTAACAAGACATTTTGATATACACAATCAAAATTATAATTATAAAGTTTTGCATTATCAATCGTTTTATGTTTATTTAAGCAAGAACCAAATATGATATTTGCTTACACAGATTTTAAAAATACAATATATATCATAGAGTAAAAAAAAGTAATTTTGGATCCCAACAGTTAAATTTCGGGATTAGAATCTCTTAAAAATTACTTCAATCTCGGGATCCCGGGATTGTGCACCCTACTTAAAATATAATTCGGCAATACATGAATTAATTTTGGCCTATGTTGACAAACTAAAAATCCATAATTAAATCAACTATGCTGGATATCGAATAATTCATAAAAAAGAATTAATAAAAAATTAAAATATTAATTTGTATAAGAAATTTCATAAATAATAAATAAATAAAATAAAATACTGTTACTAAAAGTAACAACACAAAAATCACGGTATTACCGAAATATTTGTACGCAGGCAAGGAAAAGCGTGGGTGTGTATACAATGCCCGAGATTTTAAGAAACACAAGTTCAGTACAAGTAGACGTATAAATTTCATTCTGATCAACTTGTTAACGTTTTCACAAACCGATGATTTTTGGAGTGGTCAGTTAGTCGAATAATTTTTCGCTGAAATGTAATTTTTCTCTGGCTATTTTTATGAATTAATAAATTCTCTTTGTATGATTTTTATTTTTAATTAGTTTTCTCTAAATCTTCATATTTTCTCTATAATTGAATTTAGTCAAAAGTAGAGCTGATGAGAAGCCAAAATACATTTTCGCTCAGGCAGTTAACGGCTCCGCTTAGAATGCCGAATAAGATTTGACAATCGTAACATGCTAGAGGCTGACAGAAACGTTGGTCGGGAGCATCACGAATAAATTATATAGGAAGTTAAGTTGGGATAAGCTAAGGAGCTGAACCATTTAACGTTTGAGTTTTAAATAACATCGTTATGAATAAAATATTTAAAGAGCAGGTTAAGAGGCTGATTTGAACGAAAATATAGTGGTTATTAGTAAATAAATAAAACAAGAGCAGAACGCAGCACAATTAAAATACTTCAGCAAATATGATAAATAAAAGCAAACCCTTGCTCCAATTTTAGAAAGTTATAACAAATAAAGCGAGCAAATTGAAATAGGAATTGTAGAAATAAATAATCATGAACTAGGATATAGAAAGAAACTTTTCATTGTCAATCATGAACCCGAAATTAAAAATATCGTGAACAAAAGTTTTAGCAATACAGCTCACCTGCTCATTGATTTCCAAACAATTATTTTATTACCAACATGGTAATTGCCATGAGTACATAGGTGGGGTAGCATAATAATCTTTAAGGCGTTTAGGTAAGAGTAAATGATAAATAAGACCATAACCTTAGAAAATAAAAATAAAATAAGCCATATTTGCCAACAACAATATCAACAAAGGGTGCTAATTGATTTCAGAGAAAACAATAAGTGCCAGAGAATACGATAGTTTTTTCAAAATTGAATGAGTTATTAACAGAAAAATATATATACACTTATTTAAGCATGAAAGATGCAGATTAATGACGTTCAGTCAGAAGTACATGAAAATTCAACCTAGCCAGATTTGCCTACACCGGTACCTACACGAGTACATTATTTCAGAATTATTCGGTATTTACAATTAAACAAACAAACTCAGAATTTTAGCAAGTGAGTTTAATGTAATAATTATTTGCTCAAAGCGGATTCAATTTGGAAATGGTGAAAGATAACATTAAAATTTGCAATTAAGTTAAGAAAATTTTTATTAAATTACCCTAGTTTAAATATGAGACATTGTCAATTAAAAAATAAATTAATTGACAATAATCTACTTTATAAAAAGTTAATTTACATTTAAATAAAATAAAAAATAAAATTAAAATTCAATTGATAACTTTTACCCAAATAAGTTACATCACATGAAGTTTATCTTAATCAAAGTTGAAATTTATAATTGTAAAAATATTTACACACTTAATAAAGGTTGTACCGAAATCTTGTGTACTGGAAATATATTGTTTTTTGATCTATTGTCTTACAATTATAAATATGAAAATTATCGAATTAAATAAAAGATCAAATGTGAAATCAGAAGATAATGATGGTAATTCAAATTGATTTATTTATTAATATTTTAATATTTATTTTGAATTTTGAATTTTATCGAAGTATTTATATAACACCCATACGCAAACGCAGTTTTGTTTATATGTAAAACAATATAAAAATCAAAATTTAATCTCATTAAATATATGAAAATTAATTTAATTTAATTTATTTGCATAAAATTATTTAAAACAAAGAAAAAAACTAAAGTAAAATTAATCAAAAATGGAAACATAAAAATTGAGACGAGTAAAATTATTTACACGAAACGCAACGTGATTGTCAGATCATATGTCCACTTTTTACGAAAATTTAGATATGATTTTTGTTTAAATGAATAGTTGATCATAAATCGTTCATATCTTGCGAAAAATGAATTTATTTCAGTTTTATTACAAAATAAAAAAAAGCAATAGACGTTTATTTATATTAAATGTTAAGTACAAATTAATTAAACTGAGATTTGTAATATTTTCAAAAATATTTCCCAGATTATTTTAATTAAAATATTTATCATCAAAAATTTAAAAAAATATTAATATTTTCTGATCACATGCATTTAATATTACAGATAAATTTTCTTAGACCCAAATTTATGAATTTTATTACCAAACTCTATTATCTTCAGTTAAAACAAACGATTATTATTTATTAAATAAACAAAAAATAGTCTGACACGCAAATAATGAAAATTGATAGTGATACTTTCAGGGTATTGTGGTGGAAAGGATAAACAATTTTACTGATTATTATTACTATTTAAAAATATAAATAAATTATTTAATTAATTATTTAAAATTTGATAATATCGCAGTAATAAAATCAGTAATTTGGGTTTGACAACAGAAGTTGGAAAAATTGTGTTTATGGAAACATTTAAAAGCAAAATTCTTTTCCCAATTTTCACCAGTGATCAACTGCTTCTTTTTTAAACATTTTTGAAGGTTTTACCAAAAAGCTCTATAGGAGTTGAAGATTATTTATTAATTTAAATTCATTGAAAGAGGAAGAGAAAGGAAATATAGCAGATATTTCACTTAAAGTATAAACATGTATTTTGATTTAATAAAAAGAAAAAAAAATATCAAAAAAAATTGATAAAAAGTGTGCCGAAAATTGTTTTTATCCATTAAAAAAAACCAAATATTATAAAATCAATAATACTTTTGATCAATAATAAAATTTAACAAATAAATCTAGGATATAATTTTCCATTTTCTAGTTGTTGATAAAAAGGATAAATTGATATAAAAATAATAAATAAAATCAAATAGAAAAAAGAATTAGTTACTTTAACAGTTTTTCATTATCTTCCAAATTTTAAATTTTGTTTGAATAAATCAACTTTATCAAATGAACTAATATAAAATAATTTAAATTTGATTAATTTTAAATTAATTAATTTAAATTATTAGAATAATTCATACTCAAAAATTAATTTAATTAATAAATTTTAAACTCTCACTTTCGATGTAATAAGCTTGCAATCCGGAACACTCATTGTGTGAACCAAGCTTCCATTTACAACAAGTCTGATTTCTACTGCGTTTTGGGTGAAAGCTAAAATATATGGCAATACCAGGACTAATTAAAAATAAATAAATCATGATTCAATTAAAAATTATTCTTTAAAATCTACCAATATTCTTTGGTTCAAAATTCCAGGAGAAATCAAATTCATAATTCGAAGACTGTTCTGAAGGATGGCCGTCGTGTTTCAGTTTTTGAAAATGACAAGTTCCTGTAAGTTAATTTATTAAGCATCAAATCTATCTAAATAAAAATGTAAATGAACCGAAGTTTTTATTCACAATTTTATGATATTTTGTTCTGATTGTGAAATCTAGAATATTTTTAATAGCAAAATTTTAAAAGAAAAGGATTTGAAAAAATCGAATATTAAATATAAATAAACTATTTAATAAACAGTAATTTACTCATATAAATTAGACAACACTATATTTTTTTCAATATATTTCGACAGCTGAGCTGGCATCATCAGACACGAAAGAACTTCAATAAAACGATTATACTTATGGGTTTATTAGTAATTACATAATTTGATGTGCATAATCCCATGAAACTTTATCATTCCTAACAATTCTCCAAATGCATATGAATGCTAAATTTTACATGCCTATTTTTGGGTTAAATGATTTTATCATAATGTTTCACAAGTAATACGTTTCTAATAATTTTTCTTTACATCCATTATATGTAAAAATGTATACGAAATCAGAACATAGATTGAATGGTGTCACAGATTTATTACTGAACATATCCTGAATTTTGCAAGATGTTGATATAATTTTAACATTAACACTTCCGATATCTTTCAAAATGACTTCTCAAAAGTTTTTCAAACTCTCAGAAAACGGCAAAACAATTACAAGACCAACACTAGCAAACACATCTTTTCATTCATTTTATCAGTACTATTCAATTGAACACATGAGTCATATTCATTACATTACTATGAATGTTAGTGAAAGAGAATTAAACGGATAAACCTCAGATGTAATCAATGTCATTCAGTTAATTAACAGCTTTATTATCTACCGTAACTTTTTTTTATTTAAATCATTCACTTTCCAAAACTATTTATTTCACGAAAATTCGAAAACTGATCTTTTTTTCAATATTATTTAAACATACAATATTTTTGGGGAGTTTTTCTTAACTTTACAACATTGATATTTTTTAAAAGAACAGATTTCATTCTTCATACGTTCTATTCACATTAACATACTAAATTTATTCTTTTAAATTTATAAAACATTTTACATTATACATTTTATGTGTTATTTTGAGAAAACTCAATCAATTTATCTATAATATTAATAGATTTACACAAGATTGTAATGTCTCAGAACGATAGGCAATAGTTCTCTTGTATTTTGACTCTAAATCTATCGGGTGATGTACATAATAAACCAGTATCGGTTCGTATGTTTTTAAAAACTTAAAAAAATTTTGAAAATTTGAAATATTTTAGGGATTTTAAAATTTCGGGATAATTTTCCGATGGAAAAGTTAATATATGATAACATCCGAATGTATATATCTAAAGTTTATTTGTTGATGATGTAAAATCTTCGAAAAATAATATAAACTCAAAATAATCTTGTATTATTTTCCTCAATTGTATAATTTTTTATTGGCATGTATATTTTCGGAATGATTTATATAAATTTTTCTAAATACTCTGAAAAATCTTTATAAATTTGGGATATTTTTGAGTTGGGATATTTTTTCCCATGGGAATGTTAATGTATGATAACACCCAAATATATAAATCTGAGTTGATTTGTTGATGACATGTAACCCTAAAATAAAAATAGAGACTCATATTATTTTCCTCGAACATATGAATTTTTATAGCATTGTATATATTTGGAATGATTTATAAAATTTTTTATAAGTTTTTAGGTACTTGAAAAAATTTGAAATTATTGGGTATTTTTGAGTTGTGATATTTTTCCCATGGGAATGTTGAAATATGATAATATACCATTGCCAATGTAATGTTTATTTGATTGTAAAGTTTCTAAAAAATTCTCAACAAAAAAATAATTGAAACTCTAAAATATCCTATAAATTTATTATTTTCCTCAATGTATTTTCTTGTATAAATTCGAGTTGACCTAAATAAATTTTGGTTGGCTCCCTAGGTAATAGTGCATGTGCTAAAATATAATATATATATTTTTGAGACCTAAACATATAATTTGGATTCTACCTAGAAATTTTTCAGGGGGTATCTGACAGTGGGCCCATACCCATCTACTTACTGCCATTTCTAAATTTAAGAATTTCTGAAATTCTTGAAAATTTAAAGGCGTTGATGTTTGGCAACTGGGGACAGGCTATGAAATTATCACTGGCCTCTCTATTTTATACATTTAACATTTTTCAAATATATAAAGTCAATTTTAATTAAATTTGTGAAAAAACATAGGGTTCCCATTAGTCATTCACGGTAAAAGGGTTAATTAAAATATTTTAGATTTTATAAATAAAAATTTTAAATAGTTTTTTAATGTCAAAATTCAAAAAATATATTTAATTTTTAAATGTAAAAATATTTTTTGTAATACTTATTATTCACATACTATTATAACAAAGTAAGAGCTCTGGCTCATCTTCTGAATAGAGATCGAGTGCTGCGATCATGGCAGATTTGATAATATCTGTTTTAAATAAATGCGTAGTGTCCCCCGTTTTTTCATCAATCAGATCGAATTGATTCTTATAGCCGATAATGATTTGCACATGTCGCTGAGATTCAAGAATTGTTAAAACTTGAGGAATTTCAAACGTCGGCAATTCCTACATAAATTTAGCAGTGAAAACTTTATTAGTGATAAAAATAATAATCAAAGGAAAAATAAATTTAACACTATTTTCGAAATTTTAAACATTTTGTTGAGAATTTGATTAGTTTGTTCCCTTAGCCCCCATGTAGTTTAGTAACTTGGAGAATGAATTCAAAATTTGAGCCTTTTCTCCAAGTAACAACAATAATTAAAAATAAAAGAAAATGAGAGAAAAAAAATTAAATTAAGAAACGTTAGAATTATAAAAACTTTTGAAAAAAGGAAAATTAATTATTTATTAAAAAAGACTTAAAACTGTTGTTTAAGTCTTGCTATGTAAATTTAGAAATTTGAAAATATAAATTTTTGAAATTGTCACTTTGAAATTTTAATTATTGTAGAATTAGTTAATCTTTTGGATTTTATTTTAATTATGCAAAGTTTGGACAGCAGTATTTATGACAATTACCACAAATCATTTTCGTTACATGACAGTCATTAAAATATTGAAACTAATGATCTTCCTTACAGTAACAGAATATCCCAAGATCAGTGGACCAATAATAATAGAATATCGATCTCACTGAAGACTCCATGTATCCACTTATTAAGCCACGATCAAAGATCAATTAATAACAAAAATGGGGTATCTGTTATCGAAAAGAAAACCTGTATTACAATAGCGAACTCACCAGAATTTTGTAAAAATCATCAAGAAAAGAATCGGAACTGTGATTTAGATCAGAAAGACATCGAATTTATTGAGGAAACAAGACATATATTTAAATTTCCATATGATTATCACGAATGGACCAAGGAAAACATTGAGAACTGGCTTCATTGGATTCGCCATAAATTACAATTCAAATTTCCAAAACTATCCAAGGAAATAATCGACATTCTCACTCGACGAATTATAGTTGGTACACAAACTGAAGAACAAGATTATCCTCACATTGCATCAGTAACTGTACCAAGTGAATATAAATGCTTCGAATCCAGACATTACGATGCTGAGAAAGATGAATTTGGAGGATATGGTTTAGTCACTTCTCATACAGATATTAATATATATTTGTTTGATTATACGAGACATCCCAGCAAGTCAGATCAAAGTGGAAAATGTAAGCCCGATCTCGCTCTTCAAGGACATTCTCAGGAAGGTTTTGGATTTTCTTGGAATATCAAAAACGCTGGTGTATTACTTGGTTCCACAGTGAATGTGACAATTCAATTGTGGGATATTAATTGTACTCCAGAAAAGACAATGGAATTCTTCACATTTTCTTTGGAAACGTCCGTAAATTAAGTCACAAACAATTGTGAGAGGATTATGTAAAAGTTTGACATTTCTCGACAAGGAAAGGTTTTGAAAATAAATTATTTTCAAAAATGTAATTATTTTATTTTTGAAAAAATATAAAATATTATAAAAGCACTTATATAAAATATTCACTTTTAATCAATTTGACAATTCGAGTAAGTAGCCGGACTACCACATTAACAATAACAGTACTTTAACAACATTCTAACGAAATTATAATATATTATCTATGAAATATAATTTGTTTTAATATATACCTGTATAGCATTGTGAGATAGCACATTTTCAATTTATTTGTCAAATCATGCTACATCATTTCGAGTATCTTTGTGTGGTTAAATGTTTTATTTTGTGAGGTAGTAACAGTCAGCAAATATTGAATCAGTTATAGACAACTTATGACAATGTATGCCCTCTTGTATAACATTCTACGATTATATAATCAATTTCAAAGTTGGTCCTGTTTGTGAAATTTCTGATCAAAAGATTAAAAAATTCTGCAGATTTGCAACAGGATGTGAAACTTTTCTTGAAAATTCAAATTCCAACTTTCTTCGAAAATGTCTTTTTGGAAATCGTGTTTCATTGGAGGAAGTTTGTCGACCACAGAGAGTTTTATATTTAAAAAAAGCCTGCACACTATTGTTTTTTATAATAAAATATACCATTCTTGTTGGTTTCATTTTGCACCTAGTCGGGTACCTATTGAACGCACCACGTACTGTAACAGTATTATTTATTTAATAAAATTACGAAAATTTCTTATTTCTTATATAGAAATTTTCAAGAAAAGACTAGCCAAAAAATCAAAATTATTAATGTGTTTGAGTTATTTTTTGAATTTTTAAGTAGTTTTAGGTTAAATTTTAACTTTTAACACTTCTATTATTAAGAGAATAAAACACAATGACCTATGAGACAACTTGATATATATATATATATATCCAAAGAAAATATAATTAATTATTCGTGTTATATCGGATAATATTTGTCGGTTCCATTAAATTGTTTAAATAGTTGTTGGATTTGATTATCACATTCCTTATTCTCTTGATTCCACTCAAGAAATTCTTTTAATGTTACATCATTACTTTGTAAAAAGAGAGATAATTGTCTTAAATATAATTTATATATTCGTTACTTTCGTCATTACTATCATCATCTACAAAATTTGATTTTTCATAAATAAGATAAGTCCCCCATATTAAGTATCCTTTGGTTAAATGAGTCCCAACTTGAGCAATAGCAACTTCAAAAAATTGTCTAATTTCTTCTTTATCAGTTAAATATCCTAACATAAATTGGCAATATTCAAACCATACATTGACACTTCTATAATCTTCAATTGCACGAATGAATAGAGCACGTATGAAATCTTTGTCTGCATTAATAGACTTTTCATTATTTATCCAATCAATCTACATTCTCTTGCTTCAATCATCTTTTCTGAATGTTTTATGCATTAATTAACTTACAATGAAAATCATAATAAAGATGATCTTTTAAAACATTTTCTCTATACATATCAATTTTCATAATTTCCGCTGAAAAATCTTCTGATTCCGAATCACTACTAGATAAATCATCATCGATCATATGAAACATTTTTAAAAATATGTTTTCTTTATAAGACAAATTCGTTTTATTGTTAGTAATTTAATTTATTAAAAATAATTCCAACTACAAATCATCAAAAACATTGACTTAAACCCATTTTTAAATTCACAATTCCGCCAAAATCTAAACAACAGTAACTTGAATAAACAACGTCCAAAAAAAGTATATTTTACATAAAAAAGTAAAAATAAACCCAATTCAAGATTCACCAATAGTTGTTTATTTTCAAATATTAAAAAGTAGTCAATTAATATTTATATTATTATAAAATTTACATATCACATAAGTGAATAACAAAATAAACCCTTGCTGCGAAGTAATAACTATATTGTTGAAAAAGTCTCGATTATTACTTCGCAGCAAGAGCTTATTTTGTTATTCACTTATCTGTTATATTAATTTATGCTGTTACCAATCACCGTTTTATACTTATACAATAAAATTTACAATATAAAATTTTACTCAAATAACATTTCAAACACAATTATAAATATAGAAAAGCAAAAGTTGCAAGTTCTGTAGTAACATTGAGTTGTAGATAAATATAATTAATTTTCCTTAATTAACATTAATAATCTTTAAAATGACTTTATTTTTGACCAATCATATTTTCAATAGACATAATTAAAAGAAATTCACATTAGAAGTCCCGGTTGAGGTAGGAAAGTTCAATTAAGAAAAGCATCGCAGAGAAAATTAAAACTATTTCTCGATTAATTAATTTTTGATGTCTTTTAAAAATGTTTTTAAAATTTCTTTGGCCATTCTTAAAAAATCCTAACAGTTTAGAAACTACCATTTTTTCGATGAAAAGGTGAGAGAATTTTATCCAAGACCTTCAGTATAAATCAAAAATTTATTATTCCAAAATCTAATTTCATGCTATTATTTGAAATCAAATAAGGGTCTTAGCACGTTGACTGCAACCTTGTGACAAAAGCTTGCATTTTTAGTAAGACGAAGGTATTTCCTAGTTACTGGAGCTTTCATTTGTTTTTAGAATGTTTTAAATATTGTAAATATCATAAATAAAAAACTTCATTCAGTCTTCCAGGGAAAAACATGCAAGTTTCACATGGCAATCAAAGTGTTAATTAAAAATGTTAATTAATTAAAACAATATTTGGATTAAAAATAAATTATTTTAAATGTAAATATAAAGAAGAAATAAATGAAAATTTACTCACTCTGATGTATTGAAAAGATGCGTCAATACTACTGTTGGAAAATTGGTTCCAGGATGAAAGGGAGCTGCAGCATGTAACGCACTTCCAAACGTAAATCTGTAAACGCCGATTTACGACTACTACTAAACGCATTGGTTGAATGTGAGGCTTGCTTAATCCAAACAAATGACATCCTAAAGGTGTTTATTTTTTGATAAATAATATTTCCAATTTCATATGTTATGTAATTTTAATAATGATATAATAATAAAAAATGAAATTGTATAGTAATAAAATAAATTACTATTTAATTCAATTTTCAGAGTGCTTATTAATGAAATGAAACATTTCAACTAAGAATCAGAAAAAATTGCCCTACGTATAATGATTGAAAAGGATTATCTTACAATCGAAATTTTTCTCATTTAATACATATTTTGCAGACATGATAACTCAAAACAAGTTTAAAGTTTTTTGAAATAAATTAATTTTACAATGATCATATGTCAAATGCAACTGAGACCCCAAAAAACTCATAAATCCTCTTCCAATAATGAAACACGACTTATCTGCCATATTTGATGGATCACGCCTTATCTCCTCGAATATTTAGTGGCGTTAATAAACAAATTATATGATAATCAATCTTCATTTATTAATTCTTAAAAATTTATAATTTTTGAATCATATAGGTTTGAAAAACCAATGAAAATAAAATATTAGTAAAATAAAGAATTATTAAATTATTTATTAAAATATGTTTTGTTGACTATAAATCAGCTAAGATATCGATGTTTTTTTGATATTCACAAATTTTCGTCACAGAAAAAAGTAATTTTATTTTATATTGATTTGATTTGGTTAGATTAATTTTAATTAATATTAAGTTTTTAAATTATTTTATTTGAATTTTAAAAGTTTTAAGTGTCAAAAAAATAGTCAAAAAAATTATTTTAATAAATATCATTAATAAATGCCATTGGAAAATGAAAAGAAATCAGAGGAAAAAATCAAAAGAAGAATGTTTAGATTCTGAGAAAACATTAATTTGGAGAACTCTCACTATTTTTCCGAAGAGAAGGACATCTAAAATATATTCAATTGTTTTACTGTGTTCAAAGCATTAAGGAAACAAGCCGAAATGCTATTTATGACTTTTGTTGAATTATATTGTTATTGGAATTTATATTTACCAACAATCTCAACTAATTCTGACTGATCTAATAATTGAGCAAAACATACTTTTGATTAAATATAATTAATAAAATTAATTATGTAACAAAAAACATTTTTTGGATTGATTTATTTTTCTTAATTAATATTTTAAGTAACCTGTAAGTGCTTGAAATTACTTTTGAACATAAATCGGGGTCCATTTTAACATAAAATAACACTTTTCTGAACAAATTTATACATTGCTATTTGATATTGCAGACGAAATTGCTTTAAAATCTTATCAAAAACAAAAACAGTTGATTTTGATATTATTTTGTATTTAGGGGGGGGATTAAAGCAACAATAAGTACCCCTTTATAAGACATCATATGCAATAATAGGTTTAATGTAAATTTTAAACCATAAATATTTATAATAAAATTATTTAAAAATAAAAATTATCTCATAACCAACAATTATAAAACTATTGTTAAATAATCTAAAATGAAACAAAATTTTTTTACAATCTAAAAATTGCTAAATTTTAAGAGAAATTTAAGACTAAAGACTTATAAATTTCTATTATGTTTATGTCATTCATATTTCAGTTTATCAGTAATTAACAATATGTTTTAATAAACATATTAATTTAATTTAACTAAAATTTTATTTGTTAAAATTTATTTTTATATATAGAGCCGTCACGCACCTAGGGGAGGGGAGTCACATATTTGTGACAATGTGTGACGAGTGGGAGAGGAGTGTTCAAGAACTGTGACGTTACATCTTAAATTTTGTATTTTTTCAACATAAGTTTATACTAATTTCAACTTCTCAAGACCTCCTTTTTAATACATGATTTCTCATACGATAATACCGCAGCATTACACTAAATACATACTAAAATGTCAATAAAGTGATGTGAAACAAGTTCATTTTCAAATATGAAATACGGCTATTCAGAGGGACCAAAGATTCGTGACATCATATTTGAGGGGGTCAAACGTTTTGTGACGACGTGTGACGAGGAGGAAAAAGTGGTACAACACAGCCAAAATCTCGTACCTTCATTTATGGATGAACCCTACACTAAATATAAATTAAAAAATACCATAAATAATTAAAGTTACTAAAAATCTTTATGTTATATATATTAACAATGACCAAGAAACATTTAACTCGAAATGTTAAATTTTCTTATCAATGTGTTAATAGATTTATAATTTTCTTCAAGATATTTATTTTGCAACACGAAAAAACTTGAATTGAGGATGGTCCGACGATGGCGGCCAGAATATGATAATCTTGTTTAAAAAATGTTGGGAATTTAAAAATATGTATATGTGGAAGCCGATATATAATGAGTTGGAAGACACGATTTTTGAATGAATTTACACCAACGAGCTAAAGGCTTTGTCATTCGACGATCAGAAATTCAAAATCTTGCCACTTAGTTGGCTCCACAGTTTGATATCTCGTTGGATAAATTTAAACCTTCACAATTAATTATGGAAATATTAGGGAGATCGAAATACTGAAGATGGATAGGACAGTAGAAATAATAATACCAAAACAATACAAAGATTAAATTATAATGAAAATGAAATAAAAATTGCTGATGTCGTAATACAATGTTGGAAATCATCTTTAGATGTAAGTAAATCTAGAAAAACAATGATGGAAATAATGGAGGTGAAAAAAAATGACCGATATCGTAATAAAGAAATGGAAATGATGGAAAAAATAGAAAATATTATTAAATTTGCTCAAATTATTACAAATATTGAACAATTAGATTGAGGAAGTGGTAAAAATCAAGATACTCACACATCAAACAATCAAATCAAAGAAAGCGGAAGAAATTAATTATAGCTGAAATTTAATGAAACTTTATTGCCACTGGATTCCACCCGTTAAAAAGACTACGTACATTTTTTCAATCCAGTAAACCTATAGTCAGACCCATTTTTAGTCTCCAGCTAGAGCCAACATTTTAACCTAATTCAATTTAAAGAAAATCTAAGGGTAATGTTTGACACAAGAGTTGTCTTTAAAAACCGATTTTAGCCATACCCATTTAAGCAAAGTAGACAAATTTTGACCCTTGATTCATAAAACTGACACTAGAGTTGACTTCTCATACACAATAGCTTAAAAATGTAGTTGTTTGATCAAGAACTGACTTTTGGTTCAAAATCCGAATTCTTTCTGACATCTTTTAACGACAAAACAAGCAAAACTAATCGGAACTTTATGACCTTTGAGCCTAAACTTAGTTTTTACTTCCAAAATCAATTCAAAAATAGTGTTGTTTTACTGAAGTGTGACTATTTAAATAAAAACTCAAAAATGACGACTACTTAAATAAAACAAAAATTCAAAATGGTGGTTAAGTAACACGAACTTGACATATTACATAGTATGGGATTGACCAGAAGAAGGGGTATGTTGGCTTAACCGGACATAATATACTAATTATGTGTAAGTGTAATCTAAATAGTGTATATAACTTTATGATATATTTCATAGTTTGCTATAAAACTTTTGAATCATTTACTTAATTACAGAAAAGTGTAAAACATATGCATGGCTAACCCAACTATAGTTTTACTCTCATTTCATTCATTATTCGAAAACTCAGTATTTAGTACAACTTGCTATTTCATCACTTTAATCATGCCCGTAACCAATGACTCACATTAACCTCACTATTCCTCGGTCCTACTCCGAATCCTTTCCAATAATCCCACATTTCCACAAAAGGCATTGAAACTAGTTGATAAAACATATATGTAATAGGAATTTGTGACACATATAATACAACATTAATATCTATCTTTATTAATTTAAAGGGATTCACTTTATCAATCCTTAACGCTTTATCTAAATTTTATACAAATAACTCAATATCAATTAGCTGTTACCTTAATATTCCAAAGTAAATCAGTTTAATAAGTTATAAATCAAAAATTAAACCTCAGTTAAAATTCTAAATATAGATTTAAATTCGAAGTATACATTAAGTTAAAATAATTCTAAATTCTTATATACAGGGTTCGTCATCACATTTAATCTTTTTGACATTCAATTTAATCAATATTTTAAATATATTTCAACTGTAAAGTGGATTATTAAATTCTAAATATAAACTTTAAAATCTTTTTTTTTCACTCAAACGATTTTTTGTCGGTAGCGGAATCATTTATATAAATAAAATTTAATATTTATAAATATTTATAGAGACGAATAACAGAGGTAAGATGGTATCTACCATGGTTTCAAGTGAAAGGAGGTTTCAAGTGCATCAAGTGCATCAGGATAAGTGTATAACAGTGTTAACTTGACACTGTTTTTACACTTACCTGGCTGGAGCTCAGAGAAATCTGAGTGCCTCCCGTATAGTACTGATGAGCGCCATTAGCTCGAAACTAATATACTATTTGGAAATGTACTGGATATCACTTAATGTATTGTATACTCTTTAATTATTAAATTTTTAATTAAATCGAAAATTACTTTTTATTTAAAATTGTTATATCTGTTATATTATTTTGGTTTTATTTTAATATATTAATAGATTTGTGATTAATTTATTTTATTTAGATGTTATATACTCAGTAACTGATAGGTTTTCTTTCAAGTTTTATAATTTTATAGCTTTATTAATTTTAATGGTAAAATATTTTGTAAATTTTATTTTAAGTTAAATATTTTGATTTATTATTATATTATTTTTAATAGTTTAATTTGAAGATAATTTAGAAGAACTTTATTCAAAGGTAAGTTTTGTAATTTTCATTTTTTAAAAGTTTTAGATTAATATTTTTAGAATAAAATTCTATATATATAAAGACGTTTTTTAAATATTTTAGCGGTTTATAAGTAAGTAATTTTAAATATTTGCTGCTCACGACAAACCAATTATATAAACTAATTTAATTCGTAATTATTAATGCAAACCTTTAATATTTTAAATGTTTTAGGTTAATTTTTTTAAAATGGAATTTATATTGAATGTTGTATAACTTAAATTAATTTTATATTAATCTAGCGACGATGATGAAGAATAGTTATTGAAAAACATTCTGAAAAATATAACAGATCAAAACTTAAGTGTAATTTTTATGTAGTATTTTAATATAATAAGTGTTGGTAACCGCCTTCTACCCTTAATTTAAGTAAATAAAACTATGTATGCCTCATATCTCATTCCACAACTCATAAACATATAAATTTAAAATATTTAATAAATCAAAAAATTCATTGAAAAAATTCGAAATGACGACCATTTCATTAAAACAAAAATTTAAAATAGCTACCACTTCATTAAAATTGGTGTCGGTCTCTTGCATAATATAAAGTGTGCTTACGTATTCACACACACCCACTATATAAAACTCGAGAGTTACATAATGACTATACAATCGCGTTTTCTACGTGTTTTCTACGATGTCACTATTTGCCAGATAATTGTGTAATACACACGAGTGAAGTTCGTTCTTACTCCCCATGATAGACTACTGCAGTTCTGTCTTAAACTTACAAAAATATCAACTTTAGATTTTTGCTACTTTTTTAAAACCACTTCTTAATACATTTCTATTTTAGTTGATTCTAGTAAATGTTTGAGTCACTATTGTAAATCAACAAGCTATGACAGTTGTTGAGAAAAAATTTCAATTTCAAAACTCATTTCTTCTAATTTTTTTCATTTTTATCACATAATTCAGCTATATAAGATTCGAGAATTTCGTTTCACTTTAATTCAAGTATAAGATTTTGAATTTGAGTTTCATATTATTTGTTGTGAAAAACCAATTCATCTTCTGACCCCTCTGTTTAGAATACAGCTAATGTGATAATAATATTGATGTTAATTTGAAAGTAATAATAATAATAATAATAATAATAATAATAATAATGATAATATAATAATAAAAATAATAATAACTGTTGGTTTTCTAACAATTGTTTTTATTTCTGATAAGTATTTACATTTTGATTTAAACAACAACAAAAAGTGGAGTAATCTAAAATCCCAATATGCAGGAATTTCACTGCCATTCAACTACATTTGTGTGTCAATTTTAGACTCTAGTTTTCTTGTTTTAGACTTTTAATTCTTTTCACAATTTTATTCCGATTTTTCCTGATCTATAAAAAAGTTAGGCTTATTACGATACTAATATTTGATTTTATACTTACATGTTTTGCCAAACTGAAGTTTGACTCTCAGTTTGTGACCATAGTAGGGGATTTGAGCCAATTTTTATTTTAGGCTATGTTTAATCGTTAGGCGATTTCAGCCAATTTTATTTTTGGCTTTTTTATCGAAAGTCAAAAATATTCCCTGCGGAAAAAATTTTACAATAAAAAATATACATTAAAAAAAAATTTTCAAAAATTCGCGCGAAAAATAATCAAGATTAATTGGGATTAATTACATAATTATGTAATTTAATCCGTTGCCGGCGAAGGGGGCAACTGGGGATTTTGACTTAGGTCCCAGTGTCCGCTTAACTATCTACATTATATTTTAAATTTATCTTTTTAACCTCTAATGAATTATCAAAGTACAGTATACAATAAAATGTTATAGTAGTGGTCACCTTACAAATGTATAAGATAAAACGTCATACTTGAAGAGTGATACTATAATTTTAGTGCAGTGTTAAGAAAATATGTCTCCTTTATGTAACAATTTCCATAAAAATAAATAAAATTAGCATTAAACACTTTCAAATTAAAACTTTCATATAATAACCTCTAGTTTTGTCTAAAGAAAGTTTTTTAACATCTGCTTTGGTCATAGGTAAAATATCAATGTTTTTGAGCTCGGAAAGTTGAATTATGGCAATTTTGGAATCTCTTCCTATAACTAGATGAATTTTCAAAAGTTTTCTTTCGAATATTTACCTTTATCACAACGAAAAACCATTAATCCTAAATTCTCAACTATTTCAATTTGCTTTGTTTCACATGACTTTTCTATTAAAATAGCTGGAGCTGCATTTTCTAAAATAAATTTAATAATAAATAATAATAATAATAATAATATTAAATAATAATAATAATAATTATTAATAATAATTAATAATAATTATTATGAATTTTCAATTCCTTAAAGTAAATTAATGAATCAAATAAAAGTTATTGACATTGCTATTAGGAAATCCATGATAAACGAAAATTATACTCATTAAACTCAAACAAAAAAGATGAAAGACTTTTAGAAATTCAATTATAATAGATAATATACCATCATATATTTTGGCTTTGAAATAAGCCGCTTGTTTCAGGGCAACTGCGTGATAAAGTAAAAAAATATAGTAGGTCAACAACTATTATTTCTTACAATTACTGTTGTCATTGCATGCAGTGATAGGCAGCTACCCCCCCCCCATAAATTTAAGATGTATTCTCTCAATTTTTTACTCCACAGGAGATTTGAACATAAATTTAAGGAGTCTATTAATTTCTATCAATATAGTGTTACTTTATGAATGTGGTTTTTGGAAGTATTTTTAATTTTTCATAATTATTGTAAGAATTTATCAATTACGTTTCCTGCTGAATATCACATCATTGATACAATTTGAAACCATTACAAGCAATATAACACATGTTGGGATAAAAATAAAATTGCGTTAGAAAATAGTTCTCAATCAGGCTCCTCGAGTACAGTAGAAAATCATATATACCACAAACAAAATATAATTTCTTTATGAAATTTTAGACATATGCAATTCTCTCAATTATTATAACAAAGGCTCTGAAGTAGAGGTCCAATGGATTCCACCAACTGTTACCCGATTTACAATTTGGGTAAGAGTTTTTATCCTTTTAAAATTATTTTCTTACTCAGTAAAGTGGCAACTTCCTTCGGCTTTCATAATAATTATTGATGATTATAATCCTTGTTTATGGACCGAGAAAGTCCACTTTCCCGGTACGAACAAAGCAATTATATGTCTTTCCATTTTTGTGGTCGATGATCAAATACTCTTGTTCCAAGATGACTCGCACAACAAGTATAGAACCACCTCAGAATCATTCTATGATGAGTTGCGGTGTGGCATAAAGTGCACATGTCCTAAATTCCATTTAAATTTGAGGAATCGGTCCAATGTATTCAATCATTCAGTCACATTTTATCAAGCAATACAATACAGTTTAATTTTAACGTTGTCTGTTGTGCAAGCGCAGTTTTCTCACAAATTTTACATTTAATTACTACACAAATTTATAATAATTTTTTTTCATACCCATTTATTTTGAAATAATTTTTTAATCCAAACCTAAAGATATCCCTGAAAACAAAATGCCGGAAATATTCTGTTGAGTGTGTCAAGTTTGGTTTCAGGTGGTCTTTTTATTAAAGCTTAGTTGAAAAAGAGTTCGGTTCCGGTTCCAAAATGCTGACTGAGCAAAGGAATTAAAGTCTACTAAACATTTGAGGACAAGATGACTGAAAATTATATCTCTCGAAATCAGTACCAAAATAGTATTACATTTTGCAAAGATCACCAATCTCAAGCTTCTCATTAAAACTTACAATTTCACATTGTTTATTATTTGTTTGAAATGTTAAAATTATTGTAAATATTTTATTTTCATGCATCTTATTTTTTTAGTGTTAAGTTAAAATTATAAGTAATAAATACTATTTTATTTATGTTTCATTTTAATTTCTTTGTTTAAGTGTTACTAACTCCTAGTCTAAATCTAACCTATACTTTTTTTACGAATTATCATTCAACTTTAAGTTGTTAAAAATATAAATTGACGAATTTAGAAGTAAATCTGACCTGGTGGAACTCTCTGGTACAAAAAGGTTGAGAAACACTGACTCAGATGATCAACTTCAAAATATTTCCAATGGGTTTAACTTGAATAGTAAATTAGAGTAATTAATTAATTAAAATTTTAGTTATAACTCCTCTTAAGAATCTCCTATCATTTAAAAGTTATTTCATACGCTTTCAACCTTATTTTTCTAACGGTTACCGCGACATTTTGTCCGCTGACATTTTGTCCCCATGACATTTTGTCCATGCCATTTTGTCCGTGACATTTTGTCGGCGGACATTTTGTCCTAGCACCATTTTGCAGGTTGCTATTATGCTTGTCAAGTTCGTGAATTTTGTTTTCCTAACGAAATTTTTATGATCAACAAAATTATAATTAAATAGTTTGCATTTTTTATAATTTTCCGTTTGCTACCCCCTTAATACCTTCCCTAAATAAATATTAAAATTCTATAACTACATTTATATTCAATTTTAAATTTTGATTGCTTTGCGTTGTATTTTTTCTACATTTGTTTCCTTCCATTGTAATAACAAATTAATAAATTATTTGTTTAACATAAATTTTTAAGGTTCACTAAAAATTCAACCAAATTTCATACAAAAAATATCAAACAGAAAAGTGAAGAAATCGAAAAGTAAGAAATAAGTTTTTTTATATTTTGTTTTTGCTTTCAATAATCAAGTCGTTTGCAATTTGTGCAGTAATGTAATTGTCGAAGGAAAATATGATTACCATTAATTCCAGGAATGATTTTCCTCACTGAAACAAATTAATGAATATTTATAAGTTAATTAAGTTGTTTGTTTTTCTAAAGTACTAATTATGTGGTTCCATTATATTACTCTTCATTTAACTAATCCATTTAATTCAGGAAAGAAAAAATGTCACGTAAGAAAAGACACCATTTTAAGCATATTTTTGATTGTTTCACAAGTTTTAACAAAGGTAACAAAATTAATATGATTTAATATTTCCAAAGAATGCCATTATTGCATTTTTATTCCTAGTTATTTAATTAAATAAAATTTTTAACCAAATTTTAATTTACATAATTCATTTTCTCAAATTCAGAAATTCTATATAACTTTTAATATTTCAAAAGAATCATGATATGATTAATTTTTCTATCCATGCCAAAAAGAAATATGTAATAAAATAAATAATTATTATAAAATCCTCTCAAAATAATTAAGTAAGTCTTTGATAATAATATTTCAATTTGTCTGATCCGAAACAAATTTGGCATATAAAGTTTCTAAATTTAAACATAAATTTTTTAAAATTATTATTTAATATTTCCAAAGAATGCCATTATTCAATTTTTATTCCAAGTTATTCAATTAAATAAAAATTTTTAATAAAATTTTAATTTACATAATTGATTTTCCCAAGTTCAGAAACTCTTTATATGAATTTAAATATTTCAAAAGAATCATGCTATGACTAACTTTTCAATCCATTTAAACAAAATGCAATAAAAACAAAAAATTATTATAAAATCATTGCATAATATTCAGAATGGCTTTTCAATAATAATATATCAATTTGTCTGTTCCGAATCAAATTTGGCATATAAAGTTTCCAAATTTAAACGACAAGAAATTAAAAAGTAAAAAATCCCAATAAAGGAAAAGCGAGAAGTTTCCTGAAAGATACAATTATCGGATATGCTTTCTACAAATGAAAAGATGTTTCAAAAATTAAAAGAATAAAAGAAAATTATATTTTATGAAATTAAGAAAAAAAATAGCAATTTCTACGATGACAAAATAAATCGCAATATTGAATTAGGGATTTGTTGACAACTTGTACCCATTGTATATTCAATATTATATCAAAGATGAATTAGAAAGAAAATTTAGTGAACGGTAAGACATAAAAACTTTTGAGCTCAAGACTGAAAAATACTTTATAAAGCTTTGATTATTTTCAATTGAAATCATATATATTTCCTAGATTTGTCAGTGAAAATAGAAATGCGTCTGAAGAATTTGCTAGTTGAATGTCTTATTTTTGCATTAGAAATATATACAGATTAGAAATTAAAAACTAATCTTAATGAAAATATTCTAACCCTGTAACAATAATAATAAAAATAATACCAATTTTTTCAAACTATTTACTACTAATAGATGATTTGAGGCCTACGGAACCAACCACCACTCTGAGGATTTTCCTAAAATTCCTAAAAAACTATTATTTTTGTAGGTCAACTAAACTTTATTGATTTTTCAATATTTTCAATTTTTTTATGCAAGTCAAATCAAAATTAAGTAGGTTAACTCTAATTTATTGAATTATTCATGCTTTGTCAAATCAAGTTTAAAAGTAGGGGCCTGCTGGCTAAAAGTATGTCACACATAAAAACTGTTTATTTTTAATAAATACAACTCATACACACACTTTTAAAGTTTAAAAAGAAACTGTGTGCCTATGTGTGTAATGGACACATCTTACATAAAATACATGTAATTTACTTAAATGTATGAAAATATGTGTGTGTTGAGTCCGATGTCCTTACTTTTAAAGTCGAGTTTAATTAAACTATATAACTTATGACTTATATATTTAATAAACCATATAGTGTGTGTATGACCTACTTTGAGGCAGCAGGCTCTACTTTTAAAGTCGATTTCAATTAAACTATATTTAATTAAGCTGTTATAAAGATATTTCACCATCTCTGTACTCAAGTTCTTGAGCAATGTCGATTGAAAGGATAGATCAATATCAGTTAGCATAATAGAGGTTAAAACATAAATTTCTAATTTTAAAATTTTATTAAAAAGTTTTAATTATTATGAAAAGATTAATTTGCAAAATGCTATGAGTAAGAATGTTTTGAAATTTTTGAAATAGTTTGATTGTTAAAATTGGGATAAGGTAAATTATTGTTATTTATTTGGAAAATTTCAATTTAAAACTTTTTTATAATATAAAATTTATTTTAACAAATAAAACATTTTTTTAAAAGTTAATTTAAAGATTTTTAAAAAAGGGATATTAAAATATTAATAATTTGTTTGATCATGAAAATTGTAAGATATATCTTTAAAGCAAACGCAATTTACTTTATTATCGTATATTAACATCTTCACACTGACATAATATAGCTAAAGAACAAATGTTAATTAAAAAAACAAAGCAACCCATTTTTATAGACTTATCATTAAATATTTTTAATATGTAACTTATGAAGCATTTTAAAACCCATGTTCTACTGAATTTTATACTTGTTTTAATGAATACTAGCATGAAGATTTTCAAGTTTACCGAGTTAATTTTGAGAATTACTTTAACACATACTCAAATGAGTCTCAGAAACAATTTGTAATAAAATAAGTGCTTCCAGTGCCCATCGTTTGGTTGTCAGGCTCAGAATATTTGACGCTTTTACATTGCAATAAAAATGCAAGTTAAATAAAGACATGTGCAATACAATTGCAAATCTAACTAAGACATTTAATAGGCTCTTGTGTAAGTAGTTAAAATTAATAATTATAATAATAGTAACAATAATAATAGTAATAGTAATAATAATAATAAATTGTGAAATTTATAATATAATAAAAATTTTGTATAGCAAAAAATACTTAGAAAAGATTTTGAAAAATATGTATGACTCATGCTTTTACTCTGACCTCTTTGACATAGACATTGAGTCAAACACACATGCACGACATACCCAGGTAACCCTTGCCTCACCTTCTACATGATGAGTCATCGTTTCCCGTCAGCCAATCAGAACACTCTGTCCTGGATGGCTAACATCTACCTTAAATGCGATGTTTTTATTTAATAATGCAAAAGGAATTAGAAAAAATAAAATCGAATTTGAAAAGAACTAGATTTCTAAGCATTAAATAAAAATTAAAAATGTGATAAAAACATTAAAAATTTTATATTTTATAAGTTTATAATAATAATTTTAAATAAAATGACAAATTCCTATCAATATATAAATTCAATTCCAGAATAAATTGCAAAAGAATATTTTATTTATAATTCATTTTTAATACAAACTAAACCTCAGTGAATTAAACAACAGAATGAGATTTATTTACATAATATACATTGGTAAATTTATAAATAAAATTCATATCAAATTTACCTTCAACAATAAATGTACCTCTATCTGTGCCTAGTATAAGTTTCTCACCTATTATTAATTTTATTATAAATAATTGTTTTTATTATTTTTACCCCAGCTATCACCACAGTGAATTTGAAACTGCAGATCATTGGCGAAAATCCGTGGTTGCCAAGGCTATTATGAATTTTCAAATAAAATAAATTATGATTTATTATTAGTATTAATAATAATAATAATAATAATAATAATAATAATAATAATAATAATAATAATAATAATAATAATAATAATAATAATAATAATAATAATAATAATAATAATAATAATAACAATAATAATAATAATAATAATAATATTTTCTACAAAATATATTTTCGTCAAATTTTGTAGAAAATATTATGTCACTTATAAAGAAATCAGAGGTGAAAAACAAAAAATGTCCTTATAATAATAATAAATTTAAAAATTTGTAAAATATAAAAATAAACAAACAAATAACAAACTTTTTAAAATAGTAACGAAATGTTTAGATTTATGAAGATAGATTTGACCAAGAAAAGAAAACTCGATGAAATCTTTTTATATTAGAGTTAAAAATATATAAGAAATATAATAAATGCACTAGTTCAAAATTGATTGCCAAATGACAAGAAATACAGTATTCAGTATTAATAGAAGTGGGGGGGGGGGTTCATAGGAATTCATAGGAAATCCGATTGGCAGCATCAGAACTATTTCATCTAGAGTTAACTGAAAATCTGTAATGCAAAATGTCTTCTATTTTGCTTTAATATTAATACAAATAACTATAAAATGCAATAATGCGTTAAAACAACATTCGATAGTCAGACGAATTTATTATTAATATCATTTCATCAACTAAACTGATTCAAATTAATTATTTTAAAATTTTAACATATTATCATTTTATGATTAAAAATGGAATATTATAAATGCAAACTTTAAAAAACTATATATATATAACAAATGCTTTACAAAATTTCAAAAATATTTTCAAATATATTAAAAATATTCAAAATTTAATTTATTTTTTTATATAAATAAAAAAAGAATTAATTTCAATGACAAAAGATTTACATAAACTTGCATTTATGTTTCTTTTGAAAACATGAAATGAAAATAAATAATTGTGTTTCCTTATTTTTGAAAAGATATAATTTAAAATATATAATCTAATTACCACTCTTTTTAAAACACGTGTCGTAATGTTGCTTGTTGGAGCATCTCCTTTAATGATGATGTTTACTTTCAACATCTAAATAATGAAGATGAATATGATGATGAAAATAATAATAATAATAATAATAATAATAATAATAATAATAATAATAATAATAATAATAATAATAATAATAATAATAATAATAATGATAATAATAATAATAATAATAATAATAATAATATTATTTTTGTTTTTTTGTTATCGATAGCGTAATCATTTATAAAACTAAAATTGAAATAAATAACAATGTTAGCTAAGTTCCGAAATGTTTATTTATAAAATTAAATATAAAATAGTTTGACCTAAAATCGGTCCTGATCACTCATAATCAAAATTTAACTAATTTTTCGCTTTCTTCTCTTCTTCTCTAATTGATATTTTCTTTCACTCGGCTATATTCAACAAATATATTTATTTAAATAAATTCCCCAAATTTTCAAATTCGATTTACCAGTATTACAAATTTATTAGATTTGAATAAAATTTTAAATTTTATTAAAATCAAAAATTATTTTGATCTAAATAATAATAATAATAATAATAATTTTCTACAAAATTTAACTATGAATCAGATTAAAAGGAAATGCACCTTAAATAAATTTGATTCATAGTCAAATTTTATAGAAAATATTATGTCACTTATAGAGAAATCTGAGGTGAAACACAAAAAAAGTCCTTATAATAATAATAATAATAATAATAATAATAATAATAATAATAATAATAATAATAATAATAATAATAATAATAATAATAATAATAATAGTTAAAATTATAATACTAATGGTTTAATAATGGTTTAAATAATATAAACATTAATTAATTATATTTATAAACCTACAAATCTTTAGAAAAATTAAGATTTAAATTTGCGAAACAAATTAATTTTTTATTTATGTATTAAATTTCAAATAAATTTACATTTTAAGAATTAGAAAGGTATTAAATTGCCTTAAGAAATTCAGCAAATATAATCTGCACCGACATTTCATACATAGAAAGGTAAATTGTTTAAGTTATGTTTATAAAAAACAACATAGAATACACATTTCACCCCAACAAAAAGTAACAATAAATAAAGAATTTTTTTAGCCGCTTACTTTATTTTTTTGAATGGTTTTTCTTTTATACTCAAAATAAAGCAAATATTTAGTTAAAAAAGCTATCAAATACTTTTAAAAATACTTTAATGAACTAAAAATTTAATAAAAGCCAATTTAATATAAAAATTTTAAATAAAAAGTTTCATGCAAATCCTTTCCCACAAGAGATTTATCAAAATATTGTCAATATTCTTGTCAATATATATTTTTAATAAATCAAAATATTTTCTTTTTTTAAAAAATATTTTGATTACATCAAATAAAATTAATGCATTTTTAATGAATTTATTTACATTTATAACCAAAGAAATTATAATTCTAACAGTTGCAATATTTTCAACGTATATTAATTAAATTTATTTGTTAGAAAATTCCAGACCTGTCCAAATTTTATGAATGCATCATTCCTATTCATTTCTTTGGTAGTTGATATTCCATTAGTCTGGTCTAAAACAATATCACTGAAGGCTCTCCTATTAAGCATATTTATCTGAAAGGAAATAATAAGTAAATCATGTTCTATATAGATAAAAAATTTAAAAATATCCAAAATAATGAAATAAAGCCTAATTACAATAATTAACGTCTTTTATATTAATAATAATAATTATTTAAACTTTATACTTATTTGTCGATAGCGAAATCATTTACATAAACATAAATTTAATAAATAACAGTGTAAGCAAATTTCCACAATGTTTATTCATATTTGAATGTTGACATTACATTTAAAAATATTTTAAAAATTTGTTAAAATTTTGTCATTTATTGAAAACATTCGTGGGAAAGAAAGGTCAATCAGAGAATGAACAGAAAGAGAAAGATTTGGTGAGCTTTGTTTTATGAGTGATCAGGGTTTAGTTTAGATCGAAATATTTCACATTATTTTTTTTATGAATAAACATTGAGGATATTGGCTTACGAAGTTATTTATTAAATTTATAATTATTCTTATTATTTAATTAATTAAATAAATTGAATTTAACGTTTGACTACTTTGTTGCTTGACTATGATTTTGCTTACAATTGAACTCTAATACTTGCGCAAAAAGTTCCAAAGGGTAAATATTTATTATTCATTGTATATTTTAAGATGTCAGCCTAAACACTTCCTGGAGAATTTCAAATTGTAAGAGTGAATAATATTTTACATAAGTCAATAATTCTATCTTTTTGTCCCAAAAATATATTAAAAAAACATATATTTAGAAAATAATAAAATATATGAATCGATTTAAATAAAATAACCATTTTAAAGCCCCGTCACTTAACAATTCTGTTACAGGCAGCGTATAAATCGTGCCTCAATTGTTCGATACAAATTTGAAGGCTACACTAGTTTACTTTCTTTAAGCGGGATAAAAGCGTTTCTTACATTGAATGTCAATAAAATTACAATTTGTTTCGTAAATTTCTGTTTTTTATTTATACTCGGGTAAACTAATCCGTACAACTATTAAAAATAGCGATTAAAAATTGGCCTCGTCACTTGAGGGTTAAAAAGTAAAAATGTATTCCAAATTAAAAGCAGACACGCTAATTGTTAAATTCTTATTCATTGAGTTTGTGTGCGCATTAATTTAACTATAAATATATTCGCGTCTGTGTAAGCATTGTAAATGTTTTCACGTCTGTGTGAGTATTGTAAATGTTTTCACGTCTGTGTGAGTATTGTAAATGTTTTCACGTCTGTGTGCGCATTAATTTAACTATAAATATATTCGCGTCTGTGTAAGCATTGTAAATGTTTTCACGTCAGTGTGAGTATTGTAAATGTTTTCACGTCTGTGTGAGTATTGTAAATGTTTTCACGTCTGTGTGAGTATTGTAAATGTTTTCACGTCTGTGTGAGCATTGTAAATGTTTTCACGTCTGTGTGAGTATTGTAAATGTTTTCACGTCTGTGTGAGTATTGTAAATGTTTTCACGTCTGTGTGAGTATTGTAAATGTTTTCACGTCTGTGTGAGTATTGTAAATGTTTTCACGTCTGTGTGAGTATTGTAAATGTTTTCACGTCTGTGTGAGTATTGTAAATGTTTTCACGTCTGTGTGAGTATTGTAAATGTTTTCACGTCTGTGTGCGCATTAATTTAACTATAAATATATTCGCGTCTGTGTAAGCATTGTAAATGTTTTCACGTCTGTGTGAGTATTGTAAATGTTTTCACGTCTGTGTGAGTATTGTAAATGTTTTCACGTCTGTGTGAGTATTGTAAATGTTTTCACGTCTGTGTGAGCATTGTAAATGTTTTCACGTCTGTGTGAGTATTGTAAATGTTTTCACGTCTGTGTGAGCATTGTAAATGTTTTCACGTCTGTGTGAGTATTGTAAATGTTTTCACGTCTGTGTGAGTATTGTAAATGTTTTCACGTCTGTGTGAGTATTGTAAATGTTTTCACGTCTGTGTGAGTATTGTAAATGTTTTCACGTCTGTGTGAGTATTGTAAATGTTTTCACGTCTGTGTGAGTATTGTAAATGTTTTCACGTCTGTGTGAGTATTGTAAATGTTTTCACGTCTGTGTGAGTATTGTAAATGTTTTCACGTCTGTGTGAGTATTGTAAATGTTTTCACGTCTGTGTGAGTATTGTAAATGTTTTCACGTCTGTGTGAGTATTGTAAATGTTTTCACGTCTGTGTGAGTATTGTAAATGTTTTCACGTCTGTGTGAGTATTGTAAATGTTTTCACGTCTGTGTGCGCATTAATTTAACTATAAATATATTCGCGTCTGTGTAAGCATTGTAAATGTTTTCACGTCTGTGTGAGTATTGTAAATGTTTTCACGTCTGTGTGAGTATTGTAAATGTTTTCACGTCTGTGTGAGCATTGTAAATGTTTTCACGTCTGTGTGAGTATTGTAAATGTTTTCACGTCTGTGTGAGCATTGTAAATGTTTTCACGTCTGTGTGAGTATTGTAAATGTTTTCACGTCTGTGTGAGTATTGTAAATGTTTTCACGTCTGTGTGAGTATTGTAAATGTTTTCACGTCTGTGTGAGTATTGTAAATGTTTTCACGTCTGTGTGAGTATTGTAAATGTTTTCACGTCTGTGTGAGTATTGTAAATGTTTTCACGTCTGTGTGAGTATTGTAAATGTTTTCACGTCTGTGTGAGCATTGTAAATGTTTTCACGTCTGTGAGTATTGTAAATGTTTTCACGTCTGTGTGTGTATTGTAAATGTTTTCACGTCTGTGTGAGTATTGTAAATGTTTTCACGTCTGTGTGCGCATTAATTTAACTATAAATATATTCGCGTCTGTGTAAGCATTGTAAATGTTTTCACGTCTGTGTGAGTTTTGTAAATGTTTTCACGTCTGTGGAGTATTGTAAATACTTTTGTGTCTGTGTGAGCATTGATTGTGAATGTTCTCGTGTCTTTATTTTAGATTCTTAGATTGCTGTTTAGAAACAGTTCACTATTGATTTTGTTTTGTCATTGGTGGACCTTTGAAGTTTTGAGTTTTTGAACTTTGTGAATTATAGAAGTTTTTTAAATACATGTTTCGGAAATGTGTGTTAATTCTTTGGTTACTTTGGTCATTGATAATAAATCTTGAAAGTGCAAAGCTGTTTATGAAGTCAGAATTCCAAATCTTAAAACAGTTAGAGCTAAAATGTTATATGCTGTTTTTAACTAGTTTTACTGAATGAAGCGCCATTGAATGTCAGGAGAAAATGTTAAGGCCTGATTAAAATGAGGTTTTAGACAATGGAATAACCAGCTATATATGTATCCATTCAAACATTTCCATTGTTATATTCGTCTAGCCATGCAACGGGTATCGTTTCGTTGAGTCTGTGTGATATATATGAATTAAAGTTTATTTAATTATGAGATTGTTTAAATATTGAGGTAAATGAAATAGAATTTAAATTTGTGTTGATTTAACTATTTATTTTCATAGCTTAATTTAATTATTTTTATTTAAATATAACATGGAGTCACGAGCAGGGTGCTTATCGGATTTTATTTTATTGTAGAAAATTTCAAATCTCGGGAAATATGAAAAAAATGGTTTAATAAATATATAAGAGCATTTACAGAAGATATGAAAAATCATTGAAATTGATCCAACATTTAAAGAAGATCTAAAAACTGTTTTTTCTTAGAAGCTCATTTAATGAGAAAATTCTCAGCAAAATTGAATGTATTGAAGATGAAGAAGTAAGAAATTTGGATTTTTATTTCAGCAGAGCAGTTGAAATATGCTCGAAAAAAGTAAGCAAAATTCAAAAATTTCGAAATATAATGAATGTTGCTTAAGAAATTTGTGAGAAAATTTTGGATTTTGCTACTAGTGTAAAAGTCGAAGCAAATAAATTAAAAATTGAAGATAAGCAAATTATTTTAAAAGTTTTTATTAATAATTCTGCTTCAAAAACTATAACTGACGCATTGAAATATTTGGAACCAAACAGTTGCTGCAATTAAAGATTAAAACGATCACGATACAAGAAAAGAAAATGTCTTTAGAAAACTGAAACACCTGAAGAAATTAAGCAATTTATGTAATATTATTCAAAACTAGCAAATTATTACAAATGAAAATATGAATTTATAGTTGGAAAACCAATCGATTCTAATCAAAACTAGCAAAATGAACGATCAAACGATGTTTTGAATGCAATAAGTTAGGTCATGTGAAAAGAAACTGTCAATTTATAACAAAATATTTAAAATACTACCGCTGTAATAAATCTCATCACATTCAAAGATTTTATGCAAACATTTCAAATAGCAGAGAAAAGGTAAATAATAGATATGGGAAGTATACAAACAGATTCTGAGCTTTAGAACAAGTAATTAACAAAGACGAACAATTTGAAGATCAAGCATTATCAAAAGTTGATATTAATTTTAAGGAAAAGACAGAGCTAAAGAAAGTCATGAAACCATCATTATTAGATCAATATGTGGATTTTATTGTAGGGTCGACAGCGAAACCAAAACGTAAGATTTTTAGTAGTCATCTAATATTTCAGAGTATCACATAGAAAAAGTCATTAATAAACCTTTTATCAATGGGAAAGTAGAATGAATTATGTTTGACACCGGGGCTGATATAAATTTTATGAACAAAAGATATTTTTACAGAGGTTTATGAAAACTCAACTAGGATTACATGCTTTAATAAGTCATGTACGAATCAGCTGTGCCAACGGAATTGAAATGCAAAGTCACGGTAAGATTTTGTAACAAATACAAATAGGTTTAGAAACTGTTGTCCAAATTTTTGAATTAATTAATGATATCTTCCCAAATATCTACATACAATTACGTTATATGAAACGAGATGGGATTGCAGTTAAAATTGTTAACGATATCATTGAAATTAAAGGTATGGAAATACTATTTGTCTCAAAGGAGTCCACTAAGACTTTAAACTAGATGGTACCACATTATTGTGACCTGGTGTGGAAAACAATGCTGAAACGATAAGGAAATGCATTTTTATCGTGATAGTGTCAGAGATAGTGTGAGTTTTGTAGATACTAGAGGATATATGATTCTTGGCGAAATTATTGATGAGAGATGTATTAAGAATCCTCTGAATATATAAAATTGTTTATTTATTGCAAAGAAAGTGGAAGCATTGGGGAAATTGATAAAAAATCTTTTCCAGACTTTCTAATACACTCAAAAAAAATAATAAAATATAAAAATAATGTAAGAACTTTGGGGGATTCGTTATACATCATCGATAACAAAATCTATCGTGAAATAGTACGAAATGAGAGATAATAAAGGAAGAATTTGAGCCATTACAAATGATCGATATTGATATAACTGGGTCTTTTCAAATAACAACACGAGGAAATAAATATTTTATCGGTGTTATAGATTATTTTATTTTATACGCATGTCCGATTTTTCTGAAAGATATTTTTGCGGATACTGTGGCTAATTATAAATGGACTCAATGGATCACAAAGTTTAGATGCCAAAATATATTCACTCAGATAATGGTTCAAATTTTTGGAATAAGTTATTTGAAGTTTTTAATATGATCATGTTAGTAAAACTAAGTTTTTAATCTCAGTATTATCTATAATGTAATAGATTAATTGAAAAATTATTTCAAACTGCAAAAGGAATGATTTCCATTATTTTAAAAGAAAGATCTACCTGTTGAGACGAAATATTACCAATAATCGACATTGGAATCAGATTTACAGTACAACAGACAACAGGTTTTTCACGTTACGAAATTTTGTTCGGGTGGCAACTCCGAATAAATGCACCATTGGATGTTGATAACTTATATAGTGATTTATTTTTAAAGCAACAAAGATTAGATATAAAAGAAAGTCATTTGAAAGTCATAGACAAAATCCAAAGTAATCAGGAGATTCAAAAGGCCTATTATGACAAAGGAAAAAGATCTAATGAGATTAAAATTGGCAATATGGTATTGGTTTAAAGAGAAAATAATCAATGTACCATTTCAAAATATTATGGTCCTTTACAGATTGAAAATGTCACTAATAAATGGACATATTTACTACGAAGTATGGATGGAAGAATGCTTCAGAGAAATTGTAAAAAAAAACCATGACAAGATATCTTATTCGATCAACAAGAAACGCAAACCCGGTATATCGATAATTCTTACAAGGGAGAATGCGATATATGTGAATTAAAGTTTTTTTAATTATGAGATTGTGTAAATATTAAGGCAAATGAAATAAATTTAAATTTGTGTTGATTTAACTATTTATTTTCATAGCTTAATTTAATTATTACTATATAGCTATAACAGTCTGAAGGTAGGGTATTAAACACTGTTTCAATTTATGAAGGTTATTCGTTGTCCTTCTATTTGCAGAATGAATTTAGTGGTAAAAGATTTTACAGAATATTTGATGAAAATTCTAACAGAACGAGGCTACAGTTTTACTTCATTATATAATGAAGTAAAATCAACGACAAAATCAAGGACAATAATTTTTGAATCAAAAGATTCACAAAAAGTTATAGTTTTCCTTTCAATTAAACCGATGTTACAACAAAAAAGTTATAATTTTATCTTAGAGATCGTCCATATAATTTTTTCCAGTAAATATTATTCCATTCAAACAAAATTCATATTTTATTTAAAAGAATGGATAAAAATAGATTTTTTTGATGAAATTAAATATGATATGATTTTTTTCTACACATTTATTATTTCTATAAAATTCGAAAGAAATATAAATTATAAGTAAGAAGTTGCTTAATTTTAGGATATGTCAAAAGAAATTTATAATTACATTCCAAACACAAGTTTAACAGACTTTTCAGCATTCCCGAAAAAGATGATAGATAGCTGAGAATTATTGAGTGAAGCTGATTTAAACAAAAATTTTGATAAAAAATAAAAAATTCCTTATGTTTATACAATTTCTTTCTAAAATAGACAATGTTTAATAGTTTCGATTTCTAATTACCATTTAATAATATAAATAAACAGTTTTCTATGTCAAAAATCAAAACTTCTTTTAACAAGATTTTCTTAATTTTTAAGTTTTTATACTTAAAAGTATTTGATTAGTAATTTTACATTTTATTAGCGAATTCACATATAGCTTTCTTTAAATTAATCCTATTTTTGTTCATCTTTTAATTCATCTTTCTGAATTTTAAATTTACTTACATTATCAGATGTATATGTTTCTAGAATATTGTTCAAAAGCATTTCCATGGTCCTTTCACGTTTCTCAGAAAAAACTGGCGTATTAAAGGCGGACTTCTCTCCATTGATTACTAAATACATTGAACTTTAAAAAAATTATATTTTAAGAATTTTTAAGTAAAATGAGCATTTTATAAATTATAATTAAATTGTTTTTTATTAGAATTAACCAAAACCCAAATATTCTTTCTTTCATTGGAATTCCAGGATTGTATTAAAAGTGGCCTACACGATGGAGTGGCTTTCAAAAATATTTCTATATGACACGATTTATTTGGCATTCAAAACGAATACAATTATAAAATTTTATATTTAACTATCCGTAATCTCGTGCTTCGCTACGGTTATATTTACTTAAAATGTGTCAAACAAACAAACATATTTATACTTTTATATATAAGATGATGATTAACAATGAACAATTTAAAAGAATTAACATGTAGCAAACAAGCAAACATATTTATATAAGATTTATTTTCATAACGACACAAAAGATAAAAACGCAATTTTCTATACAACGCAAAATTTGGGAGTTGCTTCTCATTTGTTCAAAATTAAAATATTTAATCATTTTAACTTATCATTATTTCATATAATATTAACATTAAAAAACATTTATTTGATTAAAATATGATATTTTTGTTTGGTAAAAGAGATTTAAATTATTCTATAAAAATTTATTATTATTTGAGTTGTCTGTACCTCATTGAAAGCTGTCCGGGAGACTGTCTCGAATTAGGCAAGTAACGCTTTTAACATTTTCACAAAATTTCTGTTTCCTCTACTTCATATTAAATAGCGCTTTCATAGCACAGCTTCAAATGTGATATCAAATAATTTTTAGATCAAAAATATTTTGTTTAATTAATTTACTAGAAATAAATTTTATTTTCAATTTTTATGGTCAATAATGCATTATATAAACGCACGAATAAATAATCTAAGAATGTTCTGTCCGCTAATGTATTAATCGTTTTTCAAATTTTGATTTCAATATGTCCAACATTCCAATAAAAATATCTTGTCAATTTATTATTATTATTATTATTATTATTATTATTATTATTATTATTATTATTATTATTATTATTATTTTTTCAGTGTCAATCTCAAGATTTAATATAGCATTCTAAATATATTAAACAGATGTGTTTTTTTATTGACAAAATTTATGGAAAACAACACAAAATATACACTAGTCAAATTAAAATTTCATTTAGAAACATTTTTTAAAAAGGAAAGAGAAACGACAAAGCAAAATAAATTAGACTGGTAATAAATGATATTAAAAGATTATTTTATCAAATTGCTTTCCAAACAATAAAAATGATTTGAGATCAAATAGAAATATAATTTAACAATTGTTTTGACAATTCTCGGAAGCAAGGATATTATTTTTCTATAGATGCTACGCAGATCGAAGGAATCCTTTGAAAAAAAAGAACAAAATAGTATAAATTACAAAAAAATTATTTACTCAAAGATTCAATAACATGACTACCTTCGGTTAAATAGTGAAATACTAAGGGTAATTAATGGGTTGGGAAAAGTCATCTACAGTAGATGATCTACTATCCACATGGACACTATTTATTACATAATTCCAAAAATCTTCCGAAAAAAGAATTCTGCAAAAGATTTTTTAATTTTTAATCGTAATTTCTTATAAAAAGACCAACTACTCCTGAGGTTGCAATGATGGTAAAATTTCAGTATTAAATTTGATCTTGTGATCACTAATGAGGAAGGAATAGGAAAAAGTATTATTTGTCATTTAGTTATTAAATATACATTAATTTTTGTAAATTGAATCAAATTTATAGATCAAAGATGAAATATTTGTATCCGTTAAATTATTTCCCATTTTTATCTCTGAATATATAAATTTTGCAATATTTTCTTGTTTGTCTATAGAAGCAATAAGGGATTAAATAAATTAAATTTTCGGTCAAGCACAACTTCCAAGGCATTTCATAAACCCATTTATGTAAGTTTTGACCAATATATATATATATATATATATTAAAAGATAACGCCAATAAAAAACCTTTCGTACGATATATTTCGATAGCACAGCTATCATCTTCAGGTACTCAAAACCAACTAAAAATATTATGAATTAACATTTAATTTAAACAAATTATTTTTTATTAATTTAATTTTTTAATAAATAAATATTTTTAAAAATATATTTAATTCACTTTAAATTAATTTAAAATTTTAAAATTTTCATTTATATTCTAATTTTTTAAAAATTAATGTAATTTAAAATTTTCAATTATTTTAATAATATTAAAAAAACCAAACATGATTTAACATACGTAAACTATTTAAAAACATTCAAAACATTCGTAGTCACAGCACTTTGCACATTAATCTTTGGATCCAATGAACTTATCAGCAATGCTTCACATATCACGCGTTCCCAATAATTATTAAAACTTCTCAACAAAATTCTAAAATCAGACATTCCTATATCACTTTTACAGCTTCTATTGTGTTCACTAATATTGGTCAAACCCTTCAATCGACAATGCTCTAGAACTCGAGTACAGAGATGACGGGAAGTCTCTCCAATGTATGTGGCATTACACCCATTACATGTAAATTGATAAACGAGATCCGAACACAATCCAACCGGAGTTTTTGATTTATTAATAAACATATTGCGTACCTTACACGAATTAGAGACGATCTTATACTCTAAATTTCCCATCTGTTTACTTAACTTCCTTTTATAATTTGTAAAGCCTTCAGAGTACGGCAATACTAACATATATTTAGGCTCAATTTTTTATATCCATTTTTACCATCACCCAGACCAACACTCAATTCACACCCATCCGACAAATTACATTCAGACTTTCCAAAACATGGATCCTTAGGATTTTTAATCAATTTATCAACAGTCTCTTTTATCATCAAAAATAAAAATGATTTAGAATATCCATTCTTTATCTACAACTCAACCAATTTATCAACACTTTTTACCGAATTAGCAAAAGTAGAAGATAAAGCCCATGAACGATAAATCAATCCTTTCACCTTATTTCTCTTATACTTAAATTCACAAAAGCTTTCTGGAGAAGTATAAAGACCAGTATCAGTTGGTTTTTTATAAATCTCTGTCTCATACTGTTTATCTTTGCGTTGAATTAACAAATCTAAAAACGCAATTGATGACTTTCTCTCCGTTTCACATGTGAATACAATGTTTTTATGTAAACTGTTCATAAAATGCAAAATCGGTTCTACATGTTTCTGGTTTTCAAATATAAGAAAAATATCATCCACATACCTTTTATAAACAAAAGGTTTTTCAAATTGGAAAGAAGCAATTTTCTTTTCCAAACTAGATATAGGTCAACCCACCCCCCTAGAAAAAATATTAACTTAAAAGTCTCTTTTAAAAGTAGGTCAATTTAAGGTCAAATAAGCAGATCATATACTTAAAATCTATATTGTTTGTTTAATTTATAATCTATATTCACAATCAGCTATCGGTGAACGAATCAACTTAATTGGTAAGGCCGAACCACAGACTATTATTAAACTTCAAAATCTACAAGTCTCGAAGGCCTCATAATTTTGAAAGTTATTACAATTTCAAGAACTCCATGCTTAGGAGATATTTATAAAATTTAGTGCCAGTATTTTATAACAGCGGTTTTTTTAAACTTATTTTGTCATTGAAAACCCTATAAGGGGTTTTAAGAATCACGTAACCTTATTCACATTTTAATGAAAACTTCGAGCAAAATTGCTCTTAATGATTGATTTAAAAAGAAACATGAATTTGGTTTAAACGGTTATTCAATTATTAAATAATAAATAAATAAAATAAAAAAAATTATTAATAATATATACCAGATAAATAAGTGTTTATCTGGTTCAATTTATTTATTCTCTACGATTTTAGTGCAATTTTGGATAAGGGAATTCACAACTGTGTCCATTTAACTTTTAGTCATGACATTTAGAAAAATTAGATTTGCAGAAATATTTATTAATTTTACTAAATAAGTATTAATTAATGAATACAAAAATTTTAACCGTTGAACATTAAATTAAATATTTTACAATCGACGCAATTAAATCATAATTTGTTTAGTTAATATGATTAATTCTTATAAATAAAATTTTATTTTAATTTTCAGATCATTATTTATTAAAAGAATATAATAAAAACAACGACAAAAATTAGTAAAACTAGCGAAAAATTATTTAATGAATGTAAGTTTAGGAAAAATTTAATTTTTTAACATCCAAATTTTCAAAATCTAATGCCAAAGATTTCCTTATCTGTTTTGTTAGACGAATTATCCGGTGCAATTGAATTACCCAAACTTATTATGATGGAATTTTTTGATGAATTTTTTAAAAGTATTATAATATCTTTGTTTTGGAATGACCAGGACCTATTTTAGATCAAAATATTTCATTTTATGAATAAACACTGCATAAATTGGCTTACGCAGGAATAAAAGTAATGTTTAAATAGTTAGATCGCTATTAACTGAATGCGGAAAAAGTTATGGACAATTTAGTGACTGATTGGAGCCATTGAAGAGTATTAGTGATATTTCCAATACAAATTATTTGTTTCTCTAGGACTTTGTTGATCGTGTTATTTATTTTGTTGAAAAAGTCAGATATCCAGAATTAATTTAATCAGATGTAATAATGAAAGTTTCCAAATCAAGTGTATATATATATATGGATGTACGAGAAATTACGGATCAACTGTAGTATGGAGATATTAAAAAATGAAGGAAATGATGGAAGATAAAGATAATTATCAGAAATTCTATGAACAGCCGGCTGTCTAATAAGCCAAAAAAGAAATATTTAAAATATTCAAATACTAAACAATTATAGTTTTCAATGTAATATACTACATGAGAAAATATTTAATCAATTCAATTATTTTTTATTTGAAAACCTTAATAATTTTAAATTTAATTTCATTTGTATTATTTGTTGTTAAAAAATTAAAAAGTAATTCACATCTTTTTAAAAACAATCTGAGTGGATTTTTTTTTTAAAAAAATAACAAATTTTCTCTTAAATACCCAAACTAGTTTAAAGCTAAAATATCATTAACATATTTGACTTGCATAACTAAAAAAAATTCATTTAAATATTTATTATGACACGGAGAACAGATTAAACTCTAATAAAACAATTTTATTGCAGTTTTCATCATCTAGAAATAAGAAAAAAATATTATTTAAAAAAATTTAATTAAAAAATAAAAAATATTTTCAGTTTTTTTTTAAGAATGTAGAATAATAATTTTATTTATAGTCTGAAAAAATAAAGAATTAGAAAATGATGAAAAGTATAAAAGATTTTACTGACAAAAGTATAATATGTATTAACTTACATTTAACAATAAGAAATTCTCTGAATTCAAAGAAGTTTACGAATTCTGCTGGCGAAGGCAAAGGCGGTCCAAAAAGTGGAACTGATTCTTCTGAGTAGACGCTTAATCTAAAAAGAATTTCTATAAAATGTTTTTTGACTCTTATTTTTAATGTTTTATTTATTGACTTTTCTTGTTCTTTACTTATTTTGAAATTTCAATTTTTACAACGTCTAATAATCAATTCAACCAACAGTAAATAATATAAATTGCCAAATAAATTCTAGTTCTGACAGACATTTCCAAAAATTCTACAAACAAATGTTCACCATAATTAATTGCAATCTTACCGGTACACCTTTCTCGAATGAATATAGGACACAATTGCGAATATATCTAGAATTATATGCATCATTAAATACAGAATCTTTATAAGTTAATTAAAACAATAATTGATAAATAAAGTGTTTCATTTTTAATTCATTTTGTTAGATATTTTCTTGATTAATGAAACATTATTTGATAAATAATATTTTTATACTTATATTATGGAAATATATTGAATTTTTGATTGAAGTTAAACTAAAAAATATTAATGCTATTAATTGTTTTAATCGTTTTAATAGTTTTTTTAATGAAAATCTTTAAATTAAATTTGTTTAAATATTTAAAAGATTTAAGTTTAAACAATGGAAATGTATAGCAAGGAAATGTAAGGGTCAATTATCCATCTATCACTCATCAGTTCTCTGGACCGTTTGAGCATTCCTGATTACAGAGTGGAATTTATAATGAAATCTAATTTACTATATACAATATTTGTACAGGTCAGGCATAAAAGCAATACTGTTACTAAAATATCTATTAATGGGTAACAAACAAACAAGAAAAGGAGAAGAAACTTACATCTTTTTAATCTCACTGTTATCAAATCTAGAAATAATATCGGTATATTTGTTTTATTATTTGGTCATTTAAAATAAGATATACAGAAAATTTAGTAAAATACATAAGTGATCCTAAATGATTATAAGAAAATTAAGCAGAAAGATAAATTAAATACCACGAAGAGAATTTCAGTATATATTAATGGAACATTAAGTTTCAGTTGATTTTCCAAAATTTACGTAAATTTTAGGGTAACTTAACAATTCATTTGATAAAATAAATATTTATGGACAATTCAGCGTGGTCAGCTGGGAGTAATTATGATATTATGATATAGCTGTAATTATCATATAATTACAGTCAATTAGATAAAATCAACCGTTCGAAACATCAGTCTTTTGTAAATCGTAAAATTAACTAACAAATAATATGAAAATATTTTTTGAAAATAATGCAATCAAAAAAGAAAATACGCGTAAAATGAGTTTTCATCATTGAAGGTGTCCAATACTTTTCAAAAGGTTCATCACCAATATCATTGATGAATATAATGTTGACAATATCGTTGCCAATATGGCGTTTTCGCTCGATCTGAAATACAGTTAAATTATTTATTTTTAATAAATATAAAATATTATTATTTTCATTATTATCGCTATATATTTTTTTACAATTTTTATTTCATGTTAAACGAAAATTTTCTAGAGTTACAATAATACTTAAAACAACAAAGTGTTTAAATTTACTTATTTCTTATTTTAGAAAAGAAAATGTTGGAATGAAAAGATAAATGGAATAATAATAATTAAATTTCTCAAAGTTTACAACGGTGAGTTTAGACTAAGTTTAAGTTCACAACTTAAATACACGAAGAAAGATCATTAATAAAATATAGCATTTAATAATTAGTCAAGAATATTAACTTCAAATTTAAATAAATTTTCTAATTATTTAAAATATTAAGTTTAACAAAATAACGTTAATTTTAATTTTCAGCACTCTCTTTTGGAATAACTTTTTATCTGTTCTTCGTCAAATGCAACTCCTGTGATGTAAGTGACCTTGAGAACCAACACCCTTCAAAAAGTGGTAATTTTCCTTCTTTTTCATACCAAAAATATAGATAGAATTTAACTGAACTTAGTTTTATCATTTTAAAATTTGAAATATGATAAACAAACATAAAAAAAAATTATCAATTTAATAACAAATAAAATCGATTAAAAAATTAAAATATTAATTAATTAAAATATATACAAATAATAAATCAAAATTTATTATTTAATTAACACATTAAAATAAATTAATTAAAAATTAAAATATAATTTAACTAAAAATATTTCGTAAATAAACCAAGAAACCTTAAACCTGTTGTCGATTATCTGATGATAATGGCAATGCTGTAGACACATGGAACATTATTTCATGACCTTCATAGATTGTATAATATGAATACTTTCCCGTAGTATTGTCTGAAAATGTGTACAAATTAAATCAAATACAGGATTATTCATCCTTATAGGGTACTATTTTTTATAATTTTTAAAAATAATCATTTGGTCACCTAATTTAATTTATCGAAATCAGAATTAATTTTATTTAGTATAATTTAATTAATAATCATCAGAATTAATTTAAATAGGTATAATTTAATTGTTAATACTTAGAAATTATTTTAATTAACAACACTCATTATTTTAGTCAGACTTACTATATATTCAATAATAATATTCGTTAAAATAATATAAACTTTAAATCAGAGAATATCATCAGAGAACAAGCAGAGAATGAGTTTTTTGTAGTGGTCAGGACCTATTTTAGGTTGAGATACTTCATATTTCATTTTATGAATTAATATTGCGGAAATTGGTTTACATAGTTACTTATTATTATTATTATTATTATTATTATTATTATTATTATTATTATTATTATTATTATTATTATTATTACTAATGATTAACTATTTATTTAATATTATTTAAAAAATTAAGTTATGGCATTTTTAATGGCATTTTTTATATAATTATTTATAAACATAAATTTAATAAATAACTATTTACAGGCCGGATAGAGGGGGGTAGGAGGACCATATGGCAATGGTCCCAGATTTTAAAGGGCCCCAATTTCAAATTAAATAGGATAAAAAATTTAATTTTTAAATGAAGGAAAATATTTTATGTCATAAATAGTTCATTAAGCTTCTTTTAAAAAATTAAAAATTGTGAAGTAATAAAAAATAATCCGAATTATAAATAACTGTGAGATAACGACATTTCTGAAAAAAATGTATATCAGAAAATAAAAAATTGTTTTTGTTATAAATCAAATATCAAGACCAAATTACAGAACATCAAACAATTTTTTTAAAAAAAAATCTGAGAAATATATTTGGACAGTGCCCCATTAAAGTTTTCTGCGAGCCTGACTATATATGCCAATTTCCGCAATGTTTATTCATAAAATATGAAATATTTCTATCTAAAATAGAAACCAATCACTCTTAAACCAAAATCATAAAGAAATTCAAAATATTCAAATTTTGTCATAGAAACTACCCAAACGCATGACGTTTCAAGAGGTACTGTCTCAAAGGTAATGGTTACCTTTAAATTAGAAGGAAAAACGTCCTCATCAATGTACAGGTCTGACCGAAAGCCGAAGTTGACATATGTCGCAAGACCATGGCTGCTAAAATCACTACAGAGCTCAATGAACACCAACAAACCCGCTTCCACAAAAGCTGTTCGTCAGGAGCTGGAAAAATCTGGATTCAACGGGAGAGCTGTAATTAGAAATCACATGCTCTCAAAGACAATGGTTTCAAAGCGTGTAGATTGATGTAGAAATCTTTAGAATTGGTTTTTCAAGCAGTGGAAATATTAAAAATTATATTACAATACAACTTTTGAGTTATAGGATAATAAAGTTTTGTTGCCTAAAGCAGAGTTTTCCAAACTAATTTTATTTACCGCCATCTTTTTAGAAAAACAATTACTCAGGAACCCACAAAATATTCATAGTGTTACAATATGTTACACAAAAAGTAAAAATGTACGAACGGTTTCTCTAATTCTTCTTTGCTTCTCTTCCTTCTCCATGCTTTCACCAACCCTTATTTTAATTGAACCTCCTTAAATGCACCTGAGGCTATTACACCCTCTGGATCGTTCACAAAACCACTCCATTAATGAACAATACTTGATTTTAACCACTTTTTATAAACTTTAAAGAAAGAAAAAACAGTGTAAATACTGAATTTTTTGTTGTCTTGATTTCTACAGCGCCGTATAAATGTTTCTGGTTAACGTAAGATTAAAGTTCTGGTGTGTAGATTTTGATACATTTTGGTACTAAGAAATAATTTAACAATGATTTGCAAAAAAATATGTTCACTTCTTTTTAAAATTCGATTAGTCCGTCAGTAGAAATGTTACAATTTAAATTTTATTAATTCTCATATTTAATCTGGAGCTGGTGCAATATAAAAAAACAAAATTATTTTTATTGAAATAATTTGAAATTTTATTTTTTTATTAAAAATATATTTGTGTTTATTTCAAAACTAGTTAATATACTAAATTTTTATAAATTTTTCATCAAATTCTAAAACAACTCATTAATTATTTATTAAACTAGAATTTATTCAATTAGAGAAATCGATAAAATAATTTAATTTTTTAAAATTTTTAATCAAAGCAAGTTTAAAATGAATTAATTAATTTATGAAAAACTAAAATAAACAGTTTTATGCAAATTAGCAGACAATTGAAAATATTTTATGAAAATTTTCAAATAAAATAAATTAACAATTGGGAAATTTTGTTTTTCATTTCAAATCGGTAAATTTTCCCGGAAAAATAAGTCAATAAATAATTTATAATTTTATTTGTAATTCTTTTCTGAAAAAAAACAAATCAATGTTATGGCAGACAGGCATTCTATTATTCTTTAAAAAAAGGAAATTGTAAATATAATTAAAATACAAGAAACTTTTAAAATTCAATGAGAAATTTACTAATGGATAATTGGAATAAATAAATAATAAATAAATAAATAAAATATTGCTACTATTTTTTCCTGTGTTGAATTTATGAATAAATAAATATTTTTAGATTTTAAGTAAATATTATTTGAAAATTCATTTATCGTTTTGAACGACATTTTTAAGTAATCATTGGAGATTGATCATTATTTGAATTTTTAAAGAATATTTTTAATGCCACTTGTGAGTTTAAAAAAGTTGAATAAATTAATCTTTTATTAATCTATTTTCATGTTTTATTCATAGTTAAAGCTCTCGTGCCTCATTTTGCTAGATAGTTCCGTAGTTTGATCCGAAGTCAGACTTACTGGTAGTAAAGTTTGATCACTAAATAGGATGACTTCTGTCTTTTTTATTTTTTCAGAACAAATTATTTAAAAACAGACCTTTGCGTAAAGATGTTAAAAATACCAAAGAACACTTTTTGCGGAATATAAAATTAATATAACTACAATGTATAATTTTTTTTTAGAATATGTACTTTAAATTATTGTATGTTAAAAATTTATTTACAGTATTGTCAGTTATTATTGGTGATAATGACAGTAATAGAAAAGAGAAAAATGAAAGCGATGAAAATTTATATAGAAATTTGAAACAAACAATTTATGAAACCAAGCAAAAGGAATATAAATTTTCGGAAAACTAATATAGTTTACTCCTTATTTACTTTTACTCCTTTTTCATTTATGCCATTTTTACAACATAAGCGCAATAGTTACTGACAAATATATTGTTGGAAGAACATATAAACGTTCTGAACCAAGAAAGAATTGAAAGTTTTCACAAAATACTACAGTCATGGTGAGGTCACATGAAACAAAATCATATTTTTTGTCATGCCTTATATCAGTGCCGTCCAACCTGTGGACCACGGGCTGCATGTGGCCCACTGCATGATCCTTAGTGGCCCGCCAGAGTGCGTGCTCTTTTGTTCAAAACACGTTTAATTTTCAATTCCCATGTACAAAATGTTAGCTTCAATTTTAAGCAAACTAATCCACCTTATATCAAACCTCACTGCATTTTTTCCACTAACTAAATTCAACATTTTTAATATATTAAGATTAAACTGACTATTTAACTACTAGAAGGCCTATTTTATAAATTTATAAATTGCTGAATGTAATTAGCTAACTTATTTACCTACTTACCGCCACCATTACTTACTTACCAGTTATTGTCAAACTGGAAATGCATGTGCAGAATTAATAATTTTATTATTTTTTAAACTTTCAAAAACACAGTATTACGGTATTGCAAAAACCCGATGCAAACCAGAATATGTATTCAGCAACGTTTTCAAGAATGTGCCGATTCTTTGTTTGCTGAGTTTAAAAACAGAGATGTGATCAAGAAACAGATTTCAGATCATCAGTTATCCATGAAACTTTTGAATGACATATGCCACCAGCTGTGCAGCGGTTTGATGGAATCATCTGAATTCAGTTTAGTGCTGGATGAATCTTGCGATACAACTGACATGAAACATCTCATATTTTGGATTCGATTTGAATAACTTTATAGAAGAATTCTTGATACTGTTGCCACTAAAAATGAAACCAGAGGTGAAGATACATACAAAGCACTGAAAGAATGTTTAGTAAAAAATGGAATTGACATTAAGAAGCTTATATCTGTTGCCACTAATGGTGCCCCAGCAATGTTAGGAAGGAAAATTGGCTTGATTGGCTTCCTGGTGGCAGACCAGGATTTCTCAAACTTTCAAGCTTATCACTACATCATTCATCAGCAAGCACTTAGTTCGAATTCGAAAGATGATGAACTAAGAAATGTAATGGATTTTGGTGTTAAGATTATAAATTTTATTCGAGCCAATCCTTTGAATCACAGACATTTCAAGAAATTGTTAGAAGAGTATGACAGCAATTATAACGATTATCAAGGCTTGATAATTAAATTTATTAAAATTGGAAAATTTCTCGCTAATTTAATTTATTTGTTTTCTTCATTTTAATTAATTAATTAATTTGTGATCCTGAATCTAATTTACGTTAAGAGCTTTTAATTGCATTTGTTAATATCATGGTGTTCTCCTATATCTTTTGGCCAATGACTTAACGCAAAAAATATTCTTAAAATGAATCAGAAATAGTTATTGATGACATCTTTAACTTAAGGCAACGGTTCTCAACCTGTATTCCATATCCATCTTCCCGTTTTTAAATAAATATATATTCATTGAAACACAAATTGACATTTACGACTTGATATTATTATGACAAAAGGACATTTTATAAAAATTTAATAAGACAAAACAGTAGCAGAAAAAATTGTAAGTGCATAATGGCACTAGAATTAAATATTATAATGTACAAAATGGTAAAAAATTTAAGTTTATTTAAACTGCATAATTACACACAACATTAATTTCATCTTTCCGGTTGTTGCACTTAGCGCTAGTTGAGTGCTATGTTGCTCCTGTTGTAGTTTTTGAGCTAAATTTGATACATATAGATGATCCAAACCAATAAAATTGTTAAAAGCATTGTTTCTCATCCCTCAGTAGAATTGTTGCTTTGAGGAATATTATTAATGACTCTCGAATATTAACTCCACAGCTGAATTGTGAATCTTGAATCCATTAGCTTCAGTTCATTTTTATTTGTATCTTTAAGAAATAGACCGTACCATTTTGTCCTCAACCCTGTTTTCCCGCCATCACTTTAAGCTATACATAAACAGTGACACTTTCAAATTTATACATTTTATAAAAGGAAAACCATAAAAACAACTAAATTAATTTAATGACTCAAGAGAAAAGATAAATTTGCTATTAAAAACTTATTTATAAGTTCTGTAAAATTCTAATATAATTAAATAAATCAAGAATTTAATCGCAATGTAACTAAAGATTTACTTTTTACATCTAATCCTCCCCTGAATCGGTCCCAGTTTAAAAGTACGACTTTGTCTCCAAGCAAATTTAGAAATTTATCAAAGTCTTCTGAACCTTTGACTACAATATATTTTGTATAAAACTTTGCATTAAAATCTATAAATTTACCATTATTATACATTTCTTCATCACTGTTTTGACCTTTTTCACAATAAATAACTCCAAATTTGAAATTAACAGACCCCTAAATGGGAAATAATATTATGAATAAATCAAAATATTTATAAATATTTTCAAAATATATTATAAAAAGTTTTGACTTCGCTTCAAATCTTTAAAGTTTAGAATCTAGACTAAAATGCAAACAGTGGAATGAAAATTTATATGCAAAAGTTTTTCAGTTGCATTAAGTCAAAATTAAAAAAATTCATTTTTTATGAATTTTACAATTTAATAAATTTAATAGCTATTATATGATAAATAATATCGCTATTATTATACTTTTATCAATAAAAATTTGCTTAAATAATGATAAGCTATTTCTATTATAAAATGTACAATTTGTTTGAACACTTATTATTATTGAGTTGTTATTATTATTCGGTAGTATATTGTTATAAATCTAACTCCACATTTTCTCGATCAGAATAAGAACTCAACACAATAACTTTTTATTATAGCTATCAATCATAATAATTTTAATTTCCACGGACACACTCAACCTATACTTGATAGCAAAAGCAGGTGAATCCTAAGGAAAACCGCCTTAACTTTAATATAAATTTCTCTCGTTTTCTTTTAAACCTTTTTAACTCTTGGCCAATATTTCTCTTAGCTATTTATCTTCGACCGTTGTGACGATTCTAGTTTTTTATCATGTTAGCTAGAGCCAAATTAAATTACTTGGTCATGATGCACAAAATTTTCTTACAAATTTTCTTATATTTTTTTGGCTTGACACGCTGATATTCCGGCTGTCAAGCTCTGGATTTAGTTTCAAATTAAATAGATTTATTTTCTGCGATTAATTATAAAGTTTAAAATTAATTCAGTAAAATGTGTCAAAGTTATAAAGATTATAAAAGGAAAATAATCAAACAGTTTAGCAATTTAAAATATAAGATTGTCTCTAATTCGTGTAAATTTTGCAACAGTTTTATCAATAAGCCTGAAACTCCAATTGCAGTTGTGTTCGAATCTCGTTTATCAATTTTCACGCAATATATCGAATATAATTTACTCGAATTCTTGAACACTATCGAATGAAATGATAAACTAATGTTAGTGAACAAAATAAGTGTTTAAAATTTTAGTAAAAAGTTTCAATAACAACTGGAAACGTCTGATATGTAAAGCGTTGTTGATAAGATTGTTGAATCTGAAAGTTAATATGGAAGTTGAAGGCGGTTTGAATTGCGATCTTTGTTTTAAATCTATTAAATTGGAAAAACAGTAGATAAAATAACATTTTTCTAAATTTTAAGATTTAAGAAATAAAAATTAAAAAAATAATTAACGTAAAAATTAATAATAATTTTAAAAAATTTTTCAAGATTTGATAAATAATGATTTTAATTTATATTAACGTATATACTCTAGTATGGGCCGAGTAATTTAGGATTCATTTTTTCCCAGATAAATGGGTTGACTTATACTCGGACCTACTTATAATTAAAATAATTATGGTTCAATAATTAATTTATATTAAATGTAATTTGTTAATACCTAATTATTATTTTGTAAATTAATATATAGAATTAATATATTAATTATTATTATTACTTTGATTGAATCTGTTTAATATTTTGCTTCATAATTTCAAATAAATTTTATATCACTCAAAAAATAATTTTTAATACGTTGGCTTATACGCGGGTCATCTATTTTGAACATTTTTTCCGCCAAATTAGGGTGGTCGGCTTATATGCAAGTATATACGGTAAATTAAACAATTTAAAGTAATAATTTTTTGTAGTTTGTTTAATAAATTTATAATATATGGTTTTGATACCTGATGATGACAGTGAAACTCGCAAAATATATAATGAAACATATATTTGTGTGCCTTTCTTAATAGTTAAATCCTTTCTAAAAATTCTAAATTGTAATATATATCTGACATAATGTTTTCTACAAAATTTGACTATGAATAAGATTTATTTAAGGTATTCACGAATTTTCGGCACAGCCTTTTTCAAGTGTTTTCGATCATTACTTATTTATTTAAAAAAAAAAGAGTAAAATTTATATATTTTGTATTTTATATTGATTTTATTGTTAAAATTTAATTTTAATTAATATTGAGTTTTAAATTATCCCCCCCCCCAAAAAAAAACAAAGACGTTTTCAATTTACATTAGTTGGATATTGATGGTTGGTTTGTGGTTTTTGATAAAAAAAAGTTTCTGCGGCTTGTCTTTGTAATGTGCTTTTGAACGCGTCTTGTAGTATTTGGCATTTTGTTTCGTGAATTAGTGGTGCTGATTTGTGTACTTTTTCCCAGTGTTCATGATAATTACTGGCTTTGATTTTAATATGTTCATTGAGTCGTGATCGGAATGTTCTATGTGTTTCTCCTATGAATATTGCATCGCATTTCATGCAAGTGATTTTGTATACTATGTTTTTAGAAAAGCAAAAACATTTGATAGACGAACGGCACAGACAATCTTGATGATAAAGGTCTGATGTTTGGGCTTTTTGAGATTTTCGAAGTTTTGATTTCAAAGGTGCTGCAGTGGTGAAGATTGGACGAATAAACAGGTAAATCTGTGTTGTGAATGAAAGATCTGATTACATTAATGTCTTATTGTTCAAGAAAGGGAAGCGTAGGTATATTATTGGTTTGTCGTGCTTCTTTTGTTTGTTGTGATTTTTTGTTTTTCTTTGAGCTGTATTCATTTAAAAAATATTTCTCTACGAACGGTTAAAATATATTTATTTTTTGTTCGAAACGTGATAATTATTTAATTATTAATTATTGATAATTGCATATATTTTTAAATTTGAAATAAAAGTATCTCAATAAATTCACTAATCAAGCAGACAGTAATCTGAATCTTAAAATGCTTCATTGACAATAATAGAAATTATGTCATAAAAAGGATCACTACAATCAATGAATAAAAATAAAAATTAACAAAAATAATTAATATTTTAAAATATTATAATTTTAATTCTACTTCTAATTACCTAATTAGTTCTAATTATTAGTAATTTTATAATAATTATGATATAATCATTTTAATTTTATTAGTACATATTATCAATTTTAATTTCATTATTTTCCTGTTCAAAATCCCTAAATTTATGAATTTGGCTTTGGAAAAATTAGTATTTACAGGAATAAATCCAAATGAGTCCGTTGCTATAGAAACCACATGTAATTGTCTATGTTTTTGCTTTTCAAGTTCAACTATGTATAATTAAATTATTAAAATTACAATCGAAAAATAAAAAAAAATATTTCTTTATTTTTTTAATTAAATTAATAATTAAAATAGCTTCCATCATAGATTATATAATTATAATTAATCATAATTAATACTATTGTAAAATAATAATAATTACATTATTTAAAAAAAGATATATATTTTCTTTTTATCAGTACCCTGTGAAGTTCGAATGGAGAAAATGATTCGATCTAATCACACCTAACTGAAATATAACGTCTTCCAAAGTTAGTAGTATGTTCACTAATAAATCTCTAACTCCAGTTGCTCTCTGTTCTGAATTCGTGTATCGATTTTCATGTATAAAGTGTAATGCCACATACATTTTAACTATTAGATAAGAATAACAATAAAACTTTGTTTGAGAGAATTTTAATATTTATTTTACAAAAAAAATTGTTTTTATTCAATTTTTTTACCTTTATTATTAGTTACTTTGTATAAATATTACTCATTTTCAGAGTTTGAATTTAAGGATAGCTTTGAGTTTGTTTCTTGTATAGCAAAGTTAGAAAGGCAAAGTATAAATGAAGTTATGGTTTCGTTTGATGTTGGCAGTTTGTTTACACAATTGACTTATATTGTGCGTTGCGGGATGAAAATGATTCTGAACATCACATATTTTGTAAAAAGGCATTTCAAAAACTTCTATAATTTGCTACTTCAAATGTCAATTTTCTTTTCAATAATGAATGGTATCAACAAATAAATGTAGTCACTGTGGTTCCCCTTTAGCACAAACGATATCATCAATAATTTTGACTAGATTAGAAATAAAAATTGTTTCTTTCGAATTTAAGAAACACATTGTTTATAAAAGGTATGAGGATGATATTTTTCTTATATTTAAAAATCAGAAACATTTAGAGCCATCTTTGAATTTTATGAACAGCTTAAATAAGAAAATTGTATTTACATGTAAAACGGGGAGGAAGTTATCGATTGGGTTCTTAGGTTTATTAATTCAACACACAGATAAACACATTAAGACAGAGATTTATAGAAAACCAAATGACACTGGTCTTTACACTTCTCTAGAAAGCTTTTGTGAACTTAAGTATAAGAGAAATATGGTGAAGGGATTGATTAACCGTTCAAGTCTTTATGTTCTACACTTGCTAATTCAGTAAAAAGTGTTTATAAATTGATTGAGTTACTGATAAACAATGGGCATTAGAAAAAAATTTGATTATTGATGATGAAAGAGACTGCTGAGTGTAATTTTGCAAATTAATGTGAATTGAATGTTGATCTAAATAATAATAAAACGTATATAATAATAGTGAGCCTAAATTTGTGTTAGTATTGCCGTACTCTGAAGATTTTACAAGTTGTAAAGGGAAGTTAAGTAAACTGATGGAAAATTTAGATTATTAGATTGTTTTTATTTCGCAAAATGTTTAATAATAAATCAAAAACTCCGGTTGGATTGTGTTCTGATCTTGTTTATAAATTTTACATGTAATGACTTTAATGCCACATATATTGGAGAGACTATCCGTCATATCTGTACTCGAGTTCTAGAGCATTGTCGATTATGGGGTTTGACGAATATTAGTGAGCACAATAGAGGCTATAAAAATAAAATCGGTGTGTCTAATTTTAAAGTTTTATTGAAAAGTTTTAATAATTATTGGGAAAGTGAAAATGTAAAACATCGTTGATAAGGTCATTGGATCCAAAGAATAATGTGCAAAGTGCTATGACTAAGAATGTTTTGAATATTTTTAAATAGTTTGAGTATGTTAAATTGTGATAAATTGATGATTCAGTATTTTTTTAAAAATTTTTAAATTTTAATATTATTAAGATTATTAAAAGTATTTAAATATTTATTCAAATATTTATTTATTAAAATATTTAATTGAAAATAGTTTGTTTAAATTATATAAATTAATCCATGCTATTTTAGTTAGTTTTTGTGTCTGAAGATGACAGTTACACTGTCGAAATATATCGTACAACGAGTGTTTGAATAGCGTTTTCTTTTAATAAAATCTTTGCCAAACTTATTTAATTATTTATTTTCATTTAGTTATTATTGATTTGAGTTCTAGCCTGAAGAAGACTACGGTAAAATTAATTAGCGAAATGTTACATAATTTATTTAGTTGGCATTTTTCAATTATATAAAATTTTAATTAAAAATGTTTTTCATATAATAATATTAATAAAAACACGAAAACGCCAAATAAAAGAAATATATTTTGAGGAAATTATCCTCATCTTCAGTCTGCCTTCATAATCTTGGTTAAATGTTATATACGGAAACAATAATGATTTAATAGTTACCATTTAATGATTTAATTAAATCGTCTATATAGAAAACCAAGAAATACAGGCCTATACAATACTTTGAATAGCTTTTGTGACTTTAAATATGACATAAATATGATTGAGGATTTGATTTATAGACCTTGGTTATTATCTTCGACGTTTGAAAAGTCTAACAAAAGTATAGAAAAGCTGTTTTCTTTTTTCAATAAAAATGGATATTCTAAGGCGTTTGTAGAAAGACTGACTAAGGAAACCATTGATTGCCATATGATTGCGCATGAAGAGAACAATGGCAACTTTAGCCCACCTAATGATGATGAACACATAAAATCTCATGTTTTTGTAACTCCATATTCGGAAGGTTTTAGAAATTTGAAATTGTCTGTTACCAAATCATTAGGCAATTTCAATTTTCTTTAAAATAGTTTAAAAAATAAAATCAATAAATATGTTTAGTAATAAATTCAAAGCCAAATAGGTTAAGTTTCTGATCTAGTGTAAAAGGTTTCTTGTAATGAGTGTAATGCAACAAACATTGGGGAGACTTTCCATAATTTCGAACATGGGTTCAGGAACATAGCCGATTGAAAGGCGTGAGTAATATTATTGAGCATAGAAAAATGTGCAAAGGCACTACTGATTCAAAAGATTTTAAAATTTTATATAAAAACTTATGTAATAAGTAGTAAAGAATTTATGTAAAGCTTTGGTGAATAAATTCCAATCCTCAAAAATAAACGTTCAATCAGCAACAAATTTATTGAGATTATTTAATTAAATCATTAAATCGTAACAATTACATAATTATTTTCCTTATATAACATTTAACGAAGATTATAAAAGCAGACTGAAGATGAGAATAATTTCCACGAAATATACTTCTTTTATTAGGTTTTTTCGAGTTTTTATTAATAATGGGCCATCGTGTTTTCGATATTTCGATATAATAATATTATTATATAGATCTAATCCCCATAACAATATATAATATAATAATATTAATATTAGTTACATTTAGAATAATTATTGATAATACTGATTTCATATTCTGTTATTTCAATCCAATTATAAAATCAAAATCAAAATTAAAAATTCTATTGAGGTAATAAATCTGTCAACCTTAATCAATTTATATGTTTAAAATATATTTAGAAATAAGTGGATCATTTTTATAATTAAACACATAAAATAATTATTTAGATTATATATATATATATATATATAACCTAAATAATTATTGTTTAAATACTTTAATTACTTTTATTTAATTACTTTTAAGCTGAATCTAAGTCGTATTATATCAGTCTTTAAAATTATTTTTTAAAAAAACACAACTACGACATTTTAAATATAATTCAGAGTTTAGTTTAAAAACCAAATAAATATAAATTATGATTGATAATAAGATGCAATAATAGGAAATACTTTATAATGTTCTAGTTTTAAATTGTAATTGTACAAATGTATGAAAAGATTTTAATTGAAACTTCTGAAATAAATAAGGTTATATATTTTAAATGTCATTCCTTTTTGTTTTAATGAATTGTTTTTTTTAAATTCTTTTGCCTAACTTTAAATTTCGCGAGGATGAAACAATACATTCGAATATACCAAGAAGTATTAAAATTTAATATATTTTTTAAAATTCAAATCGAACATTAAAGCACTAATAATCACACAAAATTGACAAAATTAAAGAAAATATCAATCCAAAATATATATTCAGCTACAATATATTTCAACAGACCACTGTCATCGTCAGGTATATATGAACTTTAAACTATTTAGAATAAACAACTTTTATTTAAACAAATTTGCTGCTTTTATATTCTTAAAATATTCTATCAAAAATTAAAAATTTTGTTTTTTTAAATATAATTCTCAACAAAAAATTTGTTTAAATAAAACTTATTTATTTTAAATAGTTTAAAGTTCATATATACACGACGATGACAGTGAGCCTGTTGAAATATATTGTAGCTGAATATATATTTTGGATTGGTGTTTTATTATTATTATTATTATTATTATTATTATTATTATTATTATTATTATTATTATTATTTTAAGATTATAAAATTAAAATACTATAATATCTTAATTAAAAAATAATCAATAAACCTCTTGTTCTTCAAGAATTAAAACGTCCTTCTGAACTTCATAATTGAAAATTTCTTTTGGAAATCTTTCAAATTTTTGTTGATCAAACAAACTGCAAATAATAAATTTTACAAAGAATTGTATTGTGAAATGATTCATTACTGTAATTACCAATACAATTTTAATAATATCTGAACTTTATAAAATTAGATTGGAGAATGACGGGAGGTTGATTTCAAAATATGATATAGGGTGACACTATCTTATTAATTTTTATAAACTCATTTATGATACCAAACTCTAAACCAACAAAGGCTAAGTTTAAAAAATGTTTCTCACAACTTTTATGAATATCACAATTATAAAGTTTTTTGGAATTAGTTTAAATAAAAAAATACATTTCATAATATTTGACAAATTCCTATTTTTTTGTTTATATTGACTCATAAAATGATAATTAATTAAATTTTCAAAAAATATTTGATTACCAATTTTTAATCAACAATGAATAATTTATGTCTTTCATATATTAAAACTATTGTCTATTATCTATCTAATAGTTTGATATCTATTGTCTCCTACATTCTGAACGTATATGCTTTATCTTTGTTTGGGATAAAAACTCATCCATATTTGGAAAACGGTACCAAGAATTTCTCCTACATCATTCAACGAATTCAATTATTTACTAACAAACCAATACGTCAGATGGTCAGTCGTCTCTACAAAGGAACATATACTTCTGCCACCCGGAAAATGTTCTTGTGTTGCACTGTCAGATAAAAACATTAACGTGAGGCAAGATGCAGTGCAGAAAGCAGTGAGGGTTAGATGTTCAAGAAAAGAGGGTAAAGTTCGTCAATTTTCAAAGTCAAATTTCATCAGATTTCAAGCCGAGAATAGCTTTGAAACCCGTCTTTTATAACGTCTCCACCTATTCTAAATGACATATCTGACGAGAATCTGAGACAGCTGGTTGAAGCACATCCATCGCCATTATCCAGATTTCTTTGTCATACTCAAGCAGTTGAAGGCACTGTAAAGGATGTTACTCGTGTTTCCTCAAAAGTTTTCGGCCACGAAGCAAACATGGCATGCTTGAATCAGCTGAAAATGCAAAGAGAAAGTATGAAAATAAAGATATTGAAACCAAAGAAGGATATTTCACAAGTCTGCTATTCTCACATACATCTAATGTTTATATTGTGAAAATAAACACATATTTTACACCTAGACATTAGCCAATTTGAAAGAAATTTAAGTGTAAACCTTGGACATACAAAGACAAAATTCTTTAGTTGAGACAAGGTAAGTTTTGTATTCTATCTACCCGCCTTACTAAATAATAGACTGAGTCGATTTAGATCTAAATATTTTAAGCTTACATAATTTGGGTAATTTATGTTATCTTTCATCACTAAAATCACAAATGGACTTTTATACAGAAAAGTATAAAATAAAAAATAAGTATTTTATCAACTTCTTTAACGAAAAAAGAAGAAGAATATTTCGATTTATTCAACTAATCAGTGCAAATGCGTTTACAAAAACAACTTGGCTATGTCAGGCATATACGTTATAAGTAATCTAATAATCAAATTACCAAATTAATAATTACCATTGAATGGTTTGAAGTGTGTGTATGTTATTGTATGTCTGAAGCATATTTCATATTTCATGTCTATTATTACATAATAGTCTTAGATTCCAAAAAGAGAAATACTAGAACTGTTATGTCATAAAACATATTTTAAAGTTTTCCAGATTTTGGATTATTTAACATGGCGACTACGAACAGCTTAAGAATATTCGAATCACTGCAGATTATTCCTCGCCCAAAAATGTACTTAATTGGTGATGATCTTGAAGAATTTGTCATGTCAATAAAAATTATTATGAAATGATCAAACTAGATGAATAGCAAAGAAATATCGTTCGAGCATATTTAGTCGAAAGAAGCAGAATTAAATATAATGAAAGTTCATTTAAAAACAATTTGGAAGAAAGTTTAAAAAATGCATTTGAAGCACAAACAAATCTAGCAGAAGATTTTCAAAACGCTTTGGGCTATCGAAAACTTAAAAGACTTTTAACTACATCAAGACTACTGAGAAAAATATTGACTGTATAATGAAGCACAAAATTACAAACAATAAATTAATAGCATTTTTATTATAATATTGTTTGGATAGTGAAAAAGACAGGAGATAAATTCAGCGTTTCAAAATTATTGGAGATTTAATTTAAGCAAAACACTTAACATACGTCATGCTCGGCAAAGAGGTTAAGCATACCGAATTTCACATTGGTTAGAATTGAATAAACATAATAAAAAACCGAGTTTAAATTTATTTTCTAAAAATTACTGATTAAATGTTTGTTGAAAGATTGTAATTTTGTATATTTGAATAATAAAAGACTTTTAAAACCTGCTTAACAAAAACAAGATGATTTTCAATCATAACAATTAGTAAAAATGTCACAAAAGAAAAATATTTTGAATTATTCAAGAATATTAAACTGACAAGCAAGAGCAATTTATAAATTTTGTGATAATATTTTGCAGCCTAAAATAATATTATAAACTTTATTGAATAAATACAATTTCGATGTTTATAAATATTTTAATTAACAACATTTGAAAACTAATGGAATGATTAAATAGGAAATTTCAAAAATGAAATTTTACTTGTGAACATCATAAAAATTTATTTTTTAAAAAAGGCTGTGCCAAAAATTTGTGAATATCAATAAAACATCAATATCACAACTGATTCAAAGTCAAACAATAAAAAAATTTTAATGTCATTGAAAAATGAAAAGCGATCAGATGTGAAAATAAGAAAAAGTTCTTTCAATCATCTTTAAAAATGTTACTATGATTAATTTGATTTGGACTATTATGTAAATGAAAAGAAAATTTTTTATTATTCAATAATCCAGTGCTTTTAAAATATAAAATAATTTACATACAACTAATTAAGCGAGCATTTAATAAATTATATATTTTTTTTAATTAATATGATATCGATTTATCCAATTTTTTATTTTATTTACCCAATTTACCTTTAAAGTAGATTTTATAGCAATGATTAATAAAACTGTTAAAACCAAAATATAAAGTGAATTTTATTTAAATTATTATAATTGCATAAACAAAATTTTGAAAATTTATAAACGATCAAAATAAATTAAATTCCACGAATAAAATATATTATTTTGTTTATTAAAACAACTATCAATCAAAAATTTTTTTTCCAAACACATTATTTTATTAATTTTGTTTTCAAATATTCTGACTAATTGTCAATATTTCAATTGGGTTTATTGAATTTTGTTTCAATCAATCAATATATAATTAATATGATAAACGATTTATTTCCAAATTCGTCAATATATATATATATTTATATTTTTCTAGTTTTTTAATTTAATTTTTGTTATCCAGTAAAATGATTGATTTAAATCAATATTCTAGAAAAACAAAAAGTTTTGATATATTATGTTTGTAATTTTTGTTTATATTTATTGTTAACACATTCTAAATGATAAATAATTACCTTAACATTTTCTTTATGTTCATTGGACTATTGGTGTTATAAGGAATACAAAGTTTTTGACTACCCTTAACAACGAATTAGAAAACCTTTAAATGTATGTAGAAATTACTATTTTTCGCCAAAATATCGCACGATATTGGTTCACATTGTTATTATTGACATCAGTTATAACAGTAGAAATGACAACGGGATCACGCTCACTTATTAGACCCATATAAACTTGATGCACTGAATATTATTATTATTATTATTTTTATTTATTTATTAAATATTTATTTTATGTATCTTTTTATAAGATTTTATTTCAAAATAGTAAATATTTATCGTTAAAAATATTTATAAATAAAAATGACTAGTTAAAATTATTTATAAATTATTAAAATTATTAAAAATACGATTATGCAAAACTTATTGATTAAATAAAATATAAACAGTAAAAAACAATATAAATTTCAAAAATATTATTGAAAGTATAATAATTTTGAGCATAAAAGGTTTTATTAATAAAAGTGATAAAGACACAAAATTGAGTAACAGAAAGATAGAAAATAGAAAGAGTTATTTGTGTTACTTAACAATTGATTCATTTTTATCTAGATATCAATGCCATGCTTGTTGTTCTGAGACAACAAAGAGTCATGATGGGCACTCCGAAAAGTTCTACTCTCCTCAATAGATTTGGTTATATGGGTTTATACCAACATACTCAAGACATAAATCGGCGCTTGTTTAGAATTGCCCCGCATTTTTTAAATAAATTTTATTATAGAGCATTTAATACTTTTAAAGATGGATTATCAACCTAACAAAAAAAAAGATGTTGGAGTTTAGCGAAACAAAGAAATAAGCGTCATTTTGGGACGCATCGTGGCATGTTAGATAGTTATTTATGTGAGTATATGTGGCGGCAAAGATTAAATGGTGCAAATCCATTTGAAAAGATTTTACATGATATCCGTGAATACTGGCCACCTGCCCAATGATCGAGTTAGAAAACTGTTTTTACAGTCATGTTAGCTATCTTTAATAATAAAAGCTTGTATTAAAAGTTTATTATTTAAAATAAAATTTATTTAAAAAATGTGGGGCAATTCTAAACAAGCGCCCATAAATCTTCATCAAAACTAAATGAAATTATAAATGAAAGTAGATATTTATTAGACCTTTTTTAAAATACTTATAATTAAAAAACTGTTAATTCAAATAAGTTTAATAAATCAATATTAATTATACAGATATAAATATATAAGTTTTGTAATAATATTATTTAGTTTTACTAAAGAAAAAAGAAATTAAAATTCGACTCTTTGGATACGTAAGCCGAATCTATCGGGTCCCCCTCTGCCTTAGCTGCGGGAATCTTATTCACAATGTTAAAAATGTTTGGTTCACTTCACATCTTTCCTCAATACTTATTCAGGTTAATAATGCACATAGAAAATACTTCAATAATTAGAGAAAATTAATTTATGCTGCAGATTTGCCAGCTTTCAGAGAATTTACTGAAATTATGCCCACATTAAAGAGTTAAGTAATCTGATCCTTTTAATAAAATGGCTTCTTTGATCTCCAGAATTTTAGAGAATAATTCTTAAAATAAACTAATTTTTTAATAAAATTTGTTTATATTTTGAAATACCCACTTGAGTTATAAACTTTAACTTTTTAAATAAACAATATATTATGCTTCAAGACATTTACACATATTCCTAACGGATCGGGGTGTATTGAATTTTATATATATATATATATATATATATATATATAAATTGATAACAGTAGAAATTGAATTTTTGATAAAAAGTTTTAAAAAAATTAGGCATCAGAGTAATAAAATTCATGGAATAATATTTTTTACATTCAATTTATTACATTTTCAATTTATTATTTTACTGATCTAATTTTCAATTTCTAGGTTTTTTTAAAAAAAAAGAATTAAAAAATTTTTTTTAACAATGTAAAAAACTTACATTTCCCGAGAAAATATTTGAAATACCATCGAGTTTCCTGTTCGGGATTTTCGAGATGCAAAGGATTTTCTTTCTGCATATTTGACCATTTCGATGGAACGAAAGGATCGCCTCTTAAATCAGATTGACTACTACTGGAACCAAGCTCAACTCGAAAACGGCCGGCATTATTTGTATAGCCTTCCATGTGTCGATTGATGAGCTATTATTTTTATGAAATAATTAAACACAGTGACGACGAGGACGAGGACGACGTCGATGATGATGATGATTATGATGATCGATCAACAATGACGAAAATAGGTTTGATGTGAAGATACAAGTTAATTATAATGGTAACATGCCTACCAAATGGAGTAGAGGTGTTTCATACGTTGTACAATGTGTGCGCACACACAAATTATTGTAGTTACAGGCTAGGCATGTCAGAAAGCATAATCAAAATCCAATCAAATACCGAATAATAATAAGCCATTTCATTAACAATTTGAATTGGGCTTGGATAGGCATATTTCTGTACGCACACGTGACTCTATTTTTAAAGTTGGGGTGCTAAAATGATCAATGGAAATAATTTGTAACTACTTTATGCTTACTGCTTATTATTTGTAAGTAAAGTGTTCTCTGTAATTTTAAATTTGTTTTTCCCATTAGATTATAAAATATTTTGAAATTATTGAATACGGAAACTTCCTCAGAATTTTTTTTTGGAAAGAGAGGTAGATAAAAAATTTTTCGGTTATTGTTCAGAAATAGTGTATTGTAATTTAACAAAAAAATTAAAAATTTGATAATAGGTCATGAATTAATTAAAAGATTAATCTAAATGTAATTAATTAAAAATTTGGCCAAAAAATTAGCATTTTTCGGTGTTGATTATAAGATCGTTTTTAACTCATGTTAGGTACGCAATGTGTTCAATAGTAAATCAAATATTAATGAACACAACAAATGAATATGATTTGAGTGTTGATCTGAATAATAGTAAAAAGTTATAAAAGAATAATGAGCCTAAATTTGTGTTGGTATTGCCGTACTCTGAAGGTTTTTACAAATTATAAGAGGAATTTAAGTAAACAGATGAGAAATTTAGAGTATAAGATCGTTTCTAATTCGTGTAAGGTACGCAATATTTTTATTAATAAATCAAAAACTCCGGTTGGACTGTGTTCTTATCTCGTTTATCAATTTACATGTAATGGGTGTAATGCCACATACATTGGAGAGACTTCCCGTCATCCCTGTACTCGAGTTCTAGAGCATTGTCGATTGAAGGTTTTGAACAATATTAGTGAGCACAATAGAGGCTGTATGGTTAAAATAAGAATGTCTGATTTTCAAATTTTATTAAAATGAGTAAATAATTATTTGGAACGTGTTATATGTAAAGCAATGTTGATAGGGTCATTTAGTTAGATTATGTAAAATTGTGATAATCTATGTTGTGTTAAAAATAATTTATGTTTTTATTATTAATTTGAGATTTTTATTGTAGAAATGAATTTATTTTATTCACATAATTTTAAAATTATTTGTTTAAACAAAAAATATATTAAAATATTAATTAAAAAATAATAATTTGTTTAAAATATGCTAATTAATCCATATAATTTTGGTAGGTTTTTTTACCTGGCAAAATTTTTGATAACACCCCATACTTACTAAAAATAAGTATTATAATTCGAATGATGACCCCTAGAGGATCAAAGAACTAAAAGCGATATGGAAAATATTGTTAGTGATTCAGAATCAGGAAATTATTTTGACGTTTGCCTCAAATATAATTTTTTCTTGAAAACTTACTTTTGTCAAAATGAGCTTCAAAAATATTTCTAAACTTTGTGAGCGCACTAGCTCAGTAATTATGACTCTTTGGTGGAGAGACATGTAGTTAAGTTTAGGCATTTATTTTAAAGATTGTGAGTCCGGCTACTATATATTTGTTAAGAAATTTAACATGGTTAAAGGTAATGTTTTATCAATGGCTTGTAAGGGTCAATGTAGGAAATTTTTGATCCAAAACTGTTTAATTCAGTATCAGAAATTCACCCGTTGAGAAAAATGTTAAACAAATCTTATTTTCAAATTGATAGATATAACTGAAACAAGCAAACAATTCTCAATCAAATCAACAAAATGAAAGCAAAAAATTTTAAATTGAGAATCGTAAACATTCTTTAATTGAAAAATCTTTATCCAGAAGAAGATTTGTAAAATAAATTTTTTTAATTAATATTTATTTGTTATCATTTAATTATATTTATATATAGAAAGTAGAAGAAAGGCGGTAAAATCGTTTTAATTACATTAAATAATGTTTATTCTATATATATATATATATATATCAAATCTCGATATAACGAAGTTTACGGGACCAAACAAAATATTTCGTTTTACTGAAAATTCGTCATACCGAATTCAGAGAATTATGACACCTAACCATACACAAGTGTTCTCCTGAGTCAAAATAATGGTGAAATGATGTCCGATATTCCAGCTACCTACCTAACTCCAGAGTCTTTTCACGAATTAAAGGGGCCAATTACAGAAAGATTCCGTGACCGGACATCCTGAAGCCATGAGAATGTATTTTTATGTACATTATCGTGTTATGCTTTTCGCATCTTTTTTCTTTGTGGCCCATTGCACATTCTCTTATTTGCTATTCGATTTTCTTACTATCTTTAATAAATGTTGACATAGTTGATTGAGCGATGTTATATTTTTTAGCAACCTCACTCTTCTTTTTTTCAGCATCTATCTCCTCCAAAATCATTACTTTCTCCTTCAGAGTGAATTGTCGTCGTTTTTGCTCCATTTTAATAAACACAAAATAACACATAAAAGTAATATAACGTAAGATGTTTTAGAAAGTTTCAAATCAACGAAACACTTACAAACACGTGTTATGTCACCAAAAGTGAAGAATAAACTGATCTCACAAAATATTTGACTTAAGTTAAAAGTAAATTCTAAAGCACTGAGACAAAAACTTCGTTACACTGAGATAGGCCTTCGTTATAATAAATTTTGTTTCAGTAAATTTTGTATGAAAGTTTCTCCGGGATAAATTATAGATTCGTTATACTGGAAATTTTGTTACTTCAGTTTTCGTTATACCGAGATTTGACCTGTACTAACATTTATTACGTAGCGATATTTATAAATGTTTTACGTTGTAGTAATATAAGATTTTGGTATCGTTGGTGAGCCTTCACGTCTATTAATTACCAAAAGTTAGAAAAGATAAAGTTTTTGTAAAATAACATCTTTTCAAGCTATATGAAACGAGTTGAGTGGAAAATATTTATTCACAATTGTTATGAAATTATGTTAAAAAATTTACTTCTTATATATTTTGATAATCTAATTAATTTCATGGTTGTTTGCAAGAAGTTTTGATAGAACCCACCCGAATCTCTAGTTAGAAAGAGTTTTGGGACGGTCTGTGGTGTTATCTTTGTTAAATTTATTTGATAAAAACCTGTATTGTTTAACAAACAATATTATATGTTTAAGCAATTTGATTTCTTGCCAAAAATGGTTGTTGGAATTTGTTATCATTTGTTTGTTTAAAAAAATGAGTTTAATTAAGGATATAGCTTACTGTTAGGTATTTCCTGGCTTATTTTATTGCTTACTATATTGGGTATTTTACAAGCGATCGTGGTTGAAAAGAAATTTGAAAAATACAAAAAAAACGTAAGAATTGTACAAAAATTAATTTGTGTTTTTGTTTAAAGTTTTGTTTTTGTTTCTGTCGTCGAAAGTAATGTGTTTTTTGTTTGTTTGTTTATCGAGGTTTGTTTGGGAAAGCTGTTAAGGGAATTGTTTGTGGTTTGATCCTTTTTGTGATAATGTTTTAATCTCTTGATGTTAAATTGTATCCTTTTGTTGTTTTTCAAAACTGTAGCCAAATTTTTGTTTAGTTTAAGAAGTTTGTAAAGCCTTCGTAATTTTATTCAAAACCGCTGATAAAAGTTTTTTTTATTAAAACTTTGGGTCCGTTTTGTGTTTAGTCAGTATTTTTGTTTTTGAGGATGTTTTTTAATAAGGTATCATTTTAGTTCTGGTTTATTTTGGAATTAGTTTCGCATTTGTCTCGAAGGTTAGGTTAATTTGTGTAATGTCCAAATACCAATTGGTTTGGAAGCTTGTTGGATACTCTCAATGGATTATTGCGTAAACCAATTAAGAATACTGGTTGAATATTATTTAACTCTTGAATTTAATTCCAAATCAGTTCTAATTTATTTTTAAATACATAACATAGTTTTCTTACTATTTAAACAAAAATTTCATAAATTTACTTTTTTAGAAATTTAACATTTTCCATCCTCCACCGTCTTGATTTCTTGGTAGAATCGATTCATCTGTGATCTCCAATGGATAAACATTCTTTATCGTCCTCATTATTATTTTTCCCTCGGTTTCCAGCTGCACCACTCTCCGGAATAGGTTTCAATAATTTTTTCAAAACCTAATTTTTCCTGCTCACTGTCTTTAAATTCTTTTCAAAAATCCAGACTAATCCTTTGGTTAAATTTCTTTGGTTACATCTCCACTTTTCCTTTCTTTACATTGAGATGTTATCTCTTTTTTCCATCTCTTATACTCACTTAATTCATGTACTCTTCTCCATCTCCAACACAAGATAACGTGCTCAGTTTTGGTAAGGTCTGATGTTTCTACTGCTTTCATTCCAATTATCAGAAAACTATTTAGAATTTGTAGAATCGACCCCTTTTCACCAACCACTTGAGTTGTCAATAGTCTTGAGTTGAGGATTCACTCTACTCTTGTCATTACTGTTACGGTAACTTAATCATTTAATTCAGTATTACCCACTTTAACTACTAGACTATTTTTGCGTCTTTGATCATGGATTCAAATACTCCGCTAAAGTTTGGTGTTGATGGTGGATTAAATATTTGTTTGATATTTATTTAGTATTAGTGATAGTATTACTAATACCGTATTACCTATAGACAACTCCTATTGTACTAGGTAATTTTCAATACTCAATTCATGATTTTTTTCAGGAATTCGATAAAATTCGTGTCGACGTCCAAAATTGTCAACTGGTTGTCCTATTCTCCTTATAAAAACTTAACAATATCCAAATAAAGGAGTCAATGTCGAATCCGTGAGCCAGTTCTAATACACTGCTTGACATTCCAAGTACGTTCACAAACATAGATATCTTTTTCTTTAACATTATTTTTCCTTTGCCTCTAGAGAAAAATACATAGGAAGAGTGTATTTCAACTCTCTTGAATAAATGTAAAGCCCCTTAAACCCTAAATCTTAGGGTTCGTGCCATTAGTTGGTTTATCCCTTTAACATTTCTACATTTGCAGTAATGACATTTACTTTATACCGTATGATAATCTGTTGCGCTCTGTCGATCCAATATTTTTGACTTAAATATAGTTGGTTCGAGCATAAGGTTGTCTTTTGTCCAAATATGTTACTATAATTAGATAAGCATTACAACTATTGTCTGGCATTATTTTGAGAAATAGAGAGTCAAAGGTGAACGATTCAACATTTATTAATCTTAAAAAGTGTATTAAAATGATTAGATTTTCTATGTTCTACTGACGATTTCATTTCTAATAATTCCAATTTCGGACAATCATTTTCTGACTTTGTCAAAAATTCTGGTCCAATCCACCATAGCCTCAGGTTTATTTGACCTTCAGCCGTTGTTCCCCTAGATCAGGGGTGGCCAAACCACTACCCACGGGCATAAAAAATGCCCGCTCCACATTTTAAAAATGCCCTTCGAGTAATTTTAAACATAAATATTTTTTTGCTATTAAAAATCCAGATTTTTAATTTTTTGGTCATTGATTTAAATAAAAAAAAATTCAATAATTTTTATAAATTATTTAATTTTGATTTAATATTTTATTATTTAATTTGTTTTTAAAATGTTGTTTTATTTTAATTAAAAACGTATTTTTTCATAATATCATTTTTAATTATTTTTAAAATTTTCATTATTTATAAATTTTAATTCAGAATGACTATGAGCAAAAGAAATAACAGAAAAATTAAAAATTGAAGAACAACCATTACAATCCAATTTCAATATTGAGTGGGAGGATCAATTTCTTTTTATTGAATCAAAATAATCGAAACCAGTATGTTTAATTTGCTTTGAAGTGATGTCTGTAATGAAAAAATATAATTTAAAAATACATTTTGAAACACTGCACAAACAATTTCATGTTACTATCCTTATGAATATGTTTTGAGAAAAAAATTTGTGTCTAAACAAAAAGCTCCGCTAGCGTCTCAACAATCATTGGGCCTAGATACTAAATTGACTGGATTTTTTTTTGTTGACACGTATCTCCATTCATCTGGTTTTGTCTCCCTTTGAATATATCGAACTTGATTTGCCACAAAAAGCTTGAACAAATTTCCACGTTGTTTTATTCAAGATTAAACATCCATGCTGTCTAGAGTTTCCAAATATCCGACATTTGTGATTATCCAAATATAGAATACTTACAAATAAAATTATTTGGATAATCTGAATATGCGGTTAATAAATAAAAATATACTTTATATTTAAATTTTTCGAGAGTTTTTAATTCATTTACAATTCATTACTTAAAATAAATATTTTTTTTTGCAAGTTGTTATGTATTTTTATTTTATATGCATTTTGAAATGAAATAAAAAGAAAAAATGCAATTTAAACTAAAAACTACGTTGTTTTATAAAAAATCAGAACGGATCTCATTGAATTTTTATGGGTTTGTATCAAAATAACTGATTCGTTACACAACCTTTTGTTTACGGCCAACTTTACAGAAACGCATCTAAGCTGTAAAGCGAAGTGTGAGTGTAATTTTAAAAAGAAATAGCGAAATATGACATTATTAATCATTATGTACGTATTATGAATATTTAAAATGTATTAAACATAAAATAACAAGAAATAACAGGTATTATTAATAATATTAAAGAAAATAAATATAAATAATAAATAATTACTTTAATAAATTAAATTAATTAATATATTGAATTCAAACCATCTTAATAAAGAAATACACATAATTTAAGATCACGATTTATTTAGTTAGTAGTAAACGGAGGGAGGGGTTACCAACAAGTTCGCCAGATATGAAATCATTCTCTAATTTTCGAAAATTTTATTAAATAGAAAATTGATTTTATTAATAGGATATTATATATATTTTTTAAATTTTAAACACATTAAATAAACAAATTAAATATTTTTTCTTTAATCACTGAGCAGACATTTAATTACATTTATGAAATATTGATAGATGTTCTAAGAATTCTATCAAAATATATCACATCGTCTCATTTGTAAAATAATAAATCATTTGTAGAACATGAAATGAATTTTTCATATTTCACGAAAATTATCAAAATAATAATATCATTGAGAATAAATATTATCTTTTGTAAAAATCGTCATCAGAAAAAAAGTCGATGGAAATAGCGATTCTGTTCACATTATTTATGTCGGTCTAATAGTCTTAATTACCGCAGTAATATTGGTTGCTAGGCAACAGCAGAAATCAATATTGAGGCAAGGAGAAATTATCCAATCACAAAATGTCTACTCACAGATAAGAACCGATTCTGTCCTTAGATACATAAATCACGCATTTAACAAAATTAAGTAATGATTACTTTTGATTCTAAATTGAATATTTGTTTATGTTTTTTTAAAAAAATTTCAGAAACTCATTTTTTGATTCCCAATTGTATTTCAAAAACTTCAATTGTCCATTTTGTCATTTATCAAAACACATTTTTAGATAAAAAATAAATCTTAAAATATATTTTTGTTACTTTTATTTCTGTACAATTGAAATTAGATTATTTTTTTAATTTTTAAAATTAATTTTAAAAATTACAACTGAACACATTTTAACAAGTTATTCAAATTACTTATTTACTTACCATTATGAGTAGTTTCAATTAATTAAAACTTCCTTTCTTTAATTTCATTATATAATTATGAACCATTTTGATTGGATAAATATGTTAGTGCAAAGTTGGACTTAAATCGAAATAAAAAAAAATTAAATTTTGAAAATATTATAAATAAGTTTCCATTAAAATTAAAAAAGAATTCAATATTCTATGAAAATAAAATAAAATAAAATAATTTCATTTTCATTTTTGTTTGACATTTTCTAATTTTTCTAATATTCAATATTTTAAATTTTTTAAATTTAAATAGAATTAATTATTATGATTATGATTATTATTATTATTATTATTATTATTATGATTATTATTATTATTATTATTATTATTATTATTATTATTATTATTATTATTATTATTATTATTATTATTATTATTATTATTATTATTATTATTATTATTATTATTATTATTATTATTATTATTATTATTATTATTATTATTATTATTATTATTATTGTTCATAAATCAGTAGTTCTTAATCTATCTTGTAAAATGTAAAATGTTTTATAAATTTAATATAATAAATTTAGTAAGTTAATGTAAATGGAATTCTTGAAGAATGAGATCTATCCTTCTAAAATATCAGAGTTTACTGTTATGAAAAACTAAGCCAAATTTTTGGTGTTTTAATAATATTGAAAAAAGATCAGTTTTGAATTTTAATACATTGATCTATAATCTGCATGAATGAGGAAAATGAAATCAATAAAAACAACTCAATTATCTGATATTAAACATGATCAGCTAGATATTAAAAACTTTAAAAACTTCTGTTTTCGATTCATAAAACATCAATTTTAAATTAATTTTTAATTAACAAAACAATTTTAGAGTAACAAAATTTGAAGATAGGTTCACTGGGTCTGGATGAATCATTAATAAAATGGAAAGAAAAATGTGTGTACTTCATGGATAATTTTTCTACATTAAAGTTTGAAAATTTTCAAAAATTAAAGCAGATATGAGTCAAACTTAAGCCTTCATTTCATTTGGTCTTGAAAAGATTAAAATTTATTGATACGCTATGCGCCATCAAAATTATAATAATAATAATAATAATAATAATAATAATAATAATAATAATAATAATAATAATAATAATAATAATAATAATAATAATAATAATAATAATAATAATAATAATAATAATAATAATAATAATAATAATAATAATAATAATAATAATAATAATAATAATAATAATAATAATAATAATAATAATAATAATAATAATAATAATAATAACTTAATCCACCAGCCGGATCGCAGATCTGCCTATCTGATAAGATTTTAGAGGGACTTGTCAGTGGCACCAAAAGATTCCATGAGCATCCAGAATAAAATCAAAATATCAAGACTTTAACTTCAAAATATATATTTATACAAGAAAACAATACTTACAATCTACAGTCATGCAACCGAATTGGGAAAATTGGCATAAATTGGCATATAAATTTTGTCTAACAATGACTCACTGTTCGTCTAAGAATGTCTAAAAATTTCTAAAAATTTTCTGCCTTACTAAAATTGTCTAAGGAAGTCTAAGTCTAGTAGTCTAAATTCTGTTAGAAATTATGATAATGACTGCCGTATATATAGTGTTTTTGTGCCTGTGTGCGACCAATGGGCGATTTTTTGCTATTTTTAGGGCTTCTTAATTATTTTATTTATTTCGAAATATTTTTGTAATTTTTATATATTTTTCTTTATTTTTTGATATATTAATATTTTATTGTTGGATTTTATTTTTATTATTATTTTCTTACAATATTATTTTTTAACCCAAATATTTTGTTTTCTGGTCGCTTCTTCTGCCTGTTTTTTTCTAAACCTTATTTTGAAAGGTTTTGGCAGTTTATTTCTATTTCTCGTATGTTTCTGTATGCAGCTGTAGGCTTTTTCAAGGATTTTAATTAATTATTTGTTTTTATTTAATTTTGTTATATTTTTAATTTGTTTTAATCATTATGTTTTAATTAATATGTTTTATTTTATTTTTGGTCTCTTCTTGCGTTGCGTGCTTATGTTACAGCAGCCATATTGACAATTTCCAAACGACATTAATTATTTTGTTTTAATTTATACAATTTTCACATTTTTGTTTAAATTGGTTTTGTAATTTTGTTTTAATTTTGGCTCTGAGCCCAACAATAATAATAATAATAATAATAATAATAATAATAATAATAATAATAATTAAAAGATAACGCCAATAAAAAACCTTTCGTACGATATATTTCGATAGCACAGCTATCATCTTCAGGTACTCAAAACCAACTAAAAATATTATGAATTAACATTTAATTTAAACAAATTATTTTTTATTAATTTAATTTTTTAATAAATAAATCTTTTTAAAAATATATTTTAAATTAATTTTAAATTTTAAATTTTTTACTTATATTCTAATTTTTAAAAATTAATGTAATTTAAAATTTTCAATTATTTTAATAATATTAAAAAAACAAACATGATTTAACATACGTAAACTATTTAAAAACATTCAAAACATTCGTAGTCACAGCACTCTGCACATTAATCTTTGGATCCAATGACCTTATCAGCAATGCTTCACATATCACTCGTTCCCAATAACTATTAAAACTTCTCAACAAAATTCTAAAATCAGACATTCCTATATCACTTTTACAGCCTCTATAGTGTTCACTAATATTGGTCAAACCCTTCAATCGACAATGCTCTAGAACTCGAGTACAGAGATGACTGGAAGTCTCTCCAATGTATGTGGCATTACACCCATCACATGTAAATTGATAAACGAGATCAAAACACAATCCAACCGGAGTTTTTGATTTATTAATAAAAATATTGCGTACCTTACACGAATTAGAGAATAATAATAATAATAATAATAAAAATAATAATAATAATAATAATAATAATAATAATAATAATAATAATAATAATAATAATAATAATAATAATAATAATAATAATAATAATAATAATAATAATAATAATAATAAATTCTATTTCAGAAAATACTTTTAAATTTACTTTTGCTTATATAAATTCTCATTAAAAACATATGAATCTGTGATATCTATAAAATACTTACATTTTAGCAGGCGTAAAGGCACAAAATTTCTTGGATGTCGAGAGATTAAAATTTGACAATTTCACAGAATTTATAATTTTCATCTGACTTGATCAAAAATAAATTTTGATCTTTCATTCCGCTTAAACAAAATCAGTAATCATATCACTAATTTGACCTTAAAACCTGAAGGTATTTGAAATTTTAATTTTTGGTTTAAGATTTTTCTGATCCGATAATGACCGAAGTAAATGTCGAATTTTATTTGAGATAAAAACATATTTTCCAACTTATATAATTATTTAAATTTTTGAAAGCGACAAACAAAATAAATAAATAATTACTTTTTATCAATGTTTTTATCAAACCGATCTTTGTTTATTGAATAACATTAGATTAGTTAAATCTTTACTTTGAGTTTTATTTATTATTATTGAAAACAGTTTTTCATAATTAAAAAATGTAGTGAATGATAATTGATTAAATTTAATAAAATTTAGATGTCAAAAATGACTAAATTATTTGCGTTTTACCACTTTTTTAATTGAAAGTGTATTCCATAAAACATAATGGGAAATAAGTTCAATGATAAAGTTACAAAGTTAAAGTAAATATTTTATTTTTAAGAAATATTTCAAAATTATTCTTTTATGACTTTGTAACATAAGATTTTTTTGTTTTAATTATTAATACAATTTTTTCTTGCATCTTTAACACTCTAACTCTCAAATAAAGCTATCTATCACAACAATGACAAAATGTACTTGTTTTGTTTTGAAACCCTCTTATCAAAAGATTATAACCTTGACTTAATATGATAAATACAAAACAAGATATATGCCGGTAATTCCATCTATTGACTAAATAATAAATTACATTTCGCCAATATAATAATTTCATAAAAATCATTTTATTTCTAATAGAGTAAAACTCGTTTAATTGAACCTCGGATAAATGAGCAACCCCTCTAATTGAACATATATATCCATAATTGGTTGGTTCAGACAATTTTAATATCTAAATTAATTGCATAATTGAACACTCTTTAAAATGAACTCTCATTAATGATAAATAATAATTATAAATACTTAAACCCAATCAAAAAATTATCGAATTTTATTAAATTATTTTTGTCAAATGCCCAAACTAAAAGCAGTAATATTGGAAGAAAAATACGAAATAATAAGGCGAATTGAATCGCAAAAAAATTCGAAAATCCAAGTTTCTATTGAAACAAGAGTTCCACGAAGCACAATAGTAATATAGTGTGGGCTTGAAAAAGATAAAATTATAGTGGCATATGAAGCAAGCAATCATAGTCCTGCAAGAAAGCGTCTTAGAGGTTCAAAATATAAACAAATCGATGAATGCTGTTTTGTATGGTTCAAAGAAAAAAGAAAAATTAACGTTTCAATAAATGGTCCTATTCCTCAAGCAAAAGCAGAAGAGTTTGCAACACTTCTTGGACAAGACTTCAAACCATGTAATAGATGGCTTGACCGATGGAAAACAAGATATAATGTATCCTTCTAAATTCTTAATGTAGAATCCGCCAAAGTTAATGAATTAAACTTTCAAACATCACAAAAGATTTCAAGTTTGAAGACATTTATAATGCAGGTGATATAGGGCTATTTAAAAAAATGTTTGCCAAATAAAACATTTAATATAAAAGGTGAAATGTGATTTAATGAAGAAAAGTCAGAAGAAAGAATTACAATACTTTTTGGATACAATACAACTGGATAAAATAAACTGACACCTTTAGTAATCGGCAAATCTCTAAAACCAAGGTGCTTCAAACGCATAAATTGTCAAATCTTGGAGTTTACTAAAGTAGTAATAGAAAAGCTTGGGTGACCTAAGACGTTTTGCAAAATATTGACAAAAAGGTTCAAGTTGAAAGTAGAAAAATACTTCTATTCATTTATAACTTTTCAGGAAATGCTTTGAAACCCCAATTTAACAATCTAAAAGTTGTGTTTTTCATCCAAATAGTATTTCAAAGCTTTAATCAATGGATCAAGGGATTATTGCAAATTTCAAATCTAAATATAGATCTGCGATGGTTAGAAGAATTTTGGAGAATCATGAATCGTGAAAATATTGAAGAAATAAATGTCAAACAAGCAATTGATTTTTTCGTATGAATTGTTCAATCATACAAAATTGTTTCAAAAAATGTGGATTTGATATCGAGTTATAACTACCATCATTAAATGGAAAAATTCTAAAAATGTTTCGTTTAAAAATAAATTTCTAGAAAATCGAACATTTATTATTATAAATATCGAAAAAAAATGACCCATTAGCAGTGTATAATAAGGACTATGCTCCGTGGATATTTGGCTTTAAAAAAAATTGAGACTCTCCTTAACAAAATTTTTTTTAATTATTTGTTTTAATGAATGAATTATTATTTAATTTAATTTTTTGTTTGAATTTTCAAATTTTTTTAATTCACGATAAAAAAGCCTAAGTATTTTTTCTCGATTAAAAAGCCTAAAAATAAAAATTGGTTTAAATCGCCTACAATAAACTTCTGAAAAGCTTTAGATGCTTTCAACTAATAACTTTTATTAAATTTAATCACAACCTTCAATAGATAAGGTTGTAATGGGCATAAATAAAATAATTTTGGGCTATGTAAATCAATTAGAGCTTTTTGGGAAATTTTATGATAATTTTTAGTAATGAAATATTAAGTTTTAGATGATATTTAGCATTTACTATTAAATTTTGAATCATTTTTATTTTGTGAATTTTATGTTTTTCTTTTTGAATTTTAATGGATTTTGATAATTATTATGTTTTTGTAGAAATTATTGAAGAAATGAGGGTAAATCTATAATTTTAGAAGGACTTAATTTCTTGATAATTTAATAGATTTAACTTGATTTTAGGATTATTTTAAATAAAAGTTTATTTTAGGAACAAAATGTTTATGAAACATCAATTTAAGATAATTATTTACAAATTAGAATCCAATTTGACTGATAGAGTTTAAATAGTAATTTAGTAGTTTATTGGGTATTGATTAATGTATTTTACAGTAAATTACAATCATCTTTTGGAATATTTGAAGACACAGAGACAAGATTTAATGAAAATTTATTGTTAATTATACACGGTTTTATTAAACTTTTATCGATTTCAGTTGATTTTTAAAAATATTTAATTGAAACTTAGAAAGAATCAAATATCTTTGAGATAAAGGGTCAATTATTTACTTTCATTTTCAATTTTATTGATTTCATGGAAATCAATCACAAAAGTAATATAATTTTATTGGTTTTTCAATTTATTTTAATTTTTTGAGTAAACAAATAATGAAAAAATATGATCTCTGTTTCATGATTTTACAATAACTTTGTGAAATTTAATCATTTTTTAGAAACATGTAGATTTTATTCAATTTTGGTCATATTAGACGAATTTTTTATTTGCTAGAATTTGTTGCCAGAATCAAATTGTGGTGATTTTCGATGGAAAATGTTGGGTATCGATAACAATTTTGTAATACTTTAAAGAAAATTAATTTTTATTGGTAAAATTCAGATTTTTATGATAATTTTAAGGGAATTTGATTGGTTGAATGCATAGCTTACATATGGTTGATATGATCAAAATTTAGGATTTTTTAAGTCTATTTTAAGGGATTTATTCGGTTGAATATAGATTTCCAAAGGAATTTTACTTGATATGGTTTTATGAAAATAATGAATATAGTTGGTATAGTGTTGGGAAAAAGTCATTTGAAGGGAAATGATTGGTTAAGAGAGGAATTTTATTTTAGAGGGAAATGATTGGTTAAGAACAAATTTGTTGATATTTTTAAGGGGATTAAACCGGTTGAATATTGTTATTTTATGGGTAAATATTATCTTAATTGGGATTTTTATGAAAAATAATGAATTTAAATGGAAGAAATATTGTCATTTAAAGAAAAATGATTGGTTAATAGGTGTATTTATAATATTTTTAGGTTATATTTGGATGAATATCGATATAAGTGAGTGAAGATGGTAGAAATAATATCATTTGATGAGAAATGATTGGTTGAGGGAAATTTTATGATATTTTAGGGGGATTTATTCGGTTGAATATCGATATCAAAGGATGGATACTTAGTGAAATCGATACATTTTCATTGATTTAAGATTTTCGTTATTTTTAATGATATTAATGAAATCTGAATAAAATATACGATACTTGTTCGGTTCTAAGAAAATGTTTGATTCATGTATTCAAGTATTTATTTGATTTTATTATTATATTTGTAATTTAATTTAATTAAAAATCTAAAATTGACTAGTATTTAAAAAATTTATGTTACCCATTACTTATGTTGTTATTGACAATTATCTGAATAATTTAAATATTTATGATTATTTCCAGGAATGAAGAGAAATTGTACAATTAAATACTATGAGCAGTTGATAACATATATTAATCTTCATTCAACAAGTACCTAGAACAATTACCTAAGAATCTTATAAAATTTAAAAAATTGATCTAACAAATTTTTTCAATTATTTTACAACTTAGTTAAGTTAATTAATTTTTTAATTGATAATTACTATTTTCTTTACAACTTGCTACTATGTTGAAACTTTTTTAAAAGGCTTTATTCAAAGTATTAACAAATTTTATTAAAGATCTATCAAAACTTGTCAAAAATTATAAAACTTTGGTCATTTTAATAAGTATTACTCTATAACTACTATTTTCTTACCAATTTGCTGAAGGTCTTATTTTAAAAGTTCTTCAAAGTACTAACATTATTTACATATTGATAAGTTTTATTTAGCATCTTAAAATATTTCTGCCAACTTTAATCAAATTCTATTCGAATTATTTTTACAAACACAAATATTTTACAAAAATTATACATACATTTTTGTATTTTTAGTAGATTTTATCGGTGTCTATCAGTACTCCATGTAGTTTTTTAAGCTTTTTTTTAGAAATTCAACTTATTTAGTGGTTGGTCGATAATCATTTAATTTCTAGTAATGTGGTAGATGATAATTATTTAATCTATTAACTTTATTCAATGATGTTTAGAAACTTAAAAATCTAATATTTTTCAATAAATATATGAAAATTTATGTGAAAGTAATATATTTTTTGTGAAATAAATTTAAGAATATTATTCTAATCAAGTTTCGTTTTACTATCAATTACAAACACTTATACTTACTAATTAATTTATCATTCAGTAAACTACAAGAGTTGGAGTGAAAAGAATAGAAAATGTGTAGAAATAAATTTAAGTAATTTTTGTTTTGAGCTGTTAGCAATTAATTTATTTAGGGGCATGTGAAAATTAAATGAAAAGGTTGACATTCATCTTTGAAAATAACTTTTAGTAAATGTTCATTGTTGGATGTAATTAAAAATATTACAAAAATAATAGAAAAATTTCAAAGTTTTTAAACAAAACTATTAAGCTTTACAAAATAATTTCAATAAATCACATACAAGACTGTAAACAAAACAATAAATTTTTATTCAGAGAAAATACAACAATTGATTGGGCTTCAATGAATTTGATTAATAGTTTCTTGATAGCAACCAGGTAACTAAGCAACCAAACAATTTTGAGACATCAAGGATCGATAAAAGAGAGATGAAGTTAATAAATTTGTAATGGAAATTCTATTTCTTTTGATTGTTCAAATTTTTATGTGCTTTTATTTAAAGATTTCTTGGTCAGTAAACAATTTTTGATATTGATTTGTTCAGAAACTAGTTATTGATAACATATTGTGAGTGTGTGTATAGTGAATAACTAAGTATTTTAAGGGGAAATGATTGAGAGAAAAAAATTTTTTTTTAAGTGGGTTAAGTTGGTTGAATATCGGTGTTCAAAGGGTAAATATTATTTAAATAGAGAATTTTAAGGAATAAGATACTCAATTATTCAATGCCTAGTATGTATAGAGTGAGTTGTACAGTACTAAGTCATTTGTATACAGTACCTAGTGATTGTTGTTCAGTTATTAATTAATGGATTGTTCAGTGTGTATGGGTTATCAGTATTCAGAAGTTGATACCAAGTAAGTTAACTTTTTCTTTGATTGTTGATGAATTTATTTTTATTATTATTATTATTAATTTTTTGAAAATTTCATATTAACTTATTTTATCACATCTTACTTTGAAAAAATTTTATATTTATTACATGTATAAAAGAAAATTCAGGAATTTTATCCAAGAATTAAAAATACGTTGGATTATAGCGTACCATTTTACAGGTATTAACATTGAAGAACTTCTCGAGATTCACTATGACAACGTTCAGGGATCTGGTGACCGATGTGTTGTAAATTGCATTATTTGTAAAGATAGTATGAGAGTAACATGTTCAAATGGATGTCCATGTTGCCACGATGTCAAACGTGACCAAACAATCCATATATTGTTGGCCAAAATGCGTAAATCATATTACTTGGATATTTTTTATTTGAAATAAAAATTAATCTTTTTTATTTAATCTTTATTGTCAATAAAAATATTTTTATGGATTAAAAGTTTGTTATTTTTACAATTCAAAATTTATCGATGATCTTTTTTACATTGAAAAACTATTCTTAGACTTACAATTAAATTTTAAAAATGTAAATAAATAAAATAAAAATTATTCATAATATTAAATAAATAATTAATTAATTAAAAATAATAATAATATTAAATAATTAAATGAAAATAAAATAATAAATAATTTTTTAATTCACTTCATTAAAACAAACAATTTAATTTAATAATAATGTAATTTAAAAAATAAAAATAAAAAAATAAATAAATAAAATTATTGATTTGATTAAAACAAACAATTAAATTTAATAATAATATTATTAGAATTTAAATAAATAAAATTATTGACTTGATTAAAAAAATAATTAAAGTAATTAAAATAAAAAATTATTCAGTCTTTTTAATAGAGCAAATATATTTTAGGCTTTTTAGCTGACAGACGATTTGAGCCAATTTTATTTTTATGGATTTTTAAGAATGAAAAAATACTTATTCGTGGAAATATTTTTAGGTTTTTTAATCGGTAGGTGATTTAAGCCAATTTTATTCGAAAACATCCCTCACTATAGTACGACTAATTGTAGGCGATTTAAGCCAATTTTTATTTTTAAACTTTTTAATCGCGAAAATTTTTTAAATATTTTAAATTTGAAAATTAAACAAAAAATTAAATTAAATAATGATTCATTCATTAAAACAATAAATTAATAAAATTTCATTTATTAAAACAAATAATTTTCAAAAAATTCATTCATTGAAACAAATAATTAAAAAAAAATTTTTTTAACCTTCCCTCCCCCAGAAAAAATTTTTTGTAACAGGGTCTCAACTTTTTTTTAAAGCTAAATATCCACGGGACATAGTCCTCAATATACACTACTCCTATTATTAATAAAAACTCGAAAATGCCAAATAAAAGAAATGTATTTCGAGGAAATTATCCTCATCTTCAGTCTACCATCATAATCTTTGTTAAATGTTATATACGGAAACAATAATAATGTAATAGTTACGATTTAATGATTTAATTAAATAATCTCAATAAATTTGTTGCTGATTGAACGTTTATTTTAGGCGATTGTGATTTAATCAACAAAGGCTCACATAAAATTCTTTCATACTTATTATTGAAAATTTTAAAATCTTTTGAATCAGCAGTGCCTTTGCACATTTTTATATGCTCAATAATATTACTCGTACTTCTCAATCGGCTATGTTTCTGAACCCGTCATCTGACAAAAATTTCTCTAACAAAACTGCTCTTTATGAAATTCATAAAAAAATTCCAAATCAATAAAATTTAATCTTGGATTTCAATATTTACAGCTCAGGCTCTTTTCCTTCGAAAAAGAATTTTATTAAATCCTGTTAATTAATCAGTAGATAATCTTATCTATTTTCTAAAAAGATTTAATTTTTTTTAACTGAAATCCCAAAATATATCTTAAAATCTATTATTTTTAACTTTTTCATTATAGAATCGGTGGCTAAAAAACTTCGATACTTGCACATATCAGTTTAATCAATGGTCTTTTGTTGTTATATACTTATTAAATCTCTTATAATGCCAAATATTTTAAAATTTGTTTTACTAATACACTATTCCAGTTTTTTTCAAATGCTTCTTTAGAAATGTTTCTTTTTTGCCTGTTCTTTTAATTAATTTTGCCATCAATTAAATCCAAAAATTACAAAAATAAAATTTGCAAAATTAATAGAAATAATCACATTTATAAAAAATGGTCGTGCATTTGGGGAGGAAAAGAAAATTAATCCTGAAAAATAATTATGGTCAAAAAATTAAAACAAATAAATATTGGCAAATCAAAGTTACTTGAATAAAACTTAAAACATTTAATTAAATTTACTGTGACAATATGAAAAATATCAATTATAATTTTTATTTATGATCCGAAATAAATAATAATATTATTTAATTTAGAAAACTAATTAAAATTAATTAAGAAATTATAATTTCTGAAAATCAATATATTTAGTAGAAAACACAAATACATTAATACAATAATTTCAAAATTATAAAATGCGCGGAAAAAAATTTGTAAAATTTTATTTGTTTTTGTTAAAGGGATTTAAAATAATGTAACTCTTTAACATAAAATGAAACATTTCATGAGGATTATTGCGTTCTTGGTGATAAGCAAAAGTCATTGTTTGCAGATTACTTCGCAAAAAAGATTATTTTATCCAAAAATTTTATTTCAACTATTTCAAAAAGTTTAAATGTTTGAGATAAAATGAAGTAGAGAATTATTAAAATGTGATATTTTTATTAGAAAATCCATAAAAATAAATCTCAACTAATACAAACAAATTCAAAGCGAATTCATCAAAGTGTAAATGCCAAAAGAAAATATATAAAATTGTAGATAATAATATATTAAAAATGTGGTGTTATAAATTGTTACTTTATATTATTTATAATATATTTAATTATATTTTGAATATTATAATAATGTGTGAAAACATTTTAATCATATCAAAATAATGAATACCAGTTAAATTGCATAAACAATAAATTAGAATTTTCTTTAACGACATCTGATAATTTTTTAATGGTTTAATTTAAAGAAATATTTATTTAATAGATTTGTTTAAATATAAAAATTATGTATGATTGGTAAGCTTTACGTGATGAAAACTTTATAAAAAAATGAGAAATATGACAATGAGAAATATGAGGAAAAAGGACAATTGAACTATTTGTTTAATATTGTTTTGTTTATTTTCAATTATTTAAACAACGATATAAAATTTGACATGTATGTTATTTTAAACAATAAAGATAAATTAATCAGTTTTGTTTAAATTATGAAAAATTTAATAAAATTAATAAACCAATAATAATTGTTATTTCATTTTTCAAAAAAAGGTTTTAGTAAAAAATATAAACTTGATACCTTTAAGTTAATACAAATTAATACAATATTTTAAATTTAAATTTTAAGTTTGTATTTTTTGAAGAAAACCTTTATAAACATAACATATTACTTATGAAAACGTGAGTCCAAGTGAGTCCAAGCTAAATTTATTTATGGTTTAAAAAGGAAGTATATAGAAAATAGACTAATTTAAACTGACTAGAAGGTTTCTCCTTGACAGTTTCCTTGATTTTCAAAACATCCTTATTTATCTAATATATTTTCAATCACATATGAATAAAGCTTAATCCTTCAAAGCAATAGTAATACCACTTTTTACGTTCAAAACTTAAAACCTTTTAAAGAAAACTAAAATTGCAGAACAACCAAATTGAAGAAAACAACTAATTTCAGACTTTTTATCTATAATTATTTTTCAATAGATATTTGTAGCCAATTCTTTTGATTTTGTGAAAGTTTCAATCACAGAATAATCTGTTTGTTTAAAATCTTAAAAATACTAAAATTACAATATTTCAAATAGCTTATTTGCGAAAGGCATGTAATATATATGCATACTACATGTATGTCTACAGCAAATGCATCATTGAGATAAATAATCAGCAATGACATAATCTGAGGACTCAGACAATTAAGATAATCAATCAAACGCACAGGCAGTCAGATTCATTAACTATAAGGGTTAGCATATAGGATACAGAAAAATCAAGTATCCCCAATACAAGTACATCATATCTCTCTCGTTTTAAAAAAAATTAGTATTCTACATTTCTTTTTATAAATTTACGTCTAAATTTTTCAAAAAATAACTGCTTGTGTAACTTTTCCCAATATTTTAAATGGACTAGAATATCTGATATCTTGTTTATTCCTAACATATTACCGTTGGCACGTGATATTTTTTAAAAATTTCATTCACTGATTTACGTTACAATCAATTTTTTAGCAATCAATTTTGAAAAATCACTTATCTATATCTAACAGTGAATAAAATTTTAAATTATTAAATTTAATATTATTAAAATGTCTATCAGCAACATTGCAATAACCTATATTACAAACATTTTTTAATACATTTACATGAGATTTAAAATTATCATTAAATTAATTTATAAGCCAATATTTCTTATAATTATTGCTCAAAAATATAGTTTAAAATTCATTCTAGTTGCTAAAATTATTTTATAAAACCAATATATAATAAAATTTTTGATTGGGGAAAAAGTCAATATTTGTTCAAAAACTAGCAAACAAACAATCAGTCAAACATTCATTGCATTCCATATTTAAGGTCCTCCAAATTTTATCATTGCTTAAATGTGATTAATCGTTATTAGCAATTCTCTAATAAATAGAGCCTTGATAATTCCTGGCATCACTCAATGATTTTCATAGTCATTTAGTTCATCATCATGCAGCAACATGATCTCTATCGTTCTGTTGATTTTGTCGATTTGAATTATTACAACAAAGACTATAATTTTCATTGAATTTATTGTAATTTCTGTCAAATTTTCTTTCATTTCTGCTTCTGAAAACACTTTAAACTTAAATAATCTTGTTTTCACAGTATGAACATACAATATTTAGGCATTCACAGAGCGACACGCATAGTATTGAATATTTGAAAGTCGTTCTGAATTTCTATTTTGGAAACTTGTTCAAATTGGTTATCTGTCGTTGAAATCTTGACTGAAATTTTCTCTTCCATGAAATTGATTTCGAGGTTTTTGAAATTCGCTTTTCCTATAAATCTGATTTTTATTTTTAAAATTATTGCTTTTTTCCTTAGTGTTGTATGAAAAATATTTCCGATAACTGCCACTAAGGTCTTTTATTTATCTTCATCCATTTTCTGCAATATACTTTGATATATTTATTTTGCATCATCCCTTTCTGTTCTGATTATCCATAATATTTCAATACTTCTTTTCTTTGGATAAATGTTTAGTAATTTCGTAACATTTTATTTAACATTTTCTTTCTTCAGTTCAATGTTTTAGAAAAAAAGATGTCAACTTTGACATTGTTAATTTCTGCTTCATGATCTTCTGGACCCCTTTTTAGATCTTGTTGATAAATGTTTCTGCATCATCATTTATCTTTCAATAATTGAGAAGATTATCTATATCCTTAGCTAAATCTTGATTTCAAAAACTAATTTTAACCTTTTCAAATAATCTTCTTTATCTGGAATTGTGTCATATTTGTTGCTACAATTTTTATTCAAATATGCTCGAAAAAAACACTTTTCCAATTGAATTATTGAAAAATAGGATTCAATTTTCTTGATGAATTCATCCAAATAATTTCCAATTGAATATGTGTTCTGTTGTGCGGTGATTCGCAATAATTATTGAGTTGTAACAAAATTAAAATAACAATATGTCAAAGAGCTTATTCATGAAAGGCAGACATGCATCATTAGAATAAATAATAAGCAATGACGTAAATCGAGAACCCAGACAATCAAGAAAATCAGTCAAACACGTGGGCAGTCATACACATTAATTATGAAGGTTAACATAAAAGGATAGGGAAATCAAATAACAACATACAGTTACATTACATTAACATAATATAATAAATTGCAGCAAATGTCCTTGAATTCGACCTTGACCCACTTTCAACCTTAAATTTACCTACTTTCAAAAAATTATTTACCATAATATTTTTTTTGTGGGGATTGGCCTACATGTGACGAGTTTACATTTTATTATTTATTTGTTTAACATATATTTTTTTTGTTAATATTTTTATTATTATTATCATCATCATCATCATCATTATTAAACATTCATTCAAGATGATTATCATATTTTAGAAATGAGAATTTTGATCTGAATCTTATTAAAAAATTTAATTAAAAAATGTTTCATAAAAAATCAAAAAGTATTCTCAAAAAAAATGATTGCAAATTGTTTATGATTGTATTTCATTGCAACCCCTCTAAATTACTAATTGCATTCACATTTTCAGACACATTCTGCTCAAAATGCAAATATTCCTTTTGAAAATAAAATATATTTAGGGCTTACTCTTGACGACAGCCTAGTTTCAATTAAAATATTAAAAATATAAAAAGAATTTAAATAAAATGAAAAAATGTAAGTTTAATGAGAAATCTAACTTTTTAATAACCAACTTCCCATAATATGTGTCCGCGATGCAAATAATTTATGCTCATTGTAGGTATTAGCTATGGCAGCTTTTGTATTTATAACATCCATTAATAACACTGAGAAGGATAGATTTGATTTTTCATACATTAAATTTACATTAATATACTAAATTTATTATTTTATGTTTACAAAACATTACGTTAATTTGAAAATACTATTTTAATAATATTTCATAATTAATATTTACAATTATTTAATTTTTAAATATTATATACTTAGAAAGTATTGTCTGTTAGTATTTTTATATTTGTTATTTATGTTCGAAATTGACATTTAAATTAGACATTTCTTTAATATTGAAAATGGACTTGCATTGCAGAATTTCATTGCCCTACACCCTTTATGATTGGATCTACTAGAATTACCAAATTAAATAATATCTTGGAAGTAAAACTAATATAGTGTGCACCAACGATGATATAAATACTAGAAGCAAGGTATTTGTTGTAGGGTGATGTGAGCCATTTGGCACAGTCACTTCTGATTTGGTGAAGAATGTCAAAATGACAAAAAAGAACAAGAAGCAGGAATAGGTTTAATTATTCAATTAAAGATTCTAAATCATTCAAAAAATATGTTATTATTCTTTGAACTTTTTTGTCCTATTTAAATAAACGAATATTTCATTTTTAATCAGTAGTAAAAATGAAAAATAAAAATTTTAAATTTGTTTATTACATAGAAAATCAAACGCAAAATTAAATTTCAGAGATTTTGACGAATTTAAAACTTTTTTTTCAAAAATACCATGAATACTAATTTGATTAGTTTTGTTTAAAAAACTGACATTTTATCATGGATGGTTGGAACGACAATAAACAAAATAAAGCATTAATTCTAAGACAAACTGACACATTTAGAATCCTGAAAGAGAAATCTAGTCAACATTTATAAATTAATATATTATTTTATTGAAAATATAAAAAACAAATAAAATACAAACAATAAAAATTAAAAAAATAAATCACCATTTCAACTGAACCATAATTTTTCCTACTGAATGATCCCCTTCTGAAACAGAAAATTAATAATTTTAATTAAATTTTATTACAAATTATAAAAAATTTATTTTTGTATAACTAAAAAAATATTTGTAATTCAATAAAATGGAAATTTAAAATCAATTATTTGTTTTTTTGTACTAAAAAAAATAACAGAAAGTGTAATTATAAAATTTCATTGTAGCGTTTTTTTATTTAGAATTACATTCTTTGTACTAAATTTCTTTATTTTGAGCAGGATATAATTACTGGAACTTCATTTTTTAAAATTACAAATCAAATACAAAATTTTAAGAAAAATATTTGTGCAAAACATAAAATATTTGGCGAACTTCTTTTATTAATCCTATGCACAATAATAATAATAATAATAATAATAATAGTAATAATAATATTTTTATAAATTATAGTACTTATTATTTATAATTTTTTATAAGGATTGATGATAAAATTTAATGAAAACTATTTGTTTTGTAATAGAAAATTCTCTACGAATGTTTTCTATGAATTTTAAAGGTTTCAATAGGCAGTTGTATAGTATGACATTTTAAAGTTATATTATATTAATTAAAAAAGTTCACGAACAGAATAAAATACACTTTTTAAGATATGTAAATATTGTAAGAACAGAATGTTAAACTAATCTTCAAACTTTGACGAAATTTGAAAATAATATTCTCTCTTTTACCATTCTTTCATTTTATCTTCCAAACCGTAAATAAGAATCAGAGGTATCTTTTCTTATGATACCAACTTAAGGAAGTTTTCACTCTTTATTAAACCAACTTTTAAAGCGCTACAATACCCGTGTTAAATATGCATAATTCAAAATAAAGACATTTCTCTAATTATGCCATAGCAGAATTCTATTTGCTTGCCATGTCTATTTCTACTTCAACCCAGGCAAATAATATACGCGATACGCATAATAATTTTATCATGCAAATTTATAATCCACGTATTTGCGATTGAAGAATTTGCAAATATATTTCTCATTGAAATAATTTACATAATATTTGCAAAAGAACAAATTCGTCTAATTGATGTTGTTTTAAACTGACAATACGATAATATATTATCATCAGATATTGAAACTAACAAAATCCAAAAAAATATTAGGAAAAGTTGCTTTGTTGTTTTAATTAAGTACGATTCTAAATTTAATTGAAAAACGATTTCCAGAGAAACAAATTCTCTCAACAAACATATATTATTGATATGGGAAGATTATACATTTCAGATACAGCGAGAGAATATATAATGAATTAAAATTATTTCTGACTATTATGTGGCAGTGTCTGTCACCATTAATTCATGGAACGTTTTTTTCCCATTTCGGTCTTGGAGTGATAGGATAATTGTAAATTAATTTGGAACGACAATCCAAATATAAACGATATACTGTTTCATTTTTCTAATAAGTTTAATATTAAACTTCACTATTTTTAATGAGTTTGGTACAGTGAAAAACAATTATTTTTAATTCTAACGAGTGGCTTTGCTAATAGAGTTGTCCATTGTTTTAATATTGTTTTATTTAAAATAACTTGTTAATTAAGTAATAATAATTAATAAAAAAATTTAATTAATAATTATTAATATAATTTTATAGCAACATATGTCGACAAAAAACATATTTTTAAATTTAGTAAAAATAATTTCAAATTTTGATTTTAACAGTTTTTTAGATTAGTATAATTTGCTTTTTATATTTTATTCTAACGCACTAATGATGTATTAATTTATTATTCTTAAATATTTTATCAGTAAATCTTCCTTAAACTATGTCTAACACAGGGAGTATCAACGAATGTAGAGTGAACTATTTTCATATTAATAATTCTACAGTAATATAATTAAATAATTTCTAAAGACAAATTCTTTAGAATGTAAGCAATTTTATAAACCAATTTCCTATTAACTAAAACTGACGTTTTGTCAGGTTGCTTAAAATAGTGATCCGCTTTAGAAATTGAGAATACATTTGATATCCCAAGTTTGAGATCAAGTATACAGTTTTTCCTTCCTGTAAGATTATGGCTCTGTTTGTGATGCTTCAAGGTAAAGTTTCTTCTCGAGAAAATTTTACTCAGCAAATTGCAAAATTCGAGAAAGTCAGAAAACAAATTTTCTTGAAATATTTCGGCTCAACCGGGAATTTTAAAAAATTTTAAAAATAATTTTTTATATAAAATAAAATCTATTTTTTTTAATTCCCGCTACCAGGCGGTTAACTGGGATTTTTATCCTTTAAAAATAATGAAAACTTTAAAATTGAACCTTTAATTAGTAGATCATATATTTTCCTTATTATTAACACTGCCGTCGAGTTTCGTCACATATCACTAGTTTCACTAATAAAGTTTAAAGCAATCCAAAATTCGCTCAAGAACATGACGACTTTTTTAAATCATCAAATAAATCCGAAATATTAAAACTAACAAAATCACTAATGATAAGGCTTTTTAGTAATAAAATTAACGATGGTGTTGATAACGTCGAATTGGAATTTATACCTCAAGTAGAAATTGAAAATGCTATTGCAAAAACTTTGCATGACCAATTACACAGTTTAATGTCTATGTATAGTATACATTGTATACAGATACGGCAAAGCCTCACAAAAATAATGAAACAATTTGCTCGACAAAAAAATTTAACATTTACGAATGTCCGAGAAATATCACTCAAAATTTGAAACAATTACTTGATGCGCTTCTAACTATATGACTTACAATTATTTTTGGAACGTTTATTACGAAACTTTGAACTTAATGATCCGATAAATCAGCAAATATATTATGTTTTTTGAAATATCATTTTAAGAAATAAATTATTAAAAAATATTGAAACGAATTAACTTGTATTTATTTAAAATTACAAATTTATATTATTCCATAAATTCTTGAGAATTCTCGGGAATTTTGGGAATAATTTCCAAATTCTCAAAAATTAAAATGCTTCGAGAAATGGGAAGCCCTACTTCAAGGCATATAAATCAAATTTATGAACAATATGTAAAATTTTTAAAGATTTTTCATTGTGTTGTAATTAAATATTTGATATCCCTCATCCCTTTACAGTATTTTACAACCAGTTATAATTGTTATATATTATAACATCTATGTTGTCTTAATGAATATTGAATGTCTTAATCCTAAGATTTTGCCATTGATTATTATTTATCCCAGTGATACATGAATATATATAAAATATATTTTGAAATAAGGTTCAATAATATATAAAAACTATTTGTTATCATCTCATAGAAAATACAAATAATTATAGTTGAATTAGACTAATTATTTTGAAAGAAATCAGGAAATATTATACAAATATCATCAATATTATCTCATAAATACATAGAATAATAAAGGAGAATTTTACATGATACTGTGCAATTAGCAGAAATTTCTTGGGAATTAATAATTTATTCAAAGATATTTGTAATTCATTTTTAAAACTTGCTAAAAATGTGAAATAAAATATAGCTTTTCATTTAAAATTTTTATTTTTATTTTTATAATTATTATTATTATTGTAGCTATTTTTATTTTTATTATTTTTATTTTTATTATTATTTTTATTATTATTTTTATTATTATTATTATTATTATTATTATTATTATTATTATTATTATTATTATTATTATTATTATACAAATCTAAATAGGATTGATCAAATAATTCTCCCAACCTTAAAAGAAGCATTTAATTCTCTATCAAATGAATATGAAAATATTTATTAACGAAAAATTAATTATGTTTTTGGTCTCAATTAAAAAACCTTCATCAATATAATAAAATGTGCAGAAATTAATTTCTTATTGCTACAATAAATAAAAAAATTCAATTTAAATTTCTTAATACCTCTTAAAATATCTTTTGGATATTCTTATTAAATTTTTATAACATAAAATATTTTTTAATATTTTTAAAATTTTTAATTAAATTGTGTTTATGTTATCAAATAATTATGAAACAAAATATAAAGAAATTTTTGTTAGCCAGTGTTAAAATATTTTATAATATCAATTTCTCTCAAAAATAAACATTAATATTTGGCAATGAAAAGAATAACTCGTTGTCAGATTTAAACAAATATTTATTGAAATATTAAAATGAAAATTCTCATAGCTTAAACTGAAATAAACATGTTGAGAGGTTTGGAACCGCAACTTTTAACTTGCAATAATTCCATTATTAAAAATTATTAAAAAAAAAACTTTAGAAAACTTTGCTAATTTAATTCTTGATATTAATGAATATTAAAATTAAAATATCATATTTATAATTAATAGAAAGTATTTTTTTAAAACTATTTTTATGAACAGAATAGATTTTGTTTTTTCGAACTATTTTTCAAGTAATTTGTGGCTCGGAATTTTTTTGTTGGCATTTGTTTTGGAAATTAATAAAATTTACGAGATATTCAACTGTTCTTATTTTTGTAAATTTTGTTACTAAGATTTGAAAATAGAAAAAAATATTGACGTTTTTGTCGTTGAAAACGGATCGGGAATGTGCAACGATGGATTTGTTGTAGAAGATTCCCAACGAGCTGTGTTTTGATTGAATATTGCTCGATCAAGACCGCATACTATGATTGGAATGGGTCAAAACGATAGTTATGTTTGGAGAAATTATGATGTTATGGAAAATATTTAACATCACACATTTTGTAATCATATAAGAGTAGCACAACAACAACATCCAGTGTTGATGACGTAAGCGCCACTGAATACCACGGCTAACTGCAAAAAGATGAATCGAATTTTGTTTGCAACATTTACTTAACCAGCTATGTATTTTACGATTTAAGCAGTTCTTTCTTTCCATTCATGTGGGTGTACGATGGGTATCGTTTTGGAGTTTAGAGATGAAGTAGCAAATACTGTGCCAATTTATGAAGTTTATGCATTACCTCGCGCAATTTTCCGAATAAAATTATGTTGTAGAGATTTACAGTTTATCTGATGAAAATCATAAGAAAACGAGGTTCTGGTATCACAACAACACCTCACAATGTAGCAAAACCAAAGAAAAATCAACAACCACTGTTTGTTTATTATTATTTCATGGGATCTTAATATTTTTCAATTGAGCCTCGTTTGAACTTAAGTCGCTGATAAACTCCAAAGTATAAATTTTGGTTCTTTCAAGATGGTCTTTGAATGATTGAGTGAATTTAAATCTCGTTTTGTAGACGATCATTTTAACAAATTCTTTGCCATCACAATATAGTCCTAACGCTGTATTCTATTTTTTAATCGCTGTATTGATAGGTTCTAATATTTTAATGATCATTTGGTTAAACACTAATTTAACCTTTGTAGCATACATCGAATCACAAAATTTTATTCTAGAATTTCAAAAGCGAAATGAAAGACCCACGTAAAAAGACTTATTATATGTAAAAAATGTTTTATCCAACAGTTGAAAGTAAAGGATCCTCATCAAATCTTTGCGCAGGGTCATAATTTTTAACATTCTGGCGACACAAACTAAACGGACAAGATCCTTTGAAGCCTGATCATTTGGCTAAACATTAATTTAATCTTTGTACCATCCATTGAATCACAAAATTTTATTCTAAAAATTTTAAAAGCGAAATGAAAGACCCACTTAAAAAGACTTAGTATATGTAAAAGTGTTTTTATCTAACAGTTGAAAGTAAAGAATCTTTGTGAGAAACTAAGCTCATTAATAGTAGTGTATAAATAATCTTATAATTTATGTAACTTTGTATATTTCTTTTTAATTCCTTTCGAAGGATTAACAATTATGGAAAAGCTATATATTGTCCCAACCAAAGGAGACAGATTGAAGTATGGCTAAGAAAAGAATTTTTTTTTCTTTTCTTTCACTTAGTTTTATCAAGTCAATCTAAATATTTATATTTTTGCACATTGTATTTAATGTTTCGAGCTTTTGTCACAATTGCACTGCAGAAGTCATAACAACATCGCTAAAATAGTTTTCTAAACATATTTTGTAAAATTCTGTTGATTCTCGAGATAGATACATTATTCGCAGGGGGCAACGTGTTGCACGTAGGCCACAGGTCGCTCATCGCTGTATATAAATATAAATATATAAATAAATTTGTTCTGGCAACGTTTTAAGGTAATTAAAATTAATTAATTAATTGTTATGGGACTAGACCAGTGGGTCTTATAAATAAAACTAATCCCCTTTAGACAATGACTAATGAAAGTAATGATGTTAATGAAGTCGGCGAGGTTTCAGAAACTAATAAAGTTACAAAAACAGGTGAAGCTGCTGAGGTTCAGGCTACTGTTCAAGTTACTGAAGAGGCTGAAGCTGACAAAGAAGTAACATATAAAGAAGCTGCAGAATCTGAATAACAATTCAATGTTAAATAAATTTGTTATCTTGAGAAAAATAGCTTTATTAAAAATGTAAATTAGTAAAATTTAAAATTGTTTTTGAAATGTAAAGTTTTTTTAAAGTAAATTGTTTCTGATATTTATGTATGGAAATTATGAAATTTTTAAATGTAATTTTAATTACGTTAAAAATACATTTCACTTTTAAAACATTTGAAATTTTATATTTTTTGTAGAAAGATTAGTAAATAATTTGTCTGTTTCTAAAAGGCTTTTTGTAAATTTATCCACTAATCTTTAGCCATCGTAGAAATTTACTTAATAAAATAGTTTAAATAAGCAAAATTCAAAAAATTTAAAATGCCAAAAATAAAAGTTTCCTATGAAGAAAATAATTTAGAAAACTATTTAAAATTATTAATAAATTTAAGTTTATTTATTCATTTGAGCAATTAAATGTTTATATTTTAAAGACTTTAAACAAAATATTAAGTAGTTTAATTTTGTATAATATCTATTAATCGAATTAATTTTATAATTTTTAATTACATAAATTTGTACTTTTTAAAATTTGTAACTAATTTTAAATTTTTTATTTTACTTTTAGTTTAAATTGCAAAATTATTTTTCACTAATCGATTAATAGCATCTTTTAAAGATTTTCTTTTGTAAATCAATAAATTAAAATTAAAATCAATAAAATTATTTCAATGAAATTTTTTAAAAATGCCTTTTAACATTTTTTGAGTTTTTTAAGCTTATTTTAATTGATTTTTAAAATATAAAAATGTTTGTAAAATGATTCACGTATAAATATTTCTGTTTATTAAAATATTTAATTAATTAATGTATTTTTTTAATTATCATTAAAAATATAAATTATACTTTTTCACATATAAATGCAACTCACAAATTCAATATGTGAGAAAAGATTCAAAGATCGGACATCAAAGAAGATACTTCAAAGAATTCAAACAACATTAATGTATTTATTATTCTTGTGTCTCGTTGACAAAATGTTTTTATTTTGTTGGTTTTTACATTAATGTTTACAATTAAAATTTTCTGAAACTATTTATTGCCTGTGAAATTTGAGATTTTTATTCTGCCAAAAATTATATAATATTTATTAATTTATTTAATTATTTACTTATTTACTTGGTCTTTTCATATTTTTGAAATAAAATTAGTTTATTTAGCAATTAGATAATTCAATCTGCAGTAAATTAATTTAGAAATTCTATAATCATTTAGATGTCAGTAATATATAATATTTTATGTATAAAATACGATGAAAAATATCAAGCAAATGTTAAATTCTATCAGAAAAACTACAAACTTCTAATTGCATATTTCATTCTAATTTTTTTAATAACAATCTTTCCTTTTTGATAGGTTAAATAATTAATTAATTAATTAATAAAGCTTTAATTCTAAAATCTTACTTTTTATTTTTTTAAAATAAAACATGTTATATTACCATTTCGTTTTAAGTAGAACTTAACGTTGGAATTTATAATTTCATTAAATTATTAGTAATTAGTAAGAGTATTATTATTTGTCTGCACTAAACAAATCCTTAAATTATCCGTTTTATCAAAACTTTATAAATAAACAATTTTATGCATTTTACTAATAATTATTCAAAACATGTGTTGAGTTGTGATTATTATTCAGAATAAATATAACTCCGTTTGCTCTCGATCAGAATAAGAACTCAACACACTGACATTTTGTTATAACTACAAATCACAATCGTACATATTTTATTTCAGCAAAAAAACGAATTGGATTTAACTTTAATAAAATACTCTCTCACTTCTTTTAGAACGCATTTAATTGTTTTTACTAACTCTTTATCCTTAACCTTTATTGTGATTTGGCTAAGGTTTTAGTTATGTTTTTATGACCATCTCCTCGTTATTTAACTATTAAAATCCTAATAATAATTAATAAATTAAATAATAATAAAATAAAAGATTTCTGCATTATTAAAATATTTTGTGGTGTAACAAAGTATATTTTGTTATTATCTTAATATTTTACAAATCTTAAGAATAAAATCTCCGCTTCAATTTAACAAATTAAGATTATATAGTTCTATTTTAATACAGTATATATATTAAATGAAGTTTGTAAGCAATATTCGAAATTTATTTAAAAGATAATATAATTTAGTTCAAAATTATCTTGTTTTATTTATGTAAATAAAGAAATTAATGTTTTAATATAATAAATTTATTACTCAAGGTATAGGTTAAAATTAATTAAAAATAAAAAAATCTTTTATTACATAAATACAGAATCAAATAATTTTAGAATTTAAAATATTCGTAAATTATATTAAAATTAATGAAATTTTAAACTTTGCTTATATGTTAATAAAAATGAAGAAAATATTGAAAATAATGTCCATAGATAAATGTCAAAGTAGATGTAAAATAATTTGTTTCTCCGTAATGTAACTATTTAATTAAAACATTAATTGTTAAAAATAAATTGAATTTTTTGGATATCAAAAAAAATGTAGATACATTGTATTAAAACTGTAAATATTGTTTAAGAGATGAATTTTGTGAAATAGAGATAATATCGAGAGTAGAAATATTTACGTCATTTGTTATTATTAAAAAATTTCTAAATTAAAAAAACAAATTAAAATACAATTTTAAGAAAGATACAATATAAAAAAATTAAAAGGTAGAAAATTTTGACAAAATATTGATTGAAAAATTCAGTGAAAATTATTTTAATTTTTTTTATTTTTATGTTGTAAGTTTTATATTGATGAAAAATGAATTATTTATTTTTACTTGGTCAATAATAATTTTTTGTGCTTAGAATTAATATGAAATTTGCATGTCACAGATCTGTTAATATGTAAAATAAGTAAGCGAAAAAATAAAATGAAAGAAATGAAAAAAATAATAAGAAATAAATAAGGAAATGTTTATTAATAACTATATTTTGAAATAAAAGTAGCAACAGAGAATATAGGATATAAGACTTTATAAAAGACAATAAATTTAAAAAATAATTAAATAAATTGAAATATTTATTGTCTTTTTTACTGTGAAAACCAACCTTCCTAGGGGTTACAGAGGCATAGGAATAAAATTAATCATTGAATTATAGAATATTTGAGGAATTACAAGCCGATCTAATAAATAAAGTAATTCAGATAAAAACGGACTGTACTAATAAAAAAAGTTATGATTATAGACCAATAAATTCAATTTTAATTAAATTAATATAGTCTCGGTGATATATTATTATTATTATTATTATTATTATTACTATTATTATTATTATTATTTATGAAATAAAGTTTTTTAATTTCTTCTTGACATTTGACAATTTAATTTTTTAAATTTCGACAAGTGATTCACTAAAGATTTCAATATCTTTTCATTGAACAAAAACAATTTTATCTTATTTCATTTGTTAAACTGAGACAATGTCAAATTCCGTTCTATTATAATTATCTTTCATTAATTATAAATAATTCATTCTATTTGAAAAAATAAAATATATTGGTAAATTATCTGTACAAGTCTTTGTTTTCGTAAGATTAATTTATTTTTTCCAACATTCTTGTTCATGTTTATCAATAAATAAACATTCTCAGTCGTGCGATATCTCCCAGTCAAACTCCATTCAGTCAATGTTAATATTTACTTATATTTAGATAATACTTATTTCTATATTAAATAATATTTAGTTTAACGACATTTGGATTATAATTATATTTCTTAGCTTAAATTAATAATATTTTTATTTTATGTTTTGACATTTTATAATTATAGTTTTAGTATTTTGTTCCAAATATAACATTTTAATATACGCTTAAAAATCAGTAAAAATGTTACAAATATTAAAAAGAATTATTTGAAATATTCTTTTGAAGGTTAAAATTATACATTATGATTATAACAAATTGAAATGACATGATAAAAATCTGGCATCACACATTTTACACCAAGCCCCACTGAGATAAATTCCGCTATAATTCAAGTTGATACATAAATCAACTTGGCGGAATTTATTTTGTGAATGCATTTCAGCCATTTTTTTTTAGTTATATAACTTAAAGTTAAATTTTAAGAGTTGAATTATGATTTCATAAGGAAATATGATCATAATTCAAGCTCTTAAATATAACTTTGATCAACTATTTCATATATATTATTATAAATAATATTTTGGAAATTAAGTAAGTAACAATAACTAATCTCCAAAAATATGTATTTTTTTCGGATATTATTCAAAAAATGTGAGTTAAATTATTTTTGAACTTATAAAAATTATTATTTGCATTAAATAATTATATTTTTTATACATATTTTGTAAAAAGCATCGATTATGTACACAAAATAATTTGGTTTATGATTTTTTTTAAACTTACCAATATAATTTAAAAATTTATGCTTTTTTTCGGATTTCAGGTTTTGCTTTTTTTCAACAGAAATATCTGAAATATTAGATTAATTTTAGTTTAAAGGGTAAATCTTATGAAGATCCATCCTCATTTACTCGAAATTTCCTAGCAAAAACCTCAAAATTTAAATTAAAAATTTTTTCCGCCATTTTTCTTTTTAAAATTATCTCAAAAATGTCTATAAAATTATTTATTATAGGGGTTTTTTCAACTTCGGATGGCTACATGTTAAAAGTTTGCATGCATGTTTTATTATGGGTTGTGTTAATGTGCATTATTTTATTTCTCTGTCACTTTTTCTGTTTCTATATTGTAGGGTTTGTCTTATTGACTATATTACAAGCAACCTCAAGGTGAGTTGGTGTGTTTATATGCTGTAAATTTATTGATTTTCTTTTATATTATAGATGATTTATCTCAACTTCGCTTGGTGTATAATGAGCTTAGAGTATCACCGGAACAACATCCAGTTTTTTTAAAGGCTGACTGAAATTATTTTTAATACAGTTAATTCACCAGCCATGTATGTTGCAATTCAATTAGACCTGTATTTTTATGCGTCTCGGTGTACAATTGATATTATTCTGAATTCTAGGAATAGTGAAGCATATACTGGGGCAATATATGAAAGTTATGCAAAAACTCATGTAATTCTAATAAAGTATTTAACCGAACGAAATTTGACAAACCTTTGAAAAGAAAATTAAAGAAATTGACTTTAATTATGGTCGAAACCAAGCTTAATATTAAATTAGTATTGATAATTTTGTAAAAATCTGAAAAAACCAAATAAACGAAATATATTTCGAGGAAATTATCCTCGTCATTAATCTGAAATCATAATGAATTTAATGAATTGATTAAATAATTTCAACAAATCTGTTGCTGATTAAAAATTCTTTTTATATAGAATTTAACAATCTTTAAAATCAGCTGTTATTTTATACATTTTTCTAAGTTCAAGAATATTTTCTCAATCGAACCGATGTGTTAGGATGACGGTAAGTCTCTCCAATGCAAATGCTATTGCATCCATTACATGAAAATTTATAAACTAGATCAGAAACTAAATCTGTTGGGGTTTGAGATTTATTACTAAGCACATTGAACAGTTGAATTGCCTATTGATTTGGTGACAGAAAGCTTAAATTCTTTAAACTATCTAGAATAGCTAAAACATGAGAATTAATAGGTTCACCATCATAGTTTCGTTAATCAGTCTTTCTACAAAATCATTAGAATATCCATTTTTATCTAAAACGAAAACGAATTTGTATACTTTTGTTAGATTTTTCAAACGTACAAGATAATCATATTTTTATTATATTTAATACCACAAAAGATATTAGAGCTTGCGTAAAGCCCTGAATCTGTTAGGCTTTCTATATATTTATATTTCAAAACCTTTAGCCGCTCTTTCTATTTATAAATCTTAAAATGGAAGAAAAGAATTTATTTCTTCTTCCGCTGTAAACTTCAAAGTAGAGTGAAGCCCATTCATATAATTAAAAATTTTCAAAAATTTAAATCTCTCATCAAAAAATGAAATCTCTAGAAACTTTTGAAGTAAAAAATAACGTTTTAAATAATTTCTTAGTGATTATATTCTAGCTAAAATGTTGAAAATGGGTTACGGTTAGGCTATCCAAATTTGTTTAAATAAGTCCTATATAATATTGAATATTATAAAAATCATATAATTCGTTATTAAAAAATCTTATTAAATAAGAAACAACTGTTATTTCTAATTTTTTAACCTGCATTGTTGCTTTATAAACCTTCAATTCTCCAAGCCTTATTATAAGGGGTATTCACATTTATTTCTTGTTTTTGATCTGATTTATGGTAATAGTAAACCAGTTTTTTAATTTCTGTCTGATAATAGAATAAAAATAAAACCGCTGTCAAACTACGGTTAAAGCAGTAAATTGAATTGCTTATACAAAACAAACCTGTTGTTCCGGCTTAATCAGCCTTTCAATTTTTCGCATAACACATACCCCATCAGTAGTGATACAAACCATATAAAAAAATTATCCTCATAAAAAAATTAAACAACTCTTTCGCTTTTACTTCTTCTTTTCTGATTGAGTGGAAGAAAAGATTAATCAGAAAAGAGGAAAAAAAGCGTAAGAGTTGTTCAAATTGGTTTATGAGTGAAGTGTAGTAACGGACGTATAAAGGTTACGAGTGTAACATTAATAGATATTGGATTAATACAATTCATATCTTGATTGTTACAGTAGAAATATATATACAGTTTACCATATTTGTAAAAACATAAAAGCTTATATAAATGAATTTCTTGTTAATTGTATTTATCTATTGTTCATTTTTAAACATAACATTTCATATTTTAGTTTTTTATAAGTAATTGATATTTGATTTGTTTCGCAATGATTATTCCACTTTTATGTATTTTTGGCTGTTTGTGTGCCTGTCGCTCACAAACGGTGAACAGTAACGCTGTGAGATTTGAAAATGTCAGTCAGTCTGTCATTTCTAGATCAACTGTGCAATTTTCAACTTTTTCATTTGCAATCACAATTAATAAAATAAAAGGGCAATCGCTGAAAGTTACAGGCTTGGATTTAACAGACAAGTTATATACTTTGTATATATTTGTAAATATTTTGTATATAGACAAAAAATGAAATAAATTTGTAATAAAATAATGATAATTGATAAAGAATTAGTTTGAATCTATCCTAAAAGAAGTTGGACAATAAACCCAGTAATATATTTTATTGTGCAATAATGGGGGTTACTCTTTAGCCTGGGTTGTTTGGTTTGATGTTAGCCTACTATACATACAGTTTTAAACAAAGAATATCTTAAAATTTTGTAAATTTTCTTTTAATTACCTTTGTTTGCGTTTACAATTTATGCGTTTAATATTTTATATTTGTAATGGAATGCCTAGCAAAATTCAATAAATCTGTAAAACATTAATTTATGATCTTATAAAACGTCCAATTGCTAAAATAATTTTTCAATATATTTCCAGAAAAGCAATTTAAATAATTTATTTATTATTTATTGAAAATCTCCACCTGAATTATTGATAACTCAATTTAAATTAAATATAAATGTATATTATTTGTTTTCCTATTAATATTGTTAAAATAAAATTAATACTTATTAAGAGATAAAATTTTAAAATTTTATTATTAGAATTTAATTTAAATTGGTCAATTGTTTAAAGTTTAATTAAAAACTGTAGAATTATTTTATTTTTATGAAATAAAAAAATTATAAAAATAATGCAAAAATTTTATTATTTCTAATTATTTTTTGAATAAAGTTAATACTAAAAATAAAGAAGAAAAACTTACGGATATAAAGAAAGAAATCCCAAATCTTGACATCCATCATTTGAAGTTGAATTTTCTAAAGACCTGACCGATAGCTGAGCTGGCGGGATTAAATAGTTTGAGGGCTTTGAATTATTTATTGTCTTTTTTCGTTTCTTTGATGAAAACGCTCTCCGCAATAAACCTAATTTTGGTTCATTACTTTCTTTTGTACCAACGATATCTAAATGATTCATTGAACCACCCCATGTTGTGTTTTTGATGAAAAGCATTTCAGAATATTTTAACCAAAAAAAAACTTTCAAAGAAAATTTTGTCAGAATTTGTTATAATGAAATAATGTTTTTTTCAACCAATCATAATTGAGTTTGAATTGCTTCATTATTTTCACATGCGATGGTTTGCAGTTTTCAATGAATTACAAGGTAAATAATTCATTTTATTTCTCATTAAATTAGAATAATTTTAATATATTGAGATTATTTGAGTTGTACTGAGGCTGCCTTCGTTTAAGTAAATGAAATTTATGATCTGCATTACGTTTAAAAAAATATTTTTCATGGCTGTTTTAAACAAATTTGTTGTACCAATTCTCATTTCTATTCATTAATAATATGTTTTATGTAAAATATTTAATTGCAGTATAAAGGGTGCTATATTATTAAATTTGAATTTCATTGGATAAACTTTTAAAGTAGGGTTGAAGTTCCCGATTACGAAATCAATAATTGTCCTATCTAAATAGTATTTTATACATAAAAGGAAATAACGCACGAAATGTATCTTGCCACTGAAATTTGATTATTAATTTAATATAAGATAAATCAATTTTTTTATTATTCATTACTGGAATGGTAACTTATAAATGTCTTAAATGTTGTTGTTGTTATTGTTGTTTATTTATTTCAGTTGCAAAATTTATCCCTCTTTTTGTGGCATTTGTTCTTTTTATTACTATAGTGTTAAATAAACTAAATTAAAAAAATCAAAAAAATATTATTAATCGGGTTTTATTTAACAAAGTAAATTGGAAATAAAGCAAGCAAAAGAAATTCTCTGAGAAGATATGAAAAATAAATACTTGTACATTTAAGAAGTAAACATTTATTATTGCAAACTGTCTTGTTTTATATTAAAAGGTTTATAAATCTTTTATAAAACATTTCATAAAAAGTGAAATTTCATAAAAAAGTCAATATATTTTAGAAAAATAGAGGGGGAGATAAATGATAATTAGTAATTATGCAATTTTCAAATCTAAATATTAATTTTTTATAAGGAAACCTTTTGTTTTTTTCACTTCTGGTTTCTTTTTATTTATAAAAGACATTGAATTTTCTACAAAATTTGACTATGAATCAGATTTATTTATGGTATTCATGAATACCATAAATAAATCGAATTTATAGTCAAATTTGTAGAAAATACAATGCCTTTTATTAATTTTTTGTTTAAAATTGTCAGAATTATGCTATGAACGAAAAAAACTAAAAAATCATATATAATAAATCATATTTCTTCGTTATAATTGTTTAGAAAAAAGCATTATTTGAGAAAACAAATTACAATTTAAGAAAGGTTTTTAATGGATTCACAATAAAAAGAGCCTCATCCCATACCAAAATTAATTAATAACAAATAAATAAGCAACTTTACTTATATATGTAATATTTAGCTGTATTATTTCGTGTCAAATTTATTTACTGAATACAAAATAAAAAATTCGATTAAAATATTATTCACACCAGTGAAAATGTAAAAAATATAAAGAAAATTTAATTTTATTTATTGTGCGAGATATATTAAATTTTAATTTATATAAATTAATATGAAAAGATTTGAAACATTAAATAAAATAAAAATTTCATGTGGTTAGGGGCACTATTTAGTTTTGGTTAGGTCATTAAATTTATTTTTAATAAGTGCGATATACATATAAATTATGTGATGATATATTCATGCACAAAATTTGTCTTATTCACATTTTTAATAATTAATATTAAAGAATATTACTCTTACGAAGTTGTAGGTTTATCAAATGTTTAGACTTTAACATCACCTAACCACATCCAAAAGTCCTAGTGATGACCGAAAACCTTTGTGACTTTCAGTTCGTAAGAGTAATGTGACATTTTATTGAGTTAAAGGATAAGTATTGCAAAGCTGAAACTTAAGGAAATTAATGAAAGACTTAATGTGACTTGTGAGGATTAATCTACTGATTATTTTTCTATGAATCACTGAAGACTGAATTTATATAAACAAAATATTCATATCACAATTTAAAAAAATGCCTTATTTAAAAGAAAATTATTTCATTGAAACTTGAATTCCACAAAATAACAATAATTATATTTTTAATTATATTTTTATTCAAAGCTTATCTGTTTCAGAAAAACAAACCGAAAGGTGCCGTTCCGGGTAAGCAAAAATGTTTATTTTCTAAATTAAAATAATGTGAAATTGATATTTCCTTTTTCATTCACATTTTTAGAATCGATTTGCAACATTTCTCAGAGTTAATTATTTAGAGAGAAAACAAAGTTTATAAAGGGGAAATAGAAAATTTACTTGATACGTGCAGTTTGGAACAGTAAATATTTTTATTTATCTATCCAGTATTAATGTAACTTTATAAAATGAAAATAACAATTTATTAGCATTTATTAAGTAATTGAAAGATTTCATTAGAATAAATTGTAATATCATGGGACAAAATACTTTCTAATAAAAACAAAGCCAAAATGTATTCGAAATTATATTTTATTTTATATTCATATTTCTGTAATAAACAAAAAAATGTAATTGTGTAAATAATTTTACCACAAGACTGCAAACATTTAATTTTTTTCATTAGGTTTAAAACAACAATTGTTTTATTAATTAATTATAAATAAAAAAATTAATTAATTGTCAAAAAACTGTTGAATTATTGTTTTTGAAAGATAATTAGAATAAAAATTTAGGATAGTAATCTTATTGGAAAAACAAGTTTTGATTTTCATCTCTGATTTCTTTGAATTTTCCAATGACATTAAAAAATCACTTGAAAAAATATTTGCCAATAATTCTTGAATATCAAAAAAAATCGACATCATTACTGATTCATGGTAAAAAAATATTTTGTTAATGTCAATAGAATAATTATCTAATTATAATCTGCATGTACACAAAATTAGAGTTAATTAATTAAAAATCATCATAAATACCTAAATTAATATATATATATATATATATATAGTGTTAATAAATTTAAACCAAAAAATGTGAAATCTGTCATTTTGATATGTCAGTAATTCCCGTGATAAAAATATATATTAAGTTATTTATTATCATATAATCCAAATTAAATAAATCAAATCCAACAATACTTTATATTTATTTAATTTACGACATAAAGTTTCATTGGGATATAGGTTTATATGAAAGTTTTTCACGTTTTTAATCTTTGTTCTCCAGTTTTCGATCAACGATTTCGATCAAAATTGTGGGGTCCTATCAATCATTTAAAGGTTTTAATTATAATTTTAATATTTTACAGATCAACATTAAAATTCTTTCTTTTTAATTCACGTTGATTAATTAAAAAAAACTAGTTTTTAATAAATTAATATCTTTTTGTTTTACAGCTCTGAATAATCATCCTCTGTATGATTACTGCAAATAATGGAAAAATAACATAATTTCCAAAATTTAACTTTCTTCTGAAATGAAAATAAAAATAAATTAAATTTTAAATGAAAAAAAAGGATTTTATCGAAAAAACTTATCTCACGAATCTTTATTTTTATATCTTCAAATGATTTATCAAAACTTATAGTTAGAACAAACATTATCTGACATATACATTTTGTAGAATAGTGAAAAAATGCTTTATTATCATATAAAATATTTAATTTAATTAAAACATTTTTATTATATTTTTATTTTATTTGAATTTTTAATTTTCTCCTCTCACAAAACTATTTTCAATTTTTATTTATTAATTTTTATTATTAACACATATAACCTAAACCATATTTTATTGACTCTAAAATTCGACTTATCTATCCCTTCATTACACTTTTATCAAAACATATAATACAACTAATATTATACAATATTATTAATTCCATAATGATCGTTTTAATTACCTATACTTTCTATTTTTGTATTTCATGTTTTACTTTTTATTTTTTTCGGATACTGAGGAATATTATGCACTCTTCTGATGCAAAACATAATTAGAATTTTAGGGTTCATTAGCTTACATTCGTTAAAACCTACTGAGATCAAAGGATACAAAATTCATTAAATTTTACTTTATATTATATGCATAAAAATATAATTAAATAATTATATAATAATTCCATAAAAAGTATACATGAAATATTTTCATTTATTAAACAAATTATATCATAAATATCATAAAAATATTTATTAATAATATATGATTAATTATAATATACAATTTAAGTAATAATTTTTCCGTGATGTCGATCAATCTTTTAAATCAATCTCTAAATATCTAAAAACATTTAACTTTAAATTGAGTATTTTATTTGTAAACTACGTTATGATGCTTTTCATATACATTACCTACAATATTCAGTTGCCTATAATAATTTTCCAAATTTTTAAAAAATCTTTTAAAAAATATAATTGACATCTTTTTTCTCTTTGCTCATCAACAACTCATAAAAAGTTGAAATATATAAAACTCCTGAAATATCCTCAAATTGCAAAATTTATAATTAAAAATGCCCGTAATAAATGATTCTATCTATAATTGTTGACCTATTCTGTACATTATTTATTACAGCGCTATAGCGTATTTTAAATTTTATTTCACCAAAATTATTTTTCTGCTTTTTATTAGTAAATGCAGTTAATTAATGTCAGTTTCACATAGTCTCTGTCTTTATTTCAAGTAAGGGCAAATATTTTGATAAATTATAAATTAATTTTATCTTGTGTTATATCTTGTAAGTTATCTTATGTTTTTGTGTAGATTGATGTTCAGTTAATATAAAAAATGTAACATTATCTATTTATTTGTTCTTTTATTTTTTTATTATTATTTTTTCTTAAAATATTTCATCTGTTAATTCAAGCTTTACTAATAAAGACATCACCAAAATTTTATTGCATTGTAAGAGAAATTTTTTTCTAAAGCCGTAATGAATATAAATGTTATTATTAATTTATTCAATGTTTATTCAAATTATTAATTTTTGAAATTTATGTTCGCGATGATAATTCAATAATAATAATACTTTAATCAAAATGTTTACATTTAAATAAAAAGGTTTAGGAAACATAAAATCACAGTAAAACAAATAAAGTAAATACAATAATCAATAATAAAAGAAAATTCAATAATAAATTTAAATTTGTTTTATTAAAAAATTAAAAATTAGTTTGTTTTTCATTTGGTGTTTTCATTAATTTCACTTTATTATAATAATTATAATATTTTTTTACAGTAACTATTATTTTGTATATATTAATCGAGTTTATAGTGGTAATAGATGTCAGTCAAAATGACTTGTTACCTATATTTTTGAGATGTGGGTTTACAGAAATATAATAAAAATCTATAAAATATAAATTGTTTAGGTTATTTAAACAAAACATTTAAACGAAAAAGATTATTTTACTTTCTCTTAAATTTATTAAATTAATTCAAATGGATAATAATTTATCTTTATATACATCTTAAAAATAAAATAAAGTTTGTAATTTATATTAGTAATGAATTTATTTTTTAATATTTGTAAGTAGCAAGAGAATTGCATTCATTTTCTTCATTCTTTTTGAATTGGTAAAAAGATAAGTCTAAATAAATAAAATATATATTTAAAACTTAATGTTTTAACCAAATATTTTGAGACTATAATTTCTGAAATTAACATTAAAATATTTATATTCATCACCATTTTAAAATAAATCATTAAAATTCATAAATTAATTATAAACCTAAAAGTTATATAAGAATTTCAATAAAATTTTCACTACTTATTGCTTTTCATTTTCAAATGGCATTTTTTAAAAAAATTAATTGACAATGAATCAGTAAAGATATCAATGATTTTTGATACTCACGAATTTTACAAATCAGAATATTAAAATTAAAATTTCAACAAACAAACTTTAATTTTAATTTATATAATACTTAAGATTTTTAAATTTTTAAACGTAATACTTCCGCTTTTCTCTAACAATAATAATAAATGATTGACTCGAAAAAAATAAAACAATTGTTTATAAAATAAATGCTTAAAGTGAAAAAAATATCATAGGAAAAGTAATCATAGAAAAAGCAATAATATGATTTATTCGGGTAAAATTGACAAGAGATTTTATATGTTTTCTCTTTTAATGACAGAGATTATTTTGAATTTATCTGATTATTTATGAATGCTTTTAATTAAATTAATTAAATACAAGTTTATTATAGTATAAATGATTATAATATTAGTTTATTTATTTTTGCAAATAAGATGACATTTTGTTTGTGATAATTTTTCACAGAAAAATATACATATTTGATTAACTAAAAGTCTTTTTTTTTCATCCAGTCAAAATTTAGGGAAAATTCTAATTAATTAATTTAAACTGACGTTGTGAGCACATTTTACAACTTTTGATACATTTTGCTGATTTGTAAACATATTCTTAGATATTAGGATCACTCTAAAATATATTTTTTTCATTAATTCAATCCCACGTTACCCGAATCTAAATTTGCGGAAGTGTGAATAAATTAATAATAACATAAAAATTTGTCTGCTTTTTCTCTAAAAGTCTCAAAATAGTGTTTATTGTACTATGCGTTTATTAGTAAATTTATAATCCTGATAGATCATGTTTGAGTCTCGTTAAATTTTATTGGTGCAATGTTACACACACAGGCATGATTGCCAGTCTTTTCCATGCTCAAGTTCTTGATCATTGTCAACTGAAGGGTAGATTAATATTAGTGAGCAAATAATGTAAACTATTATTCAAATTAAAAAAATACTGGTTTACATTAAAAAGTTTTCAATGTTGAATTTTGAATAATTAATTAAAAATAAAATAAAATTTTAAATTAATTAAAAAATTTTTAATTTTTTTCCAATACGTAATTATGTCGTTTTTTGGTTTTACTTGATGAAAGTAATCTCTAGAAAGGTGTTTAAACCGTATTCGACATACTCTGTGTCGGTATACGTACCGGATTTCAAGAACGGAAGTACTAAACAAATAATATATAAAGTTTTACACATTAATTAATAAATTACAAATTGACATAATTAATTTACACTTGATAAATAATGTGCCGAAAATTTGTGGTTATCCTTAAAAATATTTTTTTTGATCAGCAATATTTTACTTATTTTAGATTTACAATATTACCTTATCTACAAAAACTTTTTAAAAATATAAAATGAAATATTTATTTATTTCTAATATCTGATTTATAAATATACAATTTCATTTGAAATAACAACGGAAATAGCTAATATAACACTTGTTGTATTTCAATTAATCTCTAGTGAACCCAAGAAAGATCAGACAAATAAATCTGATCTAATAACTCACTGATCATTATACACCGGAAACTGGGCAAGCTGACAGAAAAAAATAGGAAAATATATATAATGTAAAATCAAAATATTTAAAAATTATTGAAAATAATTCATCAACAAAGGCAAAAAGAAAAGAAATTTGTTTCGATTTATTTAATTCAGTTTCTTTATTTAATTTATTTATTTTCTTAAACCGGTGAAATTAATTTTAGACAGTAAATATTAAACCAAAATAATGTTTTTGATGTATTTCAAATAAATCGGATTTTTATTTACTAACACAATAAATATAACATGTTTACATATCTATCAATGTTTACTGAATACGGTGAGATGAAAAATATTGTTAAATTTATATAAATAATTAATTTTATAATAAGAAAAATTAATATTGATATTATTGTAAAACGTTTTAAAAATTATTTAACAAGTTTTTATAGATTTTTAATATTTCTATAAAAAACAATTTATCTTATTAGTTAATTTAAACAATTATATAAAACAGAGTAATTATATTAAATAACATTTTTAAAATAATAAATGTTTTCAGGCAAACAAAAAAATATTTACGTCATTTTACTGAATTTACCTTATTAGCAGTTCATAATTTTAGAGTTTTATTTCAATTAAAACACCTAATATCTACCCTTCCCTTATATATTTATCATATGTAATCATTAATTAGACTAGAAATAATTAATTTATATATCGAAAAAATAAACATCTACTGGAAATAAATGTTTAGATTCCGCCGTAAATTTAGTGAGTTTACCATAGAAGAATAGAAAACGATTTTTGATGAGAAAAATTATAAAAATGGATATGATACACACAACAACTCTATAATACACACAGAACGACGAGAGTTATGAAGATTTTTAATTTTACAGGTAAAATCTCGTAGATTCGATTAGGCAAAGAACCAAAATAAAAGCCAAATAAGGCAATAAGTCTAATAAAAAAATCAGATTACTTGATTTAAAAAGATATTCCCAGAAATAACTTTCGTGATTATTCAAGCAATGAATAACTGTCACATAACTCTATGTTTACTGTAAAAAGGTTTTGGGTTTTGGGTTTTGTCCTATAAAGTTTGAACCAAAGATAAAATCATTCCACCAAAAACTTAAGCAATTTATAATTAATCTATAAAACCTTTAAAAAAATTTATTATTTAGTGGAACATGGTTTTATCTTAAAGAACTCCAAACAAAAGCAAAAACTTCCTGCATTCTGTAACTAATGTAATGCTTGTCTTTCATTAACTTCGAAAACATTCTATAATACGATACTGTAATATTTTTCAATTTTTATTTTTTATACAGAATGTTTACTATTTGCTATAAATATTTGGCGTAGAGAAAAATAGTAACGGAACATTTGACATAAATCATTTATTAATAAATTCTTGAAATTCTGGAACTTTTATTGTTAGTTAGCCTTAATCGCTTCGTGTTTCACCTTAATTGTCATCCTCAATTTCAGTAATCTTCCACCATTACTATCTCATTTATCTCAACTTAACCTTCGGAGGTTTGAATTTTAGTTTCTGATATTAATTTTCTTAACCTTTTAAATAAAATTCTGTTAACATTGATAAATAAAAAATATTAAAAAGTGAATTTAAAAAATGTGAATTTATTGAAAAATATTACTTTTAACAAAAATAGATCAACAGTGAAAAAAAATAAAACATTAATTTATATTAATTAGTAATATTAATTAAAATCTACAAATTTAAAATTCATTTTTTATTTAAAAATAAACAAATATATATTAATTTTCTTAGGAAATGAGATTTAAGAAAATAAATAAATATTAAAAATATTTGATTAACTATTATTTAATAATTTTTAGGGAAATAACGCATTTATTCCCTTGTAAAAAATGTAGAAGAGGAAAACTAATTACTTCATGTCTCAAAGTATGGGCGAATTAAATGAACATGTAATTTTAAAGATTATAGAAATAGAATTGATTGATGTTTCACTCTATAATTATAATAGCTAAATTAATTAAATTTTCAGACAAATTATACATATTTTTATCAAGGATATATATTATATGCATTCAAAACATTAAAATGTGTTTTTATTATTTGTAAGTTTTCTGTGAATAAGAATATAAATCTCTCATAACAGCATTTATTTTCAGAAGTAGAATTTTAATCAATAATTTCCTATTAATTCATTTCTTTTCAGTCTATATATCAAAATTATATTTTATTTTTAACTGTAAATAATGATCAGAAAAGAATTGGAATTTATTATGATCTAAATCCTTTACTAAATTACGTAATAATAAATCCCATATTCGAAAGAGAATAAAATATATATGTGGTTAATTTCAAATTAAAGTTTTTTTAATTTCTTAAAAAATTAAATTATAAAAAAATGTTAGATTGTTTATTTGCTTCAAATGCAGTGACTTTTTGTATGGAGTTGATTAGGATTTTGTTAATTTTTAATTTGGAATAAATAATTTTTTTGAATTTAAAATTTTAATTGATTCGCTGTTTTACATTGGATTTTCATGGATAATTCTATATTTCTCTCTAAAAGAGCCACGGTAAACTGGATGAAATTGCATGATTTATGGAGATTTAATTTGAAAGAGAAAAGATGGTCGCGAAGAATTCCAAGCGGCATATGCCCGCTTCCAAGGGCCAGTGGAAATGGAATTCTATATCAGGATAAATTGATTATTATCGGTGGATTTGAAATAACATTCAATATATGTGCTAAATGGAGTTCAAACTGTGACAATTTGCCTTGGAATAATCATTTCATCTCAAACAACTGGATCATGATGGCTGTTGATGCCAGCAAAATTCTTGATCCTATCGATGACGATCTCAATCCAAAGTTTCAAATTTCTCCTAAGCTAGTTGGAAAGTCAGCTTACCTGATATTAAATGATCAAATAATACTATTCAGAGGTGCCAGAGCTTTTTTGAATCATTCGCAGGGCTTGAGGCGGCACAACACAATCTAGCTGCATTTCCTTTCAGATCAGACTTTGGCACTGTCACTAAGTAATTCCACCATTACATGGATTAGCACGTTCGGCAATATTTGCCCTCCGACAAGGCATTATAACAATGAAACCACTGAAACTTCAAAGATGATGAAAATTAATAATATATTTGACTTATTAAAACAACTTATTAAAATAGGATAATTGAAATCTTTTCCATTTAAACCAAAACGTTTATCAGTTGATAAAATCATTGTAAAAGTATCGTCTTCACTCATTACACAAGATTTATATAGATTTCGAGCATTTTATTGACTTAGTATAAGATATAGCTTAACATTTGTATGGTCCTCGCCATTGTAAAATACTGCCAAATAGTTTTTCATCGTTAAGGAGATAAATGTTTAACCTTTATCAAAGTTTTTACCCGGCATCATGAAAAAGAAGGCCAGAAAACACTTCAAATAGGAAAATAGATCAGTAAAATGAAGACTTTTGGTATACATTTTCATGCAAAGAAATCACTGAATCAAATCTCACTTTTAATTATGGTAAATTTCACCATGGCCATTCAAGGTGTATTAAGAAATTCTACAACCTTAAGTAATATACATATGACTACAGAGAGATGTGTCATTTGACGAAAGAGAAAGTTTATAGCTGCTCTGAACTATTCAACGACACTTTAGTCATCTTTTAAATTAATGGAAATTTAAGAACAATCTGTTTAATACCTTATAACCTATTGATAACTGTATTGAAACAATGGGTTTTAACTAAACTTTCAAGATCCTTGAAGTATAAATTTATCCAAAAGAATACTTGAGTGATTAAAACAAAACTCTTTAATTATTGTCAATTTTAACAAAATTCATTTTGTTGTAATTGACTGATATTCCAATAATTTATTATGACATTCATAAGTTCGTGGCAAGAATTTCAATGATAAACATTCATTCTATCAAATTTCGTTGTAGAATTTGATTGAATTTTCATTGGTTGTTTATATTTGACACATACAATTACATAATTACGGTTTATTGTATAAATATACCTTCAATTTTGAAGTAAAATAACCTGAATATGAACGTTAATCTGTTGATAATTATTATACGAAAATATATCTGTAAATAGAGGGTTATAATATCATTAAACATTTCACCTAATTTAATTTTCTTTTCAAGCCTTATTATTTATTTTATTCAATTAAAGGGAAATACAAATGTATTATTTATGAATAAATTTCATAAGACATTTGGACATTCTAATTGACGATCAGGCATAAAAACCCCAGTAAAAAATTGTGATTGTTATTAAAGTTAAGCAAATAGTATTCACAACTAATTTCCATTTTGGATCTTCCTGTATGCTATTTTGTAATTTTTGGATTTCTTCAAGTTCTTGTGCTGTCAAAACTGGTTGATCCTTTGCGTTTTTAAGATCTTCAATACCACAAACCCAGTTTATTGCTTTCCTATACCAAGGCAAAGGTAAATCACTACCTTTTGTAACATCAATGTCTTTTTTCGCATCAACCTCAAAATCATTTTCTAAATAAAGTATTAACAATTATTTTAATTAATAAATAAAATAATTAAATTGAATATAAATAGAAGCATTTCTTTAAATAAATTCAATCAAAAAACAAGTGTTATTTAGGAAAAAATAATTATTTTTTCTTTTTTCAATGGAAAACAAATAATGGTGAGAATAAATGATTATAACATAATAAATATATTAATAACAAATTACTTTGTTAAAATAGAAAAAACCCATATATTTATTATTATTATTATTATTATTATTATTATTTATTGTTATTATTATTATTATTATTAATATTATTATTATTATTATTAATTTTATTTTTATTATTATTATTATTATTATTATTATTAATATTATTATTAATATTATTATTATTATTATTATTATTATTATAATTATTATTATTATTATTGTTATTATTATCATCATCATTATTATCATTATTATTATTATTATTAATATTATTATTATTATTATTTATTATTATTATTATTAATAATAATAATAATAATATTATTATTATTATTATTATTATTATTATTAATATTATTATTAATTTTATTATTATTATTATTATTATTATTATTATTATTATTATTATTGTTATTATTATCATCATTATTATTATTATTATTATTATTATTATTATTATTATTAGTAGTAGTAGTAGTAGTAGAAGTAGTAGTAGTAGTAGTAGTAGTAGTAGATTGCAAAATTCCCATTTATTTATATTTATGATTGTTCCTTTACCTTAACTGGATCTACGTCAAAAACTTGAAAACTTGATGTTACTATATTTTCAGAAGAGCATTTGATCAAAAAACTGTTGAAGCATGATCCGCTCATTTATTTGAATTTTTTTTATTTAATTACCTCTGTCAAAACTTTAAAAACATTAATTTATTTTAATTAATGTCATTTTGTAAATTAATGGATATATGAAGTTTTATTTTGGTATTTTCCTGATTAATAATAACATCAAAATTAATATCTTAAAGAAAAACACAAAATTTTACTTACCATAGCATGGGTTTTCGGTTCCTTTATCTACTTCACGTTTTGAATATTCTTTCCTGCAATTCCAAAATAAAAGGCCATCAGTCTGAAGTTAATAAAATTAATTAATTAATTGAGATTATTAATATAAAATGATTACATGTCGCCTATCCATTGGCGCAGTAATAAGACTCGATGTAACTGATATTATTAATGTTATTCCAAATAAAAGTATTCCAAAGTGTAAATAATGAACTTTCGATAAAACCGAAGGAATTATGTTCTCCTCTCCACAAGGTTTAGGAGGATATGCAACTTCGGTGAAGAATCTAGATAATCCAATTACTAATCCAGACATAAGCCCAATAAAAGCACCCTAAAATAATTTGGTATAATCTTTTGACTTCTATTTATTAACACCTTTTCATTACAGCGTTTCCAAAATAATGCCAGTAAATATACGGCACAAATTGGTGGTGACAGATAGCTGGTAACTGATTGAATGTAATGAAACAGTTCATTACTGGACTGGACAATTGGTATCCACGCTATACCTATGGCTACCATTACGAGAACAAATACTCTATAAACATAAAAATTGTTAAATAAAATTTTAATTAAAATTTAAAATTATTTTAACATAACATCCTAAACAAATTACATCAAATACATCATATACACAATTCACATTCAATTATTTAAATACATTCAAAATTTTGAAAATTAATTATAGGGTTTAAAGATTTTATCAACAACACTTCACAAGTTATTGGTTACCAATTATTACTCAGAATCTTTGAAATTGTCTTGAAATCAAACATATCTATTACTTTACTCGTACATTTCCTAAAATGATCACTAACGTGAGTCATACCATACAGTCGACAATGCTCAAGAACTCGAGTGTATAGATTAGGGGCAGTCTGTTCAATGTATGTGGCATTGCATGAAAATTGATAAACGAGCTCAGAACAAAGACCATCTACTATGACAAACATTATAATTTAAAGGCAAAATTAAAATTGTCATTGGTTGAAAAAATTATTTTAAAGATTATAAGAAAATAAAAGTACATATAATGAAAATGAGTAAAATGAAAATTGTAAATACTAAATGATAAAGAAAAATTCCAAAATCATAAAGTTCTAACAGAAAACAAGATTATTATTAAAAATTAGTTAATCTGCAGTCATATATAAAGAATTACAAAGAAAAAGAGTAGTATGATGTGTTACATTCAGATACAAAACCACTTTGTTACATCACAAGTACATTATTTGCTAATTATGTAATAATCGATGTATGATAATTGGCATTTGACCCATCATGCCAGGGTTGGCCCACACATGGCTCGTTGAAAGAAAATTTGCGGCTCACGAAACAGTTTATAAATATTTTTAAAATATAGTAAAAATCAAAAACATTTTTTAATTAAAGCAATATATATAGCTGAACATTTTGTCAGTGTAAATGAAAATTTTATTTTCAATTCATTTAACTTATTCAAAACCAATATCAGTACTCTTTTTAGTAGCCTCAATATGTATTGATTTTTCAAATATTTTTTATAAATTAAAATTTATTGTATTGTAGAATAATAAAGAAATGACATAAATTTTATTTAAAATACCTTTTTTTGGAGTTTTAGGAGCTCAAGAAATTTTAAACGTTTTAAATAATTTTAGTAAGCCAAATTTGAACACGCAGATTAAGCCTCACTCAGGAGACTTCAATAACCTTTTAATAAAAAGTACATAAATCAAAAATATTATACAAAATCTTCGCATAAATTTTAATTACTGTAAATAATTATTTGTGCTTAAAATACTTAGTTATAAAATAAAATATTTTTACAAGTTTTTACTTATTATCTATAAAGAATTAGCCAAATTCAATAAAAAGATATATTTTATGCAAGTCCGAAACAGCCTGAATTTTTAATAGTAAATAATCAAATAACATCTTTATTTGTATAATATTTACTTTTAATTTCAATAGTGTTTAAATAAATTATTTTCCAATAAGCATGTTCCATAGAAATGGGGAAATTTTTTGAAATACAGATAAATAATTCAAAAAAGTATTTTTTCTACCACAAAAAGTCGTACCAAATCAACAAAACACAAACCAATAAGATTTATTACAGATGCACCAAGTAAAAAGAAGGATGTAGGGAAACTTTTAATTAGAATGGGAGATGAAATAGTTTGCAAAAGAACCCACATTTGTGAAACAGAAATATCCGTTGGATATCACAATCAATCCACAGAAAATCAAACCTTAGAATATATTGCATGGAAAATTGTCAATGGAATTTAGAATTGTGACTATAAAATTAAAAAATATTTAAAATTAACAAAATTCGTGCCGTTTCGGACTTACAAAATATTTTAATAATTATAAATTCAAGTGTCATTATAGATATTGTTAGTTAATTTATAATCTCAAATTATTTATTTATTATCATTCTGTGTTAATAGAAATTTTTCTTTGGTAAAATTGCCTTAAGTCATATTTATAAAAAATGTATAAATGAAGATTTATTGTTATATATACCTACAAAATCAAAATCGCCACTATTTTTAAAACTTTACCAACACGGTTTCAATAAGAATTTCCTATATAACTACTATCAACAATCTTTTTCAACATTAACTTTATTCTCTGATCTTCAACCAAACTGGAAATTTAACTAGATTGTCTCTACTTTTTAACTTATATCGTAATTAAACCCGTTTTAGGTTTTTATTGGTTTACAATCAGTCTCCCTTCAATTTTAATTATTTTGATTACCGCTCCTTTGGCTTTATTTAGGGGATTAATTTTTTTGCCCTTTCAAAAATATCTTAAACCAATTTTCTAGAGAAATTTCATTTACTTTTAATTAAAGTCGGTTTCCTTTTTATATCTGGTTTTCCCTAATTTCTAAATATTACTCGGGACATAATCTTGAGTTTTCTATTAGATAATTCATTTTTTATTTACCTTAATTTTCTTAAAATGGTTGACCTTTAAATAAATGTTCTTTAAGTTTTTCTTTAAATTTCTTTAAATAAGTGTTGTACTTTAATTATTATTTTGAACTTGAAGATTTTATTGATTTTACTTTTACCTGGTGTTTGTTTTGACAAAATAGTAATAATTAGTATTTGCTGAAAGCAGAGTGTTTTATTTGCGTTTTTTTTAAATTATTATTATTATTATTATTATTATTATTATTATTATTATTATTATTATTATTATTATTATTATTATTATTATTATTATTATTATTATTATTATTATTATTATTGTTATTATTATTATTATTATTATTATTATTATTATTATTATTATTATTATTATTATTATTATTATTATTATTATTATTATTATTATTATTATTATTATTATTGTTATTATTATTATTATTATTATTATTAATAAATTAATAATATTTTCTACAAAATTTGACTATGAATCAGATTTATTTAAGGTATTCATAGTCAAATGTTGTAGAAAATATTATGTCACTTATAAAGAAATCAGAGGTGAAACAGAAAAAAATTCTTATAATAAATTAATAATTTATATATTTATAAAGGATTTTATTAATATTTAAAAATTTTTATTAATTTAATGTTAATATAAAAATTTTAAAAATATTTAAATATTGATTGAAATATTTATTTATTAAAACTTTTAATTAAGAAATAATTTGTTTAAATATTAATTCATAGTATTTTAAGTTGGTGTTACGCGCCTAAGGATGACAGTCGAGCTATCGAAATATATCGTACGAAGAGTGTTTTATTGGCGTTTTCCTTTTATTATTATTATTATTATTATTATTATCACTGTTATTGTAAAAATTATTTAAATGAAAACTTTTATTCGAAATTGAGAAATTTATGTCTAACTGAAACCTGTAAATTATAGAATTTAATAATTATTTACAGAACATGTTTGCAACTGACATATGAGTTTGAGAAGAGACACATTTGAAATTCGTCTAAGAAAGTATAATAAATCAATATGTCTTTTTCTCAAACAAAATTTGTTTAAATTTCACATTACTTTGAAAGTAAAAATTTATGAAGCACTTCAATTTTTCATTTAAAAATTCTAATTGATAATTTAAAATAAATTTTAATTTATAAAAGTTCAAAGGCAAAAATTTTAAATGAAATCTTTATATAAATATTTTTGTTGGATTTTAATTTTAATGTTGTTAATTATTTTAGTTGATTTATTTATTCTAAGTTGTGAAAAGTAATTGCTAAATTTGGTGGAGTTTGATGCAGTCACTTTTGATAGTAAGACCTTTTTATTTATTTTCAATGAATATCAGAATCCATTTTGAAATTATTAAGTTGATTTAAACAATGTTCGAAATGAATAATATGCTTAAATTTCAGTTTTATGAAGGTATTTTGATTGCTAAATCGTGAGCAAGGTTTTTGAACATAATTGGAAGTTCTAAAATATTCTGAGAATTTCAGTATGATGATTTCAGAATTAATAAATGAAAATTTATTTCATGAAAAAATTATTTGAAAATCATTTTCATCTAAGACGGTATGAGTTTGTGCCAAATGTGTCATCAGAGTAACTTTTGTACATCAAATAAGAGTAACAGAAAGTCGCATATCAAAAATATCCATTTAGTACAAAACCGAAAAGTATAACTGCATACTGTTACGTTTTTAAACTTGGTACACTCTTAACTGCATATAAAAAAGTAAAGTACAAAGAAACATTAATATCTAATTTTCTCTCATTATTATTTGACATACGCCTTTATGAGTTTCTCTTTAAAAATATTTATTTTTGATTTTTTTAAATTAATTTTTGCACTTGAATTATGGTTTTAATTGATTTACACTTTGTTTTTACGCTTTAAAATCTTTGTTTTTGCCAATTTAAAATCTTTATGGTCGTTACCCAAGAAACCCCCAAAAATATTATTGTTTATCACTAAGCAATGTTAGGAGTGTGTTAAAATTGATGGCGTCCTCAAAAGATAAATAATATTGATAGTGTTAGAAATAATCTGACATACCATTTGTTTAACAAGCTTCCGATAGAAAGTCTGTGTTTGATTTATTGTTTAGGGTCTTTCAATTTTATCCTGAGTAACAATGCACATATGCCAGTGTAAGAACATAACAATAGTATTTAAAATATATTTTTAATAAATCGAAGTAGATTCGAGTTGAATCGATTTTGACAATTTCTCATACAATCGGAATTGTGGTGGAATATGAGGCTGTTGTGGATTGAGTAATAATATTGACTGCAACGGTTAATGTCTTGCTTGATTTATGAGTTGTAAAATGACGTTCATTTGGCCCAAATAGAGATTCGTAATTTATCGGAACTTGATTTGTGTCAATTATCGAGATTGTTCTGGCTTGGAAATCTATCCAAGAATAAGAAAAGCTTTCAGTCTATTGAGCCAAGTTAAGCCCGACACATTTCCTATTAATAAACTTATTTATTATAAGCTTCTTGGAAGTTAGAATATGAATTTGAACGGATGGATAGAAATCTTCAGAATGACATCTTTCCTGAAGACATGATTTGGTTTTATACTACACTAAAACAAATGTGCTGAAATAAGTCTAAAACAAAGCAGCAATTTCAACGATTAAATTTTGATGTAATAGCTGATGATATTAAAAACTTGTCGATACATTTTAAATTTGAAAAGGAGGCAATTACGTTAAAAGTGAAAATATTTAAACAAAATTAAATATTTATTTTAAATAACGCACTTGTAATTCAATTAAAATTTAGTAAAATAAATTTAATATTAAATGTTTCAGGCACTACATTCCTTAGTCATTGAGTTTCTATTCATTCTTGCAGTTTCATATGCCCCAGTTTTATTGTTGATAAGCAAATTGAAAAGTTTTGAGCTTGTGTACCAATTATCAACATAAGGAATATGTTCTTTATTCAAAAATAGTTTTATCAAAGTCATAACTATGTCTCCAGTTTGTCTACCTATATATGATCGATAGTTGTTCTATCAAACAATTTATGTTTCATGAATTTTTTCCTTCGACCTCAATGTTTTATTTAACTTTAAAAAAGGCCTATTTTTAAAATTTTAAAAAAATTATCTGGCGATAAGAACATGATAAAAATTTATTTAATATCTCAAAATATCGGTTTTTATAAGTTCTAAATAATAATTTAAAAATATTTGATCTGTGTTATAAGGATTTTTTTTGTTTTTCACCTCTGATTTCTTTATAAGTGACAAAATTTGACTATGAATCAGATTTATTTAATGTATTCATAGTCAAATTTTGTAGAAAATATTTGATCTGTGCCTTTTACTTTCGAATAAAATTGTTCTGGACCCATAAGTCATGCCCGTATTCAAAGTGTTAATTTGTGTGCTTTTCCTAGCTTTTAACGTGTTTAAATTGGTGTTTGTATATTTGATTTTTGGTTAACTTAGTGCTTTATTTTCGTCTTGAGTTAGCGATGCATTAAAACAAACTTAATGGTAACGCTAATCTAGTAAAACAAAAATATAATTTTCAAGCATATTATTTGTATCTTTTTTTAGTAATTTATTTAATTTAAATAATTAAAAATGCCTTGACGTGGATTAATAAGTAAAATTAATCTAGTTAATGTTATTTTGAAAAAAATACAATTTTCATAAGTCAATCATATTAACAATAATTATGCAATTAAATTTTTCCACTTTCATTCTCTTAGGTAAATTATGATAATAGAACTACAATTAATTTAATTACTATTTAATTGTAATATTTTTCAAAAATATTATTTAATTTTATCCTCGAACATGCTTTAGTTATTGGTTGGGCTATAGAAATGAGTGCAGGTACAATTTATTTACAAAAAAAAGTTCAAGTGCAAATTAATTAAAATTCTGAGTAAATTTAAGTGCAAAAAAATAATTAAAAATTTGAAAAACTTAAAAATTAATATTTATCAGAGGGAAGATATGAACGAGTAATAAATGAAAAACTTCATCACGAATATGATAATTATAAGTCAATTGAAGGTCTCTGATCAGAATAAATACAAACTAAATAGTAAAAAACTTATTGGTGACATCAGTCATTTCAATTTGATACAGACAGGCATAATAACAAATGGCAGCAAAACTGTTCAAGTTTAGGTTTTTTCATTTTAGGTGAAAGATTTAGGAAAATAATTACATGGACAAAAAATAGCACAGAAATTTCATGAAGATTATTACTAAACAGCGATGAGATAAATTCTCTATAGTACAAGTTGATGTGTAAACCATTTTATAGGATTTTATTTTTTCTAAAAATCTAGCGGATATTAGCCATTTTTGAAAAGGTTGCTATTTAAGTGATTTTTAAGTGATTTTAGAGAATTGAATTATGGTTTTATAAGGAAATGAGAGCTTTATTCAAGCTCTTAAATATCGGTTTTGTTCTTATTGGAGAGTATCTGAACGCAGCTTGACTACACGTTGCATTTTTATTATGTGCTGTGTTTGTGGGCATATTTTATTTTTCTATAACTTTTTAATTTTTTTTTTCATTGCACTTCCAAAAAACAGCATCTCAGTGCAACGTGGTGTATCAGTTTTGGTCTCAATACAATTGGTACAGTTACTGTTGAAAATTTTAATTGTTAGTAACAAATTAGATTGGTAAAAAAATTGTATTTGGCTGTTAACTCTATGATTACATGCTGCTAGTTAAAACAAATATTGTGAAGTGTAACAATTAAAAGATTCGTGTAATGTTAAAAATTGTTGACAATTGAGCGAATAAATCATTGTTATTAATTTATTGAAAATAAAAATTATTTGTGTTGGGTCTTGTTGTTTTATATAAAGAACATGTGGAATCAGATTACAAGTAGTTTAGTGCTGAAATTATTTAATAACTCAACATATTTATTTTAGAAAATACTTATTCAGTAATATTTAGATTATTAAGAAAACAGAAGATTAATTAATTAAGTTAAAAATTAAACAAAGACTTTCGGCAGTGTTAATCAAGGAACTTTAGATTTGCTCAAATGTCAATGTTTTACCAATTATACCAAATAAAACTAAATTGAATCCAACTTGAAAGAAGATTAGAAGATTAAATGTAGAAAATAAATTTTCAAAAAATTCATATTAAAAAAGAATATTGTTATACCGTCCAACAATCATGAGTTCAACATCTGAAGCAGATTTACGCAATCTTTGCCAAATATCGAATGTGAAAATTGTAGATGCTGAATTAAATATACTTGTCAAGCTGGATACCAAACTGGCCAACATGACTGCTAACATTAATCCTCGGGCCCCAGTTGGCAAGATTTCTAGAACCAGTTTAGGGTAAGCCACATCGGAACAGCCTTTCTCTTTCCCACAAATTCTTTTACATTCTTCGGGAATGTTACAAGCAACTTCATCTGAAATGACGTTTAATTTATTGTTTTATACTTTTATAGTAAAAATTAAATTTCGTATTTTTAAAAAAATTTAGTTCCAAAAGTTTATGTTTCATAAAATAGTAAATTGTAAGTTTAAGTGATCTAAAAATTTAAAAAGTCTAAAATTGTAATAAAATTAAAATATAAATAAGAAAGCTCCATAAAAAACAAAATTTTACGATATATTTTAAGAGATTCACTTTCCGTTTTAGGTTTAATACAAACTAAGAAAAATAATATTGGTTTTAATTTAGATATTTGAACAAGTTATTCAGTTTTTAATATTTTAATATTTTTTTAAAAGTGTAAAACATTTATTTTAACTTTTAAAATATTATTTTATTTGTTAAAATAAAATTATATTAAAAATGTTTTTAAATTTAAATATTTAAAATTAAAGTTAAAAAATAACAAAAGATTTTAACTATTCAAAATTTACCAATAAAACTATTCATAGTTATATTTTGTACATTAATCTTTGAATCCAATGACTTTATATACAATGCTTCATATATAACTCGCTTCCAATATTTTACCTAAACTGCTATTTTGTACTGAGTAATATTGGTCAACTCTAATATATAGTCTCTCCAATGTATGTGGCATTACACCTATTAGATGTAAACTAATCAACGATGTCCGAACACAATTCAACTGGAGTTTTGACTTATTGATAAACATGTTGCGTACTTTACACGAGTTAGAAACGATCTTATAATCTAAATTTCCAAACTCCTTACTTATATTTTTCTTATTATTTGTAGAACCTTCTGATTACAGCAACACCAACATAAATTTAGACTCATCATTTTCACATAAACTATTGATTTTATTTACATCAACTTTTGAATTACACACATTATTCAAATTCCAATCAGACATTCTCAAATATGAATCTTTAACCTTCTTAATCAACTTATCAACAGTATCTTTTATCACCAATAATAAAAATGATTTTGCGTATCCATTTTTTAACTACAACTTAACCAATTTATCAACATTTTTTTACTGAATTTCCTAAAGCAGAAGATAAAGATCATTACCGATAAATCAATTCTTTCATCATATTTCACATATATTTAAATTCAAAAAAGGTTTCTGTAAAAGTATAAAGACCAGTATCAGTTGGTTTTCTATTAATCTCTGTCTCATAGTGTTTATTTTTGCAATGAATTATGAAATGCAATCGTTCAGGCATGTGAATACAATGTTCTTATTTACCTATAATCTCCAATTACAATATATAGTATAAATTTGACAAAAGTAAAATTCAATATGGAAATTAAGTAAAAACTGTAAAGTTTCCATAAAATAATTTTTAATAGCAGAATAATTATTCAAAATTGGGGGCCACTTAAAAATAATAAGAAAGCAGATGACAAGAATAAAATTATTTCAAAAAACATTAAATAAAAAATTGATATTCAACATATAAAAATAATCTAGAAAAAAACCAGAAAGTTCTTAATATATAATTTAAAGCTTTTTTGTTAGATAAATTAATGAATTAAAATTTTAAGTTATCTAAATTTTAAAAAGTCTAATAATTGAAATATTGAAATTAAATTACATGAAAGAGTCATTCAAACACAACTTTTGCGGTATATTTTGACAGATTCTGCTTTCTTTTTCAGGTATAATACAAGCCAAGAGAAATAATATGGATTATTTTGTGATAGAAAATGAACAAAGTAGCTAGTTAGTGGGTTTCTAGAACCACACTTTCTCCGTACAAGCTTCCTATTTTACTTCCTATTTTACCTTTGAGCAAAATATATATATATATATATAAACAAATTAAAGGTCTGCCAATGGAATCTAGCATATCAGGGTTGCTAGCAATCACATTTATGGATAACCTCGAAAGGCTGACACTGAGAACCATACAATCCATTGGTTTTTACGCAAGATATGTAGATGATATATTTATCACAATCAAAAGCAAGAAAGAAGCCAAAGAAATATTTCATATATTCAATGTGGCTTATCCTGATATAAAGTTTGAAATAGAATAAACGGATGAAAATGGATCCTTCAATCTACTAAATTTAAGAATCAAAATAGATGTAGATACACCAACCTACGGATTCTACAAAAGATTGACTCGCAAAGACATATTTATGCATCAAAGATCAGGACTTCCATATTTACATAAAGTGAATGTTATAAAGAACAAGAAGCAGAGGATAGTTAATCGATGTACCTAAGGAAAAAAGAACTATAAACAACAAATAAACTTCGATAAAGTCCTAAGCAGAAATGGATACCGCAATGAGAACATCGATAGAATGAATTCAAAACCAAAAACCTCCTATGGACAAAACCCAAAAAGAAGAAGAAATACTTTTAGCTAAACATCCCTTTCAATAGTGACACATTTAAACCAATCAAAAAACAAAAAAGTTTTTTTAATGAAAATCGAACGTATTTTGGTACTTTTTCATTGGTGATATGAATTCCGTAAGAAACTGAAGAGGATTATTTAATGATCTAAACTTTTTACAAAAATATAATTATTACTTCACAGCAAATGCTTATTTTGTTTTTCACTTATCTGTTATATTAATTTATGCTGCTATCAAGGAATCATCGTTTTATACTACAGTGTTTATAATTATAATTTTATATACAATTTTTATAATTATAATTATTATAATTATTATTATAATAATAATTATTATTATTATTATAATTATTATAATTATTATTATTATTAATATTATTATTATTATTATTAATATTATTATTATTATTATTATTATTATTATTATTATTATTATTATTATTATTATTATTATTATTATTAAGGACTACTGTGTAACAACGAAAACTAAAGTTTAGACAAAATTCAATTTAATAAAATTCATCGAAAATATTACACTAAAAATTTCATCTTTCCAAAACGTGTATAAAAATTTCATATTAATTTATTCAAAAAAATTTATCTTATACAATTTTTTGCCTCTAGCAAACTTTTTAAATTTTCAACTTTTTTAATATTACTTTATATAATCTAACTGCAGATACTATTTACTTTTAAAAATTCTTACCTTATGTAATTAGTCGACAATAACTTTACTTTAGGCACTTTTATTTACTTTAATGATTTGATTCATTTTTAACTAGAGCCTATATTTGCAATAGAAAATATTGTGATCAAATATTACATGTGTTTTTTATCGAGTTCAAAATAGCCTGGACTATAGTGTTACCATTTTAGGCTTTTTATCAAGATGCAATTAAAGCCATTTTTATTTTAGGCTTTTTTATCCGTAGGTGATTCAAGCCAATTTTTATCAGTAATCAAAAATACCCCTTGATTATAGTGTGGCCATCGTAGGCGATTTGAGCCAATTTTAATTTACTTAGTTTTTTATTGAAAACCAAAAGTACCATCTGATTATAGTGTGACCATATTTAATATTTTACAGTTGAAAAAAAAATTATTTGAAAAAATTTTATTATTATAATTATTATTATAAATATTGAAAATTAAAATTACACTGAAAAATATATTAAAAAATAATAACTTAAAAAATTTAATTCAAAAATAAATATTTGAAAAATTTTAATCCAAAAAAATTGGCGCCAGAAAATTTTGAAAAATTTTAAAAATATCAAAGAAATGAAACCAAAATTTGTGCTAAAAATTGAAAAAAATAAATTGAAAAAAAAATTTTCAAAAAATAAATTGCATAATACACAAAAATCAATTATCTTAAATGCGTCGTTGCATAATTGAGATTAATTACATCATTGTGCAACTTAATCCGTCGCCGCGGGGGAGGGGGGTTTGGGGGCTACAAGTGATTTTGTGTGTGGTTCCAGAAAGCCTCAAATTCAAAAAAAAATTTTCAAAAAATAAATTGCATAATACACAAAAATCAATTATCTTAAATGCGTCGTTGCATAATTGAGATTAATTACATCATTGTGCAACTTAATCCGTCGCCGCGGGGGAGGGGGGTTTGGGGGCTACAAGTGATTTTGTGTGTGGTTCCAGAAAGCCTCTAACTACATACTAACAAAGATTATGATTGAATTATATTATAATTTTTGTGGCAGAAAAATTGAATAGTTTTATAAGAACTCTTTTATATCGGACCGCAAATTTCAGATTTTATTTTTCATTGTAATTTACAGTTTTAAAATGTACACAAAAAAAGAAAATCTAAATTTGCATTTGAATGTGTGTGTTTGTCAAGAAGGACCTGTCATTTATTAGAAACCTCATTTTAATCGGATTAAAAGTTTCACAATAATAAACTGAAACGAAAACCCAGAAAAATTAATTAAATTTATACAAAAACAATTACAAAACCTGACATATAATTGATTGCGGTAATTATATATTATATATTATATATTATAAATGGATAAATGAAACAATATTACTTGATTTCCTAGACTATTAAATCTAAAAGTAAAACTCATTTCTATCTATTTGACTTAAATAATGGATACTTATGAATGTTTGAAAATATACACACACGATGTACAGGGCATACGCAGAAAAATATTTCTGGGTGGATTTTTAAAATAAATTTTTAGTAAACGGTTTTATTGATTTTGTATGTATATATATATATATATATATATATATATTTATTGTACATGTAAATTATAAACAATAAAAATATTATTAGGAGTAATTATAAAAGTATCAATTTTCTTGGACTCTTCGCTAAAGCGTCTAAAACTTCCTCAGCGTCTAAGGCAGCATACAATTCAATCTCAGTTCTGATGTCGTGTTCCGTAAGGAAGTCTTAATTCTACGCAACATAGAAAAAGATCGCTCAGTTGTGGTTGTTGAAACAGATAAAATTGCAGACAACTTCAATATATTGTGAATTATAGGATATAAATAAATGTTGCAAATATTCAAGCAATGAATAAAGTCCATTGAAATATATTTTTGAGTAATACAATGACACCTCCACATCTTTACCTGGCCAATAAATGCTTCTTTACTGCAAATTATATCATTTGACCATTGTTTATTGAACATTATGATCGTGCATTTTCCTCAGCATTTTTCAAAATATTCGTGAATTTTGAACGTAATTGTTTAATTTCTTTTTTACAAATTTTCACACAATTGCACACTGGTTTTTAAGTCACTTTATTTTGACTGTAGAAGTACAGCAAATCCGTGGGAAAGCAAGAATACCGATTAGCAATGCACATTCCAATTATAAACACAGGTGTTTTTATAACCAATCTAAATGTGAAAGCTTTACTTGATGCTTCACTGTCTGCAAATGTGTTCAACCCATCTCGTGTCTCAAAATTTGATCAGCCTCTTCATTTTTGATTCCAAATCTACTCTTTCAATTTTTTTTCGCAATACATATTCCGGTTTTAACGATATTCTAAAAAAATTTATAATTGAAGAAATACTTCGTAAACAATTTCTAATTCCAGGAACGTGCAAACCCGAGAATGAATTAGATTTAAACAATGCCTTAAATCACATTAAAATCACATAAATGTACGTAAATCACATTTTGGAATATTTCTCTTATTTTCGCTGCACAGTCATGATATTGTCCACAAATATTACTAGCTATGTCAAATCCCAAACCTCGCAAATTATTGAGATCAAGGCCTATCGCTCTAAGAGATTAAATTAGCGTCTGAGATAAAGAAGATCCACGAGTATCATTAACAGGTAAAAATTTAAGGAATTCTTTGCGAATAACAAATAAGTCGTAGACTTGATAGACTTACCTGACATTTATTGAAAATTGTTCAATTCCTGATATATCTGTTGTTTTATTCGCTAAGACAGAATATAATATGCAGTTTTTAACCTGTCTCGCCACTTTTGACATCAAAATGTTTCCGCACGTCTATATAATTTCATTCTGTAACTCGTACTTCTCCAGATCATTAGTGTTGTGTTTGTATTCAAAAGCCCCAATATCGAAGCACGAATTTAAAGTAACTATGTTTTCTTTTTCTTTTGTGTCTGTTAGTTTATCTTCTACCACATCGATCACTGTTGTATTTTCAGAAACTGAAATTTCGTTACTAGCATTCGGAGATGTTTCTAAAGTCTTTTTTAATTTTTTGGTGGTATTCAAATTTGAAATGTAATCACTAATTCGATTTATATTCAGTACTCTAAAATAAAATGCATAAATCAAATCAAATTTTACTTAATAAATCAAACCCAAGAATAAACAAGAATTTATATTTTTTATTTGCAAAATTATTTAACCAAATTCAATTAAATTAACCAAATTAAAATTACTGGTAAATTACAAAAAATAATCTTTAGAGTGAAATAAAATTACAATTTACAAATTACAGTATGTTTAAATTTTATTTAATACAATTTTCACCTAACACAAAAACTAGTTTTTAATTTTAGTTCCTTTTGAAATTTCGAGGGGGAATTTATCTCCCTAATCCCCCCTGCGTACGCCCTTGATGTATATTTATTTCTATTGGATAATGAGTTATTTTGTCCTACTCATATTATCATCGCATATCAATAGCATTCTGTACATTTCTCACAGTTACTAGTTCAATTGCTTTATTATTCATATCCACTTTCCGTATCTTCATGATTAGTGTCTTATTGTCTGGGCGAAGTGTTTTCAGTGATTAAATCATCGGTATTTTCTTGATTAAATTAACTTTTTTTTCGATTTCTTCAATAATTTTATAATCATAATTGTATAATCATAAAGGGTTTGTTTCATAAATATCATTCACAGCCATTTCTCTAACAAGCCCAAAGTCTACGGGCTTTATACTATGATAAGAAAAACTGTTTCTGATTGTATTCTTTGCGACATTTTCCAACTATATATGGAACAAATTGTGAATGTTGTAGAATAATAATTTTTGAACTCATTTTATTAGAAATTGCATTAACAAAAAGCTCAATTAAATATAATATTATAGCAAGTCTTTCAGTGAGCAAACCTATTATCCTTCGCTTGAAAAGAATTGTGACCAAATCTTTCTACAGTCTACTTGAACTTATTTTTGCGTATTAGCCAACTTATTCGAACACTTAAAGTTACAGATCAAAGCTACTGTCAAACATCTTGTTCAATATCCTAATCCATACCTTTACTTTCCCTTTTGAAAAGTTTCTTTAGGCTTTTCGGATAATTCTAATTCTTTTAGTAGGTTATATTTCTTGATTTAACAATTGTGCAATAGTTCTTTTCAAAAATTTCACTATACTCCTCATTTCACGTCGAGTCTTCTGAGCAATGACGAACTACAGTAAATCTTTTTGTATCTTTGAATTTTTTTAAAAATAGTCAGAGGTATAATTTTGGTTTAATTAACAGAAATAATTACTATTTAAATATTTTTGTTTGATTGCTTTTTGATGATTTAGATGGAATATGCAGCTGGACCGATTATACGGCGGTCCGAAAATATGTTGTAAATTATAAATGTATTTAATTAATAAATATTTGAGGTTTTTTCAAATTTTATTCATCAAATTGTTTTATTAATTTTAATTTATGCATGCCAAAAATTAAATAATTAAATTTATTAGTTTTATTAATTTAATTAGTCATTTTAATCCATTTGCTGTCCATTAATATTTATTAAATTACATTATGTCAAGTTTTACATGATGAATTATGTAATTAGAATAAAAGAAAAATTAAATTTCGAAGTAAATGGGAAATAATATATTTAATATTGTAATGGTAATAATGATAAAATTTTTAGTAATAATTGAAATTCAATTTAAATTTTTAATTTAGGAATTCGTAGTTTTTTTGACACCAAATGAAATTTACGAACTTGTTAATAACAATTTATACGTCCGTATAAAAGTAATGACTTAATTTAAAGTTTATTTATCAATATACTACAATTTTTCGTGTATAGACTAGGGTTGCCATATTTCGAAAACATCATGCCGGATTAACGAAAAATTTTAAATTCAAAACGTAAAGTGATGCCAATTGCTGGGAAAACCTAATTTAGAAAACGGTAGCAGAAATTGAAGGCTTTTGCTATACATATCGGGAGTCTGGAAATATACTTTTTTACGAGAGACTCCCGACGAAATCGGGAGGTCTGGCAACCCTGGTATAGACTCAGGTATTTATAAATCTACGTCAACAGTGTAACCTAAATCTAAGTAAATCTAACTCACAATTCGCACAAATCCAAAATTTTATTTAATTTAACATTATCCGTTACCCATTCAAAACTGCTCACAGGAAGCTATTTAGAAAGGGCTCTCCCGTGCAAGTTGTTGATATCAATGAACAAAAAATTGTTTTCATTGGATTTAACATAATGTTTATTTACCAAAGTTAATCTCCTTGACATTTACTTCTATAAATTCAGAATTAGTAAATTGACAAAAATCAATAAATTTTACTGTTAATCCTTCGATTCTTGCAAAAAAACTTGAAAGGCTTTACATGATTAAGATTTATTTTATCCAAATATGTTAGAGATTTTGAAAGATATATGGTAAAACAAACCGCAAAAACAGTCAAGGTCTCTTACTGGATTTACTTATGTTTTTTGCTCAAGTAACAATTTACTGATGAAGAAATGTTTATTTAATCAACATCATCAAAAATATTTTCTTTTTATAATTTTTATAAAAATATAGAATAACTATTCACCAATTTCTTCAATCATATGAGAACATTTTTTTAAAACAAAACCAATTGAGATTGATAAGCAAAATCTTAATTTTTTTAATTTGTTTTAATTCGGAATGACGAAAATGTTTAGTTATTTGATATCAAAGACTGAAAAAGTAGATTAAAAGTGAAAATTGAAATTTTTATGTTATATTAATATTACTAAATAACCTGTAAAAAGAACCCTTGAGGCCATGCCTGGAAAAACAATCAACCACATTGGAAGCATTTTTAACCAAGCGCATAATAAAATGCCACTTTTTGCGAACGTCAAATTTTTTGCCGCCAGCGCCCGTTGAACAATAACCTAAATATATATATTTTTATATATATCTTTGATTAGAATCAGTCATAGTGATTAATAAAATTAAGTTTTTCAAGTGGTTTTCGTAGTCTGATAGCTTGTTTTAAATCACTTGAAAAAGGCTGTGCCGAAAATTCGTGAGTATGTTAAATATCTCTGATTCATAACCAAATTTTGTAGAAAATATTATGTCACTTATAAAGAAATCAGAGGTGAAAAATAAAAATAGTCCTTATAATATGTTTAAATGATGTAAATTGTTGAAAAATTTGTCCTTGAGTTATTCCTGCTTTTTTAAATATGAAAAAAAGTTATTTTTATAATATTTTATAATATTATAAGAAAACAAAGGTTTGTTTATTTTTCAGTTAAAATATATTTGATAATCTAAAAAAGCTTTAGAAAGTTTAAACAGAATAGTATTTATGCTGTGGGCAATTGAATCGGATATTAACCCTCTGGTTCTCAATACCGTCTTGAAGTGAATCGTATATTTTTTCTTATACAAAGTACGTATAAATAAAGTTTGATGCAATGTCTCTGATCACCTAAAGGTGAGTTAATAACAAACACTTTATATAACACTTTTCTTTTGGTATTGTTTGGTAAACTTTATTTACCATTTGCTTATACCTCAAAGATGTACAAAAACTGACAATTATCTCTCATAAAATTTTTGTTTTGAACATCAACCTTGAAGATACCCAACAAGAATTAAAATTAAGTGAAACTGTAAATAAAGAAATAAGAAATTATATCCATGTATTTTTGTTTTAATAATAACTTAATATTTGTTAATTTCAATAAAAACAAATAAAAATTTTATTTTGATCCTAACGACAAGACGGACACAATAGGACAACAATTCAACGCTATCTCGTTTCCAACAGGATTTATGGCCAGCCTGTGTCATGAGGAAGTGAGTTTTAGTTGGTTATTCTGTCTACAAGATTTCCCACTGAATTTTTGTAAAACATGCTAATTGATATTCTAAAATTTATTTCAACATAAATATATTTTGCTAATGCTCTTATTTTTTGTTAATGTATTTTGTCTTTTTATGTTCGACACTTCCTTGTTGAGGATAATTGGGCAAGGTTTTAATCATGTTGTAAAATAAAAGTGACTGAATACAGACAAAATTTTAAAGTGTTCGAAAAATCCAGTAATTATAACAAGTTGTAAGTGGAAAAATAAAATGTTTATCAAGTGAATTCATAATACCTGATCAGTACACCAATACCAAATACTACTTATGGTCAGTCCAAAGATCACTCCGGGCCAAGGGAGATTTGTATCAGAACTAGATCGCATAAAATGCATGGCATTTTTATCGGGTATCCCACAATCAAAGTATTTATTCGGAACAGGATTTTGAAAAATGGAGAAATTTAAATATCTTCCAGTCTTTGGAAGAGATTGAAAGTATCGAGTAACCAAATTCTCATATCCGCCAAGCTCTACAAAACCTTGAAGAAATTTCAATATTATGGTGAGTTAAAAATGTCTTCTAAAATGATAATTGATATTATTAACGAAAAATAAATTCTTTATGAAACATATCTGAACTTCTCAAACTATTTCAATTGTGTCCGGAAGTTCCACAAAATGTTAAAAATTCAAATATTTGTCTATTGTTAAATTAGTTTTATATTTTGAGGTCCGTCTTTCAGTTTGTAGAAAGACTGACTAGGGAAACCATTGATAACCTTATGATTGCGCCTTGTGAAAACAATGACAATTTTAGTCCACATAATGATGGAGAACCGATAAATTCTCATGGTTTTGTAATTCCATTTTCGGAAGGTATATGAAATTTTAAATTGCTTGTCACAAAATCATTAGGCAATTCAAATTTATTTAAAATAGTTACAAAATCGTAAAAATCATTAAATATGATTAGTAATAAATCTCAAACCCCAATAGATTTAGTTTCTGATCTAGTGTATAAATTTTCATGTAATGAGTGCAATGTCACATACATTGAAGAGACTTCCGTTCATCTTCGCAAACGAGAACATAGCCAATTGAGAGACGTGAGTAATAATATTAAGCATAAAAAATGTGCAAAGCAACAACTGATTTAAAAGATTTTGAAATTTTATATAAGAACTTCAATAATAAGTGGGAAAGAATTTTATGTGAGGCTTTGGTGATTAAATCACAATCCCTTAACATAAACGTTCAATCAGCTACAAATTTACTTAGATTATTTAATTAAATCATTATTATTGTTTCCGTATATAATATTTGTCCAAAATTATGATGGCAGACTGATGATGAGGATAATTTCCTCGAAATATATTTCTTTTATTCGATTTTCTTCTGTTTAATAATGGGCCATAATTTTTTCGATATTTAGATTTCCTATAAACTTAAATTTATTCTTAAATTTTAAGCTATAATTTTAAAACGTTTGATGTTGAATTTTTTAAAAATATGTGATATATTTTGGGGTTTCGACGAAATAACTTTTTTAATTTAAGGTTCTGAAGTTAAAAATTTTGAAGATTACTAAATTTATCACTGACAAAAAATGAGAAGTAATAATTTTTTATATTTTAAGACAATATTTTAAATAAAATAGTAAAATAGTGTCCACTTTCATTATGGAAAACATCAAATATATTTACCTCGGTTTACCTTATTAGCTCAATTTTTCATTTGATTTGACATTTTCATGAATTAAAAATAAATCATAAAATATTTTAAATTTTGTAAAAGTTTTTATAGTAAAAAATTAATCTCTTTTTATTTGAAGAAAAAATTGAATTGGTTTAAATAAAAAATATTTCAGATTTTGTTCAATGGATTTATTTTAATTTGTTATTTAAAACAATTCAATTGTAATTTCTTTTCTTAAAAATTGTTCCATCATTTAAAACAATAAAAGAAATATAAAATGAACTTAACTTGTTATCATGAGATATGACGCACCAATAAGCATAATGACAGTTTGAATAAAATCCGTCCAGATTACAGCTGTCAGGCCCCCTGTATATTTATGACAGAAATGAAAATCATCAAAATAATAATTACCCAAAATATTAAAAACGGCAGCAAATAGCAGTAAAATAATGACTGATGGATAAAGAGGCAATTGTACACTCTGTTCAATAAAAATAGCTCCTGCATACAAATCCGCCTTAATTATAAGTCGTTTATATCATTTTGACATAACTTCTTAATTATAAATGACATAAATCATGAAGATCTTACTGATATCTTTGTAAATATATAAAGAAGCAAAGCAATAACTGCCAAGTAGATTCTGATTCTTACACCCCCAAAACGCTTCTTTAAATATTCTGGCATTGTGAATATCTAGCAACAATTTTTTAATAATTATAATAAAAACTGTATGAAGTCATTGTATTTTTAGTTGAAAGTTTTTTTTTAAATATTTTGATTTATTTATTTGTTTCACTGATGACATAATAAACCTTATTAGAATGACCTTGACATATTTATGACTCATTTCAGTGATGAGTCATGTTATCTTATATGCCAAACACAGAGCATGACTCATCAATTAAAAAAAAGATATGGGTTCATCTGTAATTAGTCATAAGCATTTCAAGGTTATTTTAATACATTCTTTGATAACCTTGATTACTCATAAAACAAAGAAATGAGTCATGATGTTGAATCTTGAATTTGAATTGTTTTAGGTTTATGTAATTGAGCAGGTATTTATTTGTTTTTGAGGTAGTTTTTGTTTATGTTTTGGATGAATTGTTGAAAAGGAGTGATTAAATAAATCTTGAGTTATTTGTTAAAATTTAAAAAGATATTTTACTCGAATAAATTGGAATTATTTTCTATTAATAAAAATTTAAAATGGGATATGCATTATCTAAAGATGAACCTGAAGCTCTTGATAAAAGTCTTAATATTGATAAGAAACTTAAAGAAGATGATGTTCAAGCAGCAAAAGATGCTAAATTATGGCTTTTAAGGGCTGATGAGTCCGGTAAAAGTACTGTTGTTAAACAAATGACAATCATTCACGAGGGTGGATCTACAAATGAGGATAATAAGCAGTATAAACAAGTTGTTTACAGTAATACAACTCAATTCATGATAGATATTTTACGAGCTATGACAACATTAAAGATTTCTTTCTGAGATCCGGATAGATCAGCAGATGCTAAAATAGGTTCTGGTGTTATTCAAGCCATGGAAGACACTGAACTCTTTTTCGAGAAGTTGCTAGAAGCTACTAAACGATAATGGGCGAATTCCGGTGTCCAAGAATGCTTTAATCGGTCAAACGAGTACCATTTAAACGATTTGACAAAATATTTCCTTGATGATATAGATCGATTTGGCGTAGGAGATTACATGCTGACTGAGCAATCAAATGAAATCCAACGCATGATATTTGCAAAATTTTTCGAAATCAGAATAAAGACCTCTTTTTTAGATAAAGAATGATTTTTTCTATAAAAATAATTATACAACATAGATTCGAAATCGGAAAACGACTTTGTTTCTTATCACATGAATAAAAATCGAAAATTATTTCTAACTTTAATTTTAATTTAAAATAAATTTTTCACTTTCCAAAAGAAATTCATATTTAATTGCATTTTTGAAAAAACTTAAAACACAACCAGTCAAGTTTTTTGATTTAGTTAGACAATTCATGCTGTCAGTCTGAGTCTTTTGATTTAAAATAATTTTATTAAATTTCTGATTTCAATTGTCTCTAAAAATAACTGAAGTGTTGTACATATAAATCCCCTTGGACCTATGCAAAATTTGTAATTTATACATAAATAATTTATAAAAGTTCAAGTACGACTCATTTTACATTAAATATTTGACAATTTGTAATTGTAAATATTTCTCAATCACGTTTTATTTAATAAATTTTGATTAAATTTTAAATTCGTTTTTACAGATGATAATAGATCAATAAATTAGATTAAAACAAAATAACTTTATTAAGTAGTAATAAAATCATTTCAAATTAGAATCTTCTCTGATTTTGTAAGTGGTCAAACACTTAGGATAAATAATAAAAAAATAATTAATTAATTAATTAACAATTAATGAAATTAATGAAACCTGCATTGGGGTTGTGAGTTGTATAATGTCCATAAAAGCCATACTTAATATTATTAAAAAAGTAAATCTCAGGATTTACATGTCCTTAACAAGTTCTAACTACATGTCAAATATTTTATTATAATTTTTATTTTGAAAAAGAGATTTTAACTTAAAAGTATTTTAAAATAGAAATCAAAAATTATTTAACTTAATAATTTAATACATTTGAAAATACTGTACACGAATTCTTGAATAACATCGACCGATGAGATATTAGTTAATGCACTTATTTTATATTATAATGAATGGAATATTCTAAAATCTATTTAATGACATAAGAGTTCTAGTATTTATCTCTTTGGAATCGAAGACTATTATGTAATAATGAACATGAAATATGAGACATGTTTCAGAAGGCCAATAACATACACACATGCATCAAACCATTCATAATTGTTATTAATTAGGTAATTTAATTATTAGATTACTTATATCCTCCCGCTTTAAAAGGTTTTAACCATCCAATATTCCGAATGATCGTAGAACCTGAATTATCTAACATTTCATTACTGTTTTCATGCATTTTCTTTATTATCATCATTGGGCCTCTGTATCGATAATCATATTTATTTCGTAGATCTATTTTAACTAACACTTTATCTCAAACATTGAAAGTTCTATGAATTCTTTTATGGTCGTCGTAAAGATTGGTGTTATTACGTTCTTTAATTTCTTGCATTACTCGATGGTGCTTTTGTTTGATACTTTCAATATATCCCGGTATATTTTAATTTGCTTTTATGTCTAGTTGTACGAAACAATGTTTGTTTATGCGTTTGCCAAATATAATTTCTAGTTGGGAATTTTTAGAAGTCTTCTGAACTGTAGCATTTAATGTATATTCTATCTGTAGCAGTGCATCTTCCAAATTTTTATACCACTTTCATTGATACAACACTGTATCCAATTTCATAATGTTCAAAATTGTCTTTTCACCTAGCCACTTGTCTGGTGATGATATGGGCTTGAGAAATTTAAATTGATATTATGTTCAGTTGCTAGAAGTTTAAATTTTGTTTAAAAATTGTAAAAGTATTTGATACTCAATCTCCAAAGGTTATGCCTTATCTCATGCAATTTACAGAAAATATTTGGCTAGGTAATGTTTGACAGATTATTTGATGAAAATCCTAACGGAACGAGGTTACAGTTTAAAACTTACAGTTGAAAGTAATTTGAAAAATAGGATGATAATTAAACAGCATCCGTATAAACATTTAAAATGTATTGGCCTTAACACTTCTTGGATTAATAGAATCCATAAAATAAGATCAATTCAAAGAATGTTTATTTAATTTAAGGAGTTGTTTTAAAATAATAATAAAAAAATAAATATTATACAACATACAATAATGATTTAATATAAGTTATTTAGAACAATTCACACTCAACATTTATTTAAACTCGTTAATAAATTCATATAAAACTGTTAAAGTTGAAATAAAATGAAGGCACAGTAAATCGAAAATTAGTGAAAAATATCAAAAATAATTTAAATACTAAAGTTAATTAAAAATTTATAAAATTTGAAACCTAATGTTGGTAAGAGGAAAAGGATATGGTTGAAAGCCAGATCTAAAGATGAACTCAATAATACCAATAAAAATTTAGTAACGGGTCATTAGAGAAAGTTATAGACAAAAAATAAACTAATTAAAGTTAATTAATCTCATAATGGGAAACCCGAGCGATAAAGAAAACCCAAGACGTGTAAAGAGCCGTGCTGGTCTGAAAGCTCGGGAAGCAAGCATAATAATTATTTAAATTCAGATAAATTACCCTAAGAGCTGTCCGAGTAAATTGAATATTTCAGAAACAATTACCCCGAGTTTCAAAGGAAATTTGACCCGAATTGTAGGATAAGTGTTGAGAATTCAAAGTTTGTTGTTTACCACCAATTAAATTATTGTTGCGAAAACGGTAAAAAAGGAAAACTCAAAACATGAAAATTTTGCTAGTGATCAAAGAAATACATCGAAGGAATCATATTTAGAAAAGCGAGCGAAGATCTGTGAAGCCAAATAAATAAACTTTGAATATGAATCTAAATCAACCTAACGCTTGCAAATTAATTTCAGAAATAAAAGTGCAAATCGTGTAATAGTTTTTGAATTTCTGTTAGAAATCAATAAACGTATTTTATGTTGGATTTTGGTTATTTGATTTATAAAAACGAACCCAAGAAGTCATAGATCATCCGACTTGCCGAATAATAACCCAAAACCAAGAAAAGAAAACGTAAAACCGCTACACATTTTAAGATTAGAAATTAAAAATATATGATGAGAAAAGACATTTAATCATTTTTATTCTTAAGTCTATCTGGCCGATTATAGAAACACCTTTTAAACGCATCATTCAAACGTCTGTTGATGTCATCAAAACTTCTTGAACAGTTTTTTATTCGTCATATTGTTGTTTTAAAGATGGTAAGATTTCCTATAAGAAACTTCAGATGAGAAGAATAGGAATTCAAAACTTTGAGGATTTTCTATTTCTTAACAAACAAATTGCTTGTTGATCTATGGAATCGGTATTTATTCATAACAACGAATTTCTGTTTCTTAGAAAGATTTGGAAAGAGATTCTAGAAAAGAAAATAGTGACGAGTGTAGCAAATATTTTCTCAGTTTGCATTCCTGACTGAATACCCATAATGCTGGTTCTTAATCAGATTTTTTTCATACAAGTAATTCTTTCATTACTAGCGTCCTTAAATTTTTTTTCTTAGGTACCATGGATAGCCTTTTTTCGATTTTAATCAACCAATTACATATGAATAGAGATTTTGGATTGTTTTGTCCCACGTTCATTGGCTTTTAAGGCTGGCCGATAACGAGCTCTATGTGACATTTAGATCTAACCTTATTTTCTCAATAATCTTTTCAAGCATTTCCTATCCAAGGCTGTTTGTTGTATTGGTTCATTAAGCAATTTACATTCAACCACAGAATTTTTCTAAAACTTTTTCACTGCCAATTTGTAAAGTTTATTAACATTGAAAGAAATTATTTGGACCTCAGCTTCATCCATGTCTACTGTCCGTTTAAGGGAAATAACAGAGTTCTTTTATTCTTTGAGCATTTTCAGGATTCATGGGATCAAAGTTCCAATAAAGTTAAATATTAATTTGGAAAGTATTACAAAGTTTAGATCATGTAAAAAACAACACCAGTGTTATTTTTTCTTACATGATAAATTTACGGTGTTGTTTTTATTACATATTAAATGTAGGCCAGTTATCTCGGTTTAAATAAGATAAATGGCTATGAGCACAGTACAATTGTGCATAAATATAATTTCCTGGATCCTGCTACCGGTGTGCACACGCAGAAAGTCGAAAGTTGGAATAACAAATTTAAATTAAAAATCAAAGAAATGCGATGGTTAAATGATGGTGAAAGAATAAGTTTCGTAAGTGAGTTTATGTTTCTTGATGTCTTCAAGAGCAATGCATATGAAAAGATGCTTGAATTATTAAAATACTAGTTTTTTTGATTGTAAATTACTTCTTAAATATATTTATTAAACTGGTCCTCAATTATAGTTCATATTTTGAATAAATTATTTAGTGTTGTTTTTTTACATGATCCCAAAGTTTTTTAATTAATTTTATAAAACTATTAAATAAAACTATTAAACTATTGTACATTGTAATAAGTATTTTTATTTATTTATGAGCCTTTTCTACGGGTATATTAAATATTTATTTTTTATTTTTTTATTATATATATATTTGTACTAGCTCTCCGTTTTATTGTCTTCGTTTTATATCAATGAATTAAATAGTTTATATTAATGTAGGAAAGTGTTAAATAAATGCTTAGAGGGGTTTATAGGGGAAATGGATTTAAGAAGGATTTTCTTGTTATAAGGATTTTTTTTGTTTTTCACTTCTGATTTCTTTATAAGTGACATAATATTTTCTACAAAATTTGACTATGAAAAAGGCTGTGCCGAAACTTCGTGAATATCTTAAATAAATCTAATTAATAGTCAAATTTGGTAGAAAATAGTATGTCGATTTTCTTATCAAAAAAATATTATTTTATGCATATTTGTTTTAATAAAATTCATCTAAATCAATTTTCTCTCTAAAATCAATTTGATTATTAAATTCTCTTATATTAATTAATTAATTTTAAATTAACTTATATAACTTTAACAAATTTGTTAATCATTTTTTTATTAAATATTAAAGTCAAAAGCGTGTTTTACCATTATTTACATCAATTGGTATTAATTTCGGATTCTGCCATTTTTGCATTTTTAACAACACAAACTTCGTCGGTGAGCACTTTGTGCTATCAATTTCAGAGTTTTAGACAATGCTAGGTCAAACGAGTCAGCTTGCAATTTAATGAATAACACCAAATTCAATGACAAATATCAATTATTTTTATTTATTATTCGAGGGTCATTAAAACTAGAATACTAATTTTGAATTTTTAATTTCAGTATTTTACATTGTATCATCATTAGCATAAAATTAGAATTTAGGACTAACACTTGGAAAATAACAATATAATCTGATATTATATGAAATATGTTAATAAAAATATAATTCTTACTCCTGTAGATATATAAACAGGTAAAAATATCCATCCCAAGATGAGAAGAATAAATATTGCCTAATATAAAATTATTATTATTATTTATTATTATTATAATTATTATTGTTATTAATATTATTATTACGATCATTTCTAAAAAATCTAATTTTGAAAATTAAACAAAAGATAAAATCTTTCTTAAATCAACGGAATTTCCTCTGAAAATGAACTATTATATTTTCAGAATAAAAGCTTTTTCAAACACATTTTGTGAAATAATTTTGAAAAATTTACAAATCTTGTATCAGATATGGCGTACAAATCTCCCAGATTCATCGTAACAGTAAGAAAATTTCAGTTAACAAATGATAAAAATCTTTCTCGGTAAAACCAAATATGCTTAATAATTCAAACATGGATATTTTTGAAATAGAAAAAACAAAATTTACCTCAAACACTTAATCGTAAAATTATTGTTTTTTTAACAATCATATCACTATTATACATGAAAACAAATTGGTTACATCTACACGTTTCATAATAATAATAAAAATAATAATAATAATAATAATAATAATAATAATAATAATAATAATAATAATAATAATAATAATAATAATAATAATAATAATAATAATAATAATAATAATAATAATAATAAATAATAATAATAATAATAATAATAATAATAATAATAATAATAATAATAATAATAATAATAACAATAGTAATAACAATGGTAATAAGTAGTAGGATGTGAGCCCGCCAGATACAACTCCCCATTGCCTTACGTAACTATTATGTAACATTTGACCTCTGTCCACTAGTTGCTACCTAGTAATTGACTTTGGTCAGTGACCTAATGATTACATAACTTCACCACTGGTCAGAACACACTTGTTATGTCACTGGTCACACTTATTATGTCACTGGTCACACTTATTATGTCACTGGTCACTACTCGGAGACCGTTACCTAACTGTTATTATGTCACGTAGTTGTGGACCAACACACCTACCACACACCCATCAGTACCCATCAGTATCCATCAGCGCCAACACGCCTACAACTAAGTCGTAGACTTAGCAAAATCACTCACTAGTACTATTGGTATTATTATTATACTTTTTACTTCATATAAATGTAAGAGTTTCGTTTACCTCATAGATTCATGTTACTTGCATGTGATATATTAAAAAATTATATTTACATGAAATTTTCAATTGTTAATTAAATTATTACATAAAAAATTATAAAATAATCATTAAACATAATAAATTAACATCAATCTCGTCTTAAAAATAGTTCAATCTTAAATTATTTAGCTTAATGACTATTTTGCTAGTAGTATATTACGTAACAATTTTATCAAAATAATCATAAAACTTTAATAATTAATAAAAAAAATTATATTTACATGAAACTTTTAATTGTTAATTATATTTTTACATAAAAAATTATAAAATAATCATTAAACATAATAAATTAACATCAATCTCGTCTTAAAAATAAATGTTTAATCTTAAATTATTTAACTTACTGACTATTTTGTTAGTAGTATATTACGTAACAATTTTATCAAAATAATCATAAAACTATAATTCAAAAACATTTGCCAATTTCTGATGGATTCTTATTAATCAACAACTTCACTGATATGACAAGTTACCATCATTTCATTGGTTAAAACTACGTTTATGAATTTTGAAGAATATTCATTTGATAATTGTGAATATTGTTATTTGTGTAATAAGAACATAGTAGATAAGGTTAGACCATTTTACAGGAAAATGTATTGGTATAGCATGTAAAAGTTGTAATGTTAATAGGAGCATCAAAGAATTATTACCTGTAGTGTTTTACAATGCATATAATTAGATTCGGATAAATTTTAAATAAAATAAGTCGGTGATTAGCAACAAGTTCAACATTATATTAATTTTAAATGACTTTCGTTGATTTATTTAAAAAGATTAATGAAATTATGTTCGATTGAATAGTATGATTTCCTATCAATGCGGTACTAATAATATTTAGAAAATAATTTGAACATTAAAATTTGAATTAATTTGAGTCGTTGTCATTGGTAATAAATAGAATTAACCAATCAAAATCAAGTATTCTATAATTTCATTTTAAAATTATTATTTTCATGAAAACTGTAATTATTTTAATTGATAAATTTATTAGTATTTTTAACAACCGGTTTAAGTTAAATAATAAGTTTATTGTAAAATAGTTTGTACGTTTTCAAATAATTTTCAAGAAAACTGTAATAATTTTAATATATTTATTAGTATTTTGAGTTTAGCGATTAAATTTATCTAAAAATAATGTCGTTGTCAATAGGAAAGGTAACATCCAATCAAAATCAAGTATTTGGTTTGTACTTTTTCAAAATTAATTTAAAGAAAAGATATTGAAATATGATTTTTATATTGTTTCAAGAATAACTTTCTATTAAAAAATAAGTTCAGTCAATAATATTTCTAATTAACAATTGCATTTAATCAATCAATAATTTTACGAGTTTATTTAAATTGACGATTAACAAATTTATATACTTTTTAATTTCGATAGAGATTTTCAATTTAATATTCTTAAATTAAAATATTTATTCATATTTTCAAACTATTTTTAACAGATACTTAAAAATTGTCAACGATTATTAAATATATGTATGTTTTTTACAAACTACTCTTTATTAAAGACATGTGTTTACTTGGTATTTAGTAATTATTGGTTTAGATAAGGTTATTACTTTTAATCACATAGGGTTAAAAGTTATCTTTCATTATTTAGAGTTAGAATTATTAAATATTTCATTACTGTGGGTTAAAATTGTTACCTATTTGTTCACATAGGGTTAAAATTCTTAACCTTTTAAATAACTTTATAACAAATCCATAAATTTATCGAAAAGTATTATAATATACCTAGTTTGAATCATAAATTATTGAAATATTTAATAGGTATCACCTGATGAATTTTTAATGGTTATTTAATCAAGTTTTGATTACACAAAGCTTTAATGTTCTAAATTAATTAGCATGTTGTTAATGAATTTAAATCTAATTTTACACGTTTTGGTATCAACATTTAATTAGTATTTAGATCAAAGCTCTTATTAAAAACAAAAGTTTATTTAGATATCATTAGTATTCACTTGACTGATATTGATAATGTAATACGTGTTTGTAATAAATTTACGTGTGAAAAATTGTCTTTTTTATTTTTGTGAAAGTTAAATTATTATCAATAGCATTATTATTAGCATTAATTAATCCAGTATGCGTGAATTTTTAAAAAAAAATGAAATAAAACTCATGGATTCTTTATCAATTTATATAGTGAGACTTTCATTTGTAAACCCAGTGAATATTTTCATAAAAACACTAAAAACACAACGAATTTAGTTGATGGTATCGCTAATAATTTATAGAGTCGAATGAACTTGTAAATTAGTATCCGACTAACTTGGTGAATTATTATCAGAATATTGAATTTTCATTAGAAACAGTATATTTGCTATAAATTTATAGAATTTGGTTAAGTATTTACATGTAAATAATCCTATGATGGGTTATTTTCATAAACTTTATAAATTCAATGTTTAAATCCTATCTTGAATGAGTTATTTTCAAAATTCTTACATCAGTGGTGTCGGTAATAATTCGTTGAGGGGTTCAACTCCTATCGTGGGCGAATTATTTTTTATTTTAATAATTAAATTTTTTAATAGAATATAAATCTGTATATTTTATTTGATGTAAATTTAAAATTTTATAGAAATTTGTAAAGTAAATCTTGTATAATTTTTTACATTTAGTTAAGTTGAAATTTTAAACTTGTTGAATTATTTTCTTAAGTTTTGAATGACTTGATTTTAATTAAATAAACTATCAATATACTATTATGGTTTTAACTTAAATTTTCATGAAAATTATTAAAGTTTTATGATTGTTTTGATAAAATTGTTATGCAATATACTACTAACAAAATAGTCAGTAAGCTAAATAATTTAGAATTGAACATTTATTTTAAGATGAGTTTGAAGTTAATTTATTATGTTTAATGATTATTTTATAATTTTTTATGTAAAAATATAATTAACAATTAAAAATTTCATGTAAATATAATTTTTTATTAATTATTAAAGTTTTATGATTATTTTGATAAAATTGTTACGTAATATACTACTAACAAAATAGTCAGTAAGCTAAATAATTTAAGATTGAACTATTTTTTAAGACGAGATTGATGTTAATTTATTATGTTTAATGATTATTTTATAATTTTTTATGTAATAATTTAATTAACAATTGAAAATTTCATGTAAATATAATTTTTTATTAATTATTAAAGTTTTATGATTATTTTGATAAAATTGTTACGTAATATACTACTAACAAAACAGTCAGTAAGCTAAATAATTTAAGATTGAACTATTTTTTAAGACGAGATTGATGTTAATTTATTATGTTTAATGATTATTTTATAATTTTTTATGTAATAATTTAATTAACAATTAAAAATTTCATGTAAATATAATTTTTTATTAATTATTAAAGTTTTATGATTATTTTGATAAAATTGTTACGTAATATACTACTAACAAAATAGTCAGTAAGCTAAATAATTTAAGATTGAACTATTTTTTAAGACGAGATTGATGTTAATTTATAATGTTTAATGATTATTTTATAATTTTTTATGTAATAATTTAATTAACAATTGAAAATTTCATGTAAATATAATTTTTTAATATATCACATGCAAGTAACATGAATCTATGAGGTAAACGAAACTCTTACATTTATATGAAGTAAAAAGTATAATAATAATACCAATAGTACTAGTGAGTGATTTTGCTAAGTAGACTTAGTCGTAGATGTAGTTGTAGGCGTAGGCGTAGTCGTAGATGTAGTTGTAGGCGTAGTCGTAGATGTAGTTGTAGGCGTAGTCGTAGTTGTAGTCGTAGTCGTAGATATAGTTGTAGGAGTAGTCATAGATGCAGTTGTAGGCGTAGTCGTAGATGTAGTTGTAGGCGTAGTCGTAGATGTAGTTGTAGGCGTAGTCGTAGATGTAGTTGTAGGCGTAGTCGTAGATGTAGTTGTAGGCGTTGTCGTAGATGTAGTTGTAGGCGTAGTCGTAGATGTAGTTGTAGGCGTAGTCATAGATGCAGTTGTAGGCGTAGTCGTAGATGCAGTTGTAGGCGTAGTTGTAGGCGTAGTCGTAGATGTAGTTGTAGGCGTAGTCGTAGATGTAGGCGTAGTTGTGGGCGTAGTCGTAGATGTAGGCGTAGTTGTGGGCGTAGTTGTAGGCGTGTTGGGCGCTGATGGGTGCGTATTGGTATGGATGGGTACGGAATGGTATGGATGGGTGTGTGTGTGTATGAAATGTTTAAGAACCAAAGGTTCTAGAGAGTTGGTGTGTGGAAGGTTATAGAAGGTAGGTGTGTGGAAGGTTCTAGAAGGTAGGTGTGTGGAAGGTTCTAAAAGGTAGGTGTGTTGGTCCACAACTGCATGCATTATAAGGTAGGTGTGTGGTAGGTGTGTTGGTCCACAAATACGTGACATAATAACAGTTAGGTAACAATCTCCGAGTAGTGACCAGTGACATAATAAGTGTGACCAGTGATATAATAAGTGTGACCAGTGACATGATAAGCGTGACCAGTGACATAATAAGTGTGTACTGACCAGTGGTCAAGTGATGTAATCATGAGGTCACTGACCAAAGGTCAATTACTAGGTAGCAACTAGTGGGCAAAGGTCAATCTCCAGGTAGCAACAGCGCGTGCAGAGGTCAAATGTTACGTAATAATTACGTAAGCCAAGGGGTTGTATCTGACGGGCTCACATCCTACTACTATAATATATAGGAACTTCTTTTGATATTCACCTCTGATTTATTTTCATTGTCCAATGACAATTGAAAAATGTTTTTTATATCATTACTATAATAATAATAATAATTTATGTAACTATGGAAGCCAATTTTCGCGGTGTTTATTCATAAAATGAAATATGAACATCATAATAAATTATCAAAATCTTTTAATAATGAAAAATTTTTTTTAATATTTGATTTTATAAGTATTTTAAATGTTTTATATTAATATATATTTTTAAAACATGTGAAAAGAAAATATTGATACAGAAAAAGTTGTTAATGTTGTTGTGTAGTGATTAGAACATATTTTAGGTCGAAATATTTAGTATTTAATTTTATGAATAAACAGTGCGAAATTAACCTACATTTTTTATTTAAATTATATTTTTATAAATGTTTCACTATGGACAAATTTATTTTAAAATTTAAATAATAATAATAATAATAATAATAATAATAATAATAATAATAATAATAATAATAATAATAATAATAATAATAATAATAATAATAATAAATAAATAAATAAAATTTAGATAAATAACAATGTTAGCCAATTTCCGCAATGTTTATTCTCAAAATGAAATATATAATATTTTGACCGAAAGTCGGTCCTGATAACTCATAACCAACATTTAACTAGACTTTCGCTTTCTCCTCTTCTTCTCTTATTGATATTTTCTTTCATTCAATAATAATAATACTAATAATAGTTGTAATAATAATAATAATAATAATAATAATAATAATAATAATAATAATAATAATAATAATAATAATAATATCCGATTTGTAGATACGTTTGTAAGCTTTCTTACTGATTATCTTTTTCCTATTGCTTTTCTTGGTATTTTATTTACCAATAAAAATATTCAAAACAATTACAAGAAAATATGAGAAAATTTAAAATTAAAATTTACTTTTAAATTTACAGTGCTAATTTTGTAGATTTTACCTTTGCTTCAGCATGTCACTGATAAAAAATTTTTGGTCGAATCAAGTTGTAAATTATATACATTATATGAATAACAATATCAGACAAGTAAATAATAAAATAAGCCATCTCTTCAAAGTATTTTTTCATCAATCAATAAATACTTTGTAGCAAGGGCTTATTTTATTATTTACTTATTTGATATTTAATTTTTACTGCTAACAAGGAATCATCGTTTTATGAATAACAATAGTAAGACATTTGTGCAATTTTTATTCAAAGAAACTTTCTGATTATAAAATTACCATCTAATAATAATAATAATAATAATAATAATAATAATAATAATAACAATAATAATAATAATAATAATAATAATAATAATAATAATAATAATAATAATAATAATAATGTAAGTTGAATAACCAAATTATTACAAAATGGGGAAAATTGAAGAAATAAAAAATTATTTTTATTGGAAGTATTTAAAAGATTTTTAAAACGATCTTTATAAATAATTATTTTTAATTGCCAGTCGTCAACAGGAGAAAATAAATGACAAGGAGATTCAATAAAAAATATCAGATAACCATTTAATCTCAAAAATGCTAGTCTTTTTATTATTATTAATAATAATAATAATAATAATAATAATAATAATAATAATAATAATAATATAATAATAATAATAATAATAATAATAATAATAATAATAATAATAATAATAATTAAATTCACATTCAATTCAAAAACCGCTATGGCTATTCCAGAAGAAGCTCCGGAGCCGGCTAGACCAATAAAGTGACCCGATCCAATGTTACTTGCAAATAATGATGCGCCGACCTAAAAAATAAAATCACTATTTCTTATTCCTTGAAATGTTTACAGGTATCCAATGCATTTGTCGGCCTGCTAAAAAGTACCCGCCAACGCTGCCTCGATTCCTGCATGAAGCCTAATTTTTGAGAAATATTAATTTGTAAAACGGGCAAGTGAGATAAGTTTTACCCATAGTCCAACACCCAAAACCAGTACAAAATACCCAATCACAACTCCAATGTCACCCCCTTCGAGTTTACCAACTAATGCCATTAACAAACTCGATATTATAAAACAAATAAGAATGTGCTAAGATTATTTGACAAATTGAATAATTTAAACAAATTTCAAATTAGTAATGTTTAACAAATCTATCGTAAATAGATATTTTAATTTAATAAGAATGTTATTAAATACAATCAATTTTATTTAAATTTTAAAATATTTATTTTACAATCAAATATTTTAGGAAGACAATTTAATAATATAAAATTATTTGTTATCTATTTTGAATCTCAGCCGTTTGGGAATTCTTTAACTATTATAAAGTCGAGAACATTTATTGTAAACTGAATTATTTAAAATAGAAATACTTACAATACTTATTACATTTTTGATTAATCATGCTAATTTTTTCAAAGTATTTTTGTTTAAATGTATCAATATCATACGTTATTAGAAAATTTATTATTCAAATAATCTCCAAAGTAATTGAGAATATTTGATTTTGGTTTGAATATTTTCGGTATTATATATGTAAAACAGCGAATTGTACTATATTTATTTTATAAACATTTTCTTCATTTTTTCTTCGAGTTCTTTCATTTTTTTTACAAATTAGGTTGATAATTCTTCATCAATCTGTTCCACGTGTTCTACTTCGGTGACTACTTTTGAGATCTCGTTTGTCTAATTTGATTTTGTAAATTTTCATGTATTTGCTTAGATCCGAACTTGTGGAAGACCTGTTTGGTTGTGCTATCAAATTTGGAAAATGAGTCAAGTTATTTTTTAAAAGTTTTAAAGGATTGGATGTCTGCTAAAAAAAGATAGATCCAACAGGCGAATTTCATCCTTCAATTTATTGTACTCTCCACTTCTAGAAAATAAAAATACCTTCATTTTATCAAACAGTACTCTGAATTGTTGAAGAAATTTGTTGACATCTGTGTTTATAACTAATTCTTTACGTTCCATTTTGATCCTTTTTCTATACTTGAACTTTAAACAGTTTCTTTTACCATGGCTTCTTGGGTTTTTAATTTTAAACGTTTGGGTAATATCAATCCTATTTACGGACTTTAGCACTTACATACAGTTGAGGAATAATACAATAGCTTGACAGGAACTCAGAAAAATCATCATCAGCTCGATAAAGATTAATAAAACCGTTAAATTTACATATCATTTCTGGAGCTCCATCTGACGTTATTGATACCGATTTGAAAAAGTTATTTAATTGCCTTTCAAGAATGTCTTAAAATTATTAAAGATGCCCTTCCCTGGTTGTTCCTTCCAGAGTGCTGGCTGCAATAAATGTATCAACTTCGGGTGTATCTACAAAATCAAACGTCATTTTTTTTTAAAAGTTTATTTAATTCAAAATCAAAGCTAAATAATGTTTTGCTTTTAACTAGAACAGCAATTTTTAATCTTTTTGACTTGCGTCCCCATTGGCAGTTCATTATCCTCAATTGTTCCCTTTACATTAGATTTAAATACTCGCAGTTGTTATTATTATGATTTTAGTATATTAGTATAGTAAATTTTTTCACGTACCACTAACCCATAAAACGCGTATCCCTAGGGGAAAGCGTATCACGGTTGAGATTCGCTTAACTAGAATATGGACTCACTCAAAAAGATCCAATGGGTGCTACTTTTGATTTAAATGTCAGTTTTGTAAATTTTCACATTTGACATGCCAGACCCATTTTTAATTTTTAATTTGTACTTTTGTAACTCAATGTTTTGTGTATAAAAAATTTCATACTTATTATGCATTGTTTAAAGGTTTCATTCAGAATTTCCTTTTTTTGGTAAGGCGATGCAACGTGGTTCTTGAAACCAAAAAAGAATCATCGCAATTTTCAATTCTCTGGGAAATGCATAAAAATGTTAATTGGTTTTTTAATTTTCTCGAGTTATTATCGTCTTTCACAAAGAATAAGATGTAAACATCCAATGCGTACGAAAGTGTATGATCAAGAATAGATATCAGGACACCAAAAGGTTGTTTCATCTAAACGACAACGAAAATATAGAAGATTTTAAAAAAGATACGCCTTCTAATGGATAGTAATAGGATAGAATATAGAAATTATACTCCAACCAAATTTGATGGTAAATTACAACAAAAATATAGGAGGCGTCGATAAACTTGACTGGTTGATACAAAAGTATCAAATTAAAATTAGGGGTAGAAAATGGTACTTCCTCCTTTTTAAAAATTTTGTATAGCAAAACCAATTAACAAAATCTAACTTTGATGGAATTTAAACGTCGACTTGCATTATGTTTCATGAACTGACAATTGACATGAAATTTAAAAAGGTGGAATAGAGTTCAGAAGCAAATCAGGACTGACACAGTTGAACATTTCCTGGCACAGATACCAGGGGAAAGCAGTGAAAATGTGCAGTCTGCAAAATGTGAATAAACAATGCGTAAAAGGCAATGTAGGATTACAGGAAGATTGTGTTATTAAATGGTAGAAATAAAATTATATGGATATTTTATTAGTAGTATTTTTTCTTCGTCCTTATTATAATTTATTGTGTAATAAATGTATTGTAAAACTTGTGGAATGTTATTTGTTTATGGGAACTTAAATATGAATGGTATCAATTGTGATCCTTAATCGGAGACCGTTGTCTTTATCTAAAAAAGAATTAGTTGAAAAATTTTTTTTGTTAAAATTGCACATACTATATAACTCATAAATATTAAAGTATTTTTATAAAAAAAATATTAATTTTAAAAATCTGTAAGGTAATGGGTTATGGCTAGAACTTAATTAGTCAAGAAATTAGTGTTTCATTTATTTCATTGGCATTCGCTGAATTATTTACGCTAAATAATTTAAATTAAAATTTCATTTGTTACAGATTGATGCATTGTGCATTAACGCATTAAATACTTGCGTTCCATATAAAGAACACAAAACCAAATATCCTAAAATGTTTAAAAATTCATGTAGTAATTTTACGAACTTTGTTGTAGTCAACTAAATTGTCAGTTAATTGAATTGCATTTTAATTATTTAAACAACTTAAATTAGATAAAGTAAAAACTATAATTAAATAACTGTCTAGCATACAATATTAAAAAATTAAAACAATAAAAACAATGCAAAACCCGAATTTTTATTCATTCGGTTTTTATTTCTCAAATTCTTTTCTAACACATTCATATCTACACATAACACATTCATAATTCTGCATATAAACTGTCTCGGCCTCGATGTGATTGTAAATGGAATTTATTTACTATTTTAAACTTTCGTTGTAATCCTCTAAATATTCTAACGATGCCATATTTTCTCTTTTCACAAATATCCGACAATTTATTGCTTCTAACTTCTTTGCTTTTTCTTTAAATAACTTTTCTGATCTTGTTGTAAATTCGGGTAACGTTTCGGTTAACAAGTAATTAAGTACATCCCTGTTTTCTTTATTTTTTCGTATTTGAATTCGATTTCCCATATTTTTTCGAAAAAAATGATTAAATTTATTTTAAAAATAAATACAAATTAATTAACTGACAATTCAATTGACTACGACAGTAATTTCACGAACCTTGTATTGTCAATGTTTTTAAGTTATGTGATATCCCAGATACCAAGTAATGCCGATTTGCATTATTAGTTCATGCTAAATTGTTGTATAATATATTTTGTTTATTTGCTTGAATCGTGAATGTGTAATTTTGAAAAAGCAAAATGAGTATATTTTTTTTTCATTTTTATAATACATATAATACGCTCTATAATTTGATGTTCCATATATGAAACGATATTCCTTTAAACTACGTTTTTAATTTATGTATACATTTTTTGATTGTAAGATTATCAGTACAGCAAATTGCTGATATGCTTGAAGACGAGGAGTTTTGGGAAATTGTTGACGTCAATGATCGTGTGCAGTCTGTTTACATTGAACCACCAGACAACAGAGAATTGTCAGGTGAAGATTCTGTAGATGAACATTCAAGTGGCTTTTTAGATAATATATTTTGAAAAAAACTGCTAGGAAATGCTAAAATACTAATGGATAGTTGCAAAAGAATTGGATATTCTGCTTAATGTACCATTAGCATTATTTATTAACAAAAAGGATAAAAGTTTGAATGTTTGGGATAAACAGATCTCACGTGTGGCGAAGAAAGTTTTTCCAAAATATAACACAGGAAATTGACGCTAGTGGAAGTTTTTAAACTATTTTTAACAGACGATGTTGTGAATTTTCTAGTTGAAGAAAGTAATAAATACGATACCTTGCAGAATAATCCTAATCCAAATATAACCATTGAAGAAATAAATTACAATATAGTGACTAATTACTGACTTTAGAGTCACTGGACTACTCAGCCGCGCAAACAAAAATGAATTTTTAACGACTTTGACCCTAAAGTATTTACCTTGTGATAAATCCATTTAACCTTTCAGTAAAGCTTCGCGATACGAGTTCGTTACCTGAGAAGGCTGTGTGGGTGTTTCCAGCATATCCCAGCAGTCACTGATTAAGTCTGACTTCAATAAAGTGAAGTTTTACAGTAGTAGCGATGCACTGTAGTCTGTGCTGCCACTTTAACAACTTGCATTGGTATTAATACTATATTATTGCATTGTAAAAAACAATTGTGCATAATGAAGTAATATAAACTTTTGGATGCATCTGTTTTTTCTTCAGTTCCGAATAGCAGGCATTATCTTCCCTAATTTTAAACAGAAATTAATCTCAATATACAATCGTGATCTACGCTTATTCTTGTTAAATATTATAACAGAAAACCAGTTTCTCATATGTAAGACGTACTGAAAAGCAAAATAATTTTTATTGTTAAGTCTGAAACTTCTCTGAATTAAGCATTTATTTTCAACAAGAAATTGCATACATTTACTTTTCTAAACTCGCTCATTAGTTTTTAATCACATGAAATATCGATTAGCTGTTTTCCAGTATTGAAATTTTTTTTAATAAAGCCCAAAACAATGGCTTTTTATACTCTCTGCTAATTCTTTTCTCATAGAAAATTTACTATTCTAAATAAACTCTTCTAATTTAGACAAACTATCAATTTTATTTGTGGGTGTGTGGGGCTTCTTCCCTCTCCGCAACAACAAACATCAAGTTTAGGTAGCTATTGCGCTTTGCACAAATCTTGCAAATTCATTCTTCGGTACTTAGTTCAAAGGAATCCAGGTGTTCCGCCAAAAACTTTGAGATAATATCACAAAATATCACAAATAATGCATTCCAGGTTTTTCACCGCGGCAATGAATTTGTCAGAAGCAGTAAAAATATTTATTTTTGTTCCTTACAATCCTTTATTCAATTCATTTAATCTTCTTAAAATATCAGTGAAGTAAGCAAATCTTGACAGGTAACGATTTATATAAAAACAACGAAAATAATTTTTAAAATTTAGTTTTGTTTAAAAATCTTTGTGTACCACTAGAAAATTTCCCGCGATTCAGTACTTGCTCATGTATCACAGTTTGATAATCTTTGCGATATTATGTAAATCAAACATTATTTCGATGGCTGTCAGGACATAATTTAGATTTGATAAAGCCTTAAATTATTTGAGATATTGGGCCTCTAAAATTGAAAGAACATCATTTTAGGCCCTGACAATTGGGTCTCTAGTTATTTAGTCCACCATAAACCGAAACAACAAACGACGACTGACAAGAAAAGCATAATAGTGTTTTTTTTCTTTTAAAAGTCACGCTAAAAATATTGGGTGAAGTCTCTTCATTTACCTACTACCAAGAAGTCGAAATTACTGTGAACCACAACAATTTTCAGATGAAGTGATTATTCTATTCCTCTTTTATTAATAATACTAGTTAATAATGATTCATCTGTGAATCAATTTTAACTATTTATTTTCTGTCAACGAAATATAAGATAATTGCATTATTTCAATAGCACAATCTGCTTTCTACAACTTCTTTCATTTCTGAGGATTTTGTAAATATTCTAAATAACTGATTGCGTGGCGAACAAATTTGTCTGCATTTACTATTGAAGTTTCTATTTTTTTCAATGCTTCTGATAGAATAGATAGCTTGAATAGAACATCATACATTAAGGTCAAATCTTGTTTTGATATTATTTTATAAAAGTCATTGAATAAGGATTGTTCAGTTTTAGTGTGATTGTTTTCTTTACTAGCATTTTGGAAATGATGACATAAAGATGACTAGTTTTGCAAAACTACTTATACCAGAGGTGGCCAACAAGGTGACCGTGGTCTATCGGTCGAGTGCAAAGACTTTGAAAGTACCCCGCGAAGCTAAAGTTGAACAATTTGGTTTCACTTCATTAAATGTTTGAAAATCTTAATTCGATAATTTATTCTCACAATATTAATTTAAAAATTAGAATTAAACAAAAAAATGATAAATTAATTAAGTTTTACCCAAAAAATGGCATTCGAATATTTTGTTTAACTTTTTCAATGGACTTTAAAAATTTAAAAATTGAAAACTTTTTATTGTGATTAATTGGATTATTGGAATTTTTCAATCAAAAAAAGAACCTTGGTGTGATTAACTTGTATTAACTTGTAAATTAGTTACTAATAATTGTTATTAGTAATTAATAATATTTAAGCGAATTCACAAAACAAAATATCCATCGCAAATAACAGATCTACATTTAGAATCATGTTTGAGAATTGCCTTAAGTTCATATGAGCCAAATTTTGAAAACTGGTTGCACTATGAAATGTCAGGTTTCGTTCAATTAAACATTTTTATTCATTTGCTTATTTACAATGTATTTTCTAAAAGTTAATAAGTATTTCACTTCAAAAAAATATCATAATAATTCTTTTTTATTTGCTAAAAGGTTTCGTGTATTTAATTTTTTACATTGTAATTTTTTAAATTATATAAATATTATTGTGCTTCATAAACTAAATATGTAATGATATGTTTTCTTTATTTAACATAATATTTGTTAACTTAAAATTCTTGTTAATAATTTATTAAAATATCTTCTAAAATTTAAGAAATCGTAAAATTGTTTGCCACATTTACCGTAGTCGCCAGACTATATTTTACAAATAAAATACCCCGGTTGAGAATTTGGTTAGTCTGTGTAGTTTGGTAACTTGGAGAATAGATTCAAAATTTGAGTCTTTTCTCCAAGTAACAACAATAATTAAAATTAAGGCCGGGAAAAATAAAAATAGAATTTATGAATTAAAATGAAAATAAAAAAAAGACTTTGCTCGGGTAGACGTTTTTATTTTCAAAAATGTGTAAAATTTGTAAATTTCGTTATTTTTGTAATTTTATAGTTGTTTAAATATATGGTCTGTAAATTGTGAAGATTGAAAGATAGATTAGTAATTTTTTATATAAAAATTAATTTGAAAATGTGTATTTTGAAATAAACTTTTTGGCTTTTAACTGTTTAAAGTTTCTTTAAAATGTCGTTAGTATGTTCGATTTCTAATGAAATTCCTGAAGTTCCAATTCTTAATAGATTATCAGGGCATATTTATGAAAAAAGGTTAATTGATGAATACTTAATAACCAGTGATTTAAATCCAGTCACTGGGGTACAGATTTCTGGATATGATTTGATTGAAATTAGAGTTCTAATGCACGTGAAATCAAAACCACCCAGTTTTACATCCATTCCAGCTTTATTGAAATCTTTTCAGGATGAATGGGATGCTTTGATGCTTCAACAATTTATTATGAAGCAAGAGAACCTGGCTCTTAAACGTGAATTCTCTCACGCTCTTTATCAATACGATGTTTCGTGTAGAGTTGTGACTCGTTTAGCTAAAGAGGCTAACACAGCTCGAGAAGCTTTGTCTACTCTTAAGCCACAAGTTGAAATTACATCTCATATTATTTCTCCTCAAGCTGCACAATTCGATAAAAGTGAAGCAGGAAAAACTCTTCGTTGGATTGAAATGTTAAATGCTACAGTTCCAAGTCGTATTAAAGCTGCACTTGATAAAATCCCAACGAATATTCAAGAATGCTCTATGGACGAATATCATAACTTTCTGTTTGATGGTCTAGTTTTGGGATATTTGATGTCAGCGTTGGGTTCAGGTTATAATGAACAATTAAATTAAAAAGCCTGGGTAAATTCTGACGCAAACATTCTCATCCTCAATCAAGTAGCATCAACCCATCTGAATCAATTGAATAAAAAATCACAATTGTTGAATCTGTCGATCGGGGTTCTTCCGTAGCTGCGGTGTCTTTGTATCCTCATGAGCTTTGTATCAATCGATAATAAATCAACTAAAATTAAAATGGATAAAAGTTTGCCCACACTTGGCTTATACAGTTCTAATGCATATGATCACCCATCTGAGGTTAAATATTTATCCAAATACGTTAAAATTCTACACCGAAGGCAGTTTCATATGTTTCAATTTCTCTTTGATTTTTCGGATATTGAATATATAAGGAGTATAAATTGTCTATAAATATTTGAAAATCATTACTTACCAATTTTCTTATTAGTTACAATACCCTTAAACTGTAAATTGGAAACACAACATTAATAAAAAAGAGAGAAAACTCTAACTTTTGTATCAATTTCATCACTTTTTCAACTCTGTTTTTATTAAACTTTCTTATTTAGCACACTGGAACTATTTTGATTTTGTTAAAAAACCACCTAAATTTGAAAAATAATGACAACCATTTGACTATTTTAACAAATTCAAAAACAATCCATACTGAAAAAGCTACCGGAACATAGATCCGGTTCTAGAAAAAGGTATCGGAACGACGTTATGGCCTTAATAACCACTGGTGGAGAGATTTGGATGTGTGATAAATAACTCTGTAGTACATTTAAACATATATAAAATTTGCTCTAAGTCATAGCTTGTGTAACTTATATGTAAAAACTGTATTAATGGCTGTTGAAAGATTAAAACGAAATTTTAAATCAGCAAGCATATACACTCAACTCAAAATTTTGCCTAAGAAATTTTTCCAGTTACTTTCATCATGATGGATCCCAAGTCTGTTTTCATTAAAATTTCATGTCTTTTTCGTGCTTTCTTTCAATCTATATCTTATTTTAATTTATTCGAAGATCTTTTTCTCTTGATTTTAACATGTTTATTTGGTGTTTATGTCAGATTTTAAATTCGCTTTTTGAGCTTTTCTACATGTTATTTATGACCGCTGCCGAAAGACAACCATTTAAATATAAATTCCAGATCTAGTTTTAGCTTGTAACATTTTATATAAAAAAATAAACTTTAACAGTGAAAAAAGGGGACAACACTGTTCTAGATAATATAATTATAAAAGTACAAACTAATTAAATAAAATTTTATCAGTGGAAATAATTACTTATTAGGAAAAAATTCACCATTAACCCTATTATTACTAGGTTAATATACTTACGTAAAACATCACGATGTGACTTTAAGACACATATTAAAAATGCATATAGTTATATCTGTAATGTCATTTATTCATAAGAAAAATAAAATAAAATATCAATTACTTATTTAAACATGTTTTGCAAACCACGATTTTTTGGGAATGTTCATTACATACATTTTTCCCATAATTACCACAACATTGTTTGGAGGCTCGACCTTTTGCTGATGGACAAAGGTAACATCGTCTGCGAATATTTGTTTCAGGAACTGATTTATCAATCACCACAATATTTGAAGAATTTTCCAAAGTTTCGTTGATTGTAGCAATGGTACTTTTAGGCAAATGTTTTACACTTCTACGTTTTATATTTGGTATTACTAATTCTTGCACTAAATTCTTCAAAAATATCTTGCGTCGCGAATTCATTTTAGTTTTGTTCCAATCCGGATATAAATTTTTCCAAATAATTTCTGCAGCTACACCACATACATCCACGAGATTATAAAATTGTGCAATCGGCCATCTACGGGTTTTCCGTTTTACCGAAAAAGCATGACACTTTTGGTCCAACGTATCAACCCCACCTTTTGTACTATTATAATACAAGTTTATTTCTGATTTATTTTTATTTGTGTTGTCCAGTTCAGAAGTGTGGTGCATGGTTGATAGTAAGACAACAGCTCGATTTTTTTTGGTACGTAACTGACTAGCGTCATTGTCCTTCGGAAACCAAAAACGTTACTTTCAACTTCTCTAGTTCTATGAGGAAGAAAGTTTTGTGGTATACATCGTTTGTTCTTTCGTAAGGTACCTACACATGTAAGGCCCTTGGACAATAAGCTATTTGCAAGTTCGTAACTTGTAAAATAATTGTCGAATGTGATATTTCTATTTGTTCTCTCAAATGGTTCGCATAATTGTTCAACAATAGTTCTGGCCAAATTTACTGCTCTACCAGCTTGCTCTTGTCCAAGGTACGGTATTCCAAATAAAGGATAACTAGTCTTGCTATCACATATCCACCAAATCTTCATTCCGTATTTATCTGGTTTGGAGGGCATATACTGTCGGAATTTAACTCTACCTCTAAATGGCACCAGTTGCTCATCAATTGTTAAATTTGTCACAAGATTTTAAGTTTCTATAACAACACTATACCTACTTAGTATTCACTTTTGAATATTTGAAAACCATTACCAAGTAAAGTATAGTAAAACCATTACTTTATCTAAGTAAATTAATATGTGTCTTAGAGTCACAATTTGGTATTTTACGTCGGAATTATATAATATGAAGTTTCTATAGCAACTATAAGAAATAAAATTTGTTTTTTTAGTTTTTTTATACGAAGAAATTATAAATGATAGAATACATTATTATCATTTGGCAAAATTAGTGTATTTGCATATAATATCTACAAATTAAATCGAAATGTGATTCAAAGTCACAACCTAGTGTTAATAGGGTTAAAACAGCTGCCAAACATTGTTTATAGGTTCAGTTCAAATGTCTATAAAAATGGATAAGACTCGCAAATGGACTCGAGTTATGTTGCAGTAGCCTTATATAAACGTTATTAAATTACTTAAGTTGTCGAAAAATAAATTTTAAAATGACTATTTTATATTGAAATATAGCTTTTTGTAGGTGCTTCTTAGAGTTATGGGCATAGAGAATCAAAATCCAAAATCTGACTTGAAACGAGTAATTAATATTGCAATTATACAATGAATTTTAATTGATATTATTACATTTCACGTTGATTTTTTCCTATTGAATGATGCATAATTTGTCCAATTACACCAAATATTAATTTATTTAAATTTTTTCCACCGCGATACATTAAAAATTTTTTTAACTAAATTATAATATTAATAATGATTTTTGCATCAATAGAACATGAAAGAACGGATATTTAAATTAGTTTAACACCATTTTCGTAATATTACATGCACGTTTTCCATTATCAATATCTGGTTTATATTTTATATTAATTTAGGATTGCCAGAATATTCAAAATTCAAATCGGGACAGTACAAAATTTTATTTTAATTTTCTATGTATTAATTTATTAAGCTTTTAAAAATAAACTAAATTTAATAGGAACACAAAAATTAACATTCATTTCATTAACTTTATATAAAAATTCAGTTATGCTAATGAATAAATTAAAAAATATAATATTATTAGTATTGAATACTAAAGCTTGTTAGTGTACAAAGTCAGTATTTATTGCTACTTTTAGCAGCTTTTAAAACACCTTTTTTGAAATATAATGGTACATTTCGCTGCAAATTTGATCTAAATTTACCAAGCACTGTAAAATAGCTTCTACTGTTTGTACCTCATTTGAGCAGGGTATGTTCAGATTATTAATTTTGGGCCGGTCAACAATTATTTAATTATGTATTTCATAAATTTAATTTTGATTTTTATAATAAATATAAATCGGGACGTTTGGCCGTCGCCGAGACTTTTTTTGGGGACACTCGAAAACATCTCTGAAAACGGGACAATCCCGATTAATCGGGACGTCTGGCAACGCTACATTAATTATTTATATTAAAAATGGATTAAAATGTTAAAAATTATCAATAAATATAACAAATAAAATGTAGCACAAAGTTTTAACTAAGCTGAAAACATTTTTATAAAATTCCAAGAGAAATTTCGATAAGAAAAAAAAATTCTTTCGAGTCCCGACATAAAATTTTTATTTCAATTTTCCAAATAAATTGTAAAATATTTCTATCAAAATTTTATCTATTCAGCTTCATTGAAAAAGAATTTTAATCTTCTTCTATTTCGTCTTCTGTGAATGATTTCTAAAAGTGAAAAAAATTAATTTATTTCACAAAATAATCAATAATCAGTTACTTAAACTTTTTGGACCCGCCCTCCCTCCAATTGGGGTTTTGTATAATAACTAAGGGACTTTTTGAAAATTCATTGTTTATTTGATTTAAATATAAATATTTAATTAATAGATTTAATTAATAGATTTAATTAATAGATTTAATTAATAAAGATTTAATTAATATTGACTGTATTTTTGATCGCAGAAAAATGTAGTTAAACAATTTTTAAATTTCAAATTATTATTATTTTGTGATTTTATAGTTTTTGGTTTGTGAAAATGATATTTGTGTAATTGGCCTTGAATAAGATGGATAATTTCGTTGAGATAATTGCATGCAATCGATCCCAACTAGGATCAGAAGATGAATTTGATATGGAATCTATATTGCTACCGATCAAAGTTCTGAAAATGAAGAATTAGAAGAAGAATCTGAATTACAAGGAAGACCATATCTATTTCTCCGCCACTATTTATTGAACGTCATTTTCCAGATACATTTGATGAACAAGAATCTAACGGTCGCAATCAAAGAAAAGTTTGCCACATATGTAAAATGAAGATTAGATTTCATTGCTTATATTGCCAAATGACTCTTTTTGTGCCTTTGATTTTTAGAAAATGCCATGCAAAACAATATTACTAAGTTTAGTATTATTACAATAAATTAAGAAGTTAAATTAATTTTTTCGAATAAAAAACCGGGATAAGAATAATTTAGTTCAAAGCATTTAGAATAGGTAAATCTCAGACCCAACAGTTGCGCACCTAGGGGACCATAAAAGAAAAAACGAAAATATTTTTTAAGTTTATTTTTTATCGATGTTTAATAATTAGAATCTTCATAAAATTTGAATTTAAAATGTTACTTTTGGAATTGTATGCTTGATCACCATTTACTTCACACCTTTAAAATCCTATTTAAGATCTAATGTAATTGATTTTGCATTAAAATAGCTTAATTAGTAAAACTGACTCTTTCCAAATTAAAGCCCGAGTGCACCATATATGATTATAGCGATACCCAATGATCGCATGGTGACCAACAGTTTAGGAAATTTATTAACACTCACCAATGGTGTTGCGAGAGCTTTAACCATCCTTACCCAAACAGATATTTCAAACTCAGAAATGGTGACGAAATTAAATTATCCAATATTATTGGAGCACTTTATTAAATTAATTGGAGAAGTCATTAACTTGTTTTTAAAACAATTTCATGATTTGAAGATTAAAAAATGTGATAATCTTAATTGTTTGTATGTTAGTTACACCAAGCGAAGTTGAGATAAATTCCGCTATAATGCAAGTTGAAATATAAATCAACTTATTGGAATTTATTTTTTGAGAAAATTTAATGGATTTATTTTTTAAAGTTTTAAGAGTTGAATTATGATTTTACTAGGAAATTAAATCATTATTCAAACTTATAATTATAACTTATGATAAGAAGCTCATGCATATTATAATTAATAATGATTATTAATATCCAGGAATTGATTTATTTTTGAATTTATAAAAATTATTAATTGCATTAAATAATTATATTTCTAATACATCTTTTGAAAAAAACTCTTCGAATATCTACACAAAATAATAATTGGGTTTATGATTATTTTTTAAAACTTATTAATATAATTTACAATTTATGCTTTTTTCCGGATTTCAAGTTTTGTTTTTTTCGACAGAAATGTCTGAAAAATTAAATTAATTTTAGTTTTAAAGGTAAACCCTTTTTACTCGAAATTTCCTAGCAAAATCCTCAAAATTTAAATTAAAAATTTTTTCCATCATTTTTCTTTCTAAAAATATCTCAAAAATTTCTATAAATTAATTTATTATAGGGCATTATTTTATTTCTCTATCACTTTTTGTGTTTCTATAGTGTAGGGTTTGTGTCAGTGACTATTTTACAATCAACCTCAAGGTGAATTGGTGTGTTTATATGCTGTAAATTTATTGATTTTTGTTTTATATTATAGGTGATTTATCTCAGCTCGGCTTGGTGTGTTCATTTCAATGCTGGCAATGAGTCTGGCCAGATTATCACTCAAAATGAAAATAGGCTGGTATTTATTTGAGCAATAATAATATTCGAGCTATAACAAAAAATTATATATTGCTATGGATTCTATTCCATATCATAACTATATTATGCTACACGTTGTGATTGAGTCATCTGTATAAATCAATAAAAAGATGGGAAAATTCAAAGAAAAAAAAGAATATATAGATGAATGACATTGTAACGCCTGGATTTCTATATATAAATCATTGCTCATTTAGTATTATTACTGCTCAATCAGTATTTTTATTGCTCGTTTAAATAGAAGAGGAAAAAATATCTATTTCTAAAGCGCTTACATACAACTAGTCAGAAAATTCCACCAGTGGGTAAGCGTATAAATTGACGTGAATAAACGTTCTATAGTTCAAAATATTCAATATTAAATTATAAGTAAATAAATTATTCTATTAATATCATAAATGACGAACTCGATTTTCCAACATTTCATCATGTAATCTTTGCTTATAAATTTGTTCAGCTTCTGTACGCTCCTCGTCTAAGAAATTATCTTTATCCAAACGAACCAATTTCCTCAGAGTCGTTAATGTTTCAAGCCGATATTCATCAAGTTCCGCTACTGGATTTCCTTTAAAAAGTAATTAAGAATATTTATTTATAGTGTAAATTAAAAAACATGAAGATTGGTCAATAAAAATTTCAAAAACATCAAATAAATAAAAAATTTATTTCAGTTTGAAAAAATATTTCGATATTCAGTAATGTTTGATTTTAATTTGTATTTACTAATTTAAATTAAAAATTGTAAATAAATAATAACTTACCTTTAAAATTGCGAATTTTAATTTAATATGAAATTTTAACAAACATCTAAAATCTAAAACTCATAAGTGAAAATATACAGGCAATAAAATTTCAAATAAATATCAAATCTTATGTACTTAAACAATTATTAAAACACTCAGCTTTTGTATTGATCGAATATAAATTTTTAATATATATATATTTAATATAATGAAAAATTATTTTCATGCCATGGGTTCACCATTCCTAATTAATTAGAACTACATAGTACTTTATTAGTAAAAAACTAATTTTAAAAAAAACTTTAAATTTAAGTAATAGAAATAAGAAAATGATACATCTGCCAAATATTCAAAAATGTGAAATTATTTGAATTCAGAAGTGTTACATTTCAAATTAGTTGCCTTTATTGCTATGCTGATAAAAAGAATGAGAATTAATGAACAAAGGAACTTTGTTACTGTTGGACCAGAACACAAATAGCTTGAGAATTGTGGTGGGTTACAGGGTTTCAAATCTTGCTTATCCTTCTAGTTGCCCTCGTAACGCCATACAAAATGATACTAACCGCCACTCGGCACCCGTTGCTAAGCAACGTTGGTAATGTGTTCAAGTGGTGGATTGTCCGCAAAAATTGAGTACCATGTGCTAGTACTATAATTGCTCGGACAACCCTCGGGTTCACGAGCTGTCGATAGAAGACCTGTGCTCGCTTTTGATTCTTAGGTCCCATTATTCTCCTATCTCCTTCAAATGTTAACCTATACTCTCATATCATTCATTGTTATGTCCATTTGCTTAGTCCTTCTTACTATTGTCCATGCTGATGATTATTCTTTGGCCTGTACACCCTTTGTTATGTTAAATACACCTATATTATATCTTTCACCCTTATCCCTATTATCACTACAATGTTTCCCATTATTATTACTAGCATTATCGTTGTTGCTATTATGTATATTACCTTTCTTAATTGTTACTACTATTACCTATATTATTATTTTTATTACTATAACTACCATTATATTTATTGTTATTACTACTATGATTATTACTATTATCATAATTATTATCAATCATTACTACAAATACCATGATTATTATTATTATTACCATTATTATTATTATTATTATTATTATTATTATTATTATTATTATTATTATTATTATCATTACCCTTATCATTATCGTTATTATTATTAAGATTTTGTAGGGATCCGTCCCTATTCCTCAGCGTTAAAATTTTTTATTGATATACAACATTAGCCGTAGTCCATCTATATTTTTCGGTTTTCGATAAAGTATTTTTGTAAACTAGAAAATTTTAGCAGCGTTCCGCCCTTATTTTACGGTTCATCCCTATTCTACAGTTTTCGACAAAGTATTTTCATTGACTCGGAAAATTTGAGCAGCGTTCGCCTTATTTTACGCATTCCATTTTTACGTTACTATTTTTGTTAAGTATTTGAATTAGTTCGGAAAATTTGAGCAGCGTCCCGCCATATTTTCCGCCTCAACTCAAATTAATTTATTTAATTCTTATTTAAAAACACTATTCTTCATGATTTTGGTCGTTCGGATTAATCTTTTTCCGATGGCTATTCATTTTAACTGTTGCAACGATTTCGCAATTTTCCCGCTACCCATTCCCTCTTTTTGTCCTTAAGATCTATTTATGTTCATTTCATAGTTAATGAGTGCCCACTGGACTACTCGGTGTTAGAGATTTTGAGCCGATTGTTGTTAAAAATTTATGTCAATTTTACAGAAAACGGATGGTGAAGGAGCAGCCAATAAACTACTCATTCACCCTCCAATTTCCCCTATGTACGGATAATATTGACGTTCCAACTCCTGCGTTCCGCACGCTGAGCCTTCACGGGTACATATCATTGGCGATCTTCCACGCACTTACACGAATCTGTACTATGTAGATTTTGCTTTCTTGCGTTATGTGTTGGCTGTGGGCCGGAAAAGGAATAACAAATAATATTTTACCATAGCATTTGGAATAAAAGTTTCAATGCACTAAGGCTGTAGATATAAAATATTTATTCAGCATATTACATCGGCCACATACATTTGAAATTCATTGTATCCATTCCATAAAATTTACTTCGAAAATCCCATAAATTTAATTCGATAAATCATCTATAAATTCAATTGGAAAAACAAAATTATCCATAAAATTAATCTGAAAATCATCCATAAATTCAATTGAGAAATTACCCATAAATTTGATTCAAAAAATCATCCATAAATTCAATTGGAAAAACAAAATTATCCATAAACAAAATCATCCATCAATTCGATCTGAAAAGTCATACATAAATTCAATTGAAAAATTACCCATCAATTCTCTTCGAAAAAATCAACTAATAAATATTGCACCAGTTGAGAGTGATCGTGTTCAAGCAAAACACTTACCCGTGTTAATTGCCTGAATGCACGGCTCTCAACCAGCTACACAACCAGCTACACAGTTCTATAATGAAATTTTTTCTCCGAAAAATAAGACTGAAAATTTGTGAAAACACATCAGTATTTATACCTATTTTTCTCGCGTGTGAAATTTGATGCAGTAAAACAAAATTCGACCTTGTTATTTTCTAGTAAATTCTATTCGTTAATTTTATTATTTTTTTGATTTATTTTTATAATTTTTTATTTAAGATTTTTATTGAATTATTACTAATTCAAATTTTCGATTTAAATTTCATTTTAATGAACTTTTATTAATTTTTCAATTTCGTCGAATTTGTTGTGTTTTCTTGTTATATTTGTGTAGGTATCGTGCGAATCTTGGTGCATTTTGTTATTATTTTTATTTTAATTTTATGTTTTTGATTTTATATTTATTTATATTCTCTCAGATTTTAAAGTGTTTAATTGGTGTTGTATATTGTATTTTAAGTTATCTTGGTGCTGGGTTTTCGTGCTGTATTACTGATGCATTTAAACAATTCTCAAGGCTATTTGTGTGCTGGCCCAACAATTGATTAAATGCCTCAGAAAATAATACATCACGAAAACCCAGCACCAAGATAACTTAAAATATAACATACAACACAAACTAAACATTTTAAAATCTGAGAGAATATAAATAAATATGAAATCAAAAACATAAAAGTAAAAATAAAATAAATACAAAATCCATCAAAAACCGCACGAAATCTACATAAAAAAATAACATAATAACAAGAAAATTTGACCGTAAAATGACCATTTATATAAAAGTAAAAATTATAGAATTAAATGAATAAAAATAAAATATTTTTGGCTGAATAAATTTAATTAAAATGTTAAAAATAAATTACCAATTTAAATTAAGAAATTAATAAAAATTTAATTTAGATAACACAAATAATTTCAAGGTCGAATTTTGTTTAATCGCAATAAAATTAACACGCAATGTTAAGGACAAATTATAGGTATATATACTGATGTTTTTTCACAAAACAACACAACTATTTTGCAGTATTATTTTCAACTGGATTGGAATATTGATTTTCAGTCTCACCTGGAGACTGATCGTAGTAGTGTGGTTTGCAGCTATCCTCATGGATGACTGCGAACTTGTTGATTGGTAGATTAGTGCTGTAAATGCCATGAATTGTGAACTATGATTCTACGAATTTTTTCAATGAATTAAGAATTATGCTACTACGAATTTTCAATATATGATGAATTATGAATTATGCTACAACGAATTTCTATTATATGCTTACAAACTTCCGACGATTATTTCATGCATTCGAGGCTTTTACCCAATTGATCTGGTAATTTTCAGCTAAAACAAATTGCAAGTTATTAAACTTATATATAAATATTGAACTGTGTAAGTGCGGTGTAAGTCCGCCAATAGTTCGTGCGCGTGAAGGTTCCGGCGTGGGTAACGCAGGAGCCCGAACTTCAAATCATTGAACTAAATAGCGAAAGAGAGTAGCATGAGAGTGGGTCTTTTGGCTCAACTTTCTTGCACTTAATTTCGATAAAATCAACAAAAATCTTTAACAACAATCGGCTCAAAATCACTAACACCGAATAGTCCAGTGGGCACTCATTAAATATAATATGAACATAAATAGATCATAAGGACAAAGAGAGGAAAAGGGTAGCGGGGAAAATTGCGAAATCGTTGCAACAGTTAAAATGAATAGCCATAGGAAAAAGATTAATCCGAACGACTAAAATCAGGAAAAATAATGTTTTATATAATATTTAAAAATGAAATAAATTATGTTGAATTGAGACAAAAAATACGGGCAAAACGCTGCGCAAATTTTCGGAATTAGTTAAAACAGTTATCGTTAAACTGTAAAATAATGGCGGAACGCTGCTCAAATTTTCCGAATTGATTAAAATACTTATAGCAAAAAGTAAAGCAAAAGTGAAATGTTGTTCGATTGTTAGTATAATATTCTCTTGAAACCACAAAATGAGGGCAGATCGCTGCTCAAATTTTCCGAATCAATTAAAATACTTATCAAAAATACCAAAGTAAAAGTAGAATACGGCTCAATAATTGATAGAATATGTGGATAAGACCGTAAAATAAGGGCAGAACGCTGCTCAAATTTTCCGAATTAATTAAAATACTTATCAAAAATAGTAAAGTAAAAGTGGAATGTTGTTCAATTGTTAATGTAATATCCTTATAAAACTGCAAAATAAGGGCGGTACGCTGCTAAAAATTTTTGACTCAAGGAAAATACTTTGTCGAAAGAATGGATTACGGCTAAATATTTATATAAGTTGAGTATATTTTTTTAAGCCACTGAATAAGGACGAATCCCTACACAAAAATTTGATAATAATAATAATGATAATGGTAAGAATAATGGTAATAATGTTAATAATAATAATAATAATAATAATAATAATAATAATAATAATAATAATAATAATAATAATAATAATAATAATAATAATAATAATCCTAAGGATCCATGTTGTGGAAAGTCTGAATGTAATTTGTCGGATGGGTGTGAATTGAGTGTTGGTCTGGGTGATGGTAAAAATGGATTTAAAAAAATTGAGCCTAAATATGTGTTAGTATTGCCGTACTCTGAAGGCTTTACAAATTATAAGAGGAAGTTGGGTAAACTGATAGGAAATTTAGAGTATAAGATCGTCTCTAATTCGTGTAAGGTACGCAATATGTTTATTAATAAATCAAAAACTCCGGTTGGATTGTGTTCTGATCTCGTTTATCAATTTACATGTAATGGTTGTAATGCCACATACATTGGAGAGACTTCCCGTCATCTCTGTACTCGAGTTCTAGAGCATTGTCGATTGAAGGGTTTGACCAATATTAGTGAACACAATAGAGGATGTAAAAGTGATATAGGAATGTCTGATTTTAGAATTTGTTGAGAAGTTTTAATAATTATTGGGAACGCGTGATAAGTGAAGCATTGCTGATAAGGTCATTGGATCCAAAGATTAATGTGCAGAGTGCTGTGACTACGAATGTTTTGAATGTTTTTAAATAGTTTACGTATGTTAAATCATGTTTGTTTTTTTAATATTATTAAAATAATTGAAAATTTTAAATTACATTAATTTTTAAAAATTAGAATATAAGTGAAAATTTTAAAATTTTAAATTTATTTAAAGTGAATTGAATATATTTTTAAAAATATTTATTTATTAAAAAATTAAATTAATAAAAAATAATTTGTTTAAATTAAATGTTAATTCATAATATTTTTAGTTGGTTTTGAGTACCTGAAGATGATAGCTGTGCTATCGAAATATATCGTACGAAAAGTTTTTTATTGGCGTTATCTTTTAATTAAATCGTTGCCAAATTTATTTAATTATTTATTTATAAATAATAATAATAATAATAATAATAATAATAATAATAATAAATATAATGGTAATGGTAGTAATATGAATAATAATAAATGTAATAGTAGTAACAATTAATAAAGGTAATACATATAATAGTAACAATGATAATTTTAGTAATAATAATAAGGAACATTGTAGTTATCATAAGGATAAGTGTAAGAGATGCACAGTGTTTATTTAACATAACAAAGGGTTTACAGGCCAAAATCATCAACGCGGACAACGATGAGAAGGACTAAGCGAATAGACGTAATGATAAATGATACGTGAGTATAGGTTAAGATTTGAAGGAGATATGAGAGCAATGGGACCTAAAAATCGAAATCGAGAACAAGCCTTCTATCGGCAGCTCGTTGGACTCATGGGTTGTTCGGTCAATTATAGCATTAGCAATAGCGCTCATTTTTTGAGGACGATCCACCCGCTCGAACACAGTTCCAACGTTGCTTAGCAACGGGTGCCGAGTGGTAAGCGAAAGATATTTGTATGTGGTATCTCTCTTACCCTTATCCCTATTATTGATACTAGCATTATCGTTATTACTATTATATGTATTATTTTTATTAATTGTTACTACTATTACATTTATTATTATTCTTATTAATACCATTACCATTATATTTATTATTATTATTATTATTATTATTATTATTATTATTATTATTATTATATTTACTATTATTAGTATTATTACTATCATTACTATAATTATTGTTATTTTTATAATTACCATTATCCGTACTAGTATCATTATTATCAAATTTTTGTAGGGATCCGCCCTTGTTCCTCAGCTTTCTAAAAATATTTTACTGATGTACAAATTTAGCCGTAATCCATCCTTATTTTACAGTTTTCGATAAAGTATTTTCATTGATTAGGAAGATTTGAGCAGCGTTTCGCCCTCATTTTACAGTTTTATGATAGATACTTTTAACTTTTTCCAAAAATTTGCGCAGCATTCCGCCAATATTTTCCGCCTCAACTAAAATTATTTTTTAGTTCTTATATATTATTTTCATGATTTTAGTCGTTCGGATTAATCTTTTCCGATGGCTATTTATTTTAACTGTTGCAACGATTTCGCAATTTTCCCCGCTACCTTTTCCTCTCTTTGTCCTTATGATCTATTTATGTTCATATTATATTTAATGAGTGCCCACTGGACTACTCGGTGTTAGTGATTTTGAGCCGATTGTCGTTTAAAAGTTATGTCGACTTTATCGAAATTGAGCCAAAAGACCCATCAATATTTTTATTTATTTAACGTGATTTTGAGCACAGCTGTTTTCAAGTGTTTGATTAACACCACATTTGAAATACCTGGAACTATGCTTGTGCAGGTTGAAGACAGGGAAACTCTGGTGGAGGACCCAGCGGTTCTGAAGTTCAAATCGATCGCTGGACATGAGTATATGAGCGAAAGACTAATCGAACCATCTAGTAGCTGGTTACTTCCAAAGTTTCCTTCAGAGTACCTAACATTTGTGATTGTAGTTTAACCTGGTAAAGCGAATTTTTAGAAATATTGAGGACGAAATGTTCTCAACTTATTCTCAAAGTTTAAATTGGTTCGAAGTGTGTCTTTCTTCATTGAAGATCTACCTCGAATATAAATGTTTAGTTGGCCATTTTTGGTAAGCAGAACGAGCGATGTGGGATGAACCAAATATTTGGTTAAGGGGCCTAACATATACTAATGAAAGAAAATCATTAAATAAATTTATTGAATTTTTAGTTTCAAGTAATAAACTAGTTTCTAAAAATAATATTATTTTATGTAATTAAAAAATTCATTTATAGTTGCATTTATTACAATTCTAAAATTAATAAACAGCATTGTATCATGTCAGATTTTGATGACTTCAAAATAATATGACAATTGAGAAAGTCATAGATGTCGATATTACACAGCATAATTCTCCGAGGTTTTTTGTTTAACTATTTAAAAACGATAGCAATCAATTGAAAACGGAAGGAGTTTTTTTCTTTCTATTTCTTTAAAATAATTTGTATCAAACGAAGAATCAAAATAAACTGTAAAATGCGCTCACCCCTCAATTTATGGTTACCCATTTTGGGCAAATAATTAAAAACAATATGTATGAATATTTAGCGCGGTTACACTTTTACTCCGAACATATCTACTGCGTAAATCGCGGATGATTATCCATATAATTTTATAGTTAAAAAGTCAAAAAATATAAACAAATTGGAGCGGAAGTCAAATAAAAAATACCATAAAAAGAATAATGTTTTTTTTTCATTGAACATTCAGTGGTAAATACCAAAATAAATACAAACTTGAATGCTTAACAAGGGCATAATAGAAACAAGTTTCATCTTTTATTTTCAATAACTTCAATTACAACGGTAGGGGAATTACTAGAGTTTGTGTCACCCAGGGCGATCCTTACCTTTTCTACCCCATAAAATTATCTAATACAAAATCTGATTTTCCTAAAAATCTGTAACCTAATACTTTAGGTTCTAAACTTTAGAAAATAAAATAATTAAGTTTTACTTAATGATTATTTTAATGAAAAGCCCTTTTTAATAGTTTTTATGGAAAGCAGCCTTGATTCGATTTTCAAAGTTTTAGATGTTTCACGGAAAGGGAAACATCTCCGTCAATATTTACAAATATTAAAATTTTCGACAAACCAAATCCAAGGAACTGGAAAAATTTTGAGGACGTTTAAAAATAGTTTTCCTTATAAAGGAGACATTTTATAACTTACATTATCATAAAAGTGGCATTTTTTCGCATATTCAACTTATCAAATCGTGTATATATTTTATATCATACTTAGTTACAATCAAGCAAGTACGGACGGACGGATTGTTATTCCTAGCTTCGTCATTGGGCTGCGGAAAAAGTCAGGATTACATTAAGTTTGTCACAAAATGAACGGGATAGTAATAAATCATGATTTATTAAGTACATTAAATATTAAAATATTTTTTTTCAACTACATAATATTAGGTAAGTACTGCAAAATAAAACTGACGAAATTTCTTGAATATTGAGAATAACTGGTTAATAAGCGAGACAAAATAAACACTTTTCCAGTAGTACTTTTAAAAAGGGTATGTTTTTTATTGCGGTTTTGTGTTCACAATTTTCTTTGTAGAGGTCCAAGATAATTATAAGTTTTATTTACAACTGGATAAAAATATATTATTGGTAAAAGTTTAACAATTAGATTTCACTTAATATTACTCAAAGCTTATTTGTTTAAATTTATCGAAATAAAAAAGAACGTATTATTTTATTTTCATTTTAAAGATCTGATATAATTAGCATTAACAAAGCATTTAATTTTATTTTTAATGATATTTAATTTAACGTTTGAATAAAATTGATGATGATGATGATGATGATAATAATAATAATAATAATAATAATAATAATAATAATAAAAAAAAAAAAAAAAAAAAAAAAAAAAAAAAAAAAAAAAAAATAATAATAATAATAATAATAATAATAATAATAATAATAATAATAATAATAATAATAATATTTTTAAATTAATAATTTGAAATTAAATTAAACTGTAGTAAAATGTGATTTAAACCTGATAAAATTAAGGCGCGTAACAGTGAGAGTTGTTTAAGTTTCTTTATTTCCTCTATTGCCTGTACATGATTGCCTCTGAAATCAAAAAAATATATTTATGAAACGACTGGATCAGAAAAAGCCCCACCTCAAATTCAAATATTGCAGAGATTGCAAGTCATCAGTGAATCCTTCAAGTTCCGACAGTTCGTTGTCTCGCAAATGTAAAACCGAGAGACTAATCAAGTTCTCCAAGCCACAGATTTTCGTTATTTGATTTTTGCTCAAAAACAAATTTTTCAATTTTCCCATATTTTCAAAACCCGACGTATCAGTCAGCCGATTGCCACGCAGTTCCAAACTGACCAATTCCGGTAGGAATTCCGATCTAAAAACTGTCTCCTTATCCGAATTGTATAAACTGGTTATTTTGTTTCCTGAACAAATGTTGTATTTGGACTCGTTTAGAGTGCCACTGATGAAATACCGTTCAAATTCAACGATTCCAGCTGTGGAAATGAAATTGTGTTGATTTCCGAGATTCTGTTGTTACTCAGATTGAACTTTCGCAAATATGGGAGATTTAGATTGCTGATTGTTGCAATGCGATTGAATGCGCAATTTACAGTTATCAAATCATTGAGACTGCTTAATGCCGATATGTCGGAGATTTTATTGTTCGACAAATCGACATATCGTAAATGGATATATCGGGATAAAATCGAAATATCTGTTATTTCTCTGGAAATTATTCAATTGAAAAATTAAATTTAAAACTTTTCACCAACTTCTGAACACAATAGAGCTGAACATTGGCATAATTCAGACCATCTGACGTGCGTAAAAGCAAAGAAATGCAATTTGCTATTATAGATTCTTCAAGTACCTTTTCTACTGGCTAAATGAAAAATATGTATTAAATTTCGATTCTAATTTTCGATAATTTCATTTTACTTCTTCATCAACTATTTCAACAGTTTTTTGTTCTTCGTTTTCTTCATTCTCACTATCATCATTGATAATTTCATCTAAATTTTCAGGATTTTCATGTATTTCAATATCATTTTCCATACTAATTAAATAAAATTTATTACAATTACTATAGATTTAATTAATTAAACAAAAGTAAACTAACTTTTATTTTAACTAAATTTCGTTTAATTATTAAATTGTATTCAATAATTTTTTTGAAAATAAATAATTTTAAAAATTCAAATAAAACTTTAAGCATTTAGAAATTTATAATTATAGAGAAAATGTAAATTTTAGAACTTTATTTGAAGAAAATATTATAACAATAAGTTTTATACAGTAAAGTATATGCCCAATATTATCAATATATATATTGATGATATCTAAATGATGAAAATCAAATAATTTTGAAATAAGTAAAATTAGAGAGAGAAAATGGATAAATAAAAAAAATTTCATTCAGAATTCGGAGAAACAGATAGGAGAAAAAGAAATTAAAAATGAAATGGAAAAGGAAACAAAATAGTAAAAAATTCAAACAATGAAATAATACAAGGTCGTTTGTTACTAATTAGTGCAAATGAGAAAAGGAATTCTACAAACAATAACAAAATTGAAATTAAACGTTTTTATCTCATTATATTGTTTGAAATAACATATAAATCACCATTGAAGTCCAAAACTAAGATCTTTTATATATTTTGAAAACTATCATAAATAGTTTGGAGGTATCCAAAATAATGTACCAAACAAATTATGAGTATTTATTATTCTTAATAAAATTTTTAATAATCCTATGACTTCTTCAACCTTTTTAAACTTTCATATTTCATAAATTCTTTGATGTTCGATGCCTTCAAAATGTCCTAATTTATTTTATATCGTTATAGCAACCAGTTTTTATTATTGTGAAGAAATAAAATGTGATCAAGTGCAAGCAGGAAAAATAAGAGGAGTATATTAAAAAGGCGTGTTGAATATACGACGCTAAGCCTAAAGAACTTGGACTTCGAGTTAATTCAACGTTTAAAATCAAAGTCAGGAATGTGAAGCCCACTGAATAATTATTCAAAAATCGTAATTGTAAGAAACGGTTTTCTTTTTGAAAGATCCAGGAGTTTGTACAAGAGTTTGATGTCCCTATACACCACCAAAATGGTGAGCAGCAGCTGAAAGAAAGTACTTAAAGCTTGTCTACAATACAATCAGGATCAAACTAACGGATGGATCAATGAAACGAGTATTTCACTACAAATGTTTCCCTGTCAAGGTCAATGCGAAGACAAGAAACTTCCTAATGAACATATCAGACTTGTGATAGTTTTTCTTTATTTTTGAAGAAATATTCAAATAACTTAATCATGAAATTACTGATTATGCAGATTATGACTCACTTGTTAATGGACCAAAAATACAAACAAGAGCTGTAATAAATTCAAAGCCGGATATTAAATGTGTTTTTCTAAAATTTGAATTTTTAAATTTGTTTAAAAGTATACACACAATATTATATGAAACATAGGATTTCACATAAATTTGTCAAACACATTCACTTATTTCATTAATTCATGTTCTCAACGATCTTTTCGACTCTGCTATTATTACTACTTCTTCCTCTTCTTAATTTATTTACCGTAAACTTTATTTATGTTTCTTCTTGCTTTGCATCTGAGTCAAATTGTTGATTTCTTAAAGTTTACAACTTGTTTAATTCACTTAATATAAAACTGTGATATCCGTTCTATGGTAACTAATAGGACTTCAACAGCTGTTAAGAAATGATTAATTGTCTTACTGTTACTATATCAACTCTACTTCTCATTCTATGATTCTGTCATGACAATAGCCCATTAAAATCCTTCTTGTCTGCTTTTTTCTTTGTTTACTGATTCGAGTTTTCTTCTAAGCAATTATGAACTACTTTTTTCTTCTTGATTATCTCTTTCATTATTTTCTGTAATTGCAAACTTTTTGTGCTCACTTTCTCATTGACATTTACTCAAACCATGAACACTTCACTTCTGAATTTGGTTCGTATAAAGCTTTATAGTATGTTAAACTATTTAATTTTCAAACTTTTCCTTCTGGTCTACAAATAGTGCCAACCCCAAAATTTCCTAAAATTCTTAAATCCTTCCTGTTAGCAGCTAACCGAAAGGATTTAAGAATTTAATCTAACCGTTATCATATAGGTTTTTGAAGTATTTTGCACAATTATTAACAAAATACAAGCACATAGAAATGCCCTTCTATAGCCAATAATAGACTTTTATAATTGAATTAAAAAATTAATGCAAGATTTTTTAAAAAATACTAGTAAATCAAGAAATTATCTAAAGTTTCTATTATTTTCGAACTTATTGTTTATTTTGTGCGTGACATGATTTAAAGTTGTTATTGTTTTAAGGAAGTCAGTAGATTAGCTTCCTGTAGCTAATATTATAATTCATAAATATTCTATGAACCATGAAATCTGTTACTGAGGACAAAAAAAATTACCAAAATATATTATGACATAGATAAACAACAATATAATACACTAAAACTCAGAAAAAAAGTTGAAGAAATTAATTTGTTGAAACTATTATTGATACTTGTTTTAATGTAGAAAAAATATTTCTTTTCAATCAAGTTTGAAATTTTCACTTCTTCAAAGTTATATTTTGCTGAAATATTTACTGTCAGTCTTTTGTAATTTTTATTGAAATTTTCATTTTTAGAGAAATCCTGTAATTTATTTTAAAATAATTTCTTTTGAATTATCATCTAATCATAAACATAATTTTTAATATTTATATTTGGTTTTTAAGAGTTTTAATTATCCAATTTATTTTTTGTTTAAACTATCATAATTATCAAAATTTCCTTTTTCTGACAATTAATCAATATTTTGTTAAAAAGTTAATTAATTTCAATTATATGTTTGAAAAATATTTCTACTTTCTTTATTATATATGGTAATCTTGTCCCTGAAATGAATTGTTGGTTCAAATCACATTTCTGAACTATATTGGGGAAGTTTTAGTGGGTCAGGTTCCTTACTGACGACGGAATGTCTTACGTCTTCTTTATGTTTAACTATTTCTAAGATTTCTATTTCAATGGTCTAATTTATTTATTCAGTACTTATTAATGTATCTTTCAAAACTTTGACCAGGGATTTGCCCTTATTTCTCAAATCGATAAAGTATTTAAATTATTTCAGAAAATTTACGCAGCTCTTCGCCCTTCTTTTATGAAAAGTTTTCTAGTTAGTTATTTATTCTTTATAACTACTGCATTTCATTGTAATTCAGTCTCTTAATTATTCCGCTTGTTATTGTTTCATTTACTTTACAGTTATTCAAAAAATCATCGCCTCAAGCATTTATTTATCTATTTCATCTCAGTGCAATTTATATAATTTATTCTCGCTATTCAGGACAAAAGTTTCCGTCGGCCATTAGTAGTTGCAAGGATTAGGCTACGGAATTCCGATTCTACATTCACAGGAGTCTGAGAACGACCGGGGCAAAGATGCCTTTTAGCTTACCTTCCGATGCAATTACACTAAATTCCCAACAGTATTCCTAATCGGTATTTCGAATCCGCAGTCTATTTACAGCTCGAGCGAGATTATCTTTTGGATTCCTGTCATTTGCATGTGATGAATTCAATTTTAGAAGACATATAAGCATTGAGAATAATTTACAGCGTGAAGAAAAATGAGAAAAAAAAATCATTTTACGAAGAATTTATTCGAGCAAAATTGTTAAACTAACTTACAATTACATTCCACTAAACAGTTACTAATAACTATAAAATTCAAATAAACCGCGAGCATGGATTTCTGTTAATTCTTTAAAAAATATTAATAGTACCAATAATTAAATAATTCGTTAAAATTTTTGCAATTTTTCCTTTACAATTATTTTGGATAAACTGTTCATGGATAAATTGTCAGGAGATGAAAAGTCAGGAAACTGTTCTTGATATGAATTTTTCCCACATTAATATTGTTTGAAATATATAAAATACTCATGAAATGCTAATAGTTCCTTTCAAGTCATACAAGTCACATGTTAACTCAAGTGGAAAATAATGAATTTTCAACGCATATTTATATCAAATTTTAGTCGATGTGTGTTTAGCAATCGCTGTCACTAGGCGAGAGAATTTTGTGATTGAAGCAATTATTAATCAATTATTTTGATGTTACTTCTATTTCGGTGTTGCTATTTTTTAGTAGCAATAGTTAATTTAATTTTTAATTTAATCAATTTTTATTATAACATTTTTTAAAGAAATTCAATTTTTAAAAATTTGATTAATTCTTTTCCATAATATTTTATATATCCAATATGGCGGATTTTATTATGGCTCTTTTGCTTGATAATACAACGTAAAATTCTTTTACTTATTATAGAATTATGGTCTTTCGTTTGTTAATACAATCATAGTTTAAGTTCTATGGTTTCATAATTATTTTATTATTACGCCCTGATGAATTTTCGACACAAGATGATGATTTTTATGCACTATAGTGGCTTATTAATTTTATTGTATTTGTAAACAAATTTCTTGTATTTACTTTTGTTTTTTAAATTTTATTTAAATTTTTTACATTTATTCTTCTAACTGTTTTGTGTTACGTTGTTTTATTTGGTGTGAGAAAATGAATTTTTAATGATCTTGGTGCAGTTTACTTGTTGTGTTTTAACGCCTTTAAAAATTCATTAATAAAAATTTCCAGCCCCAGCCAAACATAACATTTTCAAAAAACTATGTATTTTCAATTTTTTGAATAGTTTTCTCTTTTACAAAATTTGTCGAATTTTATTTATTGACTCCAAAAGTGTTTTGAATTTTATCGATCTAACACTTTTGCAACCTTCTATTCAATCAATTTTCCAATGGTCCATTAATCAACTAACTTACGATGATTTTATGTTTGTTAAAACACCAGTAGAAAAGGAACTCTAATCTCAGATGTCAAAAATTTATTGTGTTTCTTAGTCTTATTTTTACTTACTTTTCTTTTTGTTTAATCAACAAACAAAATGTGGTAAGCGTATCATATAAGGGACTTTTGCCAATATGAGGATCTTTTGTCTATGTGAGCGACTTTTAGTCCATAAAAGAGAGCAACTTTTGTAAGTAGGAAAGAATTTTATAAATAGGTGTGAATTTTGTAAATCCTGAAACAGGTTATCATACGAATTTAATCGAAAACCTTTGGATGCGATTCAAAAATATTTTGAAAATTAAACATTTACGTTCAAGTAATCATCTTCAAGATTATTTGGATGAATTTTGTTTCAGATACAACTTTGGCAACAATGAAAAGGCGAAATTGTTTATTTCTGTCTTCAAAAACTTGAATAGTGTTTAATTTGTTTAAATAAAGAAACTTCTCTTTTCATATTTTTTAGTAAAATTTACGCCTATTTATAAATTTTATTCATATTTACAAAAGTTTCTTTTATAGACAAAAGTCCCTTACCCAAAAACCTGTAAGAAAAGTTTTATTTTGATTTAACTTTAATAATATTATTGGCTTTTACAGTTTCGATCTGCTTGATAATCTTATATCAAATTGTGTCAAAATGTGCTTTATGTTTTTCAGCTACTTTAACAGCTAATTTTTACATCAAAAATTAGCTGCAAACTTTTGACCTCTTATTTTTTCATTTTTGACAAGATAATCAAAACAATTTTACAATATTGAAACTAATTGAAACTTTAAAATCTCTTTTTGTCGGTAGCGGAATCATATTTCACTCAAATTAATTTAAGTGAAAGAAAATATCAGAGAAGAAGAGGAAAAAGCGAAAGTCTTATTAAATTTTGGTTATGAGTGATCAGGGCCGTTTATTGGTAGAAATATTTCATATTTTATGAAAAAACATTGCGGAACATGGCTACAATAGTTATTTATTTAATAATAATAATAATAATAATAATAATAATAATAATAATAATAAAATAATAATAATAATAATAATAATACTAATAAACAATTAAAAAAAGATTTAAAAAAATTATCATATAATTAAACATTTTCTCATTTAACATAAATATTTTGCTACAGATACTTTATTTACTTGTTTAATTTTTAATTTATGGAGCTATCAAGAAACCATCATTTAATAATCCTAATAATAATAAAATATTTCTGATACCAATTATATTAATAATTCTACTTAAATATATATTTTCAATTGTTTTAATGAAATTACCATGATTTTTTTTTTATATTTTGAAATGTAAAAATAATAGTTTTTACAAATAAATGATGAAATTATAAAAATTAAATACAACAAAAAAGAATTTCATTTTCTATTTTTTCCCACTTTTTTAATAATCATTAAAATTTAAGTCTTTCTAATTATAATAATCCACAATAAACATGAAAATCGTTCATCAATCACGGAATAAAATATTCTGTCACAGAAAATATTTGATTGAGTAGTTAAAAATTTATAAATATTTGTTTCAATGATCATCTGGAGCACGCGCTTGACAGTTTGATAGACGAAACTGATAAAATAAAACAAAGTCCATAAAACTCATCGTATTTTAAATTATAAACAATTTCTGTAATTTGATAAGTATTTTGAAGGTTTTGTAACCAAGATTCTGTTTTCATTTAGTGTTTCCAAAATTTAGCCAATGGAGTCAATGTGGGTCAGGAAGTTTTCCCACAAGGTTTTGTCAGTGTTTAATGCTGTTCAGAAGTATTCGCCAATATTGTGAGACTAGTTATTTTCCACGTTACAAATGATTAGTGTATAAAGAGGATTCTGCCCCGTGGATATTTGGCTTAAAAAAAGAAGTTGAGACCCACCACCTAAAATTTTTTTTCTGGGGGCGGGGTTTGTAAAATTTTTAAAAAAAAAATTATTTGTTATAATGAATGAATTTTTTTAAAAAACACTTATATTTTCCCCCACCCAAACCCTTTTATCATCTTTATTGTTTAATGCAGCTTTACTGTTTTTAATTGTAAATAATTGATATTTTTATAACTATTTATACGAGTTTGTGGTACCGAAAAAAATAAGTTTTTGTTATAATAATCTAGGTATGACTTATGTTTTAAGTCAGTACCCTTCAATGTTATACCCTTAGCTTTGATACTTTCAACTTCAGACAAGAGGCTATATTATTTTGGACGAAGGAACACCCACTCCTTGTATTTAAGTCCTTTATTCTTGTCTTTGAACTTTCCAATGACAGAATCAAGGTTCCTACTATACAAGAGATGTTTTGGGTCATAATACGAAGTATCGAGGAGATTATCACGAACCATAGCAGATATAAGAATGTCTAACTTACAATTCTTAATTTCCAGAAAAAAGGAATAGATGTCCTTAGCAACTATATTAATTTCACAAGTGAATTCGTTTCGATATTTTTCTAACTCTATGTATTGTAATTGATACATCCTAAGTTTAGATAAATCGAAAACAGTTTGTCCAATGTAACTCGGTCGATCTAAACACACCGATTCCTTATTTAATAACAGAGACCAAATCTTTTTCGATTTTAAATGATTTCCAAAAAGTTTATTTTGAGCAATAATTAATTAATTTGTTTGCAGAATTTCATAATTTTTAATTAATTCGTATTTTAAGATTTTCTACGGGTTTTCCGTAGAGGCTATTATTTAAAAGTTTATAATAATTTTTATCTAAGTCATTGGTTGACTGCGCTCTAAGTTGTGTGTTAGTGTCTATATACTTTTTAAATATTGAATTTTGATTATATTTAATGGCTCTATATATATGTGTAATTTTAATTTGCAAAGAAACACAAAGCTGCAAAAGTCTCCAATGAAGAACATAATTCTTCTTTGGATAATGCGTTAGCATTAACATCTCAACTTTAGAACCCGGAGCGCACATCTTTTCAACAGCTACTGGAAAATCATTAAATTTTTCATGAAGAAATGTTGGGATTTCTAAATCTACTTCAAATTTGACAGCAAATGACAATGATTCAAGATCCTTATTCAAAAAACTAATTAAATTATTTAATTGATTAGTATCAGTAACCCATTCAAAATCTCCATATGGTAATGGTTGACTTAAAGCCCAACCGTAGAGATTATTGATATTAATGTAAAGGAGTTCGGTGTTGTCATCAGATACTACGTGATGTTTATTAACAAAGATTAATCCACCACGGATTCCCCCTTCGAAAAAATTATACATCTTCATGTCAGTGAGAAATTCAATTCTTTCTTCAAGAGTTATAAGAGCCGATGCCCAAGACATACCGGAAATTCCATAAAAGTTAAGTGGTTCCAATCGGTTATGAACGAAATTGCTGGAAAAAGTCAGCCAAAAGAAAAACATAAAGTTTGAGGTAAACCATCATATAATCTAGTAAAGAGTTTCAATTGGTTTCTTCCCAAATAGATTAAGCCTTACTATATTCGGCTTCAGTTACATCTTCCCAGATCGGTGGAAGTTCATATGTAGTTTCTAAAACTTCTTGAGAAGTTTCAAAGTTATAAGGAAAAATACCTTTAGTATCGAAAATGCTACCGAACGAGTTAAAGGGAAGTGGTCAATGTTTTAACTGCGTTACTTAATAAACTATTAATAAATTGACAAGAATCAATGAGTTTTACAGTTAATCCACTGATTTATGACGACAAAGAAAGAAACTGTTCACTTGTTACAGGAATACAACTTATCTTCCACGTGTTAAAATCACTCATACCATACTTGAGGATATGGTGAAGATCATACTCTCTCAAATGAAAAACAACTGGAAATTCAAAACTTTTTTGTCGAGAAATATTACATTTGGAACAAGCTGATCCCAAATATTTTCCAGTAAAGCGATCATGGTCCTTAACCGATACTGATAAAATCTTATTACACAAATAACAACAAGTTGCCGAAGAAAACGAAAGAAGATCTGAGTCTGTTAATAATATTTTCTTTTTATAAATATTTTGATAAAAGGGAAAAACAGTATTAATTGAAATATTCTTTATTTTTTGTAGAAAACTAACTACATAATCATCACCCAAGAAACTCTTTTATGATTTTTCACCTGTAAAATTGTTAATTAAAAGTAAACCGGCCGAAATCGGCATATGTATTTGAAAATTTCTGTCATCTGAAGGTAAGATAGCCTCAAAATCGGCGTAAAGGACGAAAGGAGGAGTTACAGTTTTAGCCCAATTCTTAAATTCTAAGTTTTTATTTGTGCCAAATTGATTTTTATCACACAACCCTTTATGTTTATTTAATGAAATTATATTGCGAAAACTATTTAAACATCGATGACACCATATACTTTGAACTCTAGTATCAGTAAAAGAATGATTTGTATAATTTAAAAGCCTATCTAATTTAGTAACACCGATATAATTATAAGAATCAAGTCTTTCTAATAAAATTAAATTAATAGGTTATCTCCCAACAACTTTGGAACGATGAATTATTTCGACATAAGGGTGTTTGAAAACTTCAGGATTAGAAAAATTATTAATGAATTATTTTCATCATATGTAAGGACATTAATCGAAAGATTTGGATTTTTAGCTTCAAATTTTGGAATGTCACAAAGTTTCATGGGTAAATCCGAAAGTGAAAAGTCAAGTTCAGATGTATTGTAGCTAAAGATCTCATTTCTATGATGGTTACTTATATTTTCATGATTTAAAATAGCTAAAATACTGTAAATGAAGCATAAATTATCCGAATTAGCAACATTTACAGTACAATGTTTATTTAATAATGATAATAGTGTTGGAATAAATCCATGACCACTCAACCGATTTATTTGTGAAAACTTGGTAAGAATCAAATGAATTTCTTTTCTTTTATTTATAATCAAGTTACTACTTTTGTCATTAATTAATGTTATTTTTCCGCCAAGAAGAGTAGCGCCTTCATCTAAAAATGAATCACTCATTATTCTGGCAGAGTTTGAAATGATGAAAGATTGAAGTTTTCCATCTTTTTCAAACTCTACATCAATAGTAAATAGAATTTTAACAGATCCCATTAGATTGATAACATTATTTAATTTATTAATTTTTAGAATTACTTGAATTGAAATTATTTGAAAATGTTGAGTAACATAAATTTTAAAGGAAGATATTCTATACCTGATATGAAATTCCCATTTGGAAAACCACAGCAAGTTGTAGATCGATCAGGTAAGTATCCGATAATATTTTTCAGATCGGGGAAATGTCGGGTAATGGGATGAAGGCAACCTCTAAAAACTGGAGATTGGAAATATAATATACATGATTTACTAATTCAATCAATCAATGTATCAATCAATATTGGAAAATTTATAAATCTATATGAATTACAAAGAAAGGTGAATTGTAAATTTGAACCAGAAATATTTCCTGCATTATGTCTTCAAAAATATAATCGATCATGTGTCAATATATTTTCAAGTGGGAAACTAGTAATACTCGGAATAAAATCCTTCGATTATAATGATTATGGGAAAAACATTAAATCAGAAATAACTATGTTAATAAATTAATAAATATTTTGTTTGAATTTGTTAAATTTATTAAGTATTAAAAGATGTCAAAAAGTAAATCATGTATATTTAAATATGTATTTTATTTTATTATTTAGTTTATCTCTTTGAAGTAATTTTAAAAAAAATTCAGGAACTTTATCCAAGAATTAAAAATACGTTGGATTATTGCACACCAGAGTTTCTCTCAACAAAAATTTATAATTTCACAGGGATTAACATTGAAGCACATCTCGAGATTCATTATGACAACGTTCAGGGATCTGGTGACCGATGTGTTGCAAATTGCATTGTTTGTAAAGATAGTATGAGAGTAACATGTTCAAATGGATGTCCATGTTGCCACGATGTCAAACGTGACCAAACAATCCATAGATTGTTGGCCGAAATGCGTAAAGCATATTACTCGGATATTTTTTATTTGAAATAAAAATTAATCTTTTTTATTTACTCTTTATTGTCAATAAAAATATTTTTATTGATTGAAAGTTTGTTATTTTTACAACTCAAAATTTATCAATGATTTATCAATCTTTTTTACATTGAAAAATTATTCTTAGACTTACAATTAACTTCTTTTTTTTTAAAAATAAATCGGAAAAAAATTCTTGGGCTTTTTTATCGTGAATTATCGTGAACTAGTTGAGGTTTAGGATACAGCGCAAACCTATTCGTAAGATAATCAACGTCATTAATCAGTTTAAGAACGTGAACTATTTTGATGTTGGGACTGTTATTCAAATCGTATTTTACAAAATAAACAGATGATATTGAAGAGTAAATCTGATTTGTGTCTAAACTTGTGAAAATGATTTACCCGTTGAATTTCATCTGTAGCCAACCTCTTTAGTATAAGGAACTTTGTAAAGAAAGCCAGTTGTTAGCATAGTTTAAAACTAACAAAATAGTATTTCTAGAAAAAGCACCATCAAACAAACAAACATTTACATTGAAATTTACATCGAAAACGAGAGAAACCGTTTGAGAACTCATTTAATTGAGTTCGTACATTTGATGTACTCAAAATAAAATCATTTCAACATGAAGTAAAGAAAGAGGAATTAAAAAGAAAATAAAACGAAATTTAGACATAAATTTCAGTACTTGTGATTGAATCTATGAAAAATTAAAACAAGTTTATTTTCAAAAAGTTTTTTATGTACAATAATATGATAAATAAATTATCAGTCTGTTTGATGAATTTCTAAAATACAGAAGAGTACAGGATCCAGGGAGGACATAATAAACTACTTATTCTGGCATTTAGATTTTTGATTTCTAAAGGTTGTAAGGAGCTTTTGTGTTATCTTTACCAAAATTGGCAAAAAATGCTGCAAAGATCAGCAGATATGAATTGGATTCTATGATAATTGTCTAGGCTTTTATTAAAGAAAAACGTAGTAAAAAATGTACTAACAATAAAAATTCTTTCAAATAGCTAAGTAGAAGCAACTAACTTTCCCCGGAAGTCCAAAAAGCTTTGAATCAAACAATGTTTTTACAACTTGACATAAATGTTGATGAAATCTAGAACTGGAATAAAGTACCTTCGAATTGACATTTATTGTATGTTACTAAGACTTTATTTGTCATTCTGGGCTATGAAGTGTCAGTAATGAAAAACAGAGTAATAAACATTAAAATTCCGTACCCACCTTATTTTTCCTTTTGGAAGAATCACCAAATTGAGAAAAGTAATTTGTTGTAAATAAATTTCAGATGTATTTTGAAAAAAATAAGTTTTAATTTTAGAGTTTTACATTATCAAATAAAATAGTAAATATTTATTTCAACAAAATAAATTCATGTGAAAAATTAAAATAAAAAAATACCGGTTTATAAAGCAAAGCAGAAAAATATCCTAATTTTTCACAAACAGAGTGAATAATATAATTACTTTGCAGAAAGGGTTTATTTTATTATGCACTTATCTGATATTTTAATTTATGTCGCTACAAAGGAATCACCGTTTTAGAAATAATAATAATAATAATAATAATAATAATAATAATAATAATAATAATAATAATAATAATAATAATAATAATAATAATAATAATAATAATAATAATAATAATAATAATAATAATAATAATAATAATAATAATATTATTATTATTATTATTATAAAGATATATAAAATGCTTAAATGAAATCAAATAAACATTAATCAAATTTGGAATTTTGGCATTTAATATAAATATTTATTTTTAGTGAAACACAGTTTCAGTGCCTTTTAAAAATGCAAAATTTAATTTACTCTACAAATTCGCTCAACAACTTAAACAAGAAACAGAAATGTGTTTGAACTATATAAGGTGATGAAAAGCGTTCCAAAAATGATAGATTACATTTTAGATTATTGAAAAACTGAAAAATTCAGAAAGGTCAATGAAATAAATTTTAATATTTGTTTAAATATCTCAAAATAAAATTTAAATAATTAAATACTGTTGCACCATCAATTAAAATTCTTTTTCACAATATTGTTATACGAGTTTCTTTTTTTTTATTTTATTATGCTTGCATTATCATAAAAATATTTAATATAATTTCTTCGTAATTATAAAACCGATATGTACATTATTATTATTTTCTTTTTTTCAGATTAAAATAAATAAAACATTTTTACTGACAAAATAAAAGGGTTACTCAAATACAAAATTTAACTGATTTTCTCTCGCAATTTTTCTATTATTCAATTTTTTTGTCTTTATTGTATTGAAAATAATAATTTTTTAAAGAAATTTATTTGTTATCATTTGGGATATATCAAGGAACACCAAGAAATGGAAAAAGAATGTTCATTAAGCGAGAAAGTGGTAGAAACGTAAAGTAAATTTTAAACTGGAGTGAAAAGGACTATTTATATTTATAATTTTGCTAACATTTGTATTTTTATAATAAATTTCACCAATTAGAAAGATTCTCATATATAAATGCATATGTATGGACTATTTTAAATTTATATGAATAAAAACCAGACCTTTTCTAATATCAGTTTAACAATCACAGTTACTTATTTAAACAAAAAGTTTTTTATTCATTTCTACATTCAACAGAGAATCTCACGAATCTTCATTGTCAATGTGCTACAGCATTACTAAAGCTCTGTATTGTACTAAGGCTTTATGGGGAGACCATACTTTGGTCATCTTTTCAGTAAATCATGAAGATGTACACAGTTGAATGCCAGAAGGTTTTATCAAAAGTTTAACATTTAACTGAAACATATTATCTACATTTAGAGGTATGTTTTCTTTTCTTTGGATTGTGTTGTATATCTGAGATTAGCAGGCGATTTAAAGGAGCCGTTTACTATAATATTGTTGTACTAATGGATAATTTCTTTAATCTGACATTGTATTCACATGACAGCTACTTTAACCTTTTTCTAATCTTTTTAAATAATAATATTTTCTGCTCCTCAGTTTGTAGTAATTGATCGTCAGCTGGTTGACATTTATCAAACTTCTTGAAAGCTTCCTTCAACTCACAGTAACAGATAGTCATTCATGATTCTTTACCCAGAAACTCCTAAAATGACTTATTCAAAGCAGTTTTCCTACAGTTCTGTGAGATACTCAACTCCATTGCAAAGGAATTCTAGTGAGTTAGTCAACTCTGTATTCTGTTGTCGAACACAAACAATATTTCGATATCTATTTCTTATTTTGTAAATAATCCTTCTAGCAATATTTCCGATGAAGCTTCAGTTGAAATCTTTCATTCAGTACTTAAGGCGCTGTGAACCCAACTAGCAAACATATTTATTGTCTGTCATTATTTTGACATTTTTTCAGTTAATCTTAAACACAATTTCAAGTATTTAACGAATGTTTCTAATTCACATTAATTTATACAGATATCCTTTTCTTTTCTTAACCAGAAGGCATCCTCCATAATATTGCCGTCGGTTTGTTACGCTATTCCTAAAGCAATGAAGTTAGCCTCGAACCTCATGAGGCTGCTTCCATCACATGATGCATTCCAATTCTCAGGATCATTTTTCGATACTTTTTTTAAAACTTACTTTTGATTATTTTTTTTCAATTTACTGAGTCGTTTGAGATAAAATCATGTTGGTCTCAACCAATTTGTACAGGAAGAATTCTGATTATTTGGCCAAATATTGAATATAGTTCTCGTTTACTCATTAATTTTTCTTCCAATCCTTACCAAAATCATTTGCCCAGTTTTATTTTAACACATCTCTATCAATATTTAAAGACTATTCTTAATTCTTTCGATAATTAAGGTCGTTCAATTATTGTTGGGTTTGGAATTAAATTTTAATAGTCAAACCTTTACTTCTTCCTCAGAAATTACTTCCTTATCAATGAATATGCCACCTATGTAAGCACTGAATCCTTTTCCTATCCGATCATTCAATTTCAAAATATGATTTATGATTTCAGTCATTAATATCATTAAATTATAATTTAATAAATAATAATTAAATAAAGGATTAAATGAATGTATGTTGTAGATTGATGTGATATGAAAATTCCTTATGCTTATATTACTTTACATTTAATATAATTCTCAAGAATTTTGTTTAAATATTAAGAATAAATTTTGGATTTTGAATTTAATAAATATAAATAGTTATGAATGTTATAAATACAACAAGTAATACATCTAACATGTCGGATGCAGAATTTATTCCAAATCCTAATCTCGTTAGTACGTAAGTCTTTACTTAAACATTGTCCAATCGATATATCCACATACTTTCATCTACACCAATTTGCATGCAGCATCGGATGAATCTAAAATCCTTTCCTTCTTTCTCCAATCTCTAATCGTCGCATTCCCTTCCACTGCTTCCAAACTAAAGACGACCGCATAGTGATGCAATGACTTGAAATAAAAAACAGATCCTAAGCTATCTTTATTTTCCTCATGACATGGAAAATACTATTATACCAACATGTTTAGCGAATATAGTTTCATCATACTCAATTAACCATAGCGCTCTATCCGTCACTCAATCATATTAAGTGCAAGGCCAGTGTTTGATTTTTTGAATCTAGCTTAGAATATCTGTCTGACATTTTTATAAAGATTTTGTTATTTCAGGTCTTTCTTTTAAATGTTTTCGGGTAACACGTGAAACCTCTGAATTCTCTCCCGACTTGCGGTATCTAGATTGAATAGATGAATGTTGAGCATATCTTCAAATTGAAAATACTTGATCATCAGTTTGTTGAAAGCGACTTCTGGAGAATTGTTTAGACGTTTGAATTATTGCTTCCTTTGTTTCATATTTCTTCATTTTGAAAAACCTTTTTCAAATTGGTCAAACCATTCGAATATTTCAATATTTCTCAATTGAAATATTCCAATGAGTCCAATATATTTTCTGTCATGTCCAAATAGCTTCTAAGATTTATTGAAAATTAATAATAATAATAATAATAATAATAATAATAATAATAATAATAAATAATTATTTTTTCAAATCTTTCATTTCCAATTACAGTTACCTATTTCAACAAACCTTTTCCTTATTTACTTCCACACTGTCTTTAACAGAAAAAAAATCCATTTTTCTAAAGAAAGATTTAATATAAAATTTTATAGAGTTCTTATAAAAGATTCAATTCAAAGAAAATATTATTAGAATGCTCCAATTAAAACAAAAGATTAATTTTGTCTGAATTAGACAAATTTCAGTATTTATCTCAGACTTTAGCTTGCGATTTTTATGAGTCTGTAAAAATGAACGAGTAAAAAGTGAACTAAGGAAACTATCAAGATCATATTAAATAAAAGTAATATTATTATTTATCAGCAGAATTCCGTGATAGGGAGACATAATTAAATATGGGGAGTAATAGCAATATCGTACTTTTGAGGTCTTCTTGCTTTCTCTCCATAAAATAAGCCGTATCAATAAGTTATTATTTCAAAAGGAAATTCGGCTTTTGTTTTTCTTTTCACTGGCAGCCCTAGTGCGAGAAAATTTACTCATAAAACTGATATTGTTTACTCATTAATTCGATATAAAATATTTTCTAACCTCCCAAAAATACAAGGAAAATAACAATAAAATTTCTAATGGAAAACTGAAATATGTTTTGATTTTTAAATTTATTTTCATTTATTTACTTTTGAATCGTCACTTTAAAGTCCACTGATTACATTGGCTATAATTTTTATTAAGAAAAAAACACTTTAAATGTCAATTTAACATTTATTGGTGATTTTCTAGACAATCTTGATAAAATAAAAAATTTTTATTATTAAAAAAAATATTATTTAAAATTTGAATCATTTTAGAAAAACACAAAATCACGATTTAAACTTATTAAGTATCAATATATTAATTTTTAAAAATTATTTTTTAAATAATATTTAACTGTAATTGATAAAAAATATTTTGTTTTATAATATTTTCATTAACATTTAAGTTTTCAGTACGAAAATCGTAAAATAAAATTTAAAATTGGAAAGTGGAAAAATTTTAAATAAAACAAAATTATTCTTAATAAAACAATAATAGATTATGATAGAATTTTATATGCAATAATGTAATTATATTTTGTTTAAATTACAGACACAACGTTTAAAAAATATTTAATTAAACCATTGAAAATAGATAGACACAAAATTTTATTTTTAAATATTTTTCAATAACGTTTTTGATTTTTGAAAGAGTTAAAATATCACAAAATGATGCATAAGTTGTTTTGATTCTGCACATTATATTTTTTTATTTTTTTAAATTTTAAGAATTTAAAAAATTTAATAAAAAATTTATATTATAAGGTAATGCAATAATCTATATATTCATTTGAAAGAGGAAGCAAATACCCATTTAATGACATATCATTAAATGATTTATCATTTAAATTAAAACTTTTATGAAAGGTTCAAAATTTTAAAAAAATTATAAAAAATTTAAATTTAAAAAAAGTACAAAATTTGATATACATATCGTGGAATGAAAGAGCAAGAAATTCTCTACATAAACGTACATGGAAATAATTTAAAATTTTAAAAGCCTAACAAAGGTTTTCTACCATATATTTTAATTTTACACTTTATATATGAATGGAAATATGAAGCAAATATCTGTATAATGATATATTATTCAATGTATTGGCATATATGTTGATAAAGATATTTAAAATTCAAATTTTAGATAATTTTAAAGATTTTTTTGAAAAAATTTAAAAATAATTCAAATTTGGTACATTTTATTGACCATATTATTATCATTTTTTCAAAACAAAAAATGACACAATAAATTTATTTAAATTTTTACAGGTAGAGTTTCTTTTGTTTTCCACATTGAAGTATAATATTTATTTACATAAACTTTATATGCTTGAATAATGAAACTATATTTCTAAAATCAATTAATAAAAGATGTATCATTTTTTAATGTATTCATTAGTCATGTCTTCGTAAAGAATGCATATCGTCGATAAGGCTTTTTTAATCACTCACTTGTCTAAAATATAATTTTAATTTACTAAAATATACTTAAATGGTCTTGATTTGCTTACTATTAAACTGAAATTGCTTTTGCTTAATTTTAACCTAAATAAAAATATAAATTTAACAAATATACATACATTACTATGTTCTTAGTAAGCCCTTTACAGCGGAGGACGAGTATGTCTCGTCATGAAAGTGTATTCCCACATGCAACTGACAAACATATTCGACAATCTAAATGTACAGTGTTATTTTTTTGTGCAGTCTTTGGTACCCTGTAAATTTTATTATTAAAGTGCTTTGTTTAAACAAAATTACATTACCAAATTATCCTGTCGCACACAGCATTTATATATGGTCACAGTGAAGGGGTATATCTGTAAATAATAAAAAGAGCTTGATTATAAATTTGATGAATTTTTTGAAAAAGAGACAGTATTTCTAACTAATTATTCTATGAATTTGGTAAATGTTATTGTTATAGATGTTGTTATACCGAGGATTTTCCAGCAGGGTCTAAATCAGGAATGTCCAAAGTGTGGCCAGTTTTACTTTTTTTTATTTCGCTTCATGTTGTTTTGAGAAATTAAGATCTATTTATGATTTCCAAAACAATAAATAAATTTGAACTTTATTTAAACTTATTTATATTCTACTAACTACATAAAAACTAATATATAACTGAACATAAACTATAAAATAAAAATATATTTGGAATTGTTTATACTTGTGGCATTTAATTAAATATGGCAATTGTAAGGTTGAATTATTTATTAATATTCAAATATAATAATAAATAAATTTAAACCTTGTAAATAAAAATTAATGAAATAAAATGCAAGTTAAAAGACGAAAACCGTTATATGCTTGATTTGTAATGCAGTTATTATTTTCAAATGATATTATACTAAAGAACATTTCTCAAATAAACACAAACAAAAATACGACAAACTTTCAATTCAACAACGTGAATGTGAAGTAAATTAATAGCGTAAATAAAAAACCTTTTAGTAAAACATTTTTTATTGTACGTTGTAATGATGAATATGAAGACATAACGTTAGCTAGTATTATGGTTTCTCGTCAAATTGCAAAAAGATTAAAGCCACTTTCGGATGATGAATTTATAAAAGTGTCTAATTGCAGTTGCATGTGTTCTAGTTTCTGATAAGGTTAAACCTTTTAAATAGATTAATTCATCAAGAAATACAAATTGTGGAGGATTACAGATATTTCTACAAAAATCGAAGACAATTTGATAAGTAAGATATTTCAGTTCATTTTTATTTCAATATGCTTTGACTAAACAACGTACATTTCAGAAACTGTCCAGTTGGTAGTATTTATTCGAGGTGTAGATAGAAATCAACTTTTATCATCTTTATACTCAATTTTTTCAAAAGCATCTGTACAACGAGTATTGTGATTATTGATGAATGTATTTGCATTTTAACTTAGAATCGTGTTTATTTTCTGTGGAACTTTATTTAATGAAACAATGTCTTCTTTAGATAAATGAGCAATGAAACTTGAATATTGGAACTTGTTTAGCTTGACTGCATTTGAAGAATTGATCTTGGATTTCATCTACCAAGAAATACATCTTGTGTTTGTGAAATATTTGTACTGGTTTGATATCAACATCTTTCTTGACAGATTTTGTCTTCTTTGTTTTGTCATTAAGTTTCATTATTGTTGTACTTGTTTGTTTCGATACACTACTGAATCTGTCTACAAAAAAATTTTTATTGATACTCATTTTCAAATAATGATTAATATAACATTACACATCTATTTTATAATAGTTAAAACAAATATGTAACCAATCAAATTCTTGCATTTCTATTGCAAATCAATGTGTATGAACTTTACTGTGACCTTTCGTTTTGATTCATGTATTTGTATTGCAAATTTAAATAATAATAACCTATTATCAAATTAAAATAAAAGTAAAATTAATAAATGAAATAATTGTCCTATCACAGTAAAGCTTACATATAAATTTACTATCACAATTTACAAATAAAATCAATAAAAACAAAGAAGGTTTTGTAAACTAAACATTTATTAAACATCTACAATTGATGAAAAGTGATAACTTCGTAACTCATTTCTTAATATTTATGTGTTGTAATTCCTTTGCCTGTAAACACACATCACAGTTTCATGGACATACAGATGGAATGTTGACGGGAGTAACTTCTCTATAAGAAAGATTATTTTAAAACGACAATAAAACAATCAAAATTTACCGTTTGATGATAACTTTGACATTTTAAACTATAAATTAATTGAAATAACTGTCTGTTATATATACTTATTTTGATACACAATGTCAACCAATCAAAATCATGCACGTATTATGCAATTATATTATAACTTTAGTTTAAGAATAAGTTACAAAATTCAATGTCATTAATAACTGATTTAATATCATTAATGATATTTTCAACAAAGAACTCATATACGTTTGTGTTTAAACCAAGAATAACTACTTTACCCTGGTTAAATATATTAACACACAAATTATTATACTTTACTATATCTCAATGATAGAAATATTTCTGATTATTAGCAACAATGTTGTAAATTAGTAGTTAATTCAATCGAATTTGTAAATCAATGAAAATATTGTAACAACTTAATAAAATATTACAATGAATTCATCAAATTACAACCGATTAATAAAATTTTATTTTTTAAGTATATTTTGTTACAATTAATAAAATAATACAACAAAGTTTATCGAATTGTATCAAAATAATATTAAAATATTTAAGTAAACTACAGCAAAATAATAAAGTTTTATTTAAATTGTTACAATTTAATAAAAAAATTTTAACATCTTAATAAAATATTGCACCAAAGTAGTGAAACATTACAACATATTTTATCGAATTTCAACAAATAATAAAATATTTTAGTTAATTACAACTAAAGGAATACATCTTTTAAGTAAGTTTTTACAAAATAATAAAATATTGCAACAACTTAATAAAATACTGTAATAAATTTATAAAATATTTCAACAAAATATTTAATAATAATAATATTTATAATAATAATAATAATAATAATAATCATAATAAAAAACAACAACAATAATAATAATAAAAATATTTAATTTTAATTTAAATTATCATGTATGACATATTCTACAGATAAAAATATCCCAGAAATAGTTCTGATAATGGGTATAGTTAAGTTTTTGCAATAGATGATATTAACAAGGTATTTTATAGGAACAATGGGGGTACCACAAATACATAACTTGATTAAAATACTTGATGTGGTTAATGAATTTCAGATCAATGGATGAATAAGGTTTTGTTAATCATGTAAATGTCATTGCTTTATATATCAAATTCATAAATTCATGATAAATATGATAATCAAGTAAATGAATCAAGAAATAATTACCATTAAATTGCTAAATGGTCTAGAGTTGAAAGGATGAGATTATACTTTTTAAACATTTTAGTATCTGATGCATAGATCCAATCAAATTTTATTGATTTCTCGCAGAATTTGAATACAAACACTACAATTCACAAGAAACATGCTTTTATAGGTGTACTTTACTCATTGTTTGATGAAAACATGAAGTGGTCACGTATCATTGTGTCATATATGAAATATATTTTGAAGAATTCAGGATCAGATTATGAAAATCACTTTCAATGGTTGATGCAAGTAGGTATTCTTTGTTAATATTATTAATTATTGTTATATTTCAGATCGTTCAAACCGAAAAAATTCCACGGATCAATGAAAACCAACAATGACAAAAATTGTTAGATTTAGCTGAATAAACTATAAAATATCAACAAAATCAAAGAAAAATGAAACAAATGATCAAAATATCTTTATTGATTTGTACAATGTGTGCTATTAGAAATTTAATTTATTTAAATGAAATATTGTTTTAATTTGTTTTCATTTTCTGTACAAAATTATCCAAAACATGTTTTTGTCGATTAATTTTATTAGTAACTATGAAATGATATTTTTATTTAAATATGATTTGTAATGAATCGTTAGTTATGCTTAAAAATTGTCGCTAATGTCAATTATGAAAATCATAAAAAATTAAATATTTTTTGCAGATTATTTAATGTTTTTTATTTGAATTTGAGAAATAATTAACAGTTATTTTCTAAAAAATTTCGGGTGTACATTTAATTGATGCTATCGAAAGTATGAACATCTTTTACGTAAATTTAAAAATAATCAGTATTATTATTATTAATTAATATGATTCTGAATGTATGTATAAAGTGTAGTTAACTTTGATGACTTTGAATGTTTTTTAGTAAATATAGATAAGTATTGCTTTGTTAAATATTTATTTATATTTCCTTTGAACTTCTTAATAATTTATTAGTATGATAAGTGAAATACTTAAGTTTACATAAAGGTATATTTGTTATCATTTAGTGACTATTTGAAAATATATATTAATTGGTGAATAATAACATTAAATTTATGAAGTAAAATCAATATTTGTTTAGTTATTTGAAAATACGGCAACGTAAAATAATCCTAAAATACCGCAACATAATGACTGATAGTATTTATATCTTAATATTTCCATTATAATTCATTTATTGCTTTATGAAAAATAAAACCACTGAAGACAATTAGTCGAAAGTTGCAAAGGGACTAGATAACTCGATAAGTAATATATTTTAATTTTCATATAAGTTATATGTTATTATTAAGAAAAACTATTGAAAAAGGTACAAAAAAGATGATGGAAGAAACATTGCTAAATGAATATCTGAAAGGGCAGAGAAAAGAGTTTTAAAAATCTTCTATAAATATCTCGCAGAAAAAGAAGCTTTTGATAATAAATATTGAAAAAATTGTATAAAGTTTAGAAGAACTCAGAAGGGAAAATGAAAATTTAAAAGAACTTTTGGATGAAGAAGAATAAGAATAATGATTTTTAAAATAGATTTTATAACTTTTTAATTATTATTTTTATTTGTGTTTGTAAATATTTTATTAATATTTGGTTGATGATACCTCAATTATAAAAACTTCTAATTTAATAATTTTAGGATAACTTGATTCATAAATAAAATAAAAGTGAATAACTGAGAAATATATACAATTCTTCTTTTTCATCCAAAGCTTCTTTTAAATTTTCGTTTTCTTTTCTGAGTTCTTCAAACTTAATACACGTTTTTCAAAATTTATAATTAAGAACTTCTTTTTCAACGAGATAATTTTAATTTCGATTGATAAATAATTGAAGAATGTATCATTTAAATGTGTTAGCAGACTTGTTCAACATAAAGCTAGCTGTATGTTGGATATGTCTACTAACACATATAAATGATACTTTCTTCAATTACTTATCAATCGAAATTAAAATTAATTCTGTTTGAAAATTTATTTAGTTTTTTATTGTAATAGTACTTTTTATTTACAGTCCAACCAGTGTGAATGTATCATAACTATAAGATGTATTTTTTGACGAATGAAATCCCATATGAATGATCAAAGCCAGTGAAATTGATCAATTTGCACTATCATAGTTTCAATGCACAGTTATCAATAGAAGGTGTTGTTGCAGTAAATAAAGTGTTGATGAAAATCAACAAGAATTTAAGTTGTAATGAAAATATATTCACCAACTATAGAATTGTCAGTTTTTTTGATTCTTTTTGAAGAAATCGGATATAAAGATGGGAAAGCTGGTTAGTTAATATACTAATACAAGGCTATAAAATGGATGTAAAATATGTGAATAAATTTATTATTATTAACAAGTCTTTTGATTTTTATGTTTTTTATGTAAAATGTTTAAAGTTATTAAGTAAGTAATAATACCATTGGAACAAGCGTCAAACATTACGTCTATTGGGATCAACATTTATAGATGAATGTTAAAATTGGTGATTTATTCGATGATTTTAAAATGTTTTTGAAGTTACGTAATAATCGATTTAAACAAAATTTGAAAGTATGAAATTAAAGTATGTTAGCTCCTAATGCTGATACTAAAGTGCAAATGAATAGCCTTTTACTATCCATTTCTTTGTGTCATGCATAAATAGAGCACTACCAGATAACACGACAATCATTTCTAATACATAATAGGGATGTAATCACGATTTTAAAATTTCTAAAAATTAGATAATCATCAATGTAAACAAAACTTAAAAACCAGGGGGTGTCGCTAGAAAAACGAGGGGGCTCGGGAAAACTATTGTGCAATATGTCTCTGTTACATAATATTCCTTTGTTTTGGAGTGCACATATTATACTACTTGCACGTTTTTTCAAAGGCCTTTTGACTAGAATTGAATGGTCCATTCATGTTTTGAGTATCACCATGTATATAAAAAATTTCCCTACAAGCTAGTTGTATTATAATTTTAATAAGTCGTGTCGTTCCACCTACATGTGTATTTTGTTGTTAATATTTTAACATTGAGTTAGACACTGTAATAATTATCATCTTTGAATATTTTAATACCATGTTGTAGAGAATAAATTTCTATTTATCCATTGTCTGATTGAAAATATTGAGTGTAGTTGAAAACTATATGTAAATTTAAAAATTGTAAAATAATTTAAAATTCAAAAATATAACAATAAAATAGGTTCATTAAAACAAGGATCCAATTTGACGCATATAGGAATCAACAATTCTTGACGAATTTCAAAATTTGCGCGAAAAAAATCGATTTAAAAAATCTTTTAAATCAATGATTTAAACAAAATTAAATATTTTAAAATAACCGATTTAAAAAAATGTATATAAAAAAATCTGGACATTATTTAATCAAATACTATTTTAATTGATTTAAACAAATGATTGAATAAATTATTTATTATTTATTTGCAAATTAACTGGTTTAACAGATTTAAGGCTTACTCTAACTCTTGAATATTATAAGACATTAACATCTGTTATATTTATTTTCAAAAAATATATAAAATTTTTCACAAAATCTAAATTATTAATGGAAAATTTAAGTTTCATTTTAAAAAATAATAAATTATATGAAAATAATATAGAAAAGTGGCAGATGGTTTTCCTATCCCATAATTAAAGTTATATATTAGAGTAATTCAATTCTTAACAAATGATAATAATAATAATAATAATAATAATAATAATAATAATAATAATAATAATAATAATAATAATAATAATAATAATAATAATAATAATAATAATAATAATAATAATAATAATAATAATAATAATAATAATAATAATAATAATAATGATAATAATAATAATAATAATAATAATAAAAATAATAAATTTAATAATAATAATAATAATAATAATAATAATAACCATAATAATAATCATTAAAATTATAAAAATTGTAATTTATGAAAAATCAATGTAAATCTTTAAATAGAAATCATTATAATTTTTATTTTTTCTTTATTGATTTATTTTTTAAAATCTTAAAGAAAATTCATAACACAAATTCATAAAATTGAAAAACCTGTAAAAATATTTATGTATTTAAAAAAATAATAAAAAATCAACAAATTTACATAAGTAAAATTCAGTGCGCTTTAGATGATTGATAAATTTTCTTGTATTTATTCTAAAACAAAAATATACACGTTTGGAAAGCTTATGAAAATGTGGATTTTTGAAAAAATTTTAAGTTCTCTACAACTTGCTTTACAACCAAAACCTTCTCTAATTAATTGAAAATGCAAATTTTAAATTCATTCACCATCTGACTAATATGGATAATAATAAATTATCTTTACAAATCAAATAGGATTTTAAAAATAAATTACTTTTATTAAATGCTTGTAAAATTTTCAATGATTTCACCATAGTTCCACACAAAATCAGAACATAGGAAATACTTACCTGGATATGCATTTGCTAATAATCTGCTTTAAACGTTTGCTTGAAATCGATGATTTGCACTAATTTTATTTAGAGTTGATATTTTTTTTAATAATAATAATAATTAAAGAGAATATATAAATTACAATATTCAAATAAAGTTATAAAAATGTTAGTTAATAAATGAATAAAGCAAGCCAAAATCAGAGCTATTGCATAGGAGGCTATGAAGGTTGTCTAAATAAATACTCATATTTTAAAATGTGAGTTTAATTTTTCATTTGTTTTTGTATAATAAAATCTTCCTTTAAACTACTTTAGTAATAATTATAATTAAAATAATAATAATAATAATAATAATAATAATAATAATAATAATAATAATAATAATAATAATAACAATGATAAGAATAATTATAAATTTTAAGACAATCAGCATAATAGACTAATTGTATATAAAACTATTTTAATTAATAATAAATATAGTTTACTCTGAAAATATAGATCATTATTTTTTGGAAACAAATAAATAATTTAAAGTTAAATTATTTATTATTATCTGGAACTTTTTAGATAAAAAGCAATTTTATCAAAAATATTTTAGGTTTTTCATTATTTTTATAAATTCCATGACTAATAATTCATTTTTTCGTAAATATATACTTTCAGCCAATCAGATTATTTATCAACAAATCATCCATCAATGGATAAAGCCACCTTCATAATTATATTTCTAAATTATCCATGAATTCAATATAATAAACTGCACGATATAACCTGGATTTATAAATATTTAGAAACATAGTAAGATATTATTTTGATAAATATAATTATAATAATAATTATGGTGATAATAATAATAATAACAATAATAATAATTACAATAACAATAATAATAATATTAAAAATAATGATAATAATAATAATAATAATAATAATATTAAAAATAATAATAATAATAAATAATAAATAAAAAAATAAATAATTATCATCATTGAGTGATTTAACAAATTTATTTATAAATTTAGATAATAATAAATTTTATAATAAAATTTATAAAGTACAAATAATAAACCTTGGTAATTTTATAAATTTTGATAAATTTTTGAAACGTTTGGAAATTGTTTTAAAATAACTTTGTTCTGACAATATGGTAAAAAGTTTTATATTTTAATTATTCAAAGAACATTTTTTTATGTTAAGATTTAAATTGAAAATTTTTAAACGGAAAGAAAGTCATCAATTGCGTTCTTGGATTTATTAATTCAGCGCAAAGATAAACTTTTTTAGACAGAGATTTATAGAAAACCAAGAGAAACTGATTTTTAGTATTGGGAAAATTTATATTATAAGATCGTCCATTAACATGTCAAAAGTTCCAGTTAAATTTTGTACAGATTTAGTTTATTAAAATAAACTTTCTATTATGTCTGTACTCGAGTTCTTGAATACTGCAGACTAAAAAAATTGACCAATATTAATGAACACCATAAGGACTGTATAAATAAAATAGAAATGTCTGATTTTAAAATCTCCTTAAAATCTTATAATTATTATCATTGGATCCTAAGATTAACGTGCAAAATGCTATGATTATGAATGTTTTGAATGGTTTTAAAAAGTTTGATTATGTAAAATTGGGAAAGATAAAAAGGTTATTGTTTATTTTAAAAAAATTTATTTTAATATTTAAATTTTATAACTTTTAGAATATAATATTTCTTTAACAAAATTTTAAAAAATAAAAAAAAATTTTGTAATTTATAAATAAAATTAAAAGAAATCAGAGGTGAAAAACAAAAAAAGTCCTTATAAGATATTAAACTATTAAAAAATAAATAATTCATTTTAATCTAGAACTTAAAATAAAACTTATATTTTTGGTTTGTGTTTATTTAGTTATTTATTATTATTGATATTATTATTATTATTATTATTATTATTATTATTTATTATTATTATTATTATTAATATTATTAATATTATTATAATTATTATGATTATTATTATTGTGTTGATTATTGTTACTATTATTGCTATTATTGTTAATATATCTAGTAAATATTACAAAACTAGTTTATTGATATCGTTTTAATATGTGAATAATTGAAAATTCTAAAATTATATGAACAATAAAAAATTATTTTTCTAATAAAAATCTAATAATTTTAAGTATTAGGTGAATTTAAACTGAAAACAAAATTATTTTTATGAAAATATGTTGTCATAAAAATTAATTAAACTATTCCTATAATTATAAAAAGCTCTTTCAAGATCACGACTTACAATGAAACATAAACTTTGTTGACCATAAAATTATCTGATTTTTTGAATAAAAAAACAAATATATTAAAATTTGAAATATGATAAAAAAAGAATTAAAAAATATTTTAAAAATATTAGAAAACCTTTCAAATTAATAAAAAAAAATAAAATTAAAATTATTGTAAAAAAGAAATTATTCTCAAGTTTTTAAATTATTAAATACGTTTTGTCAATCCATTATAAAAGTATATAATCCTTTGTTTTATTTTCATTATTTTATATTAATATCAATATTTATAACATCATGATATTTATATAAACTCAGATTTATTTTATCATTATAAAATTCATTGGGTATCAAATTAAATTTTCTTATATCTAATTAAGTCTTTTGTCAACAATTTTATTTTTTAGCATTACATTTAAAAATAATATTTATTCATAATTATGGATATAATTTATATATAACATCTCTCAAATTTACAAGTGCAATTTAAACAAACTTCTAGAATTAATACAATTTTATCAATTTGTAAGCTCTTTGAAAGACAGTTAATTGTTATTTCAAACTAGGATAAATTAAATTAATAATAAACTTTATTTAGAAATAAGTTTCAAATTTAATTAATCCTTTTCAATTACTAGATTTTATTGAATAGATTTCAACGGACAGAAAGAAAACATATGTTTATGTCTCGGTTTTTATTATTATTTTCATGATTACATTTCAAAAATTATTTGAGATATTTTAAGTTGACCTATTGTGCGTGATTTATTAAAGATAATTGTATTTATTCTTTAGATTTGAAATTTCTCAGTTACCTAAAATAATGTTTTAAACATCAAAATATGTTTAATTGTTTACGTTATTGATCATGCACAGTAATAGTAAATGTTTACTTATGTAAGAAATTCAGAAACAATTTAAAAATAAAAACTAAATAGTTAGAATAATATATATTCACCATTCTGATATAATTTAATATCTAGCGTTAAAAATAGTAAATTAATATGATGAATAATTAGTTAAATATTTATTAAGAATTATATGCAAATAACTATTTATTAAAAGTAAATATCATAAATATATTCATAATGTAAAACTGTAAAATAAAAAAATGATTATTTGTAGCATGTTATATGTTTGTTGTGGTTGCTTATAGTTTAAAAATTATAGAAAAATAATAAAAATATTTAAGCTCTTTTATTATGACATTTTAACAGTAAATATCATAAATATTAGGATAAATTTATTTTGAAAAACATAAATTTAATAAAAGATTTTATAAATTAATTTAATTTCTTTAAAATAAATTTAATTATACATGTTTTACATATATAATAAAATAATTTTCAGTTTTTTTCTCTTCATTTTATTATTAATATATATTTAGATATTCAATGGAGGTATTTAATAATCTCCACAAAACTTTAAAAAAAGAAAAAATTTAATAATAATAATAATAATAATAATAACTAAAAGATAACGCCAATAAAAAACCTTTCGTACGATATATTTCGATAGCATAGCTATCATCTTCAGGTACTCAAAACCAACTAAAAATATTATGAATTAACATTTAATTTAAACAAATTATTTTTTATTAATTTAATTTTTTTAATAAATAAATATTTTTAAAAATATATTCAATTCACTTTTAAGTTAATTTAAAATTTTAAAGTTTTCACTTATATTCTAATTTTTAAAAATTAATATAATTTAAAATTTTCAATTATTTTAATAATATTTAAAAAACTAACATGATTTAACATACGTAAACTATTTAAAAACATTCAAAACATTCGTAGTCACAGCACTCTGCACATTAATCTTTGGATCCAATGACCTTATCAGCAATGCTTCACATATCACTCGTTCCCAATAACTATTAAAACTTCTCAACAAAATTCTAAAATCAGACATTCCTATATCACTTTTACAGCCTCTATAGTGTTCACTAATATTGGTCAAACCATTCAATCGACAATGCTCTAGAACTCGAGTACAGTCATAAGAATAATAATAATAATAATAATAATAATAATAATAATAATAATAATAATAATAATAATAATAATAATAATAATAATAATAATAATAATAATAATAATAATAATAATAATAATAATAATAATAATAATATTAATATTAATAATAATAATAATAATAATAATAATAATAATAATAATAATAATAATAATAATAATAATAATAATAATAATAATAATAATAATAATAATAATAATAATAATAATAATAATAACAATAATAATAATAAGATAAAAGTTCATATTCTATTTTTATTTTTTATTACAAATTTGCAAAGTTATTTTTGATTGAAATATTTTGTTATTAATTCGCAAATTACTTTAATTGTAAAGATTTATCTCAATATGTTCTAACAAACAAATTACTTATCGGTCACTTATTTTTCAAAACATAAATATTTATATTAATCCACCTAAAATCTCAATTATTATTCTTATATCTATTAAAAACTGACGATTTATATATAATTCTGTACAAATCATTTGATTGGCATTTATTATTTTCATACATTCTGAACGCATACAAAATTAAACATTTTACCATGACTGAAAAAGGAAAATAAATATATTTAAAAAATGTAAAAAGAAAATATAAATATTTTTAATTTTAATTTTGATGAAATTGTATAATATTAAATAATTTATAGTTTATTGCTAGAAACGTTTTTAACTAAATTTACTTCTATTCAATATTTAAAAAAATTATAAGTTATTACGAAATAAAAATTGTTAAATGCAAATGAGATTTTCAAACATTTTATGTTTATAGACGTTGTTTAGATTTAATATTATAATGCTACTTTCTGATCCTTTACAGATTGAGTTGTATTTTTTTATATTTATTAAGAGTACCTTAAATACATAATGTAGTTTAAAGTTTTACAAATTAAAACATTCATTTTAATTTTTATAGTTATTTAGAAAACCAAGGATTTGTTATTAATTATATAAAAACCTATAATATTCAAGTATCAAAGGGTTCTAGCAATCATTAATTATTTTAAAAATATATATAATTTATAATATTATAAAATTTCTTCACAAACATTGGAGAGACGAGCATTGTCGAGCGAATGGATTGACTCACATTAGGGATCATTTTAGAAAATTTACTAGAAAAATAAATAGGTGTGTCTTGAAGATAATTGCAAAAAATCTGAGTAATTACTGGGAAATAATAACTTGCGAGGTGTTGTTAATAAAATCTTTAAATCCTATAATTAATGTTCAAAATGTTCAGTCTACTTGTATTTCGAATGTATTTAAGTAATTGAATGTGAATTGTGTGTATGAGGTTTTTGATGTTTTGTAAAAAAATAATTTTTAAATTTAAACTTTTATTTTTGCGATTTTAAATTTAATTATTGTTTTATTTAAATTTTATTAAATATTTATTAATGAATGTTTGATTTTTATATTTTTTTTAAATTAAAATTAAATTTTGTAATTTGAGTTTAATACGATTATCATTGATTAATTTGTTTGGATTTTTCTATTTTTATTGAGATTTTGTTAATGTGATTTCTAGCCTGAGGAAGACTGATAAACTTTCGAAATATATAGTAAAATGTTATTTTATAGAATATACAGTTGGCGTTTTCCAATTGATTATAATATAATTATTTATAATATAATAATTAAAAGAATACCAAACTGCTTTAATATTATCTACAAAGTTGCAATAATTTTTAAAAATAATATCGTAAAAATAATGTAAAGATTACATAAAAGGACATTAATAGACATTAGTTATGTGTAAAAGTTAAAGCTTTACAAGAGTTAGTAATTTTAGTTTCAAAACTCCACTACCTTACTTAGTAATAATAATTATAATTTTACAATTTCCCTAAATTTATTAAGTCAATTAATTTAATAGTCGAATTCCTTAAAAGTTCAAAAATTAATTTTAATTCATATAAATTAATTCTTTTCAAAAAACAAATAAAATTCTTAGTAATGATAACTTTAATATATTCATTCAAACAATAATGTAATTAAACAATTAAAATCAAACACTTTATTAAAAAAATCAATTATCAAATCATGTCGGTGCTTCACAATATTTATTGGGAAATATTCACCAAATATTGATTTTATCGATTTATCAGATTGTAAGTCAGATCAGACAGCACTGATTTTTCTGATCCAAATTTCACTGATTTCTCATTAATATTTTCAGATTTTGCGATTCGCTCATGATTCATAATCTTTATCGGTTGACGAATCAGAGGATTTGAGAAAACACTTAAATTTAAATTATTTGTCAAAATGTTTTCTGGTTTAAACAAAAAAATTTACAAGATAATAATATTAATAAACTTATAAGTAAAAATTGTAATTTTTTCATATAAATAAAAGATTATTAATTTTAAAATTATATATCTCGACAGCTCAACAGGAGCTTAATAAAAGCTAGGTAGTTTCAAAGGAAGTTTATGCACAATATGAATATTATTTTATTCGCCCAGGACATGTTACGCAATAGATCATGATGATTTTGAGATAAAGAAAAAGTTGATAATAAATGTTTAAGTGTAAGTAATAAGTGTGAGAGTTTGGGGTTATGTGTGTAAACTAGTAAGATTAGTCGCAAGATGTGATGTGAGTTTTCTAGAAAACGGATTATTCATAAAAAACAATAATATTATTAATAATAATAATTGAAAACCACCAACTATATATAATATATCACTATATATTTAGACCGTTTGTTTGTTTTTTACAGGATAGAAATCACATTAACAATCACTGAATGAAAATAAGAATATTTAAACAAATTAACTAATAATGATCACAATCAACTTTCATCAAAATATTATAAAATTATCTTAACTTTAAGAAAATAAACTTGTAAATTAATTGTTTAAAATAACACAAATGTTAGCATTCTTTTAAAAACAAAAGTTTTTGAAACAATAAGATTTTAAAATATAAAATTATACCAAACACATAATATATGCAAATTACATTCAATTATTTAAATAAATGTTTAAATCATTTAAAGATCTAATCAACAAAGCGTCACACGCTATTCATTCACAATAACTACTCAAATTCTTTGCAATTTTCTTGAAATCAGATATACCTATTTTCTTACTCGTACATTTGCTAAAATGATCACTAATGTGAGTCAATCCATTCAGTCGACAATGCTCAATAAATTGAGTGCAGAGATGACGGGCAGTCTATCCAATTTGTGTGGCATTACACCAATTACATGAAATTGATAAACGAGTTCAAAAAATAGATCCACTGAAGTTTGAGACTTATTATCAAATTCTCAAACACATATTTCGGTTCCGTGATATTACATTGAATTTGTTCAGAAATTACTACTTTCAGAATTAAAAAGAACATTACTTCCAATGAAATGTTAAAACTTAAAACTTTGCTTTGATTAATAAATCTATTATTATTATTATTTCAAATCTAGTCTTTTTTGAAACGATTTTACATAATATTTTTATTTAAAGTATTTAATGAAAATATCATTATGATTTCTATATTTTATACATCGAAAAGCTTTTTATCAGGTGTTAAAGTTCATTACTTAAAACGAAGCCGAAATATTGTGATTTTAATAATAAATGAAATACTAAAATGAAATAAATAGAATATTATTATTATCATTATAATAATAATTATTATTATTATTATTATAATAATAATTATTATTATTATTATTATAAATGTGAACACAAATATAAATAAATTATTAATAATAATAAGGCGAAAGACATAAAATTCCTTGTGTTTGTAGAATTTATATTCCCATACATTTACTTAATTTTTCAATGTCTACTTGGTGGTAATTAATGCGAACTTTTTGGATAAATTTCCATTTCAATGCTATACGATTCTGGCGGCATTGCAAAACTGTAAACATGTGTAAATATGCATATTTATACATTTCAGGCACATGTTGTTACAAACATTTTCTCTGAAATGCGATTAATTAATCATTTTTGAACGAATTAAAGTCAAATCTCGATTCAATGATTGAGTGGAGAATCTAGAAATCGACTGTCAGGTGTATGAAATAGATATAAATGTATATAATTTATAAAACTTTCAATTCACATTTCGTTTTCTTTCTATTCATCAACTGTACAAATAAAAATTAGTCATTACTAGAATTTTTTTATTTCAATTTGAGTGTTTCGTTCAATATTCCCGAAAAATATGATCGAAAGCCCTTATCGAGATTTGATCAGTGAGTCAGATCAATTATTGAGGCGTCTCATTCCAAAAACACATGTTGACAAATGAGTGCTATTTTCAGCTTTCACTGATCTTTTATGTCAATAATTAATGTTGAATATCTTATTTGTTCAATGTTGATTTTTATTTATTTAATCTAGTGTTGAGATGAGGAATTTCGATGATTCTGAAATATTACAGAAATAAATAAGCCGATCCTGTTCAAAGAATGATCGTGTTTTTATTTTCTATATTTAATTAAGTCGATAGAGATAATTTTTCAAAAATTGTGAAAAAAAGATCATAACATTTAATAAAAAAATTTTAAATTGAAGGAAAATAGCAATATTGTATTATTAAGTGAAGCATTTAAACAAAATAATAATACAATGAATATAAAATTATATTACAATTTCTAATAAACATTTTTGTAAATAAGGACAAAATAATTTTAAAATTTCATAACTCTTTTCAAACAGACGTTTAAAAATATATTAAGATATATTAAAATTATCAGAGAGAATATTATAAACTATGTGTGTGATGTAATTGTATTGGGATAATTGATTTACTTGTTCCCTAGATGTAAATCTTTTAATCAATGTTTATGATTGACTGCACGTTTGATTGATTATTTTGATTGTCTGGGTCCTCGGATTACATCATTGCTTATAATTTATCCCAACGATGCATGTGCTGTAAACACAAATGTAGTATATATATTGTTTCCTTTCATTAAAAAATTCTTCAGGCATATTGTTATTTTAATCTTTTGCAATATGTATTTAGAATATTTAAAGAAATTATATAAATTATGTTCCGCTTTCAAATCTTCTTTCCAAAATGTAAAATTTAATATATTTAACTTTTGTTGTAAAAGCAATATGATTTTCTTGAATCAAATTTTTTTGCTGCTTCTTGAAAATTAAATATATTAAAAATTATTCTTTCGCTAATAAATTTGAAAAAACCTGATAACTAATTTTTTTAAATTTTGTTATTTTTTATTACGATTTTAATTTTAAAATTTTTTTTAATTTAAAAAATTTTTTTTTCAATAACTGAGAACTAAAATGCTAAATCTTTTCAAAGCTATTACACAATCATTAAATAAGGAAATTCTTTCGCAAATAAAGAATATGTAAATATGTGTAAATATGTGTAAACATGCAAATATTATTTGGTACACATGTCACATAATTGTCGAATCATATATTCTTCGCCAAGTCTGAATTTAATTTTTTTAAAAATTAAACATAGCTACTATAAACAATAACGGTTTTACTTTGATCTTTTCTGAAAACCTACCATAAACGAAAATGAATATACCTCCTGTTAAAGATGAGGTATTTAAAACTTTAAATGTAGCCTCTAGAATAAGTGAAAGATTTTGTTTGTGTTTGTCAATTACAAAATTTACAAACGGTGTATAAAATGTGAAAAATGGTCAAAGAGAAGTGTAGCATACTTAAATAGTGCCAATCTTACTAAACTCGATAATGGAATACGATAAATCAAAGATAATATCTAGTAAAGCAATATGAGGAATTTCTATTAAACTCTATGGTCCATTTATTTTTAATTATTTTTATTGATAGTAATTATGTAAAAATCACTTTAAACATAATTTTTAAAAATCTATTTGTTAAAAAATGTAGCAAAAAATATCACAAATTAAAAATAAAGAGAAAAATTTTATTTGTTTTTCTATATATAGGGCACCCCGACAAAATTGCCCCGTCAAAACAGCTCAAAGTATCTAATGTCGACAAAAGAGCCCCGTCAAAATTGCCCAATGTGTATGTCATAAATTTCTATTATTGTTAACTGCAATTAAAATAACGAAAATAGACTTGTCAAATTAAATTATACTGGCTAATGTTTTTTTAAAATATTTATGATGGTTTTGACGCATATTTATGTTTGCTAAACTACGTTACGTTTTCGCCTAATTAGCACAAATGACTGTTTGCACATAATTATGATTGCATTTAATTTATTTTTTATTTTTTGAGCTGAATAATATTATAATTATTGATTATATTTTTGTTAATTTTTATATTTTTGCTATTTTGTCTTGAGCTATTTTGTGAATAAGCTATTTTTTCAGGGCTGTTTTGATGCGGCTATTTCGATGGTTCACCATATAAGAGACATCATAAACAATTTATAATTAACAATATTTCATTTTATAAATTAAATTTACTTACTCCAGCTATTTTATTTCACTTACGTAACTCCTCTTTTTTTGTATTTAATAAATCATTAACCTTTTATACGAAAATTGTCAAATAAAATTTCTTTTATAAACAAATTCAAGTTTAGTTTTGCATTAAAAATGCTTTTTAATTATATTGAGTATTTTTCTAAATAAATCTTATTGACTACTAAAATCCGCCAGAAGCGACAAATCTTTAGAAAATGAAAAATAACTCTAAAATTCGACGTTTATAAATAGCAAAAATAAATAAATTATGCGTTACACTATTTCTACTTTAGTTTTATTATTTTACAAATTTACAAATGATTTTTAAACGTTTTCTATGCTTTTAATTATAGTAATTATGTAATTATCACCATAAAAATATTTTGTAAAAATCCATTTGTTAAAAACGGAAAAAATAATATCATGAATTAAAAATAAAGAGAAAAATTTTATTTGTTTTTCTATACTCAAATAGAGCAACAACTCTGAGTTTTATAACAGCCCAATTATATAAATGTTACTAATTAAAATGAAATAATGAATAAATAATAAATAAATATAAATAATAAAGGTTTTAATAAAGTTGATCAGTTATTTTTATTTCGATGCTTTATCTCGATGGTTTATGTTAAAAGGTTAACATAAGCATACATTTATAAAATGACAAAAATAAAAGGATTTTTAATGAAAATAGACAGCAGTTAATTTAAAGCGATGCTGGAGAATTAATGAGGAATGACTTAATTAAATAAATATAATATTAATTGTATTAAATTTGGTCTGATGATGAATAATATATAATTTTTAAAAATATTTTACTAAAATTGAACTTTTATTTTTAATGTAATATTTGTTGTTATTTTTAGTAAATTTTGTACTTATTTTGTTCACATAGTAATATTATATTGGAAATATTATATTGTTTTAATTCATCCAAAACCAAAATTCATAATAAAAAACAATATTAATAAGAAAATGCAGTTTAATATTGAATAAAATAACTTTTTGAGGGACAACTCGACATAATGATTTATTTCTATAAACACTATATAAATGGAAATGAAAATAAAAAAAATGAAAAACATAAAAATAAATATATTAGCCTTGATTTATTAATAAAATTGGTGAAAATATAATGCCTAATTAATTTAATAATTTAACAATAATTTACCGTTTGTGATATTTTTATTAATTGTTTTAATTTGATCAATTTATTTTAAATAAAAATAGATTTAACAATAAATCATATTATGCAACTATTTAAAATATTTCTAAAGTATATTAAAATAAACATTTTATTATGAAACTAGAAATCCCTAAAAAATATCATTCTGCAAAACTAGCAAAAACCATTTTATAACAAATAACAGCGCTAGTGAAAATATACTAATTTTAGTATGAGTATTATCATTTTCAACAATATTATATAATTGTTTTTTTTAAATTTATTCTAATAATAATGTCAATTTTATTTTGAGTTTAAAAGAAAATCTTCGATTTTATATGGTTTCCCAAAGTAAAAACAAGAAAATTAAGTGGATTTTAGATGTACAATGTGAGTATACTTTAAAATTTAAAATTTTTTTAATCTTACATAAATATAATATATCGTTGTTCATTTAAAGACATTTTATGGTTTACAAGCTTTATAAAATGAACTTTGAGGCATATGTGTATGAAAAAGCTTTTAGTTTTTAAATGTTTTGGTGTTATAAAGATTTGTACAATCCCGAAATGTTCTAAAAGCCTATAAGTCCAACACCTTAAGAACCAGTAACAAATTTAAGAATGACTTCATTTTAAAATTGTGAATACGGAAAAAACCGTAAATTTATAATCATATTGAAAATTTGTAAAACTATATTTGCAAGATAATTATATAACTAGGTCACTATAACTTTGAGGTTTGATGCCTGATACGGGAAGTTTGTATGAAATGAAATGAAGTAAGTATGTGTGCGATACGTATCAATAACCTAATACCATACTAAAATCATATACTTACTACTGATTACAACATATTCCACTAGTTGTACAACCTTTTTAACGGAATACGATTCAAAATATTTTTCCTTTCACAAGAAAACCTGTGTAAATTATAGCAGAATTTTGTAGTAAAGAAGAATAATACTTAAAGATTTTTATGAAATAAAATTGTTTTTGTGAAATTCCTTGAAAAAGATAATCTCCAAATGTTGTATCGATTGTAAAATAAAATATCAAGCGATATCCTAAAACCGAAATGAACATAATGGGAATTGAAAATAAAAATCACAAAAAAAATCACTAATCTTTCATTGTAAACATTTTTTATTAAATACAGAGAATTTGATTGATGTCACAAATTTTGCCATAGAAAATGACTCACAATTTCAAAGAGTTTTCAAAGCTTCTCTTGAAAGTTAGAAAAATCTAAATTCATTGCCAGTAAAATTTGCGTACAAAATAGATTCACTGCAAATTTAGTGATGGATGAAAAATTCCAAATTTTCCGTAAATACAATTAACCGATGTCAAATAATACTAATATTATTAAAATAAATTCCAAAATGAATTAAAAAGATATTATTAAAAATTATATATACATTTCTTTTATGTACAATAGTAATAAGAAAATTTTGTTTTAATTAATGCATTAAAATTACAAGAAAAAATGTTAATATGTTAAAACATTTGATGTATTGTAAGTCAATAAATTTTTGTAAAAAACAAATTACCTAATTATTTGATCATAAATAATTTTCATAAAACCTTGACAATTCAGTCATTCGATACAAAAGACAAAGCTATATATTTCTATGTATTTCGAGTTTATTATTTTTAAAAAGAGTCTCATCTTAGAAAAAAAATTTATAAATATTAAGAAAAATGAATAATTTTGAAGATCGTTGAAATTAATTAAATAATAAATTTAAATGAGGATGAGTTTGATAAACTTTTTAAAATTAGAGGTCATGCAATAAATATTCTCTGAAAATGACATATAATGTATAATATAAACAATGTCTCAATGAAATTTTTCTTTTGACTTTTTTTATTTGACTAACAGAAAAATATTTATTTCAAGAATTGTCAAAAAGTAAAATTTGATTATTATAACAGATTTTTCTATTTTAATTTTTGACTTTCTTTTTTTATTATTGTGTCCTGACATATATGCTTTAAATATCTTGTGTGCCGCGACCTAATGTAAACAAAATATATCCAGAAGACAAAATATTATTTGTTTAAAATCTATATTAAAATTAATTACAATAAAGATATTTTTTCCGAAAAAAGAGATGTTTCCCGCTCTATAAATGCTTTGATGTAAATGTTTTTTTATTTATTTGATTTTATTATTCAAATGTCAATTATTATTTTTCCAATTTATCCGAACTTTCTTTTTAAACATATATAAATGAAAGGATGTCCTTATTATATTCTCACATAGCACTTGCAAGTTGAACCCCCTTATTTCTTTAAGAGAAAAGTTTTTATCATATATATATACCGTATATTTCGGCGTATAAGATGACCCTTAAAGTCAAAAAATCACCCTTGAAAATTGTGGGTCGTCTTATACAACCGATATAAAAGAAAGTATTACAGTACAGGTAGTTATATTTATACTACTTTTATGCATATCTAAAACCCGATATATGATAAATCATAAAAATCTGCTCTAATTTTGTACCTCGTCTTATCTGACGGTCGCCTTATACGCCGAAATATACGGTATATATATAATAATATATATATATATATATATATATACTTTGAGATTGGTATATATTGTTATATCAAATTTCATAAATTTACTCTTAGTCTTCTTTGTTTATGGAACCAATTTTGTAATTTTAATGAAATTTAAATACATTAAAGAAATTAATTACTTTGGATCAAAAACCTTTTATTTTAACGTTTAACTAAAACCGAACGAAATTAATATTTAAAGTTACTCCCCTTTAAAATGTAATCACTTACCTAACAATATTTATGAATAAAACTTTAATGACAGTATTTTGGTAAAAAATATACAGTAGCGTTTATTTTTCCATAACATTTTTTTCGATATTTTGCCATTCTTTGTATTTAAAGACTTAAAAAATATAATTTAATTCTTTTTTGTAATTTTTAACATTACTCAAGTCAAATGATAAAAATATTTTAATTATAATACATCAACAATTTCACCATGGAGTTTTTTTTAATATTACATTTTTTAATTATTTTAAGTTTTAAATTAGTCAAAACATTTTCAATAATTGATAAGTAAATAAAAATATGAAAATTAATAAATTAATGAATAAAATAAGAATTTTTATAATTAGTTGAAAATTGTTTTTTTCACTTACTCAAAATTACAATAATTTTTAATTAAAGTAGACAATGTATTTTAATGAATGTTTTAATTGTCAAATTTAATCAACGGAAAATAAGTTTTTAAAACTTTGAAAATAATTTAAAAACTCTTAAATAAAATTGTAAATAAGTTTTATATTTCTATTTTTGCCTCTCACAATTACAAGAAATCATGTTTTATTTTCTAACAATTATTTCTGATACATTTCTTTAATCTTTCTTTGAAATCAATTATTTTAATGTTTTCTTTGTTTTACTCCATATCAATTATTTCTAGATTTTCTTTTGCTTATTTTCTATAGATTAATGAATTCTTTTTGTGAGAAGATTCTTTTCTTTTCAAGTTAAATTCGATTTTTGAAAATGATTATTTTATCTTTTTTTCTATTTAAATAAAAGTAAAATCCAATTCTTATAGTTTTCAAAAAAATCAAAATAAGGTTAAAATAAAAAATATTTATGTTATAAATATTTGGTGACAGAAAAATGTGAGCCTTGTACGCCGACTCTAGAAAAAATTTATAATAAGTATATAAATTAAACATACTTAATTTGAAATTATATATATATGTGTGTGTATGTGTGTGTGTGAGTGTGTGAGAGAGAGAGAGAGTGTGAGAGAAAAAGACTTCATATTTTATTCTTGACCTACATATTTATACCTAACTTACATAATTTGATAATAAAGTAACTCTTTTTTTTTACTCAAAATATACCTTAATTATACCTTTATTTTAATCTTAAATTAACCTATATTATAATGATTATTATAATGATATCTGGTTTAATCTACATATGATAGGCTCACATCAATTCTCTATTAAACTAAATTAAAATTTGTAACATTAATTATAAATTATAAATTATAAATAAATAATATAAGTTAAAAATAAAAAATTATTCGAAAAACATTTAATTTCTAAAGTAAATCAAGATCCAATCAAAAGGCAAATAAGCCGCTTAATAAAGTTAAACAAATCTTTTAATTCACACTCAAACTATTTTTTAATGCGAATTGATAAGAATGTTCCAATTTTTGGATTTTAATAAACTTGAAACTTGTACCAATACCTTATCAGTCGTTTAGTAAATATGCAAATTAATTATTTTAATGATATTTCAGTAAATTGAGCAGCCTTGAATGCAAGTCAAGTAATATCGAAGTATTACTCTTATCCTTCCCAGTGTGGCTAAAAAAGTATAATTTTAGCTTTGTCGACATGGAAATAATTAATATAAAATACTGCCATATGCTCTACATGTTTGCTATCATCACAGCATTTTGAGAATCATGCTTTATTTTTTTTTACTTTTTTTTCTTTACTTTTTTTTATGATTCAGTCTTTATTTGAAAGAATAAGTACTTGTAAAGCCTCCTTTTAAGGTTATACAATATTTTTCATTGCCATAGTCAATACTAAGAATTAATGTAAATTGCCATATTGTTATATTTGTTTTAATTATGAAGATACAAGACAGTAGACTAATTATAAATTGCAATTACTATTCTTTACAAATTATTTATACTTTATTAGCCAGTCACTTCTTTTTGTATTTGTTAATTACAGCTTTAACAATGTTCTTCAGTCTTTTATCAACATTTTAAAATTTATTTTTGAGTAACTTAAATATTTTTTTTGTTTCTCCCAAGCAATTTATTTCATAATAAAATTATTTATTTTTTTTAGGATTAAACAATTTTATATATGTGAAAAATATTTCCAATTACACTTATCTTTATTTTTAAATTCTTTTCTGATAAAATTTTAACATATTAGAACAAATAGTATATTAAATAAGGTTTTTAGTATATTAAATATAATATAATAATATTACTTTTGAATAATATTAAATTTCTATTCATTATGGACACATTTTGTATGTTTTTATGTCTTGAAAATATTAAATTTCTCAATATATTCGATAAGCAATAAATGGCTTCATAAACACAATTACTTTATAATATTTTTTAAATAAATAAAATAAATATAATTATATATAATTAAATAGACTTGGATGTGGTTAATAATTTATTCCTTTATTGTTAGTTTGTGTTTTGTTTTAATGAAACTATTAACAAATGTTGATTAACAAATCTCTAAAAACCTTTTATAAAGTAAATCTTCAAAATGTTTTAATGTTTAGCAACAAACAATGGTTAAAAGGCTTTTAAATTAATAATTATATTAATATAATTAATTTAATTTTCATCATTGTATATGTGGATAAAATCAAGTCTTTTTATTAATCTACAAGTTCATGGTTTTAATACCATTACGAAAGGTTGAATATTTATTTTTACAAATATATAAACAAATTTTAAGTTAATTTGCAGGTAATTTATTTTTATTCAAACTCGCTTTTATTGTTTATAGTACCTAAATAAGTTAAGCTTTGATTTTATTCACTATTCCAGAATCAATCCTCTCCATTCTATTAATCATATCAACAATCTTTCCTCATTTTCTCTAAATCAGTAAACATAAATATTTACTATTTATTTGTAATTTAACAAGCATCGATCAAGCCAATGAAATATGGCGATTTTGTTTTCCCAAAGAAAAGATTGATGCTATTAACAATACTTTAATTAAATAATATGCTTTTTGGTAATGATGTCCTTTTGGGACCCCGTAAATATTAAATTATTAAATCTATAACCATTATTTGAGTTTGAGTTTCTTTATTATGTATTTATCTTTTACTTTTAATATTTACGACATGTTTAGGTTACTATTTTTATAATTTTTAAAAGATTTATTTATTTATTGTCAAAGGACATTTTAATTATTTTTCATTATTTTTTGTTTATTTTTATAAAATAACTTTATATTAATAAATTAAATTGTTACTTAGTATCTTAAATTTAATTAAAAAGAATCTGTTGAAAATTTAACGTTTAATTACGTTTTCAAATGTTGAATAAATTATCTAAATTATATGAAAAATATTTTTTTTCGTTTAAAATAATAAATTAGTTTTAACTTTATATAGATCTAAATAATATATATAATTGAACCAGTTGTGATAATTGAAAAATTTTATTTGTATTCCGACATTTAATTATTTTTATTTGTTTTGTGATGAAAGATTTCAAAAATAATGAAATATAACAAAACATGTTATTTTTGAAATCTTAAAACTATAATAAGGCACAATTAGTATCACCTTTTTAACATAGTATATTGACTATCAAAACAGATTTATTTTACGATTAAAAAAATATAGTTAATCATTTTAAATCCTTTTAAATACTTTCTTTTATTTACATATATATCAATAAGAAATAAACTAAAAATTTATTTCGCAACTGTACAATAACATTTTGAACTATGACAAAAACATATTATAAAGTCTGACAATTTTTGGTTTAGGGATGTTATAATTATATTAGTTTTACTTTATTACTTACTAATTTGTAAGCAATAAAATAAAATATGTATATTCATATGTATATGTATAAAAATATAAAAATATATTTAATATATATAAAATTTTTTAAATGTAAATTACATTATTTTATTCGTCAATTTTATTCAAAACTTTAGAGAAAATTTTAAAATCATGTTTTTTTTTAAATTTTAGATAATAATTAATTTTAAAAAAACTATTAAATCAGATTTGTTTATAATAAAAATTAAATAAAAAATTATTGGTCACATACTAAAAGTAAAATGTTTCTGAATAAAAGAAAATGTGACGGTGTTGATTCTGAATTATTATGCAAATTTGATTGCAGTAATTTAATACAATAACTCAAACATGGAATATGAGTAGATAAATAAATATTCAAAAATAATGTTATTTTATTAAAAACAAAATTTATACTGAATTCTTACTTAACTCTGATAAATTATTTACATAAAATATATCTTTATATTTACTTTGAAGAATTATGTAATTGTTAAACTTTAACCAATAAATAATAATTAAATTTAATTATCGAATAAAATTAATTTTACGACTTTAATCAGTAACCCGTTAATTGACATGCGGATCACTTCCAAGGTTTGGAGTAATGGTCAAGCGGAAAAGGAGTTACAATATTTGTTAACAATTAAAACAAAATAAATATCGACTCAATATTTTAAGCTATTTAAAGAAATATGTAACGTATGTATTTCAATATAACTAAAAAGATAAAGTCATAATCTAGAATTTATTGTCATCAAATCAACAAAATAAACAATTGGACAATCTAAATAGAAACAGTTTTACAAAAGGTAATATTTTAATTGGCAATTCCACAAAAGATAATAAAATAATTTAGTATTTATAACATCTGAAAACATTATCGGAATAAAAACTATTATATTATACAGTCAATATATTTTTTTTATTTTTTATAATTAAAAATCAATAAGTTTTATAATTAAAGAATGACAAGACCAATTTAAAATATATATTCAGCAACAATATATTTTGCCTGAAAAACATTCTTCGTCAGGTAGTCTTGAACTTTAAACTATTTATAATAAACCAATGTTATTTAAACAAATTTCTGCTTTTAAATCCTCAAAATATTTTATCAAAAATTAAAAATTTTGCTTTTTTTTAAAACACAAATTATACAAAATTTTAAAAAAATTAATTTTTAAAATTATCAACAAAAATATTTAAAAATTTTGACCAAAACTATTTTACATTTTGTTTCATCCTGCATCAAAGAATTTCCCTTATTAATATCTATAAATTCCATCAGTCGACTGTGATCGAAACGTTGAGAGCGGAAATGACGGACAGTCATTCCAATGTAAACAATTATAAACACAAAGTTCAGACAACAATTGTATTAACTTGTACTAATAAATTGTTTCAGTCGAAAGTTATCAAGAGAACGGAGATGACGAGTAGTAAAATAGTTTTGGTCAAAATTTTTAAATATTTTTGTTTAACATTTTATTTAAATTTTGAATTTATGTTGTAAAGAACAGCAAAATTTTTAACTTTTGACAAAATGTTTTGAGAATTTAAAAACAGAAATTTGTTTAAATAACAATGATTGACTCTAAATAGTTTAAAGTTCAAGACTACCTGACGAAGACTGTTATTCAGTCGAAATATATATATATATTTTGGATTGGTGTTGTTATTCTTTAATTTAGTTCATTGTCAATTTAGTGTGATTCTGTTTTATCAAATTTTATAATATAAGTAATATACTTATCTGTGTTGAAATTCATATTATGCTGAATAACAAATTCATTATAGGATTCTAACAGGAACAGAAAAATAAATTTTCTGGTGCATTGTGTAGGTTGAATAGTAAAATTTTATATATAATACATGATGATTGTATTTTTATGTTGTTTATTTTCTAATAAGTTATGTGTACTAATTTTAGTTCCATAAAAGCAATAAACAATAATAAAAATATTTTGAATCAAATAATCCATCATATTTTAAATAATTTTTTATTATTTCATATTTTTTAATTTATTTATTTTTTAGGTTTTATTTTCCTGTTCTTTTGCAGTGGGAAGACACCAATATTAAACTAAAAATCTCAAAATTACAAGATCTAATTCCTAAATTTGAGGTTGTTTTAAGGTAAAAATTTAGGTGTATTTTTAACTTCATGATAAAATATTTATAACTGACAATATAAATTTTGTTGTTTAAAACTATAGATAATAATTTTATCAATGCATGAAAAATAAAAACGGAAAAATCAAGATTTATTGAATAAATAAGTGAAGAAAAACGAAAATCGTTTTCAATTTACGACAAAATAATTAGTTCAAAAATTCAAAAAAAAATCATTTTTCAATTTTGTAAAACTTTCGATGCAAATATTCTTGTCCATATTGAAAAACATTTTTTTAATAATAAATTAAAATTTATACTTTTTCAGTTAATATTTAATTGCAACAACCAACTTTTTTTTCTTTATAAAATATAATTTTTATATTAATAATTTTTTTAATATTTTATTTAATATATTTTATTAGTTTGAAAATAACAAAAAAATAATGGGAACGATTTTTTACAGCCGGAAGAATATTAAAAAATTTTAATTAAAGTTTGTAATTAAATATCTGAATGAGTGACAAAGTGATTGGATTTTGACTTGAGCTACAATCAGACAGTAATTTATAAATGCAAATGTTTCCCATAGACTGAATTAGGAATTTGGAATATATTTTCATAATCAATTGAGATGATCTTGTATTACAAAATTATATACATAATTACGTATTTTCTGACTTTGGTAATTTTATCTGTCACAAAAACGTCATTTTATTAACACCGTTTAGTGACGTCAGTATTACAAATATTTTTAGGCTAAGAGCCTATACTTAACAATAATAATAATAATATAATAATAATAACAATAATAATAATAATAATAATCATAATAATAATAATAATAATAATATTAATATTAATGAGAATAATGAGAATAATAATAATAATGATAATAATAATTATAATAATAATAATAATAATGATAATAATGATAATAATGATAATAATGATAATAATGATAATAATGATAATAATGATAATAATGATAATAATGATAATAATGATAATAATGATAATAATGATAATAATGATAATAATAATAATAATAATAATAATATTAATGATAATAATAATAATAATAATAATAATAATAATAATAATAATAAAAAAAATAATAATAATAATAATAATAATAATAATAATAATAACTAAAGATTAGAAATAAAAAAATGATAATAAAAAAGTAATTTAACAAATTTAAATTCGGATTATTAAATTTCTTTTTAAATATTTTTTAACGATTATCTTTTGAGCTTTTAAAGAGAATATTCTTTCATGATTTTTGTGTTTGTATGATCAACATAGTGGTTATCTTTTAAAACAAATAAATCACTTTTAACATATATAGTTGTCAATTTAATTTAAACATTAATCATAACTTATAATGTATACTGAAAGTAAAGGATAATCAAGTAAGAAATTCTGAGTAAAATACTTTAGTACCAAGGTGATTTTTTGTTTTGTTTTTATAATATGATTCTTTTCTATTATAATGCTACACAGTTCCGGTGTTGCAATCTAAATATTGTTTCGGCGACCTTGATGAATATATTGACGTTATATATTTTCATTAGAACCTATCAAACTGACACTAGAAAAACATCTAAGTGCTTATAAGTATTATTTAGATGTAATGGATTTATATTTACTATTAATAGTACACATTATAATATATACTTATGATAAATTTATTTTTCGTGTTTTAATAGAATCAAAATTTTAATTTGTAGCAAAAATCATTTACATTATTAAAGTGTTCGCAAGGTAATTTTTGCTTGCTTCACTCTGATGCTACGTATTGTTATTAAAGAAATATTGACACTTTTTTTACCTAAATATGATTTTGAAATAATGTCACTTTTATTTAGCATAGTTAAGGGACATGAAATATATACCATATAAAAGATGAATTTAGGAGGTTATAGATGAACTAAGATTGGTTTAGATTATTTACCTATATAAATGATTGGTGATTTCATAGGATATTTAAGAAACTTTCATTCTTATTTATATAAAATAATGTCTCTTAAACACTCATTAAGAGGTTTTTTCTGGAGCATATAGTCACCATGGGTCTTAGTAATTTACCAAAATACCTTCTTTAGTTTAAAGAAAAATAAATAATTTCCAAAACTAAGAACGCTTGATACTGGAAAAATGTTTCTAGCTCAATACAAAAAATGTTTTATTCCGAATATTTCCAAATCTTTTCCAGTAAACTGGTTAATAAACTCGTTAATCATTCTGCACTTGTTTTTTAATTCACTTTTAATAGTTCATTTATTTCCATTGTGACTATTGAGGACAAACTATTTTGAATTATTAAACAAACAAGCGAATTTTAATTTTTTATCAAACTATCACTTCAAAGTTTCCAATGTTTCCAATATAAATTTTTCTAATACGATAGAAATATACAAAATGAACGGCTTCAATGTCTTGCTCGCGCATAAGTAGTTTAAAACAACAAGAATAAATGAAATAATGTTTAAAGAATAAAAATGAAAGATATTGTTGAGGTTATACAAAATACCTGAAATAAAATATAAAAATTGCAAATTATCAAAATCAATTAAAAATAATTAAAAATTCAAAAAAATTCAAAAAAATGCAAAAGTCAATATTTTTCTGGGGGAAAAATGGTAATTTTAAATTGATTAGAGAGCCAAGAACCTAAAAATTAATTAATTATTTAATTAAATTATATGTACCAAGCCCATAAATCATAATGAACCCAGCTGAATGTCAGTTTAATCCAGTGGTTCTTAACCAGGGGTGCGAGTTAACAATTTTACAGATTCACTGTAAATAGTAGATACTTATGCTTTTTAGTACTTCTCGGGTTCGAATCCAAAAAAATGCAAAATTCTAACCCTAACTGGATTTTCTTTGCTGTAGAACTGACCTAACCCTGATTTAAAATTTTTTAGCACTTTTAAAAATTAGGTTTTCAAAAAAATAAATAAATATTAAAAAGAAAGAAAAGAAATTGACATTTTTATCCAAAGGGATTGTTTGTGTATTTAAATAAATGATTGTGATTCAGGGTGATATTTTTTAGATTTTTACACTTATTGCTTAAATTTTAGGATTCAATTGTACTCTATTGTATTAGAAATAAAAGTTATTTGGTCTGTAAAAGAACACCGGGAGCCGGATCGAGAGCCAATTCCTATCGACAAATCGCTAATATTCCAACAATATGAAATTATTCTTCACTTATTCTAAAAACAATTTGGTTTTTAAAATTTAGATTTTTAAATATTTTGTCTATTTTTTTTAAATTGGATTCGATAACTCATTTATCGTTTAAAATTTTCGTAATTTTCAAGAATTGATATTCTTAAAATTAATAATAATTAATTAAATAAATACACTAATAATATGAAATTCTAATAATATAAAATTATTTCTATATCTCATTAGTTTCATATGTAAAATGGCTTGATATTTTACTCAAAATTCCTAAAGTACAACCTGACTACCAATTATGGAATTTGACGCTTTTTTTCCTCTAAAATTAAATTATTTAGAGATCTTGTAGTGCTTTGAACTAAAATTTGAATAACATTTCGAAATGGTACATTTCCCTTCATTTCTTTTAATTTGTCTTTCACATTCCGTGAACATAAAAGTAACATATCCAGCAACCTTATTTTTAGGCTTTGTAAGATTTTCAGCTTTTCTAATATCAAACATTCCAGTTGTTTGATTATTTGATTTTGATAAAGTTTTAAATAATAAAAAATATAATATTAATTTTGTTTAAATCACTGGGATTTATTATTTTTAAATGGAAAATATTTGAAATTCAGATTTTGAACCCTTTATAACAAAATATTAATATTATTAAAAAGGTTAAGCCCATTGCGGGGAATAATAATTGGCTTCTTTTAAATAAATTTTGATCTTTTAATTTAGAAAACAAGAAGGGAGGGGGTAACACTTAACAACCCAATTTTTATTCCATTTTTGCAAGTCTTTTTGATTCTAGTGTAAAATAATAATAAAAATAATATAAATTTTGTTTATAACGATAGTGTTTACGTAAACTCATTTTTGCAGGCATTAAATATAATATTGATTTTTATTATTACTATTGTTTATCATTATAAAAATCACCTTAAATTATTTTGTTTATTTAAATTTAATTAATATTCCTAAAATTTTAATGATGTTTTCCTCTTCTGATAAATGTATATTCGTTGCTAGAACTGCACTAATGAAAAAGGCACATGTAGGATCATTTTTTAATTGAATCAGATTTTTATTTCTATTTCATCTTATTTTTAATGTGAATATTTTTTATGATAATTGTGAATTTGCATTCCTTAATGAAGAACGAAAGATTTCCATCAACCTGATTCAGTTCATCAGTGGTCTCTACATAATTCGAAAATAAAAATTTTTAATTATTAATTAGTTTCAACTATTACAAATTTAATATTCTTAATTTTATTAAAAAACAGATTTTTTCGGTTATAATTAAATTAATATATATAATTTTTAAAATTAAATAAATTTGCATATTCAAAACTGGAAATTTTGAAAATATTTTCTATTGCTAAATATAAAATAGTTTTTTAATCAAAAATTATAATTAATTTATGTTTAATAAAACATAATTATTTAGCTATGAAAATAATTAAATAGAAAATTATCAGGCTAGGTAAAATAATTATTATCAGATGAGTTTATACATTCATAATTATAAATTAATTAATTTAATGAATATCAAATTTGCGATATATTTCTAATTTGAGATTATATATTATATTATTATATTTTTAATCTTATATTTTATTATTAAACAGAAATAATTCTACTGAAAATTATGTATAAAATATTATATTAATATTAATGTCTTAATTACATTTCTCATGATCATAATGTATTTCCTTGTACTTAAAGATCCTTTGTTCATATATATATAGTGACTCTGGTCAAAATACCTTTATGTATATATGTAGGTTTTGACTTAAAATTATAATTCTTATTTTAGCTTTAAATTATTATTTTTTATTATTATTATTATTATTGTTAGAAATACAAACAACATACATCGGTTATTCGCATAAAAGATTAAAAAAATTCAAATTATCGTAATAATTAAAGTTAAAGTAAAAAATTAAATGTTTATAATAATGTAAATCTGATTAATGTCATATTAATTTTTTTGTCTCATTCTTCTTATTTTTTTCTCTTTAATTTTTCTAATTTTATTAATTAATGTATTTTTAATAGTGGCTATTTGGCACAAATAATATTTATTAATAATTTTTTACTGAATTTAGATGATTACTGAAAAAGAGCTTCTTGCACCTCCGATATCAGCACTGTTTCCTAATTTTGATTCCGCCTTTGAAGCTAAATCCTTCAATGCTCACATCAATGGACAAAATGGTCAAACAGTGAAATGTTCTACTTGCAATAGATGCTTGCAAGAGTTGTTTCGGCAAGGATGCTACTTAATGTTTGGAGACATGAGACTGCAATCTACATTCAATGTTTCACGAGTAAATTTGTTTTTCATTTGATTTAGCTTCACTAAATATAAATGTTTTTTTCAGAAATTATTCGTTAAATGTTTTTGTAAAATAAATAAATCTTACAAGGATTTTGTCAATTAGGTTTTGGTTCAAATGTTTCGTTTCAAAATTTATGAACAATTTTTATAGAAATATTTAAAAATTGTATAATCGATTTAAATACACTAAAACAAATCATCAAAAATACATTGTTTGAATTATTCGACAGAACACAACTTCAAAAATTAAAATTAAAAGCAATGAAAAACTAAAATTAGACGTTAAAGTTTGTAATTATATTTTGTCTAAAAAGTTTTTCATTAAAAATCTATGACTATTTCTAGCATATTTTCTGTAAAGAAATTGTATTTCTACAAATATTTTTATTCTCCCCATCAAATTGATGAATGAGTCACCTATCAATTGCTTAGAGAGTTTTTTTGTATTTTTAACAATAGTTTTATGCATTGTTTTTAATGATTTTGCTTAAACTTTGACTGGCAACACAGAAAATTTTATCAACTCATGTTAAACAACAAATAATTTCTACGGACTCTTCTAGCAATTATCTTTATTGATATAGAAATATTTTCAAAATATTGTATTATTATTTTTATTATTATCATTTATATTTATTATTATTATTATTTTAATTATTATTATTATTATTATTATTATTATTATTATTATTATTATTATTATTATTATTATTATTATTATTATTATTATTATTATTATTATTATTATTTTAATTATTATTATTATTATTATGATTATTATTATTATTAAAAATTAAGTGAGAAATTATTAATAAATATTAATAAAATTTTATTAATTATAGAATGACCATTTTTAAAAAAATTAAGTCATCAATGTACAATTTAAAATGATGTTTTGTAATTGAATTATTTATAATGAAATTTATTTGGATAGACTTTGCCCATTAGAGCGTGACTCATGGTAAAAAAATACATTTAGGTGTGCCTTTTTAGGAACGTTGCCTTTAATCATTCTCGTAGAATTTTATATTTAGTATGTCAAAGAAAAAATACTAATTAATTGCTTATTTCAAAGAAATATTTGACCAATGGAATTGTTGATTTCTGTTTTAATTCACACATTTATTAGTGTTTTTAGTGTTGTAGAAATTTTCAAGTTTATTTGAAAAATTACAGAAAATCCCTTGAACAATAAATTTTGACAGCTTTTGTGATTTGGTTTATTTATTCATTTTAATTTTAATTTTGTTTTTTAATAAATTTTTATTATATCATAATTAAAACAAAATAAAATATATATTGCTTATGATATGATCTACTGTAGCCTTTAATGATATTTATTGCATAAATAGTAAATTGACAATTTAATATTCATCAGACAAAAAATAATTGTTTCCTTGTTGATACAAACAAAACCAATAATAAAAACTACAGCTGTGAAATAAAGAGTTTGAACATCAATCCGGGTTATTATATAGAATGAATGGTTAAATTAAGTAAATTTCCCTTGAATAAAATCTAGTATTATTTTTTTGAACTTATATATTATACATTTACTAAAACTTTTCTGTCATGGTTAAAACGTCTAATAGGAAATAAAATTTTATAACGTTATATGAAGAATAGAAGAGCTTGAAATAGTTAAATGAATGTATAAGGAGAAATAATAATATTTTTCAATAAGTTAATTATCTAACCAGATAACAATGACCTTGATGCGGGATTGTCGAGTGTATGCAATGAAAATGCATGCGTATAAATGATCTGTAAAAATAGCAGTTTATAACCCGACAATATTCTCTAATTTATGTAATTAATAACCAATTCAAACAATGTTTCTATTGTACATTTTATTAAATAAATATTTGCAAATAACGTTGTTTTATTAAAATAAACCTCGTTTAGCACTGATTCTTTATAAAACGGTATCCATATTGCAACCTCCCTTATTAATGGTGTTAGTGTATTTGTGAGTGCATATTTATTTAGCTTTTTAATCAGCATTTTAAATAACTAAAAGGGAAAAGATTTTTCCAATATAACTGAAATAAAAATAAAATAACGATACATATATATTAGCTTCCCGTTGAAACAAAAATGTTAGAATAAATACATTTTTCTCTGTATACGTTTCGTTTTCCATGTGTTATTAAGCATATTTAAAATATCGGTGATTTTTGAGGGTTATAAATATTAATAATAGTAAAAATCATAATAAAATAAAAATAAAATAGACTAAATTGGATAGAATAAATTACAAATTACAAGCTTGTGACACGAATAAGCGGTTACAGTTGATTTATAACGCTAATCAACCAGAAACTAAAATAACATTCGTAAAAAAAAAATTAATTGTGCATTAAATAATACTATTGTTAATATAAAATTTTTTAAATATTTATGAAATTATTAAATTGAATAAAAGTAAACAAACCACATTTCAAAATTGATGGATCACTTGTTGAATTACTTACTATAGTGTTTATAATTATAATTTTATATACAATTTTTATTATAATTATTATTATTATTATTATTATTATTATTATTATAATTATTATTATAATTATTATTATTATAATTATTATTATTATTATTATTATTATTATTATTATTATTATTATTATTATTATTATTATTATTATTATTATTATTATTATTATCATTATTATTATTATGTGTTTTTGTTATGTATTTTTGAATAAATTGTTTTGGCAATCAGTTTAATAACTAGCAATGAATCTAAATGACTGTTAATTATTTTTAATGCCCTTTATTCCTCTTCCTTTATTAAAAAATTTAAAAATTATTTTTTATTATTTTACATTATTATTAAATAAAAACTATATATTGAATCTTTTTTTAAATATTGAAATCTGTAAACAGAAGAATATCAAATAGAAATAACCATTATATTCATTTTTTCATCTTTATTTTTGTCACGATGGACTATTCATTGCATTTTGAGTCATTCTTCAATTTTGCTTTTGCTTTCATTGAGAAATTTTCCGCACGAATTCTCCCTAGGAATCCATCAGCACTGAAACAATATAATTCAATTACGAGTCCAAGCGTTGTCATGTTCAGAAAGGTTTTATTCGGAAAATATAAATTTGATTTTACGAATGATTCATTGAGTAGGACAAATAAATAATTGAAATCAAAATAATATTTTGTAATTTATAAAACAGTAAATATTACATATCATCATCTACGCAATTTTAATTACATAATAGTTTTAATAGTTAAAACAAATAAATACTGCCCATTGAATAACATTTAAGGGATTTTCCTTTCACTTCTGGTAATATACTATAGACTAGAGTTTTATTCTAAATTTAATATTTTGCATCTAACTTATATTCAATATGTATTAAATTAATTTACATTAATTAAATAAATTAATAATATGGTACCTATTTGAATAAAGAAAAACATTATTAAAAAGCACGTTTTTCAACCTGTATTTTGACAGATTAGCTGACATTTTCGGGTTAACAATCATTTAAATGATAACAAAAATTGATAAAATATTTTTTTTAAGTTATTAACTAATAAAATATAACAACTCCAAGAGCCAATTAATTTAAAAACTAAAATAGTCATACATATAAACTTAGAAAATAACTAATAAATTAGAAGGAAATGTTGTCAGTTATGTATGGAATTAATTTGTTGCAATGTCTGAAAATACTTCCAACTTGGATTTCAAAATCTTGGATTTATTAACCCGGCAGGATCTACATATACTTTGGTATTGTTTTATTCTTAGATATATAATACTTGAAGTATAAAAATTATATTTACAGTTAAAGATAAAATAGTAAAATTAGTAACATATATAGTACATAATATAATTGAATATATGAATCCATTTGGTTTGTATTCTGATAGAATTTATCAATTTACATGTAATCGGTGTCATTTCACATACATTGAAGATATTTCACATACAATGGTAAATATTTCTCAACTCTTGTAACTAAATATGTTCAATTTATGCAAATTAAATTTGCTAAACAAAAAATAGGTCTTTTTTATATTAAAATCATTAACAAATTTTATCAAACAATTCCATGAAAAAATTATTTTAAAATAATTTATTTTTGTTCATTAAATTATTTTAAATATTTCATTTATTTACAAACAAAAACAATTCAGTTTAGGAAATATAAGTTTGTGCGATCGATTAAGTTGGGCGTCTTTATTGTTTTTCACGTAAACAATTTATAATCAAAAATATTATTGAATAAATAACATTCCATAGTTATAAACTTTGCAAATCGATAGAAAATATGACGAATCATACTAATTTTTTATATATTTGTTTTGATTATTTAGGTTTGTTTAAGCCCGCAACATTTTTGACGTCCTTGTAAAAAGCAAAAATTAATGTGGTTTAATCTGATTGGACTGACTAGATCTCTAAGGGTGTAGTTGACACCATTATTTGTAAATAAACTCAAAATAGTTTAAACACACACACACACACACACACATATATATATATATATATATATATATATATTAATCATGTCTTATTAAATAAAACTACAACAGATTATTTGCCACGGGGAAAACATTATTTTGACCAGTCAGCCGTTTAAAAACAATCTCAATCTTAATTTTTTGAACGTTTTAAATTTTTAAAAATTTAGTTTTTGTTTTTTCATTGACTAATTTACAATATTTTACTTCATTCCAAATTTTAAATAATAAAAAGTTGCCGTCCCATTTATTGTTATTTCTATTTTAAATTTAGAAAAATGATTTTATTTGTTTAAATTAATTAAGCCGGATATTTATTTTATTAGTTTCGATTTCCGTTAAATTCTACGATTTTTTTATTATTTTAAAATTAAAAGAATCAAGAAAAATAACCGAAAATTAATTCAATTTTATTTCCAATTACAAATTTATATTGTAAAAAGTTCTGGTTGGAAATTTAATTTTTTTTTGCATTTTGCATATTTTTGTAAAAATATTAAAATGATTTAATTCGTATATTTTATAAGTTAAAAACCAAACTTAACTGATATTTTATATGATTTACTTTAATTCTATCAAGGTAGCATGTCTAGACGAATTTCATTATAAATTATAACTTGTTATTCAACCATTTATTGCTTGTGAAATGAAAAATATTTTAATTAATTAATATTAAATAATTAATACAAAAAATATTAAATATTAATAAATATCAAGAATATTTTACTTCTCTATAAATTACAAATAATTAATTTTAAAATCCTAAATTATCACAGTGGCTATGTAATTTAAATATTATAATAATCTGTATAAATTTATTTTAATAAAATTATTTTTTTAATCTCAAACAAATAATCTTATTATAAACATTTATTTAATAAAAATCTATTGTTAAATACTGTTGGCAAAATTGTGTGATTTGGCATATATTGGGTTACTATAGATCTTTTGGATGCAAAGGTTTATTACAATATTTTGTTCGTTCGTTTTAATATATCAATACAAAAAATTCTTTAAGCTCAAATGTGTAGGTTTGAATGAAAACAGGTTCAGATATTCTCTACGAAAATATATTGAAAATTAGATCAAAACTTTGTATAATAAATGATTAAACCATTTAAAATTATATTACTATTATTATTATTATAATTATTATTATTATTATTATTATTATTATTATTATTATTATTATTATTATTATTATTATTATTATTATTATTATTATTATTATTATTATTATTATTATTAAACGATAACGCCAATAAAAAACCTTTCTTACGATATATTTCGATAGCACAGCTATCATCTTCAGGTACTCAAAACCAACTAAAAATATTATGAATTAACATTTAATTTAAACAAATTATTTTTTATTAATTTAATTTTTTAATAAATAAATATTTTTAAAAATATATTTTAAATTAATTTTAAATTTTAAATTTTTTACTTATATTCTAATTTTTTTAAAAATTAATGCAATTTAAAATTTTCAATTATTTTAATAATATTAAAAAAACAAACATGATTTAACATACGTAAACTATTTAAAAACATTCAAAACATTCGTAGTCACAGCACTCTGCACATTAATCTTTGGATCCAATGACCTTATCAGCAATGCTTCACATATCACTCGTTCCCAATAACTATTAAAACTTCTCAACAAAATTCTAAAATCAGACATTCCGATATCACTTTTACAGCCTCTATTGTGTTCACTAATATTGGTCAAACCCTTCAATCGACAATGCTCTAGAACTCGAGTACAGAGATGACGGGAAGTCTCTCCAATGTATGTGGCATTACACCCATTACATGTAAATTGATAAACGAGATCAGAACACAATCCAACCGGAGTTTTTGATTTATTAATAAACATATTGCGTACCTTACACGAATTAGAGACGATCTTATACTCTAAATTTCCTATCAGTTTACCCAACTTCCTCTTATAATTTGTAAAGCCTTCAGAGTACGGCAATACTAACACATATTTAGGCTCAATTTTTTTATATCCATTTTTACAATCACCCAGGTCAACACTCAATTCACACCCATCCGACAAATTACATTCAGACTTTCCACAACATGGATCCTTAGGATTTTTAATCAATTTATCAACAGTTTCTTTTATCATCAACAATAAAAATGATTTAGAATATCCATTCTTTATCAACAACTCAACCAATTTATCAACACTTTTTACCGAATTAGCAAAAGTAGAAGATAAAGCCCATGAACGATAAATCAATCCTTTCACCATATTTCTCTTATACTTAAATTCACAAAAGCTTTCTGGAGAAGTATAAAGACCAGTATCAGTTGGTTTTCTATAAATCTCTGTCTCATACTGTTTATCTTTGCGTTGAATTAACAAATCCAAAAACGCAATTGATGACTTTCTCTCCGTTTCACATGTGAATACAATGTTTTTATGTAAACTGTTCATAAACTGCAAAAACGGTTCTACATGTTTCTGGTTTTCAAATATAAGAAAAATATCATCCACATACCTTTTATAAACAAAAGGTTTTTCAAATTGGAAAGAAGCAATTTTCTTTTCCAAACTAGCCAAAAATATTGATGCCATCGTTGGTGCTAAAGGGGAACCCATAGCGACTCCATCTATTTGTTGATACCATTCATCATTGAAAAGAATGGTATAAATTAATGGTTTAAATTAAATATTAATTCATAATATTTTTAGTTGGTTTTGAGTACCTGAAGATGATAGCTGTGCTATCGAAATATATCGTAAGAAAGGTTTTTTATTGGCGTTATCGTTTAATTAAATCGTTGCCAAATTTATTTAATTAATTATTATTATTATTATTATTATTATCATTATCATTATTATTATTATTATTATTATTATTATTATTATTATTATTATTATTATTATTATTATTATTATTATTATTATTATTATTATTATTATTATTATCATTATCATTATTATTATTATTATTATTATTATTATTATTATTATTATTATTATTATTATTATTATTATTATTATTATTATTATTATTATTATTTTTATACATGTACTTTATACAATAATTATTTTTTATGTTTATTCCTTCTACCACATGATGATTGTTTTTCATGTTTGAGTAAACAAAAATTGATTAACAATAATAAAATAAATGAAAAGATATTGTTTTACACAATAAACATTTTTAATTAGTCTCCCGCCACTTTAGTCTCCACTCATTTCACTAAAGAATAGACTGTCAATTTAATGAATGACTTTTAATATTTATTAATTTTCACTACAATAAATAAAACATCAATTATTAAAACAAACTTTGGTAACAATTTATATAAGTTAAAAAATATATTTGTAATTATTTCTCAATTTCTTATATTACTAATAGTTTATACAAAAATAATAAATTTAATCTAAATAAAATTACAACTATAAATAATTACATTAATTTATTTAAAGATTCAATAAATATTCCACAACCATACATTTTTGTTTCCGTTTCAATATTCTTTTTCCTAACTTTTTTCCTAAGTTCAAGATTTTCAACATCATTAAACATTTTAAAATTAATATAAATAAATTATAATTTCGTTTTGATTATCTCAAAACATATAAATTATGTGCGATATATAAAGTTGAATTATATTTTTTCTTTCTTTTAAAAAATTAGTAAAAATATTTTGTTTGTAATTGATGAAATATTAAAAGTATTAAAATATTATCATACGTCCATTTCGATAATTAATTTTTTTAAATTATTTGTTTAAATTTGCATTTATTTTTAAATGATCTTTAATGGCAGTTGAAAAAATCGGGTAATTACTAATATGCAAATTTTTTATATTTAATGATAAATTTAATTAATATTAATTGTTTTTATTAATATATATATATATAATTAAATCAATGATGAACAATGAACTTCCTAGTTTATTATATTTTACAGTTATTATGATTCCAAGCAGACAGGACAGATAATAAATATTTTTTTCAGTGGAGATTTCCTCTGTTAAAGTCTTTATCAAAGAAATTCTCAAGTGAGTTAATGACACTCCGAAATTCTTAAGAAAATCTTTTATTCATATTTCATCGTTATTTATTGTTCCAGAAAGCCCTTGATTCACATAATATATTTCAATAAATTACATAATAATAAGCTATATATAGTTATTTGTGAATCGGTGATATATGTGAATAACTGCAAATGTTTCTGATATAATATAAATATAATATTGAATCAACGCTTAAAATATATAAATTTGATAGATTCCTTAAAATATATCAAATAAATATATTCAAATAATAATAAATTGGAAAAATATCATACAGATAAATTCATAAATAATAATATAATATAATTATGTTGTTGATTTCTCTTTCCTTAGTGAAGTGTATTTGTCAAACTGTGCCTTGTTAAGCCAATATTGTCATCAAATAATCTGAAATATCTATGTCAGCTAAATCCACTCAAGAAATTGCTTGTGGTAATGCACACCATTCACCATTTCCATAATTCAGTAGAATACCAATAGTACGCCCATACGCATAGAAAGAAAGAACTGCTTGAATTTTATGGCAAATAATTGATGAATTTAATGTCACAAACCTAATTTGATTATGGTTGATAGAACAATTCCAGTACACATTTTCATTTCAATAACTAAATATTTTAATAAATAACAACATAGTTTTCCAAGCATGTTTATTTCAAATTCAAAATTGTCCGAAAGAACACAAAAATTCTTTAATTTCAAAAAAAACTAAATTAAATTGAATAAACAAATAAATAAATTAATTATAATTTCTAAATTTTTATGTCAAAAAATTCAGAATTCATAAAAAACGGTACACAGATGCAAGAACATGTATATTCATGTGCGAACACACGCAAAAAATTGAAAACACACACACAGATCTGACAAAAACAAAAACGAGAACTCAGACGCGGTAAACCAGAATTCAACATATGTAATTATTAAGGTTTTATATATAAACTAGCTTACCCGTTGCACGTGTCTGTAATTTCAAAAGAAAGGAAATTCAAGTACCAAAAAATTAAAACAACACTTTGAAATTTATTTATTTATTCGAGTGCTTTTGTATACAATATATTTGTTTTTTCGTCCGGTATGATTACGAATAAAAATCGAAAGGTTTTCTCACACGTGAAGTGGCAACATACAGCTGTCCATGTGAGAAGTACAGATTCTCTAAATCTATTCTACACACTTGCAGCGACTGTCCTTGAGCTTTGTTTATGGTCATTGCAAAAGTGAGTCACATCGGAAATTGTAAACGTTTAAATTTAAATGGCATATCTGTTGGAACCATTGGAATTCGTGGTAACAGCACATCTTTCCCCTTGAATTTGCCATTCAAAATTTAGACTTAAATGACATTTTTCATAAATATTTTTATTGAATGTCTCGCACCGTTAAAAAGTTGTAGTGGATTGATGTATCGGAGAAGAATTGTAGTCAATCTAATTTTCAATATTAAAATTTGCGGTGAAATCAAGTGAATTCAAGAATTCCGTTGCGTAATTGACAACCTGGTCTTGATTTCTCACGGTGTCGATGAACTTATATGTTGTCACTTAGCCTAGTATTCCACTTTGAATTTTGAAATTTATGGCATTCGCATCATTGCTGGTGACGCCTAATATAGCACGTACACTGAGCCACTGAGGATTATTGTAATACTGAGTGATATTTGAGAAAACTTGTTGAATCAATTCGTCTTCTGTCGATTGCCATCCTTCCATTCCCAATATCCAGCAATTGTTATACGAAACGTTACACACTACACAATTTTAAAAATTTTCAATTTAGTAAAATAATGATTAAAATATATCATTTTAATTTTTAAGCTGGTAAATAAATGCACATAAATGTATAAATAAATATTTAATTTATTTGATAATTATAAAAATATAATTATAAAATTTTTTAATTAATTAAAATTAAAATAAATATTTAAATTTATTAAGCTTACTGCATTTTTGTCAGTAGTATGTAACATAAGAATGTTTTATAATTTTTATCTGTAGCGGCTTCAAAAATGTAATATTTTGGGTTTATCGTATCTTGATCTTTTGTGGCATAAACAATTAATCGTTCTGTATTTGTAAATGCAACATAATTTGGTTTTGTGCGGTTTTCTTGATCATTAGAAATAATTTCAGCTTTTCCATGTTAAAACACATCAACACGTGTGTTTGGATCTCACAATCGCTATTCGAGATCTCAACGTACACGGGTCTACGTATATTCTATATATATTCGATAAATGAAAAGAAAATCTTATATTACAATTTTTATTAATTAAAAATTACCAATTTCAATATAACAATTTGTAAAAATGTGTCTACTTCTAAAGCACAATTAACAATTCAAATTCATTACAATAATTTATGCGTGCAATTTATATTATGTTATATGCTATATACGCGTGTTATATTATCTTGCAAAAAAAAATTGTTGAACTCTGTTCCTATTTAATTTCTCCCTGAGATTGCCTCCAGAAGAAATGGATTTGTTCGCTAATTTTTGGTCGAATATACTGCTTTCTTCGCCAGTATTTATACTATTTTTATTATTAATTTTAAAAATTAATTTATTTTATTTTTTTATCACGCACTAAATATAATAATAATAATAATAAAAATTATAATAATAATAATAATAATAATAATAATAATAATAATAATAATAATAATAAAATAATAAGAAGAAGAATAAGAATAATGGTTTTACTCTTGTATTTAATTTTTGTAAAAGATTTTATAAAAATATATTCTAACACAAAATAGTTCAGTAATTCACATAAAAGAAAATAATATTTTTTATACACAAGGATATAATATTGTTCGACATAAAAGATTATATATGCACACATAAAAGAAAATAATATTGTTCGACACGATACTTGTTCAATAATGGATATTGTCTAGCACAAAAATTGCATATTGTGATTTTGTTTTGGATTTGGTTTGAGATTGAATAACTGGTCTGGAATCATTGTTCTACGTGGATATTGACACCATAATTGATAGTAAATCGAATAACAAAATAATAGAGATACGTTCCACAATTTTCAAAAAGCACATAAAATACAAATAAATTAAGAGTTAGCGGAGAAATTTAAAAATCCTAAAATTATATAATAATAAATATAAAGTTTAATAACTTTTTTTGCTTTTAATATTTTTAAAAAATTGACACGGAACATTGTGATTTGAATGATCTTCTATTCAAAAATATCTGGTTTCTTTTTAGGTTTAACAAAGATTAGTGTTTTTCTGAACCAAAAGGAAAAAACCGCTTAACCTCTATAACGCATAAAAGAAATCACATAAAAGAAGAATTGACTGTATATGCCATTTCCAAATTGAATCTATTATACCCAGATAAAATATAAGTCATGTTAGTATGATATATAAATATTATATGATATTGTAAAATAATTACAAGAGAGAGTATGTGATTATCCATAGTTGAATTAATCTAGGATTGAGTTTAGTTTTAAATGTATAACACTGATGCGTATTTGTGCATGCATCAGACACTGTTCATATATTTCTGCTTATCGCATTTTAATTTATATATTCTATAACATAAGAATATTTATAGTTTTATATTATAGAAACATCCTAACAAACCTTCGTGTTATTTTTATCTATTTCAGTGCAATAAAACCCCTTACTATAGAAGTATAAATAAAAAGGTACACAGTAAATTCCTCTTACAAAATTTCAATATATTTATTTGTTACAGAGTAACATTTCAAAACTAAATATTTTAATGTAATTTCACAAAATTCGCTTAGAGCTTTCTTAAAAATGAAGAAATCAAAGTAATATTTATACCCGGTACTATAACGATATCTGAACAAAAAATAGAAAATCGTAAGTTTGATTGATCTAAGTTTAAAAAGTAGAATTTCAGAATATGGCAAAAAGGCAAAAACCACCCCCCATTTTAGAGAATTATGACAGAAATTAAATTTTCTTTGAATTCATAAATATTACAAATTTAGAAATTTTCAAAATGCAGAAAATAAGTCATTAGAATTCACTGACGAAATCAGTTGTACAAAAATGATGTTTTCTATTAATTTGTTCAAAAAATAATTTTTAATTTTAAAATTGTTTTTACTCGTTTTAAATCAAAATAATTCCAAAATGAAAGTCATAATTTTCTGAAATTATCTTTATAAAATCGAAAAGAAACGTTTTAAAAGTTATTTTTAAAAAGAAACTCTCAGCAGACGTTTTATAGGTGGCTGATATTTACATAATATCTAAAAATTAATGTCATATGTTGGTTTGCACATCAACTTGTATTATAGAAATATGTCATTGAAATAAAGTGAAGAACTGATTTGCATGATGCAAAATCAAGAAATTATCGATGACATTTTTGACAACTCTAGAAAATTGTACAGAAAATTGCACATAAATAAAGCGAATAATATTTTTAAATAACAATAAATAAAATTAAATAAATATGAGCTCAGGTGACCCTGAGCACCTTGGATACCAAATTTAAATTACTGACAGTGTTTTTATTTATTATGTAATTTTCTTACAAATTTTATAAGTCAAAGTTATATAATTTCCAATTTCAATTGACGCCATTTCTATGTTTGATTTTCGTTTATTTTGACAATTTGTTTTAGACTCAAAGGAAATGTTGAAATCTCAAAATGAAACTACTTTATTGTACTCTTGAGAGAACTGGAGATTCACTTGAAAACTTATAAATCATTTGACAATAGCTTTTGATTTGAATTTATATATGAAAACGACGGAAAATACGCTTGAAAATCTTTTATTTACAGTTTTGCTTTCTGAAATTGGTTATGAAGAATTGTTGAGCTTTTATTTTAATGTTTTATATGCAGGTTGTTGCTCTTGAAAGATAATCTTGAGTAATTCTTCAGCGTAAATATTAATAATAACTGTTAAAATAAACAGAATGGTAGATCACATATGATAAAATATTTCATATTCATTTACTAAAGACGAATTAAAAAAAACTTTCAATTTCCGATAGTACAATTTCTAAGGCTCCTTTTTATATATTAAAAGTGATTTGATTGAATTATTCTATAATATTAAAACGATTTTTATAATTTTAATTGAAAATTTAAAAACTTTAATATGATAAAATAATTTATAAAGCTTTTAAATTTATTAAAAGAACTTTTTCTGGTTTTGACCTTTGATTGCTTTTCAATTTTCAATGACAAAGAGTTTTTTTGGTTTGACTATTAATCAGTAAAGTTATTGATGTGAAAGTCAATAAAACATCTGATTCATAGTCATACAATAAAAAATTCTTTATTTCATTTTTAAATATACAAAATAGAAACAGTAAACTTTTTAAATATTATAGATTGAAAGAATGTTCAATAAATGAAGGGTAGAGATTTATTTATAAACTTTTATCTTATCATTTAAAAATACTTGTTATGTTTCAGTTACCAAACAATATCAATGAGGGCAGACTTCTGGAGAAACTTTGTCTTCCAGATCATCCGCAAATTGGGACGGATGGATTCTGTAGAGTTTGTGATACGAGGGTAATTCAACTGAAAATTGAAGCTGCAAGAGCAATCAGGAATTTAAAAAGGCAAAACCAATTAGCCCACCTTCAGCCTTCTCATTGGCAGACTTTATTAAATCGGTAAACTAATAATAAAATATTATAATTACTTTTATTATTATTATTTTTTATTATTATTATTATTATTATTATTATTATTATTATTATTATTATTATTATTATTATTATTATTATTATTATTATTATATAACAATTTTTTAATTCGTTATTTATGCGGCGCCATGATATAAATGGAATGAAATTTACAATTTACTTTAGAAATATTTCATTGTCATTCCCATATATAATTCATAATGTGGCAAAATCTGATTGATAGCCTAACTGAATAATTCACGAAATAACTGTCAATGATAGCTCTGGTGCCATATTTTATCTTTCAATCAACGTAAAATAAAAAAATAAAAGAAAACATTTTCAAATTCCAATCTAATTAATTGTTTAAATTCTTTTGAAAACTTTTGTTTAAATCAAGCGCGAGTATTAAAATTGGACGAAAAAAGATTTCTTATATTTATGACAATTAAAATAAATTAACTGCAATTTATCTACTGGTTTTATCTGTTGGATTAAACTTGGATATTTTAGAACTTAAATTTTAAAATAAATTAATTTTAGATTGGATTTTTATGATAATTTTGGTTTTTATAATTAATTATAATTAAAATGTTGTAAGTGAATTTATTGCTCTATTTATTAATAAAAGTTAATTTATTTAAACTACAACAGAATATGATAATCTATTCAGATTAAATTATTCATTCAAATTTGTTAATTTATAATTTATATATTATGATTAATAATCTTTGATTATATATATTTGTTTTCTGCTTTTAATTTTAATTTTAAAAATTTGAATTTGTTTTTCATATGTTATTTATTATTTAAAATAAATAATTTATATAATTTGGAATAAGACTTGATTTGTTAATTTTTTAATTTAATTTAGTTATTTTAAAAAAATTTAATTTTAACCAATTGAAAAGTAGCGGATTTGATTGATTCCGGAGATAACGCCTTTCACTGATTGGATTATGCGCTTTGATTGGGTAAAACTCTTTAACTGGAGTTTAAACTGTAGTTCATTGACACGAATATATAAATGTATTAGGTTAATTTGAACAAAAGGTTTTTGCGACTTCAGTATCTGAAACTTAGATTATATTTTATTAATGTCTCCACTTGTCATTAGTTTCAATAAATCCAGGTTTCTACCAATATTTAACTCCAAATTTATATCAAATAATAATATATTATTGATAAATAAAGGTAATAAAACAAAAGAAATAATAATAAAAACAAAGTGAAAATAACATAAAGATAAAAAATAAAATAAACAGTGTTTAGATGACATAAATAAAATAACATGAAGACCCAATTTTTTTTACAAGCAGTGATGATAAATATTAGAATATTTCACGGTAACAATTTTGATGAAATTAGAACTTTAAAAATATGTATCAAAAGTCACAAATTTTTTTCTACCTTAATTTAAACAAAAACCATTTATTTATTCATTTTTGAACCATTTTCCTCTTTACTACCATAATGTCATCTTTTATATGTTTATTAACCTTATAGTAGTATATACTGAGGAGTATCACCCAAAAAAAGGAGGTATTTAATACATTACGCTCGAGCCGGCAATGGTGATGTAATTACACATAATGCAATCCTCTGGTTTTACGTAGCATACATGGTTATGCAATGGTTATGTAATCCACGGGCTTCATGTAACCACACACAGCCTATTACACTATATGTCAAGGTCATATTTTTATTATGATTATTTACAAATTTATAAAATAAGTAAATTTAAAAATTTATACAAATTACAATTGTTTAATTTTTATTTTATCTTAAGCGGTAATTATTTATGTAGGTATTCTTTGTTTGTAATGCCAACTTTGTCTGTAATGTCAACTGGCAATGTCCTTTAATTCTTAATATGGCGAATGATTGTAACTAAAAATTAATTTTCGGTAAAACATGTATCCAAGTTTTATTACCTTGATGCACAAAGTTATTTTATAATCTTTTTCTCAAAATTCGATAAAATCTTTCCACATAACAAGCTTTGATTTGAGAGAATACAGAGTAATGATTGTCTTTGATAACTTCTTTTACTTTGCTATTATAAATATATTTACCTAAAATAAATTAAATTTATTTAAATTAATTAAAATTCTTACCAAAATCAGTTTCTAAATTACGAGGTTGACCCTCTTTAAACAATTTTTTAACTGCAATGGCCATTTCATTAGCAGATTTAGTTTTTATTGGAATAGCACGGGCATATCTATTGAAAACATCAATAAAAGTTAAAAACGTACCCATTGTTGATTCTCGTCCATTTGCCACAAATTATTGATTCCCCTTGTTTTGTATGGTCTGGTTGGGAATCTTTTCAACTTTTCAAAACTTTTTTTTTCAAATTCTTTTACTTCATCGGATTCCCTTTTGGCTATACCATTAGGATATTTTTGCACTATTTTCTTTAAAATCTGCTTCTTCATTATTTACATCAGAGAGCATTAGTTGACATGTATGCACTCCAGCACAAATAAATGTATGTTACATAATAGTTTTCCTGAACCACCGTGGATTTTTTAATTTTTATTTGGTTTTAAATCGATGATTATGTAAATATCAAACTTTTTTTAAGTTACCTATTACACCACTGTTATATAATTATAAATTTATTGAAATATTTGGGTTTTTAAAAAGCGATTACATAATACCAATTTTGTTTAAATCACATTTAAATTAATTTCAAAAATCTTTAAAATCGTTTTTGTGTTTTCATTATTTTTATATTAAATTACTTGATTTGTAAAATGAGTATGTTGATTGTTGATGAAAATATTCTCATTGTAACTTAGATTCTTGTTTATTTTCTTTAGCGTTATTTACTACGTCTTCTTTCGATAAATGAAAGTAGTAGGATGTGAGCCCGTCAGATACAACCCCCCCCACTAGCTTACGTAATTGTTGCGTAACATTTGACCTCTGCACGCGCTGTTGCTACCTGGAGATTGACCTTTGTCCACTAGTTGCTACCTAGTAATTGACCTTTGGTCAGTGACCTCATGATTACATCACTTGACCACTGGTCAGTGCACACTTATTATGTCACTGGTCACACTTATTAAGTCACTACTCGGAGACTAGTTACCTAACTGTTATTATGTCACGTAGTTGTGGACCAACACACCTACCTTCTAGAACCTTCCACACACCTACCAACTTCCACACACCTACCTTCTAGAACCTTCCACACACCTACCAACTTCCACACACCTACCTTCTAGAACCTTCCACACACCTACCTTCTAGAACCTTCCACACACCTACAATCTTAAACATTACACACACACATACCAACCAACGATCCACACACACACACACCCATCCGCACCCATCCGCACCCATCCGCACCCATCAGTACCCATCAGTACCCATCAGTACCCATCAGTACCCATCAGTACCCATCAGTACCCATCCGCACCGATCCACACCGATCCGTACCGATCCGTACCGATCCGTACCGATCCGCACCGATCCGCACCGATCCGCGCCCAACACGTCTACGACTAAGTCTACGACTACGTCTACGTCTAACTTAACAAAATCACTCACTAGTACTATTGGTATTATTATTATACTTTTTACTTCATATAAACGTATGAGTTTCGTTTACCTCATGATTCATGTTACTTACATGTGATATATTAAAAAATTATATTTACATGAAATTTTCAATTGTTAATTATATTATTACATAAAAAATTATAAAATAATCATTAAACATAATAAATTAAGATCAAACTCGTCTTAAAAATAAATGTTCAATTCTAAATTATTTAGCTTACTGACTATTTTGTTAGTAGTATATTACATAACAATTTTATCAAAATAATCATAAAACTTTAATAATTTTCATGAAAATTTAAGTTTAAAAGCACTATATTCATAGCTTATTTAATTAAAAGTCACTCAAAACTTAAATTTTATCACTGGATTTACAAAATTTTAAGAAAATAATTCAACAAGTTTAAAATTTCAACTTAACTAAATGTAAAAAATTAAATTATACAAGATTTACTTTACCAATTTCTATAAAATTTTAAATTTACACCAAATAAAATATACAGATTTATATTCTATTAAAAATTTTAATTTTTAAAATAAAAAATAATTCGCCCACTATAGGAGTTGAACCCACGACTCAACGAATTATTACCGACATCAGACTGTTACAAGTCTCATTTAATAATAATAATTACAAAACAATAGAATAAAAAGACAAACACATTACAAGACAACATTTATTTAAGTAAAAGCTTCAATATCTTCAGTGGCATTGATACCTAAATAATGTCCGAATGCAAAACTTTTGTTTTTACCTACCCATTGACGTTTATCATCGTTGTTACTTAAAGCAATTTTACTATTTTTAAAAGTAAACAACTGATGATTTCTCGTCCCTATTCTCGTTTGAGGAACAGAAAAAATTGTATCGTTTCTATAACAATCAAGATAAGAAAGATGCTTTATTTCAGTTCCTTCCAAAGTAATTCCCTTTGCTTTATTACTTTCAGTTTCACCTAAAAGACTATAGCATTTCGGTCGTAAGAAAACCCATTCCTTATATCCAAGTCCCTTACTCTCATCTTTGAATTTACCTATTACTGAGTCAAGTTTTCTTGAATACAAAGGATGACCAATATCATAATTCGAAGTGTCCAAAAGATTATCCGAAACCATTGCAGGTAAAAGAGTACTTAATTTACAGTTTTTAATTTCAAGGAAGAAAGAGTCAGTGTCGCCAGCAACAATGTCAATCCTACAATTGAAAAGATTCCTATATTTCTCTAATTCAACATACTGGAGCTGATACATCCGTAATTTCGATAAATCAAGAACTGTTTGACCGATATAACTAGGTCGGTCTAAACAAATTAATTCTTTATTTAGATGAGCTGCTATTAGATCATCGTCAATCTTTATACACTTTCTGAAAGACGGCTTTGATGAATAAGTAACCATCTTTTCAAATGAATTACATAATCTTAAATTCATTCGTTTTTTAAGATTTTCCACAGATTTTCCATAAAGACTATTATTTAAAAGTTTGAAATAGTTCTTATCAAGATTATTTGTAGCATCTGCTCTCAAACATGTGTTTGTATCAATATACTCTTTAAAAATCTTTGCCTGTTTAAACCTTATAGCTCTATGAATCTTAACAACCTTAACACCAAGAGAAACAAACATCTTTAGAAGTCTCCAATGAATAACATAGTTTTTCTTGGGATAATGAGTGAGCATTAATTTTTCAACTTTAGAATGATGTGGACACATCTTTTCAGGCGCCACAGGGAATTTATCCAAAAACTCATGTACACTTTCAGGAATTTCGAGATCAACTTCCATCGTGTAACCATATGAAAGCGTTTCAATATCTGTACTCATACACTCATCCAAAATAGAATCAAGATTATTAATTACCCAACTAAAATCACCGAAAGGAAGACTTTGGCTAAGAGCCCAACCATACAGATTGTTGATATCAATATATAACAATTCTGTATCATCAGAAGTTTTAACATAATGTTTATTCACAAATGTTATTCCACCCCTGATTCCTCCTTCATAGAAATTATACATTTCCATATCGGTAAGGAGTTCAATGGGTTCTTTCAATGTCATCAAAGCAGAAGTCCAACTCATTCCAGGTATACCGTAAAAATTTAAGGGATCTAAACCGTTATGTGCAATACTCTTTGAACGAAATTGTTGAAAAAAGTCAGCAAGAAGAAATACATCTAATTTCAAGTATACCATCATATAATCTAACAAGGTATTGCAATTATTCTCATTCCAAATCTTTTGAGCTCTCAAATATTGTGATTCTGTCACTTCAGGCCAAATTGGTGGTAATTCAAAAGTTGTTTCCAAGATTTCCAAACTCTTTGCAAAATTATAAGGAAAAATACCTTTACAACCCATTATTGAACCAGTAAATACAGAATCTGTCAAAGGAAAGTTAGAAAGAGTTTTAACTGCATTGTCTAATGATGCGCTAACAAACTGATAACTATCAATGAACCTAACTGATACTTTATCGATATGTGCTATCAAAGATATAAACTTTTCTGTTGTAGTTGGAATGATATTCAAATCCCAAGAAGGAAAACTACTAAGACCATACTTCAAAATGTGATGAAGGTCATAACCCTAAGATTATGAAAAATAACAGGTAAATGCTGACGATTTCTTCTAACATTACGACAAAGACTACAAGCAGCCCCAAGATAACGACCTGAAAAGTGTTCGTAAACTTTAACACGATTTCTAATGGGTTTCTTACAAAGATAACAATTCAAGCAAAATTTAATAGCATTTTCCTGATTAAATGATAGCGGAATAATGTTTGAATCACTAAAAAGATCAAAATAAGGTTGTACAATTGTCGCCGCAATTTCCTCTATCTTTTTCAAAAATTCCAAGACACAGTCTAAACCAATGAAACTAAAATACGATTTAGTATTATTAAAGTTATTAATTAATAATAGTCCTGCAGATATTGGTAGATGTTTCTGATGAAATCTTATGTCAATCGGTAAAATTGACTCAAAGTCTGCATAAATTACAAATGGTGGGGTTACTGTTTTTGAGTAATCACCAAACTCTAAATATTTATTTTGAGGAAGAGTGTATAAAGTTGTTCCTACCTGATTTTTGATACACAATGCATAATGACTGTTAAAAGCATCCTGCAAACGAAAACCATTAAGACATCTAGGACACCATTGACATTGTATCCGTACACTAACTATATCATTAATATGTGAATTCATTAGGCGTTGCAAGTCAATAACAGCAGTATAATGATATTGTTCATCATTTTCGAGAAGTAAAAGATACAAAGGATCAACGTCAGTCACTTTAGTGCGATGAATAATATCCAAATGAGGATGATGAGGAACAAAATCGTCATTTTCATTTTCATCACTATTAATAACAGTTGGGTTATAAGACAAGATATTAATTGCAAGACCTGGATTCTTTTCCTCAAACCTACTTATATTGCACAATCTCATAGGACAGTCATCTATCTCATCATAATTTAATTCATTCAGGAAGTTAGTATAGCTATACATATTACTACGATTATTTACAAGAACGTCATGCTTCAACAAAGCCAAGATACTATATATAAAACAAAGATTGTCACTATTCTTAATATTAATAATAGCTCTTTTCCCTTTAAGTGCAAGAGGAGTCTCAATAAAACCGTGACCAGTTAATCTATTTATTTGGGAATATTTAGTCAAGATAAAATGAATTTCTCTAATTCTAGAAATAGTCCATCCACTACCTAATTGAGTAAATCTTTCTATTTTTTCATTTAATTTTCTAACTCCTTCAACAAGAAAATTATCTGAGAAGACCTCGGCGTTATTAGATATAAATTCATCTTTAGTTATATCATCTTTCTCAAATTGGATATTTACAGCAAATTGAATTTTAACGTTCCCCATTTTATTAATTTCAATTTTTAGCCGGGTTATAATTCTATCTGTTAATGTTATTTGATTAACATTAAATTCATCAATATTAAATTTTAGTAATTTACGTGATCCTCTTAAATCTAATTCTACAATTGGGTCATTCCTAATATCTACAGAACCACCTATTTGTATGTTTTCCTCATCATCACTGATTACAATTACTTCATTTTTAGTTATTTTAGACGTGCCTAAATTCAAACTAACATCAGATTTTCTTTTCTTAATTTTAAAATCGTCAGCCTTAAAAATCAAACGAAAGAAATCGAGTTTATTCTGTTTAAACTGTGTCAAGTGAACCTTATGATCAGAAAAGAAATCAAGATAGGGTTGGGCATGGTAAGTTTTGCACGCGGGACATATAAATATTTCAATGCCGTTGAATTGATGACGATAATATTTCTTCATTAGGTCATGGCATTCGTCACTATGATTCATGGATGAATTACAGTACTGAGGGTATAAATTACCTATTTGTATAAAAATAATTATAAGTGAAAATTATTTTTGAAAATTATGGCGTAATTATTAAAAGTTATTTAAAAGGTTAATAAATTACCAAATTCAAACCCTTTAACATGAAAAGGTTAAACTATTTTCAACCTTATGTAAAAGGTTATATAAATTATGTAATTAAATATTTTTAAAAATAAACAGTTTACAATCAAATTATCAATCTAAACTATTTATTTTTAAAGATTTTTAATCGCTAATTTATATACCTAATTTTAAATCATTATAATAACTAGAATTTAAAAGAAATATTTTTTAAAATATACAAAAAAAAAAAAAAATTTAATTCTTTATTTAAATTATTACTTAAAAACAATTTAAAAATTCAAAGAATACTTACATTTAATTTTCTTCCCATTTAATTTTTTATTAATATGAGGCATATTTGATGAAGAATTTTGAAGATTGTTGTTAAAATTTTGCATGTTTTGAAGATTGTTGTTAAAATTTTGCATGTTTTGAAATTGTGGAACGTTTTGCATGTTTTGAAAGTTTGGATTGGCAAATTGGAAATTTGGATTGGCAAATTGGAAATTTGGATTGGCAAATTGGAAATTTGGATTGGCAAATTGGAAATTTGGATAATACCAAGGCATGTTAGTATATGGCATATTCTAAATAAATAATTAATAAACATTTAATTTAAATTTAAATCTTACAAAGTTAGCATTCATATTCTGCCAATACATTTGACCAGGAAAGTTATTAGAATTCTAAATAAATTTAATAATTTTCAAATAAAATTTAAAATTTACCATATGATTTGTATTTGGTATTTGTTTTGAATTATTGATATTGGATGAATTATTATTCTAAATAAAATAATAATAAAATTAAAATTAAAATTAAAAGTTTTACCATATTGATTATTACTCGAAATTGGGTATATATAAAAAGTGACCATAAAATGAAAAATATATCCTTATATATGAATAATTACGTTATCACCACTACAACAGATTAACCAATCAAAACACAGTAAATTGCATACATATATTTTTAATATTTCAGATAATCTAAAGCACCAAGTAAACAGTTTTTATAAGCACAATCATCATCATGCTCATAAAATGGACAAGATATGTTTCTTGGAAAACTCTGATATTCTTTTAATGAATACTTTACAATTCTCAAAGATGGGAAATATATTTTTAAAATCTTTTCTTTTGTTTCATCTGTCACATAGAAAATAGCTGTTTTTCGATCAGAACCGATAGTACTTAATATACACGTTGGACAGAAAAAATTTTGTCCGTTAAGTATTTGATCTTCATGATATTCGTTTGACGAAAACACCCAATGTAATGGTCTTAAAATATTATTAGTATTGATCATACATAATTCTTTTATAACTAATCCACCAAATTCATTTTCAAAAACACTAATATCAATAAAATAACTAGACATTTTAAAAAACATTTATTTAAAATCAATACGTTTATACATTGAGTTTAGCCAAACAAGACAATGTTGACCACAAGTTGTTGTTAAAGGATTTTGATATCGATGTTTATTGTATACAATTGACTTTCCTATTGTTTGTAATTTACTAACTAATAAAGCTGGATAATAGAATCCCATTGGATCGAAAACATGGATTTTATTTGGTTTCACATATACAGCAATCCAGTGTTCACCGCCAAGATTAGATGATTGAGTATTAACCACTATTGCATTGTTATCATCAAGATATGGAATTTTATCTAAAGGATATACACCAACAAACTCATTCCCCAACAACTGTTTTCCAATTTTATCAACCTGAATAGAGCTAATTAAATAAAATTAATTATACATTAAAATCTTACTTCATGATAATCTGATTACATAGAGTTACTATATTTATACTAGTACAGTTCGATTTGCAGTAATTTGAATTTCGTTTTCAAATACGCCATATATTATTACATGTACTGGTTCTTCAACAGCTTTTGAAAACTTTATATCCAATCGTAAATTTCCATTTTGAGGTAATTGACTTTGATTTAAATCAAAATCAGGTGCCAAAACAAATGTGAAAAATGGATATTTTGATTTAAAATCATCAAGAGATATTCCACAATTTAGGTTTTTATCTAAATAACCCATATTTCTCACAATACTTTGCATATATGTGGTACAGAAATTGTTATTTTCGAAATCTTGAGTATATGTTTCGCGATAATCTGTGTTTTTTGATAAAGATAATGAAGTGACATTATAATGTCTGAATTTTGAGCTTGAATCAGTATATGAACCGTTATATTGAGATTCACTTTGAAAAGTTACAAGAATAAAATTAGGCATTCTTCTATCTCCAAATATCTGTTCCTTATAGAATGATGATGCACCTTTACCAATAGCAAACTGAACAATTTCTTTTGTTTTAATTGGATAAATCGCATGTTTTGAATTAAGACCAAGTTGATGACCTGCTAATACTGACGATTCAACACGAACTCTTCGAATCATTAATTTAGCATCTAGTAATTGACATGTTGGTTCCCCAGTTTTTGAAAATAATGATAATGCAGAATCAGATCGTTTTAATCTAATGTGAACATTGACACCAGGAAGTAAATATTTTGGTTGATCCATAAAATCAAACTGTAGTGAGGAACACATTGTAAAAACCTTTGAGTCTTTTATCCAACTTTTTCTTTCTTCAGAATTTCCATATCCCATAGGTGTAAGACAAGTATTTTTAGTATCACCGTTATAATTTAATATAGTTTCAATCAATGCTTTATGTGCATAAGTATTGTTACCTCCCTCAATTTTAATATGATTAAACCCAAGAATTGCGTCTTTAAAAAGTGTATGAAACATGTAATTGTTTGGCTTAACATCTAAAGTATCCACCATATTTTTTCTGTCGACATTTACAACTTTAATTTGAACAGTTAATAAAGTATCATTCAAATCCAAATATTCAGTTTGGGAACCATTAATGTAAAATTCAACATCATTTCTACTATCAGTAATTGAATTCATCGGAAATACTTCTTCAAATGCACCATATTCAATTACTGCTTGAGGTGATGGACGATCGAAAATGCATAATTCAGATTTTCCACAAATCATTTTTGAAATATAGTTCCATGTCCTTTCATTCGTTTGTTTATATGCCTACCATGTTTTCTACGTTTTGGCATGGATCCACCTGATGCAGTATATTCAGGCTGAGGTTCCTCACTCTTAAACATGTTTGCAACACCAGGTAACATTGTTGATACTGCAGGTAAAGCTTTACTAATTTCAGACAGAGCATTTGATTTTAATGATGGTAATATTTTCTTATCATTCATTATCACATCCTTTGCTGTTTTCATTCCAAAACTGCCTATACGCTTAAGAATTGGTAATGCAAATCTTCCAATTGTTCGTAACCAACCAGACCCATACTGCTTACCAATAAAATATGGTATTTCGCCACCAGTTTGGCTATTACTATACAATGAAATTATATCTGGATTAATCATTTAATTTACGAAAATGTAATGTCAAATGTGTTTTTGAATTTTTTGGAAAGTTGATAAGTTTCCCACCATCATCACGAATATTAATTTCTATATTGTTTATACATGACGTGGAAAGCGATAAATACATTGGATTATCCAATACAATTTGTACAACTTCATCTTGTTCATATTTTTTAATCCAGACTGCTTTCAATAAGGGAACTAAAGAATCGCCAACAATTACTGGTTCAATAATGTTACTATAGATGAACATTTGTTGATGATGATCATATAACTTTGCTTTATAAATACTCTCAAATTGTTTCACATTATATGTTTGCTTCTCTAATCCAAGTGAACTAACCAAGTTTTTATCGAATACAACCTCTGTAATATTATCTTGAATACTGAATGTGAATATTTTATCTTTTATTTGAAGAGATGTAAAAATATGAGGACAGTTGTACACTATATAATCATACAAGTCCATAAGATTTGTCAAGTACAAATTATCACGAAATGAGAAAACTGATTGAATTACAGTGTTATATGTTAACTTTATTTTTACTACATTATTCATATCTGTATTTGGTGGAACTACTATTTGAAATGACTCACTGGGACTTGTAATTATTGGTTCAGATACACCCATTCGTTTTGCACTTTGCATATCTTCAAATGATATTTGGAATGGGTAGAAATTACAATAAATATGTAAAACTCCTTTAGTTATGTACATGTAACTATGCTCGTTGAATTCTTTTATTGGCATTTCTTCTTTTTCCGGTTCAATAAAGTAAAGACTGCTAACTGATTTCGATACAATTTCTTTGTATTCAATCTTTGCTTTACTATAAAATGGAAACGTACTATATACAAATGTAAAATCTTGCAAAGCTACTTCCCAATTACCCTGTAAATAAATCGGGTTTTGTAGATTGACCATAAATTTACTGGCTTGATTGTCTGGATGAATTGTTGGACAACTATTGCTCGGTAAAATCATGTAGAAATTCATTTTACTAGATCTTTTGAGGATATCCATGATGGGTTTTGATATCCATGCCACTTGATATAATATTGTTTATCTTTATTCACCATTTTAGTTTTCAAAATCTTTTCAATTCTAAATACTGTTGGTGGAGGAATAACTTGTAGCTCTTGTTCGTAGAATTTACCAGATACCTCATTATTTTCTCCATCTTTCATAACATACATGATTGGATTTTGAGCTGTATTAATCTTTGAGATTTGAAAAACTTCATCACTCCAATTGTTATCAAAATTCTTAATGAATGGTGATGCTGATATTTTAGATATTCTTACATAATCATCGACATTATATTTTGGCTTTTTAATTTGTTCTTCCTGAATAAAACTATCTTTTGAAGTTACATCTATCGGTTTCAACCCCTTTAAACCTCTATGAGATGAATGATTGTAACTGAAAATCATTTTTGGTAAAACATTTATCCATGTTTTATTACCCTGATGCACGAAATACCTTTTAAGTTTATCCCTTAATGTTCGATTAAATCGTTCAACATGTGCTGCTTTGAATTGTGAAAATACGGAGTAATGATTTATTCCTTTTATTATTTCTTTAACTTTACTGTTGTAAAATTCTTTACCCAAATCAGTTTGTAAATTAATCGGTTTTCCATTTTTAAACATTGATTTTATTGCTAAAGCCATTTCATTTGCAGATTTTGTTTTGACTGGTATAGCGCGAACAAATCTACTAAAAACATCAATACATGTCAAAATATACTTGTAGCCCTTGTTAATTTTAGAAAATGGTATCATTTCCATCAAATCCATTTGCCATAAATCATTAATTCCATATGTTTTATATGCTCTCGTTGGAAACCTTTTCAACATCGGTTTGTTCAAACTGTAAGCCAGTTGACCTGATAACCATTTTTGCGTCTCTTTTTTCGAGTTTGTAACTTTTTTCTTTAGCTTTTCTACCCCACTGAAACCTGCTTCGTTTTTTGGATTTGTCCAAATTTTCTCCATTACAACATGTAGACTTAAAATTAAGTATAAGATTAGGTAATGAAGTAGTTATACCCATTGTTTATGATAATGAATTTCCTATTACTCCACCTAATAATGATAATGCTAGTGGTAGCAACGCTGCAATAAAACCACCTTGTTGTTTATATACTATTTTACGCATCTGCATTCGATTTTTTGAATTTACAAGTGATAACAGTGGTTTTTTGTGTTTGTCTAATACCTTTTTACTTGATTTACTGATTTCAATTTTACCTTTGACAACTTTAACTATAATATCAAGTAAATCGTCAATAACGTAATTTGGAAAAGATTGTAAGATATTAATTCTTTTCACACTTGGAGCCTTTAGTAAAGCATTAAAAAATGGAAAACTACGATGACTTGATTTTATAGACTTTTCATTTTTATTCGGAATTGATTTTAAATCGTGTGAAATAAGATTTTGTGCAGGAATATTTTCAATTATAAGTTTTTTAGATGGAGTGAAACTAGTCGTTGGCGGAATCAGTGGTTCACGAGTCTTTTTAAATACTTTTCGAAGTTTTGATAATTTTAGATGTTTAACACGAGTTTTAAGTAGCATGATTAGATGTATATAGCATCATTTTCAACTTTGTTTATAAAACATTGCACCTTCTTTATTGAAAATATCAGTTCTAACTCGTAAATCATCATTGCACTGCTGTGTAAAATCAAGAAAAATATATCCATGTGGAATTTTGGTTGCATCTTGAAAGGCGTTTATCAAGAAATTACGATTATTAGGGTAAGCCTGTCTTGCTAGGAAATCAATAACAGTTGCATCTCTAGGATTTTTGAAAACAATCAAATATTGGACATTCAAATTGCGAGTTCTGTGAGATCCTCCTTGATGAAAAAGATTTTGTGTTATAAAAATAACTGTAACACCTTTATGTCTAGCTATCTTTGTAAATAAATTATTAAAATCCTTTTCTTTATTCGCTTCTTGATATAAATCATCGATAATTATCACATCCCCTTGCCGTAATCTAGATACCCAATTTTTATCAAACCCTTTTATAATTATCATTTTTATTTTACAAAATTGGTCCTGTGTCATTCCATGTTCATCATCGGCTCCCCTATGCCAATATATTTTATTAAACTTTGATTTAAACATGTTTGATTGTAATAATTTACAAACAAATAATGTTTTCCCACTTCCGCTTGGACCAACAATTTGATATACTGCATCATTTCTTAATTCCATTTTAAATATTAACTTTAATTATATTGTTTATATTTGTTTAAATTAATAGTTATACACGAATAAAAAATATTCAAAAATAATTACGTCATAGATGCTTAGCAACATAAATTATAAAGGAAGATGTTCAGTTGCTCACATGAATTTTCCATTTGGGAAACCACAACAAATTGTAGATCGAAGTGGTAAGTATCCAATTATATTTTTCAAGTCAGGTAAGTGTCGAATTATGGGATGTAAGCAGCCTCTAAAAGTTGAAGATTTACCATTTACAATTGAAAATGTTCAAATTCAATCAATTACAGTAACTACCGATATTGGAGTAGATATTAATTTATATGATTTATTGAACAAAATTAATTGTATATATGAACCTGAAATATTCCCAGCTTTACGATATGTTAAATATAATCCTTTATGTGTTAACGTGTTTGCTAGTGGTAAAATAGTAATTTTAGGTCTTAAAGCATTGGATTATCATGAAATTGTTGGAAATATTATTGATGATATTAAGTCAGTCATTGAAAACGATGAAATCTTAAAGTTTTTAATTAGCATTACCTAACGTAGATGTAATAGTTGTGTATAGTTTTAATTGGCTGTGATGTGTTTGTAATTTGTGTGAATGATTCTGATTCGTTGAAATGAGTCTGATGTGTGTTTAAAAATTAGTATAAATACAAGTGAGTTATTCATTCAAATAACAAAATGAGAAACAATACAACTGATGGTAAGTTTCTTTAATTATAAATTGATATCTTTTAATTTATGGTTTTAGAAATGGCTATTCAATTCCTTATTGAAAGGATAGTCTTCTCATATCCCGAGCTAAAGAAAAGCATGGCATTCTGGGCTCCGGAAGTTATACCATATAGAATCTTTGAGGCGACTGGTATCAGCGTCGAAAAGATTCTGATGGAGTATAAAGACAGAAAACAAAACCCGATAAAAACCGAAGCCATTTGCGGATCACCCTGCAATTGTTGTAACAATTGGAGGGCGGAAAAGGCAAAAGCCGATCTGCTGTATATGCTTGCAAGATGGATCGAAGACTTGAATTAAAAATAAATTATTTGTATTTAAATTTTGTTGTCTTTTTTAGTTATGTTTTAATTGGTTTTCATAATTTTGTTTATATAGTAAACCTTTTTATTAAAATGATTATGATTGGACGCACACGTGTTACTTTTAAGTATAAATATTGAAATTTGTAAATTAATTTTCATTTTTCAGATGCATGGACTTTTTAGCGATAAATCCGTGATGGTAATAAATCAGAACGAAACAGCCAAAAATACTCGAACAAGAAAAGATGTAAATTTGAAGCCGGTTCAGATATATCACGGTCATAGAATGTACTTCTTAGTGAATGAAATAGAATATAAATTTTCCAAAGCTGCTAAATTAAGTCAAACTCAATTTTCAAAACTTCAGGTGAATATTATGAAGGAAGATGCAGATTCAATCAATAAAATTTTACATCAAATCAATAAGAAATTATGTTGCAGTGAAAACAATTATATTATTTCTAGAAACACTCGATATTATGATGCTTTTGAAGAAATCCAATTCAAAGAAATGGAAAGTTGGTACATTAATATTACTATTCAAGGTTATAAAGTTGATCAAAATGAAGTTATGTCACCAATATGGAGAATTGATAATGCTAGAATTGCTATTGTTAACTAAATATATTTAAAAATTGTTTATATTTTTACTTTGTGTTATAAATTGTTTTTGTGATTATTCTACTTTGTTGCTCTTATTAAAAACTGTAATGTACCAAAAATCTGTATGGTTGGGCTCTTAGCCAAAGTCTTCCTTTCGGTGATTTTAGTTGGGTAATTAATAATCTTGATTCTATTTTGGATGAGTGTATGAGTACAGATATTGAAACGCTTTCATATGGTTACACGATGGAAGTTGATCTCGAAATTCCTGAAAGTGTACATGAGTTTTTGGATAAATTCCCTGTGGCGCCTGAAAAGATGTGTCCACATCATTCTAAAGTTGAAAAATTAATGCTCACTCATTATCCCAAGAAAAACTATGTTATTCATTGGAGACTTCTAAAGATGTTTGTTTCTCTTGGTGTTAAGGTTGTTAAGATTCATAGAGCTATAAGGTTTAAACAGGCAAAGATTTTTAAAGAGTATATTGATACAAACACATGTTTGAGAGCAGATGCTACAAATAATCTTGATAAGAACTATTTCAAACTTTTAAATAATAGTCTTTATGGAAAATCTGTGGAAAATCTTAAAAAACGAATGAATTTAAGATTATGTAATTCATTTGAAAAGATGGTTACTTATTCATCAAAGCCGTCTTTCAGAAAGTGTATAAAGATTGACGATGATCTAATAGCAGCTCATCTAAATAAAGAATTAATTTGTTTAGACCGACCTAGTTATATCGGTCAAACAGTTCTTGATTTATCGAAATTACGGATGTATCAGCTCCAGTATGTTGAATTAGAGAAATATAGGAATCTTTTCAATTGTAGGATTGACATTGTTGCTGGCGACACTGACTCTTTCTTCCTTGAAATTAAAAACTGTAAATTAAGTACTCTTTTACCTGCAATGGTTTCGGATAATCTTTTGGACACTTCGAATTATGATATTGGTCATCCTTTGTATTCAAGAAAACTTGACTCAGTAATAGGTAAATTCAAAGATGAGAGTAAGGGACTTGGATATAAGGAATGGGTTTTCTTACGACCGAAATGCTATAGTCTTTTAGGGGAAGCTGAAAGTAATAAAGCAAAGGGAATTACTTTGGAAGGAACTGAAATAAAGCATCTTTCTTATCTTGATTGTTATAGAAACGATACAATTTTTTCTGTTCCTCAAACGAGAATAGGGACGAGAAATCATCAGTTGTTTACTTTTAAAAATAGTAAAATTGCTTTAAGTAACAACGATGATAAACGTCAATGGGTAGGTAAAAACAAAAGTTTTGCATTCGGACATTATTTAGGTATCAATGCCACTGAAGATATTGAAGCTTTTACTTAAATAAATGTTGTCTTGTAATGTGTTTGTCTTTTTATTCTATTGTTTTGTAATTATTATTATTAAATGAGACTTGTAACAGTCTGATGTCGGTAATAATTCGTTGAGTCGTGGGTTCAACTCCTATAGTGGGCGAATTATTTTTATTTTAAAAATTAAAATTTTTAATAGAATATAAATCTGTATATTTTATTTGGTGTAAATTTAAAATTTTATAGAAATTGGTAAAGTAAATCTTGTATAATTTAATTTTTTACATTTAGTTAAGTTGAAATTTTAAACTTGTTGAATTATTTTCTTAAAATTTTGTAAATCCAGTGATAAAATTTAAGTTTTGAGTGACTTTTAATTAAATAAGCTATGAATATAGTGCTTTTAAACTTAAATTTTCATGAAAATTATTAAAGTTTTATGATTATTTTGATAAAATTGTTATGTAATATACTACTAACAAAATAGTCAGTAAGCTAAATAATTTAGAATTGAACATTTATTTTTAAGACGAGTTTGATCTTAATTTATTATGTTTAATGATTATTTTATAATTTTTTATGTAATAATATAATTAACAATTGAAAATTTCATGTAAATATAATTTTTTAATATATCACATGTAAGTAACATGAATCAGTGAGGTAAACGAAACTCATACGTTTATATGAAGTAAAAAGTATAATAATAATACCAATAGTACTAGTGAGTGATTTTGTTAAGTTAGACGTAGACGTAGTCGTAGACGTAGTTGTAGGCGTGTTGGGCGCGGATCGGTGCGGATCGGTACGGATCGGTACGGATCGGTGTGGATCGGTGCGGATGGGTACTGATGGGTACTGATGGGTACTGATGGGTACTGATGGGTACTGATGGGTGCGGATGGGTGCGGATGGGTGTGTGTGTGTGTGGATCGTTGGTTGGTATGTGTGTGTGTAATGTTTAAGATTGTAGGTGTGTGGAAGGTTCTAGAAGGTAGGTGTGTGGAAGGTTCTAGAAGGTAGGTGTGTGGAAGTTGGTAGGTGTGTGGAAGGTTCTAGAATGTAGGTGTGTGGAAGTTGGTAGGTGTGTGGAAGGTTCTAGAAGGTAGGTGTGTTGGTCCACAACTACGTGACATAATAACAGTTAGGTAACTAGTCTCCGAGTAGTGACTTAATAAGTGTGACCAGTGACATAATAAGTGTGCACTGACCAGTGGTCAAGTGATGTAATCATGAGGTCACTGACCAAAGGTCAATTACTAGGTAGCAACTAGTGGACAAAGGTCAATCTCCAGGTAGCAACAGCGCGTGCAGAGGTCAAATGTTACGCAATAATTACGTAAGCTAGTGGGGGGGGGGTTGTATCTGACGGGATCACATCCTACTACTAATGAACAATGAAAATTGAATATTGAGACTTGATCAGTTTGACTGCATTGACCAATTGATGTAAGATTTCATTTACCAAGAAATACATCTTATGGTTGGGATACATTTATACCAGCTGAATCTCAACATCTTTATTAAAGATCATTCTTTTTTATCAGGTTGTAGCAAAGTACTGAAATATTACAACATATTTTATTGAATTTCAACAAAAAATAAATAAAGTTAATTACAATAATGATAATAGATTTTTAAATAAGTAGCTAGAAAATAATAAAATAATGGAATAAATTATTTCAAAAAAATATTTAATAATAATAATAAAACAATTTCAGAATAAATTCAGGGAACAGTTATCTAGTTGTTGCAATAAGACATATTAACAAAATAGTTTAGTGGGAACAGCCGGATACAACAAATTATATATTCATTAAATTTCTTTATGTAATGTGGTTAATGATGCTTAGATCGGTTAATAAATTAGGTTGTGTTAATCATATACATGTACGAGTAATGGTTTTATATGTCAAAGTTGTGTAAATACTTGATAAATATGATAATCAAGAAAATGAATCAAGAAACAATTATCGTCAAATTTCTAAATAGTCTAAAATCAAATGATGACATCATATCTGATGTAGATATTCAATCAAAATACATTAATTTCTTGCCAATTTTGAATCAAACATACATTCAAAGGTGTACTTTAGTCACTGTTTGATAAAAACATGAACTGTTCACGTGTCGTTGTGGAATCAAATAATAAAAATTACTTTTAATGGTCGATACAGGAATGTAACCTTTGCTAATAATATTAAAAATGATGATCTTTCAGATGATTCAAAGCGAAATAATTCCCTATATCAACGAAAATGGACAACGGTAAGAATTGTTAAATTTGGGTTAAATATCAACCAAATCAAAGAAAAGTTGAAACAAATGTTCAAAAAATCTTTACTGTTCTGTACAATTTATGCTATTATTAATTTTTCCTAAATAAAAAATTGATTTGATTTCTTTTCACTTTCTGTACAATATTACCCAAAATATGTTTTTGTCGATTAATTTCATTAACAATTATAAAATGACATTTTTATTTGAATATTATTTGTCACGAATCGTTAGTCATACACATAAATTGCATTTGGAATGCATTGTCGACTCACTAATGTGAAATAAAATATTTTATGTAGATTATTTTATGTTTTTTATTTGAATTTTAAATTTTTAGATATATTTGAGTATCAGTCAATTCATTCTTTTTATTTGAAAATTAATTAACAGGTATTATTTACATCATTTCGGGTGTACATTTGATAGATGCTATTGAAAATATAAGCATCTTTTACGTAGATTTATGTTCAATTTCTAAAAGTCTGTGATACTTTATGAAAAAAAAAGTTGATTTTTAGACATTTTTAAATTGCGTAATCAACTATTTAAACAAAACCTAAAAATAAAGATACCACGCGGGTGGAGGGATGTTTGGGAAATTATTATGTGATATTCCTTTGTTTTGGAGTACATACGTTTGTCTACTGGCAATTACATTCAAAATTTAAATATTAATAAAAATAATTTAAACAAAACCAAAATTTACAAAAAATAAAAATTCACAATTTTATCATCCGAATAATTTCTTTCAGGATTGATTAACCTAATAATATTATTTTAAATATAAAATTTCTGTTCATTTTTTAATTTGTAATTAGTTATTTAAATTAATTATATATAGATGAATAATATAGAAAATCGGTTAAAATAGAATTTTACTAAATAGTCTTATTGAGTTTAATATATTATTTATAATTATATTCCAATTATATTCCGAAAAGGTTTTAATGAACAATATTTCATTATAAGCGGCTTCATAAAAGTATTTGAATTAGTTGATTGGGCTAATTATGTCGCATTTGTTTAAATTTTTAATTATTAATGTTATAAATCGGAAAATACAATTAGGATTTCATACAGTTCTTTTATTGTTTAAATGAGTTTTTATTGTAAATGTATTTTTGATATAAAATAAAGTACCTAAAAACATTAAAAATCAAAATTTAGAATTTAGAAAATAATAATTACTGTATTATAAAAAAATGTAATTAGATATTTAAAACAATAAATATCTAAATATTAAATATATTCTTAAATATTTTTAAAAAATCAGCATATAAAATAAAATGAAAAAAAGAGTACTTAAAGGAAATATATTTTGTTTATACTAATAGATTATTCACTTGTTTATTTATTTTAAATATTTTCTTATCGTTAAATAAATTTGTATCAACAAAATTGAATTTAAGGAATATTTCAATTGAGTTTTGGGGAATTTATTATTCTACCAAATTGTATTTTTTATTTTAAATTTTCCATTCACTTTTCTAAGAATTATTTATATTATAATGACTTAAATTATTTAGTTTTTTTTTATAAAGACGTGTCAATTTTTGTTGGTTATCCAAATTTGGATCTAATGAAGAATGGGAAAATACACTGAAGAAACCGACAACCAGAAAAGGCTGATTCCAAAAATAATTTATTCTTTTCTCTATTGATTTTTTTTTTAAAATTTTTAATTTTCATTTCTTCTCAGATTGTCTATTATCTAAAGACAAATGAATATTAGGTAATAAATAAAACATATTTGTAGAAATTATTGAATCTTCAAAGTTTTAATCAACCACAACTGATTTTGATGCAAATATTTTGAAAATATTTTTTTCCGACAAAAAATTGTAACTTCATGAAAGAAGACGAGCATTTGTTGAAAAATAAAATTAAATGCGTTTAATGAAAAGAAACATAGTTTAAAAATGTTCTTTCGCCTTACTAAGAACTTCAAAGAGAAGAACGTAAAATGTTGTATCAATTTTTCAACAAATTTTCGTTACCGAAATTAGGCTGATTATAATAGCGGAAAGCGGTCATGCAATTTGTTGTGTTTCTCATTTCGACACCAATTATAACAGTATTTATATACATTAATTTTTTTTGTTTTTATTAATCACTAATGATATTTTGAAAAGAAGTAAAACACAAAAATGTATATGTCTATGACGTTATAATAGATAGTAAAAATCAATTCTTCTTTATACATCATTTTGCATAGCGATAAACATTAAAGCAGGGGTGACCGACCCAAAAATAATGATCTTGCGGGCCACATTTAAAAAAATCCTTATATTAGATATATATATACTATTTACATTTTTCAGGAGTTAAAAATTTAAACAAAAATGGTTAAGGCAGACTACATGTGACCCACAGGCCGCAGGTTGGACACCCTTGCATGAGAGGTTAAGTCTTTAAATAATTAAGAAAAATTCGCAAATGAATTCATATTAAACATTAATCATTTAGAATCCAGTTAAATAAAATTTAAGTAATTAATATTAATTATTTATTGTTTATATGTAACCTATGTCAATGTGATCTTTTAGATTTATCAATCATCCTCTCCATTATAAATATTTAAATACAGAGGGAGAAAATGTGAAACTCATGAAAAGAATACATTATTTATGTTTTAATTATTAATGCGATTTTTCACTTGAATTAATAATGAGTTCTATACGCTTGAGTTAATTAAATACAGAAATAGCTAATCATGAAATGCATTATTGTTTCGTTCACTTAAATATATACTGAATATATACATTTGAACATACTAGACATAAATATTTATCATTTGTAGTTAGGGACCTCTTATGTTTAATAATTGATGTTAGTAAACTTGATTAAAATAAAAGAATTTTAATAATAATAATAATAATAATAATAATAATAATAATAATAATAATAATAATAATAATAATAATAATAATAATTATAATAATAATAATAATAATAATAATAATAATAATAATAATAATAATAATAATAATAAGATTAATTATCGTGTGTTTTATATGTTATTATTATATTTTCTTTAATGTTTTCCTTAATATTTCTCATGGTGGATATTTTATTTCTTGCAATAGGGCAGCGTGATCGTGCCTTTAGAGTCACGTGTCTACCAATGAGTCCAGTTTCCATTGAAATAACACAATTACATAAGGATTGTTTATTGTATAAATACATTTTTTATTTAGTTCTGAAAATTTCAGTTCATCGGTTGAAATTTTATGTAAAAATATAAATCATAAATAAGGTGCTTTGTCATTAATAAGTAACTTTTCATAATTTTTATTTGTAAATAATTTTATATAGCAGATTTATCATAAATATTTTATTAATGATAAAAAGTTTAATACGCCTTATATATTTACTCTTTTCCCGGTTGAAGTAGGAAATAGCCAGAAGCAGGACGCGCAATGTTTATGTCAACTCTAAACATGTTTCATGATAAAATGAAAATGAAAATTATTTACGAAGTAAACAAATTTTTTGATTACCTAGATAATAATATCAATAAAAAGTCACTCCCAAAAAAGTTGTTTTCAATTCAGATTTTTTTATTGATGAAAAACTCATCTTTAAATTCGTAGTAATTTTAAATAGCAATTTTGATTTTGATTTTGATTTTTAAAAAATAATAAATTCGTAATTTAGTTAGTTTATCGCTGATTTAATGAAGGCAAGTTATTTTTTTGCATTTAAATATTTATTAGTAAAACTATGTTATATTTATAATGTATTAATGATTTAAAAGTAGATTTGTATCCGTAAAGAATAATTATATATATATATATATATATATATATGTGTGTGTGTGTGTGTGTTTACAAAAAAACTATTTTTAATACGTATCATTGAAAGATTTGCTAAATTACCAAATTTTTTTGAGTAAATATTAATAAAAAATGAAATTAATTATGAATTAAGAAGTTATATAAATTAGTGAATGATTTCAAATATAAAGGCAAATAAAATAAAACAAATAATTAAATAGAATTAATTACCTAAGCTTAAACATTCGAGTTGTAAGGTAATTAAAACAAATAAAAATAAATGAATATTTATTTGTGATAAAGTTTTCAATGAATAATAATTTTAAAATACTTTTTAAAATAAATAAATAAATATATATATATATATATATATATATATATATATATATATTTTTTCTACAAAATCTGATTCATTGTCAAATTTTGTAGAAAATATTATGCCACTTAGAAAGAAATCAGAGGTGAAACACAAAAAAGTCCTTATAATATATGTATATTTGTGTGTGTGTTATTATTCAAATGTACCGATGTTTTGTTCTTGTGAGTTATGATCTCACGCCTAAAATAAGATCATGAATAAAAAAACAAATACAATGAATGTATATAATGTAATTTTAAAGGATTATATTTTTTAGTGTAAATTTCAAAATTGTAATTGATATTCAACTTAGAAAATTCTATACAATCCTTCACGTAAATCCCAATCAGACCTGTGTACATTTTGTTTTAATTTGGAAAATTTGTTTAAAAAATTCATATATTTTCCATTAATGATTATATACGCTAGCATAGGAAATATTAAAACAAATGTGCATTTTAAAATGAATTTATCATATTAAAGTGACTAATAAGAGCTTGTAAAATATTTTTCAAGTCCAAGTCCAAAAAAATCCAATGAACAGTTCAAATCAGTTGGATTCCAGTGAGTAATCTAAATATATTTTATTATTATTATGGAATTCTTCCCAAAAATGAATTGAATTTTTATTCTCCCATAAAAATATATTTCACGGATGGAATGAAAACAAATTGACTCACTTGTGACTCATTTAAATACAATTCTGAATCAACTCTGGACATTGGCAATTATTATTAAATCAACTCATATTTTCCATATATCCTAAAATTTAAGCAAACAAATGTTTTATTTTTTTTTGTAATCTAAATGAATCTAAATTTTATTAATTAAAATTAATTAACAATGTCAATGAAGTTAATTCAAACACAATTCTGCTGGCATTATTTATAAAATTTTAATTATTATTAAAATAAAATTCAAACAAAATTCTACTGACTTTTCTTAAGTAGTAAAATATACATGATTAATAAAATAAAATAATAATTCGAACAAATCTACTGAGATTTTAAAAGTAGTTAACTAACTGAAATTATTATTACAACTTTTTTTTTCTAAAACGCATCAAATTAAAATATGTTTTTATTCTACTGTTGCCAGACAGTAACAAAACTTGTTTTTCAAATTTATTTTTAATGTTTTTAAATTTCTTTTTAATTATTAAATTTTAGCATAAATAATTGAAAAACACAAACTACATATTCTATATAACATTTCACTATATATTTCGACCGTTTAATCAGTCTTCTTCAGGCTATAAATTAGTTCTGTTTAGCCAAATAATAAATTTTGCAGAATTTTTGTTTAATTCGAGTGAATATTTACCTATTTGGATTAACTTGTTGAGAGTTCCTCCAAATATAAATGTGTAATTAAAATGTATTTTTATATTTTAAATAACAATTTTTGATTTATTATATTTTCATTTTTTAAATTTGTATTACTCGAGACTTTGTTTAATTAAAAATATTTCAATTTTTGTTTTATTGAAGTGTAAATTTCAATATGAAATCTGCTGAAACTTTATTATAGCAACTTATGGCATTTATACTAAGAATTCAAATTTTTTTTAATACTTTTTATTTAAACTATGTAAAAAGAATGATCGTTAATATTTTCATATATTCTAATATATGAAAGACATAAATGCCGATTTTGTGAAGAGTTCGCTGAGTAAGTTGATAAAAACAAAAAGTAGAAATTTAGAGATTTATTTGGTTTTAAAAATTTAGTCAAAAGAACAGTAATAATTTCTAGTTTGAAAAGGAAAATGTAAAGCACTGTAATAATTACATTTTTCATGATTTATATATTTATTCCTGGAAATATATATGGAAATGAAAAAATCGACACTATTTATTAGAGATTAAAAGTAATATTATCATGTGATTTTACAAATTTAATAGTTGTAAAAAGTAATAAATGAAAGTAAAAATTTAAATTAGGAAATATTTTCCAAGATATTTATTTTATCCGATGGCGAAATGTAGTAAAATTTAAACATGGAAAAATTTTAAATTTATATCAAAATTAATTAAAGAATTCAATTGAATTTAATATATTTGGTTTGTTAGAGAATTAATGCTAGGAGGCAAAATGCATTATTTTGAGTAAAATTAAAATAAACCACACATGCTGATAAAAGATAATTTTTCAGTAATATAAATAATAATAATAATAATAATAATAATAATAATAATAATAATAATAATAATATTAATAATAATAATAATAATAATAATAATAATAATAATAATAATAATAATAATAATAATAATAATAATAATAATAATAATAATAATAATAATAATAATAATAATAATAATAATAATAATAATAATAATAATAATGTTGTACAACCTAAACACAAAGCATTGCAAAAATAATAAAATATAATTTGAAATAAAAATGCAGATATCTATGAAAATAGCATTGAAACTGACTATAAAAAATAAAATTTCATGGGAAATAGTTCGTCTACAATTCTATAATTATTTAAATTTTTTCTTCACTACATTATGCAAATAAAATATTCCTTCGGAACTTTATTTTCAATTCTTGAAAGTAGTATGATAGATGTATGCGTAGATTTACCAATTGTTCTACAGAAGTCAATATAAAGGCTTTCTTTTCGGTAACTTTTTAACAAATATTTTTCTGCAAGTTTTATAAAAATCATGCTAACGGCGCTTTTATTTACGTGAAAAGGCAGTTGATTTTTTTTCTTTTCCACAAAAATTAATCTCACTAATCAAATAAGAGAGAACCATTTGGATTTAGAGAAAAATTCACTAGTAATGTTTCAGTGACAATATTATGGGGGGGCTAAATTAACTGGAAATATTTAATTTAATTACATTCAATACCGTAGAAATCGTAATTTTATGAATGATTGAACTGATTTGCTTTTTTAGGATACCGCTGTTTTGCATAAATATATATATAAGATATAAATTAATAAATAAAAAATAAATAATAGTACAAATGATATTTATAGTAATATTTCTTTAACTTCATTTTGTTTATTGTGACAATTTTTTTATTTACTAAATAAATTTTTGTTTTTTTAATTTATCCTAAATTCTAATTTCAAGAATGGAATGTAATTACGTCAATATTATGAATAAGAAATTCAATTAATTGAACACGCGTAAATATTTCCTATCACCTTCGATTTCTTTTCATTTTGTAATCTGGTTTTGTTTTAATGTCTTCATTTATTTTAAAAATATAAAGCATTACGATTGTTTAATTAATTTGAAATTAAATTTAAAATTAAATTTATTGGAGATTTTTTTCTCTTGTTATCCTTCCTGTTAGAATGTAAGCAATGAATTTTCAAAAACCTTTCAATATATTAAAGTTAAAACAAAATATATTTTATGAAAAATAATCAAAAAAAAATTATTGTAAAAAAAAATTATTGTGAAACTTTATTGAAAGCTTTAGATTTAAAATATATAAATCTTTTAGAAAAATATTGAACAAAAATGAAAAAATAAAAATGTTATGTATTTAAAAAAAGATTAAATCGTCAGTTAAAAATATTTAATGTCCATCAAAGAACAGAAAATTAGCTGTTAATGAGATAATGTTAAAAATACATAGTTTAAAGAAAATCTCTTAAAAAGTTATCATTGTCAAATAAAGGGCATTTGAATGTTTTATTGCTTTATTTAAAGCGTTTAAAAGAAAATTATTTTGTAAAGATAAATCATGAAAAAGCACAAGTAATCACGATGCAATTTTCTCTTTGAATATCGATTTAAATGAATGAAATGAGTAAAACAAAAAAAATTAAATAAATGTCATTCATCACGAATGATTTTGACAAAATAATAAAGTCCTGAAATATGCATAAACATAATTTATTTTAATTAAAGAAATCTTTGAATTATAAATCTCTAATTATGAAATATTTGTTTGTTTTCATTGAATATTTAAATATATTGGGTTTGATATTAATGATGCCTATCCATCTGTCAGTCAAAATAAAATAAGAGTAAAATACAAATTTTAATTTTATAATTTTTTTTATTCAAATTAAAATTAAATAATAAAAAAATGGCAATTTTTTCATAGAAATTAATAACTAACATTAGAAAAAGTTTGGAAATATTTTTATTATTTCATGGCATGTTTGGTAAAGAATCTGTGATGCCAATTGGTCTATGCCGGAGGTCTTCAAAGTGGGTTCCGCGGAATACTTTTTCTATACGTATTTTATAAGGCTTAAAAAATAACGGATATTTTATTATTAAGCAGGCAACTCTCAAATTTTAATAATGGAAAATTGGCTTAAATTAGGAAAATTAGAATTAAATTCAAAAGCGAACAGTTCAGAATCAAAGTTTAAACAAAACAATCTTACAAATGCTTCTAAAACCGATTGAAGTGAATGGTAAAAGAAGAAAATACAACGATGAATATTTAAGGCTTGGATTAACATGGACTGGTAATTAAAATGAACCAAGTGGTGTTTGTGTAGAATGAGAAAAAATTATAAGTAACAGTAGCCTAAATCCTGCGAAACTAAAAAGACCTTTGGAAACCGTTCATCCTGAATTGATAACCAAAGATGTTATTTATTTTAAAAGAAAAGTAATGAGTTGAAATAGGTAAAAATTTTTTTCAAAACAAAATACATTATATGGTGAGTTTAAAAGTTGCTCAAGAAGGTGAAGCTTATACTATTGCTAAAAAGCTCGTTAAACCCTTGTGCAAAACATTTAATATCATGCATGATTTTGAAACTAATAGGATATCTTGGGATTCGAGGATTCACGTTTGCACTGATGAGGCTAAAGCTATGATTGGATGAACTAAAGGAGCAAATTGTAAGAATTAAATCAAAGGCACCACATATTAAAAATAAGCATTGCTGCCTTCATAGTGAAGTCACTCGATGAAGTCCTTAAAGATCTTGTCAAGATCGTAAATGTTTTTAACACCAAACCACTAAATTTAAGAATATTTACATAGCTATGTGAAGACAATGGAAGTTTACAGAAAAGTTTATTACTTCCTACAGAGGTCAGATGGTTATCTCGAGGCAAGGTTTTAAGAAGTTTCTGTGAATTAAAGGAGGAAATTAAAATATTTTTTATGCGACTTTCTTAATAAATTGGCTGAAAATCAAAATAATATTGTTTGTCTTCAACAATATTATTCACTTAAAACTAAATTTTTGGCATAAATGCATTACTGCAGGAAACACAGAATGTTTTCCTAAGCTAACAGATGTGTTGAAAAATAACTGTTTATCGTTAGACCAAACCGTTAAAAGTCATTTCTTGGAGCATTTATATGGACTACAAACAACATTTTTTGAATATTTATTATAGTTGGGTAGAAAATCCTTTTGTTGAATCTGTTGATTTGAAAATTCTACTGATTAAAGAAAGAGAGCAAATCATATATATTTGTACAAAAACATCATTAGAAAATACATTCAAACAGGCTAGAATTATTTTATTTTGGATTCAATTGTTAAATGAATATTCTGAAGTTGCCGAAAAAGCAGTATATGCACTTCTCTCGTATAATTCTTTACTTGTATTGGGTGTAATTTTACATACGTTGGAGAGACTGCCTGTCATCTCTGTTCATGAGTTCAATAACATACCCGGTTGGATGCAGATTAAAAAAAGATATTATTAATTTTTAAATGTTATCTACTATTTTTCAAACTATAAGGATAAAATCATTTAACTTAAAAATCAACATACAAAATACATTAACCACGTGCATTTTGAGTGTTTAATTAATTTCTTTTACATATGATTAACGTATGATTATGTAATTACTAACAAACCTATATGTATATTCGTTTTTACTGAAGTTATTCTGTGCCTGACAGCTAAACTTTTGAAATAAATTTCTATTGTATATTTTAGAAAATAATGTTCTTTCAATTAATGAATGTTTCATAACTATTATTAATCGAAATTATCGTAAATATTCACATATGAAATGTATTCATATTCTAATGTGATATTATGTAATGGAAAGTGAAATGGTTCACTTTATTCTTAATTGTGTGTTTGGTTCATTTTTTATGCGTCCTTTTTATTTGGGCGTTTTTCCGTCACATTTTTATAATTTTCCGTTATATTTTCAGTTCAAAATAGAAAAGTTGAATAGCATCATGTTGCAAAATTTGAGTAAATAAACTGTTATTATATTGGCCTGGTAGCTCAGCTTTCATTGCATAAATTAGCACAATTATTTTAAGGCGAAATAATATTTTATATGTAACCGCTTTAGATTTTGAACAGTTTAATTTGATATAAATTTACTTTTGATCATATTGCCGCCGTTTACAAAAAATGAACAAAAGAAATAAAAATGCATTTTTTATCAGTTACATTAAAGCAAAATTGAATAAAAGTTTCATTTTTTATTTAGATTGAACATTTTTTGTTTGACAGATGTGTTTAAAAGGATGGGTGCGGTTTAATAGTAATTTTCTTCATTATTATTGTCTTAATATACAATTTTTTAATTTTAATAAACAATATTTCTCTCAGAAAAGTAAAATTGCTTTGAAATGTGTATTTCAATAATGTTTTTGTTGTATTTTATTAATGTTTTCGAAAGCATAAAATATAAGTTTGACTCTCGGAATCGACAATTAAATAATAAAATTCAACCGAAATCGAAAAGAAATGTTATATTTCAATTGTACAAATAGTTCTTGATCAAGAGTTTTAACAACTTATTTACTATCATTAAAATAATTTTGCTTATATAACTGATGTTTCCCATTGATAATCTAAACAAATATTAGTATAAAACGGCGATTCCTTGGTAGCAGCATAAATTAATATATGAGATAAGTGAATAACAAAATAAGCCCTTGCTGGGAAGTAATAACTATATATTGTTGAAAAAAATTTCGATTATTAAATAATCTTTTTCAGTTTCTTTTGGAATTTTAAAACGTAGTTCAAAAAGAAACTAAAGAGAATTATTTAATAATCGAAACTTTTTTCTACAATATAATTATTACTTCGCATCAAGGGCTTATTTTGTTATTCGCTTATCTGATATACTAAACAAATATTCTATTTAAAATAGGTATTATAAGTAAAGCTTTGAAAGCCTTTCTTTTCATCAATGCGAGATTTTCGCTTTCATTTCTAGCAACATTTTTAAAATAAAGTTTTCCACTGTTTTAACAGTTAACCATTTTCGTTTTAAGGAAATCATTTTTTTCTCAAATTAATAAGTAATATTTAGAATTTAATCACTTCAACCTTATTTGCTGTTAAAAATGATTTAATTAATAATATAATTAATAATATAAATTTTATTTAATTAGTTGATTAATATATGTTTGATTCTTTGAGCATAATTCTTTTGCATATTAAATGCATTTAAATTTAAAAAATAGTAACACAATACATGTAATTTTGTTTTACTGTTTTCTTTGTAATTTATGTTGTTTTCGATTTTAATAAAATAAATGTTTTAATCGCATTTTCTGTGGTTTTTTTCCAATAATATATAGAATGTATAAAATCAAATGTTTAATTTCACCAAAACCTGGAATTTCATAGCGCCAATCAAAAAAAACTATATGAAAAAATACAATAATGTCAATTTTTAAGTAAAAACATTTTAGAACACATTTAGTAAAACAAAATCAAAATTACAATAAATAAATTATTTGCATCTAAGCAATATCAATTATGTAGTTTAAAGTTATTATTGAAAGATTTTCCTCTTTTCCTGCGGTAAAATCAAAAAATATGTAAGTGTTTTCCACTAAAATGTGTTCCAGATTTGATTAAAAATGTTTTTAGATTTTTGACAAAATGTTACATCTGTAACATTCATATTTGTAATGTTTACATAAATATTTCTTTACAAAAATATTGTTTATTCTGAAATTGGTATTGTGACAACCTTTTTAACTATTTCTAAAAAACCTTCATCAAGAATCAACATTATCATCAATGTGATTTATTACAGAATCATCACAATTTACTTAGGTAAATATGTCTGAGATTTTGCAAAATTTGCCATCCTTACTTCTAAAGATTAGGACCACAAGCACAAAGAAATGAAATATAAATCTAAAGGCCACAACATTAATGGAGCCTATTCTGACCAAGGAGGAGTCTAGACTTTTTGAACTGTATAGTTTGAAATATTTTTATTTCAAGGTTTAATACCTTAACAATAATATGACTTGCTGAATACTAATTTATTTGAATGTGACTCTTGAACTCGCAAATTTTTAAATCATTTGATTTAAGAATGTTTCTTATGAAAGATTAAGACAAAAATGTAAAAAAGATAATTTGGTGCAAAAATTTATTTACATTAAATCTTTTGTGGTAAATTATATTTGTGATACTTTTATTTTTTCCTTATTGTCATTTATGCTTTTTATCTTCAATTTATTTATTCAAATTATAAATATTTTTTATATTAGAATTATTAATAATGGTTTTTTATAATTTTTTTTTCAATGTCAAATTTTGAAAAATGAGAAATTAAAATTATTAAAAATTTATTTTCTTCTTATTCTAGTATTATTCGAGTATTATAATTTCAAATGTTTCCTTTAATTTTCTAATAATGAAAATAAATTGTGCATCTTAAAGTTAATTTCATAATTCAATATATTATTATGTATTTATAAAATATAATTATATTTATGAAATGAAACAAATTCAATCTTCAAAACAACAGAAATATTTTGATTTAATTACACTTCTTAAGATAAGATGAGACAATTGTTTTATGTAATATTTTGTCTGGCGTTGCAGATCAAACAAAATACCCCACATGGATTAATTCACTGTGCTAATTTTTTGAATACATTTAATTATTTTGATAATTATATTTTAAATCCAGATATCATTTAATAATTAACTCAAATTTTCGGCATGGCCTTTTACATAAGTTTTTATAGATTTTTAAAAAAAATTGTGCCAAACCTTTATGTTAAATACAAAATATTAATAAATAAAGATAAAGAATAATATTTTAATAAATAATATGTAAAAGAAATATTCATGATATAAATCAATGGACTTATTTAATTAATGCTATATTGGTTAATGTAGCAAATAAGCATCATCACATAAAATTAATTAAGCATACAGAAATGAGCTTTCAAAGAAAACACTAAGTTAATATGTTTAATAAATTCTGCAACTTACTACCGTTGACGCTAGCTTACTAAAATATATGCAAACATTTTTAAATAATAAATTTGATAAAAATTATTAATATTAATTACAAAAAGTAATTGATAGATAAAATCAATGAAAACAGGTTTGGTTGCCATTTCTTTTCACTGAAATGAAATAAAAGAAATTATTTTAACATTATTAGCTTTTTTGTGGAAGAACTAATCTATTAGGTAAATTAGAAAAAAACTTATTAAAAAGAACTCAACAAAGAATTTTGTTTTTCATCATGAACCAAAAAAATTGCAGAGTAACAATTATCGAAAAATAAGTTCATTTTTAAAATAAGATAATATAATATTTTAAAATAATATTTTTTAAAAAAACATTTTGGGATATTTTGATTGGATGAATTTTAAATTAGTGAATAACTTTAAATTATTTTCAAAAATAAATAAAACAGTTGTTTGAAATTCGATATTATAAATTCAATTGCATGTAGAAAACAGAAATTTCTTAACTTATTTATCTGAAAAAGATTTATACAAATAATCAAGAAATTTGAAAACTGCTTCATTCAGAGTAGGCAAACAACAGTTTATAAAGACTGACATTTTTAACTTGAATAATAATTCCTAATTCAATTATTATAAATTTAATAAACTTATAATTTATCTACAAATTTTAATTATTTAAATAACTAAAAAAGTATGGTAATGATTTTATTAAAAGAAAGCGCCAATCAAACCCAGTTTTTACTATATATATCGAAAGGTTAACTGTAATCATCAGGTACAAAAAACAACCAAAATATAATTGATTAATTTAATATATTTAATGGCTCTTATTTTAGATTTAAATAATAAATTAAATTTTGTAAATTTTTATATTAATAAATTAATAAATCAAATATGTTTATCTAATTAGTTCGGGTAGGCTGCAAAACACCTTAATCTATAATATGTTATTGTTAAAAAGTAACCTTCGTTTTTATAGTGGTTTCAATTCCTTAAACTAAAAATAAGAGTGTTGTCAGTTTAAGCGATATTTTTGATACAGCACATGCATACTTACTTCACTTCATTACACACTAAAGTATTTATGCATCTGTCATCTAACGACAAGATCAAAATTACCTTATTATATAATTGGTTTGCTATAAATTATTATAACGTTCAAATTAACGGAAACCTTTACTTTTTTTAGAAACTTTTCACTTTATAGTTATAGATATGGTCTTTGAAATTTTAAAAATATTTATTCTGTCTAGTCATACAATGGTATATTCGTAAATTACTTGTGAACAAATGATCAAAGTGAATTTTAGCAAAATTTATTTTGGTTAAAAGTATCCGAAAACTGTGATTAGGAAAATTACGAAATACCGATAAGATCTACTTATTATTATCTTAAATGTTAATGAAAATCAAATCCTTTCGGATTTTAGAAATTTTTATAAAAACAAACTCACAAATATTAATAAACTTTGAATACTTTTATAAAAATATATAAAATAAAAAATCATTTTTTAATTTTCAATGAATTTCCTGTTTTAATTTTCAACATTTTGGCACTTGCTCAATCTTTCTTTCTGTCCTGTTATCGAAAACTGTAATCTAAAAAAATTAATTTAAGACTTCTAAAAAACAAGTTTTAATTATTTAATTTCATAAAACAGTTTTATATTAAAAAATATAAATAAAACAAATCAACCAAAAAATAATAATATTACTATTATTATTAATTATATTATTTTTACCATCATCATTTAAACAATAAAATGTAATTCTCAACAACGAATAAAATAATATTTAATTACTGAGGCAGAGCAGTTAACACAATTATGAATAGATTTAACGAGAAAACATCCATTAAAAAATAATGAAATTTGAAATTTATTGATAATACAATGAAATTTTATACACTTCCTGAAACCATTTTTTAAAATTTTAAACTGTAATTATAAATTTAAAAAACTTTTAAATTTCTCAATGTTTTACAAATCTTAAATGCAAACAGACAAAAAGAGAATCTGAAAATAAAATTTGAGAAAAAAACAAACAATGCAATAATTAAAACAAAACCAGAAATATTTTTCAATCGACATTGGCAATCAAACAAGAGCAGTTGTCAAAAAATTGTCACATAATTGTCAGAAATATATGAAAATTCCAATGATTTGATGAAATGATTTTTAATTTCTTGTTTTATATCGAAATTTTAGTGAGTCTCGTGAGATTTTGCTATCAATTTTGACTGACTATGGGAAATATTATGAGATTTTATTATAAAATATTAATTGATGTCTAGTTAGTTGCATGCTGAGAGTCTCTGGAAATTTTGACCTCTGTTTTCATTCTAAAATTAAGTGCATAATTGTCATCTTGGAAAATCTCTTGGAATAATCTTTGAAATACTAAACGAATTCCAAAACCAATATTAGAAAAAAATATGAAAATAAATTTTATCAATTTAAGCTATTTTAATTATTTTAAATTGTTAAAACAAAAACTCAATTAATAATACTATAATACTATTATAATACATAATAATATTAACATAAATAATATTAATAATAATAATAATAATAATAATAATAATAATAATAATAAATTATGTAATCCTGCTTACAGACTAATTTACTAATATTCAACTGCAAACCTTTTTTTGATTTGAAAATTATTTCATTTGAAATAATTATAATTATAATTGAGCACGTTTTTCCATCTTTATAATAAGTTTGACCTTTTCTATTTTACTATTTAATATATTTAATTGTATATTTAGCAATAAAATATGTATATGTAATTGAATGAATTGAGTCAATTGTTATAATAAATTTGTTAATAATTAATAATGTGTAGAACATAACAGCAAAAGATTTTAAAAAATTTCAAATTGTATTCATAATTTTTTATAATATAATTATATAAATAAATATTTTATATAATTTTTAAATAATTAATAACTGATTTTATACAATAATAAGCATGTATTAATCTATCTGCATCATTTATCACTAAAGTTTTGAAAAAAATAATTAATTTTAATTAAACTTGTAACATTATTTATAATTAGGAAAGACAGTAAACGTTTTGTCTTCGCATACCGTATACGTTCTGTTTAGCATGTCGGATTTTTGAAGTACACCGTGTATTTACAGCAATGATGTGTATATATATATATATGTGTGTGTGTGTGTGACACTCTGAGTGTATGTCACAGCTCAAGTTAAGAACATACTTTATGTTATATATATATACTTTATATTCTACAAATTACATTATATTTATTGTACAATAAATAAGCATAATATAAAACGAGGAATCCAATGATTTTGGTGGTTGAATATAATATTATGGAATAATATAGTATATTTAAAGTGATAAAATATTTAAATAAAGTGATAAATTATATATATTTGAATAACTGTTGGTCCTTGGTTAGCTTGGTTTTCTACATTGCAAGTATATATTTGTAAAAACATTATTGTGCGAATTTTGTATAATTGTCAAGTGTATTTAATATAGAAATATATATATATATATATATATATATATATATATACATGTGTATATATAGGAATATATAGGATTACTGCAAAATTATAAATTTATAAAAATACATAATATAAATATTTTAAAATGAAGCAGCATAATAATAAAATAATTAATGTTATTTTTAATTGCAGATTATGTTAAAATCGGATGATTATTATTTTTAATTGAGTAGCGCAATGTACAATAAAACAAAAATCATTTAATTTAATTATGAAGAAGGTTATTCATTTTTTCTCCTCATTTTTATGAAATAAAAAAAAGAAAAGAACACTAAATTTAAAAATCAATTCTTTTGATCTTTATCTTCATCTCAATCTAGAAATCATTTAAATTTGATAAAAGAAGAGACCAAAAAGTGTGTTTCATTGATTCGGATTTAAGTTAATCAATATTTTCTTTTAGAAATTAAATAAAAGTTTGTTTTTCATTGTTTTCGAGTAAAACCAAAAAAAAGAAATTACCCAACAACTCTTGTTTGTGAAATTATAGAAAAACACATTGTCGCTAATATATTTTGATAGTAGTTCAAACAAATTATTTTTAATTACTAACAGTAAAATGAAAAGATTTTTTAAAAAAAAATTCTCAAGAAATTTATTGATTATTTCTCAGACATATCAATTTACACTAGTTAAATTTATATTCAACAGAATTAGTCAATGAAGTAAAGAATTACAATAAATTCACGAGAGATTAGCTTTGAATAGGGAAATTAACTGAAATTTCTCAAGAGGTCTTGCGAACGTTGGCCATAATTGGATAAAAGGTTTTGAAAATCAAAGTTTTATATCAGAGAATTCAGGATAAATAAAAATTTAATATTATTATATTTATTATTATTATTATTATTATTATTATTATTATTATTATTTTTGTTATTATTATTATATATTCTTAAGAAACAATAAAATTGAAAAATACTAATTAGATAATAATTTTATAAAATTACACTAAGCATTTTTAATAATTGTATAATTATTTTGATTAAATAACAAAAAGATTGAAAAGTTAGCCATCAAAATATGATATAGATTATAATTTTATAATTGTTACCGATATAAACAAAATATTTTGGATATTTTACACTTTTACTCTTTATGGAACAGTATGCAATGAAGCTTTTTTTTATATCAAAATACTGATACATTTGCGTGTAGTTCACATGGAGATTTTACAGGAGATTTTAAGTTTATTATTAATAATTATTGCTAGATTCGGAAAATGTTATATTTGAAAATAATATTTAGTATCTAATGCATTTCGAATATTTTGATAAAGATTAAAATATTAAGTGATTGTCTTTATTGATCTAATTATTATAATAAAGCGTTATATAAGAATAATGAGTCTAAATTTGTGTTAGTATTGCCGTACTCTGAAGGTTTTACAAATTATAAGAGGAAGTTAAGTAAACATATGGAAAATTTAGAGTGTTTGATTGTTTCTAATTCGAGTAAGGAACGCATATGTTTATTTATAAATCAAAAACTCCGGTTGGATTGTGTTCTGATCTCGTTTATCAATTGACATGTAATGGGTGTAATGCCACATACATTGAGGAGACTTCCCGTCATCTCTGTACTTGAGTTCTGGAGCATTGTCGTTTGAAAGGTTTGACCAATATTAGTGACCACAATAGAGGGTGTAAAAAAGAAATAGGAATGTCTGACTTTGAAGTTTTGTTGAAAAGTTTTAATAATTATTGGGAACTTGTGATATGTGAAGCATTGCTGATAAGGTCATTGGATCCAAAGATTAATATGCAAAGTTCCATAACTACGAATGTTTTGAATATTTTTAAATAGTTTAAGTATGTGTTTGATTGGCGTTTTCTTTTAAAAAAAATCGTTGCCAAACTTATTTAATTATTTACTTTATATATACTGCATTTATGTATATAACATATGTTATTGAGATAAACTAGACAATATTAATCAGAAAATCAAAATATTCAAGATTAGTCAATGAATACTATTTATGTATTCAATTTGATATGTGATATTTATGTATTTTGAGTGATATTGAGTGTAAAATTGAAGATTTTATTTAATAAATTCACAATTGCTCTTTGCACTACAAAAATATTCTAGATCGCTAGGCAAAGTTTATTGAGTTCGTTTAATAATGAAAGGAAAATAAATCTCACAAAAGGATTAAATAATTTAAATAATAGAGCTCAACTAATTTACCTGAAAATAGCAAATAATAAAAGAATCAAAACCATTTTAATACAGGATTCATATTTGAAATGACAAATTATGAATATTCAATTTTGATATTTTTCATATCAAATAAAACACCAATTCAAAATAGAATTTGTTATAAGCAGTCAATTTATGCATCACACTCATATGGCATTTATACAGACTCGTAAGTAACTAAATAATATGTGTAATCTTGTTTGCAATTTCTACGTGTTCTGATAAATCTGAATGTATTAAGACGGATTTCAATTAGATACATTTTCGATAATAAAAATTTTTGAAAAAGATCAGAGCTCATTATTCAAGCTCTTAAATATTTTAATTTTACTCCATAATTTATTATTAAGATTTTTAGCTTTATCTGAAATTTATGAATATAATTGTGGAATTTTTCAAACAAGTTGAACGAGTCAAATAACTCTTGTTCCAAAAATTGTCATCTATTTCATTCTTTCTTGTAACAAATTGTTCAAATTTATTATAATATCATATTTTTTTAACATTAATAAAATCTTTGTTTTATGTAATGCAATCATAAAATAAATTGTAAATAAAGTATACATTTTCTGAAAATAGAGAGTTTAAAAATATATAACTCAAAATACAACTCATTCAAAAATTTCATTATATCGAAGATTTATTATAGAAACTTTGTAGCTGTAGGTATTTTCTTCTTTATTTTAATGTTAGTTTTATTACAGATACATTTTATTTACTAATAAAACTCTAAATAGATGTAAATTAGGTAATTATCAATTGCACTTTAGTGTAGCAAAAAAAGTAACAGTAATGAGTGTTTGAATGCATTTATAGTATAAGGCTATAAAACTTTTATATTAATGATGATTTATCTTATTAACACGCTCTGTAATCCCGTAGATCTGAATGTGTGCCACCAATAAGTGTTTATCCTGCATTTGGCAATGTACATAATTTTTTTCTTATAACAGATTGCATTTAAAAATGGTATAATTCCAACAAGGAAATTGATTAACAACAAATTACTGTGTAATTTATATTTTAAAGCAATAAATTTTTGTTTTAATCCTTTTGATTATTTTGAATATTCAATATATTTTTATGAAAGATTTTATTTTATTTCAAATGTTTTTATAATTAATTTCATACAATTTATAAATCATAGTAATAGTTTTTATTAAATTTTAAAAAAATATAATAAATTCAAATATAATAAAATCATTGCACTGTGTTGTACGTTCTATTTTCAAGAAAAATATATTTTATTATATTTGGAAGTTACTGCCATTTCAAAAGTTAAATAAATACTTAAAAAATTCATTTTACCAAATACATTCAACACTTGAAATATTTCAATGCACAAAAATAAAAATACTAGATATATTATAATTCTTAGCAAAATAAATTTTCTCTCACTTTATATATATATATATATATATATATATATAATATATATATATATATTAAATAAACATTAATTAATTAACTTTATAAATTGTCAATAAATTTTTTCAAGGATTTTTCGAAAGAAATGATAAAAAAATAATTTTTTACAGAAAATCCATTTTATGTTTAAAACAAATTTGATGAAAATCAATTAAAACAAAGTATATGTTACAAGAAAATGTAGAAAATGTCATTGCAATTACCAAAGACATATTGACATCGGTTAAAATGATCTAACAGGCCTCGGAACGGCGATCAGTGAACGAATTTCCCGTTATCATAATTGTCAACTAGAAATCCCAGATGGAGATCATTTTAGTATCGAGGTATTTCGTCAATATTTCGTCAATATTTCATCAATATTTCGTCAATATTTCGCCAATAATGTTCGATAAAATGATCGCCAGAGTGTGATCGATAGGTTCTAGCGAGATTGTAAATTCGGATATTTGTTTTAATAATGATCTGGAAATCAAAGTGTTTATTATTAATATTATGCCAATTATTTCTTTTTATTTTTCTTTTTTCTTCTTTGATTAATAATAATATTAATAACAATAATGATAATGATAATAATAATAATAATAATAATGATAATCATAATAATAATAAGAATAATAAGAATAATAAGAATAATAATAATAATATTATTATATGATAATAATTATTAATTATTATTATTATTAATAATTATTATTAATTATTATTATTATTATTATCATTATTATTATTATTATTATTATTATTATTATTATTATTATTATTATTATTATTATTATTATTATTATTATTATTATTTTATATCTTATTTAATAAAAATTAACATTAGAAATATTTTGTAAAAAGCGGTTCTTTTAATTTTGAAAATCCAATATTAAATTTTATGATTATATAATTTCAGGGATTTAAACTTCAAAATATATTTAACTGCGATTTTGTTTTAATCATTCATTTAAATGAATCTGAGAGTTTAGTTAAAATGACGCCGTCAAAATGGATGAAATTTACTACTTAATGATATTATAATAATACTAGTACTAATAATTACAGTTATAATGATTATTATAATGATTATTATTATTATTATTATTATAATTATTATTATAATTATTATTATTATTATTATTATTATTATTAATATTAATATTATTATTATTATTATTATTACTATTATCCTGACAATAATGTCTTTTCCTTCATATTTTAAAAATATATCATAAAACAACATTCAGACATGTAAATGATAATCAAAATCTTTTTTTACTTTTTTATAGTTTTATCTCAATAATTATGATAAAAGAAATGATAAAATCTTCAGGGTCTAAAATGTATATAGAGATTGTTGGGGTAAATGTTTATTGTTTGTGTATTTGCATATTATATTTGATGAAAAATTTATAAATTGTTTATTTAATGCAACGAAAGGTTGATAAACAATTTTAGTTAATACTAATAATTTAAATTTAAAATTCTTAAATTTTATTAGAGAAAATAATATATAAAATATTTTTTCTTAAGCCATTAGTTTCGTCGAAGTTTAAACATTTTTTTAAAAATAAATTATCTCCAATTTGTACATTTTTATACTTGAGTCTATTTCAATAAAATTATGGGACCTAGCCTAAAGATATTGTTATTGATAGTAATATTAAAGTCACTAAAAGTACAAATTTAAACAACGATTATTGCATTACAACATATAGTAGATCTAGAACATGTAAAATACCGAAAAGATAATTGAAAGATTTATCAAAAAAAAATTAAAATATTTAAAAGAAATGATCATTGTAAATTAATTAACAAATTCTAACAAACAAAAATCGACGTGTATTAATGATTAGAATATTTGTTTTTATAGTCAATTAATTTATGGGTTGAAAATACAGAGAAAACTTCCCATTGCATTAATGTATTTTTTATTAACTAATTAAGTAAAATAATAAGAATGTTAGTTTTCTTTATCGTTTGTTTTAATCAATCATGCTTCGTTGCCATTCAAGTTTCACAAAAAATTGCTTTTACTTTCATTTTATTGCCATCTCGTTAGTTAAAAAAATATACACAAAATATACAAAAACAACAAAAAATATTCATAAATATTTTCAATGATATAATTTGACAAATTACTTGTCACTTTCATCATCAGATTCATAATTTTGATCATTTTCTTTTTTAATAAAGATATTGGTACCCTCCCCCCGTTGTCATTCTATTATGAAAGATCTACAATGTTTTGTCAATGAAATTTGTTTAATGACACAAATGAAAGAGAATAGCCAAAGGATGAGTGCTAATTTCTCGAAATATATCGTAATATATTTATTATAAAACCACTTTGGGAATTTAAAATTTGTTTAAATTATAATTTGAATTTTAGTAAAATATTTGTTTCTTTAAAGTTATACATTTAATGGTTAATATTAATGTATTTTTTAATTTTTTTTTGTATCATATATTTGGTAAATGCATAAAAGATATTTTTCGGTGTTAAAAGATGTTTATAATATTATTGTATTAAAGGACATTTAAACTGTTCTAACAACTTTTGTCAAGACAGATTCATGATATGCAAACGATACAAATGCAAATTACTCTCAATAACACAAAAAGTGCTATTTAAATTACAGCTTAAAGCTTTTTATCTAGGAATATTAATAATGTGAATAGAAATGGAGATTATAAAAATTTATAAATATCTAAGAATTTTTAAAGACAGTAAATAATATTTTAAATAAAATAAAATTTTAAATTGTATAGTCATTACACAAAACAAAAAAAAGCAAAAGGAAAATAAATAAAAGTGCTTGATGGCTAAATACTATAATGATAAAATATAATAATTGCTATTTTTTTCATTTAGAAAATTTGAGTTTGAAATGTCTTTGAAACTTTGAAATTACTTGAAAATATGCATTAAAATAAATAAAATTAATTTGTTAAAATGTTAAAATTTGGCATGAACGCTATTATTTGCATTTATTCTAATCGAAATTACATTTAAAAATAATCATTACAAAAGTATTTAGGGTCCCTTGAGGCAGCTGCAAAAAATACATAAAATACTTAATATAACTATAAAAAATATTTAATTTTTTTTTAATTTTCTATTTTTTTGATTTTAAATAAATAGGGTTTTTAAAAATATTTATAAATGAAATTCAGATACTAAAACCGTGATTAATTGTGAATTCAATGCGATTTAATGGCTCAAAATGATTTCGAACATGAATTATTAAACACATGGATCAAGGGGAAACATCAAAAATTATAATGTCTAAGGTCTAGACAGCGATAATATTAAGAATTCTTAAATTACTAATTTTATTTTTGAGTTACCTCAAAAAATAAAATTTATTTTAATTAAAATACATTTTTTAAAATGTTTAAGAAGAGATTTTTACTTATTGATTATTTTTAACCATTGATTAAAACAAATATTTATAAAACATTGGATAAAGTTAATTTTAAATAATTTGCTTTAGTAGTGTTAGGATTAATTCTTTAAAACAAATAAATAAATCATTAATAAAACAAATTTATTTTCTCATAAATTTATGGCTTTATAATATGATTTAACGAAGAATTATATTATTAAACTACTAAAAATTAGTGATTATTAGTATTGGATTTAATATTTTGTGTAATTAGAAATTATCTAACCATAATTAAACTAATATAATTATATATTATTAAATCAACCATGATTATTAATAAGGAAATATAACAATTTTCTACGGGTAATTAAAGAATTCCATCTAGTATTGCCGACTAATCGCTCTATTGCGGTTAAAGTTTTATAAAATTACATTTTGCAATGCTTGTTAAATTTTATATTTATTTTATTCATGATGAATATTAGAAAATGTTCATACAAATAAATATTAATTAAATAAATAATATAATAATTACTAATGTATCTTACATAATATAAAACTTGGTGTTATTCTCGGCAATTAAAAAGTCAAAATAATTAAATATTTGATATAAAGCCAGCTCTGAATTTTATTAAACATGTTTTCTTTATTTTTTTGTTTATAAATTCATTTAATTTTAAATTCGACACATGCAAATAAGTTGTGAGGCTTGGTATAAAAAATATAATAATTTAGTTGAAAGGTCACACATTGAAGGTTCAATGAAGAATTTCAAAAAGATCAAAAGTTGAAAATCTAAAATGTATAAATGTTAAAAATTTAAAAATAATTTAAAAATAATTTTGATTTTAATTTTAGGTTGAATGTGTGAAATTGACAGATTAATTTTGTAACAAGGTTTTTGTTGATTTAGCAATGTAGGTTTTGATCTCTCGAGAAGGATAGTAATATCACATTTAAAGGAAAACATTCAAATATTTAATATTAAAATAAATTCCGAAAGCAATAAAGTTTAGTAATTATTGTTAATGACCTTTACAGTAGACCTACAATTGAACTTTATTTTTTTGCAAACAGTAGTTAATACTTATTAAATGTTGTTTGATTCATAAATAAAAATAAAAATATTATAAAATTAAATAAATTAAACAAATTAAAAACTATAAGAAATTTATTTCTAATAAACAAAAACTTTGTTTATGTAAGCTGAAACTTTTGCAAAATTTGAATAAAGTATTTAAGTAAAACATGAATTTCCTCTTTATTTAGTAAATTAATTTACCAATATTTTAATTATGTGAAATAAGTATTAAAAATTTATTAGTAATTTGTGACAATATGAACATTACAATGCTGGACAGAAAATTATGAAATCAAATGTTTTTTTATCATAGTCCTTTCTGGCCTCAATCTTCTTATCTGCCGAAGCACAATATGGTAAAACTGTTGTCCAAATATTTATTGTCAAAATTTGGTTTTTTTTCTAAATAACAAATTTATTACTAAAAATAAAAATGGCAAATATTTTTTGTTAATTTGAATTTTTGTTTGATTAGATTTCGTTTTTTTCTTTTTCTTTTTTTTTACTAAAATATACTTTTCTCAATGAATTACTAATATTTTATGTTCTTTGTTAAAATCATTTTTTTTAACTCCAAATATTTAGTTACTTAAAACAATGAAAATTAAATGATGACATTTTCTCTAAAAGTAATATAAAGTAATTAATTATATTTGATGTTACAAAAAACTCTCATCATAATTAAAAATCCATTAAATTTTTATAGATCACTTTTGGATCAATAAGTTATCAATTTCTGTCATCTCTTAGACATGTGCTTTTGTGGCAGTGGCAAATAGTGATGCTTTTATTGAGTTATTAATTTTTCACCGAAACTTTATAATTAATTATTATCCATTATTTACCTTGATCAAGTTCTGTTGAGAAAATAAAATGTTTTTCAACCTTTCTCACGTTTACATTTGTCTTTAATTCGTGAACTTCATATGAACTTAATGTATTTAATTTTTATATATTTTTTATAGTAAAATGCACAGTTTATTGATAATAGTTTCGTTGAATACGATATGATGTTTGTTGGAAGAATATGTTGACATAAATTCTTTGAAAAAAATATAGACATTTCCAACGGCTTAGAATCTCGTTTCTTCAAATCCTTGTCAAAGTATAAACAATAATTATTTTCAATTTTTTTATATATATTTTAAATGGAATATTTTACAAGTTTATGTTTAATAAATGCAAATTATATATATATTTGTACATTAAGATTTTATCTATAAATTGCCAATTATCATTTATTTTAAAATGTTTTATTTAATTCTTTTAAATTTAAACAAAAAACAAATAATATATTTATTTAACGTGATATACTTTAAAAAAATGTGAAATTTAGCATTGTAAACAGAAATAAATAAAATAAGAATGCATTCAGATATTAAAGTTTTTATTGACCTGTGGTATAATTAAATGTTTATTCGTAAAGTATAACTTGTTTATTAAAAAATGAAAATAATATTAATTTTATATTGAAAAACTACATTCAATCCAGTTAGTAGAATCTATATATCTATATATGTGTTTTTATGATAGTCTCCACAATTTCTTTATCGGACATAAATGAGCCTAATGTTTAAAACTAAAATAGAAAAATATGTACATAAAATGTTTTGTTTAGTCAGTTTTATAACAATATTGTGAAATTTAAAAATTAGTTATTATTTTTCTAAATATTTTATTTTATAAGTAAACTAGTATATTATATTATTTTTGCATTTCTATATTGTATTTCTATATTTGTATATTCCTCAAAAAAATATTAATTTAAATTTATTTTCAAAAACATTTGATATTTTATTAGGAATAACTTTAAAAAATATTTGAAATTTTAAAATTAAAAAATTATTAAAAAATTTAAAAGCCAACTATTAGAAAAATTATTTTAAAAAATAAATTATGTGTCGAGCTGTATGCATTAGAATTTATTCGTTTCTCATTGGTCGATTCAACGGCTTGTTATCATTTATATCAGAAATATTTGTTTGCCATGTAACAAGAATCTCCGAAGGACAGTATAGGACAATTCAATAGTAACAGTAGCTTATCAGCCGATTGAAGGCGTGTTGTGGATTTCCAATCGTAACTCTGAATTATCTCCATTAATTTTTCACATTGTTAATACACTGAAGATCTTTACTCAAATTTTTAGTTTGGAATTTATTTTCATCCTCTCTAACAATAACTTTTGCTTTGTTTTTTTTTCTCAATAAAATGCCACCGATTCAAACAAAATAAAAGTGAGTTTTGTAAATTTTTGCATAAACTAATATTTTTTTTTTAAAATTAATTTTAATATTATTATTTTAAAATAATAATAATATAAAGTGATATATTTTATTTTTATTTTCAAAAGAAAAATATTTAGATATCTTGTTTCACTTTTGAAAAATAATTCTATTCAACCCGGTATTAATTTACCGAAATTAAAAGAGAAATATTTCAATTTGATTCCACTTGATATGATTAATAAAATTAATTAATACAAACAAACCCACTTGAAACAATATCGGCTTACAAGAAAAAATAATTAAATTTAATAGATTGAAAAATTGTATATCATATTAATAACTATGAATATTTTATCAAAATAATGAGAAATTTAAATAATTAAATTTTTCAATGTTTAAACAAAATAACAATATTCTTATTTCGGTTTCTTACAATATAAAATTTTTCTTGCAACTCTGAAATTAATTATTAAATTTAAAATGTTATAATTTGTTTTAATATAAAAAATTATTTGATTAATTAATTTATGTTTTTTTACTATTGTAAAATAAAACTCATTTTCTAAATGTCATTTACATAAAAAAATATTTTATTTTATATTATTTTAAAACTATAAAATGTACTAGTAAAATGTATTATGTATAATATTTTGAGAACGAATTTTTGTAGGAAAATTAACGAATATAAAATAATTACATTTAATAAAATAATGATATTAATGAAATTAATAATGTCAATTATATGTCATTAGTAAATGATTAATTAAACTTTAAAAAAAGATAGTTCAAAATAAAATAAATTGTCTCGTCTTCATTTATATTTTGTTTGAATCTTTGTAAACATTCAAAGCATATTGTTAATATTAGCATTTGGACTATTTTATTCATGCTTTTTAATAAACATAAATGTAGTAATCATATAAATTGTATTATATTGCTAAACATTTATAAAGTGTGTCAAGTATGTATAATAATATATTATTTTTTATATATAAGAAAAATATTCAATTTGAGCGAATTATTAAACGTCGCTGCTGCTTTTGATTAAAACCTATTTTAAGGGATTTTAAGGGAAAGGATTTAAATCGAGTCTTTCAAAATAACTGTCTTTCTTTTTTCATAGATATCTTTTCATTTACTAAAATTTTATGTGTTTGATTATCTTTATTCTATTTATATTCTTTTGATATAATTTTTAAATTTAATAATTATTTACATATGACTTTACTCCCAAAATTTTGTCATAATTTCAGATCACGTAGGCTTGGAATTTAGCCTTTTATTTCCATTATAGTTAGTCTTTTCCTCAATTGTACAAAAGTTTAACAATCATGTCTCTATATTCTTTATTCATTCACAATTTACTCAGCTGAATCCTTTTTTAATTTCTCTGAAAATATCCGGTTGTCCATCTTCATATAAATTTAAACATTTCCCAAAAATAGTTAAATCGTAATTCAAAACTTTTTGCACAAAGTGATGCGTGTGATAACCGGTGTTGAAATTGTTTTCCGAAACTGAAAAGATTGTACAAAGAAAAAAATATTTTATTTTGAAATTAATTATGTCGTAACTTATGCAGAAAATTAAAAATTCTTTCACTCATTATGAGAATATTATTTAATTATTTCCTTCGGAATTCAAATTGAAAAAGAATGCGTAAAGAATAAAAATGAGAGAAAATTTTAAATTTAAGTCAATCCGAAAATTTACATTAGCAAAATTAAAATGAATATTTTGTAATGTTTTCTTACTAACAATAATATTTATTGAATTAAATTATATTAAATTTCTTTACATTTTCAACAATAAAAAATTTATAAAAGCAAAGATTTATTTTGATTGATATAATTTTGTTTTATTTTTATAGTTTGTTTTTTTAACAACTCATTTTCAGGTAATTTCTCGAATTTTGTTTCTATGAATGTCTTTTAATTATTCGTGATCGATGAAAATGTGTTACTGGATAAATTGAAGAGCATTAAAACAATCAGTAATGGCAACATATCAATAGGGAAATAATTAGTTTTGTTACAAAATGTTAATTTCCCACAAATTCTTACATTTTTAAATGCCGTTTGAATTAGAAATTTGTTTATTTTACAATTTATAAACAAAAAGACATCTTAAAATAATAATGATAATAATAATAATTAATTAAATAAATTTGGCAACGATTTAATTAAACGATAACGCCAATAAAAAACCTTTCGTACGATATATTTCGATAGCACAGCTATCATCTTCAGGTACTCAAAACCAACTAAAAATATTATGAATTAACATTTAATTTAAACAAATTATTTTTTATTAATTTAATTTTTTAATAAATAAATATTTTTAAAAATATATTTTAAATTAATTTTAAATTTTAAATTTTTTACTTATATTCTAATTTTTAAAAATTAATGTAATTTAAAATTTTCAATTATTTTAATAATATTAAAAAAAACAAACATGATTTAACATACGTAAACTATTTAAAAACATTCAAAACATTCGTAGTCACAGCACTCTGCACATTAATCTTTGGATCCAATGACCTTATCAGCAATGCTTCACATATCACTCGTTCCCAATAACTATTAAAACTTCTCAACAAAATTCTAAAATCAGACATTCCTATATCACTTTTACAGCCTCTATTGTGTTCACTAATATTGGTCAAACCCTTCAATCGACAATGCTCTAGAACTCGAGTACAGAGATGACGGGAAGTCTCTCCAATGTATGTGGCATTACACCCATTACATGTAAATTGATAAACGAGATCAGAACACAATTCAACCGGAGTTTTTGATTTATTTATAAACAAATTGCGTACCTTACACGAATTAGAGACGATCTTATACTCTAAATTTCCTATCAGTTTACCCAACTTCCTCTTATAATTTGTAAAGCCTTCAGAGTACGGCAATACTAACACATATTTAGGCTCAGTTTTTTTATATCCATTTTTACCATCACCCAGATCAACACTCAATTCACACCCATCCGAAAAATTACATTCAGACTTTCCACAACATGGATCCTTAGGATTTTTAATCAATTTATCAACAGTTTCTTTTATCATCAACAATAAAAATGATTTAGAATATCCATTCTTTATCAACAACTCAACCAATTTATCAACACTTTTTATTTATTAAAAAATTAAATTAATAAAAAATAATTTGTTTAAATTAAATGTTAATTCATAATATTTTTAGTTGGTTTTGAGTACCTGAAGATGATAGCTGTGCTATCGAAATATATCGTACGAAAGGTTTTTTATTGGCGTTATCGTTTAATAATAATAATAATAATAATAATAATAATAATAATAATAATAATAATAATAATAATAATAATAATAATAATAATAATAATAATAATAATAATAATAATAATAATAATAATAATAATAATAATAATAATCATAATAATAATAATAATAATAGTAATAATTATAATAATAATAATAATAATTATAATAATAATTTTAATAATAATAATAATAATAATAAATATAATAATAATAATATTAATATTAATAATAATAATAATAAACTTAATAATAATACTAAAATATAAAATATATAAACTTGAATAGAAGAATAAAAATTGATGAAAAAGATGAATTTATTTAAAAATCTAAAATAATATTATATGGTATTTATCAGTATAAAAGTTTAGAGTCTGTAAGGAGTTCTAAAACTCCTATTTAAAAATAATATAGTTAAAACAACTATTTGTGTTAAATGTGAATATTAAAATTTATGTTCAATTATATCATATTATATTAAATTATATTAAAGTATTTTAAATTAAATTAATTATATTTGTGACCTGTATCTATATCAATATTAAGAATTACCACGCCTCAGTTGTTTAAATTTTCAGATTTGGATAGAAGAATCTGAATTTAGATTTTCGTAATTAAATGATAAAGTTAGAAGATTTAAATTTAATTGTGTCTCACACAGATTATTCGACTTTAAATAACCAAATTTAGTAGGTTTCATAAAGCCTTCAAATTTCTAGTTTTATATATCAGAGGTTTAATAGATTTTATATATAAAAATGAATAAAATGGCAATGACAATAGTGAAAGACTATTTGGGACAATTTAAAAGACCTTATACAATTATTATTACAATATTATTAGTTTCTATATTATCCAACTTGTACACCGGATATCACCTTATTAAATTAGATTCTATTTTGTAGCTGTTTGATTAAATCAAAATGTCACTAAATCCGTCCATAAAGGAAATTACAAATTGTTTTGGTAAATGTTTCTTTTCCCATAAAATTTCATTCAGTAGTTTTAGTAGTTAAACATTAAAATGTACTTTTTTGAGGAGGAATATAATTAAAATTTAAAACATATAGATCAGTGGATCCTAATAGTTTCTTTCACTTTGCAAAACAAAATTTATTTAACTCTCTTTTATTTTAACAGTTTCACACATTCAAGACACCTGATACTTTCAACGTATATAGCACCTTATAAAATATTACTCAGCCTTGCACAAATTCTTGCAAGTACTTTAGTCATCTCAAAACGGGCTGGACTGAAAAAATTGCGTAATAGTTTTCCATCATAATTAGTGGTTGAGACTCATCTACAGTTCAAATTAAATAATACGAATTATTGTTCAGAATTTTAATTTTAAATAATTTATTAAAGTTAATTAATTTTAAAGTGTTTGTTATTAATTTTTTTAAATATTGACCAATTGAAAGCTATTAATTGTATAATAATTCTTTACTGCTCCCTTCAAAGGTTTTTAAGCCCACTTGGAAGTAGTACTGTTTACTTTGGGAACCACTCAATTAAATGAAAGTTTTAATTAATTTCAGTTATATAAAAATTAAAAAGTATTCTTTACACTATATTTTATAGTCATTGTGTAAATAAATGTTTTTTACCATTTTATTGCAAAGGTCTCTTGATTTCATTTAATTAAATGAAAAATATAATAAAACTTATTGAAACGTTAAATAAGTCTGTAAATATAAATAAAAAATATAATGGGTAAAATTATAAACATGTATATTGTCCATTTAAATACGAAACTTTATTTTAAAATGTATTTTTATTTTTACATTTGTTTTTAAAAATTTAACAAAATAAAATCTAATTTAATTAAAGATTAAATTATATTCTTATTGTGCCGTTATTATTAGTTTTACATATTACATTTTTTAAATGGTAAATTTAAACAAAAATAATTAAATACAGAAAGAAGTATTTTTACTAAATACTGTTTGAAATAAATTGCTTCCAATTTTATTATTTTGATAATGTCGATTAATAAGAGAAGTAATATTTTTTTATAAATAAAAATGATAAATATATTTATTTTCAACTTTTTAATTGATTTATATATGTATTTTTATTTATGATTTATTAATTAAATTAATTATTGATTACTATTGCATTTATTTAATTTTAAATTAAATTTTATTATCATTTGATGAAAAAATATTATTTATCCTAGAGGCCATAATAAATTCTCTGATTTTAATTGAAAAATGCAATTTGACAAAGATTTGGTTTCCTTTTCATTTGACTATTACATTCTAATTCGAGCTCAGCTGGTAAAATTGTTATTTCTGCTTTTTTTCATTCCATAAATTACTATTGAAAATATAAATTATGAAAATAAATTTTGCCGATGACTTGAAAGCGTTTTAATTATATTGGGAATATTAGTTATTTAATAATGTTTAATAATAAATTATTTAACTATGTTTACAGTTGTGTTACAATAAACTGGCTTTGTTTTTATATATTTAAGTTTTAAAAAGTAATTTTTTATTTAATTGTTCTTTCTAAATGCATTCTTTAGATTTTTTCATTGGCTATTGTTATCGAGATATTAAATAGTGCAGATTTATATATTTAATTATGTTAATTTTATATTTTTGATGTATTAATTAATTAGCATGCTGTTAAACAATTATCAAAATTTTAAAAAAACAATTTAAAATTAATTTAAACAAAATTAAGAAAATATTTCAAGAGAAATTAACATTATAAAATGAAAACCTAACAATATGTATGTGTAAAAATGATGTATGTGTAAAACATGGAAACACCTCAACAAAACAATAGTTTACTTACGCTTCCTCTTAACCAAAAAGAAGTGCAATACAATCAGATTTTTTATCTCCAATACTAACTTATCACTTTATATTCGCCCAATCTTAACCAACTCAAAACCTTAAAAAATAGATTTCAAAGATTATTCGTAGAATTATTCTTTATCAAAAAACACAAACCATCCATCAAAAATCAACTAACATAAATAAAATTCGAACTAAAAAATTTAAATCTCAATAATAATATTAACTAAAATCCTTATTAACCAATAAAATCAATATAAAATAATAAACAAATAGATTTTTTTTACCATTTTAGATAATTAATAGAAAATGATTATAATCGCTAGAAAAACGCTGTGCCGAAAATTTGTGAATATCAATATAACATCGATATCATTACTGATTCAATTTTCAAAAAATAAAAAATTCTTAAAACATTCTTAAATGAAAAGAAGTCAGAGCTGAAAATCAAAAGAAATTCGTATAATATTATATATATATATATGTGTGTGTGTATGTTTTAAGTTTTTGGGATCAATATTTTCTAATAAATGATTTATTTTTATATTGGATAGGATTTTATTAAAATTTCACATTTGAATGAGAATAGAATAACAATATGTTTTTTATACAAAGGTTTTATGTAAATTAACAATATCCATTGTTTTACTATTGCACATTGAGATAATTATCATAAAACTTTCATTTTATATTGATAATAAAAACTTTAATTAATAAGATAGTAATTGTTATTAATTGTTCTTAATAAATGGAGTATTATTATAAATGTTATTTTTATGATTGAAATAAATATATTTTCTAAATAAAGACATGCCTATATTTACATATTTTTGTTTTAGTAATTATATTAGATATTATATTTTGAAAAAATCTAAATTTAATTCTCTAGGATCATCAAAGCAACATGTTGGATATTTTCTACAGTCACAGATATTTACTAATCTTTCTAATTTATATTTTTTAACATTATATTGATTTTTTTATTACGATTTGAGATTAAAAAAATATATAAATGTAAAACATTATATACTCGTAAAGATTTATTATTAATTACAAGTAAATTTTCCATTTATTTATTTTATTGAATTTTAATTTTTCGGAAATACAGAAATATGAACATAATTTTTTGTCAAAATATTAACTTTATAATAATTTTGGAATCTTTTTAACTTTTTTAATTAGCTTATGTTCAATTTTCGAAATGTTTATTTCTTTTTATCGGAAAACTTTTATGAGAAATAAATTAATAATTGAATCAAGCAATGATTAATGTTATAAAAATTAAATAAAAAAGTTGAAATAAAGATAGTTAAATATTTATTTGCATAAAAACGTTCATTATTAATTTTTAACAATTCAAAACACAATTAAATTTTTAAAATGCTATTTTTAACATATCCAGTGACATCATAATAAAAAAAACCGTTGATGTGTATTGTTGAATTTTGAATTGGGTTTATTTTTATTTTTTTTATGTAAAATATACGTTTTTTTGTATGTTGTTTATTCGAATTAGTGTGGTTTAGATTTTGGCGGAATTGTGAATTTAAAAATTGGTTTGAATTGTGGTCAATGCTTTTAGATGATTTGTAGTTGGAATTATTTTAAATAAATTAAATTGCTAACAATAAAACGAATTTGTCTTATAAAGAAAACATATTTTTTTTTATGTAGTAGTGATTCGGAATCAGAAGATTTTTCAGCGGAAATTATGAAAATTGATATGTATTGAGAAATTTTTTAAAATCCTCTTAATTATGATTCTCATTGGAAGTTAATTAATGCACTAAAACATTCAAAAAGATGATGGAAGCAAGAGAATCAAGAGAAACTATGCATATTTATTATCCATTGTCCCCTGAAATGTGGATTGATTGGATCAATGATGAAAAGTCTATTAATTCAGACAAAGATTCCATACGTGCTCAATTCATTCGTGCAATTGAAGATTATAGAAGTGTCAATGGTTTGAATATTGCCAATTTACGTTAGGATATTTAACTGATAAAGTAGAAATTAGACAATGTTTGAAGTTGCTATTTCTCAAATTGGGACTCATTTAACCAAAGGATACTTAACATGGGGACTTATCTTAGCTATGAAAAGTCACTTTTTGAAGATGATGGTAGTAATGAACTAAATTAACGAATATATAAATTATATTTAAAACAATTATCCCTCTCTTTACAAAGTAATGATATAACATTAAAAAGAATATCTTGAGTGGAATCAAGAGAATAAGGAATGGGAAAATCAAATCCAACATGTATTTTTGATGTATATGTTGATGTTCACTAAAGTTTTCAAATAAATTTAAGTCATTCATTCAGTGCTTACATACTAAAGTGTGCAATGCAAACTAATCTCATCCGGAGATCCTTATTACATTAAATGTGTTAATTATTTTAACATTAAAATTTATAAAATGTAAATTACCAAAAATACATTTTTCATTTAGAATTTGATTTACTTGTATTTAGCTTCGAATATAAATAAATGTTTTTAACGTAAACTCTTAGTAGAGTTGTATTAAAACAGAAAACAATTGTATAAAAACAATTATTTCAAATAAATTAAAATTAATAGAATTCTTATCAAAATAAATATTTGATTTTGAAAAACTATATTGAAAATCTTATATGGTAGAAGGTTGGTCAAAACCTTCGTGCAAGAGGTGTTTTCTTTCTATGGTAATTTAAATTTTTTAATTAATTAGAATTATTTTTTAATTGAAACTTGAAATTTAATAAGATTTTTAATTAGTATGGAATAGATTTTATTATAATGAATTTCTACGATGTCGATTAATTTATTAGATGATTACTTTTAGAATTAGTTTTTGGTAATAGAAACTTAAATTGGCATTTCTACCGAATTCAGAGTTTTAGTGCAGGTTTTATATCAGTATTTTAATTATGAGACAGAAATAATTATTTTTTGAATAAATTAAAACTTTGATAAGTCGATTCTGAGGCTTTAAAACTGAAATTAATTTAAATCAATAAAATGAAATTTATTAAATTAATTTTGTGTTGAATAAATTTTAAGGTTTTAAAATTTATTTAAAAATTTTACTTTTAAATTTTTATTTTTCTTTAAAATTTCAATAATTTTTCAAGGATTTAAACACAAAATTATCACTATTATGTGATGAAATATTATTTAAAATTTTAGTAATTATCAACAGCAATAAGAATTAAACAAATAAATATATTTGCAGGAGACATTGTAATAAGTGCAGAAAAATTGCAACAAAAAAATATCCAAGAAATTGCTATTGTAAATTTTTAGTCAAAGTTTTACAAACATTAGAAATTATTTTTATCTAATTTATTATTTCAAACAAATGTCTAATTAAAAAAGATTAACCGACTGGGAAAGTATTTAAATACCGGATTAAATTAATTGTAATTTAAGTTAAATTTATAATATTGACAAGCAACAATTTTTAAACTTTTTAAAATTTTGAAAAGTGAATTTTGAGAGAATTATATAAAATAATTTTCAGTATAGCAAATATTTCAAAATAAAAAACTATAATTTAAGTGATGCTTACTAAAATTATTTTATTTTTTTGTGCGAAAATTGCAGAAAATGCCGAAAAATAACATAGCTTATTTTTTTAAAAAATGTTTTTTTTATGAAAATAAATGAATTGTGTCGTTTTGAGGTCTTGTATTTGGTCACTTAATTTATACCAGGGGCAATAATAAAGAAATAACATTGAACATGTGTATTATTTCTAAAAACGCATAATTTGAACCATGAATATTTCAGGAAGTTTGCAAAAATAACAAGAAGATAAAGATCATATGATGAAAATAAATGGAATTAGTTCGTAATAAAAACAATAATAACAATAATAATTTAACTTTAAGAATAAGAGGAAAATCATTTTATGTGAGGCATTGGGAATAAATCACAATGTTTTATAATTATTATGATCACCTTTTAGTCAGGTGGGGCACTAAGTGTAAATTTAGGGCAAGGGTACTTTGTTTTCAAAAAACTATACTATAAAAATGACTTATACAAACATTTTGCAATTTTGTCCTTTGTGCTAACATATTTTCCGATGATCTTTTTGTTTCTGATTTCCTAAATGACATCTTCGTCGGTCTTATATATGTCTTAATTTGTTTTAATCTGCTGAATGTACTTTTAGATTCGGTTGTTGATAAAGGGGTTTCCAAAGCTATTTCTATCAATTTTTAAACTTCTAAAAATGCGTCTGAGACTATTATTTGTTTAAATTACCCATTTGTATTTGTGAAAATAATAAACAGTCTATGTTTAAGACGTTATTATGCTCGATTTGAAATTTTTCTTGGTGTATTCTGAATTATTTTTGGATTTACAATTGTTTTTTTCACTTTTTATAATTATACAAACATTTCAAGCGCATCAATATTCAGTGAGTTTAATTCCTTTGTGGTCCCTTTCCAGAATTTGCATATTATCATAAACTGTCGGTTGGAAATCTTTTAATTCAAAAATATTCGTTACAAAATTTTTGAACCCCTTTGCAACCGATATATTTGTAGACTTTTTTGACTTAACAACATTGACAAGTGTGAATACTATATAAAAACGATTAAAACAAAAGTTTAATTTGCCATCTTTTATAAATCCAGTTGCGCCCTTTATAGTTTTATATTAGCATTCGTTTTCTTGTTGAAATATTTCCAAACATTCTATCAGATTTGTTTTGTTTACTTTAACACTGTTTATTATTCTGGGAGTGAAATTCCACCGAGTTTCATAGATTTATGCGACAACTATTTTACAAACGTTTTGTAAAGAATTAAAGTAAACACTTATTCCACTTATTAATTAGCACGTACATGGGTATGCATGAGGGTAAGGTACCCTCGTTTTGATTTGAACCCCCTCATGAGAAAGGCGCATTAATCCTGTGCAGTTGGATCTCTGGATAATCCATGTATCATAGATGTTGAAAGGACTTAATTTCTCTTTAAGTATTTTTGTTAATCTAAATTATTGTCTTAAGTTTATGTCAATTCAAACAAATCTTGTCCAGGATGTCACAAAGTGTTATGGAATTTCTATTTTTATTGAGTACTTCATTGTCTTTCGAAATACTAATGAAACTTTATCCTAGATAAAAGCTTTGCATTTCCAAACGTTTTAAAATTCACATTATTTTTTATTTGTTAAATGTTGGATTTTGTGTTTAAATTCGTTCCGAAATATGTTCAAACCATGAATACCTGAAAAAACCCACAAAGATATTCGCTAAAATAGAAAATAGTAAAATAAAAAAACTATTTCTTTTCTTTTTGTATTTTTCTTGGTTTTTATGAACCGAGTCTTATTTTCTCTAGGTTTGGTTCAGAACTTTATGATGAAAATGGGGTGTTTTTAAAAATTATCTGCTTGTTCCCTTTGAAGTTTTCCTCTGGATACCTGACATTTGGGATTGCAGGTTAACCTAGTAAAGCAATGATTAAAAGTATTGGGGACAAAATGTTCTCAACTTATTCTCAAACTTTAAATGGGGTCGAAGTGTGTCTTTCTTCATTGTAGTTGTAATTTAAATACAAATGTTTAACATGTCATTTGCAAAACTGGCGATGTTTGAAGAACCAAACATTTGGTTAAGGTGCTTAACATCATGAGTTCTAAAACTGCAAATATGTGATCAATAAAAAATATTCAATTAAAAAAAAGAAAAAATGATATATTTTGATTAATAATTTAAACATCATATCTCGGAAAATATAATTAAAATGCCAAAAAGTGTTGACGGTTTTCGTTATTATTTGAATCGTATAAAATAGACATTGGCAAACGTATTTTATCCCAAATAAACCTGTACTTAACCAACTCAAAGCAGACATATGTTTACGGAAATATAGATCTTTTACCTGCTTCGAGAAAATGTCTGTTCTTAACACTCGTAAGTAATAAATAGCAGATTAAGTGAAATTGACTACACCAAAGCAAGGGCTGATAAGAGACTGCTCGAAATGAATTAGAATCAGTTTGATTCACCATGTAACTTGCAGGATAGAGAAAGCGTTGTTTATTCACAAAATGAGTCACCAAAAAATATATAAAATTTATTTTCTTGAGGCAGTGTCCTATTGTTTTTAAAAATAAATCGCACTAATTATTATTATTATTATTATTATTATTATTATTATTATTATTATTATTATTATTATTATAATTATTATTAAAATTATTATTATTCTTATTATTATTATTAATATTATTATTATTATTATTATTATTATTATTATTATTATTATTATTATTATAAAGAAATCTAAAATATTAAAAATATTAATATATTTTTGATTTATTCTATCTTTATGTCAGTAATGTTTGTTATGAATTATTCAGAAACACAATTTTTTTGAATACAAAAATATTTTTTAATTAAATCACGCTGTTGAAGACTAATTACAGATTGTGAATTATACATTTAAAAAATTATTTAAACATATAATTGCAATTAATTCGTGAAAATGATGACATTATTTATTTGATATATGTTTATATTCAGTCAAATTCAATGTCATCCTCAGGGCCAAAATGGGGTAGCTCCCAGTTTTACTTGTACAAATCGGTTGCAATACTTTGAAAAACCTCCAACTGATATTCAGCCATCAAAATATCCTTTTGATTTTGTTTCAAGCTTGCATCAGAAAAACAATTCCTATCGCATTAATATAAATAATCATAGATATCATCCAGTAGACTACTCAAAACCATTTCATTGGGCAATAAGAAATAATTTAGCCTCCACAGAGCAAGTTAAAGTAACATTTATTATTATTATCATTATTTTTATTATTATTATTATTATTTTTTATTAATATTTTTATTATTAATAATATTATTATTAAATATTTTTTTATAATTTTAAATTAAAATAAATTTTATTTGCGATTATTTTTACATATCAGCTTTTGCAATCGAAAATATTGGAAATATTTAACAATATATTAAAAAGAATTAGTTTGCCTAAGGATATTTTATAAATAAACAATTTTTTTTAATATATATATATATATATATATATCATAATATTTTCTACAAATTTAACTATGAATCAGATTTATTTAAGGTATTCACGAATATTCGGTACAGCCTTTTTCAAATGATTTCCTCAGGGCCAAATTGGGGCAGCTCTCAGTTTTAGTTTTACAAATCGGTTGAAAAAGGCCGTGCCGAAAATTCGTGAATAAATTAAATAAAAATGATTATTTATAGTCAAATTTTGTAGAAAATATTATGTCACTTATAAAGAAATCAGAGGTGAAACACAAAAAAAGTCCATATAATATATATATATATATATATATATATATATATATATATATATATATGGAAAATGTTTACATAAAGATTTTACAGTCAATAAAATCATTGCCAAATGTACTCTATTTTTATAATTAAAACTATAAATAATACATCTCATAATACCAGATTAAAGAAATCTGCCGATAGCTGGAAAATATTTATCCTTATTTTTTAATTTGACAATAAGCGAAATTAAATTTCATTTCTCAATAATTAAATTTATCGTTTTCAAAATTTGTTCGCAGAAGTTTATGAGTAAAAAAATTTGAAGTTACCCACTTCAGAAAAATTTTAAAAATTGGAAAAGATTAATTATCCTTTTACATGTGCTACTAATTGGAATGATCCAGCGCTACTCTATCGTATAACTTAATTACTCAAATGCTACTCATTTAAACACTCAGTTATCACAGCCTCGCCAGAATGGAGAAATTTACGATTTTAAAGTAAAATTTAATTATTAATATATGAAGATAAAATACAATTTAATGATTATTAAAAAAATAGTTACATACTTCTTTTCATGTTTCTAATTATTTCTTGTGTCGATTTGTTTTAATGGTAAGTTTTTAAAAATATTTTAAACATCAAATATTTAATAATTATAAGCATTGATTAACAGAATATGCGATATATTAAGTGATATCCATTACATTTCCCAATAATATACTAGTTTCGAGCTAATGCAGTGTTTTTCTACCGGTGTGCTGCGGTACTCTAGAGTGCTCTAGGGATATGAAAAGAGTGCCGTGAGGTCGGCTAATTTTATTATTGAAAATTTATTAATTTCATATTAGTGTTTATTTTAAAAAAGGCTACTAGCTTAGATTTATCAATGATTTTTGGTAAATATTAAGTACAAGAAAAGACAAAAACTAACCTCAATTGACAATGAGTTAAGAGTATGTTTGTCAAATACATGACCTAATAATAAGGAGATATGCATAAAACATCAAGCTCAAATTTCGCATTAATATATTATAAAAAGATTGTTTTTATTAAATTTTGAACTTACCAATTTTGCTGGTGATTTTATATCTGAAATATAATAAGAGTAGGGCGCCGCCAATTTTTCAGATTTTCCCTTACGGTGCCGCTATCCAAAAAAATGTTGATAACCACTGAGCTAATGGCATCAGTACTATGCAGGATGCGCTCAGATTTATCTTAGCGCCAGGTAAGTGTAAAACCAGTGTCAAGTTAACACTGTTATACACTTATAGTGATGCACTGGACATCACATAAGTTTGCAAAGTTTGGTTTTAAGGCAATAAAATAAGACGAATCTTTATCTTGAACCTCCTTTCACTTGAAACCATGGTAGATACAATCATCCTGCATAGTACTGATGAGAGCCCGAAACTATTATACTATTTGAAAATGTACTGGATATCACTTAATGTATAGTATATTCTTTGAATATAATCAGACATAGTGATTAATGAAATTGATTAACATATTATAAAAATTTTAAATGGTAATTTTATATTAATAAATTAATATTAAGTTTCAAAACAATTTTAAAAACAACGATATTTTACTTTTTAAAATGTTTTTTTCTGTTTTAATTTTAACATGTTTTTTTTATTGCTTTGTTTTATTGCAATTAGATTTTTTAAATTATAACAAAATGAAATGTTTAAAAAAAAGATTATTATCAATTACAAATATATTTTAGAGCTCTTGAAATCTTTTCTTTTCATATAGCCAACATTATGAATATTATTTTTATAGTTTTATTTTTAAAATAATTATATAACTATAATATTGAAACTAATTTGGCATTATATAATTATATAAAAATTGTGTTGTTCAACTAGAAAAAAAATAATTATTTTTAATCGAGGTCAAAGGATGAAAGAGCAAAAATTTGTAATTATGTTTTGCGATTCTCGCTTGATTAGACTGACGATGTCAATCACTGATTGCATCACCACGCTGGGACTTCTGTTATAGCATACTATTTAAATTTCACACGCTAATTTTGGGCAATAATTTATTTCCCGGCCTGAAATATATACAGTAAATTAATGTCATAAAATTAATGAACGCCCAAATTTTTTTCTTATTTTTAAAGAATTTTATAAGCTTTTCTGATGATATTGTAATTATATTAAGAAAATTTACACTGTGTGTTTTAACAATCCCAAATATTTCGAGATTTTACCATTTAAATTTCAATTAAAATATCATAACTAATGTAAGAAATAATTTAAAAATTTCAAATAATTAATTAAGGAGATTTGTATCCAAATTGATACAACACACTTGTATAACACTAAAAATATTAATTATCCTTTTTATATTTATCATTAAAGATAAAATAACAAAAAAAACATTATGACACTGTTAAAACATTTATTACAAAAAGACATATAATATTATTTTCCGAGTTTAAAAAAATCAGAATTATCAAAAGAAATAGATGCATTTTTAATAATTATTTTAAAAGGCGATATTAACAATAAGGATAAAAAAAAATTAATGTCATTGAAAAATGAAAGTATATATATATATATATATATATATATATATATATTTACTTTCAAAATAAATATATATATATACTATTATTGTAAATGTTTTTAATTTTAATAATAAAAAAAATAAAATTTTAAATAAGTTTTTTTAAATGAATATACTTTTTGTAGATGATAAACAACAACAAGTCAAACGTGAAACTAAATCCGGGAAATTCAAATTTACCCAAATATTCCAGTAAAGAAACAACAGAAACAGGCACAATTCTAAATAAAGACTCAACTGTAGCGTCACAGTCTAATTTGGCAGCTGCAGCTTCATTTTTTGCAAAGTGATTTTAATTTTATTTAAATTTAATTAATTACTGTAAAATAAAATAACTTTAATATTAAAATAATAATAACTCTCTTAAATAATATTTGGAATATATCAATTATTACGAATCCTTTATTCCATTGGAATAAATAAGACCCATTAAAATTTCCGTTTTATTTGTTATAAATATATCATATTTCATTTTCATTTTTCCCTAATTACATTTTTTCTATTGTTTGTCATAATTTTTGAATTTCCGGTTATTTGATAATGCAGCAAATTCATTTTTCTGGCAAAATTTTGATTGAGTAATAAAGAAAGCAAGCAACAATTTTTCACAATTTATTCTATTTATTTTAATGTATGATTTGATTTATATATTAATGATTTACTTTAATTATATATTTATTTATTTATTTATTTATTTATATATTTATTTATTTATTTATTTATATATTTATTTATTTATTTATATATTTATTTATATATTTATTTATTTTTTTATTTACTTATTTATTTTTTTTTATTTATTTATTTATTTATTTATTTATTTATTTATTTATTTATTTAATTTTTTTATTTATATATTTTTTTATTTATATATTTTTTTATTTATTTAATTATTTATTTATTTATTTATATATTTATTTATTTATTAATTTATATATTTATTTATTTATTTATTTATATATTTATTTATTTATTTATTTATTTTATTTTTTTTTATTTGTTAGATATTTATATTTTTTAAAAAGTAATTCATTAAGGTATATTTTAATATTTTCTTTTCTAAAATTTAAACCGACGAAATTAAAAACTTAAAATAATAAAGCGCACGAAAGTTTAATTTTTTATGAATTTGAGAAAATGGAAAAATGGATATAATGGGATTTAGAATAAAAGAATTTTAGCATATGAAATGGGAATTATTAAAACCGGGACAAAACTTGTCTAGTAAAATAATGAATAAATTGTTTATAGACAAATATTTGCCTGTTGAGATAATTGCTTAATACAAATGTAGCTTCAGGGTAAACAATAATACGTATGATATTTGGTAAGGAAAAGATTAATAAACCTGTTTATCAGATAGATGTGGAATTTCTGTTTTTTCTATAAATTTTACTGAGAAAGAAAAACAAAATAAAATGCAGTAAAAAGCAAATAGTCTGTTGATAGATATTTATAATTCTTTTTTTTAGGTTATCATCAATAATTATTTCTATTTTTTATTTTTACTTTTAGTATTATTGTGATTAATAATTATTATTATTATTATTATTATTATTATTATTATTATTATTATTATTATTATTATTATTATTATTATTATTATTATTATTATTATTATTATTATTATTATTATTATTATTATTATTATTATTATTATTATTATTATTATTATTATTATTATTATTATTATTATTATTATTATTATTATTATTATTATTATTATTATTATTATTATTATTATTATTATTATTATTATTAATATTATTATTATTATTATTATTATTATTATTATTATTATTATTATTATTATTATAACATAAATAATATATAAAAAAGTCTTATATTTTTTACTTTACTTTTAAATTAGTAAATAAAATAAAGCACAAATCCAACATTACCATATATTTTGACAGACTCACTGTAATCGTGGCGTAGATAAAAATTGAAACTATATAGAATAAACTACTTTTGTTAAACAAATTTATTTTATATTTTAAAAATATTTCAATAAAAATTATAATTTCTGTTTTTATTAAACTCAAGTTTTAAAAAATTTATTTTTTAAATTTTTATAAAATCGATACTTTTACAAAAGTTTAATAAATTCTCGAAATTATATTTAAAAATTTTAAACCAAACAATTTTCTATTTTTTTCAAAATTGCGTTTAATAATATTAATCGATTCACTAAGTATATTGTGATCGAGAACTTAAGAGCGTAAATGATGGGCAGTCATTCCTATGTATGTGGCATTGCACCCATGACTAATCTTGATTTTAATGTAGAAAACCTAAGGTAATGTTCTCTGAAATAATATAAAATTTAACAATGAATATTTTTGCAGATGAAATTTATTTAAACCTGAGCAGGGTAAAAGAATTTAATCGCACAAGTTGTCAGAAAAGCGATTTTGTTTTTTTATTAGTTTTTATTTTTCGTCAAATAATATACTTATTCTTACTATATAATTCGATTTTCATTAAATCTGAAAACGTTTCCGTTTTATTTATAATGTGATCCATTCACTAAATAAAATTACATTATATTATATTAAGATAAAAATATATTAAATTGTAAAAATTTTTTATAAATTTAAATTAATTTACTAAATATGTATGTATGCATATATATTTTTGTGTGTGCGTATTTATTTATTTATTTATTGTCATTAAATCTGGAAAATTTATATAATAAGAAACATTTATTAAATCTTTAAATGTGAATTTTACTTATCATATTTTAGTTATTTATTCAACTTTGCTGTTAATGTAATCAAATTTAAAAAACATTAATTAAGAGTACATATTTTCTAATTATTTCTTTCAAATTGTGACATTTATATTTAATGGCATTTTAATAATGAAATGATAAATATATTCAGATTTATTTTTGTTATTATTATTATTATTATCTTTATTTTTATTATTATTATATTTATTTTTACTGTGATCGCCTGCGCCAAATCGAGCTATATCATCAAGGAAGTATTTTACCGAATCGCTTAATTGGTACTCCTAATTGAAGCATTCTTAGACACCGGAATCCGCCCATAATCGTTAAGCAGCTTTTAGAAACTCCTCAATAAAGGGTAACTCAACTAAATCCTCTATCGCGCCCACAGGCGCAACAAAACTGATCAGGATTGAACAATAATAATAAGGATAATAATAATAATAATAATAATAATAATAATAATAATAATGATAATAATAATAATAATAATAATAATAATGATAATAATAATAATAATAATTATTATTATTATTATTATTACTATTATTATTATTATTATTATTATTATATTTATTACAAATATTATTATTACTTATAATTTTTATTACTATTAAGTGGGTTGTAATGTGCACTCCAGATCTAATGTAAAATCGTCGATATTTGGAAAAAAGTAATAGTGCCCCTTTGCATTTTGAAAAAAATTCCGAAGAGCCCCCTTCTTTACTTTTGTTTTGCTACACACCCATACTTTTTTGCGACCTCCCCTACTTTTTTCAAAAAAAAATTGTAATTATTGATTATGTTATATTTAAAAAAACTATGGTTACGTCGTTATTATTTAACTTTTCATAACATTTTTACATAGAAATGATCGGTGGGTAGTAATAATTTCTTGCAGAAACTGAAGAGGATTATTTAATAATTGAAACTTTTTTCAACAATATAGTTATTAATTCGCAACAAGGGCTTATTTGTTATTCACTTATCTGTTATATTTATTATTATTATTATTATTATTATTATTATTATTATTATTATTATTATTATTATTATTATTATTATTATTATTATTATTATTATTATTATTATTATTATTATTATTATTATTATTGTTGTTATAATTTATTGTTGCCTAATACTTCTTCTTTCAATCGTGACATTTTTATTTTGAGCATATTTTTATGACTTTAAAGAGTCGGAACTAGGCGGCATTCATTTTTTTAAAAATGATTTTAAGAAAGAAAATTAAAAATTTAATTAGTATTAAATTTTGAGAAATTCATTCAATAGCTTTCTTCAATTAACGCCATAAAATTTAAATTATAATCAAAATAAATTCTCTAGTATTTCAACATAAACTTAATAGTAATGTTTTTGGTTTAAATTAAAATGCTAAAAGAAAATAATTCAAAGGTAAATAAAAAGAAATGTTTGGAAAAACAAATTGAGACAAGATTATTTTTTTAATCCCGAAAATTATACTTTCAAAGCACCAAGTTTATTTTTTCAATTAGGTCAGTAAAACATTATTGAACTTTGAGCATAAAATTATTATTTTTCTAATAATATATTTTATTTTATTGGGGGAAAAATTGCCAACTAAAATAGTGGTAAAATTTATTTATGTCTTTAAATGTTAAATTCGGAAGTATAAAATAAATAAAAAAATATAAACCTGTTTAGCGATATTTATAAGTGATTTTTAGGTATATTTTTGTTTGTTTTAATAGATCTTTTAATAATTTCCTAAATATTCTTTCATTAATTTGCATTATCAAAGCATATATATATCATTATGTAATATTCTAGAAGTGGGTGTGATCTGTTATATTAAAATATGAAAGCAATGAATAAAAAATTATATATTTATGAACTCAAAATACAAAAGAAAATAAAATCTCTCAAAACAAACCGGATTTTTGATCGTACTTAATATTGAAAATGTTGATAAGAAATATTTAACGAAAAAAGATGGTAGATTTTTACTAGAAAATCCGGAAGAAAATTTTCCGCTTTAATACCAATAATGGAATTAAATGCAAATAAAATTTTAAATGCTCTTTAACGGTTTTTAAGTCAAATTGATAATGTAGCATTGAATAACGTTAACAGCAAAAATTAATAAATAAAAACAATTATAAATCTAATTTCTTAATTAACTAATAATTTTAAAGTTTGTAAAAATTGTATTAATAATAATTAACGAAAACAGAAAAATTAGCGAGACGTTTGCGACATTTTGCTTTCCTTAAATTCTTGCTTTAAACAAACGGTTAATAAATAGTCAAATTGAAATAAATTAATTTATAATTTTTTAGGCTTGAAAAGGTTTATTATAAATTATAAAAACATAAAAAAGTTAAAAATATATTTTACTGAATATCTCAAAACTTGTTGTTTTAATCACAGCTTTATTTGACTGAAACTTAAAAATTGACAAGGCATTTGTAAAATAAATTTTACTTTTTAACTTTAAGAATGAAATGCAAAATTAATTTTTTCCATTTAAATTAAAAGTGAATAAAATCATATTTTAAGGAAAATTACCTCAAATCCCTTATAAATCCGTGAGAGCTGAAAAACATAATAAATTGACATAAAATACCACTTTTACATAAATATTAAATTATATTACTTAATGTGACAAAAGATTAAAACATTAATAAAAATAAATGATCACATAAATTAATATATATGATTTTTAATTATAAATATTATTTCATATATATAACACAAACCTTATTTGTATTTCGATTTGGTTTGGTTTCTATAATTAAAGCAAAATTAATGAATAAATAATGAAAAAAAGATTGATTACAACAAACAACTATATTAAAATAAAAGGCATTTTAAAAGCCAGAAGAAGCAAAAGAAATTTTATATAATCTGATAATGCAAACTTCTTTGATTTCGGTTGTCTAGAAACCTTATTAACGAAAGAATATTTAGAAAAATTATTTTTACTTATAAAAATTATTAAAATATATATTAAAACAAAGAAATTCATTCCTAACAATCGCTTATATTTTAAAATAGTACAAACGGGCTTATTGCCCTTTTTAGCGGTTAACTGGACAAAAGTCGTCTTGAACTATTGAATTTGATATGAGAGACTCGAATAAAAAATACAACATTTTAACATGCTTACAATGCTTGAAAATGACTTATAACTGAATTCCAATTGGTTAAAATAATGCTAAATAAAAACTAGCAAATTGTTATGATTAAATAAATTATTTAGAATAAGAATTATTCTTGTAAAAACACATTTTTGTTTATCAAGCACTGTAAACTGCTAAAGCAGTAATTTTAAAATATATAAAATTAATTAACTATTAATTATTCAAAGAAAGCAAATCGTACCGATTTTTTTCATATTTTGAAAGAACAAAAATTAAATTGTCTTTCCAGTTATAATAAACAAATTTTAATAATAAGCTACAGATTAATATAAAGGTATTAATTTAAAGCTATTATTACAAACTTTAAAAAATCCAAAGCTTTATTTAAAGAATTTACATTGAAGATATCCTTGTGGCCTCGCAATAGACCGTGGGCCCCAGTTTTGGAAGAACTGGTCTAAATGGTGCACTGTCAAATAAAATGTAAATCTCAACAATTTTATCATTTTTCAAAGGAAAACTTCTAAAATTGTCAATACTTTCTTACTAAACTTGTTATAGATGCACAAAACGTTGATTTGGAACCCAAGATTAGAAGTATTATTTACTAGGAGATGAATTCAGTGTTTATTTTTCGATTAAACAAATGTCAGAAATTGATAATTTATTAGTCAACGGTGTAGAAATTGTCATAAACCTTTAGTGAAGACCTAAACAAGTATTAAAAAAAATAATGTTATTAAAATTGTTTGTTTGAGTAACAAACTTATTTGTCAAATTTCATTTCGTTCATTCAACCTTTCCATAAAATATTGTCAATTTTGGTTTCATATTTTCTGGTAAATAAGCGGAAATATTAATAATTGCTAATTGTCACAATTCTGTTGTTAATTGGACTGTCTATATTATTTTGCTAACCTTGACAAAACAACAATGCCTATGCGGATACCGGAATGCCAATATTGACATCCTTTTATGAATATGGGATAATAAATCAAAAAAACTCATTTAAATAAATTTCAGTTGGGAATCCTTAACTGACGTTATACTTTATTTATATAACTTTGTTAGTTATATTATATTAAATTAGCTTATAGAATCTACGGTTTATAAGACCCAGCCCACCCTTCTTGGCGTAGAATTACCTGTCTACCTTCATTACCTTTGCATCCTTATAAACACAACTTCAGAAATCTCAAATCTCAAATGTTAAATTATAGCTAAAAGTCTTTAAAAAAAATTATAATTTCAATAGACAAAAAAATAAGTAAAAGAGTTTTATTAAAAAAAAATTTTAAAAATGTTTTGGAAAACAATCGTGTAAATTATAACAAAATGTAAATAAAATAAATTAATTGTGCAAAATTTAAAGTGAGATTGTTTTCCTTAATTTTTTTTTTATCATTTATTTATTGTCTGATATATTATTTGTTTAAATCATTGTAAAACTCAGCAAATGAGAGAAAAAAGATTTTCTGTCTCATTTATGTATTACGTAGATATTTTTGTTTTAATTTTTAGACAGATTTCAATTTTTTAATATTGGGAATAAATTTAGTCATTTTTAAAAAGAATTTTTATGATGATTAATACTGACATTTCCGGAGCATGTAGAAAGCATGTGTTTGTATTATAAAATTATTAATAAGCAGAATTTATTAAGGTTTTTTTTTATATATGTCGGTAAAGATAAAATAATATTTCTACAAGTATAACGCCTGGCAAACGGACTAGATAATTTGGTAAAATAAATTCTTTAAAAAACGACAAAATATTTTTTTATTAATTTATCTTTGTCAATAATAATGTTTTACAGTTTAAATTTTATGATTGAAATATGTAATTATAAGATAGTCAATGATTTCCAACAACTATAGGGTAACATTTCAATAAAGGTTTGGATGTGACATGTCGGAGAAAATTCGTAGAGATCATCAGAGAAACACTTTAGGATCATGTGTGTTGTTATTTTTACATGATAAATTTACGTTGTAGTTTTTTTTTAATTTCATTGATTTATTTGAAATCCAATGTCGAATTGTATGGAAAACATTCTAGATGATATTGTTACAAAATCATCCATATAATTACTTAATTGGTCAATGTCATTGGGGATATTGAAGGATATACAACATTGCATCCATTGCAGTCACCCTCTTACACTCCACAGTTGTCAGTTCTGTTGGTTTGGATTTGAATGGTATTGCATAAATACACTTTGTAGTCGATTAAAAACATGCTATATTGTAAGACACGAAAGTAGTTTTAAAATCATTGCCACGCCATTCAAGCTAATCTTGAAAATATTGGTATTTTGGTCGGAAGGTTTAAACCAAAGCGAAATATACAAATTTGTGGACATTACAAGGCCTACGCTTGGAAAGATTAGGAAATTGAAAGCTATTTTTCGAGAAATCCCATTAAAATTGGAGGTCAAGGTGTTGTGGTTAATTGTAATAAAACAATGATAAACTATAAGGTCAAGAGCCACAGAGGAAGATCCTCTCGTGAACAGGTTTGGGCTTTGGTGATTGTTGATTGTTCGTATTCACATGTAATAAGCTATGTTGAGCTCGCACAAAACAGAAGACATGAAACATTACTACCAATAATTGATCGTGTTGTTCGTATTGGGCCTATTATTTATTTTGACGAATGGGCCAGTTATCGCGGTTTAAATAAGATAAATGGCTATGAGCACAGTACAATTGTGCATAAATATAATTTCCTGGATCCTGCTACTGGTGTGCACACGCTGAAAGTCGAAAGTTGAAATAACAAATTTAAATTAAAAATCAAAGAAATGCGATGGTTAAATGATGGTGAAAGAATAAATTTCGTAAGTGAGTTTATGTTTCTTGATGTCTTCAAGAGCAATGCATATGAAAAAATGCTTGAATTATTAAAATACTAGTTTTTTTGATTGTAAATTATTTCTTAAATATATTTATTGTAACTGGTCCTCAATTATAGTACATATTTTGAATAAATTATTTAGTGTTGTTTTTTACATTCTCGAAGGAGCTAATAGAGGGGGGCTTGTTTGTTATTCGTGGATATGACAAAATTCATGAATTAAATTCTTGTTTTTATCAAATTTTAAGTAAATTAACACTGAAAGAAAGTTATTTAAGTTACTCACAAATTAACTTAAAATCTCTGATAAATATTTACCAAAGTCATGGAGACTCCATTTATTATTTTATTGAGAAAATGTTGCAAACTCTTTTGTAAATATAATTCCAAAAATAAAATATTGTAAATGATTTCTTTTTAATTTTCTTAAGTTGTTGAATTTATTTTTTCAATATTTTATTTTATTTTTATTTTTTTTTGTTTGTGGGATGCGAACGACAGTTTTCAAAATTATAAATAATTAATAATTAACAACTTTCTAGAATGAAACTATAATTATTGAAAAACTTGTACGTACAGTACAATAAATATTATTACATTATTTTATCCTCTTCACTAATGATCAATTATTTTACATGTCCCTTCCATATTGCACTAACAGTTAAAAAGTGCCTTTTTTATTATGAGTGTTGGGATTTTTTTTGGAATTAATTTTTAAATTAAATAATTAGAGTGATTATAATTTAGTTAATTGTCTTTTGTTTATACCGCCCTAATTATAATTTAAGCTCGATGTTTTAGGCGGAAATTGTTTAACATTTAAATTGTTTAAAAACAAGTTCAGCAAATTTTTCATTGTTATTATTTTTGCGAAATAAAAAAACTGCAATTATTTTTATAAGTAGAATGGCAATTTTATTGAATACATATTTATATATATATATATATATATATATATATATATATATATATATATATATATATATATATATATATATATATATATATATATATATATATATATATATATATATATATATATATATATGTATATATATAATTTATTTCAATAAACAAATTTCTACATTTATTGTTTTGAAGTATTAAAACACATGTTTTTCGAGACAATTTTAATAATTAAATAACAAAATTAAATTACATTTAATTTTAAATGATTTATTTTTAATTTTTATTTAACTTTTTCACTATTTTTAAGCTTTATTTATCAAGCAGTTATGTAATACTCAATCTGATAGCCATACATTGCAAAATGAGTATATTATTTATTATACTACTTATAAAAAAACAATATTTAATTAAATCTATAATTAAATAAATATTTCAAATCAAAATATAAATATTCTGTTCCATTTCCCATCTATTCCAAAATCTTTCTCTGTTATAATTTAAAATACACTGTTATTCTATCGCTTATTTTATTTATTTCGTATATTTCAATTATATATATATATATATATATATATATATATATAAATATATAAATATATAAATATATATAAAATATTCTAGAGCCGGTAAAAAGCCAATTACTTCCGGAACAGAATCAACATCATCCTTTAAAAGAAAAAAGAAAATAGATCATTCGAAATCAAAAGACTCAGAATTTATGACTTGTTTCAGTGAAATTCTGAAAAATTCTCCTCCTCCAGTTCCTCCGACTTTATTGAAGACCTCTTTAACTAGGCCATTGGGTTGTAATACAGGAAAAGTATGTTATATTTTTTCAATCAAACGCAAACTATAATACTCATACATTTCTTTAAATTTAAATTCAAGTATTAAATTCTTAGATAATCATCAAATATGAAAAATTATAATTAGTGCAAATTTTATTACTTTAATAATAATAATAATAATAATAATAATAATAATAATAATAATAATAATAATAATAATAATAATAATCATTTTTTCTTCGGAATTCACTTTGAATTAACATAAAAAGTCAACCAATGCAATATTAATAAGCTGTCAGAATTTCTATTGCTAAACAAAACAAATAATTATTTTCTCCTGTTGGAATTTAAAAGAAAGATAATTGTGAAATTCTAATTTTTCTGTCCCAAAAATATTTAAATTCACTTCTTCAACCCCCGAAAGAAAAGTTTTGGTTTTCTTTGCTTTGACAGAGTGAAATAGTTTTTTTCCTGAAACCTTAGAAAATCGATTTCAATTAGAAAAAGTTGAAGAATCGCGAAGAACGGGAACATTTGGAAACTGTAGAAAACGAAACAGTGAAGCAATTGAAAATATGAATAAATTATGAACATTCAACTATTTGATAATCCGCGGCTTTCTTTGATATTTTATTAGAACAATTTCTTTGTTGGCAATTTAATTAGTTTTCTTTTTATTGAAACGTCTTTATTTTATATTCTAAACATGAAATCACGTGAACTTTTATAAATTATTCGAAGATTTATTATTTTTCTTTATTCATTAATGCAATATTTTAGTTTGTTTTGTCATATAATTAAAAATAAATTGTGTTTCAATAAATTAATGCAATTATTTAATCAGTTTGAGGAGATAAATTAAAAATCCTAAGTAAAAATAATTTAAAAAATTTTTTAAATTATCTGATTATTTATATTAGAAGTATTTTTAATTTAAAAAACAAATGTTGGAAATTTTTACTGTCGATGTCGAATTAATTATAATTTGTTTCAATAAAAATAATATTGTCTAATAATAATAATTAAAATACTATTTTTATACTACCTAGGATTTAAATAAATTTTAATAACTAAAGAGTTTAAAATATTGCATTTAATAATTATTACATCTAAAAACCTGACAGTTAAAAAATCAAAATACTTCTCAAATTTATTGAAAACAATAAATGACGCTTAAACTTTCCACATCACTAAAACAATAAAGAAATTTTTTTTGTATAAATTTAAGTATATTTATATATATATATATATAAATATTTTTGTAATTTATTAGTGTTATAAAATTGTTACAACACTGTAAACTAAATTTTACCTTTAAAATATAATTAATAAATTAATTTATCTAAGGAAAATGAATATTGAGTTTGTATAATAAAATATATTCCGCATTTCATGCCAAATTTCTTGTTAATTCTCAATCTTATTTAGAATCGTTCTTAATATTGGAGAGTATTTTTCTTTTAATTACATTAAAAATTTGGTTATGTTGTTTTTATTCATTGAATAAAATCATAAAAGACTTTCAAATAAATGTCATCATCAAGGTTTCTGAATGACTTTTCATACATCATAGTTAAAGTTAATTATTTTTTTGAGTGCTTCGAGAAACCATTATATTTAGAAGTATGCAAACCTTGAAATCCACCAAGAAAACATGACAGTCTTTTAAGTAAATATAAATATTATTTTTAATGCTTCAAATTTTGAGACATTACCTATTTCTGATAAAGATCCAAAGCCAGATTATATCATGATTTGTATATCAAAGGTCTTCTGAACCACTCAAAAACCTTAGTTTTGCGAGTTATTCGCAAGAAACGAGATTTTATTAGAAGGACGGTAATAAATATATCTGAGAAGAGAAGACTGTTGAAATAACTTATGTTAAAGTATACGCCAGAAAAATATTTGTTAAAAAAATGAAGTTAATTATTTAAAAATTAAATAAAATGAAGCAAATTTGCATTCTAGTAATCAGTAACATTAATTATAATAAATATAATTTTTCAATAAAAAATATATTCCTACTTAGATTTTATCCGGTTTTAATTTTAATTATATTTTGACTGAAAAATTATTTTTCAACCAAAACCAAAGAAAAAGAATTATAATGTTGTGCTGATTATAATTATTATAAAATAATATTTTATATTTACAAAGTCTACTCTCTCTACAAATATCAATAAAAATCTCACGTCTACTAATCAACATATTTTAAATTTAATAATATTTGAGAATTATTAAATTTATTTGGTTGGAAATTGCTCTACTTTTATTCAATTTAGTAAGTAATGCGATTTAAAACGATACTCATTAGGATGGCACTTTGGTATTTTTATCTCTAACGTTTTCTTGTGACAAAATGGAAAAAATTAGGTTGATTAAGTAAAGTGTTTTAATTGTATTCTTTATTAGATTGTTTTAATCTTTACCCTGATGCAATTCACTACAAGATTCTGCAATGATTCTTCAGACCTTTTATAAGTCGGTAAAATCATATTCAATGTGAGACATATTAAATTATAAGGTTTTTAATACGCATTTATATATTATATCTGATATATTTAGATTTATTTTCATGTCTAAATTTCTCCGAATATAATTTTGCTGTAATTTTTAACAAGTAATTGAGTTAAGCATATAATTTTATATAATATTATTATTATCATAATTTTATAAGGGAATTGGATTATTTTTTTTAATGTTAAATAACCTCATTTAAACAAAAATAAATTTGGTTGAAATTAAACAATTAATTTAAACAAAATCAATGATATTTATTTACTTTATTTATAAATTCTTATTTTATTTCATTACTTATAATATTTATTTAAGTTTCATTTTTTATTGAAAAAGAATAAATACATTTATAATAAATTTCAATAGTTTCATTTTTATTTAAAATGATTTTTTCTTGATTATACAGCGTTTTTAGGCTAATCTGATTTTGTTAAGTTCATATTTCACTTTATTTTCGATTTATATTTGATTTTAACAATTCAAATTAGATTTATTAAATTCACATTTGATGTCAATAAATTCGAATTCATTTTGGTTTTCCTAAATATTAAAATGTCCGACTGATATCCGACTGATATGCCAATTAGTGACGATATCAACAACGATTCAACCTTGGTCATTCAGACTCAGAGGCTGACATCACCATCAACATCTTCAGTTCCTTTTGCAACAACTGACGACCGGGTTGGATATACGACTCAAACCTCAATTAATGCTGAATCCGATATTTTGCTGACAACAAATACACTCCAAGAACCTAAAAATATAACAAATTTGCCATTAAATCTAGATTCACCGCTTCAAGTCCCTAGCAATGACTCCTAGAAGATATGTTACAACAAGTTTCTTACGTTGCTGATATCAGCGTGGTTAGCATAGCTTCAATTCTGGGTTTGAAAAAACCGACAATTAGTAGCATATTAAAACAATATAAAAACAGAGGAAAAAGATTCGCAATCGCTCAAGTTGAAGCTCATAACACAAAATTGAATGATGAACAAAATCTCCAGACATTGCTTGATGAAAATTGTAGTTTAAGTCTCTCGTCTATAAAGAATATACCAAGGATTTTCATTATTCTTTGAAAAGAATGATCAAAATACGATTGAAGTACGTATAATGTCAGAGAGATTATTTGTATTGATAAAGTGGGTTTTCAGGTTACTACGAGAGTTACAGGGACAGAATTGCTTGTAGAAAGATTGGCTACTATTATTTGTTGTGTTTTGAATGTAGAAGGCGTACTCGAATATCTGTTTCAACTTTTCTCATTTACTACTCAAAAGTTCCTTAATTGTCTCATGGGATTTATGTCAAAATCTTGCAGAGGACATATGAAAAACGCTGTTTTTATCATGGACAAAGTTCGGTTTTATGTGAGTTTGGCTGTTTAGACCTTTTCAAAATGGAAGATATAATCTCGACTATTTGCCTCCTTATAGCCCGTTTTATAAATCGGTTTGAAAACCTGTTAAGTAAGTGGAAGGAGCATATTAAAAGAGTCAATAGCAATAACGAGATTGAATTAATTCGGACAATTGAGAATGGAAGGATTTTATTACACTCCGTGACTGTGAAGGATATTTCCGAAATATGTCACTCAATATTTAAAGAAGCATTATTAATGATATTATTGAAGACTAAATAACCATATCTGCATATCATTTATATTTAGGACATAACAAATTTTAGTGTTTTAATGTATTTTCATTGTAAACATAATAAAGTAATAGTTTCGTAATTGAATTTGAATTTAAGAAACTTAGATTTGAACGTAACAAAATCAGATTAGACCCGAGGGAAATTTTATTATTATATTAAAATGAGCGTATTATTTATCGGAAGACAAGACATTGTTGACTTCAGGAAAGGGGGGCTAAAGGATGTATAAGACTGCTCATGCTCAGATTTTATTTTATATATGGACTCCGTTTTATTAATACATTAAAAGTATTAAATTGAAATTTAATGAAATTAAATTATAGTTTTTCGTAATAATTTAGGTTCATTAAAACAAACATTTCTTTACTGTTTTAGTTTTTTGAATAATTTTTGTAGGTTTCTTAGATTATTCTTTCTTTGAATTTTAAACGGAAAAGAGTTGTCAGGTTTATTCTTGATTTTTATTTTAATAATACCACTTTTTTCATTTGTATTTTATTCAAAATTAACATTAAAAATTTGTGTTATTGTATTATTATATAATTAATTTGGCATTTTGTAATAAATGAAACTAATAAAAGTAAAATTATGGTACACTATAAAAAGAACTGAAAAACTGTATTTTATTTTAATTTGAAAAACAGTCAAAAAATTACTTTAAAAAATCTTCTGATCTTCACTGTGTAATAAAGCAAAAGTGTAAAAGTTTTTTTCAAATTTTTTCACAAGTCCAATGAAAATCTAGAAATTTAGATCTGAGGAAATACATTAGAATATATTTTTTTTATTTGATATTAATGAAATTTTTATGTGTTTATGCCGAAAAGACATTTTTATAATTATAAATGCATCAGTATATAAATAATAAATAAAAATAAATAAAAGTTATTTTTTTCTCTTTTTTCTTGAACAACAGTGTAATAAACAATATTATTGTTTATCTTTTTTTGGTAATTTGGAAATAAAAAAATATGCACTGTCAATGTTATTGTGATTTAAGTGGCGAGTGTTTGAAAAGTATTTTAAATAGAAATTTTTAATGAGCTTTGGAAACTATTTAATCCCCAAACTCACTAATAAAATATGGATATTATTTTTCTAATCTAATAATATAAAAATCTTCACTTAATTGAATTGTTTAAAACAAATAAAATTTTACGGAGGCTTTTATTTTTTTATTTTTTCAATATTTTATCAGCTGAATTTTTCTTTTAAATTAAAACAATTATTGTAATATATTAAAATTTATTTTTAATGATTTAACTGTCTATGTTTTTACATTTAATCTTGATCCTTTTACGTGTGTATTCACTTAAAATTCACTTAAAAATTTTTTTTCTGTAAATATTTAAAACAAGTGACAATTCCAAACTAATATTCTTTTCATCACAATCAGATCAAATAGGCTTTATTTATCTATTATAAATTTTTTTAAAAAACAAAAGATTTTTGCTAGTACATGGCTAGCTTAAAAGTCACATTTTTCAGTCAAACACAAAAATGGCAAAACTGTGCATAAAATATGTTGGGAATACTTAAATAATATATTTATTAGAGGAAAATAGATAAAAATAAAGGGAAAACTGTTTTAAAAATCCCAGAGGTTAAATTATAAGAAAGATTGAAAAACAAGAAATATCCAAATCCAGTGAAAATAAATAAAGTCATTATAAATTAGTTAGTAAAAATTTAGAAAACAAAAATCAAAAAAGACATTTTGTGAAAATTTGTTTTATCGACAGGTTTTTTAGAAAATAAAAGAGGAAAAGTGAAGATAGCAGAAAATTAACTGAATACCTCAATATAAAAGTGAATCACTAAATTGAATTATGGGCATGACAAAAGAAAAAAATGAATAACAAAAACAATATGAAAACAAAATATTGTATAAAAGATTTGAATGAAAGTCAGAGAAACCATTTTGAATCAAAGGATAAGTAAAGCTGTTTATCACGATTATTTTCAAGTTGAAGCAGAGAAAGCAAATAGATTGATTCAGCCGATTATCGAAACCAGAAGCAGTAAGTCTGAGTCGTAAATAGTAGTGATATTCTTCTTGGAGGGTTGTAATAAGCACTCAATAACCAATGTTGCAATACTGAATCAATTTTATGACGTTATAAATTTTTATCTATTGTGTTGAATAATAAAAGTTTATATTGTCTTGGTAATATTGTATTGCTTTCTACCAATCCACGGTTATGAGTCGAATCAGTAATTATTATTTCACATTTCACCGAAAAAATCCCCACAAATTTTCCTAAATTTATTAAAACTTTACTTTTTAACAACATTTTAAAATTCATTCTCCCTCCTCTATTAGGCTCTCTACTTATCGGATATATTGTGTATTTTTGGTAATCATTTTAGTTATAAATGACACACACATTTTTAATAAAAGAAAATATTTTTAATTATTTTAAAAATTATTAAAAAAAATGTTGTAAATATTTATTATGATAGGTTTCATTAATTTTCAAAAATATCATTATTTTTAGATAATTGCTCCTTAAATAATCTTCTAAATCTTGCGGCCTAAATTCAGAATGATAAGGAAATTCGTCTGATAAATCAAGCTTTAAATAAACCACTTGAAAATCCAATTATATAGAATCTATTTTACGTTTTTTAGTTTTAATGAGTTATATCAAGTATACAAGTATTTTTAATTATGTGAAAATAGTTAAAATGTGATTTTAAAAAAATTAATTTAAATACTGTTTTTTAGTATATCAATAAGTGCTATTGAGAAAAATATTTTATACTTGAATTTATATAAAAGTTTCAATAAACGCGGCGACTTTTGTTTAATTGAACTGAATAAATGTGGCACTTAATTTGATATGCTATTATTGTCATAATTTTGAAAGGAAAAAGGATTTTTTTTTAAAAATTTTTATAATATTAACTAACTTTGTTTAAACATAAAAAAGATTGTATTGAATTCAAAAACTTTATTTAAATCAAATCAATAAAATTTATTTGTTGTATTATAAATTTATAAATAATGTTTTTAAAGTTTTTGTGACATTATAAAATAGATTAATTGTAATAAAATATTGTCATTTTTTATATCTGTGAACATAACTGTATTTACGCTATTGCACCCTAAAGTTATGGAAAATCATATGTAAAAGATTTGCACTCAAATAAAATGTTAGTCAAATGCGAGGAAACCTTAAATATTTTTCAACTTTTCTTTCTTTTTTTCTTCATCATTAATCTGTTTTTCATTTAGAACTCTATTTATCTTAATTTATTTTGCCAAAATATGTATCAATATATTTTAACACAAATGACAGTGTCGAACTTTGTGATAAATAAAGATTTTAATTAAAAATTATAAAATTAATTTCACATGCTAAATAGATGTATATATTTGAAAATTTAGGAACAAAAATTATAAATAAGCACTTAGCTAAAAAAAATCAGTTAATTACAAGAGAGCGTTATTCAAACAAACTTTTTACAATATTCATTGATTCATAGTCATTGTCAAGTAAAATCTAAAAAATAATATTGATTTTAATTTATATATTCAAATAAGTTGTTAGTTTTTAAAAATTTAAATATTTTAATATTTTAAAATTTAAGCATTAAAAATTAAAATTTTTAAAGTAAATAACAGTAATTAGACTTATTCTAATTTTACATAACTATTTAAAATAATTTAAATATTCATACTCATTAAAATCAGACATGTCTATCTTACTTATACAACTCTTATTGTGCTCACTAATATTCGCCTGAATTAGTATTAGGCAGTGGGATTGACTGTTAATTAAACCATCACAATGTTTATTATATTATTTATTTAAATCAGTTAGAGTGAAATCTTAATTCAATTATTTAATTAATAAATTTTTCAAATTTCAAATTTTTTTTAAGTCTTTTAGGGCAATTTTTATTTCAGCCGGTAAGGATGAAAAGAATCTCAGAACTTTTCATCAATTTATAGTTGATTTATAAATAAATTCTTCCAATTATTGATCCTAAATCCATTGCAAATATTTGCCCAAAATTAGTGAACGAATGAAATAAATAAATTTTATTTAAATCATTTCAAGAAAAAATTTTATTTTAACTTTTTGATTATCATTTTTAAATTTGAAAAACGGCAATATGTAATATTTTGGTTAATATTTTTCAGTAACCTTGTTTTACTGGCAGAAAGAACATTAATCCTTTGGAAATTAACATAAAATAATTATAGTTATAATAAAAGAAAATTTTTTAAAATGTGTTTTTGCATATTTTTATTTTTTGAAAATTTTATTTAAAAAGAAGAGAGTTTTTGACAAAAACAGTTATTATTGATAATTATTTGACTTTTTTATATATTCAAACAGAAAATCAAAATATTATCAAAAACTATTAAATTAAATTATTAATTAAAATTTTATTTTATATTTAAAATTTACCAATAATTTTAAATATTCTTTAAAATGATATTTTTTATCAAAATATTCCAATAAACATAATAAAGTTAGTATTTGTTTTAATATTACAATGGGATTTTTTTAACTACAATTTTATTTAAAATTAAAACAGTTTAAAAACTGCTTAATTTCATTCAGCATAATTGTGAAAAAGTTAATATAAGAGTTGGATGGAGAAATTTGGGAATAAAGCTAATTACAACAAAAGATTCTAAACTGAAAACTCGAAGGATAGGTATATTTAATAATTCAGATAAAAACAAAGATATCACGATTATTAATTAAAAATAACGAACACGAAAGTAAAGTAGAATAATAAAGTATATAAATACTCTGAATAAGTGTTAAGGCTATCCCTATCAGTGGTAATATATTATATTAATTTAATAGTTTACTAAATTTTATAAAAACTTCACTGAAGAAAATGAGATTCCCCCTTTATCAAGGAATATTATTAGTTTATTAAAACAAATTTCAAATGTTAATAATGAAAACTATTAAAAAATATATAATAAGTTAAATAAGTTTAATATATAATTATTACGTTATTTATTTTTTGTAAAAATCTTTTTTTCTATCAAAATTATTTACAGATTATTATAGATTATTCTGTTTATCCTATGAATAATAATTATTATAATAAACTAAATATAATATTAATAATAAAAATCTAAATTTCAAAGATTTTCAAATTTTTTATCTGAATTAAAACAAGGGTGAATTGATAATATTATTATTTAAACAATGACGGTAAAACTATTGAAACTGCAACGAGATTATTTATTTAGTTCTTTTATTTATTTATTTTGTATTTCAATTAGTGAAATGTTTTTCATTATTTTATTTATTATGTTGAGAAATTTTTACAAATTTTAAATTATTTTTCATTTTTAAATTTCTAGATACGCTCGTTCTTTAGCATTTAATATTTATTCTTTTAGCATTTATTCTTTTTTAATTATAGATTTTTATTTCTATTTCTATTCTTTGACATATAAGGACTGTTTCGTTTCATGATTAGTTTATAAATAATTAATTTTGATATTTGAATTCCTAATTGAAATTGGAAAGAATAAATGTTTATTGTTGTTAGATTTTTTTATTTTTAATTTTATTTTTTTGCAACTTTGGCTTAGACCACTAAAATTATTTCCCAATATATATATATATATATATATATATATATATATATATAGTTCAAAATTATTCTCAATTGTAATAAATATAATAAATGGTTAATATTTGCAATTAAATTCTTGTAATTTAATTTTTTTCATTTCGATTTATATCAGTGATCAAGTGGTGTTATAAAAAGAACTGTAAAATTATGAAAATATTATATAATTATTTTTAATATTATAAATTTGATCATTAACATCTACTTAATTTCTGATATATATTTTTCCACATTTTAAAAACATAAACTCCACTTTTATTCTCAACTTTTCTCTTTTTGCGATTATTTTATTTATCTTTCTTTTATATAGAAAAACTATTGAAGATATTGTAAAGCTTATATATTTTATTATTTTTACCATTAACATATTTTCATCTGAATTTTTCTTTATCAGTTTTTAGATTTTATGCCAATATTTATTTTAATTATATGACAAAGTCTTTCAGTACAGTCTTTTTACTAAGTGATATTTATTAATTATAGTGATAGAAGTTTATTTTAAAAAATATATTTAATTGTTCATCAATTTTTTTAAATGCTTTTTTAAATGTTGTTAATTGTTACTAAAGCGAAAGTATAAAATTGTAATCTCTATTCAGCAATTTTACATAAAAATGACATTGAAATTTCATTACTTATCTCAAAGAATAAAAATAACTAAAATTTGAAATTTAACTAAATCTCGCTATATATTTAATTTATTTTTAATTAACATAAATTAAACATTTTAGTTTGTATAAAGGATTAGTTAAAAGAGTATTAAATTTTGTTTTAAAAAAACACAGACTTGAAAGCACCGATGCCGATATTATTGACTTCCGACTTATAATGTAAAATCAACAAAATTCACTAATTTAAATTACTCACTAAAACAATATATCTAAAAATCATTGTAAAGATTGTTTAGTTAATTTTTTTGTTTAAAGTAAATTTAAATTATCCATTATCGTTATCCACTATCATTAAATTTGGAAAAAAATAATAATAATAATTTTAACAATAATTATTATTTTATATAAATTATAATATATGATTTTAATATCAACTGTAAAAATAACATTATATCATAATAATTATAAAATAATAATTAACGTTAGAAGGTTTAGGTCTATAATTAAAAGATATTTCCAACTTAAAAATTCATATAAATTGAAAACAAAATTTATTATCAGTTTTTTCGATTCCATTTAATTATTGAAATAATATCAAACAATAACTGAAAAACGTTAAGTGCATTTAACAAAACATAGCTATATATTTCGATTGTTTATCAATCCTTTTTATTCTACAAATCACATTTACAGCAACTAACTAAAAATAAGGGTAATTGAAACAAATTAATTAATTATTAATAGACTTCAAAATTTATGAATACGATTATTTTTGATTAATTAGTTAAAACTTTCAAAGGTTTTTGAATTTTTCATAAAAAAAGATATATTTTCTAGTGTGAAATAAATTTCCTGATTTTTTTCTCTAGGTTTTTGTTACTTTATCTATTTTCTTCTTTTGATTTATTAGTTGTATTGTGAGTGTTATGATTGCTTCTTGACTAATTTCAAAATAATAATCCTTATATTATAAATAAGTATTTTTTAATTACTCTTTTTTAATTTAATTTAATTTTTAATTTATATTGAATTATTTATCACCAAACTCCTAAAGGCTATTACAGATTTGTTCTTCAAGTCTTTAATTTAAGAACTTCAAAGCACTTTAAAAATGTTATTTTTTATCAAAAACTAGAAATATTTTAAGAATTAAATTATTTTCGAGCCCTAAGAATAAAGGGTTTGCAAGTTGTTTATAAATGGCGCCATTAACCATCTAATTGGATAGTTTTGTTTGATTTATGGCGCCAAATTCAGGCATGAGTGGAGAAAATTAATGTGACTTTTGAAATTTGTTTGGAGTTTAATTACAAGATAAACAAATAAATCTAGAAACAAATAAAATTTTAAATAAGTTATAATTGGTGACAATAATTTTCTGTCAATTTGACACTTTTGTTGCATTGTTTTTACATTTCATTTACAAATACAAAAATTGTAAAGTTTATTTCAAAATAAATGTAACTTTAAATAAACAAAATATAATTCAATAAATTTATGTGTTAAATAAAAATATTAATTTATGGTAATAAATAAAGCATATAACTCAACAAATATCCAAATGAATTAAAAAATATAAAATAAAACAATTAAGTTGATATTCTTGAAACTGTATAACAAACATACAGATTTCGATCTTATCTGATTTTAACATAATTTTGCTTCAGACAGAAATCAGCATCATATGAAATACTTTGTTTTCAAATCTCATTTACTACACCCGGATTTGCTAGACAACATTTTCTATAATTAAAAAATATTAAAGGTCTTTATAATATTTCTAACACGTTAACTTGGTGGTGTATTGAAAATTTTATTATACTGAATAACACTTATTCTAACTTGGTCAATGAAATAAATTTTTTCCCACCACAAAATTCCTATAACGAAAATTTATACTAAACTAATGATAGAAATAATTTTTGCGTTAGATAGCATCTTATTTTGAAGTTATAATTTTGTATTGATAAAATTTTTATTAATAATAATTTACTTAATTTAATTTTTAGTTAATTAAAAGTGTGAAAACATGTCTAATAATTAGCAAGAATTTTATTAAAAATGTATATTTAATTAAATTTGAATAATTACATTAAAAGTATTTATAAATAAAATTAAAAATAATTTAAAGAAAAAGTACGATAAAATAGCCAAATAATAAATTAATAAATTTATTCGTATGTTAATTAGAAGATAATAAATATATTCGAGTGTTTAATGTATATATGTTAATTACACAATAAAATTTTCTGTTTAACCATATACTTTTCCAAGTTTATTTGATTTAATAGAATTTAACAGGAAATAAATAAATGTTTAATTTTTATCTAAAAGTCTGTCAAATATCCTCCATTCCGAGAATTGTATGAAACTTTGAACAACTTTCACAGGTTGATACAGTCCATTTCCAGAATTTAGAGTAATGACTGTTTTAAACTGAAGCACTCAAAGAAGTTACTGCTTTAATTGAAACATGCATAGTTGGTGAATTAAATGTCTCTCCATGTGGATAAAGTTAAAAAATCTGAATGTTATTTTAGAACTGCCCTAAGCTCACTATGAAATGAGTGATATCATAATTAATCCAATTTATACCAATACCTTGTTAAATCGAGTATTTTCAATTTAAAATACTTTTCTTAGACTGATCCTCATTATCAACGTAGCTATTTTTTTTACTCATTCCAACCATCAAACTCTGATGCTTATTTCTATCAACAATCAAAGAAAAAAAATCGGTTAGAGCGTCATCTTCAGCAGATTCAGCTTTGCACATGTTTGACGCATTATCAATAACCAAGGTAGCGATATCACATTCTATTTTTAATTGAAATAATTAATCTTCAAACATAAAAAGGGAAACAAATACTCTTCTAAAACACGAATTCAAATTAAGCACAAAATATCATTCAGTCTCGATTACAAATATGACAAGTATAATTCTAGAAAAGCTCACAAACTAAAACCTAACTATTCGACTAAATGCAAAATGACAAAAAAATGATAACTCACGCAACGTTCGAACACTCAAACTCAAGTACAATTTTTTGCACACAGACACGACAAAAATAATTTATTTATTATTTACTTTTTACAAAATCATTATTATTTATATTTTTTTCCTGCATTTTTTCTAAAAAAAAACTGTAAAATTACAATTTTTATTGTCGATATAAATATGAATTTTTCCAAGAATATTTTTATCAAAAAAAAACAATAATATGAAATTACCTAATTTGAGCTTGTCAAAATACCAATTTCTCTTTGATCCAGTTGATTCGGTTCAGATAGAAAACTCTATAATTAGATTTCAATATAGCTTCGTGAGTGTCACATGGAAGATTGATAGTTAACTGTTTTAGGAACAATTCCTACTAATGAGCTAGCATGATCAGTGTCCACTCCATTAAAAAATACTGAATTCTTTATCCCAACACGCTTCTCAGCCTCACGCATAGTTTTTTGCGCTTCTCCAAAATCATTGATGCATGACTGAGTATTGGGAAATAAGATTGCAAAAAAAGTGTACTAGTACTGAAGATGATTTTTTTTGGATTTATTTTATCAACTTCAATTTAAAATACGAAATTTTTATTTAATTGTTTTTTGATTATTTATCGTAAATTTTCTACATAGTGAAAACATTGACTGAATATCTTTTGAATTATATAATATATACCGGGTTATTTAAATAACAATGAAATATTAAACAATTTTGAAGAAAAATAAATAATAATAATAATAATAATAATAATCCGACTGCTATCAAATTAATCAAAAATAATATTTCAATTATTCCTTTTGCGGTGGATTTGAGAAAATTTAAATGTTTGATATATAAACAAAAATGTAATGAAAAATATCTCTTAGTTTTGAAATTTTAATTATTTTAAAATGTTATACAATCATTTAAATATAAATTAAATAATAACTATAATTATTGAAATTGACACCCGTCTGTACAAAAATCATTTATTTTTAGGAAGCCAACAAATTTTAGGAGATCTTCTGTATTTTAATTTTCAAGTCTGCGTTCATTTTTTTATTATAATTTCCAAATCATTTTACAATTGTCAGCGTTGATCTTTTTTTATTTATTATTTATTTTCATTGTAACAAAAAAGATTAAAAAATTAATTTTTGATCTTTTGTCATTATGGAAATATATGAAATATCAAAATTTAAAAAAATGAATTTTTATGTTAGCTGAAAACTGCCTTTATAAAGTTATATATTTAATTAGTTTTGTTTAACTATTGTGTTGATATATATTATAGAATTCGATTTTAACTTTTAGTTTAAAATGTAAAATTCTATTAATTTTTCAAGATTACATGGATTTTAATTAATAATTTAATTTAATTTTGAATTTACTTTTGTAATAAAATATTTTATTTTAATTCAATATTATAAATTATTATAAATTTTGTAAATTGAAATCATAATAAAAATCAGATTTATGTTTTTCATCATTGTACAATTTTTATTTTCTTCTTCTAAACCAGTATTTTTATGTAATTGTTTCTGATTTTTCGTAAGTATCTTTTGTAAGTGTTTTTGTTTAAAATATAGTTAGAAAACAAATAATCCAGAAGAAAATTAAAATTAAATCACACTGTCAAATTAATGTTTTTTTCTAGATTATTCAATCGTAGTTTTGTTTAAAAAGAATCATTAATGAAAGAATCATAAACCGATATACTTTATGCTTAGCAAAAGTTATTATTATTATTATTATTATTATTATTATTATTATTATTCTAGATTTGGAAATACATTAATAATATTTAAATTTCTCTGATTCATTTTGTTCTAATATAATATATAATATATTCATATTCATATTAAAACAAAATAAGTTATAATATGTAAAATATTATACATATAATTAATATTAGTACAATTATTAATATGAATACTATTGCTCAAAATTATTATAAAAAGTTTATCTAAACTTTTAGTAATGTTTTTCTACAAATAAACTTTTAGAAAAATTTTTAAACTAATTTATCAATAGACAAAAACTGTTAAATATTATTTAAAATTGTCAATATAAAAAAAGTATTTTTGTTTACATATTATTACATTTTTTTTCTTTTAAAGATTAATTTATTTTCAATACAATTATAGATCAATTCGTTTTTATTAAGAAGGAATTGATCTATAGGTGTAACATAAACATAGGACATTTTAAAATGGATAAATACATTGTGGCTAAAGCTAACTGTTTGTTATGCAATTTTGTTTATAAGTTTTATATTTATAAGTTTTTATTTTTTATGAATGTATTTATTGCTATTTTCTATCACTGTTGTTATGTTCAGATAAAAGTGATTATCAAATTAAAATATCTCGAAACATCAAAACCGGAAAGTCATCAAAATATTTCACCTTCTCAAATGTGCATTACTGTGGATAATACCAAGAAACAAATTACAGTTTTTGAAAGCCACTCTGCAAATTCAACTCCTAGAAGAGTGAATGCCAATATTCCAAAGATTTATGCTTTTGATGCTGTTTATACAGATGATGACGATCCAGTAACTTTGATGATTTATTATAATTTTTATTATTTTTATTTTTATTATTATTATTATTATTATTATTATTATTATTATTATTATTATTATTATTATTATTATTATTATTATTATTATTATTATTATTATTATTATTATTATTATTATTATTATTATTATTATTATTATTATTATTATTATTATTATTATTATTATTATTATTATTATTATTATTATTATTATTATTATTATTATTATTATTATTATTATTATTATTATTATTATTATTATTATTATTATTATTATTATTATTATTATTATTATTATTATTATTATTATTATGCTTTTGTAAATTTAGTTTATATTTGAATTGGAAATTCTGTCTCCATCATTTTTGGATCAGTATAAATATTATGAGTTCAATCCCACATACATAAAAATGTCTGCTCGTCATTTTCGTACTCAAGTTCTTTATCACTGTTGACTGATTGATTAATATTAGTGTACAAAATAAGGAATTACAGAGTAGTTTGCATGCAAAGAAAAGTATTTTTGTGTTTCTATTGTCGTATTTTAAGTAGTACATGGAAATACGTTATGTATGAATGAATTTATTTTAGTAAATAATTTTGAAATTTATTTATTTTCATTTTTAAAAAAGGTTAAAATGTTTTTTTTAGTGGAATTAATTTTTTGATCTTTTTTTAAGTGAAGATAGATTAATCAAATGTGACAAAAACAAATAAAAAGTTTTACTAAAATATGTAAATTTAATTATTTTTTTTTTAATTAATTTTTTTTTAATTATTTAAATTTGAATGATAAAGTGAGCTTTTAGAATGATTTCTATAATTTTTTTCGATTGAATTTAATTCTATACAGTTTATGCGTTTCTAAGTGATGATCACAGTGAATCTGTCAAAATATATTGTATAAGTAATGTTCAAATTGGGTTTTTTCATATCTAATTCGGTGCTGTGTTTATTATTTTTATTATTATTATTATTATTATTAAATACTTTGTTTAAATAATTCAAAGTGACTAATTAATTAAATTTTAATTTAGTAGTAAAAATAATTAATATATTTAGACAGAACTGTGCTCCAATGCCTTGACAGATATCATTCAATCTGTTGTCAGTGGAATTGACGGTTGCGTGTTCTCCTTTGGACATCTTAGAGGAAGTATGATTTATTTACTCTTACTATTAATTATAAACAATAGTTATTTATTTTTTACCAAATGATTGATTCAGTTTTATTTTGACTGAATTTTTATTATTTTAATTTTAACCTGTTAATAAATTGCTAAAAAGATATCAAATTTGCCATTAATATTAAAATCTTGACTAAAAAATAAATTTATGATAATTTTTTCAATTTTTTCAATTGAAATATGTACAGAAATACAAACAATGGCCATATGTTGTTGTATATTGGTTTCTTCACTCATGTTATCCCAATTGGCGGCCTTTCAACATGGCAGCCGTTTGTAGATATCATAAGATTATTAACTTAGAAAATTGGTCAATTATTTCAAAATAATTTCTGGGTTTTCCTATGTTTTCAAGCAAGACAATAAACTAATTATTTGACCGCTATTTTAAACAGAAATATTGTTAAATAACTTAATTATATTTGCAGAGATATTTTATTCATATTACAGTTGAACCTCTAATAACAAAATAAAATAACATTATAAATAATAAATAATACGTTTAATTAATATTATTTTTATTATTATTATTATTATTATTATTATTATTATTATTATTATTATTATTATTATTATTAATTTAAAATTCATTATTAAAATAAAATAAATATTTTACTATTTTATTCTTTCAAAATAAAAATCATTATATTATCATTAAAATCATGGGACTTTAAATAAAAGACATTTCTAACAGAGGATAATTAATTTATCATTAAAGCAAAATTAATTTTGGCAGCAAAATTGGCAAATTTACAGCTAAAATATAAATTATTATTTTGAGAATTTATTTTACCTCTCGAGCAATTCCTAATAATGATTGATAAGAGAGAGTTATACAAGATAATAGTTAATTTAGCTCGGGGTGTCAAAATGATTCATAACCTGAAATAAATAAATATTAATAATTTCAATATATAAAGCCAAACTTTTCTTTGAATTCAAAATTAAAAATTTATTCGTGTAATTTATTTAATATTAATTATTAATATTATTATTATTATTATTATATTATTATTATTATTTTTATTATTATTATTTTATTATTATTATTATTATTATTATTATATTATTATTATATTATTATTATTATTATTATTATTATTATTATTATTATTATTATTATTATTATATTATTATTATTATTATTATTATTATTATTATTATTATTATTATTATTATTATTATTATTATTATTATTATTATTATTATTATTATTATTATTATTATTATTATTATTATTATTATTATTATAACTAATCAGATTTATTTCTTGTTCATTAATTTTTTTTGTTTCTGAAATGTTTAAATGGAATGCATTGAATCGCATTGAAGATCCTGTCTGTCGGTTGTCAATACAATTACATTCCGATTCAACAATTTGTTCAAATATTAAAAATTTTATACAGAACCCAATCTTTATATTTTTATTACTTTTTTCTAGGGATTGAGTAGAAATATTTTTCCAGACTATCCTAATAATTAGTAAAAATAATCATAATAATTTTTAAATGATCATTTATTTTTTGAAATAAGAATTATCAAAGCTTTAGATTAAAAAATTTATAATTTATAAAACAACAATTAACTTTTTTTAAGTACCAATTCATTCATAAAGGAAACTACAAAAAAAACCAATTAAGCAATTTCTTCTATTATTATTTACTTTTTTTAAAAATATTCAACAAACTTATATTGTACCTATTCTTTATTTCTTAAGACCTATATTTGTAATCAAAGGATTGACATGGCTATCAAACGCATTTATTTCAAACCCTACCAAAGGCAAAGCAACCAAAACTAAAAACGCTTTATTGGAACGTTACTTGTCTTATATTACTGCTTACATTTGTTTTATTTCAACATTATAACATTGAAAAATTCTTTTTCGTTATTGTGTTTTTAATAATAACTTGATGTATCTTTTCTTGAAACTAAGTTTTATCTTATTTAAAATTAATGCTTTAAAATGATTAAATTAACGCTCATTCACATATTTTAATGTTCAAATTAATAATAATAATAATAATAATAATAATAATAATAATAATAATAATAATAATAATAATAATAATAATAGTAATAATAATAATAATAATAATAATAATAATAATAAAATAATAATAATAATAATAATAATAATAATAATAATAATAATAATAATAATAATCTATATTACATTTTTATTTATTATTTTGTTTTTCGTAATTGAATTAGACATTTTAAAAGCGCATATGATTACACAAGTATAATCTTACAAATTCTTTTTTTTGATTTTCAAATATCACTTTAAATTTACGTTTATATTTATTTAACTTATTTTAATTTAATGATTTTTTTTAAATTAGTAAAAATTACTTTTATTTGTTGTTTCTGCAATAGTTTTATCGTTTTCTGAAAATTTTAAAAATTGTAGAACTAACTAAATTTTTAAAGTTCTTTTTTTATTAATACGCTTGGTCTATATTCTGATCTTGTTTATTGTTTTACTTGAAATGGATATAATGCAACATGTATTGTAGAGAATGTTGTTATCTCTGTTCGCGAGTTTGTGAAGTGCTTGATTGAGTGAAATAGTAATATCATTGAACATAAAAAGACATGCAAAATGCAAATGATGACATTTGAAATTAAAACAAATCTTATAAAATATTGTTTTAAAAAGTATTTTAATTATTGATATATTTAGATAAAATACAACTGAATAAATTTAGCTTTATTATTAATATCAGATTAGTTTTCAAAAAGATTTATATTTATTTAACAAAAATAATGTAATTTAGAGTTTTTAATTTTTTAAAAATTCACCGTGATTATCCGTCACTACTTGTCAACGAAAAGTTTTGTTGTCAATAGCTGAAGTGTAAATACTTAGGAGTTTTGACAGGAAGTAGTGAGTAAATATGTCATTTGGATTTTTAAACATATTGTTAATTAATAGACTTGTTTTAATTATCAGTTTTATGATACTAATAATTGCCACAATAAGTGAAGATTAGCTTAATCTGAAAATTATATATACAATGCATTTAAAAAATTATAAATATTTGTGGAGTTTATAAATTTAAATATAGAAATATTTTAGAATTTAGTAGGATTATTTGTCCCTTTAAAATAATTATTTTATCTGATTTTAGACTACAATTATAGAAATCGTAATTTAATAATTTAATTGTGAAATAATTTTTTACTGAATTTATTTAATATAAGATGAATTTATAATTTATTATTACCTTCGAAATTATTTTTGTCTGTTTTGATTTTAAATAATTTTAAACGGATCATTTAAATTTATTTTTTTATTAAAATTCGTTTATTATTAATTAAAGAACCTTTGGATAAAGAATTTAAAGAAATATGTTAAAATTACAAATTTCAGCAATAGAAAAGGCTAAGACAGGTCAGAAAGTTTTGAAAGTTTTTTTTAGAAATATTTATATAATATTTATGCTTTTATATTTGGTATATCTAAGATGTTACAACATTTTCGTTTTATTCGGTCAGCCTCATTGACTCCATTATTTGATGTTACTGTATTCGGGATTCGTTTATCACATTTGTTATAATCTTACATTTGTGTTGTTTGAATTTAGTGATAAAACCTCTTTATTTAGTTTGTGTTGAAAATGCAATTTTTCGATATATAAGGCTTTGAAGAAACCTTATCTTTCTTAGCTCTCAAAATTCTCTTACATTTACACTAATGTAGTTTCTGTTGGAAGTAACTTTTCGGCAAGTAGAAATTTTGGTAATAATTTTGGTGGTAATTGGTTGACATTTTTTATATGGGGCTGAAAGTTTTAATGTAACAAAATCACTAGAGGACATCCTTAAATTTACAAATTATTTTCATCTATCATATAATTCTAGTCAAAATGTGATAACAGATTTGTTGGTTTTATTGAGTAAATTGACGCCTACCTTCAGTTTGGAACCTATCTTTGAGAATCGGTTAAAGGGATTTATATTTGATTTATATTTTCCGTAAAACTTTAAAATGTTTTTTATACATGTTTTATACATTTTTTCTATGATATTAATTCAGGTGTTGGATTTCGTTTTATTAGATGGTGCTTTTAAAATATCCTAAGCTGATTCTGCCTCTGACAGTTTGGTGGCCTCAGTCCTTAATTCTGTTCTCTCTAATAATAATTATATTATTTTTGAATATTGAAAACTGGATAAGAGTGCAGATTTTTGTCAACCAAATCTGTCTTAGTCGACATATGCAATAACACGCGTCAGGTTGTTCTTTATAACATAGTGTAGTAGATTTTAAAATAAAGGCCTCGATGTCATTGGCACTATTGCATCCAAAACACCGAAGAATTTCAAAGCCCCGGTTTTCGGTTTTTTGAAAGTGAAAACCGGTTTTAACTGGTTTTTTTAAATATAAAAAAGTTCCTTTAAATATTCAATAGAACATACATTTGGAGCTGTAAATCAAGGAAAATAAACAAAAATACAAACAAGATTCAAAATTAAACAATATTATTTTTAAATAATTATTTTTATTTAAGAATTATATAAAAAAATTGAAAATTAACATAACTTCATTATTTAATTATACATCAAAAATAGAAAAAAGAAAAGTAACATAATTTATAATTATGGATTTAGTTTTTTAATAAAATAATATTTTATAAAAAATTAATGCGTCCAAAAGCTCAAATTTCATGGATGAACGTAATTTGGTACAAAAATTACCGGCTATCGAAAAGACTCTCTCACTGTCTGTTGATGTGGGTTGAATCGATGCCAGAGCATTGTATAAGTTTTGGACCGTTTTCGATTTTTGCTTAGTAACACCAAACATTTTCAACTCTTTTTGGAAGCACAAGTAAAAATTTTAAAATTAGTAGATACTTCATGAAAAACAGTAAAAAATAAAATTATTGATCATTTTAAGAAAAAAATTGACTTTCGTTTTTTTTCGGTTTCTCAAAATACCCCCGGTTTTCGGTTTTGATAAAATTTAACAAAAAACCGGTTAACCGGTTTCGGGTTTAACCGGTTTGGAAACCCTAATTGGCACATAGACTCATGCATTTTCTTAAAAGATTATCTTTTCTATATTTTAAAACAAATTTTAAAATAAAAAAAAGACGTTCACTTTTCATATAATAAATAAATTTCAATTTATTTCATATAGAACATCAGAAAAAAAATTTTTAAAAGAAAACTGAAATTTTTATTTGTGAAAAGCATAATATATAATGTGTTTATTATACATAATTTCAACAATTCACTAACTCATAATTCATTTTAGTAATAAATTAAAATATGATTTTTACTCTATACCTTCTTTAAAATTTTTCAATGTTATTTGCTTTGTTTTAATCATTTAAAAAATTATTTTAGCTCGTGTCGAACATTGTAGTTATTGTGTTAATAATTTATATAATCTTAAATTAATAAAATGTAAATACGGAAATTTAACATAAATAATCATATTATTCATAAAACGGTAAAGGATTACTGATTAAAACAAATTGAGAAATTATGATTTTTACTAATAAGTATATATATTTTTAACTTATCTAGTTGTTTTAGTTGATAATAAAGAAAATGAAATTTTTGCGGAAACTTTGTCATTGATATTGTCAGATCTTTTGTTAATTTCAGGTATTCACATAAGGAGCTGTATCTTGTCGTTTTCTATTCCTGGAAATTGAATATAAATAACCGGAAATAATAGTGTTTATAGTGTGCTACTTTTAGAGTGATATATATGTTAATTAATTATTGAAAAATATATTTCATATAATTAATGAGAAATATATAATTTTTTTAATTAACTTCCTTTATTGAAAATATAAAAATTATATAAAAGTGATAAAGTTATATATATATATATATATATATATATATATATATAATTTTTTTTAATAACTAAATAAAAAAATATTAGATTATTTTTCAAAATGAAATATCATCAAAAACGAAATTTTTAATAAATAGGATTTTTTTTTTAAATATTTTGAATTGCGAAAAATAATGGCCCACATGAAATTTTTCTTTCTGAAAACGTCTTATAATGACTCTGGTTTATTCTATGTTTTACAGTAAAATATGTTATTGAAAGCACTACAAGTAAAATCCTTAGGCAAACGAAATTGGGTGTTTATAAATGTCGAGTTTGGCAGCTCCTGTTCGAGATTTTTAATTAGTTTTCTGTCACTGTGTTTAAGGTTTCCAGGAGCCTAGATTTAATTAACCTTTAATATGATATTGAATTTATATATTCTTTGTTTAATCCATTAAACTTAAAATAATCACGAGGAAAGAACTTTTTCGAAAATTACTAAAAAATGTCTCTCAGTTTATTATTATTATTTCTTTCTCCGCTACAATTCATCGTTAAAGAGCTCTTACTAAAACAAAGTACTATTTTTATTTTGTACTACAATTTAGTTATCTTCTTGCGTTAATTGTAATAAAGCTTGTCAATAGTTTTTAATATTGTACCAGACTCGTGGGTATTCGGTGGAAATTTTGGTAAATGTTTCTTCTCGCAAAGGATTCCACTGCTTTGACAAAAATTAAAGTAATCATTTTATATGTTCATTTTCTTCAAATAATCTTGAACTTTTATAATTATCTATCTCCGGGATAATTTCGAATAATTCTTTATTAATATGTAATTTTATTTTTATATGTAATTCTCTATTTTTATGATAAATGCTGTATTTTATTTTACAGTAAGTCTCACATTGGAAACTTTTAATAAATATTTTCTTCGTTTTGTTTTATCTTTTTTCTATCAAAAAAAATCATTAACCCTGTTCACCATTGATTAAATGTAAATATCCAATTTCTATTCTTTTATTTTAGATAAAGAAAATGCATTGAAAAAATAGAGATTTAAACAAATTTTTGTGTGACGTGCTAATTTCTTTAAAAATATTTAATATTCATTTATATTATCTATTTACAGTGACTTAAAAAATCTAAATTAATTTTTTTTAAATTAATTTATTATTTTGTTTTAATGAATTACTAAAGAACATTAATTTATTTCTCGTAATAGTGATATTTAATTGACGAAAAATTCATTGGAAATTAAAAAAAAATTATTTGCAGTTACATGTCAAAATTTAGAGATAAATAAATAATTAAAACAAATACTTGAATATTTCTTGCACTTTATCAATTCAAAGGTGTTTTGTTTATGAATCCGGTAGAGAGAATTTTATGCGATCTGTTGATTAGATTAATTGTAGAGAAATTAACTTATAGAATCAGTCCAATAAATAAAATTACCAAATAATTAAGTTGAATTATTAATAATTTTTGAGATTGTTCAATCAACAAGAATCATCATAAATTAATAATGCGCTTGGCTACGGCATTTGCAGATGAAAATGCAGAATTGAAATGAAATTATATTACTAATAATAATAATAAAATAATAATAATAATAATAATAATAATAATAATAATAATAATAATAATAACAATAATAATAATAATAATAATAATAATAAATAAAAATAATAAACATTATTATTAATATTATTATTATTATTATCTCTGTGACTACTTCAAGTAAAAAGGAACAAATAATTAAATTAAATAAAATAATTTAATTGTTGCTAATTAAATATAATTTGAATTTGAGTTTTTATTTAATCAAGTGTAATTAATTAAGTGTATTAAATATTTAGGTTCAAATTTAATAATGATTGGATCGGATCAACAAACCAGAAAGCTCGGTTTGATCCCATGCGCTATATCATGGCTTTTTCGATTGATTTGTGAACAAAAGGAGAAAACTGGAGCCCGATTTTCTGTTCGTGTTTCTGCAATTGAAGTTTATGGTAAACAGGAAATTCTCAAAGATCTTTTGTCAGATATTGAAGGTTACAAATAATCTTTATATTAGCAAAGAAATAGTAAAATATTTGAAAGATCAATTACATAAAATAATTATTTTTATTTCAATTATAATTATTGTAATATATTTTTAATTTTTAAAGAAATTCTACATTAAAAACTGATTTATTATTATACGACACATTAAGTGATATCCAGTACATTTCCAATAGTATACTAGTTTCGAGCTAATGGCTTTCATCAGTACTATGCGGGAGGCACTCAGATTTCTCTTCGTGCCAGTTAAGTGTAAAAACAGTGTAAAATTAACACTATTATACACTTATCCTGATGCACTGAACATCAAATAAGTTTTCAAAGTTAGGTTTTAAGGCAAGACAATAAGACCAATCTTTATCTTGAACCTCATTTCACTTGAAACCATAGTAGATACAATCATACTTCTGTGGACTACAAGTTCAACACAGAAACTAGTAACAAACTATCAGACTACCAAAACTACTTGAAAAACTTACTTTCATTGATCACTACGTCTGATATATTCAAAGAATATACTTACCAGGCGCTCAGATTTCTCTGTCCATCTCTCGCATAGTACTGATAAGAGCCATTAGGTCGAAACTAGTATACTATTGGGAAATGCATTGGATATCACTTAATGTATCGTATATTCTTTGAATATAATCAGACTTAGTGATCAATGATTTATTATTGTAAATATTTCTTTATTAATGTTATATAAATCAATATAATTATTATTATTATAATTATTATTATTATAAACTACTTATCTGTTTTAAAAGCGTTTTCAGAATAAAACTGACCATTTTAGACAACATCTTATGCCAACGAAAAGGTTAATAAAAGAGGTAATATAAAAAGTATATTAAAAATATAAATTTTGCTTTTTTTGTTTAAAGTGTTAAATATCGTCAACTTAACCGAATGATAATGACAAGTATTCGGAAAATTATATTTTCATAAACAGTAATTTATTAAATAAATATATAATTATAATTCTTAATTTTCTTAAAATCTACGATAATTACCTCTATTAATTAAAAATTAAAATTCATTTAGAAAAAAAAAATTGAAAGATCCCGAAAAATCTCCTTTATTAATTTACAAAAAACAACGATTCGGAAATTTAAATTCTACTTTCTGATATTTTTCAATAATAAATTATTATTCAACAGAAGCTTAAAAGCTTGTTGTTTACCAAAAATATTTACTGATGTTTGTTATTGAATCACAAGTGCCGTCATTATAATTTCCACTGAATTTAACTTGCATTTTTATCGAATATTTACAAATGAGTTTAAGGTTAGCAGATATCTCGTTTGGTTTCAGGAAACAACAAATTCTAAACTGTTGCAGACTTCAACTGTCACAGCTGGTTACAATCTATCATTTCCATCTTGTCAACGAAAATCTTACTCTGTCACCATATCGAATAACGTTAGCACACTTTGTAAACAATTCTTTATCAGTAAACCAATGTTTGCTTTGGATAAGAGTTTTTCAATCTCTCTCTCTCTCTTTCTATTTCTCTTTCTCTTTTTCTTTCTTTCGTTTTCTTCATGTGCATGACTATAAACTGAAAGCCTTCTCTAGCTTCGAAAAATCAAAACATATCAACAATTGTTACAAGATTATTCCGGTTGTTATGGATATGTCATTGTTTGATTCTTGATTCATCAGCATACTTTTGAATTAATTAAAAGGATATAATAATAGTAATGAGTAGTATGTAATAATAAGTAGTAGTAGTATATAGTATAATCGGACCAATTAATCATTTTTATTAATTTCTCAATTAAACAATAATTAATGTTTATTAACAACTGATTAATGTAATTTTAGCATCTTTATAATTAAGAAATAATGTCTGATATTATAAATATCTTTAAAAAGCCCTTAATTTGTTTTGTCTAGAATGTTTTACAGTTTGTTATCGTCCATTGTTCAAGTCAAAATGTATGTAAATTATGCAAAAAATTATAAATACAATATAAAGTTTCATTACTGAAATTTTTGCGCCATTCTAATTAAGCCTTTTGGTGATGTTTATATTTATGTTATTAATTTTGTGTCTGGAAATTATTTTATAAATGGTACTAAAATATTATTTTTAATGTTATTATTATTGTTGTTATTATTATTATTATTATTATTATGATATTATTATTATTATTATTATTATTATGATTATTATTATTATTATTATTATTATTATTATTATTATTATTATTATTATTATTATTGTTATTGTTATTGTTATTGTTATTATTATTATTAAAATATTATGAATTAACTTATATTTTAATAAAGTTATTTTTTATATTATATTAATTTAATATTTTAATAAATAAACACTTAAAAAATATTTAAATATTTTTAACTTATTTTTTAACATTTTTTAAATAAATATTATAAATATTTATATATATTATTATTAATATTATAATTTTAAAAATAAAAATAAAATATTTTATAAATTAAATCAAATTATTTTAATAATATTGAAAATTAAAACATTTTTAAAAACAATACACAAGCATCAATTTATGATTAAACATACTCAAGCTGTTTAAAAGTGTTTAAATATTTTTTTAAGTGTTTATTTATTAAAATATTAAATTAATATAATATAAAAAAAATAATCTGTTTAAAAAATAAGTTAATTCATAATATTTTTAGTTGGTTTTTTTGTACCTGAAGATGAAAGTGTTGCTGTCAAAATATATCGAACGAAGAGTTTTTTATTGGCGTTATCTTTTAATTAAGTCGTTGCCAAATTTATTTAATTATTTATTATTATTATTATTATTAAAGTGATGATTTGGAAGTCATTAAAATTTTATTTAAAAAATTAATTATTCTTCGAATCTGTAATTTTTTCTTTAAATTAATTTTATTTAAATGTCTTTCGATTAATTTACTCAAATATATATTTATTTAATATTTTTCAATTTAATTAATTTATTTTTTATCACTAATTTCTATATGATATAAAATATTTTCAAACTGTTTAAATTTAATATTTAATTTATTTTAATCAAATTCAAAGGATTGTTTCCACAGTTTTGTCGTTTTGATATTTCTTTCAAACAATTTTTTTATTGCCAGGGATTTACTGTTGTAAATTTGCTTTTTTTATTAATATAGAAGTATTATTTATAATAAAAAAATCTGTCACGATTTAAAAATGAAATCTAAAATTTCATTCTCAATGAAAGCTGGCCTGATTTACATAGCAGGTTAAATAAACGATTTCATCAAAACGGTAAACATTGGGAATTTTTGTTAAATTTATATATTATTTACTACTTGCAAAATGAATTTGATTTGTTTCTGTTGTTAATTGTAATTAATGTTTTAATCATAGCAAATATTTGAAATAATCTAATATTTCTCACTAGTTTTTAATGTGTACTATATACGTTTTGTGGGTTTGTTTATATCGAAGAAACAAAATCGATATATTTAAAATTTTTTGTTTTTATAATTGTTTTTTTGGTTTTTACTTAATTATTTTATTATTAAAGCAAATCACCAGTTAAACAACGAGTAAACTTATGTTTAAAACAAAATAATATGTTTAGTGATTGGCTTTTAAAATAGTCGGACTGGATCAAATGTATCCAATGAAATCTCTCAACCGTTATGCTTTAGCTGGAAGGCAGCATTAACATTTTTATAAATAATAATGTTTAATGATGAAAATATTTTATGGAACCGGAAACAAAAAATTACATTGTATTTTAATTTATTTATTATCTATTAATATCTTATAATAATTGTCACAATAAAATCATATATGTAGAAAATTTAAGGTTTTTTAGAAATCGTTTCTTTTGAAGATAAATATGTTTGTTGGGTTTTTAATTCATCCTTTCTTTTAGCAAACATTTTCAAAAAAACATTATCCAAACAACCTCATAAAAATAATAGCATTTCAACAATTTTCTAAAATCTCCTTTTTTGGCTAAGATATGACAAAATAACGCGATTAGATGAAACAATGAAATAATTGGAAAGAATTTTTCTCAATTTTATTCTATGAATAATTTAGCAAACGTAGTCTTCCATGAATCCAATTCTTCTACTGTAATAAATCTATCTTTATCAGCATCAACCTTTCAATGATTTATTCTTTTATTCTTGGGTTTATCAAATTTTACTGGGGCCATAAAATTTTGCCGGAAAGAAATATTTTTCAATTGTAATTTTAAAAAGGTTTAAAAGGTGTTACGTTGAAAGGTTTTGAAGATTTCCATAAGGAAACTCAACAAAATGAGAAGATTTTTAACGATGATTGATGGAGAACAGTGACAGGTAAAGTTGGAATTAATTACAAGAAAGTTTGTGAAAATTGAATTAGATTTATTATTTATAATTAACTGATATTGTGAACGTATTTGTGTAAAAGACTTAGTGGAAATGAAAATTTCAAATTCATCGGGTTTATTCATTTAAACAAGAACACAAGAAGTTAGGTAGGCAAGCAGTCTGGATATGCTATCAAAATTAATTGATGAAAATTGTAAAAAAATAATAAATTAAAATATTTATTATTTATTTAAAATAAATGTTTAATAAAGATAAGGATGTTATTTAGCTCCAAAAAATAGTTCATTTATTAATCAGATTTTTTTTATTTCATATAATAATCGTTAAGGTTTTTAATTAAAAAAATTAATTAATTAATTAATTGGATATTAAATTCGTATAAAACTTTAAATTAAAACAATTTATGGTTTTTAGTATTTTTTTTATTTAGTAATCGATAACGTTGGCCAATGTTCCCCGGGAGTTTATTTGCGCGACGATCCTGTATCCGGTACACAGTTACAGAACCAAAGTGAACTTCGAGCTCCAACTGCTGAAAAAGCCGCCTATTATTTAGATGCAGCTTTGGCAGCAAGAACAATGTCTTTCAATGAAGAAGATACACGGCTTTCCCATTTTCTATTTACTCTTCATGTTTATCAATATCGAGTAGAAAGAGGAACAACTGGATCAGCAGGTTTCTTTAAAATAATTTGCCTATATTTCCATGGCATTTTTATACATTATTTAGTATTTAACATACAATTATCAAAAAATATTTCATAAATACTTCAAATTAAATTAATAATAATCTAACTATTTTCTAAAAAAAACAATCTTTTTCTTTAAATATAAAACATAAATTATTTAAATTAAAATAATTAATTACAAAAATAAATAAAATAAAATAAAATGTAATTGTAAAATATTATTTTATTATGATTAACAAAATTTAAATAATAAATGTAAATTATAGCTTATGGCGAAAAATCTTTATCGAAACTGATTTATTAAAAACTGGGAAATATTTATTTTATTTCAATTTTTTTAACAATACTCGTATTTGTATATTTTGATATTGTCTATTTCAAAAAATATATATTTTTAAATAATGTATTAAGTTTTTTAAAAATTGATTTATTGTTTTAAATACCGCAACGTAATATATTTTATCTTAATTCTGATTGGATAACTGAATACATATTTTAAACATACTATTAAAAAAAAATTTTATTTTAAAATTATTATTGACAATAGGGTTAATATTAAAAATCAAGTTTTGTGTAATCAAATTTCGTCTGCAGCTTAAGACAGGATTTTGAATCACTATTTTAAGTATTTTAAACGAACTAGACTTGACAATATTTCATCTTTGAGCCTATGATACGAAGTCACTTCACTCGACAGTTAGCACTAACAAAGAGTATATTCCTACTGATTTTGCAATATGCGAAGCTGTATGAATTCGAACAGTGAAAGATACTTCTCTCTCACCAAGATATCATGGACCTTACAACCTCAAAGAAATAAAACACAGCACAGCCATAATCGAAACACATCAAGGAGTAACAACAGTTAATTTGGCAAGACTTAAACCTGTATTTTGTGAAAGAGAATTACCAACAACTTATGTTAATGCTCAACATCTTGAGGAGGGGTCTACTATAATGAATTAGAAACATTTTTGTTTGAATAATTCAAAAGAATAAAATTCTGATATTGTGTTTCGAGTATGGCTGTGCGTGTTTTATTTCTTTGAACTTGTAAGGTTTTAGTGTTCGTTTCTGATATTGGATCAAATATTTTTTTGCTCTTATTTTCTTCAACTTTATCAATGAAACCAGATTCAACATGTTCAGCATCATAAAAAATATAATTCTGGAATCACATGATTTGTGTTATGAAACTAATGTTGTGTGCATCCAATCAGGAGGTGTTTATTTGAAATTTGACATGTGCGTATATTTTTATTTGGCAAAACTTAGCGTAGTGTGTGTACAAGTGTGTGTATTGGAATTTATTGTTTGTATTGATTCTGGGATCAATGTCAGATATTGAAATTGTAGAAAATTTAATAAGTTAGCTATTGAAAGGTGGATTAATTATCAATAAACCAATTAATTATCCATTAAAATTAATTGAATATTGAAATAACAGGGTTATGCAAGTTTACCAATGATTAAAAGATAAAAAACAAAAATTTCAATTCCAAACATAAACTAAAGATTTAAAAATATAATTTTAATTATATGAACGGTTCTTTTCTCCCTGCTTTTTCCAGCCATGCTCTCTCATATTAGTAATAAACCTACGCGTTGTGAAATATAACCATTTTCAGGCACCAAAATAGAAGCGCCTGGATTTTCAATCAGTTTTTTGTTATATTTTTTAGCGCAAAGAATTATTTGGTTGAATTAAGTTCAGTCAAATACGGAACCCAAAATTTGCAAATGATTCCGTTGTTTCTAAAAGGTTTCTGCACTATATGTGATTTATGAAACTCAGCATTATCATTGTTAATATTTTGTTTGAATGAGCTCTAAAATATGGTATGAGCACTTTTCAATAAATTCAATAAAAGATTGTGAGTTGAATGTGCACATTTTGCATTTGTACCCGACAACATAGTCTCTTCCGATTGCACATATCAAGCTCTTATTTTTATTTCTGTTTGCTGGAACTCCGATACATGCTTTTGAGTTTTGAGGAGAATAGCCGTATTTTCTTCGCGTATGAAAGTTTCTTTCACCCGTTTCATTAAAAAAAACTAAATTTTGATCTGCCTTTTTCAACAACTCTACTGAATAGATTGAGCGGGCCTCGATCTTTCTGTGGCATTTCTTTCTTTGGGTACTAATGTAAGGCTTTTTTGTTGTACCCATTTATTTCAATTTCCTTGAAACACTTGACTGTGAAATTTTATTGTTGTGTATTTCACATACAGAATTTGCAATCTCCTGTTGAAAAAGCGAATAGTTACAAGCTATGACGTTTGTTTTCATCAGCTTCAATACGTTTAGCCACTATTTTGCGATATATCCGAAGCGTTCTGTCAATTTCCATAATCTTGCAGTTTCTAGTCTTATAAAACAATAAGATGAGATCGTTTGTTTCTTTTGAAATCTGCTTTCTTGATTTTCTTACCATTAATGTAGGGTTTAAAAATTCACATATAAACTTGCATAACCCTGTAATAAAACAATTTTTAAAATTTTTTTTAATGTATGTTTTGTCATCATTGTATATTTTTCATGTTACTAAATTTTATGAAGGTATAATTCTTTAAATATTTTAAATAAAAATCAAAATTTTTCCTTAATTTCTTTCGATAATTGAATAAAATTTATTCAATTAAAATTAAAATTTATGATATTATTATAAAATTTATGATTTTATAAAGATTTTTTTAACTCATCACTGAATTTGGTGATTTATTATATGTAATATAAAGATTAAATTTTTCAAAATTTTAAATTAATTTTAAAATTAATTAAAAATTAATGATTATATGATTGAATAAATAGAACCATAAATTTTGTTATAGTTTTTTTATCTATTAAATTTGCATTAATTAATATTTTATAAATTTTAATTAAATATGTAAATTTTTATTAGGTTTAATTAATATGTTAAAATTAGAATAATAAATCACTTTCATTAAAAAAGATTTATATTAATGAAATTAATATTTAATGAATAGAAAAGTTTAAATTTTATTTTAAAATAGATTAATTAATAAAATATTTGAAAGTTGTCAAAATTTTGTATGAAATTTTATTACAAAATATTAATTAATAGTCAAAAAATTATAAATGAAATAAAATAAATTGAAAAATGATATATGGTAACGAAGACAAAACATTTATCGAAATTCGTCTCGTTTCTTTCAGTAGATAGCAAAATTCTAATCATTTTTTTAAAAAAATTGTACAAACTTTTTCAACAACCTAAATTTTAAATATTGTTGACTTTTAGTGTATAAATATACAATATTTGTTATGTATTTCTGTGAACTCTAAGGGATATTTGTATTCTTCATTAAAACAAATTACCAAATAATCATCAGAAAAAGTGTCTTCATTTACTTTGTTTGGAAACATTTCAAAGAGTTGATTTTATTCAGAGAAAATATAAATCTTGAAGATTTAAAATAAGGTTTACTTGTATTATAAATTTTAGCTTTAAACATTAATTAAGAAAACCTTTTTGAATGATTATTTTAAACGAGTTAAATTTGTAGTATTCTTTTCTCAATATCAAGTTCTCAATGAATTGTAAAGGATTAAACTTGTTGAAGGATTTTGAAAACATATATATACAAAATCTCTAGAGTATATAAGACATTCAATGGGATATTATAACATCAGAAACCCATAATGATGGGTTCTCAACCGGGGGTCCATGAACCCCGTAGTGATTTATAAGTGGCAATCAATGTATACCATCACTGTCGCCAATCGCCAAGGATTGTAATGAATGGTGATTTTTCGAACTATTATATTTTTTATTACCTTCTCTTCACTAACTGTTAAATTTATTGGAATATTATCCATAAACAATAATTATAAATCATAATAAGTTCGTACTTACGTAAGTATTATAAGAAAAGAACTAAGAGCCAAAATAGAATTTATATATAAAATAAACTACTACGTACCCACACTGTTTAAAATTTACACAACTACTACTTTATCTTATTTAAACAACATGTAAATTTCTCAGAAAATATTAACTATTTTTACTCGCAGTAGTCTTAGTTTAATATATTTTGCTGAGAAATTTACATATAGTTTAAATAGGAAAAAGTAGTGTTAGTGTGTAAATTGTGAGAATCTTATAAGAAAAATTGTTTCGGATTTAGGGGGTACGTAAGATTCCAAATTGTTACCAAAGGGTACGGTTATCCTAAAAGGTTGGGAAACATTGTTATAATGTAAGATAGTGGTATTATAATAAATATATTGCATTTATAATTAAATGTAATATTTTTATTTTGCCTATTATTCTTTCTCAATTTATTTGAATATGTTAATAATTCAATTATATTTCTTGATGAGAATTTTAATTAATTTTTATTCGATTTATTGAATTAAGAAAATTTGAATAGTTATTTCGTTCCAAAAATATTTATTAAATTTTGAGATTTTTTTGTTTAAATGAATGAAATCATATTTTTTATTTAAGTTGAACAAATGTAAAACTATATTTTCTGCATTGGATAATTTTTCATTAAAAGAATTTTAATTCATTTTTTAAAAAAGCATTGGCTGGTTCAATAGTAAAAAATTTTCGTTTTACCGTTCATTGACATATTCGAAGAAAATCGTTGGAAAAAATGTGAAACTGATAGTCAAAAATAGGAACTAGAGAATTGGATTTTGTTTTTGAGAAATAAATCGGCAAATAAATCATTTTTCAAAGGGAAAAATTATTTTACAGAGTTTATTAAATTTTTAGATTTACACTTAATGTTTTCAATTGAAATCTAAGAAAATTACGGATTCAAATTTAATATTCTTTGACATGGAAAAATATGTTGCCCATGATTATAAAGTTTTAATGACGACTATACAGATTTATAGTTAAATTATCATTTTTTATATTTTTAAATAAAAATATTGTTAATCATGTGCTAACACTTAAAAAATTTTATTGAAAATTTTTTGCAACCACTAAAATACAGTTTATGTATAATATTAAATTTTGTTTGTCTTAAATTCATTGTTCCAAAATATATTTATATTTTGTTATTTTATAAGTAAATCAATATATATATATATATATATATATATATATATATATATATATATATATATATATAATTTATTTTAAATGTGAAATGTATTTTTACATATTTTTAGTGAAAGTTTCTTATTGAAAAATTACTGTTTGTAAACAAAATAGGTTGTCTCTCTTAAATTGTAAATATATTTTTTTAATTGAAACCCCAAAACAAGCAATTAAAATTAATTTTAAAACCAAAAACCACTCGCCCTGAAAAGATTAATATAAATAATGATAATTAATATTTTGATTTTATTTCAAATTAAAACAAAAATATATTTAAAATTATTTTGATTTATTTCAAATGATTTATGGAATAATATAGTAATTATTTTTATATTGGTTATTTTCTCATTTTCATGTTAACTTTATAAAACAGTATAAATAAAATGTAATAATGAAATTTTATCAGTTTAACTGAGAAATTATTTTGTTTAACAACAAATTTGCTAAAATAAATTCATTTTTTCAATGCTAACGAAGTTTTTTCCTTCATTATTCGACACATCTTTTTCATCAATAATAACTTCCTAAATAATTTGTTTACTTCTATTAAACCTTCTTTGTGACTTCAAAAAGTTTGGGCTAATTAAACCAGTTGAATGAAGAGATTTAAGATATCTTGTTAGTTTGACAAAAACCTTTATAATCTAGATAAAGAACAAAAGGAAGGATTCCTATAATCCAGATACACTCATGGGTTTTTAATTCATATAAATTGTTAAGCTTTGAAATAGTCTCAATTGTACAAAAATGCGGATACAGGCATGCTGTAAAAGACTCTTTATTTGATGGTAACAATGCAAAACGTTTTGTCAGTTTTAATGGAAAAAGAATTAAAATCTCGATTAAAGTTGTTTATAGAATTTCATACGCTTCATAATATTTTGTTTCATTGAAGTCAGAGTGGAGTCAGAGTGGAGTCAGAGTGGATTCAGAGTGGAGTCAGTGTAGAGTCGGAGTAGACCCAGATTGAGTCGTGTAGTTGGTAAATATGGGAATCTGAGTTGGAGTCGGAGTCGTGTTTTTTTAGTGACTCCACAGCTCTTGTTCATGGAATAGATCTGTGTCAGGATTGTGTGTGTGTGTGTTTTAAAGATATATACTTATTGTTTTTGTAAATGGATTGGTTGTCATTTTGTATTTTGTGTGCATTCAATAATTTTAGTGATTTTTGGAATATTTCAGAAAATTAAGCTATGAAATTCGGGTATTAGTTTATTTACATCTCTGAGGCTAGATATAATTCACAAAAAAATATGTTAAATGAATTTTACAGAAACGAAATAATGTATGAGTAGAACCCTCCCACTCTAGCAGTGCCAAAATCCTGATTTCGTTAATGGATTTTCCGCACATTTGATCGATAAGTTATTGTGCATTTAATTTTTCATGCATTAATATTAATTTGGTTTAGAACTTGAGAAAAATTGAAAGTGCACAAAGTGAAAAACTCAAAAGTTCTTTTTTTAAAGTAATTTTTATACAATTTTGATGAAAATCTCATTACAAAATGAACGATGTAAAATTATGATGAAAAAATATGTTAAAAACTTGAGAAAAGGTTAAATTGCAATGAATTTATAATTTAAAAATCATAAATTTTTAAATAATTTTATACCGTTTGGATGAAAATCTCAATACAAGTATAATGATGTGCAAGAATGTTGAAAGATGATTTGGCATCTGTAAAAAAGTGCAAGTGCAAAGAGTGCAACATTTTTAAGATCAATATTTCTAAAATAATGTTCGTGCCACATGGATGAGTATTTTATTGCAAATCTAACGATGTATAATTTATTAATATAGCTTTGTTTTATTGCTTCTGAAAATCAAAATATTTAAAAATCAATATTTTGAAAATAAGTTATGATCAAAATATGTGCCACATGTTTAAGTGTGAAAAGACTATTACAATATGAAGAGCACATAATTTGGAAATCACAAAACATTGAAGAATAATAATCAAGCATTTAGCACGAATTAACAAAGATTTGATCATATTTGCATTAAAGAATTTTTTTGTAATTTTTTTCACTTTTTGCACTCTTGAGAACTCGAAAATCAATAGTACACTTCAAATCAATAGCATAGATAAGTCTGTTTTCGGGGTTTTTCAATAATATTTTATGTACCCATTATTAGCATTTTATTGATTATTGCTAAAAAACAATATTTACATTTTATATTATAATGCATAAGTGGTCTAAGAACATTTAGCACTCAAAATCAATACTTGCACTTTAAAATCAATATTATTACATAAAAAGTTAAATGCACAATAGCCTATTGATCAAATACGTGGAAGCTTCATTCGCGATATTGGTATTTTGACGTTGCCGAAGGGAGGAAGGGGGTGTAAGCGCGATAACTCATACTGTTGCAATAAATATTAATAAAATTTAAATGTATAAATAAAAATGATAGACAAATTTTATTTATAGATAAAAAAAATATTTCCCTTGGGTAAAATGAATAAATCGAGTTCAAAAATAATATTTTAAAAAATATTTAAAAATATAATAAAATTTTCGTAAATTTTCCCGCGCAAAAAATAATGAAATTTTCTTTCGAAAAAACTATCTTATGGAAATCAAATTTCAAGTTGACTGCGTTCGTCAAAATTGATAAACATTGCGATCGAATGAGAACTGCAATGGAAATTTGGAGAATTAATTGTTTTATTGGATTGCTTGAATTTGTCCATTGTCAATCTTTGAACAAACAAAATTGTATATAATTAATAATAAAAAACAGGGTCAAACTACTGTAATTCAATTATTATTAATTTCGTTAATGTTTTTAGTAAATGTCCGGCTTTTTGTTTAAATTTTGAAATAATTTTTGAAAAATTTTCAAAACACTATGAATATTTTTTGAAATAAATTTTAGGTTTGTCTGGCAAAACGTAATAAATTATTTTTGTTTTAGTTCATATTTTCTTCGCTATTTCTATGGATTATTTGCTATTTAATCAGTAATAAATTAACAGTAATTTTTTAAAAGAAAAACCAATTTTTCCAATATTATGACTCAATAAATCTAATATATACTATCAATAAATTTGTTTAAATTGTCAATGATGACTACCAAAATTTATATGCTAGTTCAGTGTTTCTCAACCAAAAATGTGCCGCGGACCAGTAAACAATTTAAATTTTTACCGCGGACCACTAATACTAATTGTTGGTTATATTTTTCAGGAATACAAAATATTTAATGTACTATTAAATACATATATTTCAGTTGTAAAAATTCACACAAAGTTTACAAAAAATAAATAATATATTTACACAAAAAAATGTGCATAAAAGAATAACAATAAATATTGCAAAAAACATATAATAATATTATAATAAAGAAGTACAACACAAAAGTAATCTTAAAATTATACAAAACTACTGTATTTCTAATAAATCACAGAAAATAGACAATATATAAATACTTTTCATTTAAAAAAATTATAGATAATAAAAAAAATAAAGAAAAATCCATAGTTGTATAAACATCATATACTTTTCATAAAGTTTTACTAGAAAAATATAAAAGTGAACCACTAAATTAATATAGGACAATTCATTAATGTTCCAAAGAATCCAGAGAGAGAAATGCACATTCAGTAATTTTACGTTTATAGTTTTGTTGTAATATTTCATATGATTTATTTTATTTATTTTATGAGGGGTAAACAGTTTAAAAATATTCTGGTATTATTTTTCTCCTATTCAACTCACGTTGCGAACCGGTAATTTATGATTTGCGGCCCGATGCTGGTCCACGGACCACTACTTTGAGAACCACTGTGCTAGTTTAATGGCAAATTAATTTGGTAAATTAATTCAAGTAATAAATTTAATTTAATTAATTAATATTATTGGCAATTTAATACATTATTATGTTAATCTATGTTATTCATTTCTGCATTGAAAGAATTTTCTCTTGTGTAAATAATATTATCGTAATTATATTCAACTATTCATAGTTCTCATTTTCTTAATAAAACAACGAATTTTAACCCTAGATGTCAAAAGTTACAACATTTATATAAGTTTTCAGAGACAAAAAAATAAATTTATTATTAGTTACTGAAAGAATAAGTAAGTAAAAATGGACGAATTTCTCACTTTCTTTATTCAATTACAAAGTAAAAAATATCTGGAGGAATTCTGAAACTCAATTTGTCTTTTCCGAGAAGTCGAAATCGTTGTCAACTCAAATTAAATGATAAATGACCATTTTCAACATATGATTGAAATTTGCGATTTGTTTGTTCTTATTGCAATCGAGATTCAATTTTGTTTAAATTGTTGAAAATTTTATATTTCTGAAATAGAGAATTGAAATTAAATTCATATCAATTTATTTCAGACATTTTTATGAAAAGTTAATCATATATTTCAGTGCTATTGTAGCAATATATATATACCGTTTCTTTTGCGGTTGTTGGACACTAGATTCACTACGCTTATTTGACGACTTTTTTATTCGAAGTTATTGTAGATTATCTATTCTAATTATTTTTATTGTAAACTTTCAAAATATATCCCTTTCTTCAGCTTTCTTTGAACTTAAAAGGTACCAAAATATCGAGTCTGCTTATGTACTTAGGGAGTTTTAAATGACATACAAAACGCTCTATTTCGAAACGCTAAGCTTTTCAGAAATCTTTTGTATCATTTGACGTTTATTTGATTCCATTAACTTTTTATTTCATCGTCTGACCTTCCTGGGTGTTCAGAATCGTTGAAATAAAAATCAACTGACCGAAATTTTCTGAACTAATTCTGACACCGTCGCAATTTTAAGACATTTTTTTTATACAATTATTATACTTTTCTATAAGCCAAAACAGCATTCTTTGCTTTTCATTAAAAAAATTAAGTAAAATATATCTGAAATGATGATTCTTATTTTAAATATACGCGTAAATAAAGCGATTATTAAAACAATTATATTTACATGTTTTCAAATTATTCAAAAGTTTGATAACTGATTTGTGGCTAAAAAGGAAGTTGATTTAGCATTTAATAAGTATTATATGTAAATAATAATTGGGAATAATATAACAATTATTTAAAAGTACAAAGACTTATAATATGTAATTTTAAATAAAATAATGTTTGCGTAATAAAATGTTTGATGTTTTCTTGCTCAATATATTTTTGAAGTAAGTTAACCCTTTTTCTTTTAATATGTTTTATTTATAATAAATTTTGAATTTTGACAAGCATTATAAATTAATTGTTACCATCAGGGCCTAGGATAGAGGGGGGCTATTTGACCCAAGGCCTCACTTGATAAAGGCCTCGGAATTATTGAGTTATTTATTGAAATGCAGAATTACGGAATTAAGATGTTGTACATTGAAGTGTAGACCTAAACCTATTGGGTGGTGAACAAATTCGAGCGAAAGTAGGTGGAAGGTAGTTTGGTTTTTACTTATTAAACTTATTTAAAATATTTTTAACAATATCAGTCAATTTGATAAAATGGAAAAATTGACCAAATGGTCAATTTTATTGAAAAAAAAGCAAATATTTCCCTAAAGTTTAGTATATTATTCAATTTATTCTATATATAATAAATAAATATTATTTTAATTAATTTAATCGTTTAAAGAAAGATGAAAAACCTTGAAAATTAGTTGTGACCCTGGACTTCAAAGTCCTGTCCTAGGCCCTGGATTCCATCAGTACTATCACCACTCAATTTAACATGGTGACTAGTCTAACATAAATGATTGAAAATGTTATAATATTGATGATGACTACCATTCTTTTGCAATAAATTTTATATTATGTTAAATTATTTTAAAAAACCTTTTTAAGTGATTTTGTAGAATTTGCCTATTTTATTTTTGTATCTTCAAATGCAGTTTAACTGAACAATCTTTAATCTTTTTAACATTTAAATTGTGTTTTTATGACAAATAAAACAAATTATTTAAATAACATTTAAAAATATGTTTTTTCGAGTTTTAACTCCTGTTTTAAATTAAAGTTTACAATATTTATAATTGTTTCCTATTATGATTTTATGGTTAATTAAGTAGTTTTATTTAAAAAAAACATTTATGGATTAAAAATGAACTACAATTTTAAAATAAAATTTTTTATTAAAAGATAACGCCAATAAAAAACTCTTCGTGCGATATATTTCGTCAGCATAACTGACATCTTTAGGTACAAAAAAACCAACTAAATATATTATCAATTAACTAATAAATTTTAAAAAATATTATTATTATAATATTTATTTTATTTTCTAATAAATAAACACTTAAAAAAATATTTAAATACTTTTAACTAATTTTAAAATGTTATTTATATAAATATTATAATTTTTTATCTATTTTATAATTTTAAAAAAATTTAATATTTCATAAATTAAATTATTTTAGTAATATTAAAATTTTAAATTTTTTTAAAACAATACACAAACATGATTTAACATTAAATTATTTAAAAACATTCAAAACATTCGTAATCGTAGCACTTTGCACATTAATCTTTGGATCCAATGATCTTATCAGCAATGCTTCACATATCACGCGTTCCCAATAATTATTAAAACTTTTCACCAAAATTCTAAAATCAGACAGTGTTGCTGTCAAAATATATCGTACGAAGGGTTTTTAATTGGTGTTATCTTTTAATTAAATCGTTGCCAAATATATTTAATTATTTATTTATAAAAAAGTTTTTATATTTAAATTAATTATTCAATTTAAAAATTTAACTTAATTGTGAAATTGAATAAAAAATTTTTGACTTTAAAATCTCCAATGAAAATGTTAAAACAATTCGAATTTAACTGAACTGAATTTTGTTTTAATGTAATATTTGAATATGTTTAAATTATTAGATTTATAGAATTATATTTTATTTTTTTAAAAACGTTAACATTTATAAATAAATTTTACAATGTTGATATTTTATTTTTTATTGTGAAGATTTTTCAAGTGTATTAACGTAATTAGTGGTAAATTTGTTTTACTAGTCGCTGGCGGTCGAAGTCGCTTGCATATGTTGGATTTCGGGTCTGGAAGGATTCTTTCACAGACAGACTTGTCTAATAAAGAAATAACCCCGACTGACTCGTCCAAACCAGATTTCCCATCAAATTCAACCGCACTGTCCTTGTCGGCGACAGCCGCTGTTCTACTTGCCCTAGTTAATGGACAACGGCATATTCCTTACAGAACAAGCAAATTATCCCAATTACTAAGAGAAGCTATGAGCAGCTTATCCTGTAGAACGTGCATGGTAGCCCATGTCGCTATGAATACTACGCATTGTGCAGACAGTATGCAGGTCAGTCACTTTTTCAATGTGCTTTAATATGGTATCTAATCAAGTCTCACTTCAAACCATTTGAAGGGATAAGGGAATTGTTGAACAATGGAATACGACAAAGGAAATGGGGAATAATTTTTAACATAATCAACTCATTGTTTCATGAAAATGATATCCACCAAGTAGACTTAAAATAGCCGACATTTGTTTGAATTGACAATCTCAAAACGGATAAATTGAAGAAATTATTTTTTTGTTAACACAATTGTCAAGATTAAATCTAAATTATTTGTTAGTGACCAAAACGTCAGCATTTATTCATGAATTTTTTTTTACTAAAATTTAAATCGGGCGGCTCATTAAAACAAAATAATCAAATTTGGTTATGAATCATTTTTAATCTCTTATCATGAATAAATTAATATTTACTGATACTCCAGTTCTTGATTTTTTGGATACAATTTTATTTATTAGATTTAGGCAATGAGATTCACCCCCCCCTTTTTCATTTTATAATTAAAAAGCCTTATCTCCGGAATGAATAGATATTTGAGAAAGAAAGGGTTAAAAAAATAAAGATATATTCAATATATCTTTTAATACAGAATAGGGATTTGTCTATTTATAAAGAGCAACTTTTTATTTTGGCTCCTACCAGAAAATCTGAAGTTTAAATAAGTGCCAAATGGAATTTCTTTAAAATGCTTTTTTTCGGTGTATTTGATGAAATACTAGAACGTAAACTGCAATACATGATGTGGCTTAAGGTCTTGGACTCGTATAGAAATAATAAAATAATATAAATTTCATGACCATAAATTCTCATTTGTCAATTTTAAGTCTTAAATTTGGCGCTATTTTGAAGAAATTTTGTATTTTATCCAAAACATATTTTTCTGATGGTAACAACTACTTTGATTTTTTTCTAAAATTAAGAACGTAAATAAAGTATGTTTCATTTTCAGTCAGAATATCTTAGATAAATATGGTACCGAGTCTTTTGTGTCATGTTCATTGTTGTATCTTTATTATTCACCTCTACCATTTGCCTGGCATCTAAAATCATATTATTGGGGTTCATCGTAGCTTAATGTTTTGCAGCATACCCAATCAATCATTATTTATCTGTTGTGTGGTTTCCTTTATCATTAGCAATAATCTCAACTTTTCCATGTTGAAATACACTAATAAATGAATAGATAGTACTCAAATCAATACCGATAGCGTTACCAGACATTTTGGATAAATCGACAGCAAAATCCAACAACAAAACGAAAGATTAAATTTCAAAAATTCATTATTTTCTTCAAAAAAAATTATTTTATAATCTATTTTATAATCCATATTCACAATTATTAAAATTCCAGAAAATTCATTATAACACACAGAAAACCTCAATATTTCAAAATTTCATCAAAACAACTTTGACCTAGCTAAACAAATCAATAAAAAACTCCATAAATTTCACAATTAAAAATTCCACAATTAATTTCACAAATTTTTAAATCATAAATTACCATTGGTTTGCATCTGTCTTCGCACCCGAACAATAAAGAAACTACAACCGCGCACACAGACGCAATAAATGAAATTGACAGTCTCTTTTGGTCAATAGCAGTGATTACCAACCTTTGGGTCGTGAGTGATATTTTTTAGGTCGTCTGAAATATTTGGTATAAATATCCGAATTTAAAGCGATAGTAAAACTTTTTAAGATTTTCATAAAATTGGAAGTTCTAAATATGTTTTTTGCTTTATTATTGTTCAAAGTGTCCCCCTAAATCCTGTAGAAATACTGTAATATTAGATCCCTATATAATAATGTTTAAATCTAATATTCTGATCCAATATCTATATAGTTGCTGTTCAAACAAGCATTCTGCACATCACGCTTAAGTGAAATCTTTTGTGATAGTATAGAAAATTGACAGATACGCAATTACCGGAAATTTTTTGTCATTTAATGCAGACATAACCTAATGTATTTCATATTTATCTCGGAATTCTGACTGTCTGAGTCTAATAAACATGTGTACCAGCATCGACCACTGTACAGAATTTTCTCTTTAAATTTTAATGCATATTATTTTTGTCGCATATTTCTACTATTTATTGATAAAACAGACTGTTAAAATGAAGAATCATTTGTTGATGCTATAGACAATAATAACCTCACTTGGCAAGAATTATCTGATAAATGCATTAACGAAGTGTGGGAAAAGGTATGTTCAACCGATTTTCAACCGACTTACTTGTCAAACTTCTCGATACAAAAGGACTGTGAAATATATATGAATAGGATATTAAGGAGTTACTGTAAGTTTATGGAGAGAACCTTACCAAAAAACAACCTTCAATAACTGGCAAAATTGGGAGATCATCTAGAAATTGGAAAAAATATGATTCTAAAAACTAAGAGCCCAATTAACTTGTTTCAGGTATTCTTATACTAAAATTCTGTTAACAATAACCAAAAATGAAGCGAATGATCCAAATTTTGAAGGGTGTGCAAAGGAAAAACGAAGTCTCGGAATGATATCTTCCGCTATCGAGATTTGCATTATGAGTGAAAACGAAAGTAATGAGTGACACCAATCGACTCTATCTCAAAAAGTAGGGAATTTCAAAAAACCCAGAATCTTCATCATAAAGATTAACTTTGTATTTCTGTATGCCCATGTTTATGTTTTATGTAGCACATGTCTTATTTACAAAGTGAAAAAATGATCTCGTTTAAGGCTGTTTTACTCAGCACTTTGTCGTCCAAAAACGCGTCTTAAAATAAATTTCAAAATTATATACAGTAAGACCTCATTTAGCACTTATCAATCTTCACAAATTTTAAGTGCCTTTTACTGTCTGGTAACTAGAGAACTTCCGGTGTCAATTATAAGTAGGTGTCATGATGTGATTTCTTTTTCGTAGGACTTTGAAGTTTTTGAATTGTCTCTTTTTGTCTTTTCGCAAAAGTAATCAAATTCTGTAACCCAACCTCGAAATTTATCTTTTGAAACATAAGCCAAATTAAACAATTGCAAAACCTTCATAGTTTCAATTAAACAAATTATAGATACGTGTTCAGGGACATAGCAAATTGAGAGGCGTTATTGATATTATTGAGTATATAAAATGTGCAAAGGCACGACTGATTTAAAAGATTTTGAAATTTTATATAAAAACTTCAGTAATAAGTGTGAAAGAATTTTATGTGAGGCTTTGGTGATTAAATAAACATTCAATCAGCAACAAATGTATTGAGATTATTTGATTAAATAATTAAATCGTAACTATTACCTCATTATAGTTTCCGTAAATAATATTTAAAAAAGATTATGATCGCAAACTGATGATAAGGATAATTTCCTCGAAATATATTTCTTTTGTTTGACTTTCTAGAGTTTTTTCACATAACTTATTTATAAAAAAATTACCTTTTTAACTTCATTATTTTTATACAAATCTAAGGATTTTTTGGCCATCTTAGTCCGCCTGTGTGTCTTGGGTAAGAAGACCATTTCACACTTATCAGAGGTTGAAGTCAACAGGAGTACTTAACCTTTGAAAAGTATAGAGGAACTATGTGAATTGTATAAAGCGTTTTTGAATTACGTTGTTTATATATGATTTTGTGAGCCAAAGATCTATCATTTTATGAATAAATATGAAATTGGCTTACATTATTATTTATTTAAATTAAGAGTAATTATTTTTAGAAGTTATGGTATTATTGCAATATGTTTGTATAAGACCAAAACAGGTGCATTGATAGGGTCAAAACCGAAAGACCAGCGAGAAATTCATTACGAGAAACGAAAAATATGATTAAATTGTTATTTAAAGATAAAAGTAAATGACAATAAAAAACATTTCACATATGGATAGTGTAGGTGAATTTTAATAATTATCCGTTAGGAAACTGCTCACATTAAAAATATTTAATTTTAAAAGTTTATCATTAACATCATTTATCTTTTTTGATCTGTTTTCATTTACAATTTCATTTATCTATATTTAGTTTTTGAGTATATATAAATGTTGTTTGTTTAGCACAAATTTTAGGCACTGTCCATTTCAAGTGTTTTAAAATGTGTTAAACAATAAATATTGATCGATTTTCGAAAACTAAACGAAAATAAAAAAAATCGTTTAGAAAGTCTGCATTTATTTTAAATTAATTTGTATGGTTAATCATATTTAAACGGGTTTTTTTAATTTGACCCTTCCCGGACAATGAATAATTTAACAATTCGTTGCAAAAAGTCGTCAATCAAAACAAAATTTTGTATTTCATTATATATTCATGAAAAAAATATCAGCACATGTTTTTATCTAAATCTAACAACTTGTTTTGATAAAAGTAAATCTTTATGAAATAATTAGTCTTTACCTATAATGTATGTTTTTAAAATATATTCATATTAAATACAAGTCGTAATCTCAGTTTAAGGAGTATAATGTTATGTCAGACACACATTCTATGTTGATAGGAGTTTTATTCTTCAAGAAAATGGTCTTTGGAGTTAATCCATTTAAGGAATGTTAAGAATTGTCGGGTACTTACATTTTGTATCTCAAAATATTTTCCAAATATACATTTTTTACAATATTTTTACATATTTTAATATCTCGAGTTTTATGTTAAGCCCTTAAGCTATTTTGTCCTGTTTATAGTTAATAAAGTTTGTGCAAAATTATTATTATTGTTATTATTGTAATTATTATTATTATTATTATTATTATTATTATTATTATTATTATTATTATTATTATTATTATTATTATTATTATTATTATTATTTGTTCCAGTATTTAAGAGAAGGATATTGGAATTGTGGAAGAGGTATAGAAGTGACTGAAAACCAATTATTATTGAATTAACTTGGTTTAATATAAATAGTGAGGTCTGTTTTTGGAATTGTATTTTGTATTATCGGATAGTCATCGTGTTTATTGGTAGATTTCAAGTCTTACTTAGATGGTATTCAGATCTTGGTTATGAATATTTATATCATGTGTGCAATTTTACATACATTGGAATGACTGCCCGTCATTTACGCTTTCAAATCTTTGATCACAGTTGACTTAGTGAATTGATTGATATTGGAAAATGCAATTTTGTGATGCAGGATGAAACTAAATAGTTTTATTGTGAATTATTTTGAAATGTTGCTATAGTCTCGGTTTTGTAAAGTTTAAAAATTAATTTTTTTTAAAAATTTAATAGAATTTGGGATTTATAAATGCAAGATTTTAAATTTTTAATAGAATGTTTTTAGAATATTAAAGAAGAAATTTGTTTAAATAACAGTAATTCAAGTTCATAGATACCTGACGATGACAGTGATTATGTCGAAATATATTGTAGTAGAATATATATGATAGCATGGTGTTTTCCTTTATTTAGTTCAGAGCCAATTTTGTGTGATTGTTTTAATTATTATTATTATTATTATTATCCTCAACATCAACATTATGAGTTTTACTTTATTATGAGATTGAAATATTATTACAAATAGTAAATACATTTTACGAAATTCTGTGCAAAAAGAATCTGTAATATTTATAAGCAGATAATCATGTCTGAAACTTTCAAAATGTTTTTGTTAAATATGAAAAATAAATAAATGTTGATGCATTTAATGTATTTTATCAGAAATTGTAATAAATTCAAAAATGATGTTTATTGTCTAGATTTGATTTTTGGATTGGAAAATATAAATTAGTAAAACAAAAAATGTTCGAATTTGTCTTTGATAAGAAAATTTATGTCATCGTTTTTTTTATTTTTTGTCAACTATTTGATTTGAGATTATATTTTGTTTAAATTAAATAATTAAATAAAAATGTCTAAATTAATTCAATTCAAATGAATTATTCTAAGACTTCTAATCGTATAAATTGAATTTGTATAGATAGTAAAAATAATTTTCAAAATGGTTCTTAAAGAAAACTGTTGATGGAAATTAGATGTAGAATAGTGAGTCTTTTCTGATGTTTTGTTTTAATGTAGAAATTGTTTTATTTCAAAATAAATCGAAACGGTGATTGAGCATTAAAAATATCACTTATATTTTATTAATAGGAAAGTTTTTTTTGTGGAAATTGTTTTATTTTTGATTGTCATTGACATGAAATCAAGAATATTTTACCCAATTTTTATAACTTTTTAATTAATTAAACAAAATGTTTATATTTATATATATATTTATGTGTGTGTGTGTGTAATAAAACAATGTGGATTTAATTTCAAAACGTTATTATGGCCGGTCAGTATTATCATATTAAGATTTTGAGAATTAAAGATTATGAATCAAATTGTTCTTTATAGTTTATTAATTAAAACAATTTAACCTCTATCAATAAATAGAAGTTTGAATCCTTAATAAAATTTTCTATTAATTAATTAAAAGATTTATAAATGAATAATGCAAGTGAAAGTATTTTGAAATCCCGAGAATATCTCGGAAGCCACACAGTTAAACAAATAAAATAAAAAGGAAATAAACTAATTATCAGGTTATGAAAATTGGGCAGGTTTCACAGATAATAATGAATATTCTTTAAGCTTTATTAAACTCATATTAAATGCAACTGGCTTCCTTTTGTATAAATATATATCAAACTAAATATAATTTTAGTGAATTTAATCAAAATTTGCATACAAATGAAAAGTAAAGAAAAATTTTCAAAATCAGATCAAAATTGACATGGAATTTCAATGAAGCAAGTGAAAAGAAAACGGTAAATAAATGTAAATTATATCAAAAAATGATACTATCAACTATTTTTTCCCGGTGAATCAAAGGAACGTCGACCATTTTCACTGGAAATTAAGAAATATTTAAACAAATTAGAGATACGCATGATCGAGTTGATTAATTGTGAATTAGGAATAAATTTTTGATGAAGATAGCCCATCGAAATTCTTTAAATCCGACTGGACTTATGCTATTAAAATCTAATATAATTATTTTTTTAACATTTCATTTATTTTGATTTTGATTATAAATCGAATTTATTCCTCTGTGTTACATAGGAAAGGGTTTTATTTATAGTCATAATAAAAGTAAATGAAAAGTTTAGTAGAAAACAGAAACAGATCAAAGGTGAACAAAAAATAATTAGATTATTTTAAACTCATCATATTAATTTGTTTAAATTTAACATTAAATATATTTTATTAATCTTAAGTCCGTCAGTTTTATTAATCTTAAGCCCGTCAGTTCCGCTCTCAGTCGACTAATTGAATCGATTGATATTAGTAAACGTAATTTTGAGCTACAAGATGAAAATAAATGTAACATGTTTTTGCGTTTAAAAGTTTTAAAATATTTTAAAGATTTATTAAAATTTTGTTAAATAAAATTTTTAAAATAATTGAGATTTTTAATGTAATTAATTTTTAAAACTTAAATGAAGAATATTGTTTGAATAAAGTATTTCGAATCAATATAGTTTTAAAATCGAATCTACCTGATGATAACAGAGAGTCCGTCGAAATATATTGTATTATAATATGTATGCCGGATTGGGGTTTCTTTTATTTAATTCAATTCCAATTTTGTGTGATTCTTTTAATTATTATTATTATTTTTATTATTATTATATTATTATTATTATTATTATCCTTATTTTCTTATATTCTTGGCTTTTCATACTTTTTTATCCCATTAATATATATTTCAATGTGTATTTCAACAAATATCCCATTAACAAATATATGATAATAAAAAATTTTCTTAATGTTTTTCGTAAACAAATTATAAGTTTGATTCTTTATAAACATTTTTACATTTTTGTAAAGATTATTCAATTTGCTTCAAAATTGCAAAGATTAAAGAGACGGAAGTTCTCCAAATTGTCTGGCACAAGTTCAGATGATAGTTCGTCTTGTGACAGCTTTGGATTTCGAAGAGCTAGTAGACATAAAGGTGGTAATGCTGGCTTTTCATCCGGTTCCAGTACAAATGGAATGACTTCCTCAGAAGCTGATTATACATCAAGCAGTGAACAGTCGTGCGATACTGTGATTTATTTAGGAGCTTCTCGTAACAAAGGTGGAGATGAACACTCGTCGTTCATTTTGAGAAAACGAAGAATTTCAGCTCCGAGTTTTTCAAATGCTATTCCCGAAAGATCAGGATCAGAATCAGTATGTCATAAAAAATATTATATACTGTTAATAATAATAGTAGTAGTAGTAATAATAATAATAATAATAATAATAATAATAATAATAATAATAATAATAATAATAATAATAATACTAAAAATAAATTTATATTGAATATGTATTTATTATTATTATTATTATTATTATTATTATTATTATTATTATTATTATTATTATTATTACTATTATTATTATTATTATTATTATTATTATTATTATTATAATTATTATTATTATTATTAATATAAAAGATATAATTAACCATGTTATATTAGGTTGTTTAAAAGATTAATATTTATCCGTGAATATTCCGTTCAGTGATTATATCTGTTTTTGCATTGTATTATGTATAGTTAAATATTTTAAATAAAAGAAAAATATTTATCATTGTCAAGATGTTATTGAAAATAAAACAGAACATGAAAATTTTCATGTTTATAAAAAAGGATTTTCATCTTTAGCTGGATTATAAATTAATTCTGCCAAATATTGATATTTAATATTACAATATTATTTTTATATAGAATAAAATTAGAAATTTAAAAAATATGTGAATTCAATACAATTGTTTGTTATGTATTTTTTGTGGTTTGTATTTGTATTGTTTGTTAAATGTCGATTACGAAAATATACTTATTACTTTTACCGTCGAGATGAAATCGCGAAAGGTTTAATTTTCTTAAAAACTAATTTTCTTGCGGAATACTCCCTTTCCAAATAGAATATGCTAAAAGCAGACAATTTATAGGGCTAGCAATACACCAAAGCACAAATAAAATGTATTAGTCCTTTGAATGTGACTACATGCCAGGAACAGGTGTGTGTGTGTGTGTGTTTGTATCAGTTTGTATATACATTTTTCTGCTTATAGAAAATCAATTTAGAAATATTTTATTATTATTTTAATAAATGGCACTTTCTGTTATAAATTTGCAATTGGAAGTCATAACTTTGTAGTTTACTGCGAATTTTGCATATTCTCAAAATATATTTTAATACTATTCGATGTATGATATCAGTTTCATATTTAGTATGCTTTGTAATTAAGTTAGAATAATTATGTAATGTGTTTATTGCCTAATGATGATGAAAGTAAATCCGACGAAATATATCGTATAAGTGATGTTCGAGTGGCGATTTTTTAGTATTTATATAAATATTTTAATTTAAAAAAATACTATTTAAATGAGATTATAAATTTCTTTTCCATTGTATTTTGAATAAGAAAAAAGTAAGTATTTTTTTAATATTCAACATATTCAATTATTACGCATTTTAGTAGCTCTGTAAAAGTATTTCTTAAAAGATTTTCTGAAATTTTTATCAAATGAATTTTAAAACATTCCTGCCTGTTTTACTTATGTGATTTTAATTACCATTATTAAATAAGAAAAATAATTCCAAAAGATTTTTCAATGCATTTATTTTCATGTATTTTGAAAAAATTATTTATATTTGTTTTTATTAAATATTATATAAATTTAAATTATTTGTCCAAATATTTTATTTAATTAATTTTTGTTTATATTTTATTAGTTTTATATTTAATAATTTATTTTTTATAAAATATCTCAAAATCACAAATAGAATTTCTGGATTTAATATTGGACACTGAAATCTCTAAATGTTGAAATTATTTACAAATCATAATTTATTTACCAATGTTAAACTTTATATTATTTTTTTGTAAACAATTTTTAAAAATAAGTAGAACAAAGGAAAATAAGGCTTTTTACATTTTTCTTTAACAATATTGTTTTCTATTTTATTATTGAGTATAATTAGTACTTTTGATATGTGAATTAATTAATTATTTAATTATGCAAGAAAATTTAAACAAATAAATATTATTTAAATTGCTTTAATCGTTTATTGACTACTGAAATTTGGAGACTGGTCTCTTTTTATATTTAACTTAATTCTTAGTTAAGCTTCTAATCTTTTAGGTACCAGATATGCAATATACGCTATTTTCAAATTGAATATGCTATAAATAAACAATTTGTGTGTTATATTCATGTGATAGTCTTTGTAGTTATATAAAATACACTAAATTTCAATTAACCTTAAATTATTGGGTCATCAGTCATTTCGTTTTATGTGTATAGAAAAGACTGCGTGTCACTGAAATATGTGTGCATCGTTCAATCAGTGTACACGTTTGATTGTTTATAGCAGATAGAATTTGAAAATGGTGTATGATGTCAGCCTTCGTAATAATAAAATAGCAGAAACTTTAGGCTCACTCTTTATTTAGATGATCAAGGATCAATGATATTTGTCAAAATATCAAAGATATCAAGATGCAAATACGATTAAAAAAGTTTTGTTTTATTCTTGGATATTTATAAAATATATAAAAGTTACTAGCTTCATCTATGATTATAAATATAGAAATAAGTCAAAAATGGCTTTATTCACATCTTGTATATGGCATACTTCTATTGTGTTAAAGTAAATGGACCTATTGAATCTTGAATTGGGTTTATTTTTATGTAAAATATACTTTTTCTTGTATGTTGTTTATTCGAATTAGTGTGGTTTAGTTTTTTGGTGGAATAGTAAATTTAAAATTGGGTTTGAATTCTGGTCAAGGTTGGAGGATTTGTAGTTTGAATTATTTTTAATAAATTAAATTACTAACAATAAAAAAAATTGGTCTTTCTAAAACATTCAAAAAAGATGATTGAAGCAAGAGAATCAAGAGGAACTTTGCATATTTATTTTCCATTGTCCCCTGAAATGTGGATTGATTGGACCAATGATGAAAAGTCTATTAATTCAGAGTAAAGATTCCATATGTGCTCTATTCATTCGTGCAATTGAAGATTATAGAAGTGTCGATGTATGGTTTGAATATTGCCAATTTACGTTAGGATATTTAACTGATAAAGAAGAAATTAGACAATATTTTGAAGTTGCTATTGCTCAAATTGGGACTCATTTAACCAAAAGATACTTAATATGGGACTTATCTTAGTTATGAAAAGTCACTTTTTGTAGATGATGGTAGTAATGAACAAAATTAACGAATATATAAATTATATTTAAAACAATTATCTCTCTCTTTACAAAATAATGATGAAACATTAAAAGAATTTCTTGAGTGGAATCAAAAGAATAAGGAATGGGAAAATCAAATCCAACAGGACCTTCTATACGGTCATAAGAAGCATAATTGTATTTTTTCTGAATGTTTTATAACTTTCGAAGTTACTGTTTTCAATTCCGGATCGTTCTGCTAAATTGGGCTTTACATTTTTTGGATGTCTCACAAGAAATTTATTTAATTAATTAATGGTACTGGAATTGTCACTTTAGTTATTGCAGTTAAAACTGTTTTTATATGTAAGAACTGATAGTTTTGAAAACCTTTAACTAAGTTTTGACTACTTTTTTTTACGCATGTTTTTTTTTATTTCGAATCAAGAATTATTTTTGATTTGAGTTCAAATAAGTTTCAGAAATGTGTGATATCAATAAGTAAAGTTCTCTGAAAGCATGTCTTCATGGAAAATGTCTTTTGTTATGTATATACTATATTATACATCTTTATGTTATGATTTTATAGAACTCAAATGGTTAGAAGAAACTTCACAAATATCGCTTTAGACAATAATTAAATCAACTGTAATTTAAGATTTAATATCTCATCCTTCAATGTTCTTTATAAAGCAATTAACTATTCAACAAGGAAAGATATTTGTGTTTTCGGGAATTAAGGATCCCGAGTTAACATTCTTACACTGTACCAATGAAAACCACGTAAGTTCAAAACTAGTCTGTCATTAAGCGTTGCATTTCATATCACTTTAAAGTTTTATTAAAACAAAAAGTAATTTGATTGTATTTAATCACTTACTGCTATCAGATGCCATTTCTAACTTTAATTGTGTTTACACTTATTTTGTGACACAAGAAAGATATGAGTTATTCATACCTCTAGTTTTAAAGATATTAAATGCATTTATTTACTAATGAAGTTATAATACTTGATGTTTCCTGGTGAAGGAGTGATCAGATATTGGAGTCTGATCACAATGTTGTTGGTTTCAATCCCGGGTGAGGTCGAGTTTCTTAATGGTTGTTAAACGAATTATTAAATTTGCCAATGGCATAAAATCTCATGAATTTTATTCTTTATATCCGTTTTTCTCTTTTGATCTGTTTTTGTTTAATAAAAAAGTGCTGAAAATTTGTGTTACATAAACAAATAAAAGTTTGATCAATAGTCGTAATGAAAATGAATGAAATAATAAAAAATGGAATTGTCATTTTTTCATAAAAAGCGAAAACCGAGATAAAATTTTAACACTGAGGTTTGTTTATCCAAAAGATCTTTCAAAGCTCTAAGTTAATTATTTTTTAATTAATTATTAATTGATGAATCAAGTAATAAATTCATTAAGTTCTTACAAAATTTTAAAAGAAAAAGACCTAACTTGGCTTTATTTTGAGGATTTACTTAAAAATCAAGACTGGCGGTTTATTTTATTATTATTACTTTCTCAAAAAATTTACTTTGCATAAAAAAAATCAAAGAAAATTTCAAAAAGAAATGGAATTGTAATTAAATTTGACGATGGAATTTTCTTGAAATCTCATAGGCTAAAATAATCAAAATTAATTTTTCGAAAATCTACAATATAAATTAATTCAATATTTAAAATGACAAGCCGATTTTGTTTTAATGATTAATTTATTTATTTATATAATAATTCTATAAAATGTGTAACAATTGATAATATCGACAAAATGGCCACTTTAAATTCAAACAAATATGAGAGAAAAAATCAATATTTAAATTTTTGTCCAGTTTTTTCACGAAAAATACTTTAAACTTTAATTCTCACTCGAGGAAATTAATTTAAAGAGTTTTGCAAATTTTTAATTGTAGAAATTTAAAATTGAAATCTGACAAGTTGTTTTCTCAGTTGATGGCATTCTGTAATTTTTAATAAATTTTCATTTTAAATATGCTTTTTATGATGAATTTATTTTTGTTTAAAATGAAACGTAGTGCTACCGTAATAGTAGGATGTGTTCCAACTAGCGCATTTTTTAGTACCCCTCCCCCTTATACCAAAATGTGCGCTAGAATGGACACATCCCACTACTTACCGGCTGTTTATATTTTTAAATTTTCCGAAAATATGTTTTAATTTTTATTTTATTTATGCTATTTAGAGTGCATTCATTGTTTTTTTAAATGGAATCAGTTTAGTTTTGAGATGTAGTATCGCCGGATTGGCCTGGCTTGTGTCAGCTATTAGTTGAAAGTCGTCTTTTAGATAACTTTCTTGGCAAAATACTTCGACCATATACTGTGAATGCTATTTTTTCTGTATTATGTGCTTCAGCTTGAATGAAAGTTTAAAATTTAATATAATAAAATAATTTAAATAAAAAAAAATAAAATAATAATATAATAAAATAATAAAATAAATAATTATAAATAATTTGTTAATGTAATTGAGTTTTGCGCAAGGAAAGGTGTCACAATATTACTGTATGAACAGTTAGGCATGATAATAACCAAAAATTTGAGCCAAGTTAAGGAGAATCCTTAGTTATATGTAACAAGGGTAATAAAGAACAGTAAAAAAAACATAAAACGTAGTTATTTCAAATATTTTACCCATTGAAATATTGTAAAGAATGATGTATGGCGGCTGAAATTATTTTAATATTAAAGAATTCAGGATCAAAATTATTGAATGTATCAATGTAACTGGCGTTCAAAAACAAAACATTGTAATAAATAAAAAAAATAAATATAAATAAATAAACATAAGTTTTTTTAATTTCATTGGTAAATGAAAAGAAATCAGAGTTGAAAATCAAAAAAAGTTCTTAAAATAAACATAAATAAATCACTATTTCTTTTTAGTATTTTATTGACACCGTGTACTAAAAAGAGGTAATAATTATTTTTAAATTTTACTGTTCAAAAAATCTTTAAACCTCGAAAAGCAAATTTAATAATTCGGTGGGGGGGGTTACGCTCTAAATTAAGTAACAGAGTATTTATAATTAATTTAATGAGTTTTAAATGAATGGCAATTCAATATTTTTAATATCTCATTTATTTTTATTACGACTGTTGATCAAACATTTATTTTTTTATGTAAATATTGAATCAATTAATAAATTAGGATATTATAAATATATATAAAAAGTATTATAAAAAGTTTTAATGTAGTAAAATTTGTGAGCTTAATTAAATAATTATACAATATATTAAATTAAATTATTTGATAAATTAAATACTAGTTCAGCACTTACTAATTTTAATAAGAAGAATGTTAAAAATAAAAATTTAGTGAAATTGAATGAAATATGCAGATATAATAAAAATATTATGAAAAGCTAGAAAAAAAATTGTACAATTAAAAATTATATAAAAGAGAATAATCTGTTTGATATTGTTTATGGCATAATGGGGGGGCTAGATTGATAATGGTAGTCAATTATGAACAAAAGGTAGAGTTATATTATAGGTGAAGATTTATAGCCAAGTATGAAAAATGGAATGTTTAATCCAGAAACGTTGTCACCCAGAGTAAATGCAGGAATCGAATCACCGTAATTATCTTAGTATACAGCCAATTCTTTTTTTATGGGATTTGTTTTATGCGTTTTTGAAGTTATGCGGTTTTCCCCTTTCGGTCCTGAAAAGGACTAATCTCTGTCAAACCTAAACTGACCAGATATTTTTGAATAGAGAATACTTCAAATCACAAGGTTCCGTTTCAAATTTTTAAAATATTAAAAGCAAAAAAAGTTATTATATTTATTATTGCGTAACTTTACGTTTTTTTATTTCTCCGTCAACTATTAATTTATTTGCATTTTATGTGCTTTTCAAAAATTATGGAACGTATCTCTGTTTATATAACGTAAGTCGTGTCTTTTTTTATGCGGTTTTCTGAAAAACGAATCTACCGAATAAAAAATGAATTGACTGTAGTTTGCACCATTAAAAATTTACTAAATGTAAAACTTTTAAGTAATCCAATTATAATGCGCATGAATAATTATTAAAAAGGTTTGAATTTGATTAAAAACTTATATATTTTGTTTAAATATTCTAATTTCGGTAAAATATAAATCTTTTATTCCCATATAATGTCTTCAAAATGCTGCCGTTCCATGACTGGTTTTAAATTGAGAGTGATTGCAACGGCTGAACGTGTTTGAAATAAAGGAGGATCTCATGAATATAGCCTTAATGAAGCCGATGTAAGACTTTGGAGAAAAAATCAAGATATTTTACAGAAGGGTCGATCCTCTACAAAAATTAAAAGAACAATAAAAACAGAAGAAAAAAGAAAAATCAATGCAGGTAAAAAAATTTTAAAGACCAAACTATTTTAAACATTTGCCAAGTTTCCGTGGAATTTGTAATTATTATAGGTCATTTTAAAAAAATTATGCAAACTTTTCGTGACAATTGTTATCAATGTGTGGAAGTAATAAGGACGAGCTTGTATGGACTGATAGGTCGGAAGAGGCATTCAGTGAACTAAAGATAGAATTGGCTAATCCATTAGTTTTATTATATCCAAAGTATACAAAGACATTCCTTTTTGATAGGAGCACAGGAAAAGAAAGAGTAGTTGATTATTAGTAGTCATTATTAGCAGTATACTTTTTCACTCAACATTTCAAGCATTGCATGTACAGAAAGAACTTTATTCTTAGAAATTTACTTATGAAATATAGAATAGAAAATACATCATGTATATGCAGATACAATGTCAAAAGATTAATTTGAAGGATATTCTCAGTGCTTAATGAATCATGAAATGTGAAGATTGAAAAAGTTAAAACAAGAATGTTGGTAATGGTTTCATAGACATAAGGTAAAGAATGGCAAAGAATCAGTTGTGAAATTGATAAATTGAAAAACGAATTAAAAACGCTATTTGATAAATTTAAATTTAAAATAAAAGATATAAAGATATTAACTGTAAATAATTAAATAATATATTAAATTAAATTACATTGAAACATGTACACAAGTAATTATTTGTGATGTATTGTTTTTGAAAAATCGGCGTCTTGTTTTATTTAATTAAAAAAAGTCAGATTTTGGATATAAAATAAATATTGCATCACTTAACTAAGTTTTATTTATTACATGATTTAATTTAATAATTTTTGTTTAATTGCAACCAAATAATATATATGCCTTTTTTAATAAGATTTTCAATCAAAAAATATATAATACTTTTTTGAGTTATTTATAATCTGCCTTTTATATTTTTATTTAATGTTTTATGAAATATATTTTTATTATATTCACGAATACAAATTACACATTTTTATTGTTATTGTTAGAAATAATTCAATTAACATAAAAAGAAAAAATATTCAGCTTTAATATTTTTTTGCAAATTCAATAAGATGGCATCAATTGGATTCTATAATATAGAATTTAGAACATAAAACATATATTTTTTTAAATTTTGTTCAGCTTTGATAATCTTGATAAAATAAGATAAAAGTAAAATAAAATAAAAGTAATTTATTTATTTTGTTTTATAGAATAACTTTACAATGTGTATTTTATTTAATTATATTTATAATATTTTTGAATGACCAAAATAAGTTTATGGTTTACTAAACCTTTATGAAACTACTTTTTTGTTACCTTCTTTTTGTGTAAAAAATATGCATCCTTGTGATGAGCGTTATTTGTTTCTATTTCACTATTTTTTGATTACGGTGTGTGTTATGTTTATTTTTATTTTATAGTATTATTATTATTATTAAAAGTAAACAAATGTCAAGTTTCGGTGTTGTTATTGTTTTTATCTTTAATATTCTAAAAATTATAGTAAGTATGTAAGCTACTGTCTTAATCATCACTAATAACTAAATAAATAAAAGTTAAGAACAAAGTTAATCAAACAAATAAAAACTAAAAAAATTGTCATCTTCATCGTCTGTCTCACTAAACAAATCCGGTTCGACTGCGATAATTTCAGTGTGATCATTTTCGTCTTATGAGCTGCTAGAACCTGTGTTGTCCTTGTATACGATTTCATCTTATGATCCATTCATGGTAATACTAATGCTACACTTTAGAAACGAACGTTTGATAATTTAATAGTCAGATTTCAGTTAAGATTGGAAATTACGATCTAAGAAATAATTAACTTTACTATTTTCAACCCTAATTATTTGTGATCCGGTTATAAGTCAGAAAGCCGTTTTTGGAGTAAAATATTATTCAAAATTTACTGACTTATACCCGACGATTTACGGTACATTATGCACGGAATGAAAAAGTACATTATAAAACGCTTTTCTAATTTCAATACTTACTACTCAACTCAAATTCACCGATTTCAATGAAATTTTTCTTTCTTTTTGTATTTACTTTTCGGCAGTTTTTTATTTAAGCTCTAATCAGCCGGGAGTGTGTTTGCACTTTTATACACATTGAGAAGGTGAAACAGAAATTTCTAATATTAAAATTTTTAAAATTTTAACATTAAAATTTTCAAGTTCCCGACGAATTTATCACTTTTTTGGAGTTAAGTTTTATGATTTTTTTTAACATTTATTTAATATTTTGGTATCGAAAAAGTAAATTTTACAAATTATCAAATCGCCAAATATTACACTGTATAATTTTTTCTTCTTTTTTTGGTACTTTAAATAATTGGGTATTCTTGTTGTGACAGACATTTTCAATGATTTTATCCCTAATTGAGTATTATATATTGAGTATTTGTGATGCATTTCTCCATTACATTTATCAGTTGTTCATTTTGCATGTCATATATAGAAATGATATCGTTACTGTGTAAAACCTGTATGAATACTGTTATTATAAATATATTATATTATAAAATACGAAGCTTTTTTTGGATCACCCTATACAAAAATATTCACTTATTAGAAATTATAACATTTTGTCATTTTGCATTAATAAATAATCGTAGAATTTTGTTTTGGTCGAAAAATTAACAGTGTAATTTTTTGTTTAAAGGATTTATTGAAACTTGACATATCAAAGCATCATAATAATCATCATCAGCATTCAAAAGCAACAGTGAGAACCAACGCGTTAGTATGGCCAAAGGTTGCTGCTAAAAACGCCATAGAAACCTTAAGTACCCAAAAGGAAATGTGGGTAGATGGTCCTATGGTGTCAAATAAAACCAAAACTCAGTCTCCAGAATCAGCGGGAAATATATCAAAGTTCACTAATACGGTAGTTTTTGTTTTAATAATGCATTATTTACTATCATATTTTGTTTTAATTTCAATCATTTGGGAAATAAATGAAATGTAATCTGCAAATTAGAGTGTCAGGATTTGATTTTAAATTTAAATTTTTAAGATTTATTGATAACATACAAACAAATTTTGTATGAAATTTCTGTATAAATGTCTATAATCCATTCAACAGGCAAAAAATACATTCATAAGTTTACTCACTGTACTTTCAGGTTTGTATGTACTGAGAAAAAAGATTTGGATAGTTAATTTTGAAAGTTATTCTTTAAAAATGTATTCAAATTAATTAAAAATTTTAAAGAATTAATAAAAATTGTGTCAATAATCATTCAAATAATACCTAATATTAATTTATTATTTAGTGACATCTTTAAAAATGTGCTAAACTCTGTGGCTCTAGGATTGATTGTTTTCATTTAAAAGATTTTCAAAAGTTTTTTATCAGTAATATATAAACAAAGAGAATTTTTTACATCAACAACATCTTGAGCAAGAAAACATCGAGGGTAGCTACACTTCATTCCTGTGACATCTGAGACTGCTACCAAGCTATGAGTGATGATACTACTCGCACTAACACTGAATCTGAAGGGTGGCATTTACATGGTCAGTTCAGATCGCACACCCGACTACCTCAACGTTAGTTGTTAAACTCCAGAAGAAACTGAAAATAAACATCGAGAACGTGAAGGAGAAAATCCTCCACTGCCAAAAAAATAATATCAAAATCTGAATCATCGACTGAAAACTATTGTGTTAGAATATGAAAATCACACATCAATTGATTACTTTTGGGGATTCCGCCGCAATATTTCTTTAATAAATTAGTATGTTAGTACGAAAAACTCAGAACATTTTACTCGTCATCTTTTATACTACAGTGCGCAAAACTGAATTAACCCCATCAGTCCCTGTGGGTCATATATGTCCCAGAAGATATTTACAGAAGCCGAGAGGGAATTCTGCGTTATGAATTCAGCCGGCGTTGTGTCCCGCTGGTACAAATATGTCCCCACTTCAAAAAATAAATAAATAATTATTTTTTTAGTTCTTTGTTATCCATTTACTGGCATATCAAAAATTAAGTTATTTTAACTAAACAAACACATTGGGACTGAAAGGGTTAAGCATACCTATACAAAAACATGTTTAATTTAAAGTGTATAATTAAATTTTTTGTTTTAGCTGATCAATTTCATGTCAATATAATATTAGTTGTATGTAATATTATATTAGTAATCTTAAAACGTGAATTAAATTGACAGTAAAAACGATATAATAAATAAATATATTTCCATAAATAACCATATCTTGTATATATCATTTTATAGCATTGCGTAATTTTAGAAATTGTTTCCACAGTTTTATTTTGTTTCAATACTAACTACTTTTGAAAACATTTTAGTGGTTATAAGTCGATTAATCCTTTTAATGTTTTCTGCAATTAATTTCTGTTCCGAATTGTCCTGCTATGACTATGGTCGTTATGTGGTTATAATTATTTCAAATTTTGTTAACAATTTATTTAATTTTAAATAAATTTTGTGTGTAGCATTTCTCTACATTCCGAGAAAACAATAATATTAATTTATTCAGTTAAATATTGTTTTTAAAATAATGCTTTGATGGGGGAGCCGGATGTATAAATCATCCGATTATTGGAATTTTAAATTGTTAATTTATTGTGATTATTTTAGGAAACTCAAACATATTCTATTGAACATAATAGTATAGTTAAAGAAAGCAATACAAAAGCAAAACCCGTTTCGGACGTCACCCAACCCCATGAATTAAATTCTCAAATTACAGACATCAACGCCAATATTCAAAAACCGGATAATATAAATACGGTTTCAATGACTTCTACAACTTCTACTTCCAATGATAACCCTTCGTCTCAGGAATCTACAACTGCGGCTGTTGGTTCATCCGATGGGGATCATAAACTAACTGATTTATTTAAATCTATCCCAACAAGTTCTCATTCAATCACAACGGGTAACATTCATTCTTCCAATAATAATTCCTCCCAGTTACCTTCATCAACGACCCATCATATTGTTTCTCCACAAGCATACAAACCTTTCGTTTGGGATTGGGTAGAGAAACATAGCGATATGGTTGTAGATACACCACTAGGAAACCCGTTGACTTCCTATCCATTCCAAATTGAACCAATGGAAGATGTTCAACCTTCCCAAAAACGAGCTGCTAAACATTGTGCTAAGCATCAACAAATGTTAAAGAAATCAAGACCAGCGGTAAATAATGATCAGGTGGAACTCCATGAAAGAGAAGGTCGAAAAAGACATAAGTAACGTTGAGTTTTTATTTTTTTTAATCTAATTAATGTTATTATAGATCTGCTAAGCATAAGACAGCTCAAACAACCGGTACCTATGAAAATTATAAAACCAATCAGTTTAGTAATCCTAGTGCTGAACCAAATTTTACTAGAGTCGCGGAATGGGTGAGATCGGTTTCTGAAGAAACAAACAGAGCTCAAAGTTTATCTCCAATTCGACGAAACCATACAGTCAAAGAGAATAAAATTACTTCTCGGAATCATGAAAATATTCCAACTACTACTTCTTTCCAAACATCTACAAATTATCGTTCACTTGATAGACATGCTCAGGGCTTTATTAATATGTCTCAAGCTGGAAAGTATCCTAACTTTTATATGGAATCCACAGATCTTTCTCATTCATCGGTTCAATTTCCATGTGTGTCTTTAGGTTCAAAGACATTTGACTCAATTCCTCTTCCATCTCGTCAGATTTATCATCAGGATATGTTAAATTTGAAAAAATCCCAAAATTTGTCGAGGCATACCTCTCAAAGAAGCGAAATCGAAATTCAGTCAACGAATCCCGTATTAAAAAGGGGAAATTCTCAAAATGAAGACAGTGGGTTGGCACCAAATAGTCAGCTAAAGAGCCAAAATTCTGTTTCCAAACCAACTAATCATACATCATCAAAGCACAATACCAAAAACTCCCCAACAAGACAAATTTTAGAAAGAAATTCTCCAAATAAAACTCGATCGAGTTCTCTAATTAAAAATGCCTTATTTGGTCGTTGTAAATTGTCTTCCAGCAGTAATATTGATGACAATAATCAGTACTCAGTTCCCAACTCCCCTTGTAAAAATTCCAGTAAACAATTACCGGATTTCATACCTTTAAACAATACTGGAGGTTATCATTATGTTGTTATGACTTCGAGTCTCAGTACCCCCGCCAAACAGATTCAGGAGGAAACAGCAAAAGCGATTAAAAGACGATCATCGAGTACTTCGCCTGGTAAAAGTTCTGGTTCAAGCTTGGAAAAGAAACAATTAGCAAATACAAATAAACGAGAAAAGGTTAAAGAGAAAAGCAAAGAAATAAAAAACGATAACAATAAAATAAAAAATAAAAAGGTTAATTTTTAATATTTTGGTAAAAACATTCAAGATTTAGTTCATTAATATTAAATTTTTGGGTGGCTTTAACCTTCATCTTATTCCAAAAGTTGGTAAAAAATTAATCACATAAAATTGTAACAATTTACATGTTATATAAAAACACTAATATAACTGAAACAGATAGTTAAATAAATTTAGAATAATTTTAAATCTATTGACAATTATTACTTGTGGCCCTAAAGAGAGCCTTTTACTTTTACATAATAACAACTGTTAAGCTCTTTCTCCTCTTATTCTTCTTGCTAACTGAATATCTTTTGGCATGATTGTCACTCGTTTGGCATGAATTGCACATAAATTGGTGTCTTCAAACAAGCCAACAAGATAAGCTTCACTTGCCTCTTGTAGAGCTGAAACAGCTGAACTTTGAAATCGTAAATCAGTTTTAAAATCTTGTGCAATTTCTCGAACTAGTCGTTGAAATGGTAGTTTTCTAATTAAAAGTTCGGTACTCTTTTGATAACGTCGAATTTCTCTTAAAGCAACAGTTCCTGGTCTATATCTATGAGGTTTCTTAACACCACCAGTTGCTGGTGCGCTCTTCCTAGCAGCTTTGGTAGCCAATTGTTTTCTTGGAGCTTTGCCTCCAGTACTTTTACGAGCAGTTTGCTTTGTTCTAGCCATCTTAATTAATGTATAAATGAATTTTTGATATATTTAAACAATATTAACTTTTTATTTGAATTTAAATATTTTATGAAATTTAATTTTACAGAATTCATGAATTTTATTAATAGTGTAATATGATTTATTTACATGATAATTAAAATATTAACTAATTGTTACGTTATTAAATTTCAAGTTTTAATACTTAATTGTAATAGTTGTAAAGACTTCATTTCCGTCTAAGTTTTAGTTCTTAAAATTTCATAAAAAATTTTGTTATATTCATCTTTATGTAGACTATATTTATTCTTAAAATTCACAGCTTTATCTCACGATAAATATTTTCTTGGGTCTTGTCTAATTGATCTTTTAGAGCAAATATCACAACATCGTAGACAAAGCTGAATGGTTTCCTGCTTCTTCGACAAAAAATGTCTTTTTTATTATTGTGTTCTTTAGTCTAAGTTATATCTTTTTGTATTCATATGTTGCGTCATGTAATGTTGGCGATCTTAACTGTTTTGAAGATTTTGGTACTTCTACTGTTGGTCTGATTTTGTATTTTCTGACTTATCTTCAACTTTCCCATTTGAATTCTTTTAAGTATTTCTTCTAGTAGCTCATCGTGATCTTTTTTACTTTTTTCATAAAACAAAATATCATATAGGTGAATAGCATTCCTTCTAATTTTGTATAAATTAGTTATGAGCTGTTACAATGGTGATCAATAATCCAAACAGTAGTTTACTGAAGCAGAATTGTTCATTTTTGTACAAAATGCAGTCATTTCTTGAATAACTGGATCCAGTTATACTTGGTAATACGCCTGATCTAAATCAATTGACGAAAGTATTCTTGCATACACGAGACAATCCAGTAAAAATTTTGTATTAGGCATAGGATAAAATTTCTTTTACGTTATGGCGTTCAATCCACTATAGTCTACTATCACTAATTGGGTATTCCAAAGACTCTTTCACGCCGAATTGCCTTTGCTTTTATTAATTTTTTTTATCAGGTCTTCGACTCTTTTCTTCTTGCATTGGTGGATGTTGGAATTTTGGACCTCATAACGTCCACATATCGTGCTGTACTAAATTATTAAACCCCAGATCAAATGTGGACGTATGAAAACTTCATCTTATTTCTTATTCATTCATTCATTCAACGTCATTGTTATTCTCACATGTCATTGCCAGCAGTGCTTTGTTTATATTTTTCTTTTTCAATGTGAATTTTGTTTATAAAAGAAGTTTTTATGTTAATGGTGTTCATCTTTACTCCAAACGCTTCGATTGCATCAGTGAATAGGGACTTAACCTTTTTTTACAATCTCTAATAACTTTGGTCTAATTCTTTTCCTTTTCTGGAATTCATAACTCCAGTTAAAACTAAGGTTAATCGAATTTCAAATGCAGCAAATCTTTCATGATTTTCTTGGTCCATTGATTTTGTAATTGAGAACCTATGCAACATAATTTTGGATTTGGCATCTGTTATTTTTGTTTCTCTGACGTTTACCAGCAATGTATAATAACACTCATAACAAATAGAATGTTTTTATTAATCGCTGTGTATTTGTAAACAACCATTTTTATGTATCTTATCCATTTCTCTGATTTTTTATACTTATCCATAATATCTTCGGATGTTTAATGTAAGCATTCATTAATGGTTTGGTTGCTTTCGAAACTGCGTTGATATTCTTATTTTCGGCCTGATTACTAGTTACATGGAATCCTTTTTAAATGACTTAATTTCTGCCATAAGTTTTATGTATGAAAATTTGATAAAACGCGCTAACAATCAATTATGTAAACACAAAAATATTTCAAATATATTAACTATAATTATTGGTGGGTTTCTGGGTGTTGATATATGGTTGTTATCCAGACAACCCCATACAAGTATTTTCGCTTACCACTCGGCACCCGTTGCTAAGCAACGTTGTAACTGTGTTCGAGTAGGTGGATCGTCCGCAAAAAGTGAGCACTATTACTAATGCTATAATGGACCGAACAATCCATGGGTCCAACGAGCTGCCGATAGAAGGCCTGTGATCGATTTCGATTTTTAGGTCCCAATCTTCTTTTATTTCATTTAAATGTCAATCTATACCGCTATATCATTCATTGTTATGCCCATTCCCATGGTCCTTCTTATTGTTGCCCATATTGATGATTTTTCTATGGCCTGTAAATCCTTTGTTATGTTAAATATCCACACAGTATCCCTAATATCACTACTATGTCCACTATTATTGTTACTAGCATTATCATTGTTATTATTATATGTATTATTCTAATCCATTATCACTGCTATTACTATTATTATTATTCTTTTTACAACCATTACTATTATATTCATCATCATCATCATTATTATTATTATTATTATTATTATTATTACTATTATTATTATTCTCGTTACAACCATTACTATTATATTCATCATCATCATCATCATTAACAAATCATTTAATCAATATAAATAAATTCATAGTGAAGTCATTCATATAGCAGGTACACGTTAGTGACTGTGCTAAAAATGAATGTAGAATATCAAACTATAACTGTTGAAAAAATGCAATAATGGATCTTAGCCTAAGACTTTTAGGTATTTAGAAACACAAAATTTCACTGACAATTTTATTAACTTCATATTTAAATTAATGTATGAAAATCGTGTTGTGTTTATGCAATTTGGGGCAAACAGAGTTAATCAAGCAATACTTTTATTTAACATTTTATAATCATTTTGCCCAGACCATAGATGCATTTTTTATTTTCTATAAAACAATTTATTCTTGAAATCCTTCTCTAAGCAAAATCGATAACAAAGTATTTATATAATACGTAAAGTTTGAATAAAATATTGGTACTTGTCTGTTAATTCATCCCAATTTTTATTTTTTTACAGAAATGAATGCAAAATTATTTATTCTAACATGAAACAACACTAAGTATGTTATATTTAATTATTTGAACAATAATTGTCACAGGTTAAATGAGTGGCCATAAAAGCACAATATCAGCGAGAATCGCATTAAATACATCCAATTGCCGAACTTTTGTACGTGTACGCCACATGTATTCACACATATATGAATCCAACATGCTTCTGCCTGTTCCTTTGTGACGTTTGTTACGTTGTTTTGCTGCCTTCCACGAACGTTCAATTCTTGTGTTAGGATCAACAAAATATATAGAGTTGTTTACATTTTGATGATGTAATCCGTCTCCAGCAATTGCAGTAATGCCATTATAGGCCCTCCATTGGTCTGATATAACTATTGTTCCTGGCAATATGTGCGTAGGTATTACAGAAAAAAGGTGGCTGCTGTTTTGCCTTGGACAGTAAATATGAAACATTCATCAGTTTGTCGACATATATCTCGAAACACTCACTGTTGCGGTACTACTCGACCAACATGTTTTTGCGTCAAGTAAACAGACTTTCGTCTATTTCAACAGTTGTGTTAGGTCCACCTATGACAATGAGATTATTGATCAACATATTGGCACACACCTCTCTAATATAGTTATTCCAGTCTATGACAGATGACTTAAAAATTTCAAGTTCATTTTCACTGAAACATATACTGTTTAACTCTTTTTACCATCATTAAATGAACAAAACAATTTGCCTGTATGATAGCAGTGATCCTTGTAACCATGTCCCTTACCCCACAGGTATATCTTGTCGACATGAACTCTGACGACATCTCCAACGATCCTGACTATCTTCCAGCAATAAAATCATGACATATTTGTTTGAACAACGACGCAAATTATGCACAATTCAATATTGTTCTTCTTTTATCATTACATAAAGCGGGTAATTGTAACAAATTGATATTAATATCTTATTAATTATTAATTTATTTTATTTTGTTATTTGAAATGTTAATGAAATAATTTAACATAGTAGAATGTTATAACAAATGATTTTGCATTCATTTCTGTTAAAAAATAAAAAATGGGGTGAATTAACAGACAAGTACCAAAATACTTTTTACAAAAGCAGCTAGAGGAATTGATTAAAGCAATGTTTTTGACATTGCCGCAGATCTGGATTTAAAACGATGTTACTATGGCTTCAATTTTGTTAGGAGTATACAAAAAGAATACCAAATAAAAATTAAGAGTACTAAAAATTGTGTACAACATATAAAGTAAAATGTGAAAAAAATCAAAAAATTAATTAAAGTGTAAAATTAATTTAAAACATATAAAAATTGAAAAAGGTATTTTCCGTGAAAAGGACATGAACAGGTAGCAAACGAACAGATGAATATGAATATAATAATTTTAAGTCGATTGGGAGTCCGTAGAAAATGAAATTTAAAAAATACAAACTAATTAATTAATTGATAAAAAATAATCAATTTAATTAATAAACAAAAATCCCCAAATTTGACAGGAATGGTGACAACCTATCAAGCTAGAATAAAATCCTTTATTTTTATTCAATTTGTTCCTTGTGGACGGATAATTTAATTTGTGAATAAGTCAAATTACCTTAACAATCGAAGAACGAATGCAGTTGAAGCGATTAAACGAAAAATAAAAATTTCCAGCCCTCTTAAAATAGGTTGTTTCTGTAATCCTACTTGTAATTCATTTAATTTCAATTAAATAATTTTCGACAGATTCATGACACCGATTACATAATCTTTAAGTTCTGATTAAATTATATTTTCATGACACTCTAGTAGAGCCACACCCTACAAATAGCTGATCCGGATAGCCTACAGATAATAAGTTAAAGGGAAAATAGTTGTAGACTTAGTTTCGATATGAATCCCCAATGATTTGTCAAAAGATGAAATCTTATCAAAATAAAAATTTAAATATCGGTTAAAATGATTAATTGAATTTGAAAACACTTTTATAAAATTAAAGTAATTAAAGATTTAATTAAGTAATAAATTTTTCAATATTAATAAAACCGTTATTTACACTAATCAATAATCTTCTAAAAATAAATCCCTTTTTTGATGTCAGATGTCAAACAAACAATATAACGAAACCAAGAAGAGATAGTGAGCTGAAAATATAGCATATAGAGAGCCTTTAACTATTGGCGATACATAAATATGTCCTTGAATCCAAAATTATTCAGAAAGAGAGGTGATATCTATGGAAATAAAAATTTCTTCAAATTTCAAAGAGTTTTATTCAGAATTTAATTTTAAGAATTGTCTCATTAGACAAGTTTCATCAGATCAATATTTCTGTCCGAAATTCCATTATTTAGACAAATATCAAAGTAACTACTAACAGTAAATTAAGTGTTTTCTGGTGAATTTCTGTATATTTTTACAGAGATGCACTAAGTTTATTTAGTAAATCGGGAAAAATTATTTTTAATGTAATATAATTCAGTTATAAGCTATATTGTTATTATTCATATTACTATTATTATTTTAAGGATTTCTTTTGTTTTTCACCTCTGATTTCTTTATAAGTGACATATTATTATTATTATTATTATTATTATTATTATTATTATTATTATTATTATTATTATTATTATTATTATTATTATTATTATTATTATTATTATTATTATTATTATTATTATTATTATTATTATTATTATCATCATCATCATCATTATTATTATTAATATAATTGCTAAAATATTTTTTTCAGGAATCAAAGAAAAAATTAAGTTTCTTAACCAGTCCACTGTTCGGTAAAAAGAAAGATAAAGACAAATTTTCCATTACTGCTCCTTCGAAAGCAACTAAACAACAAAAAGCCAATCCTACCTTACAATCATGCAGCATTCATCACGGACAACATGAAAATTCATCAAAAGTCATCAGTCCATATTGTACCGTAACCCAGCCAAAACATTCAGCTCATTCGAGCAGTGGACATGGCAGTGATTGCTCAAGTTTATATGGTCAACAACACAAATTTTCTGAATTAGCTGGTCATCTAAAATGCCGTGAATGTACAAATATTGACGAAGAGGGATCATGTCTCAATCATATAGATCAATGCAACATAGATCAACATCAGCTCTTAAGACGTTCTCAGAGACGTGGTGGGGGTCATACTAGCAGCGGATATGAAAGTATATTACGAGACAGTGAAGTTTCATCTCAAAATGATTCAACCAGTGAAAGTTCGCTTGGAGTTGCTCCAAGAGCTCAAACTCCGGAAAAGCAACAATCTCAATGTAAATTTATTTTATGAATTTCTTTTACTTTAAATTTCTTTCCTTTAAGCATCTTCATCATCTTCCAAACAAAGCAGATCTGCACCAAATAGGTCAGAAGAGACTTCAGAAGACACCCAAAGTCCTGTTAGTGTTCGAAAACTGTCTCCTAAAACTTCACACAAAACACCACCTAATGACCAATTAAAAAGAGAAAACGAAATTAAAGTAATAATTAATTTCCTGTCTTTCAATAACATTTGAATTTTAAACTTATAATGTTGGATAGAGGCACTAGCTGAGAATTTTTCAGGTGAAGACGAACAAAAATGCAAATTTTTTAAACTAATAATTATTTAGTTGCTATAATTATTTTTAAATGTATTTTAATTATTTGATTATAAAAAGTTTTAATATATTAATAAAATTTTAATATTATTACAATGTTATTGTGCAAATCAGAGCTATATATTGCTTTTGTGCATATAATATTTTCATCTCACCATTCAATTTCATTTCTGATAAAGCTGTCTAGATAATATTTTTGTTTCACATTCTGTTTTTATTTTCTTTCAATGTTTATAATAATTAACTACTGACCTTCATTTTCTTTATTTTCTTATTAATAATTTGTTTTATTGATTCTTCCATTATTCTTTTTTATTTATTAATTTTCTTATTTTTTCAATATGTTTTCGTTTATTTAGATTTATTTTAAATAAATAATTATTTTTATTTTAGTATTTTAGAAACCCTCAACAATTTTTTTTTAAATTTTATATTGTATATTTAAAAATTTTATATTGTAAAATTTATATTGTATATTTAAAAATTTTTTTTCCAAATTTGAATTTTTTTAAAAAATAAATCATTAAATATAGTATCATACTATATAAAATTTTTAAGAAAATTAATATTACTAGTGTGTAAAGTAGCATTCTTCTTTTTTATAAAATACAAGTGATGTCATTGAAACCGCCATAAAAAAATTAAACAATCAAAATATTAACATTAAATATTTAGTCATTATAAAAAGAAAGGTAACTGGGTTCTAATTATTTAATGCTTTTATATCTAAACATCTCTAAACGTGTTAAATAGAAAAAATTGGGCATTTTTCTTTCGCGGAACCCTTTTAATGGGTTAAAAATGTAGTTACACACAAATGTCACGATATACTGTAAATAAGACGGTTCGTGTACATGTATAATCACAATTTTATAAAAATATGATGTGTATATATTATATAATTATATAAATAAATATAGTGATAAAGTTCCAAATACGTTATTTTATTTAAAATTAATTGTCAGTATTAGGAAGCATATTGGTTATTGTAATGTATGTTATATTTTTAATGATTCTTGTGTGATACATGCTATTTTTTATTTATGTATTATTATTATTATTATTATTATTATTATTATTATTATTATTATTATTATTATTATCATTGTTATTATTATCATTTGTTATAATATTTTAAAATTTCAAATGAAAAATCAATTCCCTATAGCAATTAACGGATATTTCCAAATACTATCCATGATAGTTTTAAATAGTATCCCAAAAGAATCTTTAGAAAATTGAAAATGAGGATAGTACTTGGATTTTCTAAAAATTTGATGTATTAAAGAAAGTAAAATATAATAAAAATTTATTCATCCTCCAATTCAAACAAATCTGATTCTTCTGAAATATTGATCGATTCAATGACTGAATTTGATGATCTCACCAATAAATATTTTTCAAGAAACAATTTCACATACGCATCATGCTTTGAAATATGCCATTCATTACTGCAAATGGCAGACTTAGTTTAAAACGTTTCCTTTTAATATCTTAATACATATATTTAAAAAAATATATGATTTAGATCCACATAGTATTAATTAACAGATTTTTCAAATAATTACATAAATTTAATATATATAATATGGTTTTTTGTTGGTTAATACATGTGATGGGATAGTATTAAATAGTATCCTCGTGTGTATTTTAGGAATAGTGTTATTTTATGGATTATGGATACTAATTGGAAATATCCATTAATTAAAACCAAACCAGAAATCTAACATCTATTGAACTTGAAACTATATAGAATAAATTAATTTTATTTAAAGAAATTTCTTCTTTTATATTTTAAAAGTATCTTACTAAAATATAAATTCTGTTTTTATAAATCACGAGTTTTAAAAAATTTAATAAAATTTTAATAATAATAATAAATTAATTAATAAATAAATAACAATAATGATTTGGATCTGGAATCATTCCATTATCTCACATAAATATAAAACAGATAATAATTAAGAAGTTCTATGAAATTTAGAAAAAGATTTTACTGAAAATGATTAAAGTGATGACATTTTTGGTTTATTTGTTTATCACAAATCGTAACGGCGGCAAAATTAACTATTCAAATTTGCTTTCAATATTCCTGAAATCATCTAACTTGAATGATTATTAATCATGAAAATTTTTAATGAACTTCAAAGCCAATTCCAACTTTCAATTATAAATTTCCTTTGACTGAAAACAGAAATTTTAATTTCAAAAAAAAAAGAAAATAAATTTAATATATTTAATAAATTTAATTGTTATCAGTTACAGTAGTTATCATTGTTAGGTAATGGGAAAATTTTTTTTTGGTTTCAATTATTTGAGAATAATAGAGTGACTTATCAAAACAGCACCGCAATTATATAAAAATTATTAATAAATTATATATTAAATAATTAATTACAGAAACGGCTCCTGATAAAGGCGATAAAGGTAACTGTAAAACATACAATTTTTTAAAGCAATAATTTTATGATAATACGAAGGACTTCATTTTGAAAAACTGTTCCATGCTAATTCATAATCTCAACAAAAATTATATATCTCCGAACACCTCAAACTAGTAACGACAGTGGGACGTTACACTTGCATTCTAGCAAATGAAGTCATTTTTTATTATAATTTAGACATTTTTTCGTACCTATCTAATATTTTTTGCAGTGTTTTCCTACTAGTAAAACAATAATATATTAATGAAAAGTTTTAAAAAAATTTAACAAATTGAAGCTCCCTTATTTACCTTCCTAACAAAATAAGGTATTTTGCAAACAATTATTTTGATGTGCTCATACAATGCGTGTTTAGCATTATTTCTCACACTCTGTGCAATGAAGGTGCCACTGTATATGAATGCCTAGTGGGCTTTATTGCCCGGAGACGTTTTGTGTAATGATATAAATATCAGTTACAATATTAAAAAAAAACTACTTTTATACAATTAAGGAGCTATTTTGGAGGGTTATGAATAATAGGATTTATTATATTTTAAATACTTCTGTTTGTAATTATTTGTATTCACTCAAATTTGTTTGTTTAACTTAAAATGATAATTTGATTAAAATATTTTTTAATTAAAAAAATTATTTTAGTTTATTCAGTTGTGCATTTTGAAAAATTTGTCTCGTGATTTAAAAATTTCAATATTTTAATTCATTATTAAAATTATTATTTTTGAAAAGATCATATTTTCAAATCAATTAATTTTAACAAAACAAATAAATTTGTCCGTTAAAAAAGATGTAAAATATTGTAACGAATAGAAGAAGGTTGAAACAATTGTGAAATATTTTATACAAGGTGATCCATATTAATGAACAATGTTTAAACTAAAATCTTCAGTCAAAACAACTTTAATTTACTAAATTTAGCATATATGAAATAGAAGCCAATTACAAATATTATTATTCAAAATAAGAACAACAGCAATGTGTAAATTATAAAAACAGTTTTCAAATACAGAAAATTTTTTCCTAATTTATTTTCAGTTTTAGTTTAAAGTATTCCGATGTTCTTTTTTTGATTTTTGTAAATTTGATATCTCACAAAAAGACATCACAAAATTCTTCAAGCGAAAGACATTGAAAATATGAGCTAGATATTTCATTTTATCGACATTATAAATTTTCATTAAAATATATTTCAAAATGTGTCGGGACTTCATTTAATTACAATAAAAAGTTTCTTCTGTAAAAAGAAATTCACAGAAAAAACACTAATATTTTTATCATTTTTGATCATTTTTGAAAAATAAAAGTTAGATTTTTTTAAAAAAATTTGTAAAAATTGCAGAACATTAATCGTGGTTTACGATGGGATAATAACAGCTATTGTTTGCGCCATGGCTTCTTTTCTTAATTGAGTTTTTCTTTATTAGGAATCATATTGAGGATTGAGAAACACCAACATTTTCCAGAGAAGTTCCAAGATTATTATCATTTGCACTTAGTCTGTGATCAAGAGTTTCCTTTTAGCATTGTTAATATGTTCGATGTAAATCTTTGTTCATTTGTTGACTCAAACGTTTTAAACAACTTCTACTAATAACTCTATTTAAACAATTGAATTTAAACCATTTCGAAGCAATAATGCAATTTATATGCACCAATGTTTCTAAAATATAATTCCAAGAATTTTAAACATTTATAATTAATAAAATTATGAAAATCTAAAACATGATCAAACAATTACAAATTTAAATTTACAAAAATATTGAAATTATAAAATTGTAATTTAAAATATTTTTTACGGTTTTAAAACAAATCAAAAAATCGATTTATAATTTCCTCTTAAAAATTTCAACTTTTTATTTATATTTTTATTTATTTCATTATGCACCGCTGACAAATATTCAATTAAATTTAATACGCAAAACAGTAAATGATTTATGACTGCGCCGCAATTCCAACGCACAAATCTAATAGTAGAATCGGCAAGTGAATATTAGCATTTTTGTCAAATATAATTAATATCCGATGGGTAAATGAATAAGATCACCGGGGCCTCTTACAATTTTCTCTTCATTAAATTATTTTCTGAAATCAAATATTGAAATGATTCTATCAACAAATATCTGCAACGATTTAGCACGTAAGTAATTAAAATCCGCCACACAAGGAGCTCCACTTGCATCAATGTGATGAACCTGACAAACGGCACAGTTTTATTAATTCAATTAATAAATAAATAAAATGAAAATAATATCAAAATTCTTCTTAACTAGCAAAGTTATTTATTATTATATATATATATATATATATATATTTACCACATATCAAGACAAATCAAGTATAATTTTCAGGTTTACACACATGAACACACACATGCGCACACACACACATATATATATATATATTAAAATAACCTTTTTTGGTTTTCACCTTTGATTGCTTTTCATTTTGCAATATTATTTGACTATGAATCAGTTATGATATTGATGTTTTATTGAAATCATTACTGATTCATAGTCAAATAATAAAAAATTCTTTATATATATATATAAATTTATTTATTCTATAAACAATAGATGTATGTTAAATAAAATCAATGAAAAATTATAAAAATTAAAACCCATAACAAATTTATAATTAACTTTTAAAATAATTTTAGTGAAAATATTTTGAACATTGATTTAGGATCTAAAGATTTATCATTAATGCCTCATTGAAGAGTTATTCGCAAGAGCTACGAAAACTTTCTTATACAATTTTTTAAATTCGACATACGTATTTTCATTTTACATTTTGCTCACGCATATTACTCTATTGACTGAGTCTAAAATGCCTTGAATTCTAGTACAGATATAGCGGACAATCTCAAGTATATGTGACATGGCATCCATTACATGAGATACTGACGAAATCTACTACCAGTTTTAAATTAGTTAATTACAATATTACATTTTACATAGAATATGGTTTTTAAAATGTTATATTTCAAAGACTAACTTACAAAATACGTTTTATCTATAGTAGAAATAGTATAATATAAGATTTCTAAAGGTTTATATATTATAACATTTATTATATATTGCGAGCTATGGAATAAGTAGTTATCTATGTTCTATCAATACTACCAAGTCCCCACTCCACCCCCCCCACCTACTGTTATACATGTCTATTTTTGAGGCTGTTTTAAATAAAGATGTCGAATATCACCAAAAACATTATACTATATAAAAGTTTTATACGATTAAATTGTGCTGAGAAAATAAGATATTGCTAAAAATATAGTTAAGCCGCGTTTTGATATTTCCCAGCCCATGACATTTAATGACGATGATAAATTCTCCCATTAAGTTTTAAGGCGTAAAGGAAATGACTTACCAATTTTGAGGTAAATTTCTTTCTTTATTTCCGTACATTTTTACGAATGTTATTTCACAATTTAAAGAGATATCATTTTGAATATAAATTAAGTAAATATTTAAATTCAAAAATTAACTATATTTCTACAACTAGTGAGAAATTTTAAACCTTCTAATGCTAATATCACATCAATTAATGATTCAATAAGGAGGACTGTAAACATTTAAAATTACTTCCCATGAACATCAAAAGGAGATTTTTCCATCTGATTTTGCTATTAGTTTAGAAGTTCTTCGGTCAACTCCCAATTACCACCGATTTGGGATGGTGCTAACTGAAGCTGAGTATACTCTGGCTGAAAATATATGGAATGAAACTAATTGTAATTCACTTTTAATATGTTTCAAGGATTACCTAAAACTTGACGTTTTTACTTACTTATTATTTTAAACACAATCAATTTGAATCTTTGCATTTTCTAAGTATCTTCAGTATGTCTTGTGGTTCAACTCAATTAAATTATTACAAGTCATGGAAATGCATAATTTATTTGAGGGTGGGTTGAAGAGAAGTTTAACTTGATAAATTTGATTATTTACCGATAGGAATCGAGAAGTTGCGTGTATCCAAAGTAGAGAAGTCAATGCTTAACTCTTTCACCGCTTATGCCGTATATACTCGCACAATATGAATGGCCCATACGCTCCGAATTCTTCCCGGTTCAACACAACTATTCACACAGAGTATTCAAACAAGTCAGGTAAAAAAATCCTAAGATGATGTTTCACTTTTAGTATAGTGAAATCGGAATTTTGTGCATCTGTAAGGAACAATAATCGAAAGATTTGCGCACATCAAACACGAAATCTCAAAACATATTGCGCAATGAAAGGGTTAAGTATTACACAAAAAAGAATCATGCTCTTTATTGACGACTCTTTCAAAAATATCTTAATATTGGCATAAAAGTTTCTAAAATACATAGAGATTTCGACATTTTGAAATATTCAAAAGTATATTGATATTAACACACAACTTCCTGCTCGGTTTACTAATATTCTTGACAACTGCTATTTTAAATTGCTATTTTAAACAGTAGTTTGTATAAGAAAACTGTCGATAATTTGAAGAAATGTATATATTTATGACTTCTAAAATAATAACTTATACATAAAAAATCATTTAGGAAAAAATAGAAAATAGATGACGACCTAGCCTTTGTAAATATAAACGACAAGCACAAATGAGGGGGGGGAGTAAACAAGAGTTATGCCTATAAGCATTATGATATAGTTGATTTTGTTATAAATATAGTTTTCCCAGAAGAAAACTTTCCAAATGAAAAAATCTCGCTATCTGAAGATCAACAAGACAATTCTCCTGATTTTCCCAATGAATAAAACGATTTTGATTTTCATCCTCATGTTTCTTATTGTTAAACATACAAACAATAAATAAACAAAATTTATAAAAAAGTATTTAAACAAAAAATACCACGCAGGGGAAATTATTGGATAGACAATTAAAAGCTCTATTTAGGCATGGAAAAAGTTCGAGGCTATAAGCTGTCAAAATCATTAAGAAAAATACACACCAAATAACAAAGGAAAATAACATTTTCATTGAGTCGAAAGCGAATAAGATCATTGAAAAGCTCATACAAAACTCTATAAAAAATAGTTGATTTGATATCATACAAAATCACTAAGAAAAAACACCAGATGACAAAGACATTTTAAAGTTTGATTCTTTGGCTCATGGTGAAGGAGCAAACCGTTTGGATAGGAAAGGAAAATTTCTACCTATTTAGAAAGAATTTCAGTCATAAAAGATATTAAAATCAATGAAGAAAATAAACACTAACATTAGGAAGGGTGGGGTTTCTTGGTTTAGCAATTTATTGCTGTTAGCTTTATTATTTGTTAGTGTTAACATGACATCGGCTATACCAGGGTGGTCACAGTTGTGTGTCTTTGGACCCGCATTCATATAAAATCAATTTATGAAGAGCCGCATTGATTTTTTTTATCAAAACAGTGTGCTTGGATTATGGTGCAATTAAAGTATATTGATAAAATAAAGTAAAATACTTGTTCACAATATTTGTTTAGGTTAAAAATGTTATTTATTGAATTTACATATCACAGCATAAATCAATCAAAAATTTAACAAGGACAGATAGTTCTTTTTGTTGTAAAAATGAAACTGCTCTTAATGAGAGTTGTTCAGTGTATTGGGACACTGAACCTTGCTTTCTAATTTTCGTAAGTTAGGTTAATAATTGCTTGATGCTGTTTGAAGTAGTTCTAACAAATGTTCATCTGTTAGAATTGCTCAATTTTTTGATTTAATAAATTTCATAGTGGAGTGCATTTAAACTTTTAATGTTTAAATTACTTTGTTTTTTAATCATGCTGTAAAATTTCTCTATTTGAAAAAACTAATTAAAAAAATTTAATTTAGAAAAATTAATTTCTTTGTTTCACAAAAAGTTTTAAAATTATGTTTCAAAAAATAAAAAGACTTATTAATCAAATTTTCAAAGAGCCGCACAATTTTGGTCAAAGAGCCATATGCGGGTCGCGAGCCGTAATTTGCACACGTCTGGGCTATACGGTGGCTACTCGGCCTTGGAGGGGTAGACAAGACATAACTTATTAGTGGAATAAGAATAAATTGAGACATGATATATTAGATGTAGTTTGATTTAGGAAATCTATTAAGTTCGTACTTTTATTGTTAATTTAATTTTAATAATGAATGGTATAAACAAATTAAGAGTGTGTAATGAGCTTCCCAATGATATCAACGTTTGTTTATATTTTATTGTCAATATTTTTCTTGGTTTCAAACACAAGCAATCACGTACAGCCTTTCTTGAATGATCTGCATAATAACATTAAATTTACTTGTTCAAAAGAGACAAAAATGTTAATAAAATGAAAATACAGTCAGTATAAAAGAGAACAAATCTTTACCATATTTGTTAAATTACCTTTTAGCTTTTTCTACACAGTTGAAGAAAGTTCTTATACAAATGTCAGATGTATATTCATAATTTTTAACTTTCCACTACCCTTTGTGGCATTTGTTTGACAACCAAAATCGAGCAAATATATGAAATAACACGTCTGTGAGCGCAGTTGAATTTTATTAATTTTTTTGGAGTTTATTAATCGAATTAGCAAGAGAAAGAGTTTGTTTAGTCATATTAAATTAGATTTTCTTGAATTGGTTAACTTTGCTTTGTAATGATCTGGAAATCTGGAACTCTAGAAGAAGTTTAGAATTTTTAATTTTGGATTAAATAAAAGTTTTGGAATTGTTTTTTTATTCAAATTTATTGTTACTGAATGGAATAAGATATTGCCGTTTTGTCATTGATAATGGATTGAGAATGCGCCAAGCTGGATTTGCTGGAGAAAATGCTCAAAGAGATGTGTTTCAAATGATTGTTGGTCGACCAAGAAATCAAGGTGCTTCTGTGATTGATTAAATTTAAATTTTAAATTTTGGTTTTGAGTGATTAGGACCTTTTTATGGATCAAAATATTTAATATTTCATTTTATGAACAAACATTGGATTACATTGTTATTTATTTAAATTATATTTATATAAAAAAAGTTTTAAAGTCTAACCCTTTTTAAGGCAATGAGAAGTATATTGCAACACGAAAAGAAAAAAATTCCCAAGCTCCATTTTGAAATATTTTCGGTAACTAACTTTGTTAAATGTTGTTGTGTACCTAGCGGGAAAGTACTGTGTTTATAAAATATAGCAAAGGAATTCAAAGGATACTTCAGTTAGATTTCAAAAAATATTTTTCTACTTTTCTCTGCCTTAAAAAAGGTTAAATAATAATAATAAAAATTTATATTATTTTATAAAAATAAATCACCAATTCAGAATAGGTTATTATTTATTTTTAAGTCATTATTAGAATTTTTAATTTTCACTTTTACCTGTAAACTCATTAAAATTTAGAAAATTTAAAAATCGAATTTTTAAAATTAGTTTATTATCTTTGGACACAATTATAACTAAAGATAATTTCTGTATATTAATTAATAACTAATTTTATATAATTTTTAACGTGATTTTTCTTTTTTTCTTAGTAGACATTGTCAATATTGTGTGTATATTTTTTTATGAATATGTTAAAAATTCTAATAATAATATTTATAATATTAAAATTGTGGATAAAGTTTGGTCTCTAAAAATCATTTTTACATTAAAAGTTATTATTAATCTAAAAGTTTGATCTCGTGTTTAGTCAAATTGACCAGACATTTGTAATTATTAAAATCGCGCTGCATTATTATTAATTAATAACTATTTTTTGTTTTAATCAATCTCTAAGTAATGTTAAATTAATTTTCGACAAAATGCTCTATGCTGCAATTTAGGAATATCCTTAGCTGTTACGGGCATCACTTTTGACTACCAACATTCTTCAGGATGATTTTATAAACATTGTCTTCTGTATTAGTTACTTTGAGTTCAAAGATCTCTTTAATAAAACTCCTTGAAAGATATCACAATGTAATATTGTTTGAAATATGTTATTTTGAAATAGTAATTTACGCTGAATCGTTCTTTGAATACAAAAGCGTTTTGTAGACTCTGCAAAGACATGATCATAGGAAACTGCGAGACATTATATAAAAATCCTGTGGACCTTTATACAATCAATTCTTGAATCGCCTTGAATAAAGTTGGTAAGTCAATTACGCTATGACAAAAACCTGGAATCATTTAGGAAATTCTTTTACTGATTAGATGTATATATAAACTCTAAAGTCGTTTCTTCTCCATCTAGAACATATGGAATTATTTGCTATTTTCTTATATACTTAGTGCAGAGTGAATTAATTTTTTTTAACATAACAGCCAAGAGAAAATCATCATAGAGGTTTTTACTCACCATGTCCAAATTAATTGCTACACTATTATGAGTGGACTCCTAAATAACATCAAATCTTGGTAAAAGAGCTAGATGTCGCCATAAGTTATATATAGGTAACTCATTGCATATCCATCAATATTAAAGTGACACCTTATTGGAATTTACACAGAAATCATATAGAAATTTACAATAAAAAATTATCTTTCGTGAAACAATTTCTGTCTAAGAGTTAAGAAAGTATCATAAACGGCAAAGAAAATATTCAAAGTCAACCAAAATAATGTCAAAAATCCTAAAGAAACTTTAAAAATTCTACATATCAAATAAGTGAGACATATTAATTTTTTACTAGTATAAATAAAAGAATGTCAATCCAATCGCGATAAAATATAACTGTTGGTTTGCATCTTGATTTTAGTAAATATATTCAATTTCGTTAAAATTATTATTTATTTAAATTAGGTTTCTTAATTTTTCACAATTAGTTAAGAATTAACATTTTATTTAAAATATATTTATTATTATTATTATTATTATTATTATTATTATTATTATTATTATTATTATTATTATTATTATTATTATTATTATTATTATTATTATTATTATTATAAAAATATTTTATTTTAAGAGTTAAAACAAAATAAAATCAATAAAAAACCATGAAAATCGTACAAATACAATTTTATTTTGCTTTAAATGCAATTCTCGAGACACACCTTTCGAAAGAACATTTTCAAGAGCAAACAAATCACACAGTAAAATCTGTAAGTTATTTTAAAATAGAATCGTTACTAAGTAACCAATAATTAATTAATTTTTTGTTTATTTACAGTCTGAAACATTCAAATTGTAAAATAGTTTTTTTTCCGTATGAACATGATTTTGTTTTAATTCAAAGTTACATTTTTTAAACCCGTTACATCACATAAATTAGTCATAGAAAAGCGTAATAATTTCAACATCAGATTTTGCGGAATTATTATAATAATTTTGCATTTTTTTCTCTGCATTAACTCGTTGATTTTTCCTGTATTTTTTATGAATTAATTATTCAACAAAAACGCAAAATGAATTTTATTTCTTACGCCAATTGATATTTAAATTTCTCAAAGTTTTGATTCTTTGTGAAGTTGTCAAATTTTACGGAAATACAATAAAGTGGGATCATTTAAAAAATTTAATGAAGCGTAAGAACCGATTAGGAAAACTTTGATTAATTTTTAATTGATATTTAGCATTTTTCGTGAATTTTGTTTATTGTTTTATTTTCTTTGTAAAGTTTCAACATGCGAAACATATATTATTATTTTTATTGTTATTAAAAAATTTTTTATTAATGACAGAAATAAACTTTGCTTCAAGATTCAAGTTTTATTAAAAGCAAAAAGGATAATTTTCGGCTTAAATAATAAAAGGACAATAATAATAATAATAATAATAATAATAATAATAATAATAATAATAATAATAATATTAATAATAATAATATTAATAACAATAATAATAATAATAATAATAATAATAATAATAATAATAATAATAATAATAATAAAAATAATAATAATAATAATAATAATAATAATAATAATAATAATAATAATAATAATAATAATAATAATAATAATAATAATAATAATAATGATAATAAATGTGTTGAGATATTTGAGTGGTGTAAATATCAATTAATTAGACTATGAATTAAATATTTATCAAACAATTATTACATAATTTAATTTATAATTAAATTTGTTTATTGGTAACAGTTAAAAGGTTTCCGTAGATAAAGTCTACCCGATAAAAAACTTCAGTTGAATTTCTTCTTGATTTAGTTGTCAAGATAAAATTGTCACATAAACCCGGTTTTGCTGACACATTTGATAAAACGGTTGCGTTTGAAAAATTTAAAGTCCCAAAAAATTGAAAAGATAAATGTTTGTTTAAATTTCCATAAAAATATAATTGAAGAAAAATAAATTACTTTAAAATTGAAGGAAAAGCAATTAGAGAGAGAGAGAAATTGTTTTCTTTATTGTGAAATGTTTCAATTTCAACTTCTACAAACATCAGAATCCAATTATGAAAATTTTCTCTGAAATTATTAATTTCTCCATGTTTTCTCCATTATTTTTCAGTGCTGCAGAAAATTCTAAATTGATTCTATAATCGAAACTATTAAATTTTTAAATAAAAGAATGTCAATGCAAATTTCGATAATTAAATATTTTATTTGTCACAGAAATTTGTAATTTTAAATTACGCATTCAAGGAAAAAATCTGGTCTTGTAAAAGAAACCAATTCTAGGGAAATATAATTTGTATTTCTATGTTTCATCTTTTACCAGCCTCTGTTTAAACGAATAAATTCAAATAATAATTTTTAATTCAAAATTTAAATGTTTTAAGCATATAATACTCATTTAAATTTGGAGTAATATAATAATAATAACTAAATCACTTGAAAAAGGCTGTGCTGAAAATTCGTAAATACCTTAAATAAATCTGATTCATAGTCAGATTTTGTAGAAAATATTAAATAATAATAATAATTATAATAATAATAATAATAATAATAATAATAATAATAATAATAATAATAATAATTATAATAATAATAATAATAATAATAATAATAAAAATAATAATAATAATAATAATAGTAATAATAATAACAATAATAGTTAGTAATAATGATAACTTTTATAATTATAAAATTATTTATTCCCTACAATATATCCCAGGGAAAATAAAATTTTATAAAAGTAAAAGATGGAACTATGTCAAAACAATGGTACAACTGGTATAGATTGGTACAGTTACACATTATAATAACAGTATTCACCATTGATATCTTTCAAACGATATTTTATAGTCATTCAAATTATATTCTTCCTTCAATTATAAAATATTTCTTTTAAACAAATGATTAAATAAACAACGTAAGTATATGATTACAAAAAAGCTTCATTCAAACTTTTAATGAAAGTTATCATATCACCATCGGTAGGATGGGGAAAAAATATTTTGTAGATTTTATAAACAAATTTTATTAATTTAATTAAATAATCAATTAATTTTCAATTTTCAATTAAATAAATATCTGTAAAAATCATTTTATTACAAAATTTTAGTGTATCTTCTAGATTCGAATGTTTGCACAAAACCTTCACTTTATTAAAAATTACTTTTGTAGAATTTTCAATTGAAATGTTATTGATATCAAATAATGAAAATAAGTTGTGATGAGGGTCAAATGACCGATGGTATACAAGTGATGCACATCCATACAATAAATTAATTTTATACAGATCTCTTTTATTTTTTTCGATATTTTGTGAAATAAATTGATTAAATATGCAGAATTTAACATTCTTTGGTGCTCTTCAAAACCAGAACTTGTGGACATAATAATTCATTTAATTTAATCATCAAAATAATTAGTTATTTCTTCCGGGAACATCAAAATAGGTGGTCCATAACCGTTGAACTTTTTGTGAGTATGATGTATATCGCTCTAATGTAAAAAAACTTTCCTTTTTTCGTTTAGTCATTGTTAATGTGATTAATGGCCTGACGAATACTGATAAAATATATAATGCGATTTTATTCAATATAATTAGTTAGGATTTTCAATTATTATTATTATTATTATTATTATTATTATTATTATTATTACTATTATTATTATTTGTTTATTTTTATTATGGTATGGGTTGTAATTAATATTAAGCTCATTTGATTTGATCCCAAAATTTATTATAATATTTAATTAATGTAATTTAAATTTAATAATAAATTTTAGCGAATTAAAAACAAAGTATAAAAATCTATTTAAAAATTAGTATATTTAATTTGGTCGACAAAAAGGGAAATTATTAAAATGAAACTTTAATAAAACTTTTAAACTAAATTGAAATTAATTTGAAATCATCTGAAAATTATTAACTAAAACTTAGCATTAATTAAAGCCAAAAATTAGTAAGACAATAATATGTCCAAATTATAAGATCCTAAACAAAAAAATTAAAAAATAATACGAAAACCTATATATCTTAATTGTACTTTACTCAAATAAAAGATAAAAAACAAAAATATTTTTAACTCGAATTATGCAACTTCCAAATAAAAAATAAAGAATCTAGATAATTATAAATATAGTTAAATATTCTTTCCCAATAATTAGTCAGATTTTTTGCAATTATCTTGAAGTCAGACACACCTATTTTTTTACTAGTACATTTCCTAAAATGATCACTAATGTGAGTTAATCCATTCGATCGACAATTGTCAAGAACTCGAGTACAGAGATGGCGGGCAGTCTTTCCAATGTATGTGGCATTACACCCATTACAAATAAAAGACAAAGATAGAAATAAATATAAATTTAACAAAAGAAAAACAATTTATAGGAATTTTATACCCCCTTCAATAAAATAAATCTGTAAATTTTGTCAAATCCAATCCAAATTTGTTTCTTCAAAGTATCTATTTTGTGAGACAATTTTTTTGATTTTATCTTGTTAATAAAAGTTGTTAATAATTATTGTTTGTTATTTTTTTATTATTTATAAAGTCTTTGGGCAGTAATCATTTCAAAAAAATATACATTGACATCTCGACTGTCTCACACGATTTTTATAGAAAACTCTGTGAAATTCATTGTATGGTATATTTTATAAAATATTTTCTTTCAGGCTAACATTCAATAATACAAAATACCAAACCATACTTGTATAGTAATAATTTGTGTATGTATTTCGGATTCATTAAACTAATATATAAAACTTAGCAACGTGTAAATATGTATAGAAAGAATTTTTATTTCAATTAGCCAAGGAACTTGCTCATGATTACATTAATAAAATAAGTAAAATATCGTCTGTGATACCAATACCGACAATACCGAGTAGATCAGACAAATGGAAAATGGGCTAAATCGTAGTTTGTATATATATAATGTAAAAAAGTATAGTTGTGATAAATGTACAGTAAAAAGGGAATTTCTCTGTAATAGATGTGCAGAATGATTGGTTTTATTAAAAAAGGATTATTTGGAATTTTAAAATAAAATAAAGCAGCAGAATAACACAAATCTTTGTTAAGTTTCGGTAAAAAATGGTAAATCTAGTGCTAAAAGCTTTAATTATATATAATTTTTTCTTATTGCAAATATTCTTAAACTTGTTCTCATTTTTAACATTTGACAAGTCCGTGAAAAGGTTATTAAAAATGTATTTAGTATTATTCTTTGAAAAAATATAGAAAAAATTAAAAATAATTTGTATGAATTTGAAATACAAATCTATTTAAATAGAAAACCAATATTCAATTAAAAACAATTTTAGGCTAAAGACAAATTTAATAAATAAATTTATTTAATTTTTTTAAACTCAATCTCAAAACAAATTTCATCAAAATATTAATAATTTGAGACTTTCTATCAAATTTATTAATTTTGATTAAAATTAGAAATTTCTATATTTATTTTCACCAAGAATAGATGTGAAATTTATTGATCAAATGAGCAAAGGAAATAAAACCCAATAATTATAAATTTTTGTTTTAATATTTATATCAAATAATAGGAAATATTATCTTAATTTTCAACAATTTTAAATATCAAAGAAATCAGATGAAAATTATAAATGAAAATTTATTTATTTCGCTGCTTGTACCGAATAGGAAATTAATCAAAAGCTTTGCCGCTTTTAAAAAATCACAATCTCAGAATCTGTATCTTTTCAGTTTATTTATTTCTGTGTGTTTTATATCTATATATTTATAAAAATATATTGACTATTTTATAACCATTTCAAAACAATTTTGTATAAAAATTATAAATTTAAAATATTATTAGTAAATAATAACATATCAGATAAGTGAATAATAAAATAACCCCTTGCTGCGAAGTAATAATTATATTATTGATAATCGAAACTTTTTTCAACAATATAATTATTACTTCACAGCAAGGGCTTATTTTGTTATTTCCTTTTCTGATATATTAATTTATGCTGCTAACAAGGAATCACCGTTTTATACCTATACTCTAAATAATAAAATAAATATTATTTAAAATTTTTAATTGAAGATAATTAGTTTTCTCTAAATGACTATATAATAATAATAAAATATATTTAAATAAAATTTAATTTTATGAAATAAAGATAAAGTTTTAATAGAAACGAATAAAAAAACTTGTTAGAAAAGAAATCTACATTTATAGGAAATTTCTAAGCTGAAGAACTCATCAAAAAGATCTCTTAAAACCAATCAACGGAGTAATCAAGTGTTTATGAAGAGTTACATTTCAAAAAATAATATATATATATATATATATATATATATCGCCAAAAAAATATTTTTCAAATTCATAAAAATATATCTTTAATAAACCGTTTTCATCTAAAATTATTTTTCGAATATATTTTCACTTGTTTATGTTACCCCAATTCTTTGGTGATTACCCCCACTTAATTATACCACAAGAAAATTCTGGTTGAACTATGGGATAAATGTTTTCTAGATTTATTGGATTCGTAATTTTGCTTTAATATTGCCCTCTCGACGACAACATTATTTTAATAAATATTTTATTTTAGTCAAAAATCCAAAAGTCCCATTTGATGGAGTTCTTTGTATCTTAAAATTATAGTTTATATATAGTTTTTCTTCTAAAATAGTTTTTTTTAAAAAATAAATCTAATTAATTTTTTTGTTTTAGTTGTATCGTTTTATCAGTTTCGAATCAGTAATTTACCTTGTTTTTTTTATTAAATAGTGTTGTTTAGTTCCTCCTTTCGACGAGGGAGATGGGTTCAAATTGTATAAAGAATTAAAAACTGTTTTTATAGCCTTTATTACTTGTTACATCTTGAAAAATCATAACAACTTTCATTTATTAAAAAAACTCCCTTTATCACTATTACAATACTTGTTTATATTGTAAAAATTTATAACTGCAGTTTTTTTTATGATCACTACATACGTCATTAGTGGAAGCATTAGGAGTTGAAGGGCACCAATTTCTGGATTCTAAAATGTTAGGAATTTTTCATTTAATATAAAACAAAATATGTTACATCATTCAATAAATGTTTTTATCTAATATCACTGAAGAATGTATTACGCAACTATGATAATTTATTCACTGAAATAAAAGTGACAATTTTGTTAAATATAAATCTCCAATCTTTTTCTGACAACTCAACTGTCGATATTAGACCTTAATTAAACTCAAAAAAATTTGTTTTAACTGCATAATTATAGCTCGTTTCTTGGTGATCATTAAAAAAAATTTTAAATTCTATTTTAAAAATTATTGGAAATTTCAACATTAAAATAATGTTTTAATTCTTGCAAGATTCGTAAACTATTCAGTAATAAATCTGAAACGCTGCTTACTACAAGTTCAAATCTCGCATATCGTTTTACTTGTAATGAGTATGATGCCATTTAAATAGGAAAAATTTCCCATCTTCTCAGCATTACTGATTAAGTAGGACGAATAACATTATTGAGTATAATAAAAAATATATATATATATATTCAATTTTTTAGTGATGTCAAAAGATTTCAGAGACTATGGGAATGTAGCACTTGTGAGATTTTAACGATAAAATCATTAAATAGTAAAATAAATGTGCCAATAATACCCACGTAAATTTTGAGTTTTTAATTAATTTTAATAAAATCAATTTTATTAAAACTTTTATTTGATTACGCTCTTACGATTATGCAATTACAAGGTATTATGCAATTATATATAATAAAATTATTTTTTTATTGATTTAGTTTAGTGTCAGATGATGAGAGTAGAGATGTTTAAATGTAGTGATAAAATTGTGTTACTTTATTTGTTTTTATAATTGGTTAATAAAACCATAAAATATTTTTATTAACTAGGAAAAATCGCTTATATTGGATAATTTTTTTGACCCTTTCATAAACTTTGACCTTATTCGAGGACATAAGCTTACACCATAATGTTCAAGTTGAATTTACTCAGTTTTATTTTTCACGTGTGAAGACACGAACTTATATTTGATTTTTAAAATCTTTTGAAGCACTAAACAACAAATTCAAGTTTTTATTTTTTGTAATTACTTTAATAAAATTTTAAAATATAATAAATAATTAATCACTATGTCTGATTTTAATCTAAGAATATACGATACATTAAGTGATATCCAGTACATTTCCCAATAGTATACTAGTTTCGAACTAATGGCTCTCATAAGTACTATCCGGGAGGTGCTCAGATTTTTCTTTGCGCCAGGAAAGTGTAAAAACAGTGTAAAAAAATTTGACACTGTTTTTACCCTTAAATGGCACCTCCCGCATAGTACTGATGAGAGCCATTAGCTCGAAACTAGTATAATATTGGGAAATGTACTGGATATCACTTAATGTATCGAAATAAATAATTAATTTTAATTGTTTCAAAACATATTATGCTTATTGTTGTTATTGTAAAGATTACAGTAATTTTTTACATACAATTTTTCATTTTCATGTATCAGTTAAGATTATTTTTAACAATATTTGTTTGTTCATAGAAAATTAATCATTCAAACAATAAATTTCAACAATTGTTTTGCTCTTCATTATTTTTGTAAGAAAATTTCCTTAACAAAAAGAAATGCAAAAGGAGGCAATAAAATCTACATTAGTTAAAAATTATTTAAATATTTATTTTTATGTAAGTCATTTACATTTTGAATAAAAATATAATAACTAAGTTTTTTATATAGAAAAACAATACATTAAAAACGCAGAGTTTGAATTAATAAAATTCCTCGATATTCAACAGTGCATATTGTCGCAAATATTCTCGCCCTATGAAAAGGAAACATAAAGGCTTTGAAAATATGTTTATTTTGCTTTCTTCATGTATTTTTTGTACACACACACATATATATAATACAAATTAAATATAGTCCACAGTGGGCTAAGATAGGCTATCTAGCTTAACGTTGTTTTTCATAGAAAACAATGTATGTGAAAACTTATATATAAGTAAAAAAAAGACAAATTTGATGAAATAAAAGCATGACAAATAAAGTTATACTAATACTGTCTTTCTTTAATGTTAATGCATCAAAGCGCAATAAGTAATGGCCTATAATATAGAAAAATTTAATATTTAATTCAAACAAGCACAGTACACAAAATTTCTATAATAAAAATTACACGCAGTTGAACAATAAACGAGTGATCTTGTCAATAAGTAATGACATAATTTTAAATCTAAAAAATGAAGAATTATTACATAAAATTTGAAGAATTGAAAATGTTAGTAACAATTAACTTAACAAGAAAGTCATTATACTTTTTCCTGGACAAAAGAAATATATTATGTAAATTTAGTGAAATTTAACATTTTCAAATATTTCTTTTTTTACATTTTATGACTATAGATCAAAAGTTTAATTTTACATATCAAAAATTTTCCAAGTGCCTTTTTTAAATTGTTTCTCCTGGTTTCATGAAATAGTGTCCTTTATAATACAGGTTGGTGTGCAAAACAAATAGATTACTCATGATTTGTCAGAAATTATTTTTTTTCAAATGAATTTTAAAATGTGGTTTTTTAGATTTTTTTCAATTTAAAGTAAATTTAATAATTTTAAAATTAAGTTTTCTGCTTTTATATTGTTTGCTTCATGTTTTTACTTTTTACAGTATTTTTGTCAAATTGCGAATATTCGGAAAAGAATTGTTTCATATTTTTATATAGAGTTTAAAGTTTATCTCTCGAAATTTGTTAATTATAGAACTAAATAAACCTTTTGGTATTTATAATTACAGTTTTAAATAAAATTCGTCTTCATCATTTTTTATTTTATCTCTTTATTTTCTCAGCAATTCATAGAGTAATAAGATTGAATTTATTAGTGGTTTTTTGCACTAAATTCCTCGACAGTTGTCGAAACAATCGTTGTTTTCTTTCAACAATTATTTATTTTTTAATGCTTAAAAAATATGTAAAATGGTAAATTTAATTGTGGCGCGCCTCGAATATGCATCAATCATAATTAGTTAGTAAATTAAATTGCAATTAAATATTACAATTAAAATGATTCAAAACGGATTTGTCTTTAGATAACTTACGGTCTATGCAACCAAATTCTTTACTTGTATGTGAGTCTTTTCTCTTTCTGAGGATCAATGCAAAAAAACAGTTTTAACAAATTCTTATCCGACTTTTATAAAAGCATGACATATTCCATCACTATACAGCTTTTGTAAATTTTAATAATTTTAAATAATTTTCATTTTATTTTTTAAAAATTATTTAAATATTTATGAATTAATTCATTTTAAATTCCCATCGCCTTGTCAGTATATAGTTAGTGACCTTCTGCAACGCTCCTTCTTGGTGAAGAAAAGACTGAATCTCACGAAAATTGATCATAGCTTTTTAGTAATAGATCAAAATGAACTGGTACAGATGGGGTTTTGCTGGGAGACTTTAGTGTCAGTCATATTAAACAAGAAATTTGTGATATGAGAATTCTTTCGTTGAACGAGATTTTAAGATTTTACAGTCTCGATAAAAAATACTAGGAATTTTGATCTGAAGGTTTTCTATAGACTAAACCCACATGTGTATTTGTAAAAGGTAAATTATTACCTCAATCATTTTAAATAAAGAAATTTGAGGTCTCAAAAAAAGACACCCAATTATTTTGAAAAAATAATTTTGGTATCAGTCATTTTCTAAAGGGAAAACACCATTTTACCTTACTAAAAATTGTGAAAGTAAACTTCCCAGTTCAAAATGACTTAAACCAAAATATTCTACTGAAATACCTATGCACTACTCTGCAACAATTCATTCTGATAGATAATAAAAGCCATGATCAATTTTTGCGAGTTTCAACTTCTTATTTGTCAAGGAAGATGTTTCAGGGGGCCACTAACTACCTTCTCATCTGTAAATAAATAAATAAACCAAGATCGGCCAATTGATTTTGAGTGAAGGACTCATGCCATAAATATGTGATTTTCCTTAAGAATTTATTGATCTACTGTCAAAACAAAAACTTTTATTCTTATTTTCTATTAATAATGAGATGAAATAAAAATAAAAAATGAAATTATAAAAGATTAACTTTTTTATCTTTTTTTAATTTTTATAAATAATTATTTATTAAATTTTATCTAATATTATTATTTATTATAATTATTAAATATTATTTATTAAATTTTTTTCAAAAATCTTGATTTTATTTATTAGATATTTAAGATTATTTATTTGAGTTTACTTTTTTTACTCTAGAAAATTGCAAAACAGATCCAATTTGAAAAGATTTATGATCTTTTAGCTCAACAAGATATGTTGAAAACTGAATTATTACAATCAAAAGAACGAATATTGGTTGATCCAACCTCATGGAGCTATGACTGTAAATACATTTTAATTATATATTTTAAAATCTTTTAAAGGAAAATATATTTTAAAAACCTATGATTATTACCAAAATTTAATAAATGGCTAATTTCGAGCTTTTGTTTAAATGAAGATTACCAATTTCTGATGACCATTACATCAAAATGGAATTAAATAAAGTTTTATTTGAAAGCGAAATAATTATCATTTGACAGAAAAAAATTCAGAACAAAATGTTTCAAGAAAACAGTTTTTGTAAGCTCAAATTTCGTTAACTTTTCTGTGCCTAAAATATATAAACACTCTCCTTATGTCCAAGCGCCTCAGGCCGACCATCTAAAATAAGCTCGTAGACAGGCTTGACTTTCCACTCATTTTACTAGCTAAGATCGGGTGTTTTCTGTGACATAAAATGCTTAGCACAATGGTAACACATAGAAATTCTTGGCATATTTAGCACAACTGTACTAATAATCTGTTATTCCCTGACATCCAAATATTTTCAAAATAATAAAAAATGTATAAGAAATGTATAAGTAAGACATGTACCGGTATTTGTTTCCTGGCCAAACTATTTAAAAAGCAATGGAAGTTACTTATATTTATAAATAACTAATCTCAGATTTCAAAATAAATTACGTATTTAAATAAAGCCTGGACATTTCTGCGGATATGGAAATAAATGTTCGCAGGTTTTCAGTGACACTCTTGACTATAATTCTTTTATTTCCACATTTTTATACTTCGTTAACTTAGAAAGAGCTCTCGGCGTTTACTGACTTCATAGAAATTTATGATTTTAATATTAGACTTTTTTAAGTTATTACCCATTTTTAACTCTGTAAATAATAAAGTACAATAAATGTTTTTCTTATTTTCCCTCGTTTGATCATTTATACTTTCATTTTGTATTATTATTCATCTTAACTATAATTATCATAAGTTATATGAAATTAAATGAAAAGATACTTAATTTAAAAATTAATATTATTAAATGAAATATTAACACTATTAAATGCAAAGGCCATATTAATAGATTAGGAAAGCCATATTGATTAAAAATTATTGAAAAAAATATAACAAAAAAAATTTACTTACTTTACTAACAAAATTTTCACTTCCCTAAAATTTTCTAATTAAATTATCTAAATCTTCCATCTTTTTATTACAATATATTTCGACAGATTAACTGTCATCTTCAATAAAAAATCTGCCTTGATAAAAAATGTACGTATACAATAAATAATGATTATGTAATCTTGTTTGTTAAATAAAAATAATCGAAATAAAAACTAATAAATTGTAAATAAAACTGAAGCTACAATAGTTTATCAATTAAAAATTTTTAAGATATTTGTGATGAGAGTATTTGAAATATTGTTGGCCTAATGAATGAGTAATTTGAAAATAAATGACTGATTTTAAAATCTTTCAAAAATCTTCAATAACTGCTGGGAAAGAATCGTTTGTGAGGCATTGATGATAAAATCTTATTAAAAATTTTCTCAACACGAATATCTAATAATTATTTAATTAATTAGTTATTGTGGCTTCAATTTTTCACTGTACTTTTTTATTCGTTTTTCTATATTTTGTATTTAATTCTGATTTCACAATCATTGTTTATTGTATATATATATATATATATATATATATATCTTGAAACCTCTTCACTTCGTCTTTTTTCTTGTCTTAAATCCAAATTTTGCAAATTTATTTGATGTCCAGTGCATCAGGATAAGTGCATAACAGTGTTAACTTGACACTGTTTTTACACTTACCTGGCGAGAAGAGAAATCTGAGCGCCTCTCGCATAGTACTGGTGAGAGCCATTAGCTCGAAACTAGTATACTATTGGGAAATGTACTGGATATCACTTTATGTATAATATATATATATACATCTTTTATTAAGAAGTTTTGTAACTTTGATATGACAATTAAGTTTTCTCTCTCATTTACACACAAACGCACACACACACATATATATATTTATATGTATATATTTCATAAAAATAAATTTTTTGTAGTTAACGGGCTTATTTTCATTTTTAATTTATACTTATTAACCTGTTAACCGGGCGTGGCGCATATATACGTTTCATGTAAATAGTAGTGACAACGGGTAGGACGCATAAAAACATCCTCAAAATTTATGTGGTGTGACGAAACGGACGGGACGTTTATTTTTGTCCTACTCTTTTGTGAGTCATGTTTTAGTGTCTTTTAGTTAGTTGTCAGCATGGATTAAAATATTTTAGATTAGAAGTTAAATGTATCGGGCATGAAGTATAAATGTGTCTTTATGAATAAGCGAGAACCCGTTGCAAGTTGCGTAATTGGAGAGGAAACTGCCCGGTTAACATGTTAATGTACGTTATATGACTTAAATACTATTTAAGAAAAGTATTTAAACAAAATTCGTTTTTTTAAATGAAAGCTTGAAACAAATTGTTATTATTAACATTTTACTTCTAAAATATTCGTATTTAATGTATTTTCTAGATTCTTTACTATCTTTTCTGCTCTATGCCGCCGTATGTTATTCCGTATAATAACTGTTAAGACCGATAAGACTTCTTCAAATCAACAGATCTTGAAAAACATGTTGAACTATATCAATTTTATATTACAATTGTTATACAACATTTACATAAAATGTTTCCTAACTTCTCAATGCAGATGGTAGCACCGTGAAATGCGTGTTCTATTAGGAGAATTAAGGAAAACGTTCTAAAATTGAATCGAAAATAAATTGCATAAAAAATTGAAAACTATTAGAAAATTTTCTAAAAGTTCACTACACATCCTCAACCCCCTCCGGTCATTAACCAAAATATTCTTTATTTGACAATTAATAAAAATAATTTTCTGTAAAAACAGTATAATGACATAATTTTTTTCTAAATATGTGGCAGAGAAAGTAAAATGTAAAATATAAAAATTATGTCTTTTTTGATTGATGCCAAAAATGTGAACAATATTTGAATTATTTTTATTGACACAAAGGAAGACTATGTTTTTGAAGATCCCCACATTATTCCCTGATGATCGTCACTGAACTTGACAAAAATTTATAACTAGGGGATTGATCGTGCTGGTACGGATCAAATAGCTCCGTCCCCCACCCCGTTGTGATGAAAATGCAAACAAATCTAATCTTACACATTATATCATTTAATCCTATCATTTTCAACGACATAACCACCCAAAGTACCATAAAATCATATAATTTGTGCTCATATTCGGTTTTTTCGCCCAAAACTAACCTAAAAATGATGTTGTTTGACTGAAATCCAAACATTTAAACAAAAATTCAAAACAAAATGGTGACTTCATTAAAACAAAAATTTAAATGGCGACCACTCCCTTTTTAATACTAAACACCTATGCAAAATTTCAAGGGGCTTTCTAAAACGGTCTGAGAGATAAACCAAAAAATTTAATGCGTTCCAGAGTCAATGAGGGTAAATATACATGTAAATTATTATTTAGATTAAAATACATGAATAAGTATTTTTCGAAAATTATATTTCAGTGTGATTCGTATTTAATGCCCAGTACATATGAAATAGAGGATAATTACAAACATAATATTTCATAATATGATATATTTTTACAATAAAACACTGACAACACAATGTATTAAATTTTGAGCTTTATTTTCAAATATTCGATAGTTTTAATATAAAATTCATTTGACAACTTTATCTTTCAAATATCTTCATAGAAAGACATTGAAAAATGAGTTACGTCATTCATTTCACTAAATGAATAAACTGTCATTCATAAGATGTAGAACAAAAAACGAATATTCTCATGTTATTAAATAGTAGAGTAAAATAAGTTTTAATACCGTTGATATGACTATACTATTTAAAGGCTTTAAGTTTTTATTTAATATAAAATTAATAAATTCAATTAACATCTAAAAATAAAATGAATGGAACTTGTTTGATTTATACATCAGTAATATCAAAAACATTTATTGAACATTCAGAAATGCACACTTTAATAATAAATAAATCATTACACAGTTTGGTAAAACTACAAATGACTAATAAAGGCTAATTACAATGTTTAGTTACTTCTGCGTCTGTAATAAAATTAAACATTTTCTATTATTAAGATGAAAAAAATTAGTGTTAATTGTGTGTCTGGCAGTTGAAAAACAAAACAGCATAAATTTTATTTTAAAGAAAACAAAAAATTAATTTTCTTCATCATAAAAATCAAAATATGATTTTTATGTTAAAATCTGTACAAAATAATTGTGATTCCGGATCAGATAGTAAGAGTTTTTGACTAAGTCTTGATTGGCATTTTTTAATTGAACTTTTCTTTAGTACGAGATCTTATTCACCAAGGAACATGACAATTTGTCGAGATATTCCGTACTGACTATAAATTGCATTCTTTATTCTTTGATGGTTAACAACTATACTAGTCCTAAAAGGATGATCTTGAACACTTTGATGTTTCTGAGAAAGCCAGAGTTTTCTTTATTTTTATTTTCCTTTTTAAATACGACCTAAAATTGACTTTTTAATTATTCAATAATACCTTTAAAACACCTCAAATAATAAATTTAAGAGTAAACGTTGATCTGAATGGTCTAAAGCTTTGATATACATTGTAATAAGATACCAGAATAAACGTTATCTTGCATATTGATATTAAAAGGTTACCTATTTTACTATTTTTCTCACCTAGTGCATGTTGTTGAACAAATGGATCCCGAAGATTCGAGTTTCATTGAAGCATTAGAAAAAGAAACAGATATCCTTCGCCGAAGAGTGGAAGCTTGTAAATCTCATGTACTACTTATAACGTATTTCGACATCAAATACATTCATCCGACATTACCGGAAGTAAAAGGTCATTCTGTAAAATTGGAAATCAACCAGAAAACCCCAATCATTAAAAGCAATAGAGTATAACAAAAGAACAACTGACTCTCCTAGACATTCGCCAGAGTGTTGGAAGTTGCTAAAAATTTCAAAGTGGCCAATTTTTCGTTTTCATGTTTGATAGCGTATATTTATTTAATTCTTGTAAATTTTGATTTGATTTTTGTATTGAATTTGACCATTTCAATGTTTATCAAGAAAGTTTTTATGAAGAAAAAAAACCACTTTTAAATTTTATTTGATTTCAAGTTTTATGTGAGATTAAAATCTATTGTTTTTAACCATGGAAATTTTAAACTGTGATTTGTTTGAATGTGATGCCTATATCCTATTTGGTATCCAATCCCATATTTTTGGTGCATCTCTTGAGGTTGTATTTTAGCGTGAAATTATGGAGATTTATGGAGATTTCTGTTACCTTCAAAACATTCATTAATTGTACAAGACGAAATAGAAATTTTTAATTTTTTACGTTTTTTTTGTTTAAATTGGTTTGATGTTATACAATAATGCGCTACAAATTTCAACCGTTTATCAGACACCTCAAGCTAGAACTAAATGAAAACAAGGAATATTCAAACAAATCAATTTATAAAAATCATCTTCAAATTGAATCAAAATCTCAAATAAAAACATTTTTATTTGAAAGCAAATTATATATAAATAATTTTTAGAATTGCAAAAACCATTTCCATTCTATTACGCAAATAATTTAAGGGTCAAAATTAAGGGCTAAAAAGGCGTTTACTGCATCTGGAATCCAAACTCTGGAGGGATCATTTAATCAATATTAAGAAGGGTAGAAAAGTGTGTACGTATCTTAGAGAAATTTTCGACATTCAAGGATTAATGTTTTTCATGAAATGGGTCTGAATGAGGTCAAAATACAAAGGTAAGCTATATTTAATTGTCAATAAAGATAAATAAATATGAACAAGACAGGACAAAAATAATTCATTGATAAAAAAAGGACAAGTATTTTTTTGGTGTATTTTTTGGTTGAAAATTCAAGATTAAGCTTTAGTGGTTGATAAAGAGTAAAAAAAGCTGATAAAGAGAGTTTAAAAGCCTATTTTTTTGTTGGGTTCATATTTAATGCCAAGCTATGGGGTTTAAAATAATAAAAATAATAAGTGTTGGATTTGATTTTCCCATTCCTTATTCTCTTGATTCTACTCAAGAAATTATTTTAATGTTTCATCATTACTTTGTAAAGAGAGAGATAATTGTCTTAAATATAATTTATATATTCGTTCCTTTTGTTCATTACTACCATCATCTACAAAAAGTGACCTTTCATAAATAAGATAAGTCCCCATGTTAAGTATCCTTTGGTTAAATGAGTCCCAACTTGAGCAATAGCAACTTCAAAACATTGTCTAATTTCTTCTTTATCAGTTAAATATCCTAACGTAAATTGGCAATATTCAAACCATACATCGACACTTTTATAATCTTCAATTGCACGAATGAATAGAGCACGTATGGAATCTTTACTCTGAATTAATAGACTTTTCATCATTGGTCCAATCAATCCACATTTCAGGGGACAATGGATAATAAATATGCATAGTTCCTCTTGATTCTCTTGCTTCAATCATCTTTTCTGAATGTTTTAGTGCATTAATTAATTTTCAATGAGAATCATAATAAAGATGATCTTTTAAAACATTTTCTCTATACATATCAATTTTCATAATTTCCGCTAGAAAATCTTCTGATTCCGAATCATTACTAGATAAATCATTATCGATCATATGAAACATTTTTAAAATGTTTTCTTTATAAGACAAAGTCTTTTTATAATTAGTAATTTCATTTATTAAAAATAATTTAAACAACAAATCCTCCAACTTTGACCACAATTCAAAACCCAATTTTAAATTTGCAATTCCGCCAAAAACACTAATACACACTAACTTGAATAAACAATATACAAACTAAAAGTAAATTTTACATAAAAAAATAAAATGAACATTTTCTTCAAGATTCAACATACTAATAATAATAATAATAATAATAATAATAATTTTGTCATGTTTATTTAGCGGTACAATAAAACAATATCAATGATTTTTGTTTAAAAAAATATATAATTTTATTTTTTATTTTGGTTGTCAAAACATATTCATGATATGAAAAAATTTATATTAAAAATTAAATAAAGTAAATAATTTATATATAATATTTTAATATTTGATAAATATATTTTCTCTGATGAATACAATCTCAATTTTAACTTTTAAACTTACTTTTAAAATGTAAATATACATTTTAAAAATTAAATTTAAACATTAGACTCATTTGACGTCTGAAAATAAAAGAACACATTGTTGTAGAAAAAATTTGCCGATTATTTTTTTGATGAAAATTTCGACTGTATGTAATGCTAATTTTTTCAATTTCTCCAAGTGAATTTCAATTAATTATGCTAAAAGTAATTGATGAAGCCACCGCCTACTCTAGCGGCCAAATAAAGTGAATCGGATCTTTAATTCATGATGAAAATTCAACAGAAATAAAATTTTTTTGTCGAATATTGTTTGAAAATATAATTATTTCTGGAATCATGTTTAATCACGGTGTGTGTATGTGTGTGAAATATATAAATATTATTTAATTTTGAAGAAAATGTAAAAATACAAAAAATAAATTTTTGTCAATTTAAAATTTGTGTCTAACTTGTCTGCAAAAAAAAATAAATCATAATTTTTAACAGTAATAAAAAAAATATGTGAAAAAAATTATGAGAGACAATTAAATACACGAATTTCTGTTTTTATTTTAACGCAAAAAAGTAGATAATCTATAATATAAAATTAATGAAAAATTTAATTTAATAACATGATTCAATGATAATAAAATACAATACCTGCATATTATTATTATTATTATTATTATTATTATTATTATTATTATTATTATTATTATTATTATTATTATTATTATTATTATTATTATTATTATTATTATTATTATTATTATTATTATTATTATTATTATTATTATTATTATTATTATTATTATTATTATTATTATTATTATTATTATTATTATTATTATTATTATTATTATTATTATTATTATTATTATTATTATTATTATCATCAAGTAGAATTAAAATATAGATAGATAGATGGATAGATAGATAAATATATAGATAAGTATTGAGATACAGGCACGCTACCCCACCGGCCCGCTTGGACAAAGACATATACCCCCCTGTAGATTGTCTTTGTAGGACAAAGACAATGATTCATCAAAATTTTCTCAAGGTCCTTTAAACAAACACAATGACTCAACAATATCAATGTTCTCATCACTGTCCTCAAAACTGGGGCTTAAACCACCGAAAAGCTGCCCAACTTCATCTTCAGTATCACTGTATTCTGTTGCATCGTCAAAACTGGGGCTCAAATCACCGAAAAGCGGCTCATCCAATAAATCTGGTCTATCATCTATTACTTGGCCACTATCTATGTCAGCAACCCCAAAATAATGCTCAAATGCGATACTGGTATTTTTCCCCACCCATAATCGCTTATCATCGTTATTACTCGAAGCGATTTTACTATTTCTAAAAGTATACAACGGGTGTTTCCGAGTCCCTATCTTACTTTGAGGCACTGTGAATACTACGTCCTTATTGTAGCAATCCAAATACGACTGATGTTTGAAGTCAGTCCCCAACAACTTCATCACCTTAGCTCTCATTGTGTCGGATTTACCTAATAAACTATAGGACTTGGGTCTTAAGAAAACCCATTCCTTATACCCGAGACCTTTACTCTCGTCTCTAAATTTGCCTATCACAGAATCTAGTTTCCTCGAGTATAAGGGATGCGCCGGGTCGTAATTTGAGGTATCTTAAAGGTTGTCTCTTATCATTGCCGGCAAATGGATGTCAAGCTTACAGTGCTTAACCTCAAGGAAAAACGAATCCGTGTCACTGGCAACAATATTAATATCACCGTCAAATTCGGATCTATATTTTGCCGATTCATTATATTGTAATTGGTACATCCGCAGCTTAGACAGGTCTAGCACTGATTGGCCGATGTAGCTAGGTCTGTCTAAACATATAGAGTCTTTGTTCAGATGAGCAGCAATCAAATCATCAACAATTTTAATGGACATTTTGAAAATCGGCTTTGAGGCATATACAATCATCTTTTTAGCTGAATTGCATAGCCTCAAATTCATCCGTTTTTTCAAATTCTCAACGGATTTCCCATATAAGCTATTATTACATAATTTGTATAAATCTCTATGAAGCTCGCACTTTGAGTTCGAGCGTAAATCTGTATTTCTCTGAATATAATCTTTAAAAATAGGTGCTTGTTTAAATTTAATTGCTCTATGAATACACTCTCAATCCACTTTTTCCTATCGTCATCACTACCATAACCCATAGGAGTTAAACATGTATTTTTAGTATTGCTATTGTAATTTATTATAGTTTCTATTAGAGAATAAATGTACTGTTACCACACTCAATCTTGATATTATTAAATACGAGAACTGCATCTTTAAAAAGTGTATGAAACAAGAAATTATTTGGTATTACATCACATGGATCACCCAAAGGTTTTCTATCTTTATCTACAACTTTGATCTGAGCAGTTAACAATGTATCGTTCAAATCTAGATATTCAGTTTAAGAACCGTTAATATAAAATTCAATATCTGTTCTACTATCCATAATAGAATTCATCGGGAATACTTCTTTAAAAGCACCCATTTTAATTACTGTCTAGGGAGATATTTTATCAAATAAAACAATTCAGATTTACCGCAAATCATTTTAGAAATATAGTTCCATATCCTTTCATTCGTTTTGTTTATGATGTCTTTTACGTTTTTGAGCTGGTGCTGGTACCGGTGCCTGTTTTTGAAACATACCTGCAACACCAGGTAGAACTTTCCCTAACTCGGATAATGCATTTGATTTCAGAATTCGCCACCACTTATGCTACCACTATACATACTAATAATATCGTTATTGGCCATCTAATTTACGAAAATGTAATGTCAAATGAGTTTTTGTATCTTTACTAAATTCAATAAATTTACCGCTATCATCACAAATATTTATTTCTATATTGTTTATACATGATGTTGATACCGGTAAGTACATGGGATTATCGATATTTATATTGACAACTTCATCCTGGTCATGTTTATCAACCAAAACAGATTTCAATAGAGGAACCAAAGAATTACCAACAATTATAGGATCGATGATGTTAGTATATATGAACATTTGTCTATGAAGTTTTATTATTTTTGGTTTGCGTACACAAAAAGTACTTGCCCGATATGTTTGCTTATCTAATCCCAATGTAATTGCCAAATTTTTATCAAATGTAACTTCACAAATGTAATTATTCAAACTGAATTTACATAATCTTTAACAATTTCAATAGCTTTAAATATACGTAAACAATTGAATGAAATATATTTATGTAACTGTTCAAGTGTTTCAATATATAAATCATTAGTAAACTTAAATGTATCTTCAACCTCATTAATATTTGATACAGATATTTTGATGTGTTTATTCACAGAGCCGAAATCAATAAAAGTTTTGAAACGTAATAGGTATTCAGTACCAGGAACAACAATGTTAAGATTATCACTACCCATTCGCTTGGCATTATCAATACTTTCAAATTTTATTGTAAAAGGACTAAAATCACAACTAACATTCAATTCATCTTTGAAAAACATGCCACTATTTTCATCTAAAATTTGATTCGGAATATGAAAATATCGTTCAATATTATTGATTGAGAAAATACAACTACATGATTTTGGAACACCCGTCTTGCAATTGATTTTACATTGACTATTAAATGGGAATGTATTGTAAACAATGTAAGGTCTTGCAAAGCAACTTCTCAATATCCATTTAAATAAATGGGATATTGAAGATCAACCATAAATCTACTTGCTTGATTTTCTGGATGGATTCGTGAGCAACTATTGCTCGGTAAAATAGTATAGAAACTCACTTTACTAGGTCTTTTGATGATATCCATAAAGGTTTTTGATATCCGGTTCATTTGACATAGTGGTGGGTTACAGGGTATTGATATTTGTTTTAACTCATTGGGGTTACCCCAGTAACGCCATATAAATATTTTCTAGTTACCACTCGGCACCCGTTGCTAGGCAACGTCGGAAATGTGTTCGAGTGGGTGGATTGTTCGCAAAAAGTGAGCATTATTACTAGTGCTGTAATTGCTCGGACAATCCCTGGGTCCAACGAGCTGTCGTTAGAAGACTTGTTCTCGCTTTAACTCATTCGGTCCCCTTTATGTCGTAAGTATACTGTTAGAGTTTATCATAATATCAAAAGAGATTTGACAATGTTATTTGAGAACTGAACCTAGCCAATAGATTATAATGATGTATTTGTGCGTGTTGGTTGCGGTGACATAGGCGATTATCTAACTGTCAAAAATATCGTTTCAATTTACTGGGACTATAGAAATGCAAATTACCCATGTCAAGTTACACATAGAAAGTTTACAAACTCGTTAATTCTTTATTTATCAACTCAATACAAATTGGTTTGTTTATCCAGTTTTATTCGATAATCGAGCGGCACGGCGTTTCGCACGCTCCTTCCTTCCAGGCCGATAACTACCGGTTGATATTGTGGTTGGAGTAGCGATTGTTGGTGGGGTTGCTGCCGACTCTCGGTAGGCTAATTGGGCTGGAGCGAATACAAGGGGGTATGTTACCGCGGCTCCTTCTTGGCAGGCGGATAGAGCCACTTCTAATCCCTTCACTTGGGTTTTCAAACTCTGATTGAGTTGTCTTCCATCTGCCCACCCCTTTTGAGCAGCGGTGAGTCTGAGGTAAAGGGCCTTAGTCTTCTTTGGGTCTGACCAGGTGGACTTGATTTGTTGGACTTCTCGTGTCAGTTGAATTACCTGGTCGAGAAGGTTCTAATTGGCTCGTCTGGCATGTGCCAGTTCTGTTCTTAACGTTTGTGTAGACTCCATTGCTGCAATAACAAACATTAAATTCTACTAATAACCCGGATGATTTCAAGTACGACCTGCCATTGATATTCTTCCAGCCGGGTGAGGAGATTACTCGCATGGTCTCGAATCTCCTCAGCCGGATACCGATCGTCGTCTTGATGGTCCGTCCAGCGTGGGTAATTTTCTATTCCTAATAATTGCAGGGCGGTCTGGTGAGGCCTTCTGGGTTGGGGTTCCTCATGATCCCTCTCTGGCCGTGCTCGCCTCCAAGCCTGTCGCCATTCTTCTGCATCATGGGCGGGAACCCACTTGAGAGGTCCTGATTTTTCTGAATATTATTATGATTATGCAAATACAGATAAGGTAATTTTAAAATGTCTTGTGTTAACCGAACATATTTATTCTCGCGGTTCAGATTATGTACTTTAACTATGCATTCAATTCTCTTAGAGCAATACAATTAATTTAACTCAATTTAATGTGAATCTGCATATTAAATCATTATAATTTTTAATGAACTGTTTTGTTTAACGACACTAAAACATCATCTGTACCTATTTAATATTATAAAAATTAAAGCGTTAGTTAACATAATAATTATAAAAAAAATGCTTAATATGCTTTAACAATTGTAGTGTGGCGAAATTGGGGTCTGTTATCTATTTGTTTCTGTCCCATCAATTAATTCCTGATTAGTTGCAGACAAGAATGTCCCTGAATTGTTACAAAGCATTTACAAAAACTTTGGAAAATGAGAAGAAAATAAACTTGAATCTGATGACGAAATTATATCGCAATACCTCCTCCTAGACGAATTTAGCAGATTGTTTACCGAACTCCGGTGAGCATTACCATGTGCTTATCAAAATGCATAAGAAGTCATCTGCGAAAGTTTAGGTAACGTTTATTAATGTGAGGTTAAAATTTCTTACAAAGGTTTACCAAATTTTTACCGTACGTCATTAGGAGGGATTCAGGCTTGTTTAAAAATTATATAATTAATAGGACACATCTTTCTAAACTGGCTTCCAAGATTTTTATAATTATTACTACACATTTATTAAGAAAAAGAAATCGTTTGTATGAGATTAGTACGATACTTTTTATGAAAAAATGAAAAAAACTTTTTACACTTTATTTGGTTATTCCTACAGGGAAAATTTAACTGTCATTTACTAAAGGTTTATATCTTTATTAAAACTGGAACATTCAATAATTGTATTGCTATTAGAGATTAATTAATTGCGACTTAAGAAAAATTATCAAATTAAAATTTAGGCAATTAAGATTTAAAAACAAAAATCTCCAATATTCCTTATATTATTGATAAGTTACCCTATTTTTCTACAAACAAAAAATTTTATCCTTGGGAGATCCGTCGATGCGATAAAAAATGCAATTACTAATCAAGTAACTGGAATCGATTTAACTCATTAAAACATCATTATTTCGGGCGCCTCACAGAATTAACTACAAAATTTGTGGCAATTAATAAACGATCTGAAGTTCCATCTCTTAAATCTAGTCAACATATTGAAAGTTAAGAATCTCAGTTTTTAGGGGTCCTCGAAATCTTGCCATGACATCTCGTGGAATATTCTGTCGAAATTGGTGGGGAATTGGCAAATTGGGAATCTATTTTAAATAGGCTAAATGAAGGGAAAAGGTTATTAAACATAATTATCGGAATTGTACAAATAAAATTTTAAGAGTTTTATTTAAATTCAAATTTAGTACTTACTCCCCGGTTGAGGTTCAATGCTCGAAACTGCCCCCCCCCGATTTTACTCCGACTCGCTGTGTCTTCGGATTCTTGTTGTGGTTGCATCATGACAGTTAAGATTTTAAATGATTAGAATTTGCATGCAAGTCTATATATGGAAGTTAACGGCGAGTGTATGCACATAGCACACCGCTTAGTGGTGTGTCGGAATGCAGGTGTTTGTCAGTGACGTGGTGAATAAAATTTCCTGGAATTAATAATTCTAAATGTCGACGGCAAGTTAGTTTAATTTATTTTTTTTTCTTATGTAGTTCCTATATATTGATTTCCAGATGGACTATTTAATTGAATGACGATTTTCTTCTGACGTGGCGGTTTTGTTTTCCGTAATGGTGGATCAAAATTAATTATTTTTAGTTTAATCGTGGCACTCACCCGGATTTTGAGGTTTGCTTTTTATTTACTATGTTTTCATAATTGATTTTGACATATATTAGATGCGTTTTCACTTTTCAAACATCAGCCATTTTGGGAGTGTATTTCAAGTAAGTACTTTGAAGTTATCATCAGAAAGTCCGCATATGTTATCGTAAATATTATGATTCGCTGCGAGTGTTCTAATGTTGACCCTAATCTTAAACATTTTTGCTTCGTTGCCCTAATGTTTTATAATTTATTTTTTAGCATTTAATGTTTCTATTATATCACTCCGATAATGTAGTTGTATGAATGATATGGGTATCATCCCATTCGTTAGACTCTTTTACTAGGATTGGACTAGGTAAGTATTGTATTTCTTTATCAACTTGCACATCTTTCTAATGGATCTCGATTGGGTTAAATTTTTTCCTTTTTAATTATTGGTCTGTCGCTTACTCAACGCAATTATGAACTACAGTTGCTAATGTGTAGGTAAAGTTAGGTAATTTTATATTATATAATTACGAATTTATTATTCTACTCTAGGAAATGTTAGAGATTGGAGATTGGATCAATTCTGGATTTCAGGCAAGTCATGGATTGTTCATGGCGACGGTTGAAATTAATTATTTTTTATGGTCGACGAATCTACTAAAATTTTTTGGTCAGAGGATTTATGGTTTGACGGTAGAAAGGGTTATCGGATGCTGAGCGCCTGCGCCGCAATACTACCAGTTGATGCTGGAGCGATTCAAAGAAAAGAAAATACTTGGCATGACATGCAGATTACTCTATAAGTTCAGTTAGCATCTCAAGTGGATTTTGGATATTGAACTCTCTCATTTTCTTTTTGCTTGGTCCATTTTAGTGGGATGGTCAATGTAATAAATCTTCCTCTACTCGATCGGTGTTTTGCATTTTTAATTTTCCAATTATTTAAGTTAATTTACTTTTATGTGGGAGTCACTATTGATCGGCGGGTGGACTTGGTAATAACTAGTTAGTATCTACCTTTTACCTATAAAGACTTTTGAAAGGGCTCTTCTATCGCTCCTATTGGTAGAATATACCTCGGTTCGAAATTTGATTAAATCTACGACTCTACTGGGAGTTCATGGTAATCCGCTTAATAATATTTTTTAAAATTATCGTTCCTTGTCAAAAATTTCGCACCTGAGTTAGATTTATAATGATAGTTGATTTAATTTCATAGCAGTGATTTCGTTTTTTATTTTTATTCCCCGTCACCTTTCCCTTTAATAAGCCTTAAACGCATTTTATGTTCATATTATATTTAATGAGTGCCCACTGGACTACTCGGTGTGGTGATTTTAAGCCGTATGTAGATTAATTTAGGTCGAATTTACAGAAATCGAGGAATTAGCCAAAAGACCTTTTTCTTATTTCTCCTTTCTTCTATACGGACTAATATTGACGTTCCGATCCCTGCGTTCCGCACTCCGGGGCTTCACGGGCACAGATCATCGGCGATATTCCACGCACTTACACGAATCTGAATAATATGTGGATTTTACTAACTTGTGATGTGTCTTTGGCCGTGGGCCGGAAAAATTTCGACAAAAAACGAATAGTTAATGAAAACAAAATGATTTTTCTCTATAAATATTTTATTAATAATAACAGAAAACAATATAACAAATTACTTGCCATCATAGAAAGCATACAAAATACTACTCTCCCCACGCCGACATCCAAGCAGAGCTCTACCGAGGTTGCGAGGATGCGACGTGGAGAGAGTTTCCAAATAAAACTCTCACTCACCTAAAGTAGATTTTTAAGAACTGTTAAATTCAAAATGAAGATTACTAAGATGATTAAAATTTTGTAAAAATGAATCGGTATATATACCTATTTTTTGTCCTTAACCTCGCGTGTTCTTTTTGATTTAGTAAAACAAAATTCGACCTTGGTATTTTCTAGTGTATTCTAATCTTAATTTTTATTATTTTTTAATTTACTTTGATAATTTTTTATTTGAAATTTTTGTTGAATTATTTCTAATTCAAATTCTTTGATTTTAATTTCATTTTCATGAAATTTTCATTTTTGTTAAATTATCTACTTTCGGTCGAATTTGTTAGGTTAAAATGAGGTGAGGATGGCGAGGTACGTAATCAATATCATTCAATTGCTTAGAAGCGGTGGTTTTATATTCAAAAACATTGATTGCCAATTTTAACTCGCTATTGTTTCTTTCAAATTTCGGGATGCTACAGAGTCTCAATGGACAATCTGTAATTGGGTCGTAATTTAATTTGTCCATAAAAGTTGTGTAAGAAGAAACACACTCCCTATGCTTTAAAACTATAACACGCTTTCGTGTTGTGTTTATTTTTAACTCGTGCGGATCTTGGTGCATTTTTGTTATTATTTTAATTTATTTTTATGTTTATTATTTTATATGTAATTGCTTTTCTCTCATATTTTGCTAGGTTTAATTGATGTTTTCATAGGTTTGAATTTAAAGCTGCATGTTATATTTGCATGTGTGTTACCGATTCACTTAAACATTTATAAGGCCGTTTGTGTTTTGGCCCAACAATAGTATTGTTTATCCTTACCCACCTTTTTAGTTTTCAATATTTTCTGAATTCTGAACACTGTAGGTTTTGAAATAACTTGTACATCCTGTTCATAGAATTTCCCTTGTATTACATTGTTCTCACTGTCTTTAATAACATACATTACATGACTCTGTTTAGTATTAATTTTTGTAATTCAAAATACTTCATCACTCCAATTACTATCGAAATTTTTGATGAAAGGTTAGCAGATATTTTACTAATTTTAAGGTGATCACCAACTTTATATTTTGCTTTTGTAATTTTAACAACTTTTTTAGAATTCACTGGTGTTTTTGAGCTGATATCTACAGGTCTCAAACCATTCAGATCTCGATATTTTTATTAAAATATTCACATAGTTAACAATTATCATTATTTATATATTATTATTTGATTCATATATGATTTAAATAATAATAAACAATTGATAATAATTTAAATATTCCTCAGGTCGATTATATAAAAACTATTGCCAATCTGCAATTGGGCATAACTCGAAATGCCATAAGACTATGGAACGTTACTATGGTCATAGATTCTTTGCACCGACTTTTTTATTTGTCCTAAATGCGATACCGCCCATGATATTGAATATTTAGAGTTTTATAAGAAAGAGTCTACTCATTTAAATCAATTTAAAATTAATAAAAAGACATTATTTCAAATGATTAATGTGAAAAATGTTAATAATAATAATAATAATAATAATAATAATAATAAAACAAATAATAATAACACAAATGATAATAATACAAATAATAATCCAAATCTTACTAAAAACATAAATAATAACACAAATAATAAAACAAATAATAAAAAATCAAAAAGACCTGCTGATAAAATCGTGCCTTGTATCCTTGCTAAAATTAAAAAAATTGAAACTATTGTTATTAGTGATGACGAATCTGAAAATAATCAAATAGGGGGTTCGGTAAATAATGAAGTAAATGTAAACGATGAACCTGAAATAGAGATTGACTTAAGGGGTTCTCGTTAAAATATTCGATTTGATTTAGAAAATCAAAACCTTATTCAAATCGCCCTAACAGATAAACTTATAAATAAATTAAAAAATGAAATAAAGAAAATGGGATCTGTAAAAGTCCAGTTTACAGCTCTCATTGAATTCGAAAAAGATGGTGAAATAAAAGATAATTTCTTTTCTAATAGCGCGAGTGTCTTCTCTGATAGTTTTCTTTCTGATGGGTGAGTCGATTAAATGAGAAAATCGAAAAATTCACGTATTTGGGAAGTGGGTGGCGCGTAGTTAAAATTCGTGAAATCGATTTTATTTTAACGGCATATTATCCGATAAGTCGATTAGCTGGACATAGTTTTATCTCTACACCTGAATCTCTAGTAGATAAAAAGGCGATTGTAAATGTTCAAACCACAGATCATTCGTGTTTTATATATAGTGTTTTAGCGATTTCAAAGCGTGTTATAGTTTTAAAGCATAGGGAGTGTGTTTCTTCTTACACAACTTTTATGGACAAATTAAATTACGACCCAATTACAGATTGTCCATTGAGACTCTGTAGCATCCCGAAATTTGAAAGAAACAATAGCGAGTTAAAATTGGCAATCAATGTTTTTGAATATAAAACCACCGCTTCTAAGCAATTGAATGATATTGATTACGTACCTCGCCATCCTCACCTCATTTTAACTCACCGAACAAAGGTAATCGGCGGTAATCTAATTAATCTTTTATTATTACAGGACGGTGATAATTATCATTATACCGCCATTTTTAATTTGAATAAACTCATGAATTTCCATTCTAGTAGTGAATGTAACACTAGAATTCGCGTATAATGGTGTCTCCATTGTTTAAATGGCTTTTATTATGATAAAATCAAATAAGAACAACCCTATACACGCTCCCTGAAAATAAAAACTTGACATTTAAAACTATTCTAAAATGATTACCCTGCTATTCTTAATTTATGCGGATTTTGAGGCTGTTTTGCCTAAAAATATTAAACATTACCAAATACACATGCCGATATCAGCAGGTTTATTATTAATTAATAATCATACAAACACAACACAATATTTTAATTTTATAGGCTTGGAATGTGTTTTGGAATTTTTAAAGAAAGTAGAGGAAATTCCTGTCACAATTGTCCTACCGTATTTTGAAAATCATGGTAAAAGATCTATGAATGATCTTACTTTAAATGAGGAACAGCACTTCATCGCATGAAAACTTGCTAGCTTTGTAAAAATTTTATTAGAAATAAGGTTAAGGACCATGATCATTTTACAGGTCAGTATTTTGGTGCTGCCTGTCGTAATTGCAATATTAATAGGAAAATAAGTAAGCAGTTACCCATTGTCTTTCATAATTTGAGAGGGTATGACCTTTATCACATTTTAAAGTATGATTTGAATGAATTTCCATATTGGAAATTAAATATCATTCCTACCACCACCGAGAAATTCATCTCGTTAATTGTAAATATAAAGAAATTGGCTGTTAGATTTATAGATAGTATGCAATTTGTAAATTGCTCTTTAGCTAAGGCTGGAAAACACTAACTGATCTACCTCTCACTTGTTCTGCTTTTGATGGTCTTATTGTTAAGGCAAAGGGTATCTTTCCTTATGATTTTGCAATATCACTAGAGGTCATTGAATCGACTTACGAACTACCTCCAAAATGGGATTCTGTATCTGATGATGAGTACGCTACCGCCCAACTAATTTGGACACAGCAAAATTGCACTACAATGTTAGACTATATGTTAACTTACCTAAAATTAGACGTATTCCCCCTTGCAGACTATTTTCAGCAATTTTGCGCAAAAGCTGTTGCTTACAATGGTTTAAAACCTCTGAATTTTTATGGAATTCCTGGTATGTCATGGGCGTCCGCTCTCATGACATTAAAGAAACCCAAAAAACTTCTGCAGGACATGGAAATGTTTAATTTCTATGAGGGTGGAATACGGGGTGGGTTAACATTTGTTAACGAACATTATGTTGCAAGTTCTGAAGATACAGAACTCTTGTATATAGACATTAATAATTTATATGGTTGGGCACTTAGCCAAAACCTTCCGTATGATGATTTTGTTTGGGTGCATGAGAATCTGAATGATGTTCTGAGTTAATGTATGAATGCGAATATTGACTTCCTTCCGTATGGCTATACAATGGAAATTAACATCAATATCCCTGAGCGTGTGCATCAGTATTTGAATGACTTTCCGCTTGCCCTGGAAAAAATGTGTCCGCCCAATTCAAAAGTTGAGAAGTTAATGCTCACGCATTACAGTAGGAAGAACCATGTTCTTCACTAGAGACTTCTCAAGCTGTATATAGAATTGGGTGCGGAAGTTGAGTGTATTCATAGAGCAATTAAATTTAAACAAGCACCTATTTTTAAAGATTATATTCAGAGAAATACAGATTTACGCTCGAACTCAAAGTGCGAGCTTCATAGAGATTTATACAAATTATGTAATAATAGCTTATATGGGAAATCCGTTGAGAATTTGAAAAAACGGATGAATTTGAGGCTATGCAATTCAGCTAAAAAGATGATTGTATATGCCTCAAAACCGACTTTCAAAATGTCCATTAAAATTGTTGATGATTTGATTGCTGCTCATCTGAACAAAGACTCTATATGTTTAGACAGACCTAGCTACATCGGCCAATCAGTGCTAGACCTGTCTAAGCTGCGGATGTACCAATTACAATATAATGAATCGGCAAAATATAGATCCGAATTTGACGGTGATATTAATATTGTTGCCAGTGACACGGATTCGTTTTTCCTTGAGGTTAAGCACTGTAAGCTTGACATCCATTTGCCGGCAATGATAAGAGACAACCTTTAAGATACCTCAAATTACGACCCGGCGCATCCCTTATACTCGAGGAAACTAGATTCTGTGATAGGAAAATTTAAAGACGAGAGTAAAGGTCTCGGGTATAAGAAATGGGTTTTCTTAAGACCCAAGTGCTATAGTTTATTAGGTAAATCCGATACAATGAGACCTAAGGTGATGAAGTTGTTGGGGACTGACTTCAAACATCAGTCGTATTTGGATTGCTACAATAAGGACGTAGTATTCACAGTGCCTCAAAGTAAGATAGGGACTCGGAAACACCCGTTGTATACTTTTAGAAATAGTAAAATCGCTTCGAGTAATAACGATGATAAGCGATTATGGGTGGGGAAAAATACCAGTATCGCATTTGAGCATTATTTTGGAGTTGCTGACATATATAGTGGCCAAGTAATAGATGATAGACCAGATTTATTGGATGAGCCGCTTTTCGGTGGTTTGAGCCCCAGTATTGACGATGCAACAGAATACAGTGATACTGAAGATGAAGTTGGGCAGCTTTTCGGTGGTTTAAGCCCCAGTTTTGAGGACAGTGATGGGATCATTGATATTGACGACGGGTTGTTGTCAGATTGATTTAAATAAATATTTTTTAAAAATCAGTATTTTGTTAAATTTTTTAACTTATTCAGTATATTTGGAAAACTTGTAACAGTTTTCATTTTTTATCATGAAAACTTAAAGTTTTCATTTTTATAATATTTTTTTTATAGTTTTATTTTTAAACTTATTATAATTTGTTATCTAGAAATATAATAACTTTTATTATATTTTCATGACGAGTTCCCAGTGTGAAGAAACGCGAACAATAACTTAACCGACATGATTTGTTTTTATATTTTGTAAGTGTATTTTTGTTTGTATTTATTATTAGTTATTCATTGTTTTTTATTATAAGTAATAATAATATTAATAATAATAAGTAATAATTATTTTAATTATAGTATAATAATATTAATAATATTAATAATATTAATAATCGTAATAATAAGTAATAATAATAATATGAAGAAGAATTAGAAGCACATGGATTTTGTAATTTAACCAAACTTATATAACAATAAAAATCATGATTAGCTTTAACATTTAGAAATTTCTTTTAAATTATTTTTATTTGAATGATTGGGTCTGCTTACAACTCAATAAAAGTTTCACTACGTAATTATAATAATATTATTGAAAACAGTTTATTTATTCTTTAAAATTTTTCATTTGTTTTTTAAATAATAATTTGCATATTTGAAATTTTTTTAACACATTACAAAATGATTGCATTCCCTATTTTTTGTGCTTTTACTCAAACACGGCCCGCGTTAGACTTTGAGTTTGGGACCTCTGATTTAGATCAACACTCAATTCACATTCACTTGTCAAATTATTTTCAGACGTTCCAAAACATGGATCCTTAAGATTTTTAATCAATTTGCCAACCGTCTATTTTATCATCAACAATAAAAATGCAAAAACTGCTCTACATGTTTCTGATTTTCAAATACAAGAAAAATATTATCCACATACCTTTTATAAACAATAGGTTTCTCAAATTGGAAGGAAGCAATTTTTTTCCAAACTAGCCAAAAATATTGATCTCAACGTTGGTGCTAAAGGAGAACCCACAGTGACTCTATTTGTTGATAACATTCGTTATTGAAAAGAAAATTGACATTTAAAGTAGCAAATTCCAAAAGTTTATGAAATGCATTTTTATTCAAAATGTGATGTTCAGAATCATTTCCATCATACAACGCACAACATAAATGAATGTATCAATCAATGGTACATTCATAAACAAACTGCAAACATCAAACGAAAATATAACATCATTCATACTTCGTTTTTGTAACTGTGGAATACAAGAATAAAACTCATAGCTATCCTTAAATTTAAACACTGATCGCATTAACGGTTTTAATAATCCATCCAAAAACTTTGCTATTTTATACTTGGCAGTACCAACCATCGACTAAACTTGTCTCATAGCTACACCATCTTTATGGATTTTTGGAAGCCCATATAGTTTTCTGGCTGCGATCTTATTGAAGGAATAGTTTACCTACATCTTCATTAATAAGAGGTATTGTACACATTTATTAATTTTAAAAATAAAGTAGATAATTTTCAATAAATATATTAAAAAATTCATGAAATGTTTTATTATAATTTTATAATTTTATAATTAAACAATTTTAACTTTAACAAACAATGTGAATAGTAATTATAAAGGTTTAGAAATAGAAATTAAAACTCATTTAACGTAATAATTTAATACATCGAAAACAATAACAATCCATATATTCGTGCATTTAGGGTAGGCTCTTTTATGTAATATCTCCCCAAAATACATGAAGATAAGCACGAACTAATAGACTAGGTACTTTACTTACCATTTACGTTTTCTGTCTTTTCCTAATCCCATCTCATATTTGGATTGTTTTCGTGGGGAGGGAGGGGGGTTTTGTGATAGGTTATAAGTTACTGAATAATTGCAGTCAGACTAAGAAATTATGTCTTCTTCTCACAACAATTGCTGCAGTTTGTGAACCCTTTATAGGTTATAAATCTATGAAAGAGGGAATTATTAAAAGTTGATTCTACTTAATGAAACTCTTCGTTCCGAATTTTATATATAGTTTATAAACTTATTTCAGAAAAATCTATTATTACATCAACCATTAACGTTTTAGCGTGTGGAATTCATTAAATTTTATATAAAACATTTTTTTAAGACTATAAGAAACCTTAACAACCAAGAATGGCTAAACCAAAATATACAAAAAACAATTTTTGATTATTTAAAAAAACTTTTAAAAATTTAATTATTTCCTCAATTAACCAAAAACAATTTTAATACAAATTTTTACACCTATTTTTCAAAAAACATAATCATCGAAAATGGCAAACCCCAAATATACAAATAAAATAATTTTTTATTATTTTAAACACCGGGACAAGTTTTTAAGTTAATTAATTTTTCCATTTCTTACAAAAATTTAATTATTTCCTCAATTAACCAAAAATAATTTTAATACAAATTTTTGCACCTATTTTTCAAAAACATAATCATCGAAAATGGCAAACCCCAAATATACAAATAAAATAATTTTTGATTATTTTAAACACCGGGACAAGTTTTTAAGTTAATCAATTTTTCCATTTCTTACAAAAATTTATTTATTTCCTCAATTATCCAAAAATAATTTTAAAACAAATTTTTACATCATATGAATTACACAAACATTATGAGAACCCAAACACTAATTCGTAGATTATTTATTTTAATAATAGGACACCATATTTTAAATATTTTTGCAATGTATTTCGACAGCTGAGCTGTCATCATCAGGCACTAAACAACTTCAATAAAACGATTATGCATATATATATATATATTAGTTATTATGTAATTAGATGTTTGGAATCCAATCACATTTCATAAAATTAATTAAAGGCTTTCACAAGTAATATGTTCCAAATAGTTTTTGAAACTCTCAATTTCAAATTAGAAATAATTTATTTAATTTAATGAGTTTTAGAATCACTTGTGATTAACAAAACTATGTTTCTAATTTATCTACATTTAATAAATAATATGAAAAATTTTAATGAAAATACCGATAAAGTTTCATAGGAGACTTTAAATTTTCCATGTACTACAATAAAAATAACCAGAAAAGTAATTAGGTTCAAACAAAAAATGCAATATTGTCTATTTTACCAAATTGACATTTCTTTTTCAACTGCCTGAATTTTGCATTTGATCTGAATAAAAATATTTTCCGCTCGCGTGTTTATTTATTAAAAGGCAGTATTCCGCTAGAAATAAATATCGAAATTTTCAAAAATAATTCAGCATAAATATATTTTAATAATTTTAAATGATTATTATTATTTTTTATGTATAATAAATTAAATGAAATTTAGAATTTAATTTAATTTTTCCATTATCTCACTCGGGGCTGATGAACCTTTGACACGCTCGACAATATTATAGCTACATGCAAAACCCACAGATGCAATTCTTTAAGCTTTTGACCATTTTCTTCATCGATTCCCATTTGGGAGTCGGTTTCATTTTTATCTGTCATGTTCGACAATTTTTCTGGTTGTGGGTCTTTTTAAAACTTTTAGCAAAGTCTGTGTTGAAATTCTTTTGTTTGTAAATAATAAAAAATGGTTGGACAAAATGTACTCTCAAATAAAATTTTTAATTATTTTTTAGTAGCTACTTTTTTAGCATCTGTAAATATTATGAATTTGTTTAAATGCAGTCTAATTTGAAGCCGCATGATACGAAATAATTAAAAAAATCAAATGAAATATTTATGGTGGTAGAGTATCCAATACTGGCATACCGGTCAATTTTTACAGTACTAAATACCGGTATTTCTGTATTTTACTCTTTACATTTTTCATCAAGTTTTTCATTAATATTTATATCAATTATCTAATTTTCTCAATTTTGATTGGTTTCTTAAATAGTGTTAAGGATTAATTAATGAACATTCGTAAGTGTATAAAAACGCGATTATAGATGTGTGTTACATTGCTTCGGTGTAATTAAAATTAGAAATATACAAATTGATTACAAGAACAGAAAATCAACATTTGTTGGGTTTTATTTCTTTATTTCTCATTCTCTCTACGACTTCTATGTTTGTTGTATGTCGTGAGTCAAAGAACCTATGTAAAAATGAAAACTGTAGTTATTTGGTTTACTTAATTTAGTTTTTCAGTTATACTGCAAGAATAAGCAAGTGAGAACGAGCCTTTTATAGTACAAAGCGCAGGGGATCCAACCACATGCCTAAAAAAAAGAAATGAACTTGTTTGAGTATACCAGTATACCAATATTATAATTCTTTAATACCGAAATACCGGTATTGGATTCCCTACATGCTGGATCGTTTTTATAAACTGAAATGTTTTATCCAGATACATTAAATTGACTTAAATTCTACAAATTATTTAAATAATGCCATTAGCAGTGAAAATAACAGTAAAACTTTGTATCCGAGAGATTCTATATCCTTATCTGACAAAAAGACGAACTTCTTAATCCATAAAACCACAAAAACAACATGCAAATTTATTTCTTCTGTCTCAGATATGATATTGGTTGGTTTTCAAGATAAGTTTGACTGGAAACGAACTGTAATCTAACAAATAAGTTTTATTTCCAATACAGTAATCACAAATATTCAATCGTTCAATGATAATAGTTTTAACTTAAAGTAGGTGTTTTACAAAGAATATAACCTCAAACCTTTTATTCTTTACGAATCAGATCTATACACTAATGTCAAAACCAAGTTCTTAAAGTGGGCCGGAAGTGGACCTTGGAAAAATCAAAAATTTATTTTTATTTCAAACTTTTTTATTTAAAATGGTTAAATTATTTGAATATTACTTATTTTAACATACCGAATTAATGCTGTCAGTGACAGTGAAACAAATCCATATTATAACTTTTGTAATATTTTACATAGATTTGCGAATAAATATAATGATATATTAACAAAAATTATTTTATTTAATTTTACAATTTACAATTCATCATTTACAGCTAATTTGCATGGTGCGCCCAATAAGTCCGTGCAATATGTAGGAAGGAAATATGATTTTGTCATGAAATCAAATTTTTATTGAATCTATATTATTATACATTTAATTTGTGTAGTTTGTTTTAAATCATCAGTACAGTTTATATTGACATTTGTGAGATTTTGAAATTTTATGCAAGTCATGATTCATGCAGTGGAATATCTCAGCGTTATAAAGTTTCTGGTATTACGCCACATTCCCAATGACCAAATTTTTTCCCAATTGGAGGAGACATATGGCGAGGCCACTTCGTCACGCAGAGCAAAGTACAAGTGGATTGGACTGTTTTTTAAACATGGGAGACAGTCAGTTTTAGATGACCAAAGTACTGGACCCCCATGTAAAATTTCTGACAACATTAAAGAAAAGTGCGGATCTTTACTGCGAGCAGACCGTCGAATCACAACACGGGCACTGGCTGATGCTGTGAATGTGTGCAAAGAAACCATACAAGCAATTATGCATGAATTAGGAGTGAGAAAGCTGGCATCCGGATTTGTTCCCCACTTTCTCGTGTTTCGATTGATCATCATTAATGTTTAAGAATACCCTATCAATGGCGGAAATCGTCCCACTACATCAATATAGACATTATTAGAGTGACTTTCGATTAGGTAATTTAGGATGAATGTCATGTTAGACTTTACAAATTTTACAAAGATGGATATAATGTCATTTTCGTTAATATCCTTTTAAATTCCCAAGTGACATCAAATTAAAGTCGCGGAAATCTAATTGACTTGAACCCTGCTTTCATTGCTGAGAACTGTTTTCACCATACTTATCATTGTAGCCAAATCAACCATCCGTTTGATTTTTATAATGTCCCATTCGATTGCTCCATTTACTCCTTTAACAACTGCATCAAGTTCAGCAACATTTATGTATGTATTGAATATTTTCTGGCGGATTAGTCGATTCCGGATGTTTTAAAACAATAGTTTCCCGAATATTTGCGGAGGGGAGTGGCGAGGCCAAAAATATTGTAGAAGTGGATGGCAAAATAATTCAATGCAAAGAAATAAAGAGAATATTTATTTCTCAATCAAAATTATCTTCCACATACTGTTTTTTCGAATTCTACATTTTGATGAAAATGAGGATATTCATACAAAATTAAATCTCTTAATTTAACACTAGATTTACTGGCATTGATTGTGTAGCCTTTTTTTATTAAAATCCCTGAATTTATTAAATTAAAATGCAATTTTTTTGTAAATTATTTATAAAAAAGCTATAGATTTTTATTCATTGTTATCTTCAATACATTTTTTACATGTAATCTCAATATTCAATGTACACTTTCCGCATACATGCTTGTTACATTTAATACAAATATTGTTAGACTTATTTTTCTTACATAATCCAATTTGGCAAGATCTTCGCACATTCTTCAAATTGACGGAGTTTCGTAAAAATAGGTATACAGCATCTAGTATTAATAAAATAAAAGTGTTCCATAGAAAATGAATAGAAATATATATTCGCTGCATTATATAATTAAAAACCAATACTTAATATCTAAAGAATAATATTTGCATCCTCAGAATTTTTAAGCAAAATATTGAAACCCCGTCAAATTGACGGGTTCCGTAAATCTAGTGTTAATTTTACATAATGATTATGAGATAAAATTTAAAATTTAATTAAAAATAATCTAATTAATATTAAGTCGCGTTGAATGATTGTGAAAAGTTAAAAATCTTCTGAACGTAAATCAAAAAAAATTTTGTTTAACTAATGTAGTTTTTAATATATATTAGTGTATTGGAAATTTTTAATTTTCTCTACAAATTTTAAATCGATTATTGGCGTTTTAGATACTAGGAGTTCCGAAAAAATGGTAATTTTAATAATGATTATGATTTCATCTATTCCTGCAGAAGCTAATTACTTATCAATGGCTATGGATGTAGAGAAAATGACATTAGAAAGATAAAAAGACTTACACAAAACATCCGCCAAAAGATGCGAGTATTTTCGTGAAAACAAAAGTTTTTATTGTTAAAGACGGCAAACGATGTGTTAACTGATATTTGATCTATGATTACTTGCTAATGAACACTGAATGATCATTGCATTTGAAAGAATATTCTCTTCTAGAGGGACCATAAGTATCAAAATGTGATGAGAGTTAAATAATGAAATTTTTAATCATACATGAAACTTATTATAAGGACTTTTTTTGTTTTCACCTCTTATTTATTTATAAGTAACATAATATTTTCTAAAAAATCTGATTCATAGTCAAATTTTGTTGATAATACATGAAACTGTTTCGATAAAAAAGGATGGTCAAGTTTATAAAAAGCCGGCATTAATATTGGTATTTCAGGTTTTAAAAATTACAATACCGAAATACTCGTATTGACTTGGTATTGAGTACTCTAAATAGAGTTATTTAAAGATGAGTTTATATATAAAAATGAATTTGAATATATTTTTCTATTTTGTTTAAATGAAATAAATGAGCAACCTCGGTGTTCCTGACTATTTGAGAATGGATACATGACAATTGCCGATGTATATTAACTGTTTGAGACATGGCGGTATTAGAAGTGCATAAATGCGTATTTTTTGAGCCACCTCAAAATTTTGCAATAGCTACGTGCACATTGGTTTATTTTAGTCTCATTTATGTAAACTATTTGGTAATACCATAAACAAATGTTATAAATGTGTTGCCTCGTATGAGAATTCCGTGCCTCAGAGTTAAATATTTGCAATTCGTTCGTTTCAACAGGAATAATTAATTGCCGATTATTAGTAAGACTTCCGTAACTTTGTTTCAATGTGATTTCTTTCTTCTATTAATTTTACCCAGGATTTTCATTCAAATTTTAATTTTACAATCTCAACACTTTAAGCAAATATATATTTCTCATTCAAAACAAATTTTATGTTTGGTGAGATTGAAATATTCATAATTAAATTTAATTTCTACAACAATTAAAACAAACATTTCAAAATAAAACAAATGACGTTGTAACACAATAATATGAAATTTTGCAACTGTCAATCATTGGAAACAATTTAATCTTATGTAACTAATTGAAATGATTGGAAATTCTTTCTCGTTTTCAATTGACAAGAATATAAATGGCAGGACTTGATTAAAAGTAATTTTAGTGCTAAAATATAAAATAAGGAATTGTTTGAAAACATTTTCATTGAAATCCATATTCATTAGTAACCCGACCTTTCTCGTGGGACGAAAAGGAGGTGAGTGTCGAGGGGGGGTTTCTTGATTGTACAGAATATAATGAAACATAATTTAGCGACTTTTATTTAAAATTCATATCAGACATCGATTTTTGTAGTGAGTTGTTGCATTTTTGAAACTGCGTTGGTTGGAGGTTTCCATTGACTGAAAAATATTAAATGGAAATGATGATAAAATATAAAATTACCGCCATTAATTTCGTCTCAGCTCGGGCTTTTAAAAAGGATGTAAATTTTTGTGCCATAGTTCAATTCAATAAAAACTGAAACATATTGACCAATATTTACTTTGTTAAACATAAATACAAATTAGTGCGTTGAATGCGTTGATCGACACGTCAGTTTCTATTAAAACTTCATCATAGGACAATATAAAAACTTTAGTTAATTTGAGGAATAATATAAAAAAGAATACCTTACTGAATGATTAAGATATTTTTCATTTGGTTTCCTAAAATATCCTTGTTTTAATATCACTTCTATATAGCTGACGTATTTTAGTAAAAAACTGTATTTACAGTAGTGGAATGTGTCACCACTAGATCAACCCCCGGGGGTAAAACTTTTTTTTCTAAGTTTAAAAGTACAAAAAAATTTAAGACAAAGACAATGACTCATTCAATGTCATTCGATTATTCATAATAATATTCAAGGTCATTGAAACAAAGACCATGACATTGTTGGTTTGAAAATGTTGGTATAAATGTCTAGATAATTTATAATAATTTGTCACGGAGTAAGTTTTTCATGTATTATTAATAATATCTATGTATGTCTGTTCAGGTCTATCGAATTGGAAAACAAATACTAGGACATGAATTTTTAGGTGTTTTTCCTCTTGATAAAATTCCATATTTACGTAATAATCAAGCCATAATCGTCAACACTCAATTGTCTCATCTCGGTGGAGAACATTGGTTAGCAATATATATGAAACCTAGCAAGATATCAGTATTTGATCCTATGGGTTTCTATTATCCTGCTTTAATGGTTTCGAAATTGCAAACAATGGGTAAACATATTGTGTATAATAAAACTATGTATCAAAAACCATGGACCTTAACATGTGGTCAACATTGTTTAGCCTGGTTATTACCTAAGCGATTTGATGTATAATAAATGTATTAATGTTTGTGTTATGTTTTATTGTTATGTTTTATTATTATTATTATTATTATTATTATTATTATTATTATTATGTGTTTAATTAATATTTAAATAATGTTAACAAAGCCAGTGCATAGTAAGTGCATGATTTACAAAGACACTGCATGATCATCACATGATTTACAAAGCCAGTGCATGATAAGTGCGTGATTAGTAACAAGGAACACATGCATACACACTCAAGACTGTATGTAATTTACAAAGAAATCACATACATACTTTTGTTTGTATGTGAATTACAAAGAAAACGCATACATACTTTTGTTTGTATGTGATTTACAAAGAAAACATGCCTACACAATATAGGCTGCATGCGTAAAAATCTCTCACCTATATGTATGTATTGCTAAACAGTGATTGGATAAGTGCTGAAAATATTATTCTCTTTATAAACATATGCAAATTCAAAATCTGTCACAATTAATTCAAAACTTTCAATATGACAGGACAAAATAATATTTTAAGAAGTCTTCTAACTTCATCCATTGGTAATTTTTATTTATTTATTTATTATATATTAATATTAATTTTTTAGATGTAACCGAAAGTGAGGATCTTTTGGATTTGGATGACGTTTTTGGTAAAAATTTATTTGTTTATTAAATGATTTTATTAATATTCTTTCAGATCGTAATAATAATAATGTTGAAACAATTATTATTGAAGATACTCCCACTTCAATTAATGAAGATATTTATGAGGTTATATCTATCGATAAGTTTAATATTTATTTATTTTCAAAATATAAAAAACATTTCAGATGATGATATTATTCCGGCAACTTACCCAATAATTATTTTGGATGATATAGTGGATAATGCCCCCACTTCTATTGATGATGACGATTCATCTGATGATGATATTGATGCGGATTTATGTTAGTAATTTATTTATTTTTAAACTTTATTTAAATATATTAACTTACATTAATTATATTTTTAAAAATTTAACGAATTTAAATAAAATTCTAATGAGGTTATTTTTTTTCAAAATTTATTCAAAGTAGAAGATTTTATGAAAAGTTGATTATTGAAGATTTTATGTAAATTATTTAATAGAGAAGAATTTATGAAGATTTTATGAAATCATGCAGAGTTGGTTCTTAACTAATTCTAGGGAATGATTTCTGTGAATAATAAAAGGTCTTTTTTATTAAATTTTAGGTTAATAAGAAAAAATAATAATAATAGTCTACAGTAAGCATTGAAACGATATTCATTTTATATTATAATAATGCTTATTTGATGTGATAATAATAATCTGCAGTGAGCATGCAGCTATATTTTGAAAAAATTATATTCATTTTATATGATAATAATACTTATTTTATATGATAATATTAATAATATTTTATGTGAAAATAATAAAAATAATAATAATAATAGCAGAGGAAATATTTTGAAAATGATATTCAGTTTATATGATAATAATATTTATTTTATATCATAATAATATTAGTCTACAGTAGGCATGCAGCTATTCACCCTATAATTTTAAAATCTATATCTATAAATATATATAGGAAACATTTATTATTATACAGGTATTTATGTTATAAACTTGCATAATAATGAATGATTCGCGAATGTTGCAATAATTATGCAAAACAAGTGCAAAGCCATGTCTAATACATTTGACTATATAAGAATTATCATTTATTATTATACAAGTCTTTATTTTATAGACTTGTATAATAATGAAAGATAATTTTATGAAATATTGTAAAATAATTATATTTTATTTTTTATACAAGTTATTTAATTTATTATTATTTTATCAGGTAAATTTTACCCAAAATATTGCATGATCTCAAAGAATCATGGTGAAGTATGTCACCAAAAAATGAAACAATACTATGTCCAAAGAGTTAATTGCATCAGGTTTTTTATTTGCCCTCTATGCAAAACATCACAGCCCATAAAATACCAAGTTTTTATAACATTCACAAAGACCATTTAGATTCATTTAAGATAAATAAAAAGGATCTGTTTTGTATCAGTAATAAAAATAATGTATTATAGATAATAATAATATACGCCGAACAAAAATAACTAAAAATAAAAGACCTGCTGAACATAGGACATCTAAAATATTAAATAAACTTATAAAAATCGAAGTCATCGAAATCAGTGATGACGAATCAATTATTAATGTAGAGATTATAAATAATGTAGATATTGATATTATTAATAATGCAGATATTATTATAAATAATACAGATATTGTAAATAATGCAGATATTATAAATAATGCAGATATTGTAAATTATGTAGATATTATAAATAATGTAGATATTGTAAATAATGCTATTGATCAAGTTGGTAGTTCATTAGAACCTATAATATAAATTAATTTAAACGACGCAATTAAAACAATTAAATTTGACACATCAGAGGCGCGAATGATAAAAATAATGTTAACTGAGAGAATCAGTTCTAAATTAATTAATGAGATTGTAAAGATGGGGGTGATGTTAAAATTCAATTTGCTGTTTTAATACAGTTTGAAAAAGATGGGGAAATCCGCGATAATTATTTTTCCAACAACGCAGAAAAATTTTCAGATAGTTTTTTATCTGGAGTTAATAAACTCAATGAAAAAATAGAAAAGTTCACCATTTAAGCAGTGAATGGAGAGAAATCAATATTTTAGAAATAGATTTTATACTTACCAAATTTTCCCTAATAAGTCGTTTATCAGGTCATCGATATATTCAGACTCCTTCTGCTATTACATCTAAAAAAGCTATTATAAATGTTAAAAATACCGACGATAAAAGCTTTCTTTATAGTATTCTGGCCATTCTTAAAAAAGATTTAAATTTAGAAAATCGGACTAGACCTGCAAAATACACCGAGTTTTTAAACGATTTAGTATATGACGAAATTTCGGATTGTCCAATGAAATTAATAAATATCCCCAAATTTGAAAAGAAAAATGCCAGTTTAAATTTAGCAATAAACGTCCTTTCTTATACTTCAACTGTGATGATTGACGAGATTCCTGATAGTTATGTCTTCCATCACCATCATTTAAGTATAATTCATCGTTCAAAGGTAACTGACAGAACACCTATTTATTTTCTTTTATTAGAAAAAAGTGATAGGAACCACTACACTGAGGTGAGTGATCTCAATAAATTAATGGATTGTGATCAGAACCCAGATTATCCAGTTCAAATTAGATGCAAATGATGCCCACACTGCCTAAATGGTTTCAGGCTGGATAATGCCTTTAATAAACATGTAGCTCTATGCGCTAAAAATCAGACGGGTACAACCCTTTACACATTACCCGATAACAAAGATTTAAACTTTGAAAATTATTCTAAAACCATCACCCCTCCCTATGTAATTTATGCCGATTTCGAGTCGGTTTTACCACCTGATGTTAGACATCACCAAATTCATATGCCTAGTTCAGCAGGCCTTTTACTATTAGATAACTACACAAAAACACAGCAATATTTTGAATTTTATGGACCTGACTGCATTTCTTTATTTCTTAAAAAAGTAGAGGAAATTGCTGCAACAATTGTCCTACCTTATTATGATGTGGAATGGAAAAAGTTGATAGGTTTTATGTCTTTTGCTGAACAACGAGAATTTAAATCATGTTGAACTTGCTATCTTTGCAAGAAACCGATTGTAAATCCTGCTAAAGACCATTGTCACTTTATAGGTAAATATCTTGGTGCAGCGTGCCAAAAATGTAATTTTGCGCGTAGAATATACAAGTTGCTTCCGAAAGTGTTTCATAATTTAAAAGGTTACGATCTGCATCATATTTTAAAACATGGTCTCAACAGTTTTCCTTCTTCGAATTTAGACATTATCCCTACCTCGACTGAAAAATTTATTTCTTTAATTGTACATATAAAAAATTTGGCTGTTAGATTTATAGATAGTATGCAATTTGTAAATTGCTCTTTATCTAAGGCTGTAAAAACACTTACTACACTACCTCTTACTACCTCTGCCTTTCCTGGTTCAATTATAGATTCTAAAGGTATATTTCCTTATGATTATGTCGCGTCGTTTGATGTTCTTGAAACTACTTATGAATTGTTTCCTAAATGGGAGGGTGGGACGGATGATGAGTATACGACTGCTGAATTGGTTTGGATGCAACAAAACTGTGGTAATTTGCGTGACTATATGATGCATTATTTAAAAGTTGATGTATTCCTACTCGCTGATTACTTTCAACAGTTTCGTGAAAAGGCCATTGCATACAATGGTCTTGAACCTTTAAATTTCTATGGTATTCCTGGAATGTCATGGGCTTCAGCACTTATGACATTAGATGAACCCATAGAGCTTTTACAGGACATGGAAACGTTCAATTTTTACGAGGGGGGAATACGAGGAGGGTTAACGTTTGTTAACAAACACTATGTTGCTTCTTCAGAGGACACCAAATTGTTGTATATAGACAAAAATAATTTGTATGGTTGGGCTCTTAGCCAATCTTTGCCGTATGCTGATTTTGTTTGGGTGTATGATGGTTTGAATGATGTATTGAATGAGTGTATGAATGTTGCGGATATTGCAACCCTTCCAATATGGATATACTATGGAATTTAATATTGATATCCCTGAAAATTTCCATGATTTTTTAAATGACTTTCCGATTGAACCGGAAAAGATGTTCCCACCAAATCCAAAAGTTGAGAAGCTAATGCTCACGCATAATCCAAAGAAGAATAATGTTCTTCATTGGAGACTTCTCAGGCTTTATCTTTCGCTTGGGGCTAAGGTTGTGAATGTACATAGATGTATAAAATCTACACAGAAACCTATTTTTAAAAATTATTTAGATAAAAATACTGACTTGCGAGCAAATGCAGTCAGCGAAATATAAAGAGATTTATTTAAATTATATAATAACAGCTTGTACGGTAAATCAGTTGAAAACTTTAAGAAGCGAATGAATTTGTGACTGTACTTCACTTGAAAAGTTTATTACATATTCGTCAAAACCGGCATTCAAAAAAACCATTGAAGTTGATGAGAATCTGTTTGCCACGCATCTTAATAAGGATTCAATATGTTTGCATAGGCCTAGTTACATCGGACAATCAGTACTAGATCTATCCAAACTACGGGTGCATTAGCTGCAGTATATAGAGCTGCAAAAGTGTAGAACTATTTATAATTGTGAATCTGCTGTAAAAAATTGTAAAATTAGCAAGTACAAATATAAATCATCAATCATATTTAGATTGTTACAATAATAACGAGATTATATCTGTACCTCAGACTAGAATAGGGTCCCGGAATCATCAGCTTTTTACTTTTTTAAATAGTAAAATAGCGTTAAACAACCACGATGATAAAAGGGAATGGGTTAATAAAAATGTTAGTTTTTCCTATGGACACTATAGAGGGCTTAATGCAATTAATAGTGGTCATAGTATTACAAGAACACAGAAATTTCAAGATATATTCAACGGAATTCTGACTCCTGAATGATCATCAATTTATCAGACGAACAATTATGTGAATTTTGTATATTATAGAAAAAATAAAATTGTACATTTACTTATTTTATTATGTTTTTGATTATTATTCGTTGCTTTTTATATAAAGGGTTACAAAAGATGTTCACAATAGTTAAAAGTAACTTGAATAATATTTCTTTAGAAACAAAATAGCATTTATTACATATCAACAAAATGATACTCATCAATAATTATATCACAACTTTCACACCTATTAGAGTTTTTATAACAAGATAAACAAATAATAATATGACCATATGGCAAATATAAAATATTGACTTTATTAATTAAACAACTTGAACATATAAGATATTATTTTTTGTATTTCATCCATTTTATCCTTGATTTTTATTTCAATTTTATCTGCATTATCAATGTAGGATTGAATAAAGTAGATAGTTAGCAGGGGTTTTATTTACAGATTAATTTCGGATTATCTTGATTACATAATGATGTAATCAACTTAATTAATTTTGTGTGTATTAATTTTTTTTCGAAATTTTTGTGTGTATTTTTTTCGAAATTTTTTTCGAGTTTTTGGCGCGATTTTTTTTTAATTCAAATTTTTAGAACATTTTTTTTTAAATTCAAATTTTGGCGAATTTTTGAAATAAAATTGAAATATTTTTTTTTGAATAAATTTGTTTTTTAATCACACTATAGTAAGGGGGTATTTTTGAAAAAGACTAAAATAAATTGGCTTGAATCGCCTAACGATAAAAAAAAGCATAAAATTAAAATTGGCTTGAATCGCCTAACGATAAAAAAAGCATAAAATTAAAATTGGCTCAAATCGCCTAAGATAGTCAGAGAGGGTATTTTCATTCACAAAATTTTTTTTTAATCACACTATAGTCGGGGTATTTTTGAAAAAGACTAAAATAAATTGGCTTGAATCGCCTAACGATAAAAAAAGCATATAATTAAAATTGCCTCAAATCGCCTAAGATAGTCAGAGAGGGTATTTTCATTCACAAAATTTTTTTTTAATCACACTATAGTCGGGTATTTTTGAAAAAGACTAAAATAAATTGGCTTGAATCGCCTAACGATAAAAAAAGCATAAAATTAAAATTGGCTTGAATCGCCTAACGATAAAAAAAGCATAAAATTAAAATTGGCTCAAATCGCCTAAGATGTGATATAGTCAGGGATATTTTTAATTCGTAATAAAAACTAATGCAATATTTGGTCTCAATACTTTCTATAGGTAAATATAGGCATAAAATAAAAATGGCTTGAAACGCCTACTGATAAAAAAATTGTCAGGGGTATTTTATAGGCTTGTTAAAAAAAACACTTGAAATATTTGTTCACACAATTTTCATAGGTAAATTTAGGCTCTAGATAAAAATAATTTAAAATACCTAAAGTAAATTAAGATAAATTAAAGTACATTAGAATACACTAGAGTATATTAAAGTAAATTAAGGTAAATTAAAGGGTCTAAAGTAAATTAAGATACATTAGAGTATATTAACGTAAATTTAAATAAATTAAAGTAAATTAAAGTACATTAGAATACATTTAAGTATATTAGAGTAAATTAAGGTTCCTCTAGTAAATTAAGATACATTAGAGTACATTAAGGTAAATTAAAGTAAATTAAAGGGTCGAAAGTCAATTTAAGTACATTGGGGTACATTTAAGTAAATTATGGTTCATAAAGTAAATTAAGGTACATCAGAGTAATTTAAAGTACGTTAGAATAAATTTAAGTAAATTAAGGTTCTTAAAGTAATCTAAGGTGCCTAGAGTAAAGTATGGTAGGTTAGGTAAGAATTTTTTAAAATTAAATAGAGTCAACAGTTAAGTTACATAAGGGTAATTTTTAAAGCTAAAAATTTTAAAAGCAGTTATAGTAGGCAAATTACATAAGGTAAGAATTTTTAAAGTTAAAGATTCGACAATATTGCATGATAAAATTTATTAAATAAAATTTTTAGTATAGTTTTATCGATCAATTTTTATACATATTTTTAAATGATAAAATTTTAACATAATTTTACAATGGAATTTTTTATACATGATTTTTAAAGATGAAATTTTTAGGATAATTTTACAATGAAATTTTTTATACATAATTTTTAAATAGAATTTTTAGTATAATTTTATCGATGAATTTTTTATATATAATTTTTAAAGATGAAATTTTTAGGATAATTTTACAATGAAATTTTTATACATTTTTTTAATTGAAAAAATTTTTAATGTAATCTTACAATCAAATTTTTAGTATAATTTTACTATTACTTTTTTATACATGTTGATAACGATCAAATTTTCAAAGAAATTTTTCAAAAACTTTTTTCAAAGAATTTTATTAAATTAAATTTTTGAGTTTCAGTGTTACATAGTATTGCCTAAGGTAGGTAGTAGTCATTCGCAAAAGCAACCCATCTCCTCCACTCTGCAGCAACCCATCCTTAATAAAAAAAATAATAAAATAATAATAATAAATAATAATATTAATAAAATAATAATAATAATAATAATAATAAATAATAATAATAAATAATAATAATAATAATAATAATAATAATAATAATAATAATAATAATAATAATAATAATAATATTTTCAGAAAACATAAAAAGTTGACTTACTTGGTATCAACTTCTGAACACTGATAACCCATCACACTGAATAATTCATTAATAACTGAACAACAATCACTAGGTACTGTGTACAAATAACTGAGTACTGTACACCTCTCTATATACATACTAGGCATTGAATAATTAACTTATTCATTAAAATGACATATTTAAATAATATTTACTCTTTGAACACCGATATTCAACCAACTTAACCCATTTAAAAAATAAAATTTTCTCTCAATCATTTCCCTTTAAAATACATGGTTATTCACACACTCACAATATGTTATCAATAACTAGTTACTGAACAAATCAATATCAAAAACTAATTACTGAACCAATAAATATTAATGATGGGTTACTGACCAACTAATTTTGAAATAAATCACATAAAAGGTTAACAAAAAAAATACAAGTTGAAATTTTATTAACTTTTTCACTATTTTATCGATCATTGATGTGTCCAAATTGGTAAAATTTTTGGTTGCTTAGTTACCTTGTCGTTATCAGGCGATAATTAATCAAATTCATTGAAACCAAATCCATTGTTATATTTACTTGGTATCAACTTCTGAACACTGATAACCCATCACACTGAATAATTCATTAATAACTGAACAACAATCACTAGGTACTGTGTACAAATAACTGAGTACTGTACACCTCTCTATATACATACTAGGCATTGAATAATTAACTTATTCATTAAAATGACATATTTAAATAATATTTACTCTTTGAACACCGATATTCAACCAACTTAACCCATTTAAAAAATAAAATTTTCTCTCAATCATTTCCCTTTAAAATACATGGTTATTCACACACTCACAATATGTTATCAATAACTAGTTACTGAACAAATCAATATCAAAAACTAATTACTGAACCAATAAATATTAATGATGGGTTACTGACCAACTAATTTGAAATAAATCACATAAAAGGTTAACAAAAAAAATACAAGTTGAAATTTTATTAACTTTTTCACTATTTTATCGATCATTGATGTGTCCAAATTGGTAAAATTTTGGTTGCTTAGTTACCTTGTCGTTATCAGGCGATAATTAATCAAATTCATTGAAACCAAATCCATTGTTATATTTACTTGGTATCAACTTCTGAACACTGATAACCCATACACAGTGAATAATTCATTAATAACTGAACAACAATCACTAGGTACTGTGTACAAATAACTGAGTACTGTACAACTCTCTATACATACTAGGCATTGAATAATTAACTTATTCATTAAAATGACATATTTAAATAATATTTACTCTTTGAACACCGATATTCAACCAACTTAACCATTTAAAAAATAAAATTTTCTCTCAATCATTTCCCTTTAAAATACATGGTTATTCACACACTCACAATATGTTATCAATAACTAGTTACTGAACAAATCAATATCAAAAAATTTTACTGACCAAGAAATCTTTAAATAAAAGCACATATAAATTTGAACAATCAAAAGAAATACAATTTTATTAACTTCTCGACTTTTTTATCGATCATTGATGTCTCCAAATTGTTTTGTTTTTTAGTTACCTGATTGCTATCAAGAAACTATTAATCATTGAAGCTCAATCAATTGTTGTATTTTCTCTGAATAAAAATTTATTTCTTTACAGTTTTGTATGTGATTTATTGAAATTATTTTGTAAAACTTAGTTTAAAAACTTTGAAATTTTTCTACCATTTTTGTAATATTTTTAATTGCGTCCAACAATGAACAATTACTAAACGTTAATTTCAAAGATGAATGCCAACCTTTTCATTTATTTTTCACATGCCCTAAATAAATTAATTGCTAACACATCAAAAAAAAATTACTTGAATTTATTTTTATAGATTTTCTATTCACCCCCAACTCTTATTGTTTACTGAATGATAAATTAATTAGTAAGTACAAGTAGTGGTTAATCTAATTGTTAGTGAAAAGAAACTTGATTAGAAAAAGATACTTAAATTAATTTCTCAAAACATATAGTACTTTCATTGTACTTGGAATAAATTTTCATATATTTATTGAAAATGATTCAACTCTTTAAATTATTAACTCAAAGATACTAAAGGTTTGAATAAAACTGATAGAAAAAAAATTAATATCTACAGCATTACTAAAATCAAATAACTATAATTTCTGATACCATGCTTCAATACATACATAGGTTCTTGTGTACTGATATCACTTACTGAAAACCCAAACTTATAGGAAAAATGTATGTGATTGTCTATTAGTCTTTGTAGAAATTATTTTTATTAAATTGTGGTTAGCTGGTGAATAGAATTTGATTAAAGTAGTGGGAAAGATGTAAATTTTAAATAAATTTGATTAAATTTGTTAATTCTTTAAATAAAAATTTTTAAAGAAAGCTTCAACATAGTAGCAAATTTTAAAGAGAATAGTACTTATCAATTAAAAAATTAACTGAGTTGTAAAATAATTGAAAAATTTCTTAGATCATTTTTTAAAATTTTATAAGGTTGTTAGGTAATTGTTCTAGGTACTTGTTGAATGAAAATTAGTGTATGTTATCGACTGCTCATAGTATTTAATTCTACAATTTCGGGATAAATAATTATTAAATTCTTGATTCCTGGAAATAATCGTAAATATTTAAATTATTCAGAAAATTGTCAAATAAACCTAAATAATGGGTAACACAAAAGTTTTAAATACTAGTCAATTTTAGTTTTTAATTTAATTGAATTACAAATATTTTAATAAAATCAAATAAATAGTTACATGAATCAAACAATTTCTTAGAACTGAAATATTATCGATAGATCCTGATTAAGCTTAAATCAATGAAAAAAGTAACAATTTTCCTAAGTATGTTATAAATTCAACCAACTCAATCCCCTCTAAAAAGACTATAAATTCGCCTCTCAACCAATCATTTCTCTTCAAATGTCATTTTTTACTCCATTATATCAACTATATTCATAATTTTCATAAAAACCTATCAAGTAGATAATATTTACCCTTTGAACACTAATATTCATTCCAGTAAATTCCTTTAAAAATATTATAAATTTTATAAATAACGATACTTAACCGACTCAACACCTTAAAAATATCAACAAATCTGTTGTTAATCGATTATTTCCTCTTAAAAAAATCATAAATTCTCTTCCTAGCCAATTGTTTTCCCCTAAAATAAAATGTACTCTTAACCAATAATTTCTCTTTAAATGACAATAATCCCAGCTATATTCATTATTTTCATTAAAAATCACCGACATATCGATATTCAACCAAATAAATTTCTTGAAATCCCCTTAAATTAAAATTCCTCTCTTGACCAATCAAATTACCTTAAAATTATCATAAATTCTCGCTTAACCAATCATTTCTCTTTAAATCACAATAATCCCAGCTATATTCATTATTTTCATTAAAAATCACCGACATATCGATATTCAACCAAATAAATTTCTTGAAATCCCCTTAAAATAAAATCCATCTCGTGACCAATTATTTCCCCTTAAAAGATCATAAATTCTCTTCTTAAACATTCATTTCTCTTTAAATGACAATATTTTCACTCTCACAAAAGATTTATCCACATATTGATATCTATCTGAACAAAGCCCCTAAAAATATTATAAATTACTCCTCTATATTGTCCATTTAGAAAATATTTACCTTTTGAAGACAGATATTCAACCAACTCAACCCCTTCAAAAATGACAACAAACTTGTTCTTAATCGAGTATTTCCCCTTAAAATATCATAAAATTTCATCTTAACCAATCATTTCCCTTAAAATGACATTTTCCCTTAATGCACCAACAAAATACATATTTTTTTGTAAATTTTCTTTAGAAATCTATATTTAACCGAATAAGATCCTTAAAAATCCATCATTCGGATCATATTTACTATATGTATTCAACCAATCAAATTCCCTTAAAATAAAATCCATCTCGTGACCAATTATTTCCCCTTAAAAGATCATAAATTCTCTTCTTAAACATTCATTTCTCTTTAAATGACAATATTTTCACTCTCACAAAAGATTTATCCACATATTGATATCTATCTGAACAAAGCCCCCTAAAAATATTATAAATTACTCCTCTATATTGTCCATTTAGAAAATATTTACCTTTTGAAGACAGATATTCAACCAACTCAACCCCTTCAAAAATGACAACAAACTTGTTCTTAATCGAGTATTTCCCCTTAAAATATCATAAAATTTCATCTTAACCAATCATTTCCCTTAAAATGACATTTTCCCTTAATGCACCAACAAAATACATATTTTTTTGTAAATTTTCTTTAGAAATCTATATTTAACCGAATAAGATCCTTAAAAATCCATCATTCGGATCATATTTACTATATGTATTCAACCAATCAAATTCCCTTAAAATAAAAATCTGAATTTTATCAATAAAAATAAATTTTCTTTGAAGTATTACATAATTGTTATACCCAACATTTTCCGTCGAAAATCACAACAATTTGATTCTGATAACAAATTCTATCAAATAAAAAATTCATCAAAAAATGACTAAAATCGAATAAAGTTTATGTTTCCCACATAAATTAAATTTCACTAAATTATTGTAAAATCATAAAATATATATCATGTTGCTCAAATAATTAAAATTAATCAGTAAATCAAGTATAAATTCAATAAAAATTACCAGTCAACCCATAGATAAAGTCAACGATTTTCATATGTATATTGATAACCACATTGAACATCCTCTTAAAAATATCTACAATATAATACTTTTGTGATTGATATCCACGAAATCAATAAAATGGAAAAATGATAATAATTAATTAACCATCCTTTTTTTACTGTAAAATCAATTAAAATTTTAGGTTTCACTAAAATATTTTTAAAAATCAACTGATTTAATCAACTTTTTAAATATATCATAAAATTATAATTTAAATATCATTTACTATTCAAAATCTATCAGTCAAATTAGAATCTAATTGGTAAATAATTATCATAAATATATGTTTCATAAACATTTTGTTATAAAATACACTTTTATTTGAAATAATCCTAAAATCAAGTTAAATTTATTAAATTATCGAGAAATAAACTGTTTCTAAAATTCTAGATTTACCCTAATTTCTTCAATAATTTCTATAAAAACATGATAGTCCACAAATTCCATTAAAATTCTACAGAAAACCATAAAATTCACAAAGATGATTAAAATTTACTAAAATAAACTAGATATTATTAAAATTATCATAAAATTTCTCTAAAAGCTCTAATTGATTTACACAGCCTAAAAATATTTTATTTTTGTCGAGTACAACCTAATCTATTGAAGTGTGTAATTAAATTTATTAAAAGTTAATTAAATTTTCATTGAAAATGACAAGTCAATAACAAGTCAACAAATGGAATTTTAATTAGAGATTATAAAGAAAATTTTCAGTGAAGAAGTAATATTGGTGGGAGAGTACATTAAGTGACTAAAATCGTTGAAATTACTGGAAAAAGTGGGATAGATATTTTTAAGAGGATGTTCAATGTGGTTATCAATATACATATGAAAATCGTTGACTTTATCTATGGGTTGACTGGTAATTTTTATTGAATTTATACTTGATTTACTGATTAATTTTAATTATTTGAGCAACATGATATATATTTTATGATTTTACAATAATTTAGTGAAATTTAATTTATGTGGGAAACATAAACTTTATTCGATTTTAGTCATTTTTTGATGAATTTTTTATTTGATAGAATTTGTTATCAGAATCAAATTGTTGTGATTTTCGACGGAAAATGTTGGGTATAACAATTATGTAATACTTCAAAGAAAATTTATTTTTATTGATAAAATTCAGATTTTTATTTTAAGGGAATTTGATTGGTTGAATACATATAGTAAATATGATCCGAATGATGGATTTTTAAGGATCTTATTCGGTTAAATATAGATTTCTAAAGAAAATTTACAAAAAAATATGTATTTTGTTGGTGCATTAAGGGAAAATGTCATTTTAAGGGAAATGATTGGTTAAGATGAAATTTTATGATATTTTAAGGGGAAATACTCGATTAAGAACAAGTTTGTTGTCATTTTTGAAGGGGTTGAGTTGGTTGAATATCTGTCTTCAAAAGGTAAATATTTTCTAAATGGACAATATAGAGGAGTAATTTATAATATTTTTAGGGGGCTTTGTTCAGATAGATATCAATATGTGGATAAATCTTTTGTGAGAGTGAAAATATTGTCATTTAAAGAGAAATGAATGTTTAAGAAGAGAATTTATGATCTTTTAAGGGGAAATAATTGGTCACGAGATGGATTTTATTTTAAGGGAATTTGATTGGTTGAATACATATAGTAAATATGATCCGAATGATGGATTTTTAAGGATCTTATTCGGTTAAATATAGATTTCTAAAGAAAATTTACAAAAAAATATGTATTTTGTTGGTGCATTAAGGGAAAATGTCATTTTAAGGGAAATGATTGGTTAAGATGAAATTTTATGATATTTTAAGGGGAAATACTCGATTAAGAACAAGTTTGTTGTCATTTTTGAAGGGGTTGAGTTGGTTGAATATCTGTCTTCAAAAGGTAAATATTTTCTAAATGGACAATATAGAGGAGTAATTTATAATATTTTTAGGGGGCTTTGTTCAGATAGATATCAATATGTGGATAAATCTTTTGTGAGAGTGAAAATATTGTCATTTAAAGAGAAATGAATGTTTAAGAAGAGAATTTATGATCTTTTAAGGGGAAATAATTGGTCACGAGATGGATTTTATTTTAAGGGGATTTCAAGAAATTTATTTGGTTGAATATCGATATGTCGGTGATTTTTAATGAAAATAATGAATATAGCTGGGATTATTGTGATTTAAAGAGAAATGATTGGTTAAGCGAGAATTTATGATAATTTTAAGGTAATTTGATTGGTCAAGAGAGGAATTTTAATTTAAGGGGATTTCAAGAAATTTATTTGGTTGAATATCGATATGTCGGTGATTTTTAATGAAAATAATGAATATAGCTGGGATTATTGTCATTTAAAGAGAAATGATTGGTTAAGAGTACATTTTATTTTAGGGGAAAACAATTGGCTAGGAAGAGAATTTATGATTTTTTTAAGAGGAAATAATCGATTAACAACAGATTTGTTGATATTTTTAAGGTGTTGAGTCGGTTAAGTATCGTTATTTATAAAATTTATAATATTTTTAAAGGAATTTACTGGAATGAATATTAGTGTTCAAAGGGTAAATATTATCTACTTGATAGGTTTTTATGAAAATTATGAATATAGTTGATATAATGGAGTAAAAAATGACATTTGAAGAGAAATGATTGGTTGAGAGGCGAATTTATAGTATTTTTAAAGGGATTGAGTTGGTTGAATTTATAACATACTTAGGAAAATTGTTACTTTTTTCATTGATTTAAGGTTAATCAGGATCTATCGATAATATTTCAGTTCTAAGAAATTGTTTGATTCATGTAACTATTTATTTGATTTTATTAAAATATTTGTAATTCAATTAAATTAAAAACTAAAATTGACTAGTATTTAAAACTTTTGTGTTACCCATTATTTAGGTTTATTTGACAATTTTCTGAATAATTTAAATATTTACGATTATTTCCAGGAATCAAGAATTTAATAATTATTTATCCCGAAATTGTAGAATTAAATACTATGAGCAGTCGATAACATACACTAATTTTCATTCAACAAGTACCTAGAACAATTACCTAACAACCTTATAAAATTTTAAAAAATGATCTAAGAAATTTTTCAATTATTTTACAACTCAGTTAATTTTTTAATTGATAAGTACTATTCTCTTTAAAATTTGCTACTATGTTGAAGCTTTCTTTAAAAATTTTTATTTAAAGAATTAACAAATTTAATCAAATTTATTTAAAATTTACATCTTTCCCACTACTTTAATCAAATTCTATTCACCAGCTAACCACAATTTAATAAAAATAATTTCTACAAAGACTAATAGACAATCACATACATTTTTCCTATAAGTTTGGGTTTTCAGTAAGTGATATCAGTACACAAGAACCTATGTATGTATTGAAGCATGGTATCAGAAATTATAGTTATTTGATTTTAGTAATGCTGTAGATATTAATTTTTTTTCTATCAGTTTTATTCAAACCTTTAGTATCTTTGAGTTAATAATTTAAAGAGTTGAATCATTTTCAATAAATATATGAAAATTTATTCCAAGTACAATGAAAGTACTATATGTTTTGAGAAATTAATTTAAGTATCTTTTTCTAATCAAGTTTCTTTTCACTAACAATTAGATTAACCACTACTTGTACTTACTAATTAATTTATCATTCAGTAAACAATAAGAGTTGGGGGTGAATAGAAAATCTATAAAAATAAATTCAACTAATTTTTTTTTTATGTGTTAGCAATTAATTTATTTAGGGCATGTGAAAAATAAATGAAAAGGTTGGCATTCATCTTTGAAATTAACGTTTAGTAATTGTTCATTGTTGGACGCAATTAAAAATATTACAAAAATGGTAGAAAAATTTCAAAGTTTTTAAACTAAGTTTTACAAAATAATTTCAATAAATCACATACAAAACTGTAAAGAAATAAATTTTTATTCAGAGAAAATACAACAATTGATTGAGCTTCAATGATTAATAGTTTCTTGATAGCAATCAGGTAACTAAAAAACAAAACAATTTGGAGACATCAATGATCGATAAAAAAGTCGAGAAGTTAATAAAATTGTATTTCTTTTGATTGTTCAAATTTATATGTGCTTTTATTTAAAGATTTCTTGGTCAGTAAAAATTTTTTGATATTGATTTGTTCAGTAACTAGTTATTGATAACATATTGTGAGTGTGTGAATAACCATGTATTTTAAAGGGAAATGATTGAGAGAAAATTTTATTTTTTAAATGGGTTAAGTTGGTTGAATATCGGTGTTCAAAGAGTAAATATTATTTAAATATGTCATTTTAATGAATAAGTTAATTATTCAATGCCTAGTATGTATAGAGAGTTGTACAGTACTCAGTTATTTGTACACAGTACCTAGTGATTGTTGTTCAGTTATTAATGAATTATTCACTGTGTATGGGTTATCAGTGTTCAGAAGTTGATACCAAGTAAATATAACAATGGATTTGGTTTCAATGAATTTGATTAATTATCGCCTGATAACGACAAGGTAACTAAGCAACCAAAAATTTTACCAATTTGGACACATCAATGATCGATAAAATAGTGAAAAAGTTAATAAAATTTCAACTTGTATTTTTTTTGTTAACCTTTTATGTGATTTATTTCAAAATTAGTTGGTCAGTAACCCATCATTAATATTTATTGGTTCAGTAATTAGTTTTTGATATTGATTTGTTCAGTAACTAGTTATTGATAACATATTGTGAGTGTGTGAATAACCATGTATTTTAAAGGGAAATGATTGAGAGAAAATTTTATTTTTTAAATGGGTTAAGTTGGTTGAATATCGGTGTTCAAAGAGTAAATATTATTTAAATATGTCATTTTAATGAATAAGTTAATTATTCAATGCCTAGTATGTATATAGAGAGGTGTACAGTACTCAGTTATTTGTACACAGTACCTAGTGATTGTTGTTCAGTTATTAATGAATTATTCAGTGTGATGGGTTATCAGTGTTCAGAAGTTGATACCAAGTAAGTCAACTTTTTATGTTTTCTGAAAATATTATTATTATTATTATTATTATTATTATTATTATTATTATTATTATTATTATTATTATTATTATTATTTATTATTATTATTTATTATTATTATTATTATTATTATTTTATTAATATTATTATTTATTATTATTATTTTATTATTTTTTTTATTAAGGATGGGTTGCTGCAGAGTGGAGGAGATGGGTTGCTTTTGCGAATGACTACTACCTACCTTAGGCAATACTATGTAACACTGAAACTCAAAAATTTAATTTAATAAAATTCTTTGAAAAAAGTTTTTGAAAAATTTCTTTGAAAATTTGATCGTTATCAACATGTATAAAAAAGTAATAGTAAAAATTATACTAAAAATTTGATTGTAAGATTACATTAAAAATTTTTTCAATTAAAAAAATGTATAAAAATTTCATTGTAAAATTATCCTAAAAATTTCATCTTTAAAAATTATATATAAAAAATTCATCGATAAAATTATACTAAAAATTCTATTTAAAAATTATGTATAAAAAATTTCATTGTAAAATTATCCTAAAAATTTCATCTTTAAAAATCATGTATAAAAAATTCCATTGTAAAATTATGTTAAAAATTTTATCATTTAAAAATATGTATAAAAATTGATCGATAAAACTATACTAAAAATTTTATTTAATAAATTTTATCATGCAATATTGTCGAATCTTTAACTTTAAAAATTCTTACCTTATGTAATTTGCCTACTATAACTGCTTTTAAAATTTTTAGCTTTAAAAATTACCCTTATGTAACTTAACTGTTGACTCTATTTAATTTTAAAAAATTCTTACCTAACCTACCATACTTTACTCTAGGCACCTTAGATTACTTTAAGAACCTTAATTTACTTAAATTTATTCTAACGTACTTTAAATTACTCTGATGTACCTTAATTTACTTTATGAACCATAATTTACTTAAATGTACCCCAATGTACTTAAATTGACTTTCGACCCTTTAATTTACTTTAATTTACCTTAATGTACTCTAATGTATCTTAATTTACTAGAGGAACCTTAATTTACTCTAATATACTTAAATGTATTCTAATGTACTTTAATTTACTTTAATTTATTTAAATTTACGTTAATATACTCTAATGTATCTTAATTTACTTTAGACCCTTTAATTTACCTTAATTTACTTTAATATACTCTAATGTATTCTAATGTACTTTAATTTATCTTAATTTACTTTAGGTATTTTAAATTATTTTTATCTAGAGCCTAAATTTACCTATGAAAATTGTGTGAACAAATATTTCAAGTGTTTTTTTTAACAAGCCTATAAAATACCCCTGACAATTTTTTTATCAGTAGGCGTTTCAAGCCATTTTTATTTTATGCCTATATTTACCTATAGAAAGTATTGAGACCAAATATTGCATTAGTTTTTATTACGAATTAAAAATATCCCTGATTATATCACATCTTAGGCGATTTGAGCCAATTTTAATTTTATGCTTTTTTTATCGTTAGGCGATTCAAGCCAATTTTAATTTTATGCTTTTTTTATCGTTAGGCGATTCAAGCCAATTTATTTTAGTCTTTTTCAAAAATACCCCGACTATAGTGTGATTAAAAAAAAATTTTGTGAATGAAAATACCCTCTCTGACTATCTTAGGCGATTTGAGCCAATTTTAATTTTATGCCGTTGTCCACTGCCATTCATCCATTAATTGAAAAAAATAAGAAAAGTGGTGACGATCTTCCGAAAGTCACCGACTAAAAATGATAAAGTTCTACAGAAGCATGTGGTAATTCAGTTTAAATGAGAAAAATCGTTGGTTCTAGACGCGAAAACATGATGGAACAGCTTGTTTGATATGCTAGAACGATTTTTTGAGCTTCGTGACTGTATTCGAAAGAGCTTGATTGATATATCGTTAGATATAAATTTTTTACAAAGTGAGTTACAGTTATTGGGCGACCTTATTTCTGTATTACGTCCAGTAAAACTTGCAGTCGAAACTATATGCAGTGAGAATCAAAATTTATTGAAGGCTGACGTTGTAATTAAGTTTATGCTTGATGAGTTATCACAACAGGAGACTGCACTTGCTGTCGAACTCAAGAACACTTTAATTCACCGTTTGAAGGAAAGGCGAACAGTTTGTTCGGACGTAGTAGAGTTCCTGCATATCCCTCAAAATGATTTGGAATTAGATGCCGGTGATTAAAACATTTTCAATAAAACAACAAAATAAACTATGATAAAAACTATCATAGAGCTGGAGGAACGTTTGTTTTCTCAAAAAAATACAGCCAACAACAATGAAGTTGACTCTGATATTGAAATTGTTGATGATGTTCAAGAAAGGCCTCATGCTGAACTTGATAACGATTCCATAAAAGAAAAACTGCATTTATTGATTCAAGAAAAACTAACTTTGCCAGTTAATTATAAACAAGCTGCAGATACAACAAAATACACCAAAGGCATAATTAAGACAGAGTTGGAACTATTACGGAAACAAAATCATAGAGTAAAATATTTATAATCTGTTTATCAGGCATTATTGACAATCCGACCAACTAGTGTAGAATCCGAGAGAGCGTTCTCTGCAGCTGGATTTTTCTCTACCAAAATAAGATCGAGGCTTAATGACTTCACTTTGGACATTTTAAGGATATATTTTTTGAATCTAAAGAAATAATTGTTAAGTATGGTTAATGGTAGTATTATAGTTATTATATAATAAAAATTCATATATTCACTTATATACACTTAGAGGACCAGGTCTGGTAATAAATGTGTTGGGGTTATAATAAAGCATGAATAAAAATAATAAAATGTTAAAATTATCAAAATCAACTAAAGTTAATTAAAATTTTGAAAAAAGTAAAAATCAATATTTTTCAGGGGAAAAGTGGTAACCGGTGGCAACTTTGATTTTGAAGACAAATAAAATACTATTAGTGATTTCTGATAGACGAGACAGATCATTAACGCCAGTGAAAAATGACAAATTTCAAAGAACTATCAGTCCATCGCCAAAATTCAGAAATAAATTTGACTTCAATAGATCAATAGCTAGTGTTCAGAGTTCCAACAATAGAAAGAAAATTCAATGCAATATTTGTCGAAAGATGGGACATTATGCCAATCAGTGTTGCTACAAAAATAACACCCAGAGAAGTCCAAAATGGATGAGGCCAGATTGGGTGAAAGGCGATAATGAGCGAAACTACCGAAAGCCGAGGTACAATATCCAACGAGGTACTGACAATCTGCAATGTTTCAATTGTAGAAGAAGAGGTCATATTTCGAGAAATTGTCGATCAAAATCTAGATCTCCATCAACATCTCCATCGCCACAAAGAGATAAATTTTGAGGTGCCCAGATTTTAAAAAGCCTTTTATCGTCATGACCGATGCCAGTAATTTTGCATTGGGTGCAGTTTTAGGGCAACAAATTGAAGGCGAAAAGGATCACATGATTTCTTATGCGAGTAGAACTTTGAAACCTCGCGAAAAGAATTACTCTACAATAGAAAAAGAAACTTTAGCATTAGTATATGGCATAACTGCATTTCGACAATATTTGGTTGGCAGAAAGTTTTTAGTATTGACACATCACAATCCATTACAGTGGCTCATTAAGCATAAAGATTCAGCAGGAAAATTAATAAGAAGGTCTATAGCCTTACAAGAATAAGATTTTTAAATTAAATATCGGACAGGAAAAGCCAATGCAAACGCTGATACCATGCCACGTATTCCAGTTGAATAAGGAACAAAGTGTGAAAATACAATATTCGCTGTAATGAGAGCAGCATGTAATATGAAAGAACTGCAAGCTAATCAAGAAGAAGATGAGGAAGTAAATCAATTACGGAAGTACGTGGTTACGATCAAAAAGGAGAGTGATTGGAAGTATGTGATGGAAGAGAACAATAAATATGTTATTCATGGAGGACTGCTCAGATGTGTAAAAAACGGTAGCTTATTAAAAGTAGTACCGACGAAAAATCGAGAAACTTTGTTTTTGGCATATCACGATGGAGCGCTTGGTGGACATCTATAGTCCAGAAAAGCATTTTCTAGTCTGAGATTGAAATATCTTTTAGAAACAATGGAACGAGATGTAAAGGTGTGGTGCAATACTTGCAAAATATGCCTAACTCGTAGAAATATGGGAAAGAAAATCAAAGTTCCCTTGAAACCAATGCCAATTCCGTCGGCACCAATGGAAATGACATCAAAGGATATCGTCGGATTATTGCCAGAAGCAATAAATGGGAATAAATATATTGTTGTCTTCTGTGATGATTTAACAAAATGGCCTGAAGCTTATGTAATGAAGAATCAGAAAGCAGAAACAGTTGCTAGGATATTTGTTGAGAATATTATTTTCAGATATGGTTCACTAAAGAAATTATTAACTGATCAAGGTACAAATTTTCAGAGCGATCTATTTAAATCAATTACGGAATTATTTGGGATTCTAGCACTTAGTACGTCACCATATCACCTGCAAACAGACGGACTAGTCGAGAGGTTTAATGGCACCTTAATTAGTATTATATCGTCCTATGTAAATCGAAACCAAAAGGATTGGGACCTATTTATAAAACCATGTCTGTTTGCATTCAGAAATTCAGTAAACGAAAGTACTGGAGAAACACCGTTTTATCTAATGTATCTGAGACGAAATAATATGTTTATTGATTTGGAATATCAACCTCCAGTCACACAGTATATGGAAATTTCAGGCTATAAAGCTTTGATGCAAGAGAGACTGCAATCAGTGTGATTATATTTAAACCACTCAAAATCAAATATAATCAGGAGAGTTACAAAGACCAGTATGATAAACGAGCGCATGAACATGGCATAAAAGTGGGGGATTTAGAATATTTAAACAAACCCGAACCAACAAAAGGACTGTCAACAAAATTACAATGACCATTCAAAGGACCGTATACTTTATGTGATACGACAGAAACCAACTTAAAGTTACGACCGATCAAAAACAAAAAGGCAGAAACAATAGTGGTGCATGCGAATCGTTGTTAAAAGATTCAATCAGGTGGTGAAGTGAAATATTCGTTGAAATCAAAGCAAGATAAAATAAATGATGGGCCGAATATTATACAAAAATTTACAAAAAACCCCACCCCATTGAATAATATGAATAAGTATTGTTCGTGACTTTAATAATATCTAATCTATTTTGTACAAACGAGGCAGAGGTCATGCCAAGGTATGCAAAAACGGAGATTGAGGTGCTTGAAAATATTCATACACATTTAATTATATGAGTTCGAGAATATGAATTTATTGATCAATATTGGGTAAATGACTTGTAATGAAGCGAGTGAACAATGTTTATGCAAATGAACTTCCGATTACTATGTGAAATGCCAAATAAAATATTTTATGCATCGAAGCTTTTACCCAATTTATATGGTAATATTTATTTATTTATTTTTTCGGCCCACAGCCAAAACAAATTGCAAGGTAGTAAAATCACACATAACTATCGAGCGGTATAAGTGCGGTCCATCCGTCAATAGCTCGTGCCCATGAGAGACCTCGCCGTGCGTAACGACGGGCTCGAACGTCAAATCATTGAACTAAATAGCGAACGAGGTTGGGTCTTTTGGCTCAACTTTCTTGCACTCAATTTCGATAAAATCGACATAACATTTTAAACAACAATCGGCTCAAAACCACTAACACCGAGTAGTCCAGTGGGCACTCATTAAATACAATGTGAACACAAATAGATCATAAAGACAAAGAAAGGGAAAGGGTAGTGGGGAAAAATGTGAAATCGTTGCAACAGTTAAAATGAATAACCATCAGAAAAAGATTAATCCGAACGACTAAAATCATGAAAAGGAATATTTTAAATAATATGTAAGAACTAAATAAATTATGTTGAGTTGAGACAGAAAATATGGGCGGAACGCTGCGCAAATTTTCGGAAATAATTAAAGTATTTATCATAAAACTGTAAAATAAGGGCGGAACGCTGCTAAAAATTTCGGAAATAATAAAAATACTTTATAGAAAACTTTAAAATAAGGATTGAGTACGGCAAAATTTTTATACAAGTAAAATATTTTTATAAAGCTGAGGAATAAGGACGATCCATACAAAAACTTAATAATAATAATAATGATAATGGTAAGGATAATGGTAATAATAATAATAATAATAATAATAATAATAATAATAATAATAATAATAATAATAATAATAATAATAATAATAATAATAATAATAATAATAATAATAATAATAATAATAATAATAATAATAATAATAATAATAATAATAATAATAATAATAGTAATAATAATAATACTAATTAATAATAATAATAATAATAATAATAATAATAATAATAATAATGATAATAATAATAATAATAATAATAATAATTAATAATAATAATAATAATAATAACATAATAATAATAATAAATATAATGGTAATGGTACTAATAATAATAATAATAATACTAATTAATAATAATAATAATAATAATAATAATAATAATAATAATATAATAATAATAATAATAATAATAATAATAATAATAATAATAATAATAATAATAATAATAATAATATAATAATAATAATAATAATAATAATAATAATAATAATAATAATAATAATAATAATAATAATAATAATAATAATAATATAATAATAAATATAATGGTAATGGTAGTAATAATAATAATAATAATAATAATAATAATAATAATAGCAGTGACAATATAATAGTAACATATAATAGTAACGATGATAATGCTAGTAACAACAATAGGGAACATAGTAGCTACAATATGGATAAGGGTAAGAGAGATACTGTGAGGATATTTAACACAACGAAGGGTGTACAGGCCATAGTAAGATCAATAATATGAACAACGACAAGGAGGACTAAGGGAATGGACATTAAGATAAATGATATAAGAGTGTAGATTAACATTTGAAGGAGATAGGAGAATAACGGGACCAAAAAATCGAAATCAAGCACAGGCCTTTTATCGGCAGCTCGTTGGACCCATGGATCGTTCGGTCAATTATAGCATTAATAATAGCGCTCACTTTTTGCGGACGATCACCCACTCGAACACAGTTCCAACGTTGCTTAGCAACGGGTGTCGAATGGTAAGCGAAAATATTTGTATGGAGTTGTCTGGGTAACAACCATATGGCTTTCAAAATTTCAACACCCAGAAACCAACCACTATTATGGAAAAATTCATGCTCTACTGAACAACAAACAAAACTGGCAAACTCTTAATTTCTTTCAGTCAAGGTCAGTATCCAAAATTAAAATAGTGCATATGAAAATTAAATACTATCGACGTACAAATCAGACTAGCAGTTGGCAAAAAATATTCGTCGAAAACAAAGCTGTTCGAGTTTCAGTGAATCAACCAAACAAAAGATCCAATTTACCAATGCAAATCAGCCAAACATATCCTTCAACCAAAGCATGAAGAAAACAAACAGACGGTAATAAATCCTATTCAATTGTGCATAGCAAAACAATATTTCTAGCTAATGATTCTGAAACAGTATTCAACCAAACCACATTACAAACCGGTAATGCTGGAACATCATTCATAATTGTGATCATGACAATAACTATTATCAATCTTGTCATATACATGATATCATTTTCAAAACTTATTCGATCAAATAAACATTGCGATCGTATCGACCGACCAAAACCTTCGTTTGTTGTGTACGAGGAAACATTCGTCTAGTGAGATACAATTGATTATTGCATGCCTATTTTATTTATAACAAATAAAATACTATTAGATTGAGATGAGGTATATTGAAGGGTCGGGAGTCCAAAAACAAACAATTAAATTATTTGCCCACGAACCCATTAATCAAGGACCGCCGAGCTGAACGTCAGCTTAATGGGTTTCCCGGAATTAGTAAAATAGGCAATAAATTGTCCTAACGGGAAAAATTGTTTCCCTAACACTAATCTAAATTAATGGCAACCCAAAATTATAAAAGAAACTAACAATAAAATCAGTTGCCAGTTGGTCGAAGGGAAAAATCTAACGAGTTTTGGAAACTAGTTGAAAGTAGTAAACGGATAAAGAAGTTAATTAGATTGCAGTGACTTATTACGTGATACCCTTAGGGTGTTTACGACAAGCAAACAATTGTAACTTGTGGTGAATATTTATGAATAAAGATTTCTTTGTTGGGATTTTGTCTTATTGATTATTGAACACGAGGAGTCGGATCGAAATACCTATCCATTGACGAATATTTAATATCCCAACAAATGTGGCCATATCTACTAAAAAATAAAAAATGTACTATTTTGTTGAATAAAAATTTAATTCAAAATATAAAAAAAACAAAAACTAAATGTAATAATGAAATTCAAAAAAGTGCTTTTTGAGCCTTATCAATTCGGAATAACCTAAAGTCCTTGCAATATCCCAAATAATGTTGAGTGTTACCAGACCATTGTTGATCGCGCGCCAACCATAGTTATATTCGATTTTATTACAGGTAATTTTTTTTGTTGTCCTAAAATGTAGGGACTACATAAAAGCGTGTAGTAAATTTTTTGATCCCTTTTAATAGTTTCTAATAGTTTTGCTAGCTATAGTTTGGAAACTTATGTCAAATGACCCTCGTTTTTTTAAATTATTTTATTCCTAGTGATCACTTATTTTAAGAGTAATGAATTCATTGCGGTATACTCAAAAGGGCTGAACTTGGTTCGAGATATTTGTTAATTAAACATTTGGTTGCCAGTGAGCTAATAGAAACAGATTGAACCTATAAGATCCTCTGAACTCTCCTTTCTAAAAATTTTGTTTTGAAATTATATATAAACCTGAATCATACAAACTAACTTGGCTATTAACAGATAAAATAATGCTGAACTCCATTAATATATCAAAAATTAAAATACAAGTAATTCAAGTTTGATGCGACAGATTCAATTATTTTTTTATTCATTTTTGGAAAATATGGAAACTATTCCAAATTTTCCAATGAAAGAAACCAACTTGTTGAAATTATCCAAACAAAAATTGGACTAATTAATAAAGAGCGAAATAGCATTTATCATTCTTAATCTTTCAAAATAATTTTTGCGCAACAATAAAATTCTGGTAAAACAATATTTTTTAGAAACAGATGTTCCTTTTAATTAGCTGCATTTACTAACCTAGATATAGTTAAACGTTTCAAGTTAAAACTTGATAATTATTCATAATTGACAGAGCATACATAAAAAACTGTCAAATGCAAATGTCAAATATGTATTGATAAAACAAATACTTGACCTTATTAGTTTCATTAACCGAAATAAACTCAAAATATTTGATATCTAAAAAAATCAATAGTTTCAATTATATGAAAACATGTCAATTACAATAATAATAACAAATTAACAAAAGCATTTGTTATTCAACTACTCCCTGCTTTGCAATGGAGAAAATTACAAGTAAATTTAATAAAAAATATATCACACTTCATCAATAACAATTTATATAACCAAAGTAAAAATTGTACGATAATTTTATTTTAGCAATTCAATCTTTATTTTGTTTTCCCTGGATTAATTACAAAATATTAAAGTCTAGAAACAAAATTTTCTGAAAAACAGTAATCATGCATTAAAAAAATGTATTGGCATTTCACACAAGAAATTTAAATCAATAGTTGATAAATTTTAGAAAAGTAATTAAAACTGGAACAACTGAATTGGCAGTAATTAATATAGAATTAATTTTCAAGGTAAGCAATCAAATGTAGGAAAGTGAAAATTATTACTAGAATTTCATGAAAGATTGCGGTATTAAAATGAAGTAAAATAAGAACACACTAAATAGCTGGTTTAGATTTATTAATTTCCTCTTTAATATCCACTTCATTGATTGGCAGTGACCAATAGTTGACATCGATATAATCCTCCAAGGCGTAATCAATACCCGATATGCCGTGAACTGACTGGAATTGAAAGAAATGATCGGCGACATCGAAAAGATTTCCATAACTCGTTGACCACTTTTGACAGTATTCATTTTTCAACGAGCCTTCAGGATTGACGGTAAATATCCGTTTCGGATCTATTCCGACAGCTTTGTAAGCAATAACGTCATTGATACGATTCCCGAAACCGGCGTACAGAGGATGGACGGAGTCGGGAAAAAGCGATCGAACATCATTTAGACATTGGATTTTGAAATATTCCGGTTTTTTTTCAATGACTTCTCGATGTAACGATTGGAAAAGCGATGTTGGCGAAAGAAGGATCGGGCCTTCTGGGAGTTTATCGGAAAACTCCTGTACGATATCCTGTAGAAAGGTTCGAGTAATTCCTGCTTGTCCGATAGCTCGTGCGGATAAATAAATGAATCGATAGTTGTTTTGAAAGATTTTGTTATATAGTTTTACTACTCCGGCCTGTGTCCAATCTCGTCCTAATATTGGTAAAACATGGCCCAAAACGTCCGATTTGGTAATCGTTCCGTCTACGTCTGATATTACTATTTTGTCGTACCATTTCCATCGATAAATCGTGGCATAGCAGCAAGTTGTTCCTTGGTATTTAGTTGTCATGCTGAATACGATATCATTTCGACCTTCCTTCAAATTCAAAGCCGATACTTCTTCGGAACTCAGGCGTATTTTTTTCTTATATACTTTGTTGTGAGTGCTAATTTCTTCACTGCTGTCAACTGTGGTCAATTTATTTTCAACAATTGGAGTTGGTGGAATAACAGATAGTTCTGGTTTAACGGGTTCCTTTTTGTCGTTGGGTGGTTCGTGACGTCTCCAACTGAACCAAGTTGAGCGACGTTTTTTCTGTGACATGTAGGTTTCTTTTAAATTCGAAACGGTATTGATAGGTAATTCGGTTTTAAATGCTATAATTGAAAGAATCATAGGTGCGGCAACACCCCAATTGTAATACTTGCCATTTAACAATAAAACTAGACTTGTATTTTTCAAAAGTTCATCAGGATCTTTGATGAAATCTTCAAATGAAACTAGATGTTGGAAAAAAGTTTCTTCGGAAATGTTATCGTTAACACTAATATCGCCACAAAGAGACAATTTCAATTCTTGGATGATTGGATACGTTGGAGATATTGCCAAAACACTTACTTCACCATCTGATCGGTAACCCGCATCAACTGTTAGTGTGACATTTTCATTTGATTGATGTCTTGTACGAATTTTAGTTTCTTCTGTATACAAATATGCTCTCTTTAATTCATCCGAAACACCCGAAGCCATAATATCTTCAAGGTAAACATCTTTAGAATTTTCTAAATCATTTGGTTTATTATTTACTAATGTATGAACTGATTCATTTGTTACGGTAATAGTTGTTTCAGTTGGTTTTTCACTAGAAGCTCGGCTATCCAAGGGAAAATTTCCCCAATCCCAAGTCATGTTTATGTCATTTAATTCTTCTTTGGTTATTTTGTCAACAGCACCATCAGAATTATAGCCTTCTCTTAAGAGTTCTGCCGAATCATCTTGAATAAAATCATCATTGTCTGATAAACAATGATATCTTTTATTATAACATTCCGCAGTTGTTGATTCGTCGTTTAAACCATTTTGTGTATAAAACTCAGATTTATACTTAACATTTTTTCTTGAACGCTTTTTATTTAAACGAGAGCCACTCAAATCAGTCTTTTCGCTATCGTCAACCTCTTCTGAATCACTATGGAAAGGAGATACGATAAATGAAGAATCTATAGTTTCAGAAAGTGTTGGTTCAACTGTTTCAATAAAATATGCTTCACCAGCAGATCCTAACTTCATATGCAAATTTTCTAAATATACTCCATTTAAATGAATATCAACTATTTTATCAGCAGGTTTTAGTGTCCCCATTTTTCCAAATCTAACGTGAAATGGACCACAAGTAAAACTACCATCTTCCTGTTCCACAACTATAATGTCAATAGCACCAGTTAATGTTGACGGATTTATGTCTGAATAAACATATTTAATGCCCGATATTAACTTATCACGCCTTAACAGAAAGTAATCAAATCAATAATATGAAATGAACATTTGAAACTTACCCCATAGATATGACTTGCTTAAAGGTTTGCATGGGAAAATAATATAGAAATATTATAACTTCAAAATTTAAATATTAAATTCAAATAAACAAAATATAAACATAAATCATGATCTGAATTTCAATCTATTAATCATAATTTGTGATAACTAATTCAGTAATCAAATAAATTTCCAAATAACGTACAACATAGATTTTTATAAATATTATTTTGATTATTTATAATTATTATTATATATTTATGAAGCGTCCATTAAAATTAAACGTAACCCAAATCAGAATGTGAAATTAAGAATTACGCATCATCATTATTTTTAGAATTATTAATTCTGACTGTCGAAAATTACTGAAGAAAGTTACATCTGTTTCAACTGAATAGCAACTCCTAATTTTAAAGGTGTGGGGTTAGTGGTGTTGGTGACCTTAACCCAATTACATACAACATTTCACGCCCGCCAATGGTTACCCGTCGCTAGGCAACGTTGGAACTGCAACCATTGGTCACAGGACCGCCAAGGGTGAGTTCCAATGTCAGAACTGCTAAGGTCTGGCCCTATGTCGGGTTCAGTGGGCTGCCGTTAGAAGGTCTCTGCCCGTCTTATCTTTTAGGTCCTATAATCACTTCCTCATTGTTTTGTTCGTGTACACTAATTATCAATAATAAACAAAATATCAAAACACCATTTTATTGTATTATCGTCAAATTTATACTTGAATTAATCATTTATTTATTTTCGCCTTGGGCGCGTCTTCGTAATCTTTCAGTTCTACCCGGCCTGGCATGCGGGTAGGACCGTTTGTTGGGAAGCTTCGCTGGATCCTGGTCGCGATAGGCTAGCTGTGCCGGGGAGAAGATCAAGGGATATGTCACCGCACTCCCCTCCTGGCACACTGACAGAGCAACTTCCAAGCCTTTTATTTGAGTCCGCTGGGCTTGGTTGAGCATCTTTTCGTCCTTCCAGCCTTGCTGGGCCGCGGTGAGACGTTGGTACACCTCTTTCATCCTTGCCGGTTCTGCCCAAGTGGCTTTTATTTGTTGGATTTCTCGGCTTTGCTGTAAAAGCTGTCGATGGAGATTCAGATTTTCTCGTCGAGGATCCTTCAGCTCTCGGCTGAGAACTCTTGTCGCCTCCGTTCCTAAATTAAAAAGTATTTGAACAGTTATCATTAACATTGTTGGTTTCGACACTTTAATAAATTTCATCCGCCCCTGTTTTAAGAAATTTTGTGAGCAATATCAGTTTCAACAAAGCCTTTACTACCTATCTCCTGTCACCTTATTTATTTAAATTAATTCTAAATCGTTTGTCTGAACTCCAATACCTTTCTCCTCTGTCGTATTTATGTGTTATACCACTAAGTCATACTTTCCTAAATAGAACCATTCGAACTCATTTTGCACTTTTTATTATGATATGTTTATTTCATCTAATAGAACAAATTGAACAGTCTAAGATTAACCATTAACTTTTATTCAAAAAAATACAAATTTGATTATTTTCCGAGTCCGTCACGACCCTTGGGTTGAACGTTTCGTCGAAAACGACTGGCGAAAGTCCATTGTGAGTGTTTGCTGACGTTTGCATGCTCGCCTTGTCGTCATGGTCCGAGTCGACTGCGAAGAACTGGCTGGACTAATTTCTCCGGCAGAATCAGTTTTGTTGGTGCGGTCATCTGTAGCAATCTCGGGTCGTCCAGTTCAAACGAAACCCCATAGTCTGGAGCGAATCCGTTGGTACTGGGAATCAGACCGCTGGCGATGTCTTGGTTCACGCGTGCTAATCGTTGCCTGGCCAGATTCGCTTTCCTGTGATACTTTCTTTCCATATTCTCCATCTTCATCAAGGTGAATTCCTCTCGTTGGCGAGCCTCTCGTGCCGGATTTCTACCCGGTTCCCTTTGATTGCTATACTGGATAATTCGATTTCGTCTCCGCGATCGTTTGGTCGTCGGGGCCAACCAGATTCTCCATAAGTGGCCAAGGTATATCCTTGATCCCATAGTGCTTGCCTGTATTGGGCGGCAGAATTGATGGGTACTTGTAACGTGAATCGGGAGTCATCACTCCATCCTCCGTGCGAATCTCTGCGGTCTAAATAAGCCATATAGTTAGCGTTAAATTGAAAACACGTTCTATCGTCGCCTGTCTTGTGGGTGAACATAATTCGTATTTACATGGTAAATTGGTGATTACAAAAATGTAATATCTCGTTGAAGTTCAATAGTGTCCTTCATAACCGCGTCATTGGGCGATAGTCGATTCTGGATACGGTCTCCCAGTCGTTTCTTTGTGTCGCGTCTGCTGTCGGCATGTGGTTGACGAGGAATAGACATAATTAGTAGTTATGAATTTCTAGATTTTTAACTTCATATTTATAGATGTAGGTGTTGACTCATTATCGCTTGACTAGTCGAAACCCCACGTTATTCGTGATTGATTATTGTTAAACTTTAATATAATTTGTTTTTATATTATTTTATTTTTGTTTATTAACATTGCAACATTTCTATCCATTAGAGACCATTGATTTCCTTATCTATTTAATTACACTTTACGGTTGGTTGAGAAAACTGTTATCTAATCTACTTTCTGGGCGTTATATTATACTTCTAGTGATCAGGTTCATGGTTAGTTGGCAATGTCATCATTTATTACTTTCCTTTATTACATTATTTTAGGGTCAATTTTCTGGTTGGTTTGGCAATTATATTATAAATGTGTCGGGTGAAATTATGGGATTTCTCTCCGTTGTATTAATAAATTATGACACTTCTCGAGTTATGAACATTTGTTGAAACAAATTAGATTTTGTGTCCTCTCCGATGTTGGCAGATTTCGCGTACTCGTTTCCGGATCTATGGTGTCCCTCATGGTATCAGATCGAACAGATAGCAATCGTCCCCTTGTACTAGTGAACTCGCGAATTTTGATCCTTTGCCATTTCTGTGCCCAGGTAGTGACTCGTTCTCTATCAGTCAGTACTTGAATCTCCATTATTCTGGGTCCACGTCCTACACAGTGTCCTAAAAGATTTCAACGCAGTGTTAAATTTACTATTGAGCACCCATACCGAGTGGATCGGCGATTTCTACTACACCTTGGTTTGCCAACATTTGTTATACGTATTTTTGGATTTCACTCGTGTATTCTCATCAATTAACAAACCCTCAATGGTTGAGTTCTTAATCGTTATTTGTATTTTGTTCTATGTCATTTCCTTGTCATAGCCTTGTCCAATTCCTGTTGTAGTATGGGGTGTTGATGTAGCTGCATTTCTACAATAACAAATTCCAGTCAAAGTCATTTTTACAGATTGTGAATAGTTTATCAATTCGTTGGTGTGGTTTATCACTAAACCACACTAGGATGTTCCCTTATCTATCGCCCCGCACGTTTCCCTAAAAAAAATAAAGAAAAATGAAAATGATAAGCTTTATTTCAGATGTTTATTCAACTCATGCATCATTACACCAGAATGTAAAATCTCTAATTCCATCTTTTGCCATATCGTTCGCGCATATAGGGATGATCGCGGCGATTTTCTGTAAGTCTCCCTTCGTCTCGTAGTTCTCTCGGCAGGATTCGTCGTGGAATTCCCACGTTGATATCAGCGATCCTCTCCCGTAGCTTCGGGTCGTCAAATTCATAGGAGACGTTATAGGAAAGGGCGTACCCATCAGTACTGGCTATCTTGCCCGCTGCAATGTCTGCATTGATCTGCCTCAGGTATTGTCGGGTCTTTTCTACTTGCTTGTTAGTCTCCTTCTGGGGCTCTTCGAGACGAGCCAACAAGAACTCGGCTTGTTCTCGAATTTCCTTGGCTGGTTTACGACCTGGCTCCATTTTGATCGCCACATAAGGGAGATCGATTTCATCCAAATCTCGTTACGTGCCGGATCTGGTCTCTCGCACTGGAGAGATGGAAAATCCCGCGTCCCACATCGCCTGCCTACATCTGGCAGCCGATTGAGCGGAGAATCGGGCATTACTCGGGATGGATCGATCCACGAGTTTTCTAAAAAGAAAAGAAACATTAAGTAATAATTGGAATTTGCGTTTCATTTGTTTTTCCGACCGATCAGTCTCAGATTTGGGGCACGCCGACCTAACCTACTCAGTTGGGAGGTGTATGTCAGTATAGTGGACACGCCTGAGTCAAACTTCGTGCCATCGGGTCTCGTGGGGAAACGTAGGCGTTTCGATTCGTCTAACAGGGCCGTTTAAACTATTATTGGGGTGGTTGTGGTGCCTTCGCGTGGTATTCCTAAAGTGTTCTAATCGTAGGTCATTCCCAAGTAGGGTTTTCCGATTCGCACATATCGTTGGCAGTGGTCAGGAGTTTAATTACGGTACTGATCTATTTGCGTCTTTCTTCGAGTAAATTACTAAAGATAATAAAATCAACGATTCATTAGTTCGTCTCGTCTTAATAAATCACTGGTTATCAAATTATTAATTAATATTTTTCATAAACTTTACTTTGCAAAAATCACTGATGATGGTAACATTTAATTTTAAATTTGAATTTTATTCTAGTAGTGGGATACCGGCCCTCTAGCTCAGAGATCATCTAGCTCACATACCCCCCACCCCCAGCAAATTTTTTTTCCAAGTTTAAACGTACAAATTTTTTAGAACAAAGACAATGACTCATTCAAGGTCATTAAAACAAAGACAATGACTCATTGAAGGACATTGGATGACTCATCAAAATTTCTCAAGGTCATTAAGACAAAGACAATGACTCATTCAAGGTCATTGGACGACTCATCAAAATATCCCAAGGTTATTGAAACAAAGACCATGACTCATTCAAGGTCGTTGGGTGACTCATCAAAAATTTTCAAGGTCATTCAAAAGTAGGTCAAGGTCATTCAAAATTTCTCAAGGTCATATTATTTTTAAACATTTTTAAATTTTAATTTACTGGTGGGTTACAGGGTTTCAAATCTTGCTTATCCTTCTAGTTGCCCTCGTAACGCCATACAAAATGATTCTGATCGCCACTTGGCACCCGTTGCTAAGCAACGTTGGTAATGTGTTCAAGTGGTGGATTGCCCGCAAAAATTGAGTATCATCGCTAGTACTGTAATTGCTCGGACAACCCTCGGGTTCACGAGCTGTCGATAGAAGACCTATGCTCGCTTTGCTCTGTCCCTCATAGCTATTCAGGATTAGGTTCTTATTTGCCCGTGGAAAGATGAAACGAATGTTCGGTGACGTGATGTGAATATTTATGTTAACGCTGGCATACAACATATCAAAGGAACAAATCGAATAAGAATACGACTACTCTATTTAATTAGCAACACGCGCAATTTTTACGAGTTAATGATTTTGAAGCTGGATTGCTCGACGTCGGGCACGTTCCTTGCGCCCCGGCCGACGATTATTTGCTGGAGGGATAGGTTGATCTGCTGACTTGGTGGTTTTCTGCGGCATTTGGGTTGGGGCGAAGATGAGCGGATAGATTACCGCTTCCCCTTCCCGGCAGACTGCTAGGGCGACTTCGAGTCCCCGAATTTGAGTGCGCAGGCTCTGGTTGAGCTGCCGCTCTTCTACCCAGCCTTTCTGGGCCGCCGTGAGTCGGTGGTAGACCGCTTTCGTTTTTGCGGGATCCGTCCATGTTGATTTTATCTGCTGCATTTCGCGGGTCAATTGAATAATTTGGGTGAGTAACTCCGCGTTTGACTGTCTTGCGTGGTCCAGTTCAGATTGTAGGATTTGTAGGGAAGACATCACTATAACCAAAGATATCATTTAAATTCATTATAGGTTAAGTTAGATCATTATTTATCTCATTAAACAAAATCACGAATAATTCTAGCCATAAGAAGAAATAACACGCAAATTTCTAATATTTTAAATCAGTTACTACATGAAATCTATCACTATCAATTCACTCTTCGGGACAATGTCTCTTCAGGCTTCGTTTGAGAGCCTCCACTGTATAGGGTCGTCGGGTATCACGGACTGGGCGAGGTGGATAGGCGACTGCAATCCGCCCGGCGAGGATGTCTTCCACCACGTTCGCGAGATACATCCTCGCCTTAACCACCTGTAAATCCACCTGCTCCTGCACCCTTTCCCATTGGGTGAGGAGGTTCTGTGCGTTCATGTAGGTCTCCGCAGCTGGGTATTGCTGTCCCGAGAGACCGCAGGGATCCTTCTCCAAGCCTAATATTCTCCAGGTGGCCGGATATGGCCACGGTTGTTGCAACTGGTCAAATATTCTGGTAGTCGGCGGAACTCCTGACTGTCCCTGCTTGTCCGTCTCTCGACTGGCGATTCGTTTGAGCGACATGTCTAAACATTATTGTTATTAGGTTCGATTAATTCACCCATTCTAAGTTATTAGCAAATAAATGGTGTCTATGTTATTGTTAAGGGTGTCATCCAAATTAATCCTATTGAATTCTAATAGCTTTATACTTGGTTGTGATTCTTTCGAAACGAGTAGACGGTTTATCTAGAAACTTTAGGGGTGCTATATCTCGTCGACTAACTCCTCCGACGCTCTTAGGCATTCATTCGAGATCATAACAATCAAATACCATCCTGACACTATGAAACTGGTTTGCTGACATCGCGGGGAATCGGGGTTCACTCACATCTGTGAATTTCTGTTTGATAAGCTACACGTGACTATGGCTTTCCTTTACGCGATGGGACATTAATAAGCAGGTTGTGTTAATTTACGGACCTGGCCCTATGGGATGTACTTCTTTATGATATATAATAATATAAGTAATCCTATAGGTGAGATAAACCTGATATTTAATTTATTTACGCATATTAGCCTTAAAATATTACATGTTAGATAGTAGGTGGATAATCTTGTATTGACCTAAGAGAATTTGCAATTTAATTTAAAGTTTGTTTACAATTTCATTTACGGTTAATCGGACTTTAAGATCTAGACCGGATGTTGATCCGAGATAACTTAGTCGTGCGTGGTTGTATCCTGGTGGGCGTGCGATTTCCGGCGGATCTTACCGTTACAACTTAGGCGGTTGACTAAAGGTGATTTAATGTCGACATCCGGTAGCTACATTATTCACGTCGTATTTTCAAGATTACTGTTCAACTACTTCGCCTACACTCGATTATCTCAATTCTGGTAAGTTATTTCACTGATTTGTTTGAATGTATTTTACTAACAAATTTTAGAAAAACTTCTACGCTTACCGAGGCTTCCAAGTAGATGCAATGCCCTTCTATTAGAATATTTTCGTTATGTGGAATTTTATTTGCTCAACAACAATAAAATCGGTAACGCTTTAGGTGATATTAATACAAAATTTTCTCTTGTTTTAAACTTTGGTTTTTTCAATTAAATTTAAGTAATAATTCATTCATTTTATCTCTAATCAATTTGCTGTAATTCCTGAATTAAAGAAAACCTTTTTCCGAATCCATAGATTATCCTAGTTCTAACTAAGGGATTGGGTTATCGTCTATTATTCACATTTCTAATAGTTTTCTCTAAGGTTAGCTGGCTCAACTAGTACTTTAATCTGCGAAATTATTTTAATACTAATTAAATCCGTGAATCCAGTTCTACTTTAATTTACATCGAAAATTACTTGACTTTTTCCAAAAAGACTATCTTACGGTTATTCAATTCGTTTCTAACTTTAATCTATGAATTACTTTAGTCGACGAATTATTGGTAATCAGGGAATCTATATTATTTATCCTTAATCAATACTTTACTTTACTAAAAACTAGGTTACATTGGTTTTACTCAATAGTTATCTGAATTAGTTTAATTAGTGAGGTGTTTCTATTTACCCGAAAATCATTTTAAATGTTACCAATGAATAGATTGAATTTAATCGACGCTATATTTACTTCTATTCAATATTCATTTATTTTTTAATCCATAATTTAACTTAATCACTTGCTTTTACTTAATCCCTTCTTCGATTTTATTACCATGAATTATCAGTAAATTACGTGTCGCTGCATTAATTTTAATCAACAATTTAATTAAGGGATTCCACACTTCTATTCGAGAGTCATTTTTCTCTTAATTGACACGTTTTATTATTTGAAATCAATGAATTCGATTTGTAATCGCTTTCATGTTTATCGGGGGTTGATTTTGATTAGATCAGTACATTACTCGTTCTTACTCAAGGATTAGATTAATTTTCTTGAAACGAATTATAATAATTTAATTGATGAAATTATTTGCCATTACTCTGATTTTAATCAATAATTTACGATCATTTAAATCATGAATTATCATTACCCAATATTTATTTTAACTTTAAGCTATAAAATACTTTACTTTTACAATTAATGGTTACTTTAATTTTTATCCATAATCGCAGTTTAATCGAATTCAAGGATTTCCAATAAATTTTATCTATTTCAAAATATTAATCCAAAATAGCTATAACAGCGATTCCAGTTAATTTAATCCCGTGCCCTTTCCCTTTAATAGGCCTTAGACGCATATTGTGTTTACATTATATTTACTGAGTGCCCACTGGACTACTCGATGTGATAATTTTAAGCCGTGTGTAATATAAATTTAGGTCGATTTTACAGAATTGAGAAACGAGGAAGCAGCCAGAGACTTCTTCCTTATTTCTCGCTTCAGCTATAGGGATAAATATTGACGTTACGACCGCTGCGTTGCGCACGTTGAGTCTTCACGGGTACATATCATTGGCGATTTTCCACGCACTTACATGCATCTGTACTATGTAGATTTTACTTTCTTGCGTTATGTGTTGGCTGTGGGCCGGAAAAATTTCGACAGTTTAATTTAATATATGAAAATATATATAAAACAATTTATGTATATCAATAATATTTATTAATTATAAACGACAATAACATAATTACCCTTCATAACCATTCCATAAAATTGCATAAAATAGCATAAAATAACATAAATGCCTCTCTCCCCACGTCGACGCCAAGCAGAGCTCTATCGAGATGCAATGGACGTGACGTGGAAAGAGGGTTCCAACATAAATATTTCTCACCTAAAAATTTGTCTTCCAAAATAGATTTTTAATCAATAATTAAACGATTTCGAAATAGTTTGAAAGTAGTTTTCAAAATGGTTTGAAAAATGGTTTAAAACGATTTTCAAAATGGTTAAGTTAAATGTGAAAATGGATCAGTATTTATACCTATTTTTCTCGCGTGTGAAATTTGATGCAGTAAAACAAAATTCGACCTTGTTATTTTCTAGTAAATTCTATTCTTTAATTTTATTATTTTTTGATTTATTTTTATAATTTTTTATAATTTTTTATTTCATTTTAATGAACTTTTATTAATTTTTTCAATTTTGTCGAATTTGTTGTGTTTTCTTGTTATATTTGTGTAGGTATCGTGCGAATCTTGGTGCGTTTTGTTATTATTTTAATTTATTTTTATGTTTACTATTTTATTTTTAATTCCCTTTTTTCTCATATTTTATAGGTTTAATTGGTGTTTCCAGGTTTATTTAAATCTGCATGTTATGTTTGCCTGTGGGTTACTGATCCATTAAAACATTTCTCAAGGCCGTTTACGTTCTGGCCCAACATTACTACTTATTTTTATAAGTAGTATATATTTTGTAAATTAATTTTATTATTATTATTATTATTAATATTATTATTAATATTTTTATTATTATTAATATTATTATTAATATTATTATTATTATTATTATTATTATTATTATTATTATTATTATTATTATTATTATTATTATTATTAATATAATTACAATAAAATATTAACAACAATAAAATATTAATATATCAAAAAATAAAGAAAAATATATAAAAAATTACAAAAATATTTCGAAATTAATAAAATAATTAAAAATCCTAAAAATGGCGAAAAATCGCCCATTGGTCGCACACAGGCACAAAAACACTATATATACGGCAGTCATTTTCATAATTTCAGACAGAATTTTAACAGACTTACAGAATTCTAGACTACAAATTTTTAGACATTTTTTCAGTCAGGTGACTACTAGAAAAATATTTAGACATTTTTAGACTAGCAGTGAATCATTCTTAGACCAAATTTTGTATGCCAATTTATGCCAATTTTTCAAATCTGGTTGCATGACTGTGGATTGTAAGTACTGTTATTTTTTTGTGTAAATATATATTTCGAAGTCTTGTTACTTTGATTTTATTCTGGATGGTCGTGGAATCTTTTGGTGCCACAGACAAGTCCCCTAAAATCTTATTTATATATATGTATCAAAATAGACGGTTCATGGGACGGACCGTGTGCCGGCTAGTGGGTGAAAACCCTTAGTTGAGCTCGTGGGTCATGCCTCGTGAACCCTTCAGCAGTCCGCAGTCGGGTCTGGCAATATGCACAGGACCGCTACGCAGGGCGCCGTTGTAAACTCGAGGCGGCTGCTGAAAAGTGGCCGGAGCGAGTAGAAAATAAAACTCGGGAAGTGCGACTATAGTTAAGTGGGATTAAAGTTTTGTAGGGGAAAGTTAAAATATTTACGGAAAATTAATGAAAAATCAAGTAGGAAAGGATAGGATAGTTTAGGAATGTAAAGTTGAAAGAAATTTTCCAAAAGTTGAATGATATAATCTGACAGAAGAGAGGAGCGTTTATTGAAGTGACCGCAGATGGTTGTAATTACTTAAAATCATGTGGAAATGTACCGGGAGTTGAAGAACTGGTAATCATATTCTTAATATAGGGAAAGATAAAGGTAAACTAGGACAAATGTAGTCGATTCCGTGATTAAACAAATGAAATAGGAAATTTACCGAAAAATAAGGGAGGAACGCTGCCCAAATTTTTGAAAGATACATTTATAAATAATGGGTAAAGATGACAAATAAGTATGGAAATTGTAGGAATAGACGAGTAAGGACCAGGATATAGAAAGAGAAAGACGTAAGACCTTCCATCGGCAGTCCAGAACCCGAAAGTGAAAATATCATGAGGAGTAGTTCTAGAAATGGAACTCACCTGCTCATGAATTTTCAACCTCTATGTACAGTACCAACATGGCAATCACCATGGGTACATAGGAGGGATAGAATAATAATAACTGGCGTTTAGGGGGTAGATACACAAAAACCCTAGAAAAAATAAATAAAAACCAACCCCATTCGCCAACACATTTTTAAATTTTAATTTACTAATTATTTTTATAAGTAGTATATATTTTGTAAATTTATTTTATTATTATTATTATTATTATTATTATTATTATTATTATTTTTATTATTATTGTCAAGGTTATTTTATGACTCATCATAATTTTTCAAGGTCATTCAAAAGTAGGTCAAGGTCATTCAAAATTTCTCAAGGTCATGATATTTTTAAACATTTTTAAATTTTAATTTACTAATTATTTTTATAAGTAGTATATATTTTGTAAATTTATTTTATTATTATTATATTTATTATTATTAATATTTTATTATTATTAATATTATTATTATTAATATTATTATTAATATTATTATTACTTTTTATTATTCTATTATTACTTATAAAAATTTATTAATACTTTTAAAAACTTTAATTATTATTATTAATATTAATATTTTTATTATTATTATTATTATTAATACTTTTAAAACTTTTTATAATATTATTATTATTATTATTATTATTATATTTATTTTTATTATTATTATAATTGTTATTATTAATATTATTATTTTTATTAATAATATGATTAATAATATGATTAATTAATATGATTACTTATTTTTATTATTATTATTATAATTATTATTGTTTTTAATAACTATTCTTCCGCGCATAAGTATCCATCAAAAAATATATATCCCTATTTAAATATAATTAACCGATGAAATCTACTCAATTGTTAATAATTTTTAATTTAATATAATAGTAATTAATACACTCTTAAAGTACAATTGATTTTCAGTAAATATTTTCATCTTTTAAGTATATTTGTTGATCATTGAATAATTCAGACTCCATTTATTTCAAGTATTTAACAATATTTAATTGATATTTAATCTCATCATTGAGAAATTTTACCGACTAATTTATTATAAGCAATTCTCGATTCACGAATATTTGTTAGTTTCAATTCATATTTTCTCACTTTAATGATTGCTTTCCTCTTTAATGAATATTTTCTCTCTTCAATTAATGTTTTCTTTATTCAATGAATGTTTTTTCCTCTTCAACGAATATTTTTCTCTTCGATGTATATTTTCTCCATTCAAAGTATATTACCCTTGTAAGTTATTAATATATCAATTGATATTTCATCTATTTAGTAGATATCTTTAGCCATCCCACTGTTTTCAGTAATTTCAACGATTTAAGTCACTTAATCTCACCAATATTACTTCTTCACTGAAAATATTCTTTATAGAATATAATCTCTACTAATTAAAATTCCATTTGTTGACTTGTTATTTTCAATGAAAATTTAACTAAATAAATTACATCTTTCAAAAGATTAGGTTGTACTCGACAAAAATAAAATAATTTTAGGCTATGTAAATCAATTAGAGCTTTTAGGGAAATTTTATAATAATTTAAGTAATATCTAGTTTTACGAGGTATTTATTGTAGTAAATTTTAATCATCTTTGTGAATTTTATGGTTTTCTTTTGAATTTTAATGGATTTAAGGTTTGATTATGTTTTTAATGAAATTATTGAAGAAATTAGGGTAAATCTATAATTTTAGAAACAATTAATTTCTTCTTAATTTATTAGATTTGACTTGATTTTAGAATTATTTTAAATAAAAAAAAAAAAAAAAAAAAATTTAGGATAAAAATGTTTATGAAAAATCTATTTAAGATAATTATTTACCAATTAGAATCCAATTTGACTGATAAATTTTGAATAGTAAATGATATTTTGAATGACCTTGACCTACTTTTGAATGACCTTGAAAAATTATGATAAGTCATCCAATAACCTTGACAATAATAATAATAAAAATAATAATAATAATAATAAAAATATTAATAATAATAATAATAAAATAAATTTACAAAATATATACTACTTATAAAAATAATAAGTAAATTAAAATTTAAAAAATAATATGACGTTGAAAAATTTTGAATGACCTTGACCAACTTTTGAATGACCTTGACCTACTTTTCAATGACCTTGAAAAATTATGATGAGTCATCCAATAACCTTGACAATAATAATAAAAAAAATAATAATAATAATATTATTAATAATAATAAAAATATTAACAAAATAAATTTACAAAATATATACTACTTATAAAAATAATTAGTAAATTAAAATTTAAAAATGTTTAAAAATATCATGACCTTGAGAAATTTTTAATGACCTTGACCTACTTTTCAATGACCTTGAAAAATTATGATGAGTCATCCAATGACCTTGACAATAATAATAAAAATAATAATAACAATAATAATAATAATAATAATAATAATATTAATAATAATATTATTAACAATAATAAAAATAATAATAAAATAAATTTACAAAATATATACTACTTATAAAAATAATTAATAAATTTAAATTTAAAAATGTTTAAATCGAGTAAGGTTATTTGAAAATATCTGTAATGGTTAGTAAAAGAATGAGTGGGATACCGGCCCTCTAGCTCAGAGGCCATCTAGCTCACATACCCCACAAAATATTTTCAAATAACCTTACTCGATTAACTTCTCCTGACATATTGTTTTAAAAAATAAAACTGTAATTCTATGACTACCAATGAATTTATTTAAGTAAGTTTTATTAATAGTATTTTAATTATTTTCATTCTAATGCTCGTTTCTGATATTGATTAAACAACTTTATTCTAATAATTATTAAGAATACCTTTTAACTAGCGCTATCCCAATAAGTACTAGTGGTACTTTCTAACCATCCTTACCCTAATAAACTATTAATGATAATGTTGAGTAGGCTTTACTTGATTAAGCTCTTGATAATATATTAAACTGTAAATAATAATTTTACATAAAAATTGCTTCATGCGCTATTAATGAGAATGTTGAACAGACTTACTTTATTAACCCATTGGTAACGTATTAAACTATAAATAGTACTTTTAATTAAACTTTACCTTATTACATTATTGGTACTAAACATAAAATTTTACTCTAATAACGTGCTGACGTAAATACAGGATCAGCCGTCAATCATATAAACACTTTAATTGGTGTGAGGTTTAATTAAACTCGTGTAAGATTTAAGAATGTAACTTTTACTATAAAAATTAAAATTCCCAATAAATATTTGATTTAATTACATTATCAATTTAATTTACCCTTCCTTGATGATAGTGGGTCTGACAAAATTAATACTAAGCATAAAATTTCACATCAAATGTCACCATAGACTTATTTCATTTAAACTCCCTGCCTCCACCAACGATCTGCGAAAACGGATCTGGATCCTTACGCTTAGTGTAACGGTTAATTGAAGCTGGTGATTGGTCGTTCGATAGTCACTTGAATTAATCCATTTACCTTAAATTTATACGCTATTTAATCCTTTGTAGAACGATTTAGGAAGTTCATCGGAAGTAAACAAATAAATCGGCTAAATGGGTATATTTATATCATATAACAGAGTTTTGTCTTAATCTCCTGGCTGATCTCATCGGGTCCTCACAGATGATGAATAGTTAGCTGGGTCACGTTTGAGTACTAGTGCTCGGATATACAAATTAATGTTATGATCAATAAATTCCAAATACCTACCCTCATGTGGAGTCCGGCTGGTGCTCATAGCAATAAGTCCCTCTTTTCCTTGCTCCTTAAGTTCTCTAGAAGTTTGCGAATTTCTCCTTGACATATTAGCGATAAACTGGAGATTCCAAATATGTCGTCCGTTATATTGGGTAGGTTTGTGTGCAGGGGTAGGAAAAATTTTGTGACCTATCTACGCACAGGAATCATCAAGGAGAGTTGTTGGGGAAATTCTGACAATTATTATCGATTTGACCTTTATGAAGTGTCAATGCATTTATTATTAGTTGGGTGATATTGATTAGTATTTAACTCCGTGATTTGACATTCATTTAATGTCCATTGATCTTCCCCAAACATTATTATCGTTAGTGTATTTTGATGGGTTTATTTCCAATGTTAATTAAGTCATTTAGTAGTCGGACCATTTCAGTGATGCTTGTAGATTTTCGATCGGAAATTTTTTATCAGTCGTTCTATGAGTGGTTCGAGTAGTTACGATGATTGGGAGTCTTATCAATGATTTGGGTTTTAATGAATAGTCAACCGGCTCTCCTCAGATTTCCTCAAATTCAACCAAGGTGCCAATGATACCCGATAGAATAAAATTCCTTCCAGTTGTTTGGGATATTTCATGAATTACATGATTTGCTAATAATTTCCAGTTGTCATTACCTTTAGTGTGCCAGTATGTTCTTTGTCCAGCTTTTGAAATTATCCTTACAATAAGCTGTGGATTGGATACAACATTTCAATTCTTTTTATCATGGTTATTGTATTCTAAAAAGTTTACTTCAAGGGAATTTAGATGTAAAATCAATATCTCTTGTGTAGAGAGTTATTTATCTTTTTCCTGATGAATGCGGTTGTTTACGAGAACTATTTATCAAAATCATAGATCTTTACATCGCTTTTTGTTGCTGATTTGATATAATTGTATTTTGTAATTAATATTAATGAAATTAACGAAGTCTATTTAAAAATGTATCGTTAGTTCTGTATCAAAATTCATAAATATTAGTTACTAATACTTTAATTTATTTTTCTGAATTTTAGAATTATAATCTACTTCATGTATATTATGTTTCATACGTGAGTTCACGACTAGTTATCGTGGTGGTTTGATTGTTACTAGCTCATTTTGATCCTTATGTTGGTTTATAGACGTTTTAAATGCCATTTTATTTTTATAGAACAGCTATATCTCTTACTAACTACGTTTAATATTAGTTTAATATTTCATTTCTCGTATTATTAATGCAATCTATCTGCCTCTAATTCATTCATGCTACGCACTAGGCGGTATAAGGATGATCGTGGGCTCTTATTATGTGATTCGCTTGATTATTTTTGGGTCAAGGTTTTAAATTTCCTCTAGCTAGTCACCTAAATCTATGTCAGGGTTGAGTTTATCGGTTAATATAGTGATTGTTCAGCTTCAGAACTAAGTATTGAAATTTAAATCAGTTATTTTAATCTTTTATTACATGATTTATTGACATGTCAACGATTTCGCCGTATCAAATTCCCAGTTACCTTCCCTAGTTGATCCTAAGATAAATTTGTGTCAATATTAAAAGTTTATGAGTGCCCACTGGAGTTCTCAGTGTTATGATTTTGAGCCGTTTGTCAATACAAATTTAGATCGAATTTATAGGAATTTAGTGATGACAAAATAGCCAAAAGACTATTCCCCCTTCAACCCATTTCCCCTATACGGAATAATAATTCACGTTTCAGCTACTGCTTTCTCACGCCGTAGCCTTCACGGGCACGAATCATTGGCTGACTTACACCGCACTTACACGATTCGATGGGGGTATGTGTAGTTTAATTACTTGTGGTGATGTGTCGGCTGTGGGCCGGAAAAATTTCGACAAAAAAAATTGTTTCATTTTTTATAATGTTTATTGAAGTATAATAGACAATAATAGCATAGATCATCATTCATAATAGCATTGTAATTCTTTCCACACGCCGATGCCCAAGCAGAGCTCAAACGAGGTTGCATGGACGCGACGTGGACAAAGTTTTCGAGCATTCCTCCACTCACATTTAGAATTTGTTTTTCCACTGGTTAAGACTGGTCTTCAGATTGAAACTATTTCAAGTTTTTCAAAAACTGATTAAAATTATGTGCAAATGAATCGGTATATATACCTATCGTATGACCCTAACCTCGCGTGTTAAATTTGATTTAGTAAAACAAAATTTGACCTTGTGATTTTCTAGTATATTCTAATCTTAATTTTATTATTTTGTAATTTAATTTGACAATTTTATCTTTAATTTTTTAAATTGAATTGTTTCCAATTCAAATTATTTAATTTTAGTTCCATTTTTATGGATTTTTCGCATTTTTTGGTAAATTGTCAAATTTCGGTCAAATTTTCATGTTCTCGTGTTATTTTTATGTTTATTTCGTGCGGATCTTGTTGCACTTTGTTATTATTTTAATTTACTTTTGTGTTTCTTGATTTTATATTTAATTGTTTTCTCTCTCATATTTTAGCATGGTTACTTGATGTTTTATGGGTCTGATTTTAAATCTGCATGTTGTATTTGCTTGCGTGTTACCGATCCATTTAAACAAATTCGTGTCTTGGCCCAACAGTTGGAAAAGTTGCCGGTACGCGGTACCAGCGCGTACGGTCACAAAAAAGCACTGACTAAGATTAACAACTGTATTCTGAACGTTAAATTTAAAAACACCAAAGATCTTTCTTAATTTAATAAATTTTTTATTTTGGGAAGAAATTTTATCAATCAGCGTTTTATAAGATAAAGTTTTTATTAATAATATATATATTCTATACCTATTGTATTTTAATTTTAAAACCTTTATAACTTGCACATCTTCTAATACATTAAACATACCAGCAATGGTATCAAACACCATCTATAATTTTTTAATCGATTAAGATGCAGATGCGAGTGTTTTACAAGCCACAATGTCCGAAGCTGATAAATTCTTGGGAGAAAACCGGACGCTAGTCTGCACCAATAATTCAATTATAAATTAATTTGGAGACAATGAAATCACACTTAAAATTGAAGGTTTTCTATTGCCTTTCAAATGTATATTTGTCGTTGCAGGTATCTATAAACCTATTATCGGTGCGGATTTCTTATCTCACTACAACCTATTAGTCAACTGCAAACACAAGCTTATTTTAAATTCCTCGACTCTGTTTTTTAATGATCTTCTTGGTTCTGTTTTATTTAAAATTCTTTTTTTTATGTTTACTTATTTTATGGGTTTGTTTCCTAGATTTTAATTTGGTTAATTGATATTTTTAATTAATGATTTTAATTTCTCTTGATGCGCCGGTTTTTTAGTGTTGTATTATCACGCAATTTGATCAATTTTCCTGTTTGTTTGGTTTTATCCCAACAATAAAATCGTTGAACTAAGAATTCATAATATTAAGGTATCGAAATTCTATATATCAGACAGAGGTATGCAATTAGCAAATAAAAATGACATTGAACTTCTTGCACCAGGACGCTGGGTTGATGAATTTATGAAAAGAAATAGCTTTTCTTTACGGTGAATGACGAATCTCACGACTTTAACTGAAGGCCAATAGCTACAAAGAGCTGTATATTATATGAAGTATCTTGCCATATGATTCCCACGTATTAACTTCAAGAAAACTATATTTTGATGGATGGAATTTCCGTTTACTTTGAGAATGCAAGAATCAGAACAGTTTATATTAAAGGAAGAAGACATGTTGTAATGACAAGTACTGGGCTTTCTTCGATGAGAATTAACAGTCGCCTTATCTGTGTGCGGTGATGGTAGCAAAACTCCACCGTTAGTTATACATAAACGAAAGGTCAATGGAAGTTTTACACTTCAAAATGGTCCCATTCTGTTTACTATCTAAGAGAAAGTATGGATCACTCAAAAGCTAATAATAAAATAGATTGTTTCGGTAAAACCATAGATTCACGCAGTGCAAAAATTTTAAAAATGTGAAGGAACCTTTCCAAAAAAGAAACATTGAATTAATTGTCATACCCGATGGAATAACCTCATATTTACAAGCAGGAAATATAAGAATTTTTAAAATATAAAAAGATAAGATTTCAGGCAGATTCAACATTTGGAAGAATGGAGACAATGTGTAATATACGAAAGGATAAATCTTAAGTCACCAAAAGATGAAGTTGTACAAGATTGAGAAATTAAATTCTGTGAAAAAATTGCAGATAAAATTTTATAAATTCAATTCGTTTTGCTGGCTTTTCAGCTAATTTTAGAGATTGGGATATTTCAAAACATGTGTGTGGTAGGGAATTTTGTGAATTGTAGACCAATAATGATAATGAAGACGTTAATGTAGGCTGGCCATCTGCGTGGAATTTGACAGACAGTCCGGGATTTTCAGCAATTGTTCCAGGTCCCGGCCGAGACGCTATTTGTCCCGGAATTATTAATTTGATCGAAAATGTGAACCAAATTTTATGTTTTTCAGAAATAATGTACCATAAAGTATTGCTACAATACAATGGTGTAGAATGGTGTAGAATGGTGTATCAAAATTTCGATTGTGCAAATAAAATCTGAAGAGGATGCTCATATTAAAAAATTGATTAATTTGGGGAAAATATTTGGGATTTCTAAATTTAGTGTGGAGAATACTGTGATAAATTTAAGTAAAATAGTTTTGACTGATGAAGAAGAGCGTGTTTTAAAATTTGGTCCAAAAGTTATGTATTAAGAATTGCTTGGATGAAACAAAATTGTGTGCAAAAATTGAAAGTTTATGTTTTCATATATCCCGATTGATGAAAGGCATTAATGGTAATAATGTGAAGAGCTCGTTAAGTGCAAGTACGATGGAGTATATCGATAAAAACAAAAAGCAGAATATTAGGGATTTTATGATTTTAAAAAACTTAGCTAAAAAATATAAATATCTGTAAGTTAGAGAAAGGAAATGGGATAGTTATTCTTGACCATAATGTGTATGTAAATAAGTTGAATGATTTGTTAAATTCTCCTCAGTTTGTGAAATTGCCAAAGGGTCGGAAGAATAGAAAATTGCCTCCTCTTAAGGATGAAGAGTTTGTACAAAAAATGTTAAATGGTTTTATTGAGAAGAAGCTTATTAATGAAGAGGTAGGTAAGTCTATTCGTCCAATAGGATCGCAGCTAGCAAAACTATATGGGATTCCAAAAATCCACAAAGATGGTGTACCTATGAGACCAGTTTTTTCGATGGTTGGTACTGCCCAGTATAAAATAGTAAAGTGTTTAGATAGATTATTAAAACCGTTAATGAGATCAGAGTTTGAATGTAGGGATAGCTTTGAGTTTGTGTCTTGTATTGCACAGTTACAAAAGCGAAGTATGTTATGGTTAAATGGTTTTGCAGTTTTTTTACGAATGTACCAATGGTTTATACAATTGACTTATGCTTTGCGTTGTGGGATGAAAATGATTCTGAAAATCACATTTTGGATAGAAGGGCATTTTGTAAACTTCTTGAATTTGCTACTTCAAATGTCAATTTTCTTTTCAATAATGAATGGTATCAACAAATAGATGGAGTCGCTATTGGTTCCCCTTTAGCACCAACGATGGCATCAATATTTTTGGCTAGTTTGGAAAAGAAATGGCTTCATTCTAATTTGAGAAACCCTTTGTTTATAAAAGGTATGTGGAGGATAATTTTCTTGTATTTGAAAACCAGAAACATGTAGAACCGTTTTTGCATTTTATGAACAGTTTTCATAAGAACATTGTATTCACATGTGAAACGGAAAGAAAGTGAATTGAAAAGTGAAGTGAAGAAAATTGTAAAACGGAGAGAGAAATAAAAAATAATTTGTTTAAATTAAATGTTAATTCATAATATTTTTAGTTGGTTTTGTGTAACTGAAGATGACAGTTATGCTGCCGAAATATATCGTATGAAAAGTTTTTTATTCTCGTTATCTTTTAATTAAATAGTTGCCAAATTTATTTAATTATTTAAATATAGTTATTATAATTATGTTTATCATAGTTGATATTATCATTATAATTAGAATCATTATTATCCTTATTACTGTTACCATCATTATCATAATTATAATTATAATTATTATTGTTATTATTATTAGGTTGTTTTATATGAAATATCGTTTATTTTATTTTGAAATCAAAATGCTCAACTCATAACAAAACATAATTTATTTAATCAAAATAGCCTCCATCAGCTTCATACACTTTATTCCAACAAGAAACTAGTAAATCTATGCCATGTTTATAAAAAATTTCTTCTTTTGAGCCAAAAAATTCTTCAAATCCTTCAATGACATTGTCTTGCTTTTGGAAATTCTTATTCCTCAAAAAAAATTCTAAGTGACGGAAAAACTGGTAATCTATTGGGGAAATATCAAAGGAGTAAGATGAATGAGGTAATATTTCGTACTCGAGACAAGTTAATTTTTTGACAGTGGCTTTCGAAACATGGGGTTTTGCATTGTCATGCTATAATCTTGGACCATGTCTGTTTATGAAGGTTTTTGTTGCACAACTTATAATGCATTATATCAATTTCTCGACAGTACGGTTCTGTTGTTATTGTCGTTCCTGGTTGTAAGAAAGAATAATAAATAATACAATTTATTCCCCACTAGACAGTAATCATTGTATTTTTTGGATGTAATGGTGGTTTCGACATGTACTTTGGACGTTCATCTGCATCCAACCAGTGTCTAGACATTTTTCTGTTATTGTAAAAAACCCATTTTTTATCACAAGTAATGATTATATTTAAAAACGGCATCATCTTATTCTTAAGAATTACGGAAGAGCAAATTTCCAAAAGCTTCATTTTTTGCTTTTCGTTCAATTTATGGGAACCCATTTATTCATTTTTTTATTCCAAGTTCCTTCAAGTTGTCGCAGATAAACTTTCTAGTTCAATTTCAAAATGCCGTTTTTCACCTAGGAAAATTATCCAGATCCATATTTCCTGAATGAAACCTTGCAAACTACCTCTGTAATGTTTTAACATTTGTGCTACCTTCTCCAAAAGCCAAATTTATATTGTTAGTATCATCTGTTCTCGTATGAGATAACTTAAATTCATATAGAAAGAGTAGTTTTAAATATTTAAAATCCATCATAAATAAATATCTATATAAAGTAAAGATTAATTAATTAATTTTAATATTACATTGCAATATTAAACAGCCGTATAATATGAAATATGATTCAAACTAAACACCTTGTTGAAAAATTATATAATACTGAGATAATTAGATTTTAAACAATATTAAAAAACGACATTTCATATGAAACAACCTAATATTATAATTATTGTTGTTATTATTATTATTTAAATTATCATTGTTGCTGTTGTGGATATTATTACTTCCACCTTTATAATTATTGCTGTTCTTATTACTGTCATTATACTTTTTGATGTCATATTATTGAGATTATTTATCCCTACGATTATTATTATGGTTATTATTGTTACTATTGTCATAATTAGTAAAAATGTAAAGTAAACATTAAATTCTTACAGTGGATCAGCAGTAAGACTTGACAAAATGTAATTATGGTGTGACGTCGCCAGGTATCACGAAGAGGCGATAGTAGAAAACCGACAAGTGGAGGCTCAAGTGTAACGATGTAGGCGCATGGAACAGACATGGATGAGGCCCGAGGAAGTATAAAGGATGCAGAAAGAGATGGATAAATTGCGAGCAAAGTCGAATCAGGATAAACCATTTCTTGATCAAGCAAACCTCACAATACAGGGATTTTTTTGTATTTTGCGAGGGATAAAGGGTTAGGACAAATACAACTGAAGGACGAGATCCGGTCAGGACTCGTACAATGTGGAATAAAGATCTCTGTCAAATAGGAGAACATAGTTCTGAGAAATGCCCTAGAAAAAAGACATCAAAATATCGGTGACAATGCCTGAAACCACTGCAATTAAGCCTAAAATGACCAGAAACCGGAAAACTCTAGCTCGGGCAAGCACGAACGAGAACCTCAAAATAAACTTAAAGCAGCTCGATTAATAGGCCACGTATTGCAAGCCAATAACTTTTGATACTAACTTTAACTTTTGAGACTTTTATTGGTTCTAAATAATAGTAGTATTATTAATGTTGATTTTAATTGAATATTAATTTAATAATTTTGAATTGAAGGATAAGTTGAGGATGTAAATAATTAGGGAGAAGGGACCCATTAACAATTGAGCACAAAGCCTTCTACAACAGCTCGTGAACCCTAGGAGAAGTTAGGATATTAGCAGTCTTTGTAGTGTTGGCAAAAACTAATTTGAGCCCACACTTGTTTGACCAGCACGATAATGCCTGTGTGTTTTTGAGAGGGAAAACTAAATCTAAAAGAAAAATAAAATAATTAAAAGTGAAAGAAATATTTTATACAAAAAATGTAAAAAGTTTAAGCGATAAATCAAAGAATTAAAAAATTATATTTTAAAAATATAAATTAAAATTCCTTGTTTTACCGCATCAAAACACACCCAGACAAAAAGTAGTACATTTTTAAAAAACTTACCACGTACTCTAGTATACTTTTCAAATCACGTACTTTTTCAAGTGTTGAATTATTATTATTGAAGTTCAATATTATTGTTGTTACTGACATTGGAATCTCTAACAAGTAAAATTTGTTATTTTTGTTATTATTTTTCTTTGTAATGCATACTATATATTATCATTTAATGATTAAATTAAAGACCCTTTTTTATTCGATTCTTTTGATTTTATGTTTTATTTATGTTTATTAAAATCATAATAATTATTGCAAATTTTCAAGAAATTCATTTTTTGATTGGAATATCCATTGCGAGAAATAAAATCCATTCATAGTATTTATTTTTAATTTTATAGCCAACGAGCACACAAGAAAGTAAAATGAAATTCTTTTTTACCCCGGATAAAACCAGTGGTTAGTTCGGAACTCGCGGTGAAGGCGTCGCTGGAACAGTCCTGTATTCTCCATTTCTAAATTCTATCACCCAACCATCAAAAGAGCGCGTTGTGGCGCTGGAAAAGTCATAAATATGTGGGGTTAGTGGTTTCTAACCTTGACCACTTTACATACAATGATTTCTGCCCTCCAATGGTTACCCGTTGCTAGGCAATGTCGGAACGGTAACTGTTAGAACTGGTTATGAGACCGCCAAAGGTGAGCTCTACTGGAGAACTGCTAAGGCCCGGTCTCATGGTGGGTCCAACGCACTACCGATAGGAGGTCTATGTGCGATTTCTTATTTCGGTCCCTTCTGTATGTTCTCGACATTTTCCAGAATCAATTATTGCACGAACCCTATTTCAAAATTTCGGTTGAACAGATTTATTTGCCAAATCAATTAATGAACAAAACAAAAACAAACGAAACTAAAGAAACAGCGATAATAATTTATTTATCAGTACTCCAATAAATTGTTAGTCCAGCCAGGCTTCAATGTTAATCTCCAATTTGCTGTGCACGGCGTTTTGCACGTTCCGCCTTTCCTGGACGCCACTGAGAACGCTTCGCCGCCACCGGCTTGGTCGTATCCGTTGCCTCCTGTACGCTAGTTGGGCCGGCGCGAATACTAACGGATACGTTACCGTGTTGCCTTCCTAGCAAGCCGATAGTGCCACTTCCAAGCTGCGTATCTGGGTTTTCTGACCTTGACCGAGTTGCTTTTCCTCCACCCATCCACGCTGTGTGGTGGTCAATCTTTGATAAATCGCTTTCACTTTTGCGGGTTACACCAACGATGCTCGGATCTTCTGAATTTCTCGAGTCATTTGGAGTAACTGGCGGTGAAGCTCCGCATTCTCCCTGCGCGATTTTACTAACTCCTTGCTTAGAGTCTTGAGCAAACTCATATTTAAAATTAAACTATTCGTTAACAAATATCACAACTTTGACTATGAAATTCTCATTATTTATTACTACCCCACTACATTATTATTTGCCTAAGGTTAATTACAAAACGAATCTACTAGGTATCTACCTAAATACACCATTTAAATTGCCCTAGTTCATTACCACTGTGTCAGTCTTCGAGGGTTAAAAATTATACGAATAATCAATAATCACAGAACTAAGATTTTTGAATTTAAAGATTTATTTTAAGACATAAGCTTTTTATCTTCGCATTTGATTTCGGCGAAAAGAGTTTGAATCAAACCTGGGTCGATCCCCAGTATATGAAAGCTTTTGCCGTCCCATCGGACTTCTGTCAGAGTCCTGCATGTCTTTTGGCAGTAATCTTCTAGGGATCACTACATCCATGGGCATTGTAGGTTCTGCCAACGCGGGATTGTCCAATTCATAGAATACACCGTAGGATGGAGCATAGCCGTCGGTGCTGGGGATCCTCCGGCAACAATATCTGCGTTTATCATGGCCAGGAGCCGTCTTGCCATGGCCACCTGCCAGTTCGTTTGCCGTTAATGATATTCGAGGCTAGCCAGAGTGAATTCCGCACGTTGTCGCGTTTCACGGGTTGGATTGCAGCCTGGCTCCCTCTTGATAGCCACGTACGGAAGATCTGCTTCCTAGTAGTCGTTAAGACGACCTTCTCTGGATTCTCTCACAGGGGAAATCGAAAATCCCGCGCCCCACATTGCTTGTCGGCACCTAGTAGTCGATCGTGCTAGAAACCGCACCGTGATCCGGGACGCATCGATCCAAGACCCGTCTATAAAAATGAATTATAATATACATGGTTCTTAAAATGATTCTCAATTAATGAAAAATATTGTGACTTTCATGCAAAATCTTAGCCGATTTCTCGATTTTGTTAGTAATTATCGTAATGATTGAACTTTTATACTACATTTGGGTGGCGGTATCCGGTCAAGGGATCCTAGTGATTAGGCCTCATCCACAGTCATCCGACTTGGCTCTTAGGATGTCTTTATCGAACGTCAGTAATACGGGAATTGTTTATCAAGGCTTTGGCTCCGTTTCCTCACCGAAGTTTGTCTATAAACCAATATTAATATCGCCTGTATTTATTGAGTGCACTAATTATTTTCGATGTAAAATTACATTACGGATTAGTAAACAATTCTACCAAAAATTATTTTATCTACATCTAGTTATTTTATTTTAATTAGCCCATGAAATCAATTAACAATAAATTTCAACGCTGTTATAATTTTTATTTGGCATAATAAATTCTCCTGTGAAACTGTTAATCGCTCCTTCCAACTTGAATTCCTCAGTATTCTTACCTCGGGTAGATTTCGGAAGTTTGGTTCATTCAAATCGGGACCTCATATATAATTTTCATGGACAAAAATAGTTAAAAGAAAATTTTATTAATTAATGTGACTATACCTTCATATCTATTTTCTCTTCCCCTTGCTGGTTCCTCCCTCTAGACCTCTCTTCGTCGATGAGCACAGCTGTCCTTTTTCATCTTCGGAGTTATGAGTAATTAGTCCCCTAGTACCTGCATTTCTTGTTTATGTTTTGTCGAAAAAGAAAATGACTAAATCTTATTATGACTGACTATATAAATCTCTTCATGTCAGCATGTTTATTTATTGATATTGATCGGAATAATTTTCTGCCCTCGGTGAAGTGGCATTTAGATTTTTCTCTCGCTTTCTGGTTTTGTTACAGAGCGTATTGATTATACACGCTTTCTTCAACATTCATTATTTGCTGATGTGTCGAACCCTTTATTGATCACATGATCTGTGGGTTTATGCTTGTCCATTCATATTTGAACAACTCACTTTTTAGCCGTTGCATTCCACTTTTCTGATTATTCTATTCAAGGCAAATTCTGGTAAGTATTCTTTTCATATTTATTCAGTAAATTATGTTTACCAGTTCTCAAGTCAGTTTACTGCCGTGGTCCTTTACAATCTCGCGCTCGATACGCCTCTGTGCTCAAGCTTCCTGAATGTCATCGATGGTTCTGATTATTAGATGGTACTTAGCGAAGTTATGCCTACTTGCAGTGTTATGGATGAGGACACCGACTGTCTGGGATCGAACGTATTACAACAGCCGTTTATTTATGAAGCATGATGTCACAGACTATTTTGATCCTCGATTTGATTGTTAGTGAAATGTAATACGCTATGCTTTTCGTTTATGCATGATCTTTTGATTCATTTTCATTAATTCTGTGTGATGTAAATTATTACGATTGGTATTTATGTATGATACAAAGATATTTTAATTACCTTATCTAATAATGGATGGCTGAATTCTCGGAATCTCACTCATACTAGTATGATTGATATTGCACGGTGCTATACTATTTTACTTTATTTAAATTTGTGTAACCACCATTCTAATACTGACGAAGTTTAATATTATTAATTTTATTTTTCCTTAAATTAATTATGTTTTAGAATATTATTTGGTTAGGTTCCTTCATTAGTTGTTTATGCATTAATTATTTAACTCACCTCTTTACTCAAAGCCCGCTTCGTGGTCAAAGCTTAGTTATTAAGTTAATTACAACATCTTCACACCACTTATTGCCATGCTTTTACCCAAATTTGTTTACCGTCATTATGGATTTATTTTAATCGTATCGACATTGAACATTTTTATGCTACTGCGACTAATGATTCTAGTCATTGTGTCAGATTATTTATTTTATTCCAACACTATCATTATGAAGGGCTTTAATTCCGATTATCGTCTATTTCCCTTATTCATATTTGAGATCCATTTTCAACGTTAGCATTATTAATATTAGTGCTTTAATTTGGCGCTTTACTTTTGCGTATTCAATTTTATGATTTATTTTTAGCGTGAACATTATCGATGTTAAGGCTTTAATTTGATGTCTCAATTTTAAATGATTCAGTGATTTTCGATGTTAACATTCTAGGTAGTAAGGTTTTTAATTTGGGGTTTTGCTTTTTAAATTATTTATTTTTATGATTTATTTTCAACGTAGCAACGATTCTCTGCTCTTTCTCACACTCACCTACATTATTTGATCTTAGGGTTAGACATGTTGATATTATGATATTACGAGTGCCCACTGGACTACTCGGTGTAGATGATTTTGAGCCGATGAGTAACGTGATATTAGGTCGAATTTTCGGGAACAGAATGACGAAGAAGCAGCCAAAATACTACTCTCCCATCTTCCATCTTCCCCTATAAACGGCATGTATTGACGTTCGGGTTCCTGCGTTACGCACGCCGGAACTTTCACGGGCACGAGATATTGGCGGATGGACCGCACTTACACATCTCGATAGTTATATTATATTATAATGACTTACGGTGATGTTTCGGCTGTAGGCCGGAAAAATTTCGACATGATATAAAACATGTTCTCGGATCATATATTTGTTGAGGATACCTACTAAATAATAGAGTAAAATAATTAATAAACATGTAAAATGATTGGGGGATACAGGGAGAAGTGATTAAGATGTGGTTCTGGAGCTTAATAAAAAGGGAATGAAAAAGAAATGTCGAATAACGAGAAGAGAATAAGAGAAAATCAATAAAAACAGACAATTAAATAAAAAAAGGTCATTTATAATTAACAAGTGCAAATTTCGGAAAACAAAAACAAAAGAAAAATTTGCACGTTATTTCGAAAGCTCTTTCAAGATAAGGGAAGAAATGTTGTTTGGGAATTCGGGAAAGGGCACCTCTAAAAAATGATTTATTTTGACAGCTGTCAGTGATTATAGAGGCCCAAAGAGAATTAGCGTTAAAAAATTTCAGAAATTCATTTTGACATCAGTAAGTATTATTGGATGATAGAGTATAAAAAGGAAGCGCAATTGGAATCAAAGGGACAAAAATTGCAAAAAGACAAAGTTTGACAGAAAGAAATTAAAGAGAAATTTGAAACAAAAATTAAGCAAGGTCAAAGCAAAGCAACTAAATCAGAGTTAACAATCTCAAAAACCCACCGCAGTAATCAAGTGATTGTGAAATCCATATATGAATCAAATAATAATATGTAAATGATGATAATTGTTAACTATGTGAATATTTTAATAAAAATATCGAGGTCTGAATGGTTTGAGACCTGTAGATATCAGCTCAAAAACACCAGTGAATTCTAAAAAAGTTGGTAAAATTGCAAAACCAAAATATAAAGTTGGTGATCACCTTAAAATTAGTAAAATATCTGCTTCACTTTTCATCAAAAATTTCGATAGTAATTGGAGTGATGAAGTATTTTGAATTACAAAAATTAATACAAAACAGAGTCCTGTAATGTATGTTATTAAAGACAGTGACAACAATGTAATACAGGGGAAATTCTATGAACAGGAATTACAAGTTATTTCAAAACCTACAGTGTTCAGAATTCAGAAAATATTGAAAACTAAAAAGGTGGGTAAGGATAAACAATACTATGTCAAATGGACCGGATATCAAAACCCTTATGGATATCATCAAAAGACCTAGTAAAGTGAGTTTCTATACTATTTTACCGAGCAATATTTTCTCACGAATCCATCCAGAAAATCAAGCAAGTAGATTTATGGTTGATCTTCAATATCCCATTTATTTAAATGGATATTGAGAAGTTGCTTTGCAAGACCTTACATTGTTTACAATACATTCCCATTTAATAGTCAATGTAAAATCAATTGCAAGACGGGTGTTCCAAAATCATGTAGTTGTATTTTCTCAATCAATAAGATTGAACGATATTGTCATATTCCGAATCAAATTTTAGATGAAAATATTGGCATGTTTTTCAAAGATGGATTAAATGTTAGTTGTGATTTTAGTCCTTTTACAATAAAATTTGAAAGTATTGATAATGCCAAGCGAATGGGTAGTGATAATCTTAACATTGTTGTTCCTGGTACTGAATACCTATTACGTTTCAAAACTTTTATTGATTTCGGCTCTGTGAATAAACACATCAAAATATCTGTATCAAATATTAATGAGGTTGAAGATACATTTACGTTTACTAATGATTTATATATTGAAACACTTGAAGAGTTACATAAATATATTTCATTCAATTGTTTACGTATATTTAAAGCTATTGAAATTGTTAAAGATTATGTAAATTCAGTTTGAATAATTACATTTGTGAAGTTACATTTGATAAAAATTTGGCAATTACATTGGGATTAGATAAGCAAACATATCGGGCAAGTACTTTTTGTGTACGCAAACCAAAAATAATAAAACTTCATAGACAAATGTTCATATATACTAACATCATCGATCCTATAATTGTTGGTAATTCTTTGGTTCCTCTATTGAAATCTGTTTGGGTTGATAAACATGAGTAGGATGAAGTTGTCAATATAAATATCGATAATCCCATGTACTTACCGGTATCAACATCATGTATAAACAATATAGAAATAAATATTTGTGATGATAGCGGTAAATCTATTGGTAAATTTATTGAAAACTCATTTGACATTACATTTTCGTAAATTAGATGGCCAATAACGATATTATTAGTATGTATAATGGTAGCCAAAGTATTGGCGAATTACCTTATTTTATTGTTAAACAATACGTATCAGAATGGTTGAGAACTCTTGGTAGATTTGCACTTCTTATTCTTAAACGCATTGATAGTTTTGGTATGAAAACCGCTAAAGATGTAATAATGAATGAGGAAAAAATATTACCATCTCTGAAATCAAATGCATTATCCTAGTTAGGGAAAGTTCTACCTAGTATTGCAGGTATATTTCAAAAACAGGCACCGGCACCAGCACCGTCACCAACTCAAAAACGTAAAAGACATCCTAAACATATAAACAAACGAATGAAAGGACATGGAACTATATTTCAAAAATGATTTGCGGTAAATCTGAATTGTGTTTATTTTATAGACCATCTCCCCAGGCAGTAATTGAAATGGGTGCCTTTGAAAAAGTATTTCCAATGAATTCTATTATGGATAGTAGAACATATATTGAATTTTATATTAATGGTTCCCAAACTGAATATCTAGATTTGAATGATACATTGTTAACTGTTCATATCAAAGTTGTGGATAAATAATATCAAGATTGAAGGTGGTAACAGTACATATATTCACAAAGCACTAATAGAAACTATTATAAATTATAATAGCGATACTAAAAATACATGTTTAACTCCTATGGGTTATGGTAGTGATGACGATAGGAAAAAGTGTATTAAGAGTTCGAAATTATTTACCATGTGCTCATCATTACAACTCGATTTTATGGATCAACCGAAATATTTACTCCCGGGTGTTAAAGATCTGGGTCGGCATTATCACTAACAAGTGCTACCACAGAACCAATTCTTCAATTAATTGGTGCAAAATTATTGGTGAGAAGAGTTCGAGTTGAGCCTTCTGTATTAGCCGGTCATCAAATGGGGCTTAATTCTAAGCATGCAATATATTCATTGAAAACAAAGGAAACAAAGGTGCAGCTTCTTTCTTTAAGGAACAAATATTTGAAGATAGAAGAATGCCAGACTTTATATTGGTAACTTTTCAAAGTGAATCTCAATATAATGGATCATACTTAACATTGAGTTCAATTTTCAAATATTTTGGTGTAATATCGTTAATTTTATCGAAAAAAATGATTATAGAGAAACATATACTCAAGATTTCGATAATGATAATTATTGTGCTACATATATGCAGAGTATAGTGAGAAATATGGGTTATTTGGATAAAAAACTTAATTGTGGTATAACTCTTGATGATTTTAAAAACAAATATTCATTCTTTACATTTGTTTTGGCACCCGATTTTGATTTAAATCAGAGTCAAATACCTCATAATGGAAATTTACGATTAGATATAAAGTTTGCTAAAGCTACAACTGAACCGGTACATGTTGCAATATATGGAGTATTTGAAAATGAGGTTCAAATAACTGCAATCAGAACCGTGTTGGTTTGAACGAACATTGTTGGTTTGAAAATGTTGGTATAAATGTATAGATAATTTATGATTATTTGTCACGGAGTAAGTTTTTTCATGTATTATTAATATTATTGATGTAGTTCTATTCAGGTCTATCGAATTGGAAAACAAATACTAGGACATGAATTTTTAAGGGTTTTTCCTCTAGATAAAATTCCATATTTACGTCATAATCAAGCTATAATTGTCAATACTCAATCGTTTCATCTCGGTGGAGAAAATTGGTTAGAAATATATATGAAACCTAGCAAGATATTTGTATTTGATCCTATGGGTTTCTATTATCCTGCTTTAATGGTTTCGAAACTGCAAACAATGGGTAAACCTATTGTGTATAATAAGGCTTTGTATCAAAAACGATGGACCTTAACATGTGGTCAACATTGTTTAGCCTGGTTATTACCTAAGCGATTTGATGTATAATAAATGTAATAATGTTTTGTTATGTTTTATTATTATTATTATTATTATTATTATTATTATTATTATTATTATTATTATTATTATTGATATGTTTTATTATATTAATATTAATAATAATAATAATAATTATTATTATGTGTTTAATTAATATTTAATTAATGTTAACAAAGTCAGTGCATGATAAGTGCATGATTTACAAATACAGTGCATGATAAGTGCTTGATTAGTAACAAGGAACACATGTATACACACTCAAGACTGTATGTAATTTACAAAGAAATCACATACATACTTTTGTTTGTATGTGAATTACAAAGAAAACGCATACATACTTTTGTTTGTATGTGATTTACAAAGAAAACATGCCTACACTTATAAGATGCATGCGTCAAAATCTCTCATCTATATGTATGTATTGCTAAACAGTGATTGGCTAAGTGCTGAAAATATTATTCTCTTTATAAACATATGCAAATTCAAAATCTGTCACAATTAATTCAAAAATTTTAATATGGCAGGACAAAATAATATTTTAAGAAGTCTTCTAACTTCATCCATTGGTAATTTTTATTTATTATTTATTACTAATAATTTTTTAGTAAATTTCGACTGGTTCATGTAACCGAAAATGAGGATCTTTTGGATTTGGATGACGTTTTTGGTAAAAATTTATTTGTTTGTTAAACGATTTTATTAATATTCTTTTAGCTCGTAATAATAATGTTGAAACAATTATTATTGAAGATACTCCCACTTCAATTAATAAAGATGTTTATGAGGTTATATCTATCGGTAAGTTTAATATTTATTTATTTTCAAAATATAAAAAAGCATTTTAGATGATGATGATATGACACCTGCAACTTACCCAATAATTATTTTGGATGATACAGTGGATAATGCCCCACTTCTATTGATGATGACGATTCATCTGATGATGATATTGATGCAGATTTATGTTAGTAATTTATTTATTTTTAAACTTTATTTAAATATATTAACTTACATTAATTATATTTTTAAAAGTTTAACGAATTTAAATAAAGCGAATGATCTGACGATATCTCGGCCAAGTTACTCGAATGAGGGTGGTGTAGCAAAACCAGGAGAATCCATCCCGAAGCAGGCAAGGTAGATTCACCGATAGACTCATGTGGAGTCTATCCGATTCTAATTTTTGGGTAATTTTGGGATTTCAATTCAAAATTCACTAGTAAATTATCATTCGAACGAGCGAGCATAATATTAACAATTATATTTTCTCATAATACATTAAGGAGGCTAGAGCAGCCGTACCTTTCGAGCGATCCTCCTTACGCATATTCCGTTGTTCGCATCTTGAAGTGGACTTGATTGGACAGGTTTGAATTTCGGAAAGTCTTCGATCGGGCACTTCTATGGGCGACCTTCTATGAATCTCCTCGGCCTCATTTTCGTTCATCGTTACGGTTGTCTTTGGCAAATTTGACATAACAATTATGAATCAAAATGGAACCGATTTCTTATTTATATCGCATTGTTCGGCGTGTTGCCACGTGGCTCAAAATGATTCTGACGCTTAATAATGATTGGTTAAGAATATTTTCGTCTGATTTAATTCTACTATCGATTGGAGAGGGCACAGAATTTTCCACACATAAACAGGTAATAGTCAGATTTTCCTATCCAGTAATTGATTAATTTCTACCATCTTTCTAGAATGGTCGACGTGTCTCGTTTTGGAGTTGATATAGCGTGGGGAATTCTAAAATTTTGGTTTTTTGATGGACTCAACAATCTGATCAATTTTCGGCCTTCAAGAAAACGAGTTGCTTTTCGTCTAAGGTGAGCTATTTTGATGGAATCTTTGCCAGACGTCGTCTGAGAGCGAGAACTGAACATTCAGGCGGGATTTTTTTGTCAGAAACGCTAGCTGTGGCATTTCTCAAGGTAATCAGGATTTCTATTTTTCCACCTCAATAGTTTCTAGGATGTCGAAGGGTTATCTGCCGATCACATTTGGGTCTCTCGGATTGCTTTTGCAGACGTCATCACGGGTCGTATTAAATTTGCTGGAATATTCTCCTGTGGACTAATTATTTTATTTGATGAATATTAATTGGATTATTTAACATTTTTAATTTTTGGCTCTTTTTCTTATTTTCTTCTATCTAATTGATGATTTTGGATGAGTGAATTTTGGTGGGATCATTATTAAGGGCTTTTTTAGCTAACCTGTGGAGGTTGCCTGTGGGAAAATTGTTCCTCTAAGACTATTCTAGCATTCGAAAATTACAGGTCATACTCTTTCATTTTTATTGTAGCAGTAGTCCACCTATATTTAGCAATTATGGGCGACAGATGCTTTGGGAATATAGACGATTGGGTATCATAATGTATATAACAGCTAGCAATTATCGCATGAATTAACGCAGTTTGAGTTTACTCTGTTTTTTATCATGATTGGGGTATTTTGGGTCGTACTTCATCCTTACTAATGTTTTCTATAGGAGTTAATTTTGTTCTGCCATTTTATTTACTCTATTATCGATCCATAATATTTATTGACTTAAAACTTTTTGTCCTCATTCCCAGAATGGTTTATAGAATTTCGCTCGGGGCTCGTCATATTATTTAATTAGCTAATTAGTTGTACGGGGATTTTATAGTAATTCTCTGGAGAAGTGACGATTTTGGGGACCTTTAGTTTAGCTTTAGTTCCAAATTGTTGAATTATCAACAAGTTTATTATTAGTTTATATTTATTTTACCAAATTAATAATGATTGATTATTTGATGTTTGATGCATTGATTTCCGCAAGCCCCGTTCCGGTTAAAGTCAAGTTGATTTTAAGAATTTTTTATGTTGATGTTAGATTTTAAGAGTGTCCACTGGACTACTCGGTGTTGATATTTTAGCCGTTGAGTGATGAGATTTTAAGTTGATTTTTCGGGAGTAGGTCGAAAAGTAGGCAACCAAAAGATTGCCTCCCGATCTCCCTGCTGCCCCTATGGAAGTGAATAATTTGACGTTCGAGTCCGTCGTTACCCACGGCAAGATTTCTCACGGGCACGGGCTGTTGGCGGACTTACACCCCACTTACACTGCTCGAATCTTTATGTAATATTTTAATAGCTTATCGGTGTGTGGCTGTGGGCCGGAAAAATTTCGACATGATAAGTTCGTTCGTAAATATATTTATTTAATCAGTATTAATATCTCTTTCATCTAATTCACATCCATCAGCAATTCATTCTTGCTTACTTTCAATCAAACAAAATTCGTCTGGTTCAATAATTCAACAGTATCGTTGTCGAGTTATCGAAAATTTGCTTTAAGAAATGATTCGTCCGTTAAAGGTTGGCTTACTGATAAACCGAATGAGTGGTTGTTTCGAGTGTGTTTCTTAAGGTTAAAATTATGTGAAAATGAATCAGTATATGTACCTATTCGGTGACCCTAACCTTGCGTGCTAAATTTGATGTAGTAAAACAAAATTTGACCTTGGGAATTTCTTTGTATTTTCTAACTTTAATTTCTTAATTTTTGATTTATTTTGACAATTCATTCTTTTAACAAATAATTGAATTGTTTCCAATTCAAATCATTTAATTTTAGTTCTAACTTGAATGAAATTTTGTTCTTTCAGTAAATTGTCAATTTCTCGGTCAAATATTTCGTGTTTTCGTGTTATTTCTGTGTTTGTTTCGGGTGGATCTTGTTGCGTTCTGTTATTATTTTATTTATTTTTATGTCTTTTAATTTTATATTTTTATTATTTCTTTCTCATATTTTAGCATGGTTAATTGATGTTTTATGGGTCTGATTTTAAATTTACGTGCTGTGTTTGCGTGCTATTACCGATTCATTTAAACAAAATTGTGTTTTGGACCAACATTATTATTATTATTCACCTGATATTATTATGAGTAACTTATCATTATTATTATTATTACTATCGTAATTAACGTTATTGTTGTTATTAGGATAACCCCGACATTATTATTATTATTATTGTCATTATTATTATAATAATATTATTATCAAATTAGTATCTTTGTCGTTACTATTGTTCATTTAACCTTAACGTTATGGTCATTATTATTATTATTATTAATTGAATATCATTATTATTATTATTATTATTGTTGTTGTTATTATTATTGTTATAATTATTGTTATTTCTATTATTATTACTACAGTCTTCCACCGAACATAGCGCCTAGGCGTTATATTTGGGAAAGCTTTTTATTTTGGTTTTAAATTTTTTGCATTTTTTTTCCGTTTAGAACGCCTAGGCACTATATCTGAAACAAAAGATTTTTTTATGAAATTAAGTTTTATTAATAAATAAAATAACATAAACATAACTTTTCAGAATTTACATAAATATACATATTATTTTAGGATTATTAACTCCTAAATGTGTGTATATTTAAATAAAAATAAAAATATTAAATATAGGAACATAAACATTACTTAAACCACATAAATATATAAATATATATATACCACATAAATATATAAATATATACCACATAAATATATAAATATATATATGTAATCTAATAAAATTAAGTAAATATAAAGAGAATATGCTTTTAAATTTAAAGCAAAAAAATTTTCGTTTCTGACTAACAGAATAGATTTTGTTGGAGACTTTACATCATACGTAAAGTTTTCAACTTGAACACAACTTTCGTCCACTTCTACTACTTTTATGCACCATTTTTCCTTTAAGACAGTAGCATAAATTTCGGCATATGAAGAAGAATTTTCGCCACGACTTATAAGTTCTTTGTCATGCTCATCTAAAATGTCAGATGTATCTGGATTACTTTTTATATATGAAATTATTTGTGGCATGTAATTATTCATAAAAACTGAAAAAGAACTGTTTTTACCTTTTATCTGATGAACACATCTAAAAAAACTTGTTGACACTTCCTCTGGATAAAACCAATCTTAACAATCTTCATTGTCAAAAAAATTCGAATTTTCAACAATTAAATCTTCATTTTCATGAATCCAATCATCGTAATTAAAAGTAGGTTGCAAAATTTTTTGTAAAGTAGTATGGAGTGCATCAATATTAAAATCTATTTTAGGTACAATTCCGCAACATTTAAATGCTTTTACTATAAATCTAGAATCCTTTGTCGATATATAGTCCACAACCCAGTCGCTAACTATTTTTTAGTTAGGAATTTTAGGATTTCCTTGTCGAGTTTGCATTTCAGGATTTTTGAGTGCTTTTGATATATATTCATCATACCGTGTATTATAATATGCTTGAAAACTACGATTTACTCCTACGTCTAATGGTTGCAGGAGACTTGTCAAATTCGAAGGCACTAACACAACAAAAATATTGAATTTTTCCAGATATTTAGATTTATGTAATTTTACATGGCTTCCATAAGAATCCATTATCAGCAATACTGGATCACGAGCTAAACTGGTTTGTGGCCTACACTAAATAATTTCTTTAATATATTGTTTCAAGATGTCATCGTTAAACATTCCAGTTCTATTCACATTTACAAGGCACTTTTTGTTTACAATTGGTTTTTTTTTAAATTCGAGAACAGAACGTGTGGTTTTAAAAATTTACCCTCTAAAGTTATACATAATGTGGTTGTGAAACGTTTATGTGAGGTACCAGCTTTTCTCATTAAAACTTCTCTGCATCCCTTCTGGGTTATAGTCGTTTTTGGTTCGGATTCGAAATAGCGTGGTACTTGGTCGAAATTAATGATATTGCACATTTTTATTTGTTTTTCCTCAATTTTTGCATGAATTATTTTTAAAAAATTTCTTACAATAGCATTAACATTTTCAGGGATTTTTTTTGTTGTGGTTTGACGTCGAGATACTAACTCATGGCGATTTTTAAATCGTTTACACCAACCTGATGAATGTTTGAAATTAATCCACTTGGAATTGTTTTCAGTATCTATTATTTTCAAACGTTCACAAACTTCTTGTGATTTTAATTGAATGTACTTATCTTTAACCCTTAAGCCCTTAGAATTTCTATCAAGTACCCATTGCAATACTTCATTTTCAATTTCAGGAAATTCCAATTTTTGTCCACCACCAGGTAATCTTTGTGCAACTTTTATTTACACAGATTGATTGTTTAAAGTTTGAAGAAGTTGTGCTTTTTGATTGTGCCATCCCCTAAGAATTGATGTATCAATGTTGTATTTTTTTGACAATGCCATCCAGCCACTGCCTTTCACACCGGCATTGTATTCATTTAAAATTTTTCGTTTATGTTTAATTGAATAATTTTTTATTTCTAGGTTATTTGACATTCTATGGCTATGGCTGAAATCATAAAATTTAAAATAAATGAAATGATCTTTGCATTAATTAAAGTTAAAAAGTCTACCTTTACGAAATAGCGTGCTAAAAACATCCACTTTTGTTAATTTGGAAAAGGAGTATTAATTTCTATAAATTTTTTATAAAAACAAACTTTCAATTTTTGAAAAACAAACTTGAATTTTTTTCATAAAGTAACATTTATTCATGTGCTGTCAAATCGTAAACATATTGCTCAGTAAAATTAGAAGTAGTCAAAACATGATATTTTGAATTGTAATTGCTTACTACGAAAATTATAAAAAAAATAACCAAAAAATGTAATCAGCAAATCTGAATCGCAACAGATTGGAATTTCGTATATAATTTTTATTTTTTAATGTAAAGTACCCAATAAGGAAATGCGTCATATTACCAGGGCCGTGCCTGACCGGCGTTCATTACGTGCGCCGCACGCAGGCGGCCAAATTCAAAGGCGGCCTGACGACCAGAAAAACAAAAAAAATGAAAAGCAAAATAACAATGTTAATATATAGTCATATATAATCGTGGAAATAGACAAATAGTTGATTGAAGTGTCATTGATATTTTTTTATTGATATTTTATTTTATTATTGATATTTTTAAATATTTTATTAAAAGGCCTAAGAATGACTGGAAGAAAAACGAAAAGATTGTCTGGAGCACATTTTAAAAGAAAAAGAGTAGAAAAACAACGTGTTACTAAAAAAATCTTTGGTTCACTAACCAAATATTTGGAAAACCATACAGAAATACAAAATGCTTGCAGTAGCCAAGCAAATCCAAGCAGAGAATTTTTTTCGAATGAAAATGTATTATCTGCCGAAAAAACAAATGATAATGACAATATTGGTAGTAATGATGAAATAACAGATATTGCAGCTCCAAATATCGACGATATCACTGAAATTAATGAAGAATATTTTGATATGTGTATAGAACTAAATGATCCAGCTTGCTGGCCTTTGGAACTTACCGATAAAGTGCTGGATATTTTAATTGAAAAAGGCCCTGTTCAAAATATACAATCTACATATCCACTAAATGAATTTGGAAGATCATTTTCAAAGGTTTATTTCTATAGAAAACTGCCAAATGGGGAAAAGTTTAATCGTGAGTGGTTAATCTATTCTCCAAAAAGTGATGCCACATTTTGCTTCTGTTGTAAATTATTTGGCAAACAGGAAATAAAATTAGTTAATGAAGGCTTTAACGATTGGCAACACATATCCGACAACTTATCTCGTCACGAAAAAACAACGCTGGACATCGAAAATTGCACCTGTTGGAAAAAATTGGAATTAAATTTAAAAAGAAAAACCACAATTGATAAGAATATGAGACGGTATTATGACGCCGAGAAAAAACGATGGTGTCAAATTGTAAAACGCATGATATCTGTGGTGCAATTTCTAGCAGGACAGTGTTTAGCTTTTAGAGGTTCTTCCGGCAAATTGTACGAAAAAAATAATGGAAATTTCCTGAAAGCAATTGAAATGATAGGAAAATTTGATGATATAATGGCAGACCACATAAAACGCGTACAAGAACCAAACGCCCCAAAGAACCACATGCCACATTACCTGGGAAATCGCTTTCAAAATGAAATAATCGCTATCCTTGCAACCCAAATTCAAAAATATATATTAACATCAATAAAAGAGGCAAAATATTTTTCTGTCATTTTGGACTGTACGCCGGACACTGGACATGTCGAGCAAATTACAATGGTTATTAGGTATGTACATATTAAAAATTATGAAGTTGAAGTAAGAGAAAATTTCATTGGCTTTTACCAAGCTAAAAAATGTACTGGAGAATCTTTTTACGACTTCTTAATTCAAAAGTTAAACTATCTTGAATTAAATATTAGCAATATGAGGGGCCAGGGATACGATAATGGGTCTAACATGTCCGGAAAACATAGAGGATTACAAAAACGAATTTTGGACAATTATCCCGGAGCTCTGTTCATGCCATGCAACGCGCATACATTAAATTTGGCCATTAATGACGCAGCTAATGTTTCGTTTTCAACGGTGGATTTTTTCAGTAATGTATCTGCAATATACAACTTTTTCAGTGCATCACCATTTAGATGGCAAGTTTTAAAGAAAAATGTAAAATCTTTAACATTAAAACAAGTTAGTGAAACTCGATGGGAAGCAAGAATTAAAGCGATTAGACCACTGCGAAATGAATTAGGTGAAATTTATGACAGCCTTATAGAAATAGCTGAGGAATCTTCAATACCAACAGTTCGACATGAAGCTGAATGTTTGGCAATGAAACTTAAATCTTATAAATTTATTTCTTCAATAATAATATGGTACGAAATCTTGGAAAAGGTAGATTTTATTAGCAAAATGATGCAGAAAGTTTCTTGGAATATCAGTTTGTGCGCTGAATCAATTAAGGAAGTTTTGAAATTTTTTAAAAGCATTAGAAATGACGAAAGTTTCGAAAATTATTTGCAGATTTCTAATGAACTTTGTGTAGCACTTGAAACTGAACCGGATTTTCCTGCCGAAATTAATGTACGTAGCCGACATCACCGAAAACAATTTAGCTATGAAAGAGATGAAGATATTCAATTTACTCCAAAAGAACATTTTCAAATTAGTTTTTTCTATGTAATACTCGATACGGCTATTTCATCTCTTACCACCCGTTTTGAAACTTTGTCAGGTTTCGAACGTTGTTTTGGATTTCTATACAAATTTATTGATATGGAACATGAGGAAATAAAAAAAGTTGTTTCGATCTCCATAATAAATTTAAAGATGGCGAATCTTGTGATATTAGTGGCGTAGAATTATATCAAGAGTTAGTTTCTTTAAAAATTATCATAAAAGACAGAAAGCAGCCCGAAGAACTCATAAAGGTTTTATACAAATACAACTTAGAGACTTCTTTCCCAAATGTCGCCACAAGTTTAAAACTATTACTGACAGTTCCAGTATCTGTTGCATCTGGAGAGCGAAGTTTTTCAAAATTAAAAATAATCAAAAACCATCTGAGAACTTCAATGACTCAAGAGCGTCTCAGTAATATATCAATTATTGCAATTGAAAGTGAAATTGCTGATTCCACAAATATTGAAGGTGCGGTTGAAGAATTTGCCTCTAAAAAATCGCGTAGAGTAAATTTTTGATTGTAATATTATAGATTTATAGGCGTGTCAAAATATATTAACGTTTTATATTCAATGGTTATATTTACATTAGATATATAAGTATAGTAATAAACATTATGAATTAAAATTTGTTTTTTTTCTTTGATTTTGATGCTATATCAAAGGGCGGCCGTGCATACCAGCACGCAGGCGGCCATGTACCCAGGAACGGCCCTGCATATTACAAATGAAAAAAAACTTGGTTGTGTGTCATATTTAGAGTTTTCACACAACGTTTTATTCGAACATAACGCCTAGGCGTTATGTTCGATTAAAACGTCCAGAAGGCGCAGTATTCACATATAACGCTTTGGTGCTATGTTCGGCGGAAGACTGTAGTATTATTAGTATCATTATTAATCGAATACGAGTATTATCAATCTATATTTATGATTATTAATATTATTATTATTAACGTAATCTGATTATTATTAATCCAATATTAGTAGTATTATTATTATTGCCATTATTATATTATTAATTTTATTAGCTTAACCATAATATTATCGTTATTATTATCATTCTAGCATTATTATTATTGTTTAGCCTTGTATCATAATTATTAATATTATTTTTATTATTATTATTATTATTATTAGTAATATTGGTGTTATGATTATGATTAACTTTATACTATTATTCCTAGTATTATTATTATTAATAGTAACTACGATTATTTTTAAAATCCAAGTTATACAATTACTAAATCAAAGGAACAAAATCATAAATTTTTATTAAATTAAAAAATTTAACTTGAAAAATTACCACACTAATAAAAGAAAAATTTTCAATAAATAAAATCGCGCATAGAGATTTCCTTTGCTAGCTGTTTTGGGCGATCTGTAGATCAATGTCAAATAAGATAAACAATAAAAAAATAAGAACATACTTGTTAGTCAGAGTTGGTGTTGGGAAATATCACCTGGGAGGACCTGGCTTGCTTGGGAGATCTAAAATGAATAAAAATATTAAAAAAAGATTACAAGAAAATCGATCCTTACTTTAGTATAGAAATCACGAATACTATAATATGTTGCCATGACAATAAGTGGCAAGCAGGATGGATCATATATAGACCAAATGATATATAATGGAATTTCGCTTAAACCCTTGAGTTTTAAGGATCAGGATGATGGTATGTAATATAAAATAAGATGTTTTATTTATGGTAATGTTAATTTCATTTTAAAAATTAAATTTTTATAAATTACTATATAGTAATTTAAGTTAAATAATTTTATTTTTTAACTTTAATAAATTAAAATGTTTGGGTTTTAAATGAATGTTTTAGTAAGAAAATTAGAAAAAGTTTTTAAAGAATTTGAGAAATAAAAATTGTAATATCATTATTATTGGTAATGTAGATATAGTTAAACTGAAATTAATTATTATAGTCATTATTGTTATTGTTAAAATTATTATTTGTTTATTATTATTGGATACTTATTTTAAACCCAAGTTTTAAGTGATTGGTGATCACATACTAGGATCTTGACAACAGGTTGACTTTTACGAGACTTTGTGTGAATAAGAGGAATCAGAGTGTCCCCAGCATTGGGCATAGCACGTTAGCCGGTGCCTCGTCTATGAACACTGTTGTGGATATTCTTCCTGAACTTATAGGACAAATAAAATGCGCGTTCCCCAGCCTTTCCCCCGCCCAAAGAGTATAATTCCATGCCTAAGGAGATTGCGCCGCGTGCATATGAAGACTAATAAATAAAGTTTTAATTTTTTAAAGTTTTAATTTATTAGTGTTGCTTTTGATAATGGTATTGAAAATGATTAAAGTAATTGGATATTGGAATATTAAAATGGTTAAATTGTCGAGTTAATTATTAATTTAGATAAATAGGCGAGAGGGGATCGATAGAGTTAGAGCACGAAGTCGTCTATGACAGCTCGTGAACCCAAGGAGGGTTAGGGCATTAGCAGTTCTTGTAGAAGAGCTCACTTTATGCTAACATTCCACTCACTAGCTCACAGTACCAACGTCAATTTGTGACGGGCGACTAGCGGTAGAATCTCTTATGTAAGCGCTGGGAAGGAAGTAGTTACCCTTAGGCAGGTTTAAAATTTTTAGTGACCTATCAGTGCCCAGCATAATTTTGGGGGCTCAGCCGGGATTAGAAATTGGTTCCGTGGGAAAAAGCGAGCAAAACCATTAAACAACAACGAGTTTGGTAGTGCATCTTCAACAGCGATAGTGAAACGGTTTATGTGGGAAAGAGATTGAATAATTGGGAAATATTAACTCATATTTAACTGTTTTAATTTTGTTGAAACGTTCATTCTAATCTAAAATTATTTAATATTGAGGTAAAAATATTATATCATAATTATTATTAGAATAATTATTATTGTTATTATTATTAGTATCATAATTATTATTATTATTAAAATTATCATTATTATTTTATTAATATAAATATTAATACTATAAACAAGGTGTCGTTACTATGATAAGTATTACTATCATTATTATTACAATGTTTATTATAATTAGTACTATTACTTTTATTAGCCTCATTGACTTTAATTAGAATAAATGTAAATGACTAAAATCAAAATGCAATCGACGTTATCGCTTGATCAGGGTTATTTCATTCAAACGTAAAAAGCGCAAAAAACCGAAATCATGGAAGGAATTTAATAGAGCAATGGTTTGATTAAGAGGGAATGAGATAATGAGAGACTTGATGTAACTAAAAGGACCAAGTAGTAAAAGATCAACGTAGATTCGATAAAATAGGACAACAATGCAGACGAGTTAAATGCACGATTATAAGATTTCAAAAGGAGGATATTTTCTGTCTGGATGGGTTAAGACAATCGGGATGGCTATAATAAAAATCAAAAAATAGTACAGGGAAATGGAAAAGTTAACATAAATTTGTATATAATTATTATGTAATATACCATAAAATCAGAGGGAAATTAAATTAAAACATTTTTGCAATTATCGAGACTGTAAATAATGAGGTCATAATTTGGTATTATTATATCATTCCACACTGTACGTGGGATATATTTATTTTTTTTGCGCTTAGCATATTATGATGTATATAAATGAGATAAATTGGAATGTTATTGTTGTTTTGATTATTAACACACACACATATATATATATATATATATATATATATATATATATATTACTGACGTAAACGATATAAATTAGAATGTTGTTGTTTTGATTATTAATTGTATGTATTACTGATGTATTATTAACTAGAGTATTACTATACAGGAACCGTGAACATCCATAATGCGAACATTGTACATAAAGAGATTGTAAATTAATTTTTAGTTTTAATCACTGAATTGTAGATATCAGTATAAAAAATTATAAAACCCGTCTGAACAAATCTCGTAAGGCAACGAAAGCTTACTTAATGATAAAAATACAAAGATAATGGACAACGTGAGAATTCGATTAACAAAAGATGATGTGCAGTCGTAATAAATAGAGTAAAAGATAGATAAATGAAACAATTGAGTTTAAAAAAGCACTTTGCAAAAGGTCAATGTGACCAACTTTATTATATTTGGTTATGTTATGATAATGTTTTGATATATTGATAAAGAAATAGATAATTCATACGACCAAATAGATAAATGATACGACCATATAGATAATTTAAAATCGACTGAAATAATGGGGGATCAAAACCATGAAATGAATACCCAAGAAGACAATTCAAAGTGAGTTATGTAAATACCAAAGTATGGGATATTATAGTAAAACCGAAAAAATCTTTGTATACAGTATAATATACGTACAAGAAGTGTTATTATTTGTAGATGTTCAATCAAGTCAATAATCACAATCAACAAAGCAAACAAATCAACAATTAAAAGTAGATAACAAAGCGATTACAAGTATCCAGCCAATTACAAGTAGCAAAGCAATTACAAATAACTCCCAGTTGAAATAAAATAAAACGGTAAATCAAACTCGATCCAAAATTGATAGAATATACCGGAATACCAAATGTCAAACAAGAGCAGACATCAATAAAAACCCCAGTTTATTAGAAACAGTAGAACACCAAGCCGCAAAAAGATCAAGAAGTTATTCAAGGAGACCAACCAAGAAACCAAAATCAGTCGAAACAATAATAAACACCGAATCAGAGAACGAAGATACAGGACTTAAATTACTTGAAGATATTCTAGATAATCCATCAGACAACGATAACAGCGACAGAGAATCAACAGACCAAGAGGAGAACAGTATTTTAGGAGAATCAAAAGTTAAGAGCCAAATCAACATGACAGAAAACGAGACCAACAGCAATGAAATGACATCACAACTCGAAAGAATGGATATCGGGGAGTTTAGAGAGAAATTCCGAGGCGAACCATTTGACGGAAGTATCGATAAATTACAAACGTTCATAAAAGAATTCGAAGTGTATACAACAATATGTAATTGGCCAGATATAGCAATTAGAGAGAGACTGCCACTGTATTTAACAGGGAGTGTTCAAGACGTATATTTAGAAGCCAAACGAGACCCAAGCAAACCTACAACCTGGAACGAGATTAAAGAGTTCCTAATTAACACATTCGGAAACGCGAAAGAGCTCAACCGAAAGATGTTAGAATTCCTACACCGAAGACAGAAACAAAACGAATCAAATGTGCTATTCGAGTGTGAATTAAAACAATTAGCAAGAGAAACCTTTGGCGATGAGAAAGTACTAGAAGATAGAATAGTCTCAGTATTCATAAAAGGACTAAAACATGAGGATATCAGAGCAGGCGTGGGATGCCAAGCACCGCAAACAGTGGATAAAGCACTTGAAATTGCCAATATATGCGAAACATTCCGACTACCACAACTACAAGTCGCAGCAATGACAGCAGGAGCTGTTACAACAACGTCAAGCAGTGAAGCTACCAACAGTCAGGAAACTAATGTCAATCCAACGATGAATCAATTCATCCCAAGGGCACAACAGATGTTCAAGGTTCCACCCACAAGAGATCCAACTAATAATGGTAACGGTAATTTGAATTACACTAATAATTTCAGATTCAATAACAACGAAAACAAAGGACCAGTATGCGAGATTTGTCAGAGAATCGGTCATCAAAGCAGTGAGTGCTTCAAAGCAAAAACACACGGAAGTAATTTGCAGAGAATTTGGGAACGGAAACGTCAGATACAACGGAAACGGCAGCAACAGAGGATACGGCAGAAATCGTAATATTGGCGAACCGAGAATAGTAACTTGTTTCACATGTAATCAAGTGGGGCACATGTCAAGGAATTGCCCACATCAGATACAATCAAACCCACCTGGACCAAACCAGGCAAATGCAAATGTACAAATCAATTTGATGCAAGAAGTTGAACAACTACAAAACGAAATAGAACAAATGAAAGGCAATAATCAACAACAACGAATAAACATGCTGCAGAACAACGGAGATGTCAGAGAGCAAATAATAAACGTCAATCAAGAACAACAGAGAGCGAAATGGCAAAGACTACAGATGGAAGAAGCAAAAGAGATCCAAGCAAGATGGGAACGCCGAAACGGAACTATAAAACGCATAAAAACAAGTGATAACGATGAAATATTACCAGAAAAAAAATAAAAGGTGAAACAAGTAAATTGACCAGCGAAGAGAAAATAAAACGAATCCAAAAATTCATCAAAGAGAAAAAAGAGAAAAAACGAGAAATTAAAGAAATCCAAATGAAAATTGAAGAAATTCAAAACGACGAGACAAAAACAACAACAAAACCTTCAAAGGAGCCTATAATACGAAAAATCGAATTTAAAAGATCCTACTACGGAAATTAGAAGAAAAAATCCGACGAGAAGATGAAAAATTGACAGATGAACAAGTCAAACAAAAATTAGAAAAGAGATGGGACACAACTAAAAGATGGTGCAACTCTGTAAACAATGAGAAGCCAACAAAAATATTAAAAATTAATATGCTGAGGCAATTAAAAGACGGACAAACGGATCCGGAAGATGAAATAAGCGAAATCAGCAGTCGAACTATTCCAATCATGCGAAAATGGGTCCAAGAAAAGATGGGAAACAACCGGAAAAAAGAACAATTATATATCAATGGCTGGAAAATCAGAGCAGGTATGCATTTGGTAGACGAAATGATGTGGCCGAAAAACATCAATATTCATCACTTGAAAAGAATCGACAAGAGAAACAATTAAAAGAGATTTTAAAAGACATTAAAACTGATATTCGAAAACAAAATTAAACCCCAGTTAATAAATGCGAAAGAAAAGAAGAGTATCCACAACAGTGTTCATAGACGCGGCATCGGCTAACGTGCTATGCCCAATGCTGGGGACACTCTGATTCCTCTTATTCACACAAAGTCTCGTAAAAGTCAACCTGTTGTCAAGATCCTAGTATGTGATCACCAATCACTTAAAACTTGGGTCTAAAATACGTATCCAATAATAATAAACAAATAATAATTTTAACAATAACAATAATGACTATAATAATTAATTTCAGTTTAACTATATCTACATTACCAATAATAATGATATTACAATTTTTATTTCTCAAATTCTTTAAAAACTTTTTCTAATTTTCTTACTAAAACATTCATTTAAAACCCAAACATTTTAATTTATTAAAGTTAAAAAATAAAATTATTTAACTTAAATTACTATATAGTAATTTATAAAAATTTAATTTATAAAATGAAATTAACATTACCATAAATAAAATATCTTATTTTATATTACATACCATCATCCTGATCCTTAAAACTCAAGGGTTTAAGCGAAATTCCATTATATATCATTTGGTCTATATATGATCCATCCTGCTTGCCACTTATTGTCATGGCAACATATTATAGTATTCGTGATTTCTATACTAAAGTAAGGATCGATTTTCTTGTAATCTTTTTTTAATATTTTTATTCATTTTAGATCTCCCAAGCAAGCCAGGTCCTCCCAGGTGATATTTCCCAACACCAACTCTGATTAACAATATGTTCTTATTTTTTTATTGTTTATCTTATTTGACATTAATCTACAGATCGCTAAGGAAATCTCTATGCTGGATTTTATTTTTTGAAATTTTTTCTTTTATTAGTGTGATAATTTTTCAAGTTAAATTTTTTAATTTAATAAAGATTTATGATTTTGTTCCTTTGATTTAGTAATTGTATAACTTGGATTTTAAAAATAATCGTAGTTACTATTAATAATAATAATACTAGGAATAATAGTATAAAGTTAATCATAATCATAACACCAATAATAATAATAATAATAATATTAATAATAATTATGATACAAGGCTAAACAATAATAATAATGCTAGAATGATAATAATAACTATAATATTATGGTTAAGCTAATGAAATTAATAATATAACAATGGCAATAATAATTATACTACTAATATTTGATTAATAATAATCAGATTACGTTAATAATAATAATAATGTTGGGCCAGAGCACAAACGGCCTTGTAATTGTTTAAATGAATCCGTAATACACACGCAAATACAACATGCAGATATAAAATCTGACCTATAAAACATCAACTAACCCTGCTAAAATATGAGAAAGAAAAACAATTAAATAAAAAATCATAAAACACAAAAATAAATTAAAATAATAACAAATTGCAACAAGATCCTCACGAAATAAAAATAACATTAGAACATAAAATTTGACCGAAATTCGACAATTTATCAAAAAATGCGAAAATCGATAAAAATGGAACAAAAATTAAATAATTTGAATTGGAAACAATTCAATTAAAAAATTAAAAATAAAATTGTCGAATCAAATTATAAAAATAATAAAATTAAGATTAGAATATTGGTGGGTTTCTGGGTGTTGAAATTTTTAAACTATATGGTTGTTACCCAGACAACCCCATACAAATATTTCCTTTGGTTACCACTCGGCACCCGTTGCTAAGCAACGTTGGAACTGTGTTCGAGTGGGTAGATCGTCCGCAAAAAGTGAGCGCTATTGTTAATGCTATAATTGATCGAACGATCCATGGGTTCAACGAGCTGCCGATAGAAGGCCTGTGCTCGATTTCGATTTTTAGGTCCCATTATTCTCCTATCTCTTTCAAAGGTTAAGCTATACTCTCATATCATTCATTGTTATGTCCATTCCCATAGTCCTTCTTATCGTCGTCCGTGCTGATGATTATTCTTTGGCCTGTACACCCTTTGTTATGTTAAATATTCACACAATATCTCTCTTACTGTTATTCCTATTATAACCACAATGTTCCCTATTACGTATTATTGCTTGCCTTATCATTGATATTATTATATGTATTACCTTTATTAATTATTACTACTATTACCTTTATTATTATTTTTATTAGTATATAATTACCATTAAATTTATAATATTACTACTATTATCATTATTATTATTATTATTATTATTATTATTATTATTATTATTATTATTATTATTATTATTATTATTATTATCATTATTATTATTATTATTATTATTATTATTATTATTATTATCATTATTTTTATTATTATTATTATCATTATTATTATTATTATTATTATTATTATTATTATTATTATTATTATTATTATTATTATTATTATTATTATAATAATTACCATTATCCTTGCTATTATCATTATTTTTATCAAGTTTTTACTAGGGATCCTTCATTATTCCTCCGCTTTATAAAATATTTTCCTTGCATAAAAATTTAGCTGTAATCCATTTGTATTTTTCCGGTTTTCGATAAAGTATTTTTGTTAATTCGAAAAATTTTTGCAGCGTTCCGCCCTTATTTTACGGTTTTATCCTTATTCTGTAGTTTTCGATAAAGTATTTTCATCGATTCGGAAAATTTGGGCAGCGTTCCGCCCTTTTTTTACGCGTTCCACTTTTACTTTACTATTTTCAATAAGTATTTTAATTACTTCGGAAAATTTGATCAGCGTTCCGCCCTTATTTTACAGTTTTTATGATAAATGTTTTAACCATTTCCGAAAATTTGCGCAGCGTTCTGCCCATATTTTCCGTTTCAATTTGACATAATTTATTTAAATCTTTAAATTATTTAAAAATATTATTTTCCATGATTTTAGTCGTTCGGATCAATCTTTTTCTGATGGCTATTCATTTTAACTGTTGCAACGATTTCGCAATTTTCCCCACTACCCATTCCCTCTCTTTGTCCTTAAGATCTATGTATGTTCATATCATATTTAATGAGTGCCCACTGGACTACTCGGTGTTAGATATTTTGAGCCGATTGTTGTTAAAAATTTATGTCAATTTTACAGGAAACGGATGAAGAAGGAGCAGCCAAAGGACTACTCATTTACCCTCCAATTTCCCCTATATATGGATAACATTGACGTTCCAGCTCCTGCGTTCTCACGCCGGAGCCTTCACGGGCACGAAATCCTTGCCGATAATACACGCACTTACACGATTTACGATAATGTGTTTTATTTTTCTATCTTGCGTTATGTTTGGGCTGTGGGCCACCAAAGAAAAAAAAATAATAATAGAAAAATAAATTACCAGATGAATTAGGCAAAAGTCTCGACGAATAAGCTGTATATTTGGCATTCATATAAACAAATTTTAAATCGTGCATCGATGCATATAAACCAAAATAACATAACTGCAGATTAATGATCTGAAAATATTGCTGCATAACTATAGATTAATAACCTGAAAATATTGCTACAAAACATAACTATAGATTAATAACCTGAAAATATTGCTACAAAACATAACTGAAAATATTGCTGCCAAGTAGTTGAAAAGCACACAGTAAAGCAAGATAAAACGTGTGCAACTTAATTTTGGTTGAAATTAATGCTACAAAGTAGTTGAAAATTTGTGAAAACATATCCATATTTATACCTATAATTTGGCCTTAACCTTGCGTGTTAGTTTTACTGCGACTAAACAAAATTCGACCCTGAAATTATTTGTGCTATCCAAATCAAACCTTTATTTATTTCTCAATTCAAATTGACAATTTATTTTCAGCATTTTTAATTAAATTTATTCAGCCAAAAACATTTCATTTTCATTCATTTAATTCATTAATTTTCACTTTTACATAAATGGTCATTTTACGGTCAAATTTTCCTGTTATTATGTTACTCTTTCTGTAAATTTCGTGCGGTTCTTGATGCATTTTGTATTTATTTTACTTTACTTTTATGTTTCTGATTTCATATTTATCTATGTTCTCTCAGATTTTAAAATGTTTAGTTGGTGTTGTATATTGTATTTTAAATTATCTTGGTGCTGGGTTTTCGTGCTGTATTACTGATGCATTTAAACAATTCTCAAGGCTATTTGTGAGCTGGCCCAACAATATACTAGAAAATCACAAGGTCAAATTTTGTTTTACTAAATCAAATTTAACACGCAAGGTTAGGGTCTTACAATAGGTATATATACCGATTCATTTTCACATAATTTTAGTCAGTTTTTGAAAAAACTTGAATCATTTTAATCTGAAAAAGGTCAGTCTTAAGAAGCTCAGTATCAATATCTACAATGTAAGTGAAGAAGTGTTTAGAAACCTCTCCCACGTCGCACCCGGACAACCTCATGTGAGCTCTGCTGGAGGTGTCAGCGTGGGGGAAGGTTTGAATGTTATCCCAGTTGTGGGGTTAAGGGTTTTGACAACCTCGACCCCAGATCTAAAATGTTTTTCGTACCCAATGGTTACCCGTTGAGGTCGCCAAAGGTGAGTGCCACGGAGGAACTACTCTGGCCCGACCTCAAGCTGGGTTCAACACACCACCGTTAGAAGGCCTGTTTGTGCTTTATTTTCTCTGGTCTCATCCTTATCAGTTTGGTCTTATACAACTCATTATAAATTAACTACTGAACTTTCATTATTTATTGCTAAGGTACTCTCGCCGTGATACAAAATATTAAAGTTTCATAAAGGGAGCCCAGTGTCCGTAACGGAGCTCATAGAATTAGTATAATTTGATAGCAGACCTCAATAGGATTAATTGTCGCCCTAGTACCAGTCACGCCAGAATTTTCCAAAATAAATAACAGGAAACGATAGATTCTGATATGGGTAACATTAATTATAATGAAAATAAACTTAGGAAAATCAAATAGGATTAGCATTTTTTACGGATAGATCTACCACCATCGTACATAAACGAGACCACTAACGGAGACTTAGCAGTTTCTTGAATAGAGGACCATGCCCCCGAAATTTCGACTAATAATAATAATAATAATAATAATAATAATAAAAATAATAATAATAATAATAATGTGGGGTTTGTGGTTAATTTAACCTTGACCCCAAATATAATCATTCTCGCCCCCAATGGTTACCCGTTGCCAAGCAACGTTGGTAATGTCACGAAGGAACTACTAAGGCCCGATCCCATAGCGGGTTCAATGCACTACCGATAGAAGGTATGTGTGCGATTTCTCAGTCTGGTCTCTTTCACTTCATTGTTCGTCATCATCAATCAGTATTCTTTCCTTCAAAACCCTATGAAAACCTCACTGCTTCGTTGATTTGACTTATGTCGCTGTCGATTAAGTGAACAACAATAAGACAATCGAGTAAACTATTTATTAATTATGACACCTAGTTTTGCGTCTGCCCGAGAGTTTCAACGATCGGCGTTTTGCGCGTTCACTCTTTCCGGGATGACTTTGAGCTGGCTTCACGGCCAGTTTGGTGGTGTCCGTTGTTGTTCGATAGGCCAATTGCGCAGGCGCTAAGACCAGGGGATATGTGACGGCTTGGTCTTCCTAGCAGGCCGATAGCGCGACCTCCAGGACACGAATCTGGGTTTTCAGCGCCTGCCCCAGTCGTTTCTCTTCGGCCCATCCGCGTTGGGCGGCACTTACTCGCTGATACAGAGTTTTCACTCTGGTCAGTTCTATCCAGGTTGATTTGACCTGTTGAATTTCTCTGGTTAGTTGTTTTAATTGCCGATGGAGATCGGCGTTCTCCATGTGTGCTCTTTTGAGGGCCCTATTTAGGATCATGTATAGGTCCATTTCTACAGTAAAACAAATCATCAAAAGTTAATTTCGTCAGATACATAACAATGATTATCATCGATAGGATGATTAAGATAAATTTCAACTATGTTAATTTTTATTATATGGGTTTCATTATTCTTAATAATACATTTATGCGCAAGAGAACAACATAACTAGTAATATTTATTTTTGTCAAACTCAATAACGTCGAGAGTTCTGATAATAGTTCCTTGAGTTTCTGAAATACGGCTTCTTACTCCTTCGCGCGTGGGAGTGATCCCACTCTATTCTCCGGTTTGCGGTTTCTCCCCTCATTTCTCTCGGGAGTATTTTTCTTGGCACAGTCACATTCATGGATTGAGTTTGTCGGTTCAATCTGGGGTCGTCGAGCTCGAATGAGATGCCATAGGAAGGGGTATACCCATCCGTGCTCAAGATCAAGCCAGCTGCGATGTCCGCGTTGATCTGGTCTAATTGGTGTCGGGCTTGTTCCACTTGCCTGTCTGTTCTTCTTTGGTGAGCTTCCAGGCGTGCCAGAATATCTTCAGCCTGGCTCCGGAGCTCTCGGGCCGGATTTCGTCCTGGCTCCCGTTTTATCGCCACGTAAGGTAACTAGATCCTCGGTCTCTCCTTGCCGTCCTAATCTCGATTCTATTACGGGAGAAATCGAGAATCCCGCATCTACATCGCCTGCTTGCATCTGGCAGCGGAGTAAGACGGAAATCTTACTGTAATTTGAGATTCGTCCACCCAGGAGTCTATTAAATAGAATAGCGATTTTTGTGATTATTATCATTTAATGAATAAGGAATTTCCATAAAATAATTTAAATAATATGTGGTCGACAATGGTCTTGGGTCGGGGTCGTCTCACGGTTTTTCTTGTGATGAATCGTGGTCGGTGAAGATCCTACAAGGGAATATACCGAGATATCACTGGGTCAGGTTTTTGATTTTTTATTTTGTATAGGGAGTCCACTCGGATTTGGACCATAACGAGTCTGCTTAATCACATAATCTGTCTTTACACGTTATTTTTGTCATCACGGATTAGGAATTTGCTTTGAATCGGGGTTGAACTGCAGTGTAACTATGGTTCTGGTGGATTACGGACTTCAGCTACTTCATGGGATCTACAACTCAATTATTCTTGCTGATCTGTTAACTTATTGATGATTGTTGTAAAGGATTTATCACCGCGTGATAAGTTCTATTATGATTAATATGCTGTTCAATTCGAATATTTTATCAGTCTTATTTAATTACAATTTGGGGGTCGGTTGGAGTGGGTCTTTTCTGGATAATCGTTTAACAATTATTTGGGTCGGGAATTCTTATCGAGAGTTGATGATCTAAAGCAAGTTTAGATATCTCTAGGAATTTTTATGCGCACCTCGATTCGCGGTGGTGGCAATCTTTTGTTATTTGTTCCTTACCCTTTTTAATAATTATGCTCGTTCCGGCTGACTCTGAGAGTTTTACGGCAAAGGTTATCTTACCATGATTTTGTTTAGTTTTAATTTCTATGCGGTTAAATTTGTTGGTTGAATTATTACATTAGTGTCGAATTAATCTATGCCATTTATGACGATAGTCATAGAATCGGACCTTCATCGTCATTTATTAAATTTTTATCTACGGTTTTGAGTTACTCTAGCTCGTTATCTTGGATATAGTCAATTTCTCGGGCTTTCCCGTATTACCTCATTTCGTTATTTTAATTTAAGATTTAGTTAGAGTAGTTTAGTAATGACATAGCAATTATTTCCAAATTCTTTCCCCAATCCCTTCCCTTTAGCTTGACCTTAGGATAGTTATATCAATATTATGATTTTACGAGTGCCCACCGGACTACTCAATGTTTATGATTTTTATCCGTTATGTGAGAATGATTTTAGTTTAGTTGAGATTATAGAAAATGAGTGTTGAAGTAGCAGCCAAAAGACTACTTCCCTTCCTTCCAGTTTCCCCTATAACGGATAGTATTGACGTTTAGGCATTGCGTCATTCACGCCGGAACCTTCACGGGCACAGGCTATTGGCGGATAAACCGCAGTTACACAGCCTAAATTGTTGTGTAGATTTTGCTTTCTTATGGTGCGTGAGTGGCTGTGGGCCGGAAGAATTTCGACAATATTCATTTTCATTTAAGTTTGTTTCAAAATATAATTGGTATAACATAATTGGCATAATTCATTTCAACTTCATTACAAACCTTTCCCCACGCCGACACCCAAACAGAGCTCACACAAGATTGTTTGTGCGCGACATGGAGAAAGTATCGAACATTCTTTCACTTACATCAAAATTAAAGAGTGAGTATTGCTGGAAAAATTCGTACTGTAAGACGAGTGTTCGAGTTTTTATTACAAAAACTGATTAAAATTCTGTGAAAATGAATCGGTATATGTACCTATTGTACGACCCTAACCTTGCGTGTTAAATTTGATGTAGTAAAACAAAATTTGACCTTGTGATTTTCTGGTATATTCTAATCTTAATTTTATTATTTTCGTGATTTAATTTGACAATTTTATTTTTTTAACTTTTTAATTGAATTGTTTCCAATTCAAATTATTTAATTTTTGTTCCATTTTCATGGACTTTCGTTTTTTTTGGAAAATTGTCAAAATTCGGTCAAATTTTATGTTTTCGTGTTATTTTTGTGTTTATTTCGTGCGGATCTTGTTGCACTTTGTTATTATTTTAATTTACTTTTGCGTTTCTTGATTTTATATTTAATTGTTTCTCTCTCATATTTTAGCATGGTTAGTTGATGTTTTATGGGTCTGATTTTAAATCTGCATGTTGTATTTGCGTGCGTGTTACCGATTCATTTAAACAAAATCGGGTCTTGGTCCAACAATAATAATAATAATAATAATAATAATAATAATAATAATAATAATAATAATAATAATAATAATAATAAATATAATGATAATGGTAGTAATATGAATAATAATAAATGTAATTGCAGTAACAATTAATAAAGGTAACACATATAATAGTAACATTGATAATACTAGTAACAATAATAGGGAATATGGTAGTTAATAATAGGTGTTGGGCTATAAGCCATCATTTAAACAAAATAAAATGACAATGAAAGTCATGATGAGAAATTGTCAAAATGGCTGCTATGTTAATCACGCACCGCAAACGGAAATTAAAAATAAAATAAAACATTAAATACGACAAAATAAAAACATTACATAATTAATTAAAACAAATAGAAAAAGAAAGTAAAACACAAAACCGCCTATAATCTTGCAAAAGAAGGTTTAGAAAATACACAAGCGTAAGAGGAGACCAAAATAAAAATAAAAATCAGCAAAAATAACAAATGTAAATTTAATAAAATTAATATTGAAAAATTAGGAAAAATAAATAGAAAAAGAGAAAAATAATGAATAAATAAAAGCCCTTAAAAACCCGAAAAAATGGCCAAAAAAGATTTAAAATTCGCTGATTGGTCGCACAAAGACACGAAAACAATATAGATATAACAGCCATTTTCATAATTTTTAACCTTTAAAAAATTTCAAAATTTAATAATTTTTTGAACTTTGAAAATTTCGTGAATCCTAATTGTAAGTTTATTGATTGTACATTTTTCAATATATGTTTTTGTAATGGCTTTCTAATTTTAATTTTTTTTATCATGGATGGCCACGATACATTTAGTATCTGCGACAGGTCCCCCTAAATTAAATTATTTATATGCATTTTTTAATTTGTGGAAAGTGATAGGGCAGTATTCAATATCTACAGTTAATTTTGTAGAATGTTGACGTGTTGCCTTATCGCCAACCACCCTTCAGTGTCTGCCTGGCCCGGTCAGGTCTCGTTACACTGATCGCGATGTAGGACTCCGTCGTAATTCACCGTGGCGGCCATTGCAAGTTGGTCGGAGCGGTAAGAAAATAAATTGCGGGAAGATCGCCATAGTTATTGTAAATACGTAGTTGAGTTTCAAATAATCATATTTCAAATTTCAATTTGTATTAATATTTGCCTATGACCTAAAGAGACCATGGGAAACTTTATCCCTGACGGATATATAAGATAGATACTGTGGGGTTATAGGTGATTAGCATGACCTTGACCCCAATCATAAACTTTCCTCTACCTGCCACTGGTTACCCGTTGCTAGGCAACGTTGGTACTGTAACCAATGATTCTGTGACCGTCAAAGGTGAGCTTTGTTTCCAAAACTGCTAAGACCCGGTCTACAGCTGATTCAGCGAGCTACCGATGGAAGGTTTGTGCTCGTCTTATCTTCTTTAGGTCCCTTACTCACTTTACTTTACATCGCATTGTCTTTACCCCCCAGAGAATTATACTAATATATTTACAGCGTTAGATCGAAATGACTAACAAAGAAGATTTTATTCACTCATGTATTACACTATTAAATTAATTTCTGTCCCAATTGCAATTTATACTGTTTCTGCCGTTTTCTCTCTGCTCGTCCTGGCCTTGCGCTGGACTTTGGTTGGAATGGTGGTTGCGCCGGACTGGTCGTATTCTGGTAGGCCACTTGGGTTGGGGCAAACACCAGAGGGTAGGTAACGGCCTGTCCCTCCTGGCCTGCTGCTACGGCTACTTACAGCCCTCGTATCTGGACCTTCTAGGCTTGGTTCAGGGCTCTTTCTTCCTGCCAGCCCTTCTGTACCACGTCGATCTTCTGATAGAGTCGCTTCACTCTGGACGGCTCGGACCAATTAGCTCTCACCCTCTGCAACTCGTGGCTTAGTTGAAGACACTGTTGGTGCAAGTTTGCGTTTTCCTTCCAGAGACTTTTTAATTATTTGCTGATTTTCCTCATATTATCATTCATGGTTTCACCTTAATAACAAAATAGACATAGGATAAGTTTCGGAGACAAATTTAAAAAAAAATTAAAAATGAGCAAAAACTTTAGTCCCACCCCATTATCATCCCCTGTCTTGTCTACTCTGGAAAATCGATTCATGCTTCCTTATGCAGTTCCCATATATCAGTTTGTAATTTAAATAAAAAAAAGAAACTTTCTAACACGACGAGTTTATTAAAGATACAACATACAAGATAAGCATTCAATTGTTGGGCGGTCGTTTATCTACGAAGCGTCGTCACGAATACGCGTCCTCCTCGACGCCACGATCCTCCAGGATGTCTCGGAAGTCTGGTTGGAGGAGGCTTTTCGGAACCACCAAGTGAACTGGCGCGTCACTCTCTAGGAGGGCCGGATCTCGATGATCGTAAGCCACTCCGTAAGCAGGCAGGTGCCCGTTCGAACTAGGAATACGCCCGCTGGCGATATCCTATTGATCCTGGTGAGATGTTCTTTTGCCGCTTCACTAAGAATCGGTATCGCCATTCTAGTTGTTCCAACCTATGAAGTTCACCTTCTGCTTTTTGTCGAATTTCTCGGGCTGGATTCCTGCCCAGCTCTCTCTTGATGAGGATGCTAAGGAGCTCGACATCGGTTGCGGATCTATTGCCACTCCTGTTCGGCCACTCAGGGGTCCCATAAGTTGATATAGTGTAGCCCCGATCTCATAGGGCTTGTCGATACCTCCCGGAGAATCTGGTCGGCACCGTTAATGTGGTGCGATCTGCGTCTTCCCAGTTGTTGTCCAAGATACCTGTTGATAATATAATAATAGTTGTATCTAAGTTACTTTCTTTGCAGCCGTTCAACTAATGAATTCAACTAAGGGAATGCTTGTGGGAGTTTAAATCCAATTAAAAAATCCAAAGTTACGGGTTCGAATTTGACTGATCAACCTGGTTATTACTAAATAATTATGTTAGTATCTAAATTAAGCATCTGTCTCTAAAGGGTCCGGCTTATTCCTTACGACTTCAACTGTTAATTATCTTGAAGGGTAAACATTCTTATTAAAAAAAATATTTAATCCTGATAATTCCTGGGTGATTAAGCGAAAAGAAAATTAAGGAAATTCTAAGGACTTGAGTGTCAATTTATTTGCATCTGCTTGGGTAAATACCAAATTCTCGACTAAAAGGCAATATTAAATCGTATTGAATTAACCTAAATCGACTGGAGGGAGGGGTTTTGAGGGAATCAATTTAAAAATAATAAAATTACTCTAACCCGAGAACAGATGGGGAACTTGTGAATACAACCAAAAAAAATTCAAATGATTCGCGAATTACTAAGAGAACTGGTCGAAATATTGGAGATTAATAGACCCAATTTTCTATCATGAATCCTATTCATTTTTCTATTTCCGGATCGTAATTAATGTAGGAATCTAACGAACAATGGCGATTGATAATTTTCAGTCCTCGGTTCGATAGAGATGCCACACTCAGATGGGTTGGTTCCTATGATGGTCGGGAACTTTATCTACTCATTGATTTTCGGGAACTAACTGTCTGCAATCAGGATTTATTTTTTAGTCACTTGTTCGTAATTTAAATCAGTAGTGGGATTGCGGCCCGCTAGATCACCAGCCCGCTGGCTCACATACCCCCCCGGCAAAATTTTTTTTTAGTTTAAAAGTACAAATTTTTGTAGAACAAAGACAGTGACTATTCATAATTTCTCAAGGTCATTTAAACAAAGACCATGACTCATTCAAGGTCATTAGATGACTAGTTTTTAAAATGGTCAACTCAATTGTTGTAACCGTTCAAGGTAAAAATTCAACAAGATATGTATGTCCTGATACAGCAGTATTGATGGATATTTTGTATATGATAGATAGGCCTAGATATTTGAAAACTCCAGTCAAAAGATTATCTGAAAGAATGAGTAATTTAGAATTCCGATTTGAACATACATATGAGACTTTAAAAAGAGCTAAAAACGAATTATATGATGATATTATATATTTAAATAAGACCATTGGTATTATCAAAAATGAATTAAGAAAATCAATATTAGAATTGAAAGAAAATCATAAACTTAATGAAAAAATGATGAATCAAGTTCAATATAGTATAAAATTTTATTCTAATAAAACAACTGATCAGTTCAATCGTATAATGAAATTACAACAACCAGTTAACAGTGGTGACAACAAATTGAAAGAAGTTAACAGTGCCAACAAATCATCATTACCATTTCCATTATATATTTTTACATATTTTCTTAGTATTGCATGATTCTGATTGGTCGAATATAGTATAAATAAGCTTACAATTTCAAATAGTTTTATAAAATGCCAGAAACTAATTTTTTTATAACTTTGTTGAATGAGCTGGTCTCTAATAATAGAGAAGAAGATGATATCATTAAAAACATAAAATTCATGGTAAACCGTACCGAGAAAATAGTAGAAGACATCCCATTTGATTATGAAAAAATTCTCAATTTGCCAACATTGTAGAGAAAGAATGCATTCAAATCAATATTTAGTTACATATTCGATGAAAATAATAAATGGATGCGAATAATAGTAGGATTAATGTATATGAAACACATGATATTAAAATCTGGATCCGACTATGAAAATTATTTCCAATGGTCTATAGAAGTAAATTACTTTATATTGTTATTAATTTATCATTATTTAGGTGATAGAAACAAAAATTGATCCATCGGTAGAAACAAACGGTGGATGGTCAGCGATTATTCAAGTTGCCGCAGAAGCCAAACGTTCAGATATTTATATCGCAAATTGCAAATTTTTATTAAAACTATTAACTGGAGCATCGGTTTTATATTTATGTAATAAAGTTTATCATAGATTTTAATAAATATTTCTTTGTTATTATTATTAATAAAAAACTACATTTTTGAAATTTATTGATTATTACATGTACATTCTTTATCACCACAATATTCTATCATCATTTTCTGACATCATTTTTAAAACTATTTTAAAACTACTTATAATTTTGTTTATAGAATAACAAAGAAAACATTAATACATTTATTAAACACTGAACATAAAAATTTACATTAAAATAATTGTGAAAATCTAGCAGTAACAATTTGCCAGATTGGAGAAACCACATCATTTCGATCCGCTTTATATCCTTGGATTGCTATTGTTAAATACCAGTTTTCCTGTTCTTTGAAACCTATTTCTGTAAATGCATCATAATTTCTGGTATATTGACTGGTGAAGAAAGCATTTTCCTTGCATTTTAAATTGGAATTGATCTTTTTGAACATATTATCAATATCCTTGATATCTAACATTGAGAGAGTCACAGCGAGAGATTGAAATTGAGTTTTATTGAGTTTGACTGGATTTGCCAATTGCATATTGATAGGCTCCTTTAAAAAATACATTTTATAATTGTGGAACATCTGAACTGGTTGGACATTGATAGCACTTATTTTCATGGTCATGTTTGATTTATGATCTTTATAAGGTGGTGACGAGCTTTTATACCCTTGACAGATACTGATTAACCAATCAGAATAATGCATATTTCTATTATTAATTATAACAAAGGCAGTGCATGATAAGTGCATGATAACTGCGTGACTGTATAAATATACAAACTGTATGTGAATTACAAAGAAAACATTGAGTTTGTATATGATTATACATACATTTACGAAAGTGATTTACTAAAGAAAAATAATCAAGATTTCTTCCTCACAACCTTCCCATAATTTTATTTCAATCAGTAAGATTTTTCGTCCCAGCCGCTAAGTAATGATTGATTTGGGGAATTTTTAGTTAGTTCTAATATTGCTATACTAAATTGTTGAGGCTTGGGAAGTTTTTTGCGTTCTGTAATTATTTTATTTATTTTTATGTCTTTATTTTTATATTTTAATTATTTCTTTATCATATTTTAGCATGATTAATTGGTATTTTAGAGGTCTGATTTTAAATCCGCGTGCTGTGTTTGCGTGCTATTACCGATTCATTTAAACAAAATTGTGTTTTGGCTTAACAATACTAAAGAATGGGAATTGCGAGTATGGATGTCGAAGGAGTCAGCAGAGTTAAGTAGACTTAAGTCCTTCTATCGGCAGTCAAGAACCCGAAAGCATAGAGATAAGGGTAAGAGAGATACTGTGTGGATCTTTAACATAATAAAGGGGTTACAGGCCATAGAAAAAACATCAACACGGACAACGATAAGAAGGACTAAGCGAATGGACATAAAGATAAATGATATTAGAGTATAGGTTAACATTTGAAGGAGATAGGAGAATAATGGGAGCTAAAATCGAAATCGAGCACAGGCCTTCTATCGGCAGGTCGTTGGACACATGAATCGTTCGGTCAATTATATCATTAGCAATAGCGTTCACTTTTTGCGGACGATCCGCCCACTCGAACACAGTTCCAACGTTGATTAGCAACGGGTGCCGAGTGGTATGCGAAAGATATTTGTATGGGGTTGTCTGGACAACAAGCATATCAAAATATCAACACCCTGAAACACACCACGTTATTTATAATACAACTTCGCACAATTCTGATCAAATCAAACGTCTTTCGCGTTTTTTCTTTTCCTCACAAATTTTAATTTACTATTTATAGCAAACATGAATATAATTACACAATGTTATTTCTTTTGACAGAAAGTTTTGAATTTACATTTTAATTCTCATTGATCTACAGTTAACAACACTTAAGATATTCGATAATTTTCGCGACACCAAAATATTTTTAACTCATTTCTTTTAAACGATTGTATTTCTTACATTTTAGTTTCATGTGATGGCTCAGCCTGCTTATTCCATTGGGGCTCTAAAGTTAACATGACAATCATTTTATTTCAAATGTTTACGATTGTGATTTATCGTTTTGTAAATTATCATTTTGTTAAGTGAAATAATTTTTAGTTTTATCTATTCAAATTGAATCAATTAATCACTAATTTCTTTTTGCTTTGTTTTAAAATTTCAACGATCAAGAATCCCAGCAATTTTAAATATTTTTTCTATAATCTGCCAATGATTATTATTAAAACTTTGATAATATAAAGTTGATAATTCGTGTTTCATAGAATTAATTTTTCACTTTTTGCAAAATAAATTAAATATCGTTACAAATAATATTTTATTAAATATTTGTTTTAATAATATTTAAAAACGTTTTCAAAAAATGAATAAAGCTGAAATTAAGAAATCTATTCATCTGGCAAATATTGTAAGATATATTATAATTATAATTTTGATTTTTTATGGTTTTCTTAGTTTATAACCGAAAATTCTAATGGAGATGTAGATGAATTTATTAAATATTTATTTAAAAATCATCCAACATTATTAAATGGAAGAAATATTAATAAACGAAAGACTGTAAATAAAGGTTTTTTCTTATAATGTTATATAAATTTAAAAAAATTTATTAAGCATTTGAATATGTTCGAAAGCAAAAGGAGTCAAATATTGATGAAAACGAATGGATGTTTTTAGATATATATGTTTACAGAGATGAGGTTAGATTTTAATTTTGGTATTTGAAAAATAGTTTTTCGGAATTTAGTGAATAGAAAATATATTCATTAATAAATATATTTTTATTGCTATTTATTTTATATACTATATTTTACATTTGTATACATGTTTCATTTTATAATAATCACCATTAAGATATTTTATTATCTCCATTTAATAGCTCACTACTTGACCGATTATTACAATCCAAATGCATTTTATGTTAATTTTATAATCGTTTTTAAAATCTGCCTTTACAAAGAGTTTTTATAAATCCAAATTTAGGAGCAGCTAGATGAATTGAATGTATCAAATAAAAGAAAATCCCAAGATAGCGATGATAATGCTCCTACACCAAAAAGGCAAAAAGTCAAATCGTTTAATATCGAAAAAGATTTTTGCATTTATTCCACTGAAACATTGAACATGAAACTAGGGAATTTTATAGAATTTCCTGAATCTCTTTGTGTAACGTTTTCCATTTCTCTGATTGGCGTAATTGTAATTCTTTACTAGAAAAAAATAGCAACAGTGGATTCTGATATTAGCAATCAGGAAAACTATCTGAAAATCCTAATTTCTGGCCCAGCCAAATGCGGCAAATCGACTCTTATTTACCGCTTAGCCCAAGTAAACATTCCGATGCTACTGATTTTGTCATTTAACAACTGTTGTTGCCATAGGAATATAAATACCGATACGTCCGTGTCGGTAAGCGCTACATGGAAAACATGGATTTTGACAGTTTTGATCGCGATATTGAGAGATTAGGCGAAGTAGCGGTCAATAAAATTATTAATAAATAATCAATAAATTTAGGGATTCGAAAAAGTCCTTTTGCATTTCAAATTCAATAATTACCCCACCAAAATTTCCGATAATTTCAGATTAGAATCTGATGGTAAATTTTCTCTTCCTTTTTATCTGAATTCATTTCTTATCTTTAATAGCCTCTTCAAAATTTCTCATGATTTTCGAGTCCTCTGATCCAGGATCACTGGTAAAGACGGCCGATTTGTCCATAGAGTTTCCAATTATCGATAAATTGAATAGAGAAAAGTAAATTTCTGAAATTCGGCTTCTTACAATAATTTATAATCAGCTATTTGAGACATTTTCTAATTGGCAATCAAGAGGTTAATGGTGACATTTGGAATTGTGAGGAAATGGCCAGGCTGACACCGGGATATCAAATTGGTGAGATTAAGGCCCTTTGCACCAAATTAAAAAATGCGTACAACGAGAACCCCTTAATCGATATCGCTGATGAATTTAACCGTATCATAGAAAGTGGGGAAATTAAACGCAAATACAAAACCGATGACATAAAGTGGAGTGACATTGGCGGTCATGATGAAGTAAAGGAACAATTGAAAAATATCATGGTAAAAATGATTGGATAAGAAATTGAATTCTATATTTGAATTCCTAGAACGAGGTAAAGGGTAAAAAGAGTTATATCAAGAGCGATGGAGTAATTCTTTACGGTCCTCCCGGGTGCGGTAAAACGATGCTTGCAAAAGCTTTATCAAACGAACATGAGTTTTCATTTGTCACAATGTCATGCGCAGATATTTTATCAAAATATCAAGGAGAGAGCGAGCAAAAAGTTAGGGAAGCATTCAATACAGCTCGCAGTAGTCAGCCATGCATTTTGTTCATGGATGAAATCGATGCATTATGCAGCAAGCGACACGATGATAGCAGAGGAAGTAAGATTGCAACAGATATCACGAATGAATCCATTCGTTATTCAATATTTCAGGTCTTAATTCAATTGTCAATACGTTCCTCATGGAACTGGATGGTGTTGCCGGTCACAAAAATACGCAATTGCTTATCATTGGGGCTACGAATTTCATAGAGAGAATCGATGAAGCCATCAGCAGAACTTGCCGAATGGGGCGTCACATTGAGATCAACATTCCAAAATCACCTGAACAGAGATTCTCTGTTCTAATGGCAGCCTCAAAAAATGGAACGAATCCGAAATTTGGGCCTTGCTCTTTGGATGAGATGAATTTTTCAGTGGAAAAAATTTTCACTCAAATTTCTTCGGATGATTTCACCGAAGACTGGACGTGAGTTGCAGTTGATGTGGGAAAATATGATTATCATTTTACGTCGATTTAGTCATTCTGATCTTGCTTCGTTGATCTATGATTCATACCAGGAAATGAAAAATGACCCAAATGCTGACGGTAGCAACTGTGTCACCATGTTACATGTCCTATCAGCTCATCGTGCAAAGAATAGAGAAAAGAAAACTAATATTTCACCAAGTTGGATATAATAATATTATAGGTTTTTAATATTGAAAACAGTTAAATTTTCAGATAACATCGAAATGAAAATGCCAATTGAAATTAATATTAAAATAATTATATAATAATAATCAGCTAATTTAATAATTATAATTGATATGATAATATAATTGATAAAATTAATTGCGAATTGATATTTCATATGCGATAAAATATCATTAGAAATATATAGAATCCGATAAATATTTGCTCAAAGAAAATCGGAACAAAATTCATATTAGTTAATTTGCATTAATAATTATCGAATATAATTAAAATGTTGACTATATAGTTTCTCTGAACTGCAAATTTTATAATTTTCTTTTTTAAACGTTTTTTCTTTATCTTGTTAAGTCCTCCCAATAAAAGTGGCTGATTAAATATTTTTAGGGTTTTGCAGAGACTAGTACTAATTATCATACTTTGAATAATTATATCAATGGTTCATAATCTTTTATGAAGGAACACTTTGTTATCTCAAATATTTTGGCGGAACATCCGCGGTCCTTTCAACTAAGTACCGAAGAACAAATGTGCAAGATTTGCGCGAAGCCCACTACCTATCTAAACGTTATGATTGGGAGGAATTTTTTTACATCGCTAGAATTTTTTTGTGAAAGTACCCGTGAAATTGTAATTTTAAAACATTTAAATGTAAAATGGAAACTAAATCGAATTCTGAAATAGCATATATTTCTGTATATCTAAATTTGGCGGAACATTGGAATAAGAACCACTGAATTATATAATAATAATAATCAGCTAATTTAATAATTTTAATTGATCCAATTAATGGGGCATTGATATTTTGTATGTGATAAAATTTTCAATATCATTTCTCATTGCATTTGTATAATCTGATAGAATTTTTTTTATTAAAAAATTTGAATTTGTAAACGTTTGCGCCTTATCCGAGCTACTATTTAAAGCTGAAATATTCAGAATTCAACAAATATGCAAAACCAATTCTGGCCGAGGAACTGGAACGGAAATTTCTCAATAAATTTCAATTCAATTCACATATAATGGTTCGCATAATCTTTGATAAATTTCGATAAAATCATGCAATAAATTCAGAGCCAAGTGGAAACCAGGGCCGGTGCAAAAATAATTTTCATTGGTGGTCGCCATTTATCCGGCAAATCCACCCTTATAGCCATGATAGCACAGGTAAAATGTTGATGGCATTCTGTTCCACGGAATAATTGTTTTGCCATTAGAAATATAAATATAACCTGGTGACATTCGATCGGAATTATTTCAACAAATTCCACATCGACGAATTCACTCAAGAAATCAGAAAATTTATCAAGGTTTGCTTTTGAATGATTGGATGAAATTCGATTGGATAATTCAATGCTTGATTACATTTAGAAAAACGGGCCGACATTGATTCACATCGATGAGAGAGAAATAACAGAAAGAACTCTTTCAGAACTTTTTCGTTTTAAAAAAGGTAAATTCTGTAATTGATGAGTTGCTATTATTGATTTTTATAGATTTCGCGGTTAAGTTGGTGTTTGAAACCCTTTCAACTCTCAAGGCCGATATAAAGATTCCAGATTTCAGTCGGGAGGAGCTGAAAAGGTTATTTTGATTGCATTGGCAATATGAATTCTCAGCTATTGATTTGCAGTTCGTTCCAAGAGTGCACAAGGAATAAACTCGATGAAATTGAGATTGGCAAATATCTTGATCGTATTCCTCACTGGACTCATGGACATTTCAATGATTTCGAACAATGTTTGAATGGTATTCTGGATCTTGATGAGGAAATAATCAATAAAAAGATTTATCAAATCAATGAAATATTGAAATAATATATTTTATTTATCTATTGATTTTATTTCAATATATTTATTTATTCAATATAATCAATATATTTATTCAATAATTATGCACGAAATAATTATTACGTAATAATTATTAACCTATAATTTTCTGGATCTTTAAAACTCTCTTTGACCAAAGTCCAATCATCGTAATTAAAAGTAGGTTGCAAAATTATTTGTAAAGTAGTATGGAGTGCATCAATATTAAAATCTATTTTAGGTACAATTCCGCAACATTTAAATGCTTTTACTATAAATCTAGAATCCTTTGTCGATATATAGTCCACAACCCAGTCGCTAACTATTTTTTAGTTAGGAATTTTAGGATTTCCTTGTCGAGTTTGCATTTCAGGATTTTTGAGTGCTTCTGATATATATTCATCATACCGTGTATTATAATATGCTTGAAAACTACGATTTACTCCTACGTCTAATGGTTGCAGGAGACTTGTCAAATTCGAAGGCACTAACACAACAAAAATATTGAATTTTTCCAGATATTTAGATTCATGTAATTTTACATGGCTTCCGTAAGAATCCATTATCAGCAATACTGAATCACGAGCTAAACTGGTTTGTAACCTACACAAAATAATTTCTTTAATATATTGTTTCATCGTTAAACATTCCAGTTCTATTCACATTTACAAGGCACGTTTTGTTTACAATTGGTTTTTTTTTAAATTCGAGAACAGAACGTGTGGTTTTAAAAATTTACCCTCTAAAGTTATACATAATGTGGTTGTGAAACGTTTATGTGAGGTACCAGCTTTTCTCATTAAAACTTCTCTGCATCCCTTCTGGGTTATAGTCGTTTTTGGTTCGGATTCGAAATAGCGTGGTACTTGGTCGAAATTAATGATATTGCACATTTTTATTTGTTTTTCCTCAATTTTTGCATGAATTATTTTTAAAAAATTTCTTACAATAGCATTAACATTTTCAGGGATTTTTTTTGTTGTGGTTTGACGTCGAGATACTAACTCATGGCGATTTTTAAATTGTTTACACCAACCTGATGAATGTTTGAAATTAATCCACTTGGAATTGTTTTCAGTATCTATTATTTTCAAACGTTCACAAACTTCTTGTGATTTTAATTGAATGTACTTATCTTTAACCATTAAGCCCTTAGAATTTCTATCAAGTATCCATTGCAATACTTCATTTTCAATTTCAGGAAATTCCAATTTTTGTCTACGACCAGGTAATCTTTGTGCAAATTTTATTTGTACAGATTGATTGTTTAAAGTTTGAAGAAGTTGTGCTTTTTGATTGTGCCATCCCCTAAGAATTGATGTACCAATGTTGTATTTTTTTGACAATGCCATCCAGCCACTGCCTTCCACACCGACATTGTATTCATTTAAAAATTTTATTTTATGTTTAATTGTGTTGGGCCAGAACGTAAACGGCCTTGAGGAATGTTTATATGGATCGGTAACACACACGCAAATATAACATGCAAATTTAAATAAACCTATTGAAACATCAATTAAACCCTATCAAATATGAGAAAAAGAGAATTAAATATAAATTAATAAACATAAAAAAAATTAAAATAATAACAAAACGCACCAAGATTCGCACGATAAAATCACAAACATAACTAGAAAACACAACAAATTCGACAAAATTGAAAAATTAATAAAAGTTCATGAAAATGAAACTTAAATCAAAAAATTTGAATTAGTAATAATTCAATAAAAATTCTAAATGAAAAATTAGTAAAATAAATTGAAAAATAATAAAATTAAAGAATAGAATTCAATAGAAAATAACAAGGTCGAATTTTGTTTTACTTCATCAAATTTAACATGCAAAATTAGGGACAGAAAATAGGTATAAATACTGATCCATTTTCACATTAAAGTTAACCATTTTAAAAACCATTTTGAAACCATTTTTAAAACCAACTTTAAACCCATTTTTGAAAATCTATAATTTTAGGTGAGAAATAGTTTGATTTTTGGAGCTCTCTCACTACGTCACTTCCTCGCAACCTCGATGGAGCTCTGCTTGGAAGTCGGCGTGAAGGGAGATGCAATGTTATGAATTTTTATGTTTTTTATGGAATGGAACGTATGGTAATTTTTGTTATTTGTTATTATGTTTAATAAACATTTATTATTTATAAATTGTTTTACATACTTGAAATAATATTAATTAAATCTGTCGAAATTTTTCCGGCCCACAGCCAACAGATATTGCAAGATAGCAAAATCTACATAGTGCAGATTCGTGTAAGTGCGTGGAAAATCGCCAATGATATGTACCCGTGATGACCTAGCGTGCGGAACGCAGGGGTCGTAACGTCAATATTATTCGTATAGATGAAACAAGAAATAGGGAAGAAGTCTTTTGGCTACCTCCTCGTTTCTCATTTCTGAAAAATCGACCTAAACTTATATTACACACGGCTAAAAATCATCACACCGAGTACTCCAGTGGGCAATCATTAACTGTAATATAAACATAATAAGCGTCTAAGGTCAATTAAGGGAAGGTGACGGGAAATTAAATAAAAATGAAATCGTTGTTATTTGCTATAAACTCATGACCTCAATCTATGTTATCTATCACGAAGTTATATCAAAAGTTCATAATATTAATCATGAATTATTCATGAAATTAATCATGAATATTTCATGGAATTATTTCTGAATTATTCATGAATTATTCATGAATTATTCATGAATAATATTAATCAGGAAATATCACCTGGAAGGACCTGGCTTGCTTGGGAGATCTAAAATGAATAAAATATTAAAAAAAGATTACAAGAAAATCGATCCTTACTTTAGTATAGAAATCACGAATACTATAATATGTTGCCATGACAATAAGTGGCAAGCAGGATGGATCATATATAGACCAAATGATATATAATGGAATTTCGCTTAAACCCTTGAGTTTTAAGGATCAGGATGATGGTATGTAATATAAAATAAGATGTTTTATTTATGGTAATGTTAATTTCATTTTATAAATTAAATTTTTATAAATTACTATATAGTAATTTAAGTTAAATAATTTTATTTTTTAACTTTAATAAATTAAAATGTTTGGGTTTTAAATGAATGTTTTAGTAAGAAAATTAGAAAAGTTTTTAAAGAATTTTAGAAATAAAAATTGTAATATCATTATTATTGGTAATGTAGATATAGTTACACTGAAATTAATTATTATAGTCCTTATTGTTATTGTTAAAATTATTATTTGTTTATTATTATTGGATACTTATTTTAGACCCAAGTTTTAAGTGATTGGTAATCACATACTAGGGTCTTGACAACAGGTTGACTTTTACGAGACTTTGTGTGAATAAGAGGAATCAGAGTGTCCCCAGCATTGGGCATAGCACGTTAGCCGGTGCCGCGTCTATGAACACTGTTGTGGATACTCTTCCTGAACGTATAGGACAAATAAAATGCGCGTTTCCCAGCCCTTCCCCCGCCTAAAGAGTATAATTCCATGCCTAAAGAGATTGCGCCGCGTGCATATGAAGACTAATAAATGAAGTTGCCATGGTGCGGAAATGCCGCCACATGGAGCAGACATGACTTCGTCTAGAAGCGATAGTCAAGTTTAAGACCGAATTAGAGGGGTTTAAAGCCAAGTTGGCTCAAAAAGATGAAGTCTTATGGCAAGAAGATTAGAAGGTCCAGACGCTGGAAAAGGAAGGTAAAAAACTCAAGTTAAGGGATAAGATTCGTACATGGTTAATGCAGAGTGGCGCGACACTATCGGCCGAACAGGAGGCCATAGTTATCCGAAATGTAACGAGGAAGTACATTGGTGTAAAGATCATGACTCCAGGACCCTCACGCTCGCTAACAGAAGTGCCGAAAAGAAATAGGAAGAGGAATCGGCCTAGCAAGAAGGAGCGTGAGAGGTTATTCAAACTTCACAAGGCTCGCCTGATCGGCTATATTCTTGACGTGAACGGGTTCCAAACACCGCGCGTTCAATAACTTTGATCTCATGATAAATTATTTAATGTTGTAATTGTCAATAGATTTAAATAATAATTTATTAGTGTTGCTTTTGATAATGGTATTGAAAATGATTTAAAGTAATTGGATATTGGAATATTAAAATGGTTAAATTGTCGAGTTAATTATTAATTTAGATAAATAGGCGAGAGGGGATCGATAGAGTTAGAGCACGAAGTCGTCTATGACAGCTCGTGAACCCAAGGAGGGTTAGGGTATTAGCAGTTCTTGTAGAGGAGCTCACTTTATACTAACATTCCACTCACTAGCTCACAGTACCAACGTCAATTTGTGACGGGTGACTAGCGGTAGAATCTCTTATGTAAGCGCTGGGAGGGAAGTAGTTACCCTTAGGCAGGTTTAACATTTTTAGTGACCTATCAGTGCCCAGCATAATTTTGGGGGCTCAGCCGGGATTAGAAATTGGTTCCGTGGGAAAAAGCGAGCGAAAACATTAAACAACAACGAGTTTGGTAGTGCATCTTCAACAGCGATAGTGAAACGGTTTATGGGGAAAGAGATTGAATAATTGGGAAATATTAACTCATATTTAACTGTTTTAATTTTGTTGAAACGTTCATTCCAATCTAAAATTATTTAATATTGAGGTAAAAATATTATATCATAATTATTATTAGAATAATTATTATTGTTATTATTATTAGTATCATAATTATCATTATTATTAAAATTATCATTATTATTTTATTAATATAAATATTAATACTATAAACAAGGTATCGTTACTATGATAAGTATTACTATCATTATTATTACAATGTTTATTATAATTAGTACTATTACTTTTATTAGCCTCATTGACTTTAATTAGAATGAATGTAAATGACTAAAGTCAAAATGCAATCGATGTTATCGCTTGATCAGGGTTATTTCATACAAACGTAAAAAGCGCAAAAAACCGAAATCATGGAAGGAATTTAATAGAGCAATGGTTTGATCAAGAGGAAATGAGATAATGAGAGACTTGATGTAACTAAAAGGACCAAGTAGTAAAAGATCAACGTAGATTCGATAAAATAGGACAACAATGCAGACGAGTTAAATGCACGATTATAAGATTTCAAAAGGAGGATATTTTCTGTCTGGATGGGTTAAGACAATCGGGATGGCTATAATAAAAATCAAAAAATAGTAAAGGGAAATGGAAAAGTTAACATAAATTTGTATATAATTATTATGTAATATACCATAAAATCAGAGGGAAATTAAATTAAAACATTTTTGCAATTATCGAGACTGTAAATAATGAGGTCATAATTTGGTATTATTATATCATTCCACACTGTACGTGGGATATATTCATTTTTTTTGCGCTTAGCATATTATGATGTATATAAATGAGATAAATTAGAATGTTGTTGTTTTGATTATTAATTGTATGTATTACTGATGTATTATTAACTAGATTATTACTATACAGGAACCGTGAACAGCCATAATGCGAACATTGTACATAAAGAGATTGTAAATTAATTTTTAGTTTTAATCACTGAATTGTAGATATCAGTATAAAAAATTATAAAACCCGTCTGAACGAATCTCGTAAGGCAACGAAAGCTTACTTAATGATAAAAATACAAAGATAATGGACAACGTGAGAATTCGATTAACAAAAGATGATGTGCAGTCGTAATAAATAGAGTAAAAGATAGATAAATGAAACAATTGAGTTTAAAAAAGCACTTTGCAAAAGGTCAATGTGACCAACGTTATTATATTTGGTTATGTTATGATAATGTTTTGATATATTGATAAAGAAATAGATAATTCATACGACCAAATAGATAAATGATACGACCATATAGATAATTTAAAATCGACTGAAATAATGGGGGCTCAAAACCATGAAATGAATACCCAAGAAGACAATTCAAAGCGAGTTATGTAAATACCAAAGTATGGGATATTATAGTAAAACCGAAAAAATCTTTGTATACAGTATAATATACGTACAAAGAGTGTTATTATTTGTAGATGTTCAATCAAGTCAATAATCACAATCAACAAAGCAAACAAATCAACAATTAAAAGTAGATAACAAAGCGATTACAAGTATCCAAGCAATTACAAATAACTCCCATTTGAAATAAAATAAAACGGTAAATCAAACTCGATCCAAAATTGATAGAATATACCGGAATGCCAAATGTCAAACAAGAGCAAACATCAATAAAACCCCCAGTTTATTAGAAACAGTAGAACACCAAGCCGCAAAAAGATCAAAAAGTTATTCAAGGAGACCAACCAAGAAACCAGAATCAGTCGAATCAGAGAACGAAGATACGGGACTTAAATTACTTAAAGATATTCTAGATAATCCATCAGACAACGATAACAGCGACAGAGAATCAACAGTCCAAGTAGAGAACAGTATTTTAGGAGAATCAAAAGTTAAGAGCCAAATCAACATGACAGAAAACGAGACCAACAGCAATGAAATGACATCACAACTCGAAAGAATGGATATCGGGGAGTTTAGAGAGAAATTCCGAGGCGAACCATTTGACGGAAGTATCGATAAATTACAAACGTTCATAAAAGAATTCGAAGTGTATACAACAATATGTAATTGGCCAGATATAGCAATTAGAGAGAGACTGCCGCTGTATTTAACAGGGAGTGTTCAAGACGTATATTTAGAAGCCAAACGAGACCCAAGCAAACCTACAACCTGGAACGAGATTAAAGAGTTCCTAATTAACACATTCGAAAACGCGAAAGAGCTCAACCGAAAGATGTTAGAATTCCTACACCGAAGACAGAAACAAAACGAATCAAATGTGCTATTCGCGTGTGAATTAAAACGATTAGCAAGAGAAACTTTTGGCGATGAGAAAGTACTAGAAGATAGAATAGTCTCAGTATTCATAAAAGGACTAAAACATGAGGATATCAGAGCAGGCGTGGGATGCCAAGCACCGCAAACAGTGGATAAAGCACTTGAAATTGCCAATATATGCGAAACATTCCGACTACCACAACTACAAGTCGCAGCAATGACAGCAGGAGCTGTTACAACAACGTCAAGCAGTGAAGCTACCAACAGTCAGGAAACTAATGTCAATCCAACGATGAATCAATTCATCCCAAGGGCACAACAGATGTTCAAGGTTCCACCCACAAGAGATCCAACTAATAATGGTAACGGTAATTTGAATTACACTAATAATTTCAGATTCAATAACAACGAAAACAAAGGACCAGTATGCGAGATTTGTCAGAGAATCGGTCATCAAAGCAGTGAGTGCTTCAAAGCAAAAACACACGGAAGTAATTTGCAGAGAATTTGGGAACGGAAACGTCAGATACAACGGAAACGGCAGCAACAGAGGATACGGCAGAAATCGTAATATTGGCGAACCGAGAATAGTAACTTGTTTCACATGTAATCAAGTGGGGCACATGTCAAGGAATTGCCCACATCAGATACAATCAAACCCACCTGGACCAAACCAGGCAAATGCAAATGTACAAATCAATTTGATGCAAGAAGTTGAACAACTACAAAACGAAATAGAACAAATGAAAGGCAATAATCAACAACAACGAATAAACATGCTGCAGAACAACGGAGATGTCAGAGAGCAAATAATAAACGTCAATCAAGAACAACAGAGAGCGAAATGGCAAAGACTACAGATGGAAGAAGCAAAAGAGATCCAAGCAAGATGGGAACGCCGAAACGGAACTACAAAACGCATAAAAACAAGTGATAACGATGAAATATTACCAGAAAATAAAATAAAAGGTGAAACAAGTAAATTGACCAGCGAAGAGAAAATAAAACGAATCCAAAAATTCATCAAAGAGAAAAAAGAGAAAAAGCGAGAAATTAAAGAAATCCAAATGAAAATTGAAGAAATTCAAAACGACGAGACGAAAACAACAACAAAACCTTCAAAGGAGGCTATAATACGAAAAATCGAATTTAAAAGATCCTACTACGGAAATTAGAAGAAAAAATCCGACGAGAAGATGAAAAATTGACAGATGAACAAGTCAAACAAAAATTAGAAAAGAGATGGGATACAACTAAAAGATGGTGCAACTCTGTAAACAATGAGAAGCCAACAAAAATATTAAAAATTAATATGCTGAGGCAATTAAAAGACGGACAAACGGATCCGGAAGATGAAATAAGCGAAATCAGCAGTCGAACTATTCCAATCATGCGATAATGGGTCCAAGAAAAGATGGGAAACAACCGGAAAAAAGAACAATTATATATCAATGGCTGGAAAATCAGAGCAGGTATGCATTTGGTAGACGAAATGATGTGGCCGAAAAACATCAATATTCATCACTTGAAAAGAATCGACAAGAGAAACAATTAAAAGAGATTTTAAAAGACATTAAAACTGATATTCGAAAACAAAATTAAACCCCAGTTAATAAATGCGAAAGAAAAGAAGAGTATCCACAACAGTGTTCATAGACGCGGCATCGGCTAACGTGCTATGCCCAATGCTGGGGACACTCTGATTCCTCTTATTCACACAAAGTCTCGTAAAAGTCAACCTATTGTCAAGACCCTAGTATGTGATTACCAATCACTTAAAACTTGGGTCTAAAATACGTATCCAATAATAATAAACAAATAATAATTTTAACAATAACAATAATGACTATAATAATTAATTTCAGTTTAACTATATCTACATTACCAATAATAATGATATTACAATTTTTATTTCTAAAATTCTTTAAAAACTTTTTCTAATTTTCTTACTAAAACATTCATTTAAAACCCAAACATTTTAATTTATTAAAGTTAAAAAATAAAATTATTTAACTTAAATTACTATATAGTAATTTATAAAAATTTAATTTATAAAATGAAATTAACATTACCATAAATAAAACATCTTATTTTATATTACATACCATCATCCTGATCCTTAAAACTCAAGGGTTTAAGCGAAATTCCATTATATATCATTTGGTCTATATATGATCCATCCTGCTTGCCACTTATTGTCATGGCAACATATTATAGTATTTGTGATTTCTATACTAAAGTAAGGATCGATTTTCTTGTAATTTGTTTTTAATATTTTATTCATTTTAGATCTCCCAAGCAAGCCATGTCCTTCCAGGTGATATTTCCCAACACCAACTCTGATTAACAATTATGTTCTTTAATTTATTGTTTATCTTATTTGACATTAATCTACAGATCGCCCAAAACAGCTAGCAAAGGAAATCTTTATGCTCGATTTTATTTATTGAAAATTTTTCTTTTATTAGTGTGATAATTTTTCAAGTTAAATTTTTTAATTTAATAAAGATTTATGATTTTGTTTTTTTGATTTAGTAATTGTATAACTTGGATTTTAAAAATAATCGTAGTGGTGGGTTACAGGGTTTCAAATCTTGCTTATCTTCCTGGCGACCCTAGTAACGCCATACAAAATGATACTTACCCACTTGGCACCCGTTGCTAAGCAACGTTGGAAATGTGTTCAAGTGGTGGATTGTCCGCAAAAATTGAATACCATTGGCTAGTACTATAGTTGCTCGGACAAACCTCGGGTTCACGAGCTGTCGATAGAAGACCTATGCTCGCTTTGCTCGGTCCCTCTTAACTATCCATGATTAGTGCTTAATTGACTATGAAACGAATTGATGGTGTTGGTGTACGGTTACGTTAAATTAATAACTCGACTACATTTAAACTATTTTATTCGATTTATATACAACTGTTACTGCTGGGGTTGTTGGAGTTGAATTGCGCGACGTCGGGCACGCTCCTTACGTCCCGGTCGCCGACTGCTGATTGTAGGGTTGGATTGCTCTGCTGGCTTGGTAGTTGTCTGCGGCATTTGAGTGGGGGCGAAGATGAGCGGGTAAGTTACCGCTTCACCTTCTCGGCATACCGCTAAAGCCACTTCGAGTCCCCGGACCTGCGTACGCAGACTCCGATTTAGCTGGCGTTCTTCGGCCCAGCCTTTTTGAGCTGCAGTGAGCCGTTGGTAAAGGATTTTGGTTCGTTTGGGGTCTAAGCAAGTTGCTTTGATCTGCTGCATTTCGCGGGTTAGTTGCAGGACTTGACTAAGTAACTCGGCATTCGCCTGCCTCGCGCGATCTAGTTCCGTCTGCAGGATCCGTAGAGAGGACATTACTGAAATTAAATGGGTTATTACACGTCGGTTTATGATAGAGCTAAATGTTTAAATTTATCCAAACAATTCAACAGCTCATTTTCTATTAAATAAGAAAACACACAGAGTTCTACTTATAATTGTTATCTAATCACTACATTAATGTCTATTAGTCATTCGTCCGGACAATATCGTTCCAGACTCTTCTTGAGGGCTTCCACTGTGTAGGGTCGCCTAGTATCCCGAACCGGACGAGGTGGATGGGCGACGGCGATCCGCCCGGCAAGGATGTCATCCAGCACGTTTGCAAGGTACATCCTTGCCTTGACGACTTGTAAGTCCACCCGCTCCTGCACCCGCTCCCACTGGGTGAGGAGGTCCTGCGCGTTAGCGAATATTTCGGCAGCTGGGTACTGCTGTCGAATTAGTTCCTCAGGGTCGTTATCAGGTGTCCTCCGAATGGCAGGGTATGGCCATTGACGACGTAATTTTCCGATTGCCCCTGTTCTCCTGGGCGACTCCTTCCTAGATGGCGTGTTAGATGAACTGGAATCTGTCTTAACCAGCGGCATGTTTGGCTGAAAACAATGTAGTATGATCAGTTACTAGTTTAGGATAACGAAGAAAATAAAATGGATTATCTAAACTGTGTGCGCGATTTGTTATCCGACTCTATAATGGTTAGAGGATGACTATTGGGCTTTCATATTGTTCGATATTACGTTGTTGAGATGAGTGGGAACTGGCGTTCGATCACTTAGTGTTATTCGTTAATGTTGGGCGAAACTTATTGTTGGAATTGGACTTGACGTTGATATCGGGGTTTAGGAGCTACGGAGGGGTTACGGTGTGCTTGTTAACCCTTTGCGCCCCCAAAAATGTCTGGTTTGATCGACCTTTCCTATTAGATGGTTTGATCATGCATCCCTCCTAATTAACAAACATTCCTTTATGTGTACCTTGTATTGATAGTTATTAATAAATGAGATACTGCGGGGTTAACTGATTAAATAATGATTGCGATATTAATTAAAATTATCAATTAAATGATGAATGCAAGGTTATTTAAATATCCGTTAAATGATGAATGCGATGTTAATCAAAACATCCATTAAATGATGAATGCGATGTTAATTAAAAGTATCCATTAAATGATGAATGCGATGTTAATTAAGAATACCAAATTCCGATATTGACTTTAATTATCTCGCTATGGAATGCATTTGTTTATTTATCAACGGTGCGCTGTCGATCATTTTTCGTCAATGTCTATTTCGGATGCATACTGATTACGCGAACTGACTGATTCTAATTTATTCAATCCACATCTCTCGTTCACTATTTTTATCTTAACCATTTTTGTTGTCAAGCTTGGCCAGGTTAACTAAGGTAAATTGTCATTCTAGTTGTTCTCTCTACTTTTCTTTTTAGAATTTTAGTGTCACACGCGCTCCTACCGTGGATCTCTTCATTTGGGTCTATTTATGCGTTATCGGTTGGGGATCATCTTAGCCCTCGGTAACATTGGTCGACAGATTGTTCAATCGCATGAGCCATTAATCAGAAGTCGTGCCTCCTCGTTTGGGTATTGATGGACCTCGTATCTCGCACGACCCCCTGTTTGGTCAGTCAAATATTTCATCTATAATTTCTGATTTCGGACACTTGACCTATGATCTCGATTCAGTCGATTTATTTATGTTGGATTTTAATTGCTACATTAACGGTTCATTTGATTTTTGTTTTCTTTGTGTTCGTAACTCAACAATACTTTTATAGTCATCGACATTTTATTTCATTAATCTCCTGGTTCAGGTTGGTGGCGCGAGGGAATTTTACTCGGTTATCATGAAAAATACCATTACGCTAAGCTCTGCTGAATTTTCCCACGGTCTCGATTTATCCGCTGAAGTTGGTTGTACTTAACATGGAATTTATTTTATTTCACCTAATTTTATTAATTTTCTTTACTCCGATGAATAACTTTTTATCTAATTTACTTTCTCAGTGAACCCATCTGTCGACATTGGATTATCACCCTGAATTAATACTGACAATTCCTCTTTGCTACCGTGACTTTCTCTTAAATTTCACCTCAGGAGTTGGTTTGCACTGCGTTTAACTAGTTAAAGCTTCACTGACATTGTGGGTATTTCTCGCATTCAAGTTCATTTAAAAATGGGTTTGGTTTACTATTATTATCCCTAGAGTTGTTTAATCGCCTCGAACCATCAATCCGTACCAGGAGTTTAAACTAATCATCCAAATTATTCTACAAATTATTTCGCGGGTTTTAATTCTATCAGTGGTTTCAGTTAGTTCATTTTATCTCGTTTGCTTTGCTTAAGGAGTTAGCTTAGATGGAACTGTAAATCACCTAAATTTTCGATAATTATTTTATTAAAATCTAGTTTAATTAATAGGATATTTATTTTTAATGATGATAAAAGATCTATTAACGTGATGGGTAAGTTCAATTTACGGGATTCGCCAAACTATTTACGATATTTATGTTTGATTTTAATGAACTACTCTACTACTAGTTAAATCAATGTTAAATATCAATTACATTTATACCAACGATTTCAGTTAATTTATCCTCGTGCCCTTTCCCTTTAATAGATCCTAAGCGCTTTTGTGTTTATATCATGTTTATTGAGTGCCCACTGGACTACTCGGTGTGGTGATTTTAAGCCGTTTGTAAGATAATTTTAGGTCGATTTTACAGAATTGAGAAACGAGGAAGCAGCCAGAGACTTCTTCCTTATTTCTCGCTTCAGCTATAGGGATGAATATTTACGATCCGACCGCTGCGTTGCGCACGCTGAGTCTTCACGGGTGCATATCATTGGCGATCTTCCACGCACTTACATGCATCTGCACTATGTTGATTTTACTAACTTGCGTGATGTGTCGGCTGTGGGCCGGAAAAATTTCGACATTTAAAATTTATAATTTATGAAAAGCATATAAATGAGGTTATACATAGTAATAAGATTTATTAATTGTAAAACAAACAAATTTACCCATTCGACCATTCCATAACATTTTAAAATCATAAAACATAGCATAAAACAGCATAAATACCTCTCTCCCCACACCAACGCCGAGCAGAGCTCCATTGAGATGCAAGGACGTGATGCGGAAAGAGGGTTCTGACATAAATGATTCTCACCTAAAAATTAAAATGATTGACAATCTTCAAAACAGTTCTGATGAAAATTTTCAAACAAAAACTTGATTAGCTTTCAAAATGGTTTTTAAGTAGTTCAACAAAATGTTCTGGGAAAATGTGTTTTTCGAAAAACGGTTTTTTGGTTAAGTTAAATGTGAAAATGGATCAGTATTTATACCTGATTGTGTGACGTGTGAAATTTGATGCAGTAAAACAAAATTCGACCTTGTTCTTTTCTAGCAAATTCTATTATTTAATTTTTATATTTTTTGATTTATTTTTATAATTTTTTTATTTCGAATTTTTATTGAATTATTACTAATTCAAAATTTTCAATTTAAATTTCGTTTTAATGAACTTTTATTAATTTTTTCAATTTCGTCGAATTTGTCGTGTTTTCTTGTTGTATTTGTGTAGGTATCGTGCGGATCTTGGTGCATTTTGTTATTATTTTATTTTATTTTTATGTTTACTATTTTATATTTAATTCTTTTATTTCTTAGATTTTATATTGTTTATTTTGTGTTTTTCAGGTTTATTTTAAATTGCGTGTTGTATCTGCGTGTGTGTTTCTGATCCATTTAAACATTTATCAAGGCCGTTTACGTTCTGGCCCAACAGTAGTTACTATTAATAATAATAATACTAGGAATAATAATATTAAGTTAATGATAATCATAACACCAATATTAATAATAATAATATTAATAATTATTATGATACAAGGCTAAACAATAATAATAATGCTAGAATGATAATAATAACTATAATATTATGGTTAAGCTAATGAAATTAATAATATAACAATAGCAATAATAATAATACTACTAATATTGGATTAATAATAATCAGGTTACGTTAATAATAATAATATTAATAATAATAATAATGACAATAATAATAATGTTGGGCCAGAGCACAAACGGCCTTGTGAATTTTTTAAATGATTCGGTAATACACACGCAAATACAACATGCAGATATAAAATCTGATTTATAAAACATCAACTAACCCTGCTAAAATATGAGAAAGAAAAACAATTAAATAAAAAATCATAAAACACAAAAATAAATTAAAATAATAACAAATTGCAACAAGATCCGCACGAAATAAAAATAACACGAGAACATAAAATTTGACCGAAATTCGACAATTTATCAAAAAAGGCGAAAATCGATAAAATTCCATTTTAAAATTCCATTTTTAAAAATTAATGTAATTTAAAATTTTCAATTATTTTAATAATATTAAAAAAAACAAAACAAACATGATTTAACATACGTAAACTATTTAAAAACATTCAAAACATTCGTTTTTTAAATAGTTTACGTATGTTAAATCATGTTTGTTTTGTTTTTTTAATATTATTAAAATAATTGAAAATTTTAAATTACATTAATTTTTAAAAATTTAAATATAAGTAAAAAATTTAAAATTTAAAATTAATTTAAAATATATTTTTAAAAATATTTATTTATTAAAAAATTAAATTAATAAAAAATAATTTGTTTAAATTAAATGTTAATTCATAATATTTTTAGTTGGTTTTGAGTACCTGAAGATGATAGCTGTGCTATCGAAATATATCGTACGAAAGGTTTTTTATTGGCGTTATCGTTTAATTAAATCGTTGCCAAATTTATTTAATTATTTATTTATTATCATTATTATTATTATTATTATTATTATTATTATTATTATTATTATTATTATTATTATTATTATTATTATTATTATTATTATTATTATTATTATCATTATTTTTATTATTATTATTATCATTATTATTATTATTATTATTATTATTATTATTATTATTATTATTATTATTATTATTATTATTATTATAATAATTACCATTATCCTTGCTATTATCATTATTTTTATCAAGTTTTTACTAGGGATCCTTCATTATTCCTCCGCTTTATAAAATATTTTCCTTGCATAAAAATTTAGCTGTAATCCATTTGTATTTTTCCGGTTTTCGATAAAGTATTTTTGTTAATTCGAAAAATTTTTGCAGCGTTCCGCCCTTATTTTACGGTTTTATCCTTATTCTGTAGTTTTCGATAAAGTATTTTCATCGATTCGGAAAATTTGAGCAGCGTTCCGCCCTTTTTTTACGCGTTCCACTTTTACTTTACTATTTTCAATAAGTATTTTAATTACTTCGGAAAATTTGATCAGCGTTCCGCCCTTATTTTACAGTTTTTATGATAAATGTTTTAACCATTTCCGAAAATTTGCGCAGCGTTCTGCCCATATTTTCCGTTTCAATTTGACATAATTTATTTAAATCTTTAAATTATTTAAAAATATTATTTTCCATGATTTTAGTCGTTCGGATCAATCTTTTTCTGATGGCTATTCATTTTAACTGTTGCAACGATTTCGCAATTTTCCCCACTACCCATTCCCTCTCTTTGTCCTTAAGATCTATGTATGTTCATATCATATTTAATGAGTGCCCACTGGACTACTCGGTGTTAGATATTTTGAGCCGATTGTTGTTAAAAATTTATGTCAATTTTACAGGAAACGGATGAAGAAGGAGCAGCCAAAGGACTACTCATTTACCCTCCAATTTCCCATATATACGGATAAAATTGGCGTTCCAGCTCCTGCGTTCTCACGCCGGAGCCTTCACGGGCACGAAATCCTTGCCGATAATACACGCACTTACACGATTTACGATAATGTGTTTTATTTTTCTATCTTGCGTTATGTTTGGGCTGTGGGCCACCAAAGAAAAAAAAATAATAATAGAAAAATAAATTACCAGATGAATTAGGCAAAAGTCTCGACGAATAAACTGTATATTTGGCATTCATATAAACAAATTTTAAATCGTGCATCGATGCATATAAACCAAAATAACATAACTGCAGATTAATGATCTGAAAATATTGCTGCATAACTATAGATTAATAACCTGAAAATATTGCTACAAAACATAACTATAGATTAATAACCTGAAAATATTGCTACAAAACATAACTGAAAATATTGCTGCCAAGTAGTTGAAAAGCACACAGTAAAGCAAGATAAAACGTGTGCAACTTAATTTTGGTTGAAATTAATGCTACAAAGTAGTTGAAAATTTGTGAAAACATATCCGTATTTATACCTATAATTTGGCCTTAACCTTGCGTGTTAGTTTTACTGCGACTAAACAAAATTCGACCCTGAAATTATTTGTGCTATCCAAATCAAACCTTTATTTATTTCTCAATTCAAATTGACAATTTATTTTCAGCATTTTTAATAAAATTTATTCAGCCAAAAACATTTCATTTTCATTCATTTAATTCATTAATTTTCACTTTTACATAAATGGTCATTTTACGGTCAAATTTTCCTGTTATTATGTTACTCTTTCTGTAAATTTCGTGCGGTTCTTGATGCATTTTGTATTTATTTTACTTTACTTTTATGTTTCTGATTTCATATTTATCTATGTTCTCTCAGATTTTAAAATGTTTAGTTGGTGTTGTATATTGTATTTTAAATTATCTTGGTGCTGGGTTTTCGTGCTGTATTACTGATGCATTTAAACAATTCTCAAGGCTATTTGTGAGCTGGCCCAACAATATACTAGAAAATCACAAGGTCAAATTTTGTTTTACTAAATCAAATTTAACACGCAAGGTTAGGGTCTTACAATAGGTATATATACCGATTCATTTTCACATAATTTTAGTCAGTTTTTGAAAAAACTTGAATCATTTTAATCTGAAAAAGGTCAGTCTTAAGAAGCTCAGTATCAATATCTACAATGTGAGTGAAGAAGTGTTTAGAAACCTCTCCCACGTCGCACCCGGACAACCTCATGTGAGCTCTGCTGGAGGTGTCAGCGTGGGGGAAGGTTTGAATGTTATCCCAGTTGTGGGGTTAAGGGTTTTGACTACCTCGACCCCAGATCTAAAATGTTTTTCGTACCCAATGGTTACCCGTTGAGGTCGCCAAAGGTGAGTGCCACGGAGGAACTACTCTGGCCCGACCTCAAGCTGGGTTCAACACACCACCGTTAGAAGGCCTGTGTGTGCTTTATTTTCTCTGGTCTCATCCTTATCAGTTTGGTCTTATACAACTCATTATAAATTAACTACTGAACTTTCATTATTTATTGCTAAGGTACTCTCGCCGTGATACAAAATATTAAAGTTTCATAAAGGGAGCCCAGTGTCCGTAACGGAGCTCATAGAATTAGTATAATTTGATAGCAGACCTCAATAGGATTAATTGTCGCCCTAGTACCAGTCACGCCAGAATTTTCCAAAATAAATAACAGGAAACGATAGATTCTGATATGGGTAACATTAATTATAATGAAAATAAACTTAGGAAAATCAAATAGGATTAGCATTTTTTACGGATAGATCTACCACCATCGTACATAAACGAGACCACTAACGGAGACTTAGCAGTTTCTTGAATAGAGGACCATGCCCCCGAAATTTCGACTAATAATAATAATAATAATAATAATAATAATAATAATAATAATAATAATAATAATAAAAATAATAATAATAATAATAATGTGGGGTTTGTGGTTAATTTAACCTTGAACCCAAATATAATCATTCTCGCCCTCAATGGTTACCCGTTGCCAAGCAACGTTGGTAATGTCACGAAGGAACTACTAAGGCCCGATCCCATAGCGGGTTCAATGCACTACCGATAGAAGGTATGTGTGCGATTTCTCAGTCTGGTCTCTTTCACTTCATTGTTCGTCATCATCAATCAGTATTCTTTCCTTCAAAACCCTATGAAAACCTCACTGCTTCGTTGATTTGACTTATGTCGCTGTCGATTAAGTGAACAACAATAAGACAATCGAGTAAACTATTTATTAATTATGACACCTAGTTTTGCGTCTGCCCGAGAGTTTCAACGATCGGCGTTTTGCGCGTTCACTCTTTCCGGGATGACTTTGAGCTGGCTTCACGGCCAGTTTGGTGGTGTCCGTTGTTGTTCGATAGGCCAATTGCGCAGGCGCAAAGACCAGGGGATATGTGACGGCTTGGTCTTCCTAGCAGGCCGATAGCGCGACCTCCAGGACGCGAATCTGGGTTTTCAGGGCCTGCCCCAGTCGTTTCTCTTCGGCCCATCCGCGTTGGGCGGCACTTACTCGCTGATACAGAGTTTTCACTCTGGTCAGTTCTATCCAGGTTGATTTGACCTGTTGAATTTCTCTGGTTAGTTGTTTTAATTGCCGATGGAGATCGGCGTTCTCCATGTGTGCTCTTTTGAGGGCCCTATTTAGGATCATGTATAGGTCCATTTCTACAGTAAAACAAATCATCAAAAGTTAATTTCGTCAGATACATAACAATGATTATCATCGATAGGATGATTAAGATAAATTTCAACTATGTTAATTTTTATTATATGGGTTTCATTATTCTTAATAATACATTTATGCGCAAGAGAACAACATAACTAGTAATATTTATTTTTGTCAAACTCAATAACGTCGAGAGTTCTGATAATAGTTCCTTGAGTTTCTGAAATACGGCTTCTTACTCCTTCGCGCGTGGGAGTGATCCCACTCTATTCTCCGGTTTGCGGTTTCTCCCCTCATTTCTCTCGGGAGTATTTTTCTTGGCACAGTCACATTCATGGATTGAGTTTGTCGGTTCAATCTGGGGTCGTCGAGCTCGAATGAGATGCCATAGGAAGGGGTATACCCATCCGTGCTCAAGATCAAGCCAGCTGCGATGTCCGCGTTGATCTGGTCTAATTGGTGTCGGGCTTGTTCCACTTGCCTGTCTGTTCTTCTTTGGTGAGCTTCCAGGCGTGCCAGAATATCTTCAGCCTGGCTCCGGAGCTCTCGGGCCGGATTTCGTCCTGGCTCCCGTTTTATCGCCACGTAAGGTAACTAGATCCTCGGTCTCTCCTTGCCGTCCTGATCTCGATTCTATTACGGGAGAAATCGAGAATCCCGCATCTACATCGCCTGCTTGCATCTGGCAGCGGAGTAAGACGGAAATCTTACTGTAATTTGAGATTCGTCCACCCAGGAGTCTATTAAATAGAATAGCGATTTTTGTGATTATTATCATTTAATGAATAAGGAATTTCCATAAAATAATTTAAATAATATGTGGTCGACAATGGTCTTGGGTCGGGGTCGTCTCACGGTTTTTCTAGTGATGAATCGTGGTCGGTGAAGATCCTACAAGGGAATATACCGAGATATCACTGGGTAAGGTTTTTGATTTTTTATTTTGTATAAGGAGTACACTCGGATTTGGACCATAACGAGTCTGCTTAATCACATAATCTGTCTTTACACGTTATTTTTGTCATCACGGATTAGGAATTCGCTTTGAATCGGGGTTGAACTGCAGTGTAACTATGGTTCTGGTGGATTACGGACTTCAGCTACTTCATGGGATCTACAACTCAATTATTCTTGCTGATCTGTTAACTTATTGATGATTGTTGTAAAGGATTTATCACCGCGTGATAAGTTCTATTATGATTAATATGCTGTTCAATTCGAATATTTTATCAGTCTTATTTAATTACAATTTGGGGGTCGGTTGGAGTGGGTCTTTTCTGGATAATCGTTTAACAATTATTTGGGTCGGGAATTCTTATCGAGAGTTGATGATCTAAAGCAAGTTTGGATATCTCTAGGAATTTTTATGCGCACCTCGATTCGCGGTGGTGGCAATCTTTTGTTATTTGTTCCTTACCCTTTTTAATAATTATGCTCGTTCCGGCTGACTCTGAGAGTTTTACGGCAAAGGTTATCTTACCATGATTTTGTTTAGTTTTAATTTCTATGCGGTTAAATTTGTTGGTTGAATTATTACATTAGTGTAGAATTAATCTATGCCATTTGTGACGATTGTCATAGTATCGGACCTTCATCGTCATTTATTAAATTTTTATCTACGGTTTTGAGTTACTCTAGCTCGTTATCTTGGATATAGTCAATTTCTAGGGCTTTCCTGTATTACCTCATTTCGTTAGTTTAATTTAAGATTTAGTTAGAGTAGTTTAGTAATGACATAGCAATTATTTTCAAATTCTTTCCCCAATCCCTTCCCTTTAGCTTGACCTTAGGATAGTTATATCAATATTATGATTTTACGAGTGCCCACCGGACTACTCAATGTTTATGATTTTTATCCGTTATGTGAGAATGATTTTAGTTTAGTTGAGATTATAGAAAATGAGTGTTGAAGTAGCAGCCAAAAGACTACTTCCCTTCCTCCAAGATTCCCTTATAACGGATAGTATTGACGTTTAGGCCCTGCGTTATTCACCCCGGAGCCTTCACGGGCACAGGCTATTGGCGGATAAACCGCAGTTACACAGCCTAAATTGTTGTGTAGATTTTGCTTTCTTGTGATGCGTGAGTGGCTGTGGGCCGGAAGAATTTCGACAATATTCATTTTCATTTAAGTTTGTTTCAAAATATAATTGGTATAACATAATTGGCATAATTCATTTCAACTTCATTACAAACCTTTCCCCACGCCGACACCCAAACAGAGCTCACACAAAATTGTTTGTGCGCGACATGGAGAAAGTATCGAACATTCTTTCACTTACATCAAAATTAAAGAGTGAGTATTGCTGGAAAAATTCGTACTGTAAGACGAGTGTTCGAGTTTTTATTACAAAAACTGATTAAAATTCTGTGAAAATGAATCGGTATATGTACCTATTGTACGACCCTAACCTTGCGTGTTAAATTTGATGTAGTAAAACAAAATTTGACCTTGTGATTTTCTGGTATATTCTAATCTTAATTTTATTATTTTCGTGATTTAATTTGACAATTTTATTTTTTTAACTTTTTAATTGAATTGTTTCCAATTCAAATTATTTAATTTTTGTTCCATTTTCATGGACTTTCGTTTTTTTTGGAAAATTGTCAAAATTCGGTCAAATTTTATGTTTTGGTGTTATTTTTGTGTTTATTTCGTGCGGATCTTGTTGCACTTTGTTATTATTTATTTACTTTTGTGTTTCTTGATTTTATATTTAATTTTTTCTCTCTCATATTTTAGCATGGTTAGTTGATGTTTTATGGGTCTGATTTTAAATCTGCATGTTGTATTTGCGTGCGTGTTACCGATTCATTTAAACAAAATCGGGTCTTGGTCCAATAATAATAATAAATATAATGGTAATGGTAGTAATATGAATAATAATAAATGTAATTGCAGTAACAATTAATAAAGGTAACACATATAATAGTAACAATGATAATACTAGTAACAATAATAGGGAATATGGTAGTTAATAATAGGTGTTGGGCTCATATTTTCTCTTTCATATTTTAGCATGGTTAGTTGATGTTTTATGGGTCTGATTTTAAATCTGCATGTTGTATTTGCGTGGGTGTTACCGATTCGTTTAAACAAAATCAGGTCTTGGCCCAACAATAATAATAATAAATATAATGGTAATGGTAGTAATAAGAATAATAATAAATGTAATTGCAGTTACAATTAATAAAGGTAACACATATAATAGTAATGATGATAATACTAGTAACAATAATACGGAATATGGCAGTTAATAATAGGTGTTGGGCTATAAGCCATCATTTAAACAAAATAAAATGACAATGAAAGTCATAATGAGAAATTGTCAAAATGGCTGCTATAACATAATCACGAACCGCAAACGGAAATTAAAAATAAAATAAAACATTAAATACGACAAAATAAAAACATTACATAATTAATTAAAACAAATAGAAAAATAAAGTAAAACACAAAACCGCCTATAACCTTGCAAAAGAAGGTTTAGAAAATACACAAGCGTAAGAGGAGACCAGAATAAAAATAAAAATCAGCAAAAATAACAAATGTAATTTTAATAAAATTAATATTGAAAAATTAGGATAAATAAATAGAAAGAGAAAAATAATGAATAAATAAAAGCCATTAAAAAACCCGAAAAAATTGCCAAAAAAGATTTAAAATTCGCTGATTGGTCGCACACAGACACGAAAACAATATAGATATAACAGCCATTTTCATAATTTTTAACCTTTAAAAAATTTCAAAATTTAATAATTTTTTGAACTTTGAAAATTTCGTGACTCCTAATTGTAAGTTTATTGATTGTAAATTTTTCAATATATGTTTTTGTAATGGCTTTCTAATTTTAATTTTTTTATCATGGATGGCCGCGTGGGGTTATAGGTGATTAGCATGACCTTGACCCCAATCATAAACTTTCCTCTACCTGCCACTGGTTACCCGTTGCTGGGCAACGTTGGTACTGTAACCATTGATTCTGTGACCGTCAAAGGTGAGCTTTGTTTCCAAAACTGCTAAGACCCGGTCTACAGCTGGTTCAGCGAGCTACCGATGGAAGGTTTGTGCTCGTCTTATCTTCTTTAGGTCCCTTACTCACTTTACTTTACATCGCATTGTCTTTACCCACCAGAGAATTATACTAATATATTTACAGCGTGAGATCGAAATGACTAACAAAGAAGATTTTATTCACTCATGTATTACACTATTAAATTAATTTCTGTCCCAATTGCAATTTATATTGTTTCTGCCGTTTTCTCTCTGCTCGTCCTGGCCTTGCGCGGGACTTTGGTTGGAATGATGGTTGCGCCGGACTGGTCGTATTCTGGTAGGCCACTTGGGTTGGGGCAAACACCAGAGGGTAGGTAACGGCCTGTCCCTCCTGGCCCGCTGCTACGGTTACTTACAGCCCTCGTATCTGGACCTTCTAGGCTTGGTTCAGGGCTCTTTCTTCCTGCCAGCCCTTCTGTACCACGTCGATCTTCTGATAGATTCGCTTCACTCTGGACGGCTCGGACCAATTAGCTCTCACCCTCTGCAACTCGCGGCTTAGTTGAAGACATTGTTGGTGGAAGTTTGCGTTTTCCTTCCGGAGATTTTTTAATTCTTTGCTTATTTTCCTCATATTATCATTCATGGTTTCACCTTAATAACAAAATAGACATAGGATAAGTTTCGGAGACAAATTTAAAAGAAAAATTAAAAATGAGCAAAAACTTTAGTCCCACCCCATTATCATCCCCTGTCTTGTCTACTCTGGAAAATCGATTCATGCTTCCTTATGCAGTTCCCATATACCAGTTTGTAATTTAAAAAAAAAAGAAACTTTCTAACACAGCAATTTTTTTAAAGATACAACATACAAGATAAGCATTCAATTGTTGGGCGGTCGTTTATCTACGAAGCGTCGTCACGAATACGCTTCCTCCTGTATGCCCCGATCCTCCAGGATGTCTCGGAAGTCTGGTTGGAGGAGGCTTTTCGGAACCAGCAAGTGAACTGGCGCGTCACTCTCTAGGAGGGCCGGATTTCGATGATCGTAATCCACTCCGTAAGCAGGCAGGTGCCCGTCCGAACTAGGAATACGCCCGCTGGCAATATCCCTATTGATCCTGGTGAGATGTTCTTTTACCGCTTCACTAAGAATCGGTATCGCCATTCTAGTTGTTCCAACCTGCCCAGCTCCCTCTTGATGAGGATGCTAGGGAGCTCGACATCGGTTGCGGATCTATTGCCACTCCTGTTCGGCCACTCAGGGGTCCCATAAGTTGATATAGTGTAACCCCGATCTCATAGGGCTTGTCGATACTTCACGGCGAATCGGGTCGGCACCGTTAATGTGGTGCGATCTGCGTCTTCCCAGTTGTTGTCCAAGATACCTGTTGATAATATATTAATAGTTGTATCTAAGTTACTTTCTTTGCAGCCGTTCAACTAATGAATTCAACTAAGGGAATGCTTGTGGGAGTTTAAATCCAATTAAAAAATCCAAAGTTACGGGTTCGAATTTGACTGATCAACCTGGTTATTACTAAATAATTATGTTAGTATCTAAATTAAGCATCTGTCTCTAAAGGGTCCGGCTTATTCCTTACGACTTAAACTGTTAATTATCCTGAATTATTCTTATTAAAAAAAATATTTAATCCTGGGTGATTAAGCGAAAAGAAAATTAAGGAAATTCTAAGGACTTGAGTGTCAATTTATTTGCATCTGCTTGGGTAAATACCAAATTCTCGACTAAAAGGCAATATTAAATCGTATTGAATTAACCTAAATCGACTGGAGGGAGGGTTTTAGAGGGAATCAATTTAAAAATAATAAAATTACTCTAACCCGAGAACAGATGGGGAACTTGTGAATACAACCAAAAAAAATTCAAATGATTCGCGAATTACTAAGACCCAATTTTCTATCATGAATCCTATTCATTTTTCTATTTCCGGATCGTAATTAGTGTAGGAATCTAACGAACAATGGCGATTGATAATTTTCAGTCCTCAGTTCGACAGAGATGCCACACTCAGATGGGTTGGTTCCTATGATGGTCGGGAACTTTATCTACTCATTGATTTTCGGGAACTAACTGTCTGCAATCAGGATTTATTTTTTAGTCACTTGTTCGTAATTTATATCAGTAGTGGGATTGCGGCCCGCTAGCTCACCAGCCCGCTGGCTCACATACCCACCGGCAAAATTTTTTTTTAGTTTTTATGTAATTATTAGTAATTATTAATTACTATAATGTTTAATTTCATTCATAGCTTGAACTGCGCTCGTACATCCATTATAATGATAAAAATTGAAATAACAATTACTTTTATACTAATTTAGATCAATGAGAAGTTAAACACACACATACACAACCTTTTAGCTATAAACAATAAATATTAATTTATATAGATTTGAAAATGATTAAAGAAATTTTAATAATATTATTAGTTTTTAATATGGTCAACTCAATTGTTGTAACCGTTCAAGGTAAAAATTCAACAAGATGTGTATGCCCTGATACAGCAGTATTGATGAATATTTTGTATATGATAGATAGGCCTAGATATTTGAAAACTCCAGTCAAAAGATTATCTGAAAGAATGAGTAATTTAGAATTCCGATTTAAACACACATATGAGACCTTAAAAAGAGCTAAAAACGAATTGTATGATGATATTAAAATCAATATTAGAATTGACAGAAAATCGTAAACTTAATGAAAAAATGATGAATCAAATTCAATATAGTATAAAATTTTATTCTAATAAAACAACTGATCAGTTCAATCGTATAATGAAATTACAACAACCAGTTAACAGTGGTGGTAACAAATTGAAAGAAGTTAATGTTAACAGGGCCAACAAATCATCATTGCCATTTCCATTATATATTTTTACATATTTTCTTAGTATTGCATGATTCTGATTGGTTGAATATAGTATAAATAAGCTTACACTTTTAAATAGTTTTATAAAATGCCAGAAACTAAATTTTTTATAACTTTGTTGAATAAGCTGGCCTCTAATAATAGAGAAGAAGATGATATCATTAAAAACATAAAATTCATGGTAAACCGTACCGAGAAAATAGTAGAAGACATCCCATTTGATTATGAAAAAATTCTCAATTTGCCAACATTGGAGAGAAAGAATGCATTCAAATCAATATTTAGTTACATGTTCGATGAAAATAATAAATGGATGCGAATAATAGTAGGATTAATGTATATGAAACACATGATATTAAAATCTAGATCCGACTATGAAAATTATTTCCAATGGTCTATAGAAGTAAATTACTTTATATTGTTATTAATTTATCATTATTTAGGTGATAGAAACAAAAATTGATCCATCGGTAGAAACAAACGGTGGATGGTCAGCGATTATTCAAGTTGCCGCAGAAGCCAAACGTTCAGATATTTATATCGCAAATTGCAAATTTTTATTAAAACTATTAACTGGAGCATCGGTTTTATATTTATGTAATAAAGTTTATCATAGATTTTAATAAATATTTCTTTGTTATTATTATTAATAAAAAACTACATTTTTGAAATTTATTGATTATTACATGTACATTCTTTATCACCACAATATTCTATCATCATTTTCTGACATCATTTTTAAAACTATTTTAAAACTACTTATAATTTTGTTTATAGAATAACAAAGAAAACATTAATACATTTATTAAACACTGAACATAAAAATTTACATTAAAATAATTGTGAAAATCTAGCAGTAACAATTTGCCAGATTGGAAAAAAGCACATCATTTTGATCAGCTTTATATCCTTGGATTGCTATTGTTAAATACCAGTTTTCCTGTTCTTTGAAACCTATTTCTGTAAATGCATCATAATATCTGGTATATTGACTGGTGAAGAAAGCATTTTCCTTGCATTTTAAATTGGAATTGATCTTTTTGAAAACCGTATCAATATCCTTGATATCTATCATTGAGAGAGTCCCAGCGAGAGATTGAAATTGAGTTTTATTGAGTTTGACTGGATTTGCCAATTGCATATTGATAGGCTCCTTTAAAAAATACATTTTATAATTGTGGAACATCTGAACTGGTTGGACAATGATAGCACTTATTTTCTTGGTCATGTTTGATTTATGATCTTTATAAGGTGGTGACGAGCTTTTATACCCTTGGCAAATACTGAATAACCAATCAGAATAATGCATATTTCTATTATTAATTATAACAAAGGCAGTGCATGATAAGTGCGTGACTGCATACATACACAAAACTGAATAAAGAAAACCCATACATTGAGTTTGTATATGATTTTACATACATTTACGAAAGTGATTTACTAAAGAAAAATAATCACGATTTCTTCCTCACACCCTTCCATAATTTTATTTCAATCAGTAAGATTTTTCGTCCCAGCCGCTAAGTAATGATTGATTTGGGGAATTTTTAGTTAGTTCTAATATCGCTATATTAAATTGTTGAGGCTTGGGAGGTTTGTTGCGTTCTGTAATTATTTTATTTATTTTTATGTCTTTATTTTTATATTTTAATTATTTCTTTATCATATTTTAGCATGGTTTTTTGGTATTTTAGGGATCTGATTATAAATCCGCGTGCTGTGTTTGCGTGCTATTACCCATTCATTTAAACAAAATTGTGTTTTGGCCCAAAAATACTAAAGAATGGTAATTGCGAGTATGGATGTCGAGGGAGTCAGCAGAGTTAAGTAGATGTAAGTCCTTCTATCGGCAGTCAAGAACCCGAAAGCGAGATTATCACAAGAAGTAGTCTTAGAAATGAGGTTCACCTGCTTGTGGACTCTAGGCTACTATATACAATACCAAATTGAGCTTGCTCATGGGTATATAGTGGTAAGGTCAAAATTGTGGGGCATCTGGGTGAGATAGCAGCTACCCTAGAAAAGTCAATGGTAATTTAAGTAAATAGATTAAAACAGATGAGCGCGGATTAAAACGAAATTAAAATCTACCCAGTACACCAGCATAGAGATAAGGGTAAGAGAGATACTGTGTGGATCTTTAACATAATAAAGGGGTTACAGGCCATAGAAAAAACATCAACACGGACAACGATAAGAAGGACTAAGCGAATGGACATAAAGATAAATGATATGAGAGTATAGGTTAACATTTGAAGGAGATAGGAGAATAATGGGAGCTAAAATCGAAATCGAGCACAGGCCTTCTATCGGCAGGTCGTTGGACACATGAATCGTTCGGTCAATTATATCATTAGCAATAGCGTTCACTTTTTGCGGACGATCCGCCCACTCGAACACAGTTCCAACGTTGATTAGCAACGGGTGCCGAGTGGTATGCGAAAGATATTTGTATGGGGTTGGCTGGGAAACAACCATATCAAAATTTCAACACCCAGAAACCCACCACGTTATTTACAATACAATTTCACACAATTCTGATCAAATCAAATGTCTTTCGCGTTTTTTCTTTTCCTCACAAATTTTCATTTACTATTTATAGCAAACATGAATATAATTACACAATTTTATTTCTTTTGACAGAAAGTTTTGAATTTACATTTTAATTCTTATTTATCTACAGTTAACGACACTAAAGATATTCGATAATTTTCGCGACACCAAAATATTTTAAACTCATTTGTTTTAAAAGATTGCATTTCTTACATATTAGTTTCATGTGATGGCTCTGCCTGCTTATTCCATTGGAGCTCTAAAGTTAACATGACAATCGTTTTATTTCAAATGTTTACGATTGTCATTTATAGTTTTGTAAATTATCATTTTGTTAAGTGAAATATTTTTTAGTTTTATTTACTCAAATAGAATCATTTAATCACTGTTGGGCCAGTACAAGGTTTTTGTTTAAATGGATTGGAAATGGCACGCAAATACAGCATGCAAAATTTAAAATCGGACCTATAAACATCAAATAACCACCTCAAAATGCGAGAGAACACATAATTAAAAATATAAAATGGAAAAACACAAAAGTAAATTAAAATATTAACAAATGCACCAAGATCTGCACGAATCGACATAGAAATAGCATAATAACAAAAGATTTGACCGAAAATTGACAATTTACGGAAAAAGAAAAGAGTTCATGAATAACTCGAATAAAAATAAAATAATTTTAGTCAAAAATGATTAAAATTAAAGTTAATGAATAAATTGTCAAATAAATCGAGAAAATTATAAAAATAAGAAATAAATTGGACAAATAATGTCAAGGTTAAATTTTGTTTTATCGCATAAAAATTAACACGCAAGGTTAGGGTCACAGAACAAGTATAGATACCAATCCATTTTCACAGAAAAAAAACACTTTGAATCAAAAATCAATTTTCACTTAGTGAACAAACTACTTTCAGTTAGAAGCTTTTAAGAAAACAACTCTCGGCAATTATTTCCACATCGCGAAAGCAAGTAACTTACAGGTAAGCTCTGCTTGATCGTGTATGTGGGAATCCTTTGTCGCATGCCTGTGAATGCCTGAACTGAGCTAATGTACCAACTATGATCTAGTTTTATTGCGAAATATATGTATTCAGCAAACGAATTTGATTAACATGTCGAAATTTTTCTGGCCCACAGCCACACAATACACAAGTTAGTAAAATCCGACATAACTAGTCACACTGTGTAAGTGCGGTTTCTCCGCCTATAGTGTGTGCCCGTGAAAGTTCCGTCGTGCGTAACGACAGCCTCGAAAGTAAATATTCTATTCACTATAGGGGCAGTGGGAAGATCGACGACTAGTCTTTTGGCTGGCTCTCTTTCACCCATCTCCCGAAAAATCGACCTAAATTTCAAAGGAACAAATCGGCTAAAATGATTACACCGAGTAGTCCAGTGGACACTCGTAAAATATAATATAAACACAAAATCCTTAGGACTAAATTGAGGTTCGGGAAGTGGGGACTTGATATCGATGTGACGAACGAAATTAAATATCATTACGTGATTAATAGCTAAAATGTCGTAAAAGGATAAAAAGAAAATTAAATATCATAACGTGATTAATAACTAAAATGTCGTAAAATAGCAAAAAGGAAATTAAATATCATAATGTGATTAATCACTAAAATGTCGTAAATTAATAGAAAGGAAATTAAATATCATAACGTGAATAATTAAAATGTCGTAAATTGATAAAAAGGAATTAAATGTCATAAATTGGTAACGAGTAATTAAATATCGTAACTTGATAAAAAGAAATCAAATATCGTGAATTGATAATAGGTAATTAAGTATTATAAGTTGATAAAAGGCAATGGATAAAAAGTAATTCCCGACTAAAAATTGCGAAAATAATTAAATATCATTAAACTTTAGGAAATGACGGAAATAATTAACTATGTTGAGATGCTAAAAAACGATTTACCATCGCCACTGATGACGATTAATTAAATGCTACAAAGGATAAAGAATAATTAATTTTCATAAAAGGATGAAGTGAAGTTACCTAGCTTAAGGTCTGACGAGAAACAATTAAACATAATAAGATTACTAATCAATTAGGTATAGTTACTCAGCATAACGAAAAGGCTGTTGAAACAATTATAGCTAACAATAGTATTATCTGAATAACACCAAAATAGTGATAACGTAGACCACCCGAAAACTTAAATTGAATAAATACGTTTAGGGTAACAAATAGGATAACCATGATTATCTTCCTAGCAATGAAATATAGATCCCCAAGTCATCAAACAAAAACCGAACGATAAATCAGGTCACGAGAATTAAATAGCGAAATACTAGTTTTAATTAACATTTAAAATTCGAATATCGTGGCACCATCCAAGAATCCATCCCTGAAGGCCAGACATCGAGCAACACCGTATAGTAACCTTCTTCATGGCAATAATGTAGAGTTAGATACTCCAGACAGGTCAGTCACTAGGAATTGTTAGAATCCAGAGGAGCTCTTGACGAATCTCAATTTTAGTGGTTTGATATCGAATCGGAAGAGAGTCCGGCGATAAATCAGCCTAGAAGTCTAATCCCTCGGCCAATAATAGAAGAGATAATTCGCGATCCATTGGGTCAGTGGAAAAACCGACCAAATTTCTCAGCAACGATACAAAAATTCTGATTATAAATAGGTCATAGTCCTAGTCATGACATATGAAAATTGAAATAACAATCGGCACGAACAACAATCAAATTCACCGGCCAGATAATAAAAGTGAAATAAAGTAAACTTCAACTTTGAATCATCGACTGACACGAATGATAATTAAGTTCACCGACCCAGTAATAAACACGAGATCATAGTCGAATTTGAGACCAATGTCATAGAAAATGAACGTTGATAGAAATAAATTAAATTGATCAAAATCATCAATCAATCGCAAATAAATAAGAGTTTTTTTCAAATCAGCCACGTCACCACAAGTCTAAAATCGCAACTATAAAAGTAATACCAAAAATCACAAAACCCATAACTAACAATCATGTCAAACTCACGTTTAACAAACACCGACCGCGGACGTCACTTTAACAAACGAACAAGCGACTCTACACAGGATCGAACATTGAACAACAATTCTAATAGGCAGAATGGAGAGATGCCACGAGGTATAACATTTTCATGATTACATTTTATCATCACATTAAACTCATCGTTACCGTAAAGCCGCGTAAATAAAATGAACTATTTCGCGACCACTCTGTATTTTCTCATAAATAGATTCTCTAGATGCAAATTATAATTAACCCTGTTGTTTATTCAGACCGCAGAGACCCATATGGAGAATGGAGTGATGACTCTTGAGGAACTCTTCAAATTTCGAATGCTTCTACCGCTCGGTATCGACAAGCATTATGGGACCAGGGATACGCCTTGTCCACATATGGAGGATCAAGCTGGCCTCGACGATCCGATGATCAAGGAGATGAGATCGAATTACCGAGTATCGCCATCAAGCGCGAGCCTGGCAGGAATCCAGCACAAGAAGCCCGTCAGCGAGCCGAATATGCGGCAATGAAAATGGAGGAGATGGAGCGGAAATATCACAGGAAGGCAATTCTGGCCAGGCAGCGATTGGCCCAGATCAATCGGGACATAGCAAGTGGGATCATTCCAAGCACCGATGGGTTTCCGCCGGAGTATGGAGTCTCCTTTGAGTTAGATGACCCGAGATTGTTACAAATGGCCGCCCCAACGAAGCTGATTCTACCGGAAAAGTTGATCCAGCCAGTCCTTCGCAGTCGACTTGGACCCGTCAGTCAGGAGACCATACCTATGCCAGTCGTCATCCTCGATGGGCCTTTGCCGACAGAAATCGTCGAAACACTCACAATCATGATCAGAATGAACTCGAAGATTAATTAGATCACTTTGTGTCATATAATAAATGTTAATGATTTATTGGTTATTTAATTTTGGTTCTTACTAATACAATGATTACACTAGAATAAACGAATAACATGAGTTTTTAGCTATTACAGGAAAACGTAAATTCACGATATGAAAGGTAAATGATGTTGAAAACGAGTCACAAAACTCCGACTAGACCTTAATAGATCAGATTATCAGCATAGTTTACCCCGAGATTCATAGAAATAATCTGTTAGCATAAAATTTTGACCACAATGATACTTAAGAAAAGGGCCGATAAAATTTAGTTAATTTTAATGATGATAAATGTTCAAGTATTCTAATTTAGAAATGGAGGCAACGAGAATACTCAGCCGAGAATTGAAAGAGCTCCGACGAGAAAATATGCATCTACACCGTCAACTCCTACAACAAAGTCAGGAAATGCAGAAGGTTAAAGCCACTTGGGCAGAGCCGGCCAAAATGAAAGAAATATACCAGCGCCCTACTGCGGCACAACAAGGCTGGAAGGATGAAAGGTCGTTGAATCAGATAAAAGGCTTGGAGGTCGCCCTGTCAGCGTGCCAGGAGGGTAGTACGGTGACATACCCCTTAGTATTCGCACCGGCACAACTGGCATATCGCGACCAGGATAAACCACAATCTTCCAACAAGAAATCTAGTCCACACGCCAGGCCAGGTCGAACCGAACGTTTACGTCGACGCGCCCAGGGAGGACACAAATAAATGAGCGAATTCGTGTTTAAATATAATAAACTTAGTTGACAATAAAATAAATCTAATTGTATTTTAATATGTTGTTTATTACGAATAACTACAGTATACGAGTATAATGATGAGGAAGTAATAAAGGCACCTGAAAGATAAGACGGACATAGGCCTTCTAACGGCAGTCCGCTGAACCCGACATAGGACTAAACCTTAGCAGTTCTGATATCGGAACTCGCCTTTGGAGGTCCTGTGACCAGTGGTTACAGTTCCAACGTTGCCTAGCAACGGGTAACCATTGGCGGGCATTGCAATATTTTGTATGTAATGGGGTTAAGGTCATCAACACCACCAACCCCACATCACTAATTTCTTTTTGCTTTGTTTTAAAATTTCAACGATCAAGAATCCTAGCAATTTTAAATATTTTTCGATAATCTGGGAATGATTATTATTAAAACTTTGTGAAATTCGTGTTGTATTGACAGTCACAAAAATACACAATTGCTTATCATTGGGGCTACGAATTTCATAGAGAAAATCGATAAAGCCATCAGCAGATCTGGCCGACTGGGGCGTCACATTGAGGTCAACATTCCAAAATCACTACAACAGAGATTCTCAGTTCTAATGGCAGCCTCAAAAAATGGAACGAATTCGAAATTTGGGCCTTGCTCGTTGGATGAGATGAATTTTCAGTGATTTTCTTTGGATGATTTCACTGAAGACTGGAGGTGAGTTTGCAGTTGGTGGGGAAAATGTGATTCTCGTTTTACGCCAGTTTAGTCATTATGATCTTGCTGCGTTGATCGCTGAATCATACCAGGAAATGACGAATGACCCAAATGCTGACAGCAGCAACTGTGTCACCATGTTACATGTCCTATCAGCTCATCGTGCAAGGAATGGAGAAAAGAAAATCAAAGAAACATTGAATTAATAAATTTTTTTTATTGATTGATTTGACTACAATATTTTTATTTATTCAATAATTAAAGAAATCGAATTTTTAATAATTATTTCGTGTATAATTAATTAAAAAATTCGATTTCTTTTTATCTATTAGTCAAATGAATTTCAATGAAAAAATTAATTAATCTATTTAAAAAATTTTTAACAAAAAGATTGTTATTTATTACTCTATATAAATAAATTATAATAGCGTTACACAGCCAGTATATTAATTTATATACAATAATCACAAGATAAAAATGAGGAAAAAAATATTTGAAATAATTAAAAAAATTATAAAACAATATTGAAAGATTATTCATCATTTGTTTTTATGGCTCAAAATATTGACCAGTGTTACAATCAGATACCTTTTAAGAATTAAATATTTTTTTAAAAATTTAAATTTGAACATTTAAACAAATAATAAAAAAAAATTTCGTTCATTAAAACAAATAATTAAAAAAAATTTAAACCCCCCTCCCCTAAACAATTTTTTTAGGGGGATGGGGGGGTCTCAGGATTTTTCAATCCAAATATCCACGGGGCATAGTCCTCATATGTCTCTACTGAGGAGTGTTAGCGCATTGGCAGTTCTTGAAAAGGAGCTCACCTTTTGCTAATCTTCCACCCACTAGTTCACAGTACCAACGTCAATTTTTGACGGGTGAATAGCGGTTAAAATTTCTTATGTAGGCGCTGGGTGGGAAATAGTAACCCTTAGGCAGTTCAAACTATTTTAATGACCCATCAGTGCCCAGCAATTTTAAATTATTTATAAGAAAGCCAAGGATTAAAAGTAGGAGACCAGATTGTTGAAGTAAATGGTGTCAATTTCCGCAAAATTAATTCAAGTGAAGCACTAAAATTGCTTACAGAAGAAAGAGACTTAATAATTGTGGTTTCAAGAGAAGCAAAACTATTTAAATCTAATTCTCATAAATCAAGAGAAAGGTAAAATAAAAAAGTTCCTATATCATTTATAAAGGTAAATATCTTAGGTTTGATCTAACAAGCTGTGAAATCATTAATAAACCTTACTCGGATGACATTGAACATTATGTACAGGGCCGTTCCTGGGTACATGGCCGCCTGCGTGCTGGTATGCACGGCCGCCCTTTGATATAACATCAAAATCAAAGAAAAAAAACAAATTTTAATTCATAATGTTTATTACTATACTTATATATCTAATGTAAATATAACCATTGAATATAAAACGTTAATATATTTTGACACGCCTATAAATCTATAATATTACAATCAAAAATTTACTCTACGCGATTTTTTAGAGGCAAATTCTTCAACCGCACCTTCAATATTTGTGGAATCAGCAATTTCACTTTCAATTGCAATAATTGATATATTACTGAAACGCTCTTGAGTCATTGAAGTTCTCAGATGGTTTTTGATTATTTTTAATTTTGAAAAACTTCGCTCTCCAGATGCAACAGATACTGGAACTGTCAGTAATAGTTTTAAACTTGTGGCGACATTTGGGAAAGAAGTCTCTAAGTTGTATTTGTATAAAAACTTTATGAGTTCTTCGGGCTGCTTTCTGTCTTTTATGATAATTTTTAAAGAAACTAACTCTTGATATAATTCTACGCCACTAATATCACAAGATTCGCCATCTTAAAATTAATTATGGAGATCGAAACAACTTTTTTTTATTTCCTCATGTTCCATATCAATAAATTTGTATAGAAATCCAAAACAACGTTCGAAACCTGACAAAGTTTCAAAACGGGTGGTAAGAGATGAAATAGCCGTATCGAGTATTACATAGAAAAAACTAATTTGAAAATGTTCTTTTGGAGTAAATTGAATATCTTCATCTCTTTCATAGCTAAATTGTTTTCGGTGATGTCGGCTACGTACATTAATTTCGGCAGGAAAATCCGGTTCAGTTTCAAGTGCTACACAAAGTTCATTAGAAATCTGCAAATAATTTTTGAAACTTTCGTCATTTCTAATGCTTTTAAAAAATTTCAAAACTTCCTTAATTGATTCAGCGCACAAACTGATATTCCAAGAAACTTTCTGCATCATTTTGCTAATAAAATCTACCTTTTCCAAGATTTCGTACCATATTATTATTGAAGAAATAAATTTATAAGATTTAAGTTTCATTGCCAAACATTCAGCTTCATGTCGAACTGTTGGTATTGAAGATTCCTCAGCTATTTCTATAAGGCTGTCATAAATTTCACCTAATTCATTTCGCAGTGGTCTAATCGCTTTAATTCTTGCTTCCCATCGAGTTTCACTAACTTGTTTTAATGTTAAAGATTTTACATTTTTCTTTAAAACTTGCCATCTAAATGGTGATGCACTGAAAAAGTTGTATATTGCAGATACATTACTGAAAAAATCCACCGTTGAAAACGAAACATTAGCTGCGTCATTAATGGCCAAATTTAATGTATGCGCGTTGCATGGCATGAACAGAGCTCCGGGATAATTGTCCAAAATTCGTTTTTGTAATCCTCTATGTTTTCCGGACATGTTAGACCCATTATCGTATCCCTGGCCCCTCATATTGCTAATATTTAATTCAAGATAGTTTAACTTTTGAATTAAGAAGTCGTAAAAAGATTCTCCAGTACATTTTTTAGCTTGGTAAAAGCCAATGAAATTTTCTCTTACTTCAACTTCATAATTTTTAATATGTACATACCTAATAACCATTGTAATTTGCTCGACATGTCCAGTGTCCGGCGTACAGTCCAAAATGACAGAAAAATATTTTGCCTCTTTTATTGATGTTAATATATATTTTTGAATTTGGGTTGCAAGGATAGCGATTATTTCATTTTGAAAGCGATTTCCCAGGTAATGTGGCATGTGGTTCTTTGGGGCGTTTGGTTCTTGTACGCGTTTTATGTGGTCTGCCATTATATCATCAAATTTTCCTATCATTTCAATTGCTTTCAGGAAATTTCCATTATTTTTTTCGTACAATTTGCCGGAAGAACCTCTAAAAGCTAAACACTGTCCTGCTAGAAATTGCACCACAGATATCATGCGTTTTACAATTTGACACCATCGTTTTTTCTCGGCGTCATAATACCGTTGCATATTCTTATCAATTGTGGTTTTTCTTTTTAAATTTAATTCCAATTTTTTCCAACAGGTGCAATTTTCGATGTCCAGCGTTGTTTTTTCGTGACGAGATAAGTTGTCGGATATGTGTTGCCAATCGTTAAAGCCTTCATTAACTAATTTTATTTCCTGTTTGCCAAATAATTTACAACAGAAGCAAAATGTGGCATCACTTTTTGGAGAATAGATTAACCACTCACGATTAAACTTTTCCCCATTTGGCAGTTTTCTATAGAAATAAACCTTTGAAAATGATCTTCCAAATTCATTTAGTGGATATGTAGATTGTATATTTTGAACAGGGCCTTTTTCAATTAAAATATCCAGCACTTTATCGGTAAGTTCCAAAGGCCAGCAAGCTGGATCATTTAGTTCTATACACATATCAAAATATTCTTCATTAATTTCAGTGATATCGTCGATATTTGGAGCTGCAATATCTGTTATTTCATCATTACTACCAATATTGTCATTATCATTTGTTTTTTCGGCAGATAATACATTTTCATTCGAAAAAAATTCTCTGCTTGGATTTGCTTGGCTACTGCAAGCATTTTGTATTTCTGTATGGTTTTCCAAATATTTGGTTAGTGAACCAAAGATTTTTTTAGTAACACGTTGTTTTTCTACTCTTTTTCTTTTAAAATGTGCTCCAGACAATCTTTTCGTTTTTCTTCCAGTCATTCTTAGGCCTTTTAATAAAATATTTAAAAATATCAATAAAAAAATATCAATGACACTTCAATCAACTATTTGTCTATTTCCACGATTATATATGACTATATATTAACATTGTTATTTTGCTTTTCATTTTTTTTGTTTTTCTGGTCGTCAGGCCGCCTTTGAATTTGGCCGCCTGCGTGCGGCGCACGTAATGAACGCCGGTCAGGCACGGCCCTGATTATGTAAATGAGCAAACTGTAAATTTTTCGAATTTAAAACCTCAAAAAATCCTATTCACAAACGCAAATAATGGTCATTTAGGATTTTCAATTCGAGGTGGTGAAGAATACGGAACTGGAATTTATATATCAAAGTATTAAATATTATATTGGTTTATATTTTCGTTATTGAAATTTAGAGTAGATGCTGGTGGAATCGGAGAAAACAGAGGATTAAGACCGGGTCAACAGATAATTGAAGTCAACGGACATAGCTTTTTACAAATTACCCATCGAAAGGCCGTTAATATTCTTAAAAGTTATAATTCTCTCATAGTTTCAGTTTTAGTACATTAAATATAAATAATCCTAATAATTTTTTTAAAAAAACATTTCTAGAATTCTAACTTAATTCCCACAAATCCGGAAAGATTTGCTAGGGAAAATCAGTCATCTTATGTGGACTTTCATCATCTTAGAATCTTGTATCTGACTTGTTTGAGTACTCTGCGTAAAGTCGTGTTGAGACGGAAAAAATTCGGAGCATATGGACAATTCTTATTTTTGTAATTATTACGGCTTAAGCTGTCAAAGGGTTAAAACAAGGGTCGAAGAAAGTGTTTTCTTCATTTTTGCTTCATATTTTAATGACAACCTAAAAATGTAAGTAATTTTTACATGAAGAATTTAACTTTAAATAAACTTTAAATCAAAAAATAAACAAGATAACAATTTCTAATTTTTTCATTTTATACTTCCACAAAGTTTTACACATTTAAATAACAGTTGTAATTTAATTAATTAAAAAAAAAGTTTTATATAAAATTTTTTTCCAATTTTTTCTATTTAATTAATCATTTTTGCAAGTAAAGCTGAAATAAATTTTCAATCACTTAAATATTTTACATAATTTAATAATTTTTACAATTACATCATTTTTATTATAAACCGAATTGTTCGCATTGGGACATCTGTTATAATAATAATATTATTTTTTAATAATATTATAAATAAATTAAAAAATTATTTAATAAATTATAACATTAAATTAATTTAAATAAGTTTTAGGTTACATATATATAATATATATAAATAATTAGATAAAAACACGTACTTTATGCATGAAATGAGTGACCACACTGTGAGATTTATATTTCAGAAAGTTATTTCGGTTTTTGAGAAAACCGAATAACAAATTAAAAAACGTAATTTTCATTTTGTTTTCAAAAATCAAAAGTGTAGGCAATTAATTATCAATTTTAAATATCCAATTTTATGAAACCCCTTCTACCTGACATAAAAATGAAGTGATAAATTTTATTTAAGAAATCAAAAGCAGAGATTTAAAGTTCAAGTTATTAGTGGTTTTTAGTTACCTTACGAGGATTGTATTTGTACTGATTTCCCCATTTTCCGGATTTCATTGTTCTATAGCTATCGAGTTCATCCGTTATTTTCAATAAAGATAGATATATAGTTTTTTGTAATATTGTACTGGAACAGCGTTAGACCACCCTCAAAGGTTATGCCTGAGTGTAAAATCCATTTTACAATTCATTATGTAATCCAATACAATGAGTTAATTATTATACAATAATAGCTATTTAAGAGGTTGTAAATGTGATTTGGAAATACAAATTTAAAATGGAGTTTAGTGTTCAAAGTATATCTTTTAAATTTTTTCGCAAACTTCAAACCTCAATGTTTTTACTCACGAAGTTTTATGTGAGAGAACGTCTGAAGAATTACAATTTTAAAATATACAAAAAGATGTTATTTATCTTAAAATTAAGGTGTGTTGGCATAAAATTTAATTTAAATGATTTTTAAATTTTATTATTTAATTTTAAAATGTGTTATGATATAACATCTATGTCGAATATGAATTTAAATATCTTACTTGTAATTTGAAAATTTAATTAGAGCATCGACATATTTTGAAAATATTATGTGATGAAATATATGTTTTTTATATTTGAATTTATTTAGTTATTTTAAAAGAGGGTGACTTTAGGCTACTTTTAATTTAACACATTGATTACCTCTTTTAACAGCTGTTTCGTCAACCAGATTTTAGCCTAAAACTTATCATCATCCATGCTTAGTAAACACCTGTAATGGTTTTGATGACTGTAATTTAATTATTTAAACAGACATTATTATTAGGTAGTGTAGAGTCACCCGCTAGGTGGGTAACTTTGATCCAACAATGAAATTGTTCACGCAATCATCGTGATCCCATTAGTCTTAAATATTATTACTAAAAATGTCAAATAGTGTTCTAAATAAGCAAATGACAACATCGAAAAAGTTAGTATTTTTATCAGAATGATGTGTGCCATATATATATATTGTATCACATAACTATAGTTATTCAACAATTTAAACAATTATTTAATAATTATATTTATCTAATTATTAGAAAAGTTAATCATAAAGTCAACTGATTACAGTATATTATGACAAAGCTGATAATATGTACTCGCCAAAAGCGCAGTGAAAGAAAAGCGACAATGACCAATAAGTGAATGAACAAGCCTTATATACAAATATGAGGTCATTCAGTGCATTCAATTCTGAGAATTGAATGGCAAATCATATGAACCTTAAGGTTTCTCTAACTTGTACAATTATTTCAGTCTAAGCGCATTTCTTTTACAAGCGCTTATTGTTAGTATGGTAGCCATTTTTAATTATTTTCGAATATTGAAGGTGGACCAAAGTTATCCGCAAATTAATGACAAATTTCATTAATACTTTTCAATTAGAAAAAAGGGAGTTACAAAAATAACTGTGCTGCTCAAGTTAGCAATAAATATACATCAAAATAAATAAATGATGATATACCGACATCTAAAATAATATAAAATATTTCAGAAGTTTTATATATAAAGACTTACCTCAAGGATATTCAAAATACAGCGCACTTGTAGTAGCAAAACAAATATGTATTTAAATAACAGTTTGATGCTATATTTTTGATAGTAAATAAAACCGACATAACCAAAAAATCAACTGTTCATCACTATTAATAAAGTTTTCATTCCAAATTATCTGGAAATTTATTTGCTGGACCAATGTCACCCGCATGGATCAAAGTCACCTGCTTTTACGGTATCAACGTAAAATGAATAACGAAACTGAATCTAATTATATAGCAGCCAAATATTTTTCTAAAGATTGATTTGAAGACTTTCTCTTATAATTTCTTTGAATTTTTAATCAACATACAAATATTTAAGACAATTTTTTCTGGTTCACGATCCAAAGTCACACTCGCATCAAAACTGGAATTACAAGGGTAATCTTACAAGATCAACTGTTAAAACATTTTTTCTTCAGGTTCAATAGCATATTAAAAAAACCGTTCAAATCAAAACTGTTTATATTTTCATTTTAAGATATTCGATTATTAAAACAACCAAGAAAAACAAAATCTAATCCAAATAGTACTTTACCGCATATCAAATATCTTACATAAATTAGAAACGGTTCTAAGTGTTGAAAATAATTATATTACTAATAATGTTAGACATAAACAGCAGATTGACATAGGGCAATAAATATAAAATATTATATTATAAATATAAATATTATATTTCTTGTATAAAATATTCTTTGTATTTCTTTAAACATGCTCAAATCAATGCATAACATATTTTATTTTTCAAAAAACCTCAGCTGCAAAGCGGGCCTAGAAGTTGTGGTTATCTTATATCTAAAGAATAAGATAATATACATCTATATTTGATTTAATGAAAAACAGCAAAACTATGTCCAAGTATTCTGACAATAGGCTTTACATCTATTCTTCATACACTTTTAAATTTTTTATTCTCATTTTCAACATTCATTGGCAAAACAGTTTTCGACAAATGACAATTTATTAATACAAATAAAATATAATTATTTTAAAATTTCATTCATTTTCTTTTCAACTATAGATCAATATATAAATTTTATTATTCACTATGTCTGATTCTAATCAATAGTATACTAACTCGAAACTAGTATAATATTGGAAGTGGTACTGGATATCACTTAATGCATCGTATATTCTGCTATATATATATATATATATATATATATATATATAATATTTTAAAATCTTTTAAATCAGTTGTTCCATGCTCAATAATATATCTCACGCCTCTCAATCAACTATGTTCCTGAACCCATGTGCGAAGATGACGGGAAGTCTCTCCAATGTATGTGGCATCGCATCCATTACATGAAAATTTATACACTAGATCAGAAATTAAACGTATTGAGGTTTGAGATTTATAATTTAACATATTTATTGATTTTGACGATTTTGATACTATTTTAAATAAATTTGAATAGCCTAATGATTTTGTGACAGATAATTTAAAAATTTTAAAACCTTCCGAATATGGAATTACTATAACATGAAATTTTATTCGTTCACTATTATTAGCTGGACTATAATTGCCATTGTTTTCATCAGGCGCAATCATAAGGCAATCAATGGTTTCATTAGTCAGTCTTTCTACAAACGCCTTAGAATATCCATTTTTATTTAAAAGAGAAACCAGCTTCTGTATACTTTTATTTGATTTTTCAAACGTAGAAAATAATGATCAAGATCTAAAATTCAAACTCATAATCATATTTCTATTATATTTAAAGTCACAAAAACTATTCAAAGTATTGTATAAGCCTGTATCTGTTGAACTAGAAAATACTATAAAGATATCATCAACGTAATGTTTATATATTTTAGGATTAATATAAGGGAACTCAGAAATCTGTTTCTTTAATATATTTTTTATTTTGTTTCCTTGAGGTTTTATAAATAATGGACCATCATTTTTTCGATATATATATATATATATATATATATATATATATATATATATATATATATATATATATATATATATATATATATATATATATAATTAACAATTTATTTTTTAGTATTCCGAATGGTCACACAATGGCTTCAAATTTTCTGGTTAGTTTATTGGTGATTTAATTAAATTTAATAAAAATATTGTATATTTGATTAAAATTGTCAACGACTGTTAATTGGAAAACAATAAAAAATTAATAGAATAAATGACATTAGAATCACAAAAGGCGTGAATTATTTATGCAGTTTCCTTACCAACAAATTAACAATACAATTAAGTAAGGAAAACACAAAAGAAGAGTTTATGAGATTGAATTTGTTTTGACTAATAAATTATAATTGTGAAAAAATTATTTTATTTGTTTTAGAAGGGTGAATCGAGGCACTATGAAAACTACTCCGTTGATGGCTCACAAAATGAAAACATTTCTTTGCAAGGCTGAATTCACCGTAAGCTATTTTAATGAAAATTATTAAATTCATACAAATAAAAATTTTCATAATTTTCGGACATACGAATCATAATGCAAGATTAAATAAAAATAATTAAAAGATTACTAAAAACATTTTTAAGCCGCAAAAATATATAAAGTAATTAATAAAACAATGTATTATGATTTACAAATCCTCTTTCACCTCTTTATTTTTAGTTTTAAGTCCGGTATATAATATTTGGATTTTGAAATTGGTAATTCATATGATAACTAATGAAGAATATGGACACAATGAAAAATTATTTAATTAATCAATTTAATTTGCTAATCGAAAATAATAATTTTTTTGGACGATTTTCCCTGTCACGTAAAATTAAGAGCAACAACATTTTAGTACATAAACTACCGTTATGCACAGTTAAACCATTCATAAAATCATTTTCTCTGAAGAGTAGTAAATTCATTGATTGATGTTACAACATAAATTAGAGCATACCTATAAAACATATTCGAGGTTGGGAAATTGCATTCGATCACATACACATACACATTAATATGTTTACCTCATATAATTATTTATTCGAGGTAATTGTTATTGTTTGTATAATTTAGTGTTATAATAAATAAATTTTTCTTAAGAGCTCTTCGTGTTTTTATTTATATAAGAAACATCAAGTTGAGATTCTGATAACCTCAAAATATAACAAAAATGTCGTCTTCAGCAAAAAGATTGATTGTTTCATTTTATTTATGAAAAAATAATTTTTCAAAAACCCCAAACACTCTTTCACTAATGTGTAACAAATCTTAACTGAAAATTTTCGTATTTTTGATGGTGTGTAAAAATAAAGGTATATAGAAAGGTATATAGTTTGAAAATATTTTTCAAAAATCTAAGCGACATATTTAAAAGGCATGTTTTCAAAAAAAAATTAGAATTTCCAACTAAACAAAATTTTTTATTGTTACAAGAGGTCACTGACCATAAACCAGTGGTGTCAAACCGTTTGAAGTTGTTGGCCAAATCAAAATTTTCTAAACAATTATAAAGTTTATAATTTATATAAAATATAAATTATAAAATCATGTCTGGAAATAATTTTTTAAAAGTAATTTTAAATTAAAGTAAAGTAATACAAGTAAACTTCGTAACATAAATACAATAATCCCGAATTTAAAAACTGAAAATTTGATTTGAGATGTTTTTAAGAAAATTGTACTTTTAAATTTAAAAAGTTTGGAAATAATTGACATCTTGCAAATAATCGATTATTTTAGAAATCAATATTTTGTATTGCATTTAAAAATTATTATTTTCTGGAAAATGAATCAATTGAAGATACAAAAAGCAGAGTGACTGCAAAGTTTTCGTTATAGTCGCGGACCACAAAACACAAACGGTGGGCCAGTCGTTTGACATCACTGTTATAGACAGCATTAGCACTTTGCACAATTTTGCACTTGAAAATCTATATCACTATTTCCTTAAAGTCAAAAACATTTTTAGTTACGATCAGAAAAAAATTACACAACTCTCTTCAAATTTTCCACAGGGTTTAGGAGCTCACATCTACCTAATCCCATTCGCATTGAAATCATTGAGAATTGCTTTGAAAATAAGTTTTAATTTTATGGTTTTAATATTTGTTTTTATCTAAATATTTTATCATGTTTATCCTGGATATAATAATAATAATAATAATAATAATAATAATAATAATAATAATAATAATAATAATAATAATAATAATAATAATTGCAAGAAGATTAAAATAACAATATGTGTGAAGAGTTTATTAATGTCAGGCAGACAATATATATATACTACATGTGTGTCTACAGCACATGCCTCGTTGGGATAAATAATAAACAATGATGCAATCCGAGGACCCAGACAATCAAAGTAATCAATCAAACATGCAAGCAATTATAAACATTAATTGTAAGGGTTTACATATAGGGAACAGGGATATCAATTATCCCAATACAATTACATAATAATAATAATAATAATAATAATAATAATAATAATAATAATAATAATAATAATAATAATAATAATAATAATAATAATAATAATAATAATAATACTATTTGTAAAATGAATAATTTTTTATTAGATTCAGAATTGAATTTTCCAATTCCACCAATGTCATATGAAAAGTTTAACAATACATTAGACACGAAAAAAATGAATGGTAAAAATTTCGTAAACAGTATCTTATCTGGTAAAAATGTTCAAAAATGTAATTCTTAATTATAGTTCCTAATGTAGAATATCAGCGTACTCATTTCAATCAAAATAAACATGATTCTCGACCTATTTCATCAGAAGATTACCTATTAAGAAAACCTTTGTAGATTTAAATAATTCTTCCAGCAAACGTTCTAGATTAAAACACAAATTTTTTTAAAATAAAAATTCCTACGACATCTTACCAGGTTTGGAAATATTTTATTCTCACAAACATTTGCGTAAATATTTATTATTAAATATTTTGTTTATGATAGACATTATCTAAATTTTCCAAGAAACAATAAGTAGCAAATTGTTGTTTTTAATATTAAAGTATTTAAATCTGAATACATTGTCTTAACCTCTAAGCCCATTAAATTATATTCCACCTCTTTCATGAAAAAACAGATCATGAAAAAATAGAACTGTGCAAAAACAGAAGTATGATTAATCAGAACTATGCTAAAACAAAAAATAAAATTTTTTTTAAACGATTTATTAATTATTTAATTATTTAGTAATATATAGGTAAATATAATTATTGTAGGTTGGCCTTTCGACGTAAAAACCTCCATTTATCTTCTCTATTTTCATAGTCCTGAACAACTCTTGTCATTATGCATCTTCAAGAATGCCTTGCACTTGGCACTAAAGTATATTTTGCCTCTCCATGTAACTACTCCATTCGCATTTTCTATGTACTTGGTATATTCAAATCCTTGATACAGTAGAACTTTATTTCCTTTCTGTGTCGTTGAAAATTTCATAATATTAATAAATTTTTAAGATTACCACTTTAAATGGTTGACCAAATTAAAATGAAGCTATAGATATAATTTCATTTCAATTTATTAATTAATATTAAATATACAAATAGTATTACATTAAAACTAAGTAATTCCTTGAATTAGAATTTTTCTGTGTAATCATAGTTCTGTTTTTTCATGTTCTGTTTTTATTGCTCTGTTTTATCATGTTGTTATATCATGTTCTGTTTAATCCAGTTACCCTTACCAGTACAATCTTTTATTTTCTTCTCCATTGATCTTTTATTTTCAATTTCCTTAATTTTCCTTTCACTTTCATACTGTCAAGTAAAATTCTAATTTTATATTTAACACAAATTCTTAGCACTCATCTTTTCTATTAGAACAAAATTGGTGTTGAATATGGAAAAATAATGATAAATAGTACAAATCAGTGATTTTCAAACTTCACAAGTGTCACTCTTTTAATGATCTACAAATTTGGTGGCATACCAAGTGTTAAATGAGGTTTTACTTTAAATAAGAATGCTTGTTTTAACGAATAATATTTAATCACAGTTTTATTAAAATTTAAAATGTATACATAATCATATTTAAAAATATACTTATAAAGGTACAACAATAATTTTTTTTATAATATTAGTAAATGACAATTCTTATTTAAATATTATGATTATATTTTATACTTTGGATCGGTAATTAGACATTCATTCTCAAAAAATTTGGAGTGCACAATACAAAGCTTATTATATAGTAAAACCTACTTATAAAGTACACCCTATTTCAAACAATATTTTTTCGGGTGTAATTCTTAAGAGTAGGTCTACTTATAAGAAATATATTGAAAAATAACAAAAGTTTGACACTATTCAATAAAAGTTGAGTCTTTATAAATTGTAAATGCCGTGAAGTTTAAACTTCTTGCAAATATATTGTTTCTGTCATGAAAAGAGATATAAAAATGAAGGTTTGTGTATTTTAGTGAATTTAGTATATTTAATTCAACCAGAAAAAAGGGTTCACATTCGTGATATGTCTATATAAAAGACTCTTATGTCGGGACACAACTTTATTTAAAAAATTAACAACTTTTTTGCAACAATACATCAATTGTTTTTGAAATAAGAATTCATCAATTTTTCTTAGCCTTTTGTTTTTCTCTTGTACTTTTCTTACTTTCTCATTAAACTGCAATAAGTGAAGTTAATGGATCAAATCAACTTATTGGATTTGTAACAAATATATTTATATATTATTGCTGAGTTCCTACACTTAATTAAGTTTTCATATAATTCAATGTTAGGGTGGCCCTTATCATAGGGCAAAAAAATGAAATTCATAATTTGAATTCTAGCACCCATCCAATCTGTACCAAATATTGAAATAATGAATTGTGTAAAACATCATTACAATTGAAGAATATTTAGAGATGGCCCTCAGGCATTAAAGTTTTGTATCTACCACAATTTCAAGCTCGATAGTCGATATTGCAAATTGTTAAAGGTTTCTTACATTTTTAAATCACATTTATTCTACACACAACAGCCTGAACAGGTTAGTTTACTGTACAACAAATAAACAATAATGTCACTGATTCAGAAATAGCTCCAACTAAAAATGTTAAGAATTATGTCTCTCTGCCAACTGTTCTTCGCTGTATTATTATTTCACAACATTCACAATTTCACAGTGTCAGATTGTTGACCACTAGCACAAGTCGCCAGGTTTCGTTTGGTACAGTCATGGAACTGGCGCCTATGTTCATTCACAATTTGGAGAAGGAACTGGAGTTGATCTTCATTCTTGGTCAATTTCTTATTAAAATCCTGAATTAGAGCAACTCCAAGCTCAGCCCTGTCATTGACGACTGCCAAGCTCTTGACAATGCCCAGCGCTCGCGTGTATGATTTTTGCTCTTTTGGGTCCAACACAGACTTCATCCGATCGACTGCAAGTTTTACTTTTATCGAAATACTCATCATCATCATACTCATCAACTGTATCATCATCTGAAGATAAAGCAGTTTTAAGAGCAGCCTGGCTTGAATATGCTTCAATTTCCTCTTGTGATCGCTTCTTGCGCTTCAGTTCTGCCTCCTTGTCAACAGCTCCAATTGAACCTGGCCGGCCTTCCTGCCTTTGAGAGAGGAGAAATGCAATGATGATGTAGTATGTAAGTTAATATATTGTACAGTTACAATACATCATATTTATACAAAACACGAAACAGGTTTAAAACTTAACGATTTATTTAAATTTCACGGATTTAGTCAAACTTCAAAGCTTGAGGGCCACCTCTAAATATTGCCCAATCTGCATGATTTTTTGCACATAATTTTATTTCTGTAAGTGGAACATATAAGTGGGGTGCCAGAAGATGATTTCAAACTTTTTGTTTTAAGGGCGACACTATTCAATGTCTAAAATTAATGCTTAATAATAAGAAAAAATTTGCTTAAAAATAAATATTAAATTAAATTCAAGTTATTGCATAAATCTTATTTATACATAAAATTTAAAATTCTAAAGTAAAACGACTTGATAAAGTTACCAAAAACCAATATATTAAATTACTTTGGATTGTAACGTCTGGCAATTCTAAATGCACTACAAAATTTCAATAGAGCAATATTTAGAAGATTTGCGAGACGGTTTAGTCACAGATTGGACAACTTTTACTCAGATGAACTATTTAATTATATTGATAATATAAATTTTGATTAACAATAAAGTTGAATTAGTCATTTTTTACTAGCATTATCGTTATATAACTATAATTGACAATTAGTATAATAGAAAGACATATTGGAGTCAAAATAATTTATTTATCTAGTTCAAACAATAACTAATTCTGTTGATTTTTACAATGCAAATTAAATGACCCCTGCAAAATTCTTATTTTTAGTATTTCAATCGTCGCCAGGTATAATATCTCCCAATAATTCAATCACTTCACCTCAGATTTCAAAATCAAAAAAAAGTTCCAAATCCTCTCTATCTCAACATTCGGGATCACTCTCAAATCTTTCATCCTCAAATGACAAATCATCGTTTCTACGAGGAATCCAGAAAGCAGCCTCAATTAAATCTATAAATATTGGTAAAATTTGCTGTTTTCTAATTGTAAAATTACCTTCTTATTACTTGAAAAAAGTCTATCAAATGTGGAGATAAAAAATTTTCAATTGCTTATTAAAACATTCTTTTATAGGGGGAGTGAATGTGATAACTCAGTTTAGGTCACGCATCATTATGAATCTGACCTGTGGACACATCAAAGATTTTTATTTTTATGAAAATGGTTTTTTGAAATTGTACTTTATGAACGCAACTAAGCCTTAGTTTTACAACAGAATTTTATAATTGAGAATAAGCCAAATTGGAATGAATAAATGTAACAAAAATCGGGTAAAACTATTCAGATTTTGTATACAAAGAAGAATAATACTTTTAAAATCATAGATGACCAATTATTTCTGTTCAAGGTTATGGTTTTATATTCAAAGAATTTTTGATATAGACGCGTGACCATCAGCATCTTCTTAAACTCAGGGACACTTACTGGAACCCGATTATATAATTAAAAATAAATTTTAAATCTTTATCATATATAAACACAAATAAACATTATTATTATTATTATTATTATTATTATTATTATTATTATTTAATTAAGATTCTCTCATTTATTATTTATAAAAAGGAGTACTGCATTAGGAAACCACATATAAAGTCTTCAGTAGTAGGAAAAATATAATATTATTATTTCTAGATGACACGGATAAATGGTCAGTTGATTCCTCAATAAATTACGAGGCATCACAAGCATTAATCTATATATTAAAGAAAAGAAAAGAAAGAAAAAAGATCCAAGAAGCAATTGATAAAGTAATAATTGTATTAACAAGTTGAGTGCCACAAATGTTACAGATATTTTTCGATAGGGTCAAATAGGATTTATTTTACATTGTTTAAAATGTTTTAATAATATTTAATGTGTTTTAATCATTCTAAAAATATACTAACTCTATTATAAGGACTTTTTTTGTTTTTCACCTCTGATTTCTTTATAAGTGACATACATAATATTTTCTACACAATTTGACTATGAATCATATTTATTTAAGGTATTCATAGTCCAATTGTGTAGAAAATAATACTAACTCTAGTCACAGATGACAACCGCGACACAGATAGAAAAATAAGTGAAAGTCAGGGTACCAAATGTGGCAAACATCGTGTTAATTTAAAAAGTTTATTAACAATATAATTTAATATTTTTAGTATTTACTTTCGTTTGATTGCAAAGTAGAGAAGTTAGCATTGATGGCAGTGCACATTTTGGATCATCCTGAAAATGTTGCCATTGTTAAGGAACTGAGAAATATTATTCGAGATAATGACAGATCTCTGTTTGAAAAAATTGTTTCACCATCTGAACAAGCTGCACAGATTTTATTGACCGAAAAACAACAGAAAAAAGCTCCTCGTGATAAATTCAGAAGACTTTCTTTGACTCAAACATCAAACAATTATGATGGTAATATTTATTAAGATTATTTAAACTCCTATTTTTTTCATAATACTAACTTTAAGATATTCAAAAGATTTTACAAGTATTTATTATATAAACAAACTACCAAATAAACTTGGAGAATTTAATAATTCTGAGCGATATCAACATATTGCAATCATTAACATGCTATTTAATTAATAATACTTTAAATTTAGTATTCTTATTAATATTAAAGATAAATCTATTGTTAGATTTATCGGATCAAACAAAAAAAAGGCTCATAATAATAAAATTAAAAAACTTATTTTTAATAAATCAAGAATCTTGTTATAATATTCATTCTTAAAAATTCATTATAAAAGATCATTATAATGAATAATTGAACCACATCGGACAACACTTTAAATTTTTGCGAAAAAAATAAATTTGGTTCGATTTTCTACAATTTTAACAAACCCGAGTCCAGGTGATGTAAATGTATCTATAATTACTAGAGCCCAAACTTTTTCTCGTGGGCCTCGACCTCGGTGACTTTTCACCTTGTGATTTAATATCACCTCATCAATTTGGACTATTTTTCCAAGCCCACCCAATCTAATTGAAAATAAGTTGAAATATTACTGTATTCTAGAAATTAATAAATTTCGTATTTTTCTTAATTTTGGTTTAGATATACGTATAAACCATTTCAATTTCAAAATTCATATGGTTAAAAATTAATTATTATTATAATTAAACAAAAGGAAAAAAATTGCCTACATGGCCATTTTTTTCATTGATCCGATTTATTTTACAGTAATTATTATATTTTAAGTAAGTTGTAAAATTTTATTTCTTTTCGCAATGGGATGAGTTTCAAAAACTCAATTCGAATTTAATACTTTTAAATTTAAAATTTTTATGCCGTCTTTCCATCAATCTGTGATTCCCAACCGTTTTTGTTTTGCGTACTCCTTGGTCGCCCATTTCACTAAATTGTGCTATTCAAATATTGTGAAATGTTTATAATATTACTTTATTTCTGATATTTCAAAGCTATGCATTATTACTGTGAATAAGGTAATAGAAAATGAATAAAAATCCAAACAATAAATTTAGTGAACAAATTATGAACATACAAGCACAAGAACTAAAAATGAAAAACCAATTGATGGCACCATTCAAACCCAATAATTAATTTTAATTTTATTTTGTATACACATTCCACTGATATACGTATCTTTTTCATTCTTTCGCATACCCCTATATCCCAAAGCACATACTAAAGTTTTGGAATCACGGCTATAAATGATGAAAAAACATTTTTTTAGAACATGGATTTAAGCATTAAAATGAATTTCCAATTGGAGGTGTTTACACTGAATAATTGAACAAATCTTTTGTAGAGGTATTTCCGGGCTCAACTGTTCCAGGCCTGATTGAGAGAAATGATTGAAAAAAGTGTATATATTTATCTTTATGAATAATGCCACAAAAAATAAAAAATCAGCAAATACATCTACAACATGACTCTGGAAATATTTCCTTTTTGGCAATGTTAAAAAATTTTGAAAAAAATAATAAAAATTTTCAAGATAATAAATCATATTAAATTTTCATTTAATATTAAAATTTTAATAACATTATTAATATTAAAACGTAAATATTTTTTGAGTTTTCCAAAATTAAAATAGTTAGTTTTAATTTTTTAAAAATATTTAATTAATTTTAGTTTAATTTAGAAAAATCATTCAACGAAAAGCAATCATTTGAAGAGGAAAAAATGGCTAAACTTTTGCCAAAAAATACGATAAAAAGCAAACAAAAAACCCCATTTGATGTGATAAGTAAGTATAGATCTCTTGATGATCTGGACAAAATACAAAAACAAAAGACATTCGATAGCAACTTCGTCGAAGACTCTGACTCAAATAAGTTTCATAAAAAATCAGTAAGAATTGCGGATCAGAGGATTTCGGAAAAGAAAACTCTTCATCTATTCAAATCATTCAGAAGTATAAATCAATAAAAATTATCGATTTCAATGGAAATTCAATTAAATTAAAACAATAAATCAATCATTAAATTTCAAACTAAGAAAGAATTAACAAATAAATAAAAATTGTTTTTCTGTTGTTAGTTATCTCACATGTTTCACAATTTTCGGTTTTGTTTTAATCGTTCAGTATATGCTTTCATGTATTTAACAATAACTTTCTCGTAATTTAATATCCTTTCTCATGACTACTCATTACTTGTGACCCGTATGCTGTTACCTTTTCGTAACCATTATTATCTCTTTGTAATAGTACAGCCCCAATCCAACATGTAACAGCTTAACTTTAGAAAATAAAATCAAAGAATGGTCAAGAAATGAAGCCAAAAAATTCCAAATGTTGATAAAAAGAAAGAATGATTTAACAAAAAGTAATTATTAATTTGGTGAACATAAACCATAGTTTTAAAGTTTCTACGTGTTTAAGAGATGAAAAAATAACGAATTGCGTTAAGAAATATTTTTCAAAACAAGATTAAACGAAAACAAAGACAAATGAATAATATTTACAGAAAAAGTAGCACAAGAGGACATAGTCACACTAACGACAGAACTAGAAACAGTTGGAACTGATTGGTGTGAAAAGAGACCCATACTGAATATTCAAGACATTGAGAATATCTAATATATTAAGTATTTCATGGCCGCCCTATCACAATATTGCTTGCCATTATTTTATATTAATTAATAATTTCAAATCACATACAATATAAATAATATTATGTACTTTTGGTAGAGGAATCGGTTTCTGTGGAGGGTTCTTGACATCTTTTTCATCGCATTATAATATTTCTTTTGATCTTCCGTCATAAACATCTCAAGTGATCCACCTACCTATTCGGATGGTAAAAACCAAATTTAAAAATATAAATTAAAAATATAAAATATACTCTTTTCTTTTGAACATATAATTATCAATAATGACACCAATGAATAAATTCAAAGTGAAAAACGACCCGAAGATTATAAATGAAACAAAATATGCATAATAAATAGTACTATAGTTGTAACTGGGTTGGTTTCCAAGCTGAATATAAAATAATTTATATATCCGATTAAAATAAAGTATACTCCGGTAGAATCAAAAGCATCTGCCATTATTTCAATCCAGCCTTTGAAAGTTGCCTGAAAAGAATTTTTGATAAATAAATAAATCAAATAATAAAAAAAATAAATAATAATAATGATAATAACATTAATTATAAAAATCACTAAAGAATGGCATTGATTTAAATAAAAAACACCAATCCAACATATATAATAAACTACAATATATTTCAACAGACTCACTGTCATCATCAGGTCGAATTGGAAAGTTTAAAAATTTATCTTAGAAAATTTAGAAAATTTTAACAAAAGTTTAATAAATTTTAAATAATATATTTTTACATTCATAAACAAAAATATTTGACATTTATTTTTATCGTGCAGCACAAAATTGCGTGCTATTATTTCATTTAACAGCAATCAAGAATTTGAGATGACGGGTAATCATTCTAATGTATGTGGCATTGTACCTATGGCATATTTATGTATAACCAAAATTTGAATACCATCTAATAGTAATAATAATAATAATAATAGAAAAATAAAAATGACGAATATTTAAAAACAAAAAATGCATACAAACACATCTTTAACGATATACTTTGACAGTATATCTATTTTTTAAAATTAATATAGTTTAAATAATAAATCGTTTTTTAATTTTTTACTATTTTCAAAACATATAGTAGAAAATGGTAAAAAATTGAAATTGAAAATTGATTATATATAAAAAAATATCTTTAAAAACATTGAAAAAGACTGTGCCGAAAATTCGTGAATACCTTAAATAAATCTGATTCATAGTCAAATTTTGTAGAGAAAATTATGTCACTTATAATATTTTGTAAAATTTGTTAAAAAAAGTAGGTAGTTAGGAGCTATCTGCTACCACACACCGTTGCATAATAATATAGGGAGGGGGGTTTTCTCGTGATTATTTTCTGTGTGTATTGATTACTCAATGATGTAATTTTTTATGTGTAATTTAATTAATTTTTGTGTGTATTTTTTTCAAAATTTTTAAGTTGATAATGTGTATTTTTTTTCGAAAAGTTTAAGTTGATAATGTGTATTTTTTTCGAAAATTTTAAGTGGATTTTTAAGATGAAATTTTAAGTGTATTTTAAAATTTTTTTAAGTATTACATATTTTTAATTAAAATATGTTTTATATGAAAATTTTAGTTTGGTTTTTGAAATATTTTTAATAGAATTTTTAACAAAATACTTATTAAATTTTTATGTTAAATTTTAAAATATATATATATATATATATATATATATATATATATATAAGGTTTTAAATGATTTTAAACTATTATAATTTAATTAAAAGTGATTATATATTTTTTTATGTATATTTTAAAAATAATGATATTTAATAAAAGCTCTATTTAATAGTTTTTTATAATAAAAAATAATTTAAAAATACTTAATAAATTCATTTCTAACAAAATAATTATTAAATTTTTATGATAAATTTTAAATATATATAAGTTTTTAAATGATTTATAATTTTATACATAAAACTATTATAATTGAATTAAAAAGGATTATTTATTTTTTGATGTAAATTTTAAAAATAATGAAATTTAATAAAAGCTCTATTTAATAACTTTTTTTTATATTTAAAACTATTTTAAATATTTTTAATAAATTAATTTTTATATTTAAATCTATTTTAAATATATTTAATAAATTAATTTTTATATTTAAAAATCATTTAAAAATATTTAATAAATCATTTATTTAATAATTTGTTTGCAAATTACATAAATATAAATTATTAAAAAGTCATGAATAGCAACCAAATAATTGAAGCACAACAAAAATATATTTCTAATTTACAGTATACATTAGAAAACGCGCAAAGTCATTGTGACAAGTTAAATGATTTATATGTTTTAGTATCAAATCAAAATATTGGTTTGCGAGCTCAAATTTCTGCACTCGAAATCCAGGTGAACAATTTAACTCAACGCAATGTTCAATTACAAGAACGATTAATAAATAATCAAGAATCAATAGACGAATCAGATGACTCGGGAATCGACCAAATATCAAAAATGATATTCAAAACAATTCCGAAAATGAATAATATTTAATAATAAATTTTAAATCGATAACTTTTGTTTTTTACTAAATTTTTAAACTTTGTAATAAGAATTAATCAACAAATAAAAACAAACAAATTTATACTGTAATGTTTATTTAATAAAAATCTTCATCTTCTTCATCATCGTCAGTGAACTGCACATCATCTATATCTATTAGTTCTTCCCCAAAATTAGGTTGATGAATTTCATCTCTTGTAATTTCGTTACCTGCTACAATTTCTCCAATAATTTCTCCAATAATTTCATCATCATCGACAATTTCTTCATCTGCGTCAATTTCTTCAGATATATTTATATGCCCGTATGCTAAACTTTTATTTTTACCCACCCAAACCCTTTTATCATCTCTATTTGTAAGTGCTACTTTACTATTTTTAAAACTATAAAGTTGATGATTTTTTGTTGAAAACATGGAGTTTTTCTCATAACACTCTTTTTAAGATTTATGAGTTAGATCGGTATCCTTTAATGATATACCCTTAGCTTTTAGACAAGAAGATTTACCTAACAAACTGTAACATTTTGGTCGAAGGAAAACCCATTCGTCATAACCTTCTCCCTTACTTTCGTCCTTAAATTTTCCAATGACCGAATCAAGTTTTTTAGAATAAAGCGGATGAGTAGAAGGGTAATTAGATGTATCCAAAAGATTATCCTTAACCATTTCAGACAAAAGAACATCTAGTTTACAATTTTTAATCTCCAAGAAGAAAGAGTCTGTATCTCCAGCAACTATATTGATCTCACAATTAAATTGTTGTCGATATTTTTCCAAGTCCTTATACTGAAGCTCATACATTCTAAGTTTCGACAAGTCAAGCACTGATTGTCCTATATAGCTAGGTCGATCTAAACATAACGAATCTGGATTTAACAACGCAGCTATAAGATCATTGTCAATTTTTAATGATTTTTTAAAGGTAGGTTTCGAGGTATAAGTTACAAGTTTTTTATCTGTTGTGCAAAGACGCAAATTCATTCTCTTTTTTAGATTTTCAAAAGTTTTTCCATGTAAACTGTTATTTAACAACTTATAATAATTTTTATCTAATGTATTTGTACTTTTAGCTCAAAATTCAGTGTTTATGTCAATATACTTTTTAAAAATATTAGACTGTTTGAATCTTACTCCGCGATTAACATGTGTCACTTTAACACCGAGAGACATGTATAATTTTAATAATCGCCAATGAATTACATATTTATATTTAGGATAATGAGTCAGCAACAATTTTTCAACCTTTGAGCCGTCAGGTTTCATTTTCTCAGCTGCAATTGGAAAATCATCTAACTTATTATGAAGTTCAGAAGGAATCTCAAGATCAACTTCAAGAGTATAACCATATGACAAAGATTCAAGATTCAAAGTCAAACAATCAGATAATATTGTATCAAATCCGTCAAATATCCAATTAAATTCACCACAAGGTAATGGTTGACTTAAAGCCCAACCATATAAATTATTAATATCAATATATAGTAAATCAGTGTTTTCGTCGGTTTTAACATAGTGTTTATTAACAAAATTAAGACCACCTCAATACCTCCCTCATAATAGCTAAACATTTCATTTTCAGTAATTAATTCTATAGGTTCATCCAGCGACATTAAAGCAGAAGACCAAGACATTCCAGGAATTCCAAAATAATTTAAAGGTTCTAATCTATTGTATGCTATCGATTTCGCTCGAAATTGTTTGAAAAAGTCTGCCAAAAGAAAACAATCGGGTTTCAGGTAAACTTTTATATAATCAAGTAAAGTCATATTCAGCCTCAGTGATACTTTTCCAAATCGGAGGTAATTCATAAGTATCGTGAAGAACATCTAAACTAGTTGCAAAATTGTACGGAATGATCCCTTTTCATCAACTATAGTCCCTGGAAAAACTGTTCGAGTCAAAGGTGAAGTCCTCAAGTTTTTAACCGCGTTTGCTAAAGAATCATTTACAAATTGATAAGAATCAATAAATCTCACACTAATTTTTCCCAAGTGAGCAATTAAGGAAATAAATTTTTCAGATGTTAATGGAATACATCCTAAAGCCCAATTTTTAAATTTACTCAATCCATATTTTAATATATGATGCATATCATATCCCTTTAAGTTATGGAAAATAATTGGTAAAACTTTGTTTATTTTTCTATTAATATTACAGTCATTGCAAGCAGCACCCAAGTATTCCCCAATAAAATGATCATGATCTCTCACTGGATCCACAATATCTTTCAAACAAAGATAGCATTTTATACATGTATCAAATTGAAACTGTTGTAAGTTTGTTAATTCCTTAATTGTTTGATTTCCCATTTTGTAATAATACGGTAATACTGTATATTTTGCTATTTTTTCTACTGATTTTAAAAATTGTTCAACACAATCTTCATCTATAAATTCTTTGTATATTGTACTCCCATCAAAATTATTTATTAACAAAAGTCCTGCCGAAATGGGTAAATGTATTTGATGGTGTACGTCAACCTTTGGCAAAACAGATTCGAAATCTGCATATATAACATATGGTGCGGTTACAGTTTTTGACCAATCAGTGAATTTAATGAACTTATTTTCAGGGAAAGTATATAAAGTTGTCCCTAACTGATTTCTGATACATAATATCTCGTGCTTGTCCAATGCTTTCTTATATCTAAATCAGTCCAGACATCTATGACACCATAATGATTGAATTCTTTCTATATTTTTATCTTGACAATTCAATAACCTATTGAGTGATGTAATTCCAACATAATGATATTTTTCTCCTTTATTTAATAGCAATAAATTAATAATTGTTCCTTCAATTATTTTGGACCTATGAATTATGTTTAAAAATGGATGTTTTAAAACAAAGTCATCGTGTTCGGATTTAGCTGTTTCGTCATAACTTAATATATTAATTATTAGTCCTTCGTTATTTGACTCAAATTTTCGAATACCATTTAATTTCATGAGCATATCATTTGGGTCATAATTTAATTCATTTAGATACTTAGTGTAACTATAACTATCATTCCTATGACTACTAACAATCTCATCTTTTTTAAGTATCGACAATATAGTATAGATAAAACATAAATTATCAATATTTTTTACATTTATTATACAGTTTTTGTTACCCAATTGTTTTGGTGTTTTTTTCTAACTTCTACCACTTAACCTACTGATGTTACTTATTTTTGTTACTATAAAATAAATTTCAGTTATTTTTCTAATAATCCAACTACTCCCTAACTCTGTTATTGAATATATCTTTTCATTTATTTTTTGTATACCATCGTCAAAGAATGATTGGGTAAGTGGTCTTGCGCTGTTGCTAATATTATTTAATTTTATCTCTCCATCTTTCTCGAATTCAATTTCTATTCCAAATTGAATTTTTACATATCTAAGTTCATCTATTATCTCTCTTAGCTTGTTAATTATCTCTACAGGAAAAACAATTTCCTTAATGTCCAAGTTGGTCGTATCTATACTAATTATTTTATGGGTACCTCGTAAGTCGCTTTGGATTATAGGCAAATTTCCTCCTATTTGTATATTGTCATTTTGCCCCATGTATACCTCTTCCATCTCTCCATCCCATGAATCCATCGATCCGATATCTTCCATCTCTTCAATTGCTCTAACCAATGAATCCTTCAATCCGATATCTTCGTCCGCTTCTTTATCTTTGTCCGCTTCCATTGTTTCATTCACCAGTCCAATATCTTCATTTAGGTAATCCAAAATACTATTTATAGAATTTGTTGTATGTTCACTAATGGGTTCGCTTATAGAGGTAATTTGGATGCTGCTTAATTTAATTGCTCCTGGTCTTTTAAATAACTTAATTTTTTTATCAGGAAACTGGCGCAAAGGATTTTTATGATGGTCATAAAAGTCTAAATAGGGAATTTATGCTTTTAGGACATATAAAATAAATTGAATTATGGTATTTTTTACCATAATTCTCTTCCATTTTTTTGTGACATTTTTTTTATTATGCACTGTTAATTGACAATAATTGGGGTATAATTTACCTAGTAATAAAAAAAATTAATTAAATTATTAAAATAAATATGCAAGTATGAAAACCAATAAAAATCGCTTATTTACTATAAATAAAAATATTTTTGGTGAAAAAGCAAGAATGTCGAAAGTATATGAAATACTCCTAGAAGAAAACAGTATAGCTGTTATTGGGATGACATTTAAGCCTCCTGTTCAATACATTCAATACAGTATGAACTATTTAAATTTCCCTATTACATATACATTCAAAGTAATGTTTATTTTAATTTAATTTGATTAATTATTTTTTAGAAATCTGTTAATTTAAAAGCATATGATTACAATATTATGATTGGAAATATTGAAAAGGAAGATCGAAAAAATATTTCAGATATTCTCCATTTGTTGAATAACGAAATGGTTTTTAATGAAAAATTTTCATTTATTAATTGTGAAAGCCAATTGAAGGATCAAGTACAAGATAATAAAATATATAAAATTCAGATAATAATTAAAGGAGTCAAGATTAAAAAGTCTATTATCAAACCTATTTGGAAAATCCTAAATGTTGTTGAATAAATTTTTTATCTTTTGTAAAGTTGAGTTTTGTTTATTTTTATAATTTTTAACTAATAGTAAACACGTCATTTAAAAAAACTAAAAGTTTACCTCGAGTATCTATTATTTTAATAAAAAAATTTGAGCAGGGATAATTATTGACAAATTATATGCAAAAACTTGTTCTCTTATATAATAAAAATAGTGGTCAGTCTTTATATATATATATATATATATATATATATATATATATATATATAAATCAAGGGGTCTACCCTTAGTTTCGATTAAAAAATAATAATAAAGGGGCATCAGTCCTTCATTTAAGATTAAATATATATATATATATATATATATATATATATATATATATATATATATATATATATATAACATGAGAATTTTAAAAAAATCGAGGGGTCTGCCCTTATTTTTGATTAAAAATAATAATAAAGGGGCATCAGTCCTTCATTTTAGATTAAATAAATATATATATATTTATATATAACATGAGAATTTAAAAAAAAATCGAGGGGTCTGCCCTTATTTTTGATTAAAAATAATAATAAAGGGGCATCAGTCCTTCATTTTAGATTAAATAAATATATATATATTTATATATAACATGAGAATTTAAAAAAAAATCAAGGGGTCTGCCCTTATTTTCGATCAATAATAATAATAAAGGGACGTCAGTCCTTCATTTTAGATTAAATATATATAACATGAAAAATATATGATTTAAATAATACATTAATAAAAACCAATAAAAAACTTACATTTTCGAACATTAATTGCATTATCCCCTTCAGAATCAGAGAATGGCAAATTTCTATCTAAAAAAAAATTAAATCAATTGATAATTTAATAAATTTTACTTGATTCGTTATTTGTAATTATCGGATGATTACTTTCTGCATAGCTTTGTTGAATATAATCTAAAAATAAAGTTAAAAATTATTTATTAAAAATTAAAATCTTACTGGGTTCATTCCCTCCATGGTTTTGATGATAAAATTCAGAATATATTATATCTAAAGAAATTTTTAAACTGATTTAATAAAAATGAAAATATTACTTGGTTCATTTCCTTCATAGATTTGAGGATGATAAAATTGTTGGTTTAATATATCTAACGAAATTTTAAAATTTAATTATTAAAATTAAAATCTTACTGAAATTTTGATTTCCACCATAGTTTTGAGGATAACTTTGTTGAATATAATCTAAAATATTGTTAAAAAATGATTTATTAAAAATAAAAATCTTACTAGAATTTTGATTTTCTGCATACGTTTGAAGGTAAAATGGCTGGTTCATTATATCTAAAGAAATATTAAATAAATTTATTAAAAATTAAAATCTTACTTGGCTCATTCTAAACCATATATTGATCTCCTCCATTGATTTGAGGATAGCATTGTTGGTTCATTATATCTATAGGAATATTAAATCTATTTAATAAAAATTAAAATCTTACGTGAATTTTGATAATTATTTCCTCCATTTACAATTTGAGGATAATTTTGTTGATAAAATTCAACATAAGTTTGGGGATAAAATCCATTATGTTGTGGAAATAATAAATTTTCTAAAATATCAAGTAAATTTGTATTAAAATATAAATTTAAAATTACTTGATTAATATTTGTTATTATAGTTATTAAAGTTGTTCATTTTCTAAAATTGAATAATAATAATTGAAAATTTAAAAGAAAATTAAACTTACAAATTAAACTGATTTGTAAATTATGACAAATTATAAAAAATGTTTTTTGATATATTCAAATGTGTGTGTATTTATTTTTGACCAATCAAAATCATGCATCTGCACTTGTATTAATCAACACACATTATCAATCTACACAAAATCATATTAGGAAATAAACACAATGTTACAAAATTTATTTAGAGAAAATTGATTTTAACCAAGCTAAGCAATGTTGGCCACAAGTTTTTGTCAATGGATTCTGATATCGAATTCGATTTTATTCAATTGGCATCAACATTGATTCTAGTTTTGATATCAATAAAGAAGGATAATAGAATCCCATTGGATGAAATACATGTATTTTATCTAGTTTCACGTAAATAGCAAGCCAATGTTCTCCACTGAGATTAGCTGATTGAATATTTACAATCAAAGCTTTGTTGATATTGATATAGGGAATTTTGTCCAATGGAAAAACACCAATAAAAATTTTCCCAATTAGTTTTTAGCAATAGTTTGTATCTGAATAGAACTAAAATTAATTAAATTAACTAATTAATTATTTTACTTACTTCATTTTTAACCATAACTAATATTACTTTGGTTTACAGTGTGTTCAACAATGTTTGTCAAACAAGTACTGTACGACTTGATGTGATTTGAATTTCTTTTCCAAATACTCCATATACAAGTACTGATACAGATTCAGTTAATGGATTTTCAAATTTTATATCCAATCGTAAATTTCCACTTTGAGATAACTGACTTTGATTAAGATCAAAATCAGGTGCCAATACAAATGTAAAAAAGGGATATTTATTTTTAAAGTCTGACAAGGTAATATTACAATTCATATTTTTATTAAGATAACCCATATTCCTAACAATACTTTGCATATAACTAGAACTATAATTATCATTGGCAAAATCTTGACTATATTTTTCACGATAATCATTTCCTTTACTTAATGTTAAAGACTTGACATTAAAGTATTCAAATATTGAAAATGTTTCCAAATACGATCCTCCATATCTTTTATTCCCTTGGAAAGCAACAAGAATAAAATTGGAAGTCGTCTATCACCAAATATTTGCTCCTTATAAAATGAAGATGAACCCATTGGCAATGAAAATTGAACAACTTCCTTACTTTTTATTGGATAAATTGCATTTCTATTAGCAAGCCAAATTTGATGACCAGCTAAAACTGACGGTTCAACACGAACTCTTCTAACCATCAACTTTGCATCTAATAATATTATTTGTAGAATTATTTTTGTACATGTTTAACTTCTTTCGGTATTGGATTTTGTTAATTTAATTTGAATACTAACACCAGGTAATAAATATTTTGGTTGATCTAAGAAATCTAATTGAAGTTGGGAACAAACACTGATTGGTTTTGATTTTGAAATCCAAATTTTTCTTTTTGAGTCATTTTTATCATAACCCATTCCACTTAAACAAGTATTTTTTGTATCGTGATTATAATTAATAATAGTTTCAATTATTGCCTTGTATGCGAATACATCATTACTTCCTTTAATTTTAGTAGAATTAAAAATTACTTCAACATCTTTAAAAAGAGTTTGGAAAAAGAAATTGTTTTCAGTAACATCTGATTTATTAGATAAATTTTCCCCGTTGCTATTTACAACTTTCATTTACATGTAGAGTAATGGATCGTTCAAATCCAAGTATTTGGTTTGAGAGCTATTAATGTAAAATTGAATTGAGGTGTTTCCTGGATCTGTAATTGAATTCACTGGATAAATATCTTCAAAAGAACCATTTTCAATTACTGCTTGAGAAGATGGTCTATCAAAGATGCATAATTCTGATTTTGCACTAATCATGACTGGAATATAGTTCCGTATCCTTTCATTCTTTTGTTTATATGTTTCTTGATAATTTTTCGACGTTTAATTGTTCCACCTTTTTGTTCTTTATTAAATACATCAGAAACTTTGTTAATAACAGAAGGTAAACGTTCCATTACAGATGGTATAGAATCTTTAATTTCAGATATTGCATTTGATTTTAAAGCAGGTAAGAATTGTGTATTATTATTTATTACGTCATTAGCAGTTTTCATACCAAAATTTCCAATACGTTTAAGAATAGGTAGTGCGAATCACCAACCAGATCCATACTGTTTACCTACAAAATAAGGTAAATCCCCACCATTTTGATGAGTGCTATAAAAGTTTACAATGTCTGGATTGCTCATTTATCTTACGGAAATGTAATGTCAATACGTTTAAGAATAGGTAGTGCGAATCACCAACCAGATCCATACTGTTTACCTACAAAATAAGGTAAATCCCCACCATTTTGATGAGTGCTATAAAAGTTTACAATGTCTGGATTGCTCATTTATCTTACGGAAATGTAATGTCAATACGTTTAAGAATAGGTAGTGCGAATCACCAACCAGATCCATACTGTTTACCTACAAAATAAGGTAAATCCCCACCATTTTGATGAGTGCTATAAAAGTTTACAATGTCTGGATTGCTCATTTATCTTACGGAAATGTAATGTCAAGTAAGTTTTGTCTTGTTTATCAAATCTATATTTTCTACTGTCATCACAAATATTGATTTCTATTTTGTTTATATACGATGATGATACTAGTAAATAAATTGGATTTTTCTCAATGAATTGAACAAGGTCGTCCTTTTTATGTTTTTCTATCCAAACACATTTAAGAAGGGTAACACTTAATTCATCCACAAGAATTGGTTCAATAATATTTGTATAAATCATAATTTGTATATTTCTTTGCATTATAGTTGGTAAACTAGATCCAACAATGATCTTTTCATTATAAGATTCATCAATTAATTCCAAACTATGAGCCAACAGTTTACTAAACTTAACACTTCTAACATCTTCTTCCAATTCAATTTTAACAAGTTGATCTTGTTTAATTTCACAAGACTTGAAAGGATGGGGATAAGATGTCATTAACTGATCAGTGACTTGTGGAAGTTCAGTAATGAATAAATTTTCTTTAAATGTCTCAGTATACTCTACATCATAATAATAAGTTATAGTTAATCGTATAGTATCAAATTTTGATTTCTTATTTGGTATACGTATCTAATTCAATTCATCATTAAAATCTACTTCCTTTTTATTAAATCCCAAGCAATTAGCTTCTTCACTACTATCAAATGTTACTTTGAATGGAAAATATTTACAATTAATGTTCAAAATTTTATTGTCAATATATATCAGATAAAATGTAGAGTTGTGACTAATTGTATAGTTACCTTCAATATAATAAAAATATTCACAACTATTATGTAATTTACTCTTGGTATATTTGATACAAGAGTTGTTATAAAATGGAAAATTATTGTACACAAAAGTGAATTCAGTTAAAGCAACTTCCCATTCACCATTCAAGTAAATCTGATTTGGAAATTCTACATTAAACTTTCCAGCTTCATTATTTGGAAATGTAAGTGGACAACTATTACTAGGTAAATTCACGTAAAAATCTCTTTTATTCATTTACTTTTCTAAAATGTAACGATAAATGTGTTTTGGTATCTTTGCTAAATTTTATTAATTTCCCACTATCATCTCGAATATTTATTTCAATGATGTTTATAGTTGAATACGATACTGGAAGGTACATTGGATTCTTCATTTCTAATTGTACAATTTCTCCTTGATCATATTTTTTAATCCAAATTGATTTTAATAGTGGAACTCTAACATCACCAACATTTATTGGTTCGATAATATTTGAATAAATGAACATTTGTTGATGATGATGTAATAATTTTGGAATTTTTGTGCCTAGTATAGTGCCTGTAAAGTTTGAAAATTTTAATCCCAAAGATTTAGCTAAATTTGTGTCAAAAGATATATTTGTAATGTCATCTGCAAGTGTTATTTTGACCAATTCATTATCTTGAATTATCAATTTTTTAAAAGGAGAAGGATTAAATGACAACAAATAACTTTGTAATTCTGATAAAGTGTTTATGAATAAATTATCTTCAAAATATTTTTCAAATTTTGATTTTTCTTCGTAACTTATAATTATCCCAAATTGTTCCATAACACCATCATCAGTAAATTTTGGTAATTTTATTCGACAATGATCCTCTTCACAAATGATTGATGTAGATTTTAGTCCAAAACTAAACGCATGTTGAATATCAGGGAATGTTACTTTAAATGGAACATGCGGACAGACAATAACCAAATTCTCATATTTTTCAATAAATATGTCAACATCTGGAGTATATTTTGGATTTATTAATTCATAAGTATGATTTTGATTATTTATTTTCAAATACTTTATTTCACTACCACTCTTTACCGATTCATAATGTATACAATAATTACAATAATACGGAAAAGGATTATACACAAAGTGAAATCAATTAATGCAACTTCCCATTCACCATCCAAGTAGACAGAATTTACTTGTACATTAAAATTACTAGCTTCGTTATTAGGATAAATAAGTGGACAACTATTACTAGGTAAAATCATATAAAACTGGTTTTCTTTCACAATATTTATTTAATCAATTGAGATAAGGATATCCAAGTTGGAGTTTCGTATCCATGCCACTTAACGTAGTATTGTTTATATTTACCAATATTTTTGGTTTTTAAAATCTTTTGAATTCTAAATATTGTTGGAATTGGAATGACTTGGAGTTCTTGTTCGTAGAATTTTCCACTAATTTCTTTATTCTCATGGTCTGCTATTAATTACATTACAGGATTCTGTTTTGTATCTATTTTCTTTATTTCATATACTTCATCGCTTCAATTGTTGTCAAAATTCTTGATGAACGGAGAAGTACTGATTTTACTAATTCTTACATGATCACCAACCTTGTATTTTGGCTTATCGATTTTTTCTTTCTTTAATGCTTGGTCTCTGTTGGTGTCTGTAATGTCAACAGGTCTGAGACCATTTAATCCTTTATGTGGTGAATGATTGTAACTAAAAATAATTTTCGGTAAAACATGTATCCAAGTTTTATTACCTTGATGCACAAAGTATTTTTTCAATCTTTCTCTCAAAGTTCGATTAAATCTTTCCACATAACAAGCTTTGAATTGCGAGATTATAGAGTAATGATTGGCTTTGATAACTTCTTTTACTTTGCTATTATAAAATTCTTTACCTAAAATACATTAAAATAAATAATTAATTTAATTTATTACCCAAATCAGTCTGTAGATTGTGAGGTTGTCCGTCTTTAAATAATTTTTTACTTGCAATGGCCATTTCATTAGCAGATTTAGTTTTTGTTGGAATAGCACGGGCATATCTACTGAAAACATCAATACAAGTTAAAATATATTTGTACCCTTTGTTGATTCTCGAATAAGGTATCATTTCCATCAAGTCCATTTGCCACAAATCATTGATTCCTCTTGTTTTGTATGGTCTGGTTGGGAATCTTTTCAACATTGGTTTATTTAAACTATATGCTAGTTGGATCGATAACCATTTTTGAGTCTCTTTTTTAGAATTAATCACTCTTTTTGTTAATTTTTCTACACCACCAAAACCATCTGGATCTTTTGGGTTTGTCCATATTGTTTTGAGTGGATTTTTGGTTAATGGTTGCTTCATTATTACAACAAGATGTTAAAATATTTAAATCAACTTTATCTTGTTTAGAGTGTTGTAAACCCATTAAGATCTTAGGGATGAAATTGCACTAATTGCCGATAAAACTATTGGAATTAATGTACCCAAGAACCTTCCCTTTTGTGTATACATTATTCTTTTCATTAAACGTCTATTTTTAGTGTTTACCAATGATAAAAGGGATCTCTTATGTCTTTGTAATACCGCTCTTTTAGCTTTACTAATATTGACATTACCCCGAACTATATTTACAATAACTTCAAGCAAATCGTCAATAACAAATGAAGGGAAAGCTTGTAAAATTCTTTTAATATTTTGAGCCTTTACCAATGCATTAAAATATGGTAGACTACGTTCAAATTTCATGTTTACTATTTACAATTAATTATTATTGTTTATAATTTGATCCACTTCTTATTTAGATTCTTCTTCTTCTTTTTTAGACTCTTCTTCTTTTTTAAATTCTTCTTTACTTTTGATTTGGTTTTACGAATAACCTTTTTGGGTTGAATATCGTTTTTGACAAGTACTTTTTTAAATGACATGATTGATAAACATTTATTTGTTTTCAATTTTGTTTATAAATCGTAACACCTTTTTCATTAAAAATATCTTTTCGGATACGTAAATCGTCACTACATTGTTGTGTAAAGTCAAAGAATAAATATCCGTAGGGAACGCTTGTAGCATCTTGGAATGATTCAATTAAAAATTTTCTATTGTTTGGATAAGCTTGCCTGGCTAAGAAATCGATAATCGTTTGATCGCGAGGATTTTTGAATATAACTAGGTATTAAACATTTAAATTACGAGTTCGATGACGTCCTCCTTGATGAAATAAATTTTGAGTTATGAAAATAACAGTAACTCCGCAATGTCTACTGATTTTTGTGAACAAGTTATTGAAATCTTTTTCTTATTTGCTTCTTGATACAAATCATCTATAATTATTACATCGCCTCGACGTAACCTAGACGACCAGTTTTTATCAAATCCCTTAACTATTGTCATTTTCAATTTATAAAACTGATTTTGTGTCAATCCATGTTCTTCGTCTGCACCCTTATGCCAATATATTTTATTGAATTTTGATTTGAACATGTTTGACTGCAATAAATTACATACAAATAAAGTTTTTCCGCTCCCACTAGGCCCTACAATTTGATATACTGTATCATTTCTTAATTCCATTTAATTTAATTTAATTTAATTTGTTTATAATTTAATATACTGATTCATTTATTTTGATATCGGAAAATGATTAGTAATATTAATTATAGAGGAAGATGTGAAGTAACTGGAATGAAGTATCCGAGCGGAAAACCTCAACATGTAGTGGATAGAAGTGGAAAATATCCAATCTTATTCTTCAAGAGCGGAAAATGCAGGGTAATGGGTTGCAAGAGACCATTACAGGAAGGTGATCTCAAATATCAGATTCAAGATTTACAAAAACAGTCATTATCATTGAATATTGAGATGGGTTGTCGAATCAACTTGTATGATTTGTCCACAAAAACAGAAAACATTTACGAACCGAAACTGTTTCCTGCATTAAGACTTGTCAAGTATAATCCACTTTGTGTGAATGTATTTCCAAGCGGAAAAGTCGTTGTCATGGGGATAAAAACACTGGAATACAATAGTCTAGTACAAGAAATATTTAATTTTACAAAATTAAAAATTAATAATCTTAATACCAACGAAGAAATACTAGATTATTTATTAAGTACTGATTGTGTTTAAATAGATTGAATTCTGATAATTGTAAAAATAAATAATGATCGACGAGCAAGAAGCATACGTATACGAAACAATTCTGATGAAGATGAAGAACTGTTTCCGAATATGAAAAAAAAACTTTCCTATTGTGCTCCTGAATATTTGGCTACACGGATCTATCAAATGACAGGAATCAACATCGAAGAAATTGTACGGATGCACTACGAATCAGTTCAAGGATCTGGTTTGAAATGTTTAGATGACTGCATTGTTTGTGCAGATCCCTCAATGTTGACTTGTCCATTTAGATGAAGATGCTGTAGGGACTACGAGAAGAAGGAAGTTGTACATATTTTGTTGGCTGAGCTACGAAGAGTTTATTATAAGCAGATTTGTGATGATGCAAATAAATTTTGATCTTTTACGAATTTATTTTATGTGTTTATGTGTTTATAGTTTTTTATAAAGATTTTAATTGATTGAATTATTATTATTATTATTATTATTATTATTATTATTATTATTATTATTATTATTATTATTATTATTATTATTATTATTATTATTATTATTATTATTATTATTATTATTATTTTAATAACGCAAAATTTCGTAATCAAAATGTATAAAAATTTCATTGTAAAAATTATCCTAAAAATTTTATCTTAAAAAATCGTATATAAAAAATTCATCGATAAAATTATACTGAAAACATGCTAAAATCATGTATAAAAAATTTCGATATATAAATATGTTAAAAATTTATTACTTTGAAAAATTATATTTTAAATTATATATATTAAAAATTATACTAAAAATATCATCTTAAAAAATCGTATATAAAAAATTCATTGATAAAATAATGCGAAAATTCTACTTAGAAATCATATATAATTTAAATTTAACTTAAAAAAAATTAAACTTATATATAAAAATTATATTTTAAAAATCATATATAAAAACTACATTGATAAAATTATATACAATTCAACAAAAAAAATTTAATTAGAAATACTTAAAAAAAAATACATTTTAAATTTCAAAATTGAAAATAAATTCGATAATAAATTAGAAGTTTTACTAAAAAATATACACTTAACACACATAAAAAATATACACTTAAAATATCATCTTAAAAATACACATAAAAATTATCTTAAAAATACACACAAAAATTAATTAACTTGATTACATCATTATATAATCAAGATAATCCGAAAATAATCTGTAAATAACCCCCCCCCTATTTTATTATGCAATGGTGTGTGGGCGCAGATAGCCACTTACTACCTACTTAAATAATCTGCAATACCTATAGTTTTTATTATCCTTCTTGATGGAAATCTTTGGGAATGTATCATAAAACATGCAATAATAAGAAAGACCAACGCAAAACTTCGTAAACCTTTAAAGTTTGAGGCTTAAACCAGTGATACCGACTATTATCAAATTCTTTGATTTGGATTAAACAGTTCAGTTTAACAATAATTTAAATATTTAAAAAAAATATAATCGTAAAAATAATATTCTTAACGACAATATATAAAACATACCACTTGGAAAAGACAAAGATAGTCATTTAGGACATTATCAAAATTCAGTTGAGAGTTTTCCCATGAAACATTTCCATACATAGCTTTCATTATCAAGCAAGCATTTTTATTCGGTATAATCTCCGCTGATATTCTTTCAAAAGTGTCATTATTTACACATTTGTAAAACTTTCCTCCAAATAACTGCATACCAATAATACTGAATATCAACCAAAACACAAAGCAGGCGAGTACAACGTTAAATATTGACGGGATAGCTTGAATTAGAGCATTGACAACTATCCTCATTCCTTCCCATCTAGAAACCGCTCTCAAAGGACGCAATGCTCGTAACGTTCTCATTGCCTTAAATGCGCCCATTCCTACTGCTCCAGTTCCAATGTAAGATAGAACTAAACTCACTAGAGATATCTGAACAGTCATAATATTAAAAATTACAATTATGAAAAATTTCAGAGTGGTAATACCGTCATGATTGTGAAATCCAACCAGCACCAAGCATAATTGAAATATTTATTTAATCCAAAAGCAAACCATTTTAAAAGCATTTCTGCAGTAAAGATGATAGTAAAGACTTTATCTAAAATTTCCAGGGATAATTTTAACCACGGCCTTGATGGAAGATTTTTATCTTCCAATGCCTAAATAAAAATAAAATTCCCGATAGATATAAAATTGCATTTATTTCCAAAAAATAATAATTATTCTAACATCAAGACACTTATGTTATTGTTTGTCTTAATTACAAATTGTCTCAAATTCCTCCATTTCCTAAAAATATCTGCTCATAACTTATCAACAAAATTTGATTAAATATATAATAATCTCCTCGTTAAACTTCATTCCAAATTGAATTTGTGATAAGCAGATAATTTATACATCCCTCTCACTTAATATTTTTTGTGATTTATAAAAATACACAAATGCGTAATTAACTCAAAATTGTGTGTGCATTGTCTTGTATACACGAACACAAAATTTATTTGTGTTTATTCATCATTTTATCAGGGTATTTTACTTTAATATTTTAAATTTAATTTATAAAATATTTTATCTATAAATTTAATTTAATATTTACTTTTAATAAAAATTATTTAGAAATTTTATGAAAACATGATCTGTGTAAATCATTTACAAATAAAAGTTTTTTTGAAAGTGTATTTATGATAACAAATTGTGATTTTTTTAAATTCATTGTTTTAAAAATATTTTTTAAATAAGTATTGAATGGACATTATTGAAAGGTACGATTAATTTTATCACAGGAATTTTTCATATGGGAATTTTATGTGAAAATTATTTTCTCAACCAAGTTAGAATATAATTTTGTAATCCAACATAACAAAGTCTTCTTTTAAAAGCATAAATTTCAGATTGTTACATTTAACGCTTGTCAACTTAGTTCGGTAAAGACGAAGCTAAATCAGATTTTTAATTGACTAATCTTCACTTATACGGTGAATAAGGTCGTTTATAAGATTATATTAATTCCAGAAAGTGTTCGACAGCAAAGAACAGATTGGAAGCTCACCACTCTCCTTTGTAATTCCTTTCGAATATTCGATTTAACTTCTGTAAGCACAGAAAATACAACTTTTTATACACACAGAGCTCAAAACGGTATTACACACTTGATTGCTTTTAAGCTTAAGTTTAAATATTATATTTTTGCGAAAACATTATTAAGCTGAAAATTGTATTTATAAAATCAGTTATAAAGTCACGTAAAGAAATTAACATATTTTAGGTATCACGGCAAATCTGAAATCTCGCATGGCAGACATTTTGTGACAAACTGAACTCAACTATGATTGGTTGAGTAACATATGATAAAGGATTTATCGAAATTTTACAGCTGTCGTTAAGAATTTATTGATCTATTTGATTATAATTCAAAAATCAGAAAATAATAAATTTATTGATACAAGATATGAAAATTATATATTTACGAAAATAAATAAAGTTATTTTTATCAATGAAAATAACAATTATAAAATATAAATAACGTCTTACTCAAGTCAAAGAGCTAATGATAATCATTAAAATAATAAATGTTTCAAAGAATTGGTGTTCGACTAATTTTGTGGACACAAAATTTTTAGAGAGACATGTTGTAGACACAAAATTTTAGACATTTGTTGAGACAATTTGTTTTAGACACTTGTGTTAGACACAAACATTGTCGATTGTAAGTATTGTTTTTTTATTGTACAAATATATTTTTCTAAGTTAATGTTTTGTTTAATTTAACTTATTCTGGATGGCCGCGATGTCTTTTGGCATCGCTCGGCAGGTCCCCCCTAACTTATTTATATTCATTTTACATATATTAAGTCGGTGAATAAGTGGTGAAACGACATTCAATTCCGGCAGTTAAATTTGCAGGATGTTGATGTGTCGTTTTATCATTTACCACCCTTCGGTGCCTGCTTAGTCTGGTCAGGCCTTGTTTGCACTGATCACGGGCAGGACACAGTCGGAATTCACCATGGCGGCCATTGCGATGTTGGTCGGAGCGGTAAGAGGGTAAACTGCTGGAAGATCGCCATAATTAAGGGGATAACATTTGTGTAAATATTTGTTGTGGATACCTAAATAATGAAATAAAATAATTAATAAACATGTAAAATGATTGGGGAAACAATGAGAAGTGAGTAAGATAAGGTTCTGGAGCTTAATAAAAAGAGAATGAAAAAGAAATGTTGAACAACGAGAAAGGAATAAGATTAATATTGTTTGAAATAAGACGGGATCACCAAGTCAGTTAAAATAATTTTAAACGTAATAAAAGATTAATTAAAAGTAATTAAATTAAAGATCAAAACTATGAACAGAAATTCATAAAAAAGATTGCAACGATTTCGAGCCTCTACTCCTACAAATTATGTATTGTAATAAAGTTAATGAGAAACTGTAGCATAATTAACGATCGGCCGGTTGTGTGAATTTCAAAAATGTGAGACTAAGTGAAACCAAATTCGGTACTAAATGAGAAAAAGATAATCGATCAATTTGTAGATACTGACGAAAAGATAATCAAGATGAGGGAGAAACTTAGGCGTAGATAAAAGGAAATGTTGTTGTAAATGAAATGAATATGTAGCAATGAACTTAGATATATAGATGCTTGTTATAAATGAAAATAAAGGATTGGAAGTAATAATGAATTACGAAAATAATAGTCAGCAACCAGAGGAAAATGATGATTAAAAACGAGTACGATGAGTTGAGATTAATAATAATAATAAATGAGACAACAATAGCAACCGAAAGGTGTAAAACATGTGAAAAAAGCCGAACATTTCATGAAAGCCGTTAAATAAATTCTGAGTGGACAAGTAAAACACAACTTAAACAGCGAAAGCTGAAAAATCACAGATAGGGTACAGTAAAAGTTTCGATGCATCTTAATTTCTTGTAATGTTATTTATATTATATTTTAGGGAAATAATATTGGAAACCGAGCTATCATAAAGATAGTACTGTTACCCCGATGGGAAACCCTGATCAACCCGAGGAGAGGAATGTAGTAGGATCCGTATCAAATGTTGAGGAGTTTCTGGCGAGAGATTGATCACCTCTCTGTGGAACAAACCAACGTGATTACTACAATTTTTGAATTGGGAAAGTAAGGGGAAAACCGAAAATAAAAATAAAAATTGAAAAATGCGCATTATTTAGGAGCAGAAGGTAAGAGAGCCAAAATGTCTCTCAAAGGTACCTAGAAATAGTTTTTCCTAGCTGGTGGTAAGGCACCAGAGGACAGTGGCGGACTGTAGTGTTCAGGATGTTATCAGCCAAGGGACTGGTAGCGCTGAACCGCTCGATACACAACTACGATACTCACACCGAGTATCGAGGACACCAAGCGGTAGATGAGATGCGAGCTAACCTGTAAATGGTTGATACTCGAAAGGTCCTACTAAGAATCAGATTGAACCAGCCAATAAAAGCTGGAAATCTGACGAGGGGCGGACTGACAGTAGATGGAGATATTAAGAATTACAGTGCCCATATTTTTTCTTCCTTTTCTTTTCACTATTCGGGAAATCAAGTTAACCTCTTTTGGAATTTGGTTGAACGTCTAGGCATTTCCATTCTTTTATATTCTTCGAAGTACACAACCCGGATCCCACACCGAGTACTGAAGGAATGTGTTTTCTAGCAATTAACCCAGCAAGGAGTTTGGTACAAAATCCCGGATCCCACACCGAGTATCAAACATCCGAATGGCGGTGAGATAAGCTTAACCGGATAAATACGCTATCAAAAGACGACCATGGACAGAGAGTCAGTGTAAGGCCTCACGTTTGTCAATTAGACAAGTTGTCCAACAGGTCACTGACAGAAACTCAAATCCGGATAAACGCAGAAGGCCAAAAAGAGCCAAAAAACTAAAAGAGACATAGAAAGCCAAAGAGAGCCAATAAGGATATATAAATTGAAAGAGACATAAAAGGCCAAGAGAGCCAATAGAGACGATAAATTATAGAGGCCATAGAGCGCCAGTTCACATCATAGATTTAAGGCCATAGGCTGCCAATGGAAAAAAGATAATAAGATTTAGGTAAAGGCCCATAGAGCGCCAGCGATTAAAGGATAAGTAAATGATTTTATGATAAATCAGGTAAATATAGGAAAAATAATTAATGGATTAATTATGATATGATGGTAGCAATTTTATTTGATAAAATATATATAATTGATGTGACTATATAGATAACTTATAAGACTATATAAATAATTAATACGAGGCTGATAGATAATTAATACGAGATAATAATAATGATAATAATAAAATAAGTAATAATAATAATAAAATAAGTAATAGTTAAAACATTACTTATAAAAATAAGTAATAGAATAAAAATTAAAAAATATTATTAATTAAAACTTATTTTTATAAGTAGTAATTTTAAATTTAAAATTTTTTAAAAATAATATGACCTTGAAAAATTTTGAATGACCTTGAAAAATTTTTCGATGACTTATGGTCTTTGTTTCAATGACCTTGAATGAGTCATTGTCATTGTCCTAAATTTTTTTTGTACTTTTAGACTAAAAAAAAACGATTTACCTTCTCCCTGGGGTTGATCCAGCGGTAACACGATCTAGTGGTGACACATCCCACTACTCAGATTCGCTCGACCAGTAACAAGAATGATCAACCCACCTAAATTCGTACCTAACATGTTCAGCTGCAGCAATGTATACGGACCATATTAGCCCCACCAAGTGTATTTGGACTCGCAGAACTAGCAAGCGAAGCGGAATTTATACCAGTAGATATATCACAGAGTGGGATATATCAAACAAAGGATCTAGAACGTGCTAGAGAACATTTATTGTTTTCGGAACATAGACAAGCAATATTATCAAATATCGTGACTATAACGGGAGGAAATAACTGGAGAAAAATCCAATTACGAATTATTATTGTCACCAGACCATTTTCAACACGCCACCGCAAATATGATGAAAGCCATGTGGCGAAGATTCCTAATATTCGGACAAATGATGGCAGGAATTCTAGGAATTATACTCATCATTCAAATTGTGAGAGTGATCCTGACACAAATGTTAGCATGTTTCGACATATATAAAAGAGAAAGGAAAATAAATTGGAAGATGGCACTAGGATTTTTACCCTTCCTAGCAAAGAGAATGGTACTACATGGACATTCCAAACTCATCCACAAGATAAAGAGATTAGTAGGAATTCTAACCAGAATGAACGGTACCGACGAAAAAGTTGGAAGAAAATTCAAAGCAATAATGAGGATGGAAGCCGAGAGAATTAGAATCAAACGTTAGAAAACAAGTAATTGGAGACGATGGATAGATTTCAAAAACGACAGTAGCGATAACAGCGATAACGACGACAATCAAAAGGGAACGCAGATGCTAACCCAAGGAAAACTCCAACAATGGGAAAACCAGAAAATGAAACAAAAGAAACAGTACAATCATCCACCACCGGTATACGAATGTCTGAAAAAATCAACAACACCCGTAGAAAGAAACACCCCAATACCAAAACCAACAACACTACACAACATATACCCAACACCATACGAACCAAATTTGGCGGAATTAATATCAAGAACTAATAGAAGATCGAAAAGTGTAGATAAAAATGTACAAACGCGAACTATAGCCATGTTACAAACATTAGCAGGACCAATGCTAATGATACCAATAGATATAAATGGAATCGAGATAAAAGCAATGATCGACACCGAAGCAAACATTTCAGCAAAAAAATGGACAAAATACCAGGGAGATTATGGCCATGTATTGAAGAAACAAATATGGATGTAATAACTTGCAGTAAAGAATCAATATCAGTCATCGTAAAAATCTGGTCAATAATAGAATACAAGAATGTGAAAATCAACAACTATCTAGGAGTCATCAGGAAACTAAGCGCAGATTGCATAATTCGAACTGACCTTATGCCAGAACTATTAAAAGAAATAATAATTGACCTAGGATCAATGGAATTAAGAAATAAAACCTGAAGAATATTTACATTAAAGTCAAAAGTAAGATGCTCAGAGAAAATAGTGGTACCAGGACGCACACAAATGATCTGCTATGTAAAAGTAAATGAGGAGACCAGAGGCAAAATGATCTTTGAACCTAATCACAAATTCGAGAAAAAGAGAGAACTACCACTAGCAAGAGATATAATATATATAAACGACGACAGAAAAATCCCAATCAACATCACCAATTTCGATGAAGAAGACAAGCTAATTTACGAAAATGAAAGATTAGGGAAATTAACTCCCATTATGGATATCGAACTTCGAACAACAAAAACCGAAGGACCCGAGGAAAAGGAATTATTAGTAATTGACAGCAAATTGTTAAATGAAAGGGAAAAGGAGCAACTACGAAAACTGCTAATGGAGTTCAAAGATATATTCGCAGCATCTGACTTAGACCTAGGCACAAGAGATGTAACGCAACACACAATACCACAAATAGACGACACTTCAATAACGCTACGACCATATTAATTAGCAGAAGCTCAGAAATCAGTCGCGGAAACAGAAGTTCAAAAGATGTTAGACGCAGGAGTAATTGAACCAAGTTGTTCACCAATTCCCGGCAATTCCTAGTAGTCATGGTAAAGAAAAAATATGGAACACAAAGATTCTGTATAGACTATCGACGACTTAACGCAGTAACAAAAATAGATACATATCCACTACCGGTTATAAATGAAATGGTACAAACATTGCATGGAGCAGCTTATTTCACGTCATTAGATTTAAGAAGTGGTTACTGGCAGATAAAGGTCAAAGAGGGAGATCGAGAGAAAACTGCGTTTACAATAGGGAAAGACTTTTATCAATTTAAGAAAATGCCATTTGGAGTAAACAATGCGCCAGCTTCTTTCCAGAGATGTATGAATTTTGTAACACGCGGCATTAAACAATATATGGTATATGCTGATGACTTATTGATTTATTCCAGTACCTTCGAATAACATTTAAAGGACATACAAAATATGTTCATTCGATTACGACAATGGAAACTAAAGCTGAAACCATCAAAATGTGATAGGGCTAAGGAAAAAGTCACTTTTCTAGTACATATCGTATCGGCAAAAGGCAAAGAACCAGACCCAAGGAATATCGAAAAGACAAAGAATTGTTCAGTACCAAAAACAGTCACGCAGGTGCAAGAATTCTTAGGCCTATGCGTTTATTATCTAAATTTCATCAAAAATTACGCAACTATTGCAAAACCAATACAAGAATTAACAAAGAAGGATACCCCATTGGTATGGGAAAAGGACCAACAAACAGCATTCGAAATCCTCAGAGACAAGTTGATATCGGCATCAATATTAGTACATCCAGATTTTAAGAAATAGTTCTTACTAGCAACCGACGCAAGGGGGTATGCAGCCGGAGCAATCCTAGGACAATAGGACGAAGAAAAAAGAGAGCGAGTCATCGGATATTATAGTAGAACATTCAAGAAGCACGAGAAGAATTACTCGGTAACAGAAAGAGAGGCATTGGATATAATACAGGTGATCAAACATTTCAGATATCTACTATGGGGTCACGAGATATATATTACAACAGATCACCAACCACCAGTATGGTTAGGCCAACATAAGGATGCCTCTAATAGATTAATGAGAGGGGCAATGCAATTGCAAAAATTTCACCGTACATCAAATTCAAGTCAGGAAAAGCAAACGCTAATGCAGACTGCATGTCAAGATTTATGTTAGAAAAACTAATGGACCAAGATGTAAGACAAATCTGCATGATAATCGCAGAAGACATCGACTTCACGAAGTTAAGAAACGAACAGAAAGAAAATGACAAGTTGAGAACAATAATCGAATTTATGAAGAGCAACGATATGAAAATCGTTGACAAAAACAACAAGCTAAAGGAACATATGGAAAAACATTGACATAGATACACCATAGAAAAGGGATGGTTATTACTGATGGATGGCCAAAAATGACTCATTTGCCAACCGGAAAGCAGACAGAAAGAAGTGTTAATGCAATATAATGACGAAAAACTAGGAGGACACACGTCCGCAAAAAAGACAGAAGCAAGACTACGTCAAAAATATTACTGGCCAAACATCGGAAAAGATGTAAAAGGATGGATAAAGAATTGTCTGACATGCACGACCAGAAAGAGCACGGGAAGTAAATTGAAGACACCACTCAAACCAATGCCAATTCCACCGGAACCAATGACGATAATTGCAATGGACGTAGTAGTGCCATTACCAGAAACCAACGACGGAAACATCTACATATTAGTAATAACGGATCACTTAACCAAATTCCCGGAAGCATTGGAAATACCAAACCAAAAAGCCAGGACAGTAGCAAGGATACTAGTGGAAGAAATATGCTGTAGATACGGAACACCAAAACAAATCCTAACCGACCAAGGAACAAACTTAATGAGCGAAAATATAGAAGTAACAAATTACTTCAGAATTGCAAAATTAAGGACTTTGCCATACCACCCACAAACAAACGGGCAAACAGAGAGATTCAACGGCATCCTACTAGAAATGATGTCAAACTACGTGAGTAAGCATCAGAAAGATTGGGATAGATATATAACTTATGTCTCATGGCGTATCGAATGTCGATACTCTGCAACAAAAATGAGTCCTTACAAATTAATATACAGTAGAGAATGCAACATGCCGATAGACTTGAAATACCAACCACCGATATCACAATATATGGAGATTGATGATTATGTAATAAGATTCAAAGAGCGAATGCAAGAAATATGGAAAACCGCAGGCATGAATATCCGGTTCAACCAAGAGTGCTACAAAGAGTTACATGATAAGAAACGAGACGTGCGCGAACATAACTTCCAAATCGGAGATTGGGTAATAATAGCAACACCAGAAATCATCCCAGGTGTAGCCAGAAAATTACAAAGAAGTGGCAAAGGACCATACGAAATAATTTACGTATATGAAAATAATGCACGAGTTAAATTAGTAGACCTATATACGTAAACGTAAGCCGATGTAAAGCAATATCCAAGAAAATAACAAGAGAACCAGAAAATCGAGGTATGAAGACCAGATCACAAACTCAACAACTAAGTATAAACGGATTAATATTAAGTTGTAAAACAGAAACGGCGGCAAATAACCCGCGAATCGAAGAAGAACCACATCCAAATGAACCAAAGATAGCATTAGATCCAACAAAGGATAATGTGGACAAGATGGGGACAATAGTTAAAACAATAAGGGATATAATGTCCGAGTGGGTTGAAGGAAAGGGATGGATAAGAACAATAAATAAAGGAGAAAGAATCAAAAAAGACTACGCTAAAGGAGTAGAAAGCCCACCAAAAATGAATCTCTTAAAAGAAAAGATACCGATTATATTGACAATGGCGGATGTAGAAGGAAACGTACCATTGCATTTTGCAGTACAACACACAAATACTAAAAGAACATTAGATATAATTCGATTCATGTAAGAATGCGGACAAACCTCAAATGTAAAAAACGAAGAGGGACAAATACCATTAATGTTAGCAGCAGCAGCAGATGCCTCAACAACCATTTTGAGAGAATTACTGAGAACAGGATCAATATTTAAAGAAAAGGATAACGACGGAAAAAACGTAATGTAATACGCATTAAAATCAAGACAGGCAAGTGCAGTGAAATTTATTATCAATAACGCAACAATAAAAGAAAAAGAAATGATGGGAAAACGATTCAAACGCTATGAAAAGCTATCAACGCCAAACAAGATGAAGATATAGCCAGCCTAATGAAGTGGACATATGAAAACCCACCGATAAGAGTATTCGATTAGAATCATATAGTACGAAATAGAAACATCTTGTTAAAAGAGACAATATACGCTTACTATCCATTCCCAAAGACAATAAAAGCAATGTTAAAATAGGAAAGATTAAAATTTACCAACAAACAATTAGAAGCAATACGAATCGGAGACAGAAAAGAACAATTATTGACAATAATACATGAATGGCATCAAAAACAAATGAAATTCCAAAAGTGCAAACAGGAAATTAAAGAAATAGACGACCTAAAACCAAGATAATAAAGACCTACGAAGAGATAATTGAAGCAATAAATGTCGAGAAGACCCCAGATGAACAAGGAAATAATAAAGGAGACAAGGAGGACAAAGACAACGGGCAAGATATGAGTAAACCTACACAAGACAAGAAAAAGGAACCACCAGATAACCAGAATAAGAACACTTCCCAAGAAACAGAAAACAAGAAAGGAACAGGAGATGATAACAACAGCGAGAGAAACAACAGCGAGAGAAAGCAAAAACGAAGAATATCACTACATGGGAAAAGCACACAACAATCAAAGGAAAACCAAAATCGACCATTCCTACTACAAAAACTAATGATACTAATCACGTCAATCAGGTTGACGGAAGCTGATAAAGATACCCAGAAAGAGCTAAAATCGTTTATGTTACGAACAATAGACGACAAGGGATTCGCAAGCAAAGGAATATGTCTTCACCTGACAGAGAATACCAGCATAAGTTGTTATTTGGGATCAATGGGAAAACCAGGAGGAATAGATATACAACCGAAAGATCCATCATCGTGCTGGATTACAAAAGATATATGTTGGGATACGGAAAAAGGAGACAGAGGAATAAGATTTCGAGTAAACCCAAGAATAGGCAACCTACAAATAATAAATGCGGGAACTAAAAAAATCAAACAATTATGTATAAGAAATCTGGTCACAGATTGTTGGAAAGTAAACCTAAAGAAAGAACAAAAATGACAATGGGAAATATAAATGGTGACACAGAATACATCGTATGTGCAGGGAACAACAGAACAATACTTGTACAGTAGTCAAAACATTAAAAGGAAATACCACAATAGCAGAAACAGTATCAAAGGAAAACCCATATAAACGTCAAATACCAGAGAATGAAATGATAATAGTAAAAGTAGAACTAAACCCAACAAAAAGAGAAGAAGTAATAATCGAAAATATGGATGAGGAATCCATTAGTAGATTCTGTGTATACAAAACCAAGAGATTCGGAATGATAAACAAGTGAATCCAATGTGAAACAAATGAAGACGGGAAGAATCAAAAATATCGCATGTAAACAAACAGGGAAAGTAAGTAGTTATTAGCTTTCTGCGCACACACACCATTGCATAATAAGTATGGGTAGGGGGGTTTATCACTTATTAATCTCGGTGTGTCTTGATTACATAATAATTTAATAAAGATAATTATTTTGTGTATTTTTCGAAAAATTTTTGTGTTATTTTTTTCGATTTTTGCGTGTATTTTTTTTAATAAAACTTTTTTTTGTGTATTTAAATTTTTGTGTATATAAATTTTTTTTCAAATTTTTGGCGCGATTATTTATGTAATTAATTTTTTAAATGTAAAATATATGTAAGGTTAATTTTAAAATTGAATTTAAATTATATATGATTTCTAAATTTCCAGTATATTTTTATCAATGAATTTTTAAAATATGATTTTTAAGATGAAATTTTTAGGATATTTTTTAATATATAATTTAAAATATAATTTTGTAAAATATTAAAATTTATATATATGATTTCTAATTATGACATTTTTAACATGATTTCTAAATTTTTAGTATAATTTTTAAATTTTTTATATATGATTTTTTAAAATTAAAATTTTATTATGATTTTATATATAATTTAAAATATAATTTTGTTGAGGTCTGTAAATTAAAATTAAAAATTTAAATAAAATTTAGGATAATAATTCAAATGGAAAGTAAGCGAAGAAAAAGGCAAATAAAAGCGGGATCGTGCACAGAATTAATAGTAAAGGAAAGTGCGATGGAAACAGTATTAGAAAATGCAAAAAGCAATTACGAAAGGCGAGAATCCGGAAATCCGAGAAAAATCAATAAATGGAAAAATCATCGAAATCGAATGGGAAAAACGGGACAGTTATAGATTAGCTAATGGTCAACAAGATGACGGTTAGGGATTTATCAGAAAAGGGTTAGAAAGGGTTGAAAAACATTCAAATGTATGAAAACAGAAAACGTTAATTAATTAATTAATTAATTGGCTAATGGAAAACCCGAGCTAATGGGAAACCCGAGCCAATGGAGAACCCGAGAGATGAAGGAAACCCGAGCTGGGTAAACAAGAAGAAAGGCAAACAAAAGGAAGATTTGGGCCCATTAGCTTGACACAATGATTAATGGGAAAAGAGTAAGGAGAAGATAGCGCGCGTAGGAAGACCGGTAGGGCCATTAATTATCTGGATTCGTTGGACCATTATGGATGACAGCCGAAGCAAACACGTAGGAGAAAATGTCAAACGAAAGATTGGCTCGGCAATAACCATTTGTCATCCTGATTTCGAGGAGTATATAAGCAAAGGGAAAATCAGAGAAAATCGGCATTCTGCCTCAGCTAGGGTTCGAAGAATCAGACTGTAGGAAAAGTGGTAAACGAATTAGGGAAGTAGGGAAAAGAAGAAATAGAATTAAGAATACGGAAAGGCGAAAAGGGATCAAACCAAACAGAAACCGAGGAAAACGAGAGTCAACAGAACTAAAGGATCAAAAGGTGAATATTGTTTGTTTGCAAAGCATCAACGCCGAGCAGAGAATCGTATAAACTTTGATTGGTCATTGTAGTGTGATAATAAATTGTGAACCTGTTGTTTCAATATACGTTGGGTCGTTCATTGTTTTAATTTAAAGAACACCAGGAGTCAGAGAGAACCGACTTGAAATAATCCAAAACCCAACAATTTTGTAAAATAATTTTTCAAAGAAATTTATTTTTCTAATTATGAAATTTTTATCATGATTTCTAAGTTTTCAGTATAATTTTATCAATGAATTTTTTATATATGGTTTTTGAAAATGAAAATTTTATTATGATTTTTATTATGATTTTCCGCTCTTGAAGAATAAAATTGGATATTTTCCTCTTCTATTCACTACATGTTGAGGTTTTCCGGCCGGGAACTTCATTCCGACTACTTGTATACATATTAGGTAACCGATAACTAGTTACTGAAAAAATAAATTTTTGGTTACTTACCAACAAAACTTTAAATAAAAGTAAATCAATAACAAGAAATACAAGTAAAAATACAAATGTATTAATAAAATCTTCTTCACTCTCTTTCACATCAATAATGCCTCTATATCTGTAAATCACTTGGTTGTTTAGTTACTGAGTAGTTATCAAGAAAAAAATATCTTTTCTGAATAAAATTTGGTATTTGATTATTATATTTTGTTGAAATCATTGAAATTATTTTGTAAAATTCAATACGTTTTGTCAAACACTTTTCAACTATTTTTTTAAACATTTATTCAATTTTGAACAATTATTCTTCTATTAAATGTTATTTTTCATAAAATTATTCATTTAGATAGTATTTACACTTTAAATAACAATAGTCAAACGACTCAACCCCTTAAAAATATTAATAAACTTGTTTCTCATCGATAATTTCCCCTTAAAATACATGTTTATTGATTATAAACCCAATATGTTACCAATAACTAGTTACTGAATCAATAAATAATAATGATAGGTGAAAAGTAAATCACATAAAAGGTTGAACAAAAGAAATACAAGTTGAAATTTTATTAACTTCTTCACTCTTTTATCGATCATTGATGTCTTCAAATTGGTAAATTTTTTGGTTGTTTAGTTACTTTGTTATCAAGCGATAATTAATCAAATTCCTTGAAACCAAATCCATTGTTATATTTACTTGGTATCAACTTCTGAATACTGATAACCAATACACAGTGAATAATTCATTGATTAAAAACTGAACAACAATCACTAGGTACTGTATACAAATAAGTGAGTACTTTACAACTCTCTATTTACATACTAGGCATTGAATAGTTTACTTAGTCATTAAAATGCCATATTTAAATAATATTTGCTCTTTGAACACCGATATTCAACCAACTTAACCCACTTAAAAAATAAAATAAAATTTTCTCTCAATCATTTAACCTTAAAATACATGGTTATTCACAAACTCACAATATGTTATCAATAACTAGTTACTGAACAAATCAATATCAAAAATTGTTTACTGACCTAGAAATCTTTAAATAAAAGTACATAAAAATTTAAACAATCAAAAGAAATAAAATTTCAATTACATATTTTATTATATTCTCCACTCTTTTATCGATCATTGAAGTCTCCAAATTGTTTGGTTGCTTAGTTATATGATTGCTATCAAGAAACTATTAATCATTGAAACCCAATCAAGTGTTGTATTTTCTCTGAATAAAAATTTATTGCTTACAGTCTTGGATGTAATTTATTGAAATTATTTTGTAAAACTTAGTTTAAAGACTGAAATTTTTCTACTATTTTTGTAATATTTTTAATTGCGTCCAACAATGAACAATTACTAAAAGTTATTTTCAAAGATGAATGTCAAGCTTTTCATTTAATTTTTACATGATCCTAAATAAATTAATTGCTGACTCATCAAATAATTACTTAAATTTATTTTTATAGATTTTCTGATCTTTTCATCCCCAACTCTTATTGTTTACTGAATGATAAATTAATTAGTAAGTACAAGTAGTAGTTAATCTAATTGCTAGTGAAAAGAAACTTGATTAGAAAAATATTCTTAAATGAATTTCTCAAAACATATCTTACTTTCATTGTACTTGGAATAAATTTTCATATATTTATTGAAAATCATTCAACTCTTAAAATTATTAACTCAAAGATGCTAAAGGTTTGAATAAAACTGATATAAAAAAAATAATATCTACCACATTACGAGAAATTAAATGATTATCGACCAACCACTAAATAAGTTGAATTTCTAACAAAGTTTAAAAAACTACACGGAACAGGTACTGATAGATAGCAATAAAATCTTCTAAAAAATCCAAATATTTATGTTTAATTGTTGTAAATTATTTGTTTTTGTAAAAATAAGACTTATCCTTAAATTTTGATTATCATGTGAATAGAATTTGATTAAAGTTGTGAGAAATATTTTAAGTTGTTAAATTTTAAGTACAACTGCTTAATTTGTAAATAATGTTAGTGCTTTGAGGAAATTTTAAAATAAGACCTTCAGCAAATTGATAAGAAAATAGTAGTTATTGAGTAGTACTTATTGAAATTACTAAAGTTTTATAATTTTTGACAAGTTTTGATAGATCTTTAATAAAATTTGTTAGTACTTTGAATAAAACTTTTTAAAAAAAGTTTCAACATAGTAGCAAATTGTAAAGAAAATAGTACTTATCAATTTAAAAAAAAATTAATTAAATTAACTAAGTTGTAAAATAATTGAAAAAATTTGTTAGATATTTTTTTAAAATTTTATAAGTTTGTTAGGCAATTGTTCTAGATACTTGTTGAATGAAAATTAATTGTACAATTTCTCTTCATTTGTAGAAATAATCATATATATTTAAATTATTCAGAAAATTGTCTATAACAACATAAGTAATGGGTAACATAAGTCTTTTAAATTAAATTACAAATAATAAAATCAAATAAATACTTGAATACAAATAATTACATGAATCAAACATTTTATTAGAACCGAACACGTATAGTATATTTTATTCAGATCCCAATAATATCATTAAAATTAACCTAAACTTACTGATATATTTTGATATCCCTTACTCTCAACCAATCATTTCTCTTTAAATGACAATAATCCCAGCTATATTCATTATTTTTGATAAAAATCAACGACTTATTTCGTTATTGAACTGAATAAATTTCTAGAAATCCCCTTAAAATAAAATTCATCTCTCGACCAATCATCTCCCTTTAAATGACAGTATTTCCACTCAGCCATATTCATTATTTTCATTAAAACACCGATTTATATCGATATTCAACCGAATAAATTTCTTGAAATTCCCTTAAAATAAATTCATCTTTTGACCAATCATTTCCTTTTAAAATAACAAAATTCAACTGACACAACCTCTTAAAAAATTCAACAAACCAGTTCTTATTCGATAATTTCCCTTCAAAGATCATAAATTCTTTTCTTAACCAATCATTCCCACCTAAAAATTAAATAAAATTTACTCAACCAATCATTTCTCTTTAAATGACAATAATCCCAGCTATATTCATTATTTTCATAAAAAATCACCGACATCGATATTCAACCGAATAAATTTCTTGAAATCCCCTTAAAATAAAATTCCTCTATTGACCAATCAAATTACCTTAATATTATCATAAATTTGCCTCTCAACCAATCATTTCTCTTTAAATGACAATAATCCCGGCTATATTCATTATTTTCATAAAAATCACTGATTTATATCGATATTCAACTGAATAAATTTCTTGAAATCGCCTTAAAATAAAATTCATCTCTTGACCAAGCATTTCCCCTTAAAACAACATAAATTCTCTTCTTAACCAATCATTTCTCTTTAAATGACAATATTTCCACTCTCTCAAAAGATTTACACAAAATTGATATCTATCTGAACAAATCCCCTAAAAATATTATAAATTCCTCATCTATATTCATCTATAATCAATATTTACTCTTTGAACACAGATATTCTAACACACTTATAAAATTTTAAAAAATTATCTAACAAATTTTTTCAATTATTTTACAACTTAGTTAATTTAATTAATTTTTTTTTAAATTGATAAGTACTATTTTCTTTACAATTTGCTACTATGTTGAAACTTTTTTTAAAAAGTTTTATTCAAAGTACTAACAAATTTTATTAAAGATCTATCAAAACTTGTCAAAAATTATAAAACTTTAGTAATTTCAATAAGTACTACTCAATAACTACTATTTTCTTACCAATTTGCTGAAGGTCTTATTTTAAAATTTCTTCGAAGTAATAACATTATTTACAAATTAATCAGTTTTATTTCAAATTTAACAACTTTCTCACAACTTTAATCAAATTCTCATCACATGATAATCATAAATTACGTGTATTTTCTTAAAAATTGTCCATAGTTTTTCTTTTATCAGTAAACCAAACACACATAATTCAATGTATAACATAATGTATAATTTCTTAAAAATTATCTATAACTTTTCTTATATCGGTAAAAAAAAACACACATATTTCAATCAAAAACACGTGTGTATCATTAATTATATACATTTTCTTAACAATCTCAAACTTTACATAAATATTGAACTAGTTTTATTATTTAACACATAAACATTATTAGATATAAAATAAATATTTCATAAATTTTGAAAAATAACACATGTATCATACGTGTATCATAAATAACACATATTGTCATTAAACCTTTTCTATATTCCGAATCGCTGATTTTACACACACGTATTTGAGCCATAAACATAAATATCATATTTATTCAAATATATTGTCTTAAAAATATCGATGTTATCTTTACATTTGTTCATTGCACACGCCAACTTTTCTATTCATTACATACTATGAATCATATTAGTAAACCTTCGAAAAACTATTGAAAACCATGTACAAGCCTCACATGAACAAAATATTTTTAATTAAATTATATACATAAACATATATTGGTTTTTCTAATCAATATTAAAATAATTTTATAACCTCTGCATCCCATACTTTGTTGAAAATTTATTTTAAAGAATATTAATAAAAATTATAATAATAAAAACTTGTATTAATAATCATACTATGACCTTAAAAAATAATTATGATGACTCATTCAATGACATTGATCTACTTTTAAATGACCTTGATAAATATGATAAGTCATACAACGACCTTGACATACCTTTAAATGACCTGGAAAAAAATATGATGACACATCCAATTACCTTGAAAATAATAATAATTATCATAATAATAATATTAATAATTATAATAATAATAATAATAATAATATTATATTGATTTATATAACATTAATAAAGAAATATTTACAATAATAAATCATTGATCAGTTTCTGATTATATTCAAAGAATATACGATACATTAAGTAATATCCAGTACATTTCCCGATAAAATAATAAATAATTATTTAATTCACTTCATTAAAACAAACTATTTAATTTAATAATAATATCATTTAAAAATAAATAAATAAAATAATTGAATTGATTAAAACAAACAATTACATTTATTAATAATATAATTAAAAAAAAAATAATATTATTGACTTGATTAAAATAAATATTTAAAGTATATAAAATAAAAATAAAAATAATTAAAAAATAAATAAATAATATTATTGACTTGATTAAATTAATAATTAAAGTATATAAAATAAAAATTTTTAAAAAAATTAAAAAATTTATCTGTCAGCCATTTTAAAAATTATTAATTCATAAACTTAATCATAATCGTAGTTTGATGTTCATTAAAACTTTAATGAACTGAATCAGGTGTACAACTAAATTCAACTATAATCCGTTCTCGTCGTTAAGTACATGATGTCAACAGATAATATAAAAGGAGAGTATGTTAGAAGGTGGTTTAGTAAGCACTTGATATTAATAAATAGTTCAAATCAATAAAATTTTAATTTTAGAGATATAAAATATTTCTCATTTTATTTTTAATCTAAATTTTAAAAAAATAAACGTGTTAATCATATATAATTTTATGAGCATTACGCTTAGCCATTTTATAATTTTTAATTCACTTTACACAAATAAAATCTTTTATTTACTTTCTACCCGAAAAAGATTTTTTATTTACTTTCTACCCAAATAAAATTTTTTATTGATCTACCAAAAATTAAAATATTGTAACAAGCTTTCATGTATTAAATCGAGTAGTGATATGTTCCTTATTCTGGGTGAATACACTGGGAATTTAGGTAATGAAACCTGTAGTTGTAAAAAAATTTCAGATAAAGGACTTCCCTGCATCCTTTTTTGCCGGGCTACTAATGAAGTAATTCGAACGATTTACTTGATAGAGTTGATAAATGATCGGTAAATTCGATTACTGTTTCATCAGGATTTTGGACTCAGCAGTAATGGGATGTGTCACCGCCAGATCATGTCACCGCTGAATCAACACCCCCGGGGGGAGGTAAAACCTTTTTTTCTAAGTCAATAAATTACAAAAAAAATTTAAGATAAAGACAATGACTCATTCAAGGTCATTTGATGAGTCATAATAAGTTCTCAATTTCATTGAAACAAATACCATGATGACTCATCAAAAATTTTCTCAAGGTCGCTTAAAGTTTCTCAAGTTCATTCAAAAATTTTCAATGTCATTGGATGGCACATAACAATTTTTAAGGTCATTTAAACAAAGACCATGACTCATTCAAGGTAATTTAAAAGTAGTTCAAGGTCATTTTGATGAGTCGTAATATTTTCAAGGTCATTGGATGATTCATCATTTATTTCCAAGGTCATTTAAACAAAGACCGTGACTCATTCAAGTTCATTGGATGACTCATCATATTTTAAAGGTCATTTAAACAAAGACCATGACTCATAATATTTTTTTATTTATTTGTTTTTTATTTTTATTTTATATACTTTAATTATTTGTTTTAATCAAGTCAATAATATTATTTATTTATTTTTTAATTATTTTTTGTTTTTATTTTATATACTTTAAATATTTATTTTAATCAAGTCAATAATATTATTTTTTTTTTAATTATATTATTAATAAATGTAATTGTTTGTTTTAATCAATTCAATTATTTTATTTATTTATTTTTAAATGATATTATTATTAAATTAAATAGTTTGTTTTAATGAAGTGAATTAAATAATTATTTATTATTTTATCGGGAAATGTACTGGATATTACTTAATGTATCGTATATTCTTTGAATATAATCAGATATACTGATCAGTGATTTATTATTGTAAATATTTCTTTATTAATGTTATATAAATCAATATCATTGTTATTATTATTATAATTATTAATATTATTATTATGATAATTATAATTATTATTATTTTCAAGGTCATTGGATGCGTCATCATATTTTTTCAAGTTCATTTAAAGGTATGTCAAGGTCGTTGTATGACTTATCATATTTATCAAGGTCATTTAAAAGTAGATCGATGTCATTGAATGAGTCATCATATTTATTTTTTAAGGTCATAGTATTTTTAAACATTTTTTATTTAAATTTACTACTTTTTTTTATAAGTAGTGTTATAAATATTTTTATTATTATTATTATTATTACTATTATTTTTACTATTATTATTACTAAAATTAAGCTTATAATTATAACTTTTGATCTACAAGCTCATGTATATTATTATTAATAATGTTTATGAATATTCAGGAAATGATTTATTTTATGAGAACTTTTTTTCTGAAATTATTCAAAAAAAGTGCGTTAAATTTTTTTGAAGTAATAAAAACTAATAATTGCATTTAATCATTATATTTGTTATACATCTTTTGAAAAATTCTTCTAATATGTAAACAAAATAATTTGGCTTATGATTATTTTTTAAAAATTATTAATACAATTTACAATTTATGCTTTTTACGGATCTCAGGTTTTGTTTTTTTAACAGAAATGTCTGAAAAATTAAATTAATTTTAGTTTTAAGGGTAAATCTAATGACGATACATTTCTGCATTAATTGCTTGCTGTGAATCATAATTAGTGACTCCTCCTGCGTACTCCCGAAATTCCTACTCCATTCAGTTCGATTCCTCGGCGTGATCATGTAATATTCGAATGTATCAATCCCACAAATTCTTTGGACTTCCTCTATGTTCCAAAGATGCGACTAGCTGCAAATATTCATGTTATAATAATACAAATCGTGCTGTTGTTGTTCTAAATTGCTGGCCTACTGTTACTTCAAATGACACTTATTATAATGATGAGTCTTAAGACATAAGGCTGTTATTATTCGAAGAGTTATTACCAAAGAAACGATAATTCAATTTATTAATAAAAAATGAATACATTTTTGCTTAAAAATAATTTTTAAAACCCCAATTTTTATCCATTTTGAAAATTTCAAAGATTTTCTGATATTCTAGATAACTTTTAAATTTAAAATTATTTATGGTTAACACGTTTATTTTATAAATTTAGATTAAAAATAAAATACGAATTAAAATTTTATTGATTTGAACTATTTATTATATTTTAATTGAATCAATATTTAATATATTGTTTTGAATTAATCTTCCCATTAAATTAATTAAAACCAGAAAAAATTATATTTTATTTTTTTACTTAATGATCAAGAATAATTTTAATCTATATTAATATAAAATATTTTGTATTTACATTGTTGTGTTACTATTAGTGAGTAACATAATTTTATAAATATAAAAATAACCATAATTAATAAGCTCAGAGTGATATTGAACTCGTTTTATAAGATCTAAAAATTATTTAATATTTATTGATAAGAATCTTAACAATAGACGGAAATATAATAATAGCATAAAATGGAACTATTAGAATATTTAAAAAAATACAGAATATATTTTATTTTTAAAATTTAAATTTTGTTGATTTTAACTATTTACTATATTTTAATTGAATCAACATAAATATTTTGTCTGAAGTTAATCTTCACAAAACTATATTCATTTCAACAAGATAAAAATTATTTTTTAAATTTAAATTTGTGTTAATTAATTTAAAAATTGCGATGATATTTTATGAGATTTTTGACCAATAGATTGTGTGATAAAATAGTTTTAATCTTTGATAAAGTGAATTTTAGTAGAAATTTTAATTAGATATAAATGGCAAACGAAGAGGAATGTTTGATATGTTATTCATCATTGAATATCGAGAAGGCAATTATGTTTGAAAGTTGTGGACATTTGCTTTGCAAGAATTGCGCAAAAGAATGGCTTGTTACTCAATATAAAGATAATAATGATACAACTTGTCCATTTGATAGAATGAAGGTTACTGTCCTAAAGGTCCTGAATCCAACAGAGGACAATGTCATTTTGGTAACTGACTTTATAGTTTTATCAAAATTCCTTAATTGGATAAGCTCCCATTCCGATAATTTTCCAAAACGCTTCCCATTAGATAATTCCTTTCCCGATTTTAACTCTATCAATAAAGAAACATCGGAAGAAGATTTAAATAAATTGATTAAGAAATGTTCCAAATACAATTATTTAGATAATCTTCACAAATATAAATTGGGCGATTTATTAAAGCAACTATCTGATTTGATTTCCGAAGATTTTGGATCAGATCAAGGAATTCATCGGTTACTGGTTCATGAATATTATATGGCTTGCTATCACCTCATGGACATAGATAGGCAAGCATTTACTAGTCTATGCAACTTAAAACTATGCATTAAGCAATATAAACATGAAAAAATAAACCGAGCTCAATTTGTATTATATATGCAAAATTTATCTGACTCTCTAAACAAAACCTACAACGAATTCTATTATTATGGCAATTTATTATTATGGCTCACGAGACAAATTTTCGATCTCTTTAGATCTTTTCTTTCAAATAAAATGAAAATATTTTTCTCCGATCCGTCAATTGACATTAGTCGAATAAGTTTTCCCCTTTCTGAATCTTTTAGCAAAAATATTCCAATTATAAAAAAAATAGAAGAAATTGAATGTATGCAGTCGCAAAGCACTAATCAAGACATAGGGCAATACGTTTTCAATGAAACATTAGAATACATTATTAAATCGCTGGAAAGTTTGACTGAATCTGCTAAAACTATTTTGGAGAAATATCCACGGGTAAAGGATAAATCTAGTAAAGAGAAAGAAATTTATTTTAACCTAGAAAATATCACAGACTTTTTCATTTTGCCGAAACCCGAAATTCTCAATTCGGACGATGAGCATCCCGATTTGCAAATCAGAAATGAAAGAGCTTCAAATATAATGATAAATTTAAGGATTTTAAAAACGCATTTTTTATCTTATGTGACAAAAATATTTTTAACAGATAATAAAGGCCTTGACGTGTGGGTCAAGGCGCATTACATGTTCTGCCAAAAAATATTGAAACTTATTAACGATGATTGTAAAATCTTTGAAAGGTGTGATAAAGTTTTGAAAATCGAAAATTTAGTTAAAAGATTTTTTTTAATTATTTAGCGGCACCTTTTCCAACTTATAAAAAATAAAAATTATAAATTTTAACGTTTAAGTGTTTTTAACTTGTATTGTATTTTATTAAAATATTAATAAAAATTTTAAATTTTACATTTTCATCTATAAATTAAACTTTAATTTCAAAGGTTGAATAAAGGTTGAATAAAGGTTGAATAAAGGTTGAATAAAGGTTGAATAAAGGTTGAATAAAGGTGAATAAATGAATAAAGGTTGAATAAAGGTTGAATAAAGGTTGAATAAAGGTTGAATAAAGGTTGAATAAAGTGAATAAGGTTGAATAAAGGTTGAATAAAGGTTGAATAAAGGTTGAATAAAGGTTGAATAAAGGTTGAATAAAGGTTGAATAAAGGTTGAATAAAGGTTGAATAAAGGTTGAATAAAGGTTGAATAAAGGTTGAATAAAGGTTGAATAAAGGTTGAATAAAGGTTGAATAAAGGTTGAATAAAGGTTGAATAAAGGTTGAATAAAGGTTGAATAAAGGTGAATAAAGGTTGAATAAAGGTTGAATAAAGGTTGAATAAAGGTTGAATAAAGGTTGAATAAAGGTTGAATAAAGGTTGAATAAAGGTTGAATAAAGGTTGAATAAAGGTTGAATAAAGGTTGAATAAAGGTTGAATAAAGGTTGAATAAAGGTTGAATAAAGGTTGAATAAAGGTTGAATAAGGTTGAATAAAGGTTGAATAAAGGTTGAATAAAGGTTGAATAAAGGTTGAATAAAGGTTGAATAAAGGTTGAATAAAGGTTGAATAAAGGTTGAATAAAGGTTGAATAAAGGTTGAATAAAGGTTGAATAAAGGTTGAATAAAGGTTGAATAAAGGTTGAATAAGGTTGAATAAAGGTTGAATAAAGGTTGAATAAAGGTTGAATAAAGGTTGAATAAAGGTTGAATAAAGGTTGAATAAAGGTTGAATAAAGGTTGAATAAAGGTTGAATAAAGGTTGAATAAAGGTTGAATAAAGGTTGAATAAAGGTTGAATAAAGGTTGAATAAAGGTTGAATAAAGGTTGAATAAAGGTTGAATAAAGGTTGAATAAAGGTTGAATAAAGGTTGAATAAAGGTTGAATAAAGGTTGAATAAAGAATAAAGGTTGAATAAAGGTTGAATAAAGGTTGAATAAAGGTTGAATAAAGGTTGAATAAAGGTTGAATAAAGGTTGAATAAAGGTTGAAAAAAAAGGTTGAAAAAGGTTGAATAAAGGTTGAATAAAGGTTGATATTGATACGTACTTGACGTTTGGTGAAGTAGAAATAAGGAACTTGTCAACAAGATTACAGTTAAACGAAAGAACAATGATTCGCAGATTTCGTGAAAATTTAACCGAAAAAAGTGTTCCTGATAAACTTCTTCCTTTGCAAATTGCTATCAGTACTATCCTAATTATTTTAAGTGAAGGTGACCGAGGGTTTTCCCAAATGAATCCTATCATCACCCCGACAAGAGTTTCATTGATGACAACAATTGCATCTTTGCTTTTTTTATAAGATTAGTTAAATCCTCACTCAGACGTTTTAATTCCACAAGATATGTTAATTCGTGGTTGCTTCGTGGAAGACACTCTGCCATAGATACCAACACCAAAGAACGTACCCAGGAATGTGTGTCAGACGAGAACTTGGTCAAACTTTGGGGTTTATAATAAATTGTTTCACAAGGATTTCTATTTTATTTTCATCTTTAACATGATTTTTTGTAAAAAAACAAAGAAAACTAAATACATTTTGAAAAGTAATCTAAGGATAAGCCGTTAGTTAAATCTTACAGTTGTATACTATAAGTCGTATAGTATACGATATAATAATGTAATATAATTTCATTTAAGTTATTTCAAAACAATAATTGCCTTAATACCTTGTAGTTGCTATTTTACTTAACGAGTGATATGAAATAGTTTCATTTTAAAATCACTTCTGTGTTGAATTTAGAAAAATAAATGACCTCAACTTAGTACCGGCCCCTATTTTTTTACAAAAATAGCACTGGTTTTTATAAATTGATTCTGTTAAAGTTTTGATTATTTTGTAATAAAGTTTCGATTGATATAAATTTTTTTTAAAATTATTTGCATTTTATATATTTTATTATTTTATATTTAGTTAAATTTAGATGACTCAGCAAATTTGCAGATAATTTCTCTCTAAATTTTACTGTTTTTTTCTTTCAATACTCACCGGTAACAGTTTCTCATCTCAAGCTCAGCAGCATATCGGTGGTTATCCGATTATTTTTTACACCAGTCGCTATTGCGCCAATCAATTTCGATGACATTAAAATTTAAACTAATTAATCAGTTTGTATTTTTGAAGTAACTAGAAGCAATAATTAATTTTTAATTGTCATTTTCATCTTTTAATTTTCACTTGATACCAGTTGATTTCTTTTCCGCCAAAAATATCATTTATTAGATTTTTTTTCGTATTGTGGTATTAGATTTTCTTACATTTACGCGAGATAGTTATTGCGCCTATCAAATTTGAAGACAGTAAACCATTATTCTGTACATTCTCAATATAAAGTCGCTCATGTTGAACGATTTAATAGAACCTTGAGAGATAAACTCAAACAATTCTTTGTGCATCAAGGCAATAAAACATGGATTAATGTTTTACCGAAAATAATACACAGTTATAATATAATCCGGAAATCCGAGAAAAATCAATAAATGGAAAAATCATCGAAATCGAATGGGAAAAACGGGACAGTTATAGATTAGCTAATGGTCAACAAGATGACGGTTAGGGATTTATCAGAAAAGGGTTAGAAAGGGTTGAAAAACATTCAAATGTATGAAAACAGAAAACGTTAATTAATTAATTAATTAATTGGCTAATGGAAAACCCGAGCTAATGGGAAACCCGAGCCAATTTTTTCAATTATTTTACAACTTAGTTAATTTAATTAATTTTTTTTTAAATTGATAAGTACTATTTTCTTTACAATTTGCTACTATGTTGAAACTTTTTTTAAAAAGTTTTATTCAAAGTACTAACAAATTTTATTAAAGATCTATCAAAACTTGTCAAAAATTATAAAACTTTAGTAATTTCAATAAGTACTACTCAATAACTACTATTTTCTTACCAATTTGCTGAAGGTCTTATTTTAAAATTTCTTCGAAGTAATAACATTATTTACAAATTAATCAGTTTTATTTCAAATTTAACAACTTTCTCACAACTTTAATCAAATTCTCATCACATGATAATCATAAATTACGTGTATTTTCTTAAAAATTGTCCATAGTTTTTCTTTTATCAGTAAACCAAACACACATAATTCAATGTATAACATAATGTATAATTTCTTAAAAATTATCTATAACTTTTCTTATATCGGTAAAAAAAAACACACATATTTCAATCAAAAACACGTGTGTATCATTAATTATATACATTTTCTTAACAATCTCAAACTTTACATAAATATTGAACTAGTTTTATTATTTAACACATAAACATTATTAGATATAAAATAAATATTTCATAAATTTTGAAAAATAACACATGTATCATACGTGTATCATAAATAACACATATTGTCATTAAACCTTTTCTATATTCCGAATCGCTGATTTTACACACACGTATTTGAGCCATAAACATAAATATCATATTTATTCAAATATATTGTCTTAAAAATATCGATGTTATCTTTACATTTGTTCATTGCACACGCCAACTTTTCTATTCATTACATACTATGAATCATATTAGTAAACCTTCGAAAAACTATTGAAAACCATGTACAAGCCTCACATGAACAAAATATTTTTAATTAAATTATATACATAAACATATATTGGTTTTTCTAATCAATATTAAAATAATTTTATAACCTCTGCATCCCATACTTTGTTGAAAATTTATTTTAAAGAATATTAATAAAAATTATAATAATAAAAACTTGTATTAATAATCATACTATGACCTTAAAAAATAATTATGATGACTCATTCAATGACATTGATCTACTTTTAAATGACCTTGATAAATATGATAAGTCATACAACGACCTTGACATACCTTTAAATGACCTGGAAAAAAATATGATGACACATCCAATTACCTTGAAAATAATAATAATTATCATAATAATAATATTAATAATTATAATAATAATAATAATAATAATATTATATTGATTTATATAACATTAATAAAGAAATATTTACAATAATAAATCATTGATCAGTTTCTGATTATATTCAAAGAATATACGATACATTAAGTAATATCCAGTACATTTCCCGATAAAATAATAAATAATTATTTAATTCACTTCATTAAAACAAACTATTTAATTTAATAATAATATCATTTAAAAATAAATAAATAAAATAATTGAATTGATTAAAACAAACAATTACATTTATTAATAATATAATTAAAAAAAAATAATATTATTGACTTGATTAAAATAAATATTTAAAGTATATAAAATAAAAATAAAAATAATTAAAAAATAAATAAATAATATTATTGACTTGATTAAATTAATAATTAAAGTATATAAAATAAAAATTTTTAAAAAAATTAAAAAATTTATCTGTCAGCCATTTTAAAAATTATTAATTCATAAACTTAATCATAATCGTAGTTTGATGTTCATTAAAACTTTAATGAACTGAATCAGGTGTACAACTAAATTCAACTATAATCCGTTCTCGTCGTTAAGTACATGATGTCAACAGATAATATAAAAGGAGAGTATGTTAGAAGGTGGTTTAGTAAGCACTTGATATTAATAAATAGTTCAAATCAATAAAATTTTAATTTTAGAGATATAAAATATTTCTCATTTTATTTTTAATCTAAATTTTAAAAAAATAAACGTGTTAATCATATATAATTTTATGAGCATTACGCTTAGCCATTTTATAATTTTTAATTCACTTTACACAAATAAAATCTTTTATTTACTTTCTACCCGAAAAAGATTTTTTATTTACTTTCTACCCAAATAAAATTTTTTATTGATCTACCAAAAATTAAAATATTGTAACAAGCTTTCATGTATTAAATCGAGTAGTGATATGTTCCTTATTCTGGGTGAATACACTGGGAATTTAGGTAATGAAACCTGTAGTTGTAAAAAAATTTCAGATAAAGGACTTCCCTGCATCCTTTTTTGCCGGGCTACTAATGAAGTAATTCGAACGATTTACTTGATAGAGTTGATAAATGATCGGTAAATTCGATTACTGTTTCATCAGGATTTTGGACTCAGCAGTAATGGGATGTGTCACCGCCAGATCATGTCACCGCTGAATCAACACCCCCGGGGGGAGGTAAAACCTTTTTTTCTAAGTCAATAAATTACAAAAAAAATTTAAGATAAAGACAATGACTCATTCAAGGTCATTTGATGAGTCATAATAAGTTCTCAATTTCATTGAAACAAATACCATGATGACTCATCAAAAATTTTCTCAAGGTCGCTTAAAGTTTCTCAAGTTCATTCAAAAATTTTCAATGTCATTGGATGGCACATAACAATTTTTAAGGTCATTTAAACAAAGACCATGACTCATTCAAGGTAATTTAAAAGTAGTTCAAGGTCATTTTGATGAGTCGTAATATTTTCAAGGTCATTGGATGATTCATCATTTATTTCCAAGGTCATTTAAACAAAGACCGTGACTCATTCAAGTTCATTGGATGATTCATCATTTATTTCAAAGGTCATTTAAACAAAGACCGTGACTCATAATATTTTTTTATTTATTTGTTTTTTATTTTTATTTTATATACTTTAATTATTTGTTTTAATCAAGTCAATAATATTATTTATTTATTTTTTAATTATTTTTTGTTTTTATTTTATATACTTTAAATATTTATTTTAATCAAGTCAATAATATTATTTTTTTTTTAATTATATTATTAATAAATGTAATTGTTTGTTTTAATCAATTCAATTATTTTATTTATTTATTTTTAAATGATATTATTATTAAATTAAATAGTTTGTTTTAATGAAGTGAATTAAATAATTATTTATTATTTTATCGGGAAATGTACTGGATATTACTTAATGTATCGTATATTCTTTGAATATAATCAGATATACTGATCAGTGATTTATTATTGTAAATATTTCTTTATTAATGTTATATAAATCAATATCATTGTTATTATTATTATAATTATTAATATTATTATTATGATAATTATAATTATTATTATTTTCAAGGTCATTGGATGCGTCATCATATTTTTTCAAGTTCATTTAAAGGTATGTCAAGGTCGTTGTATGACTTATCATATTTATCAAGGTCATTTAAAAGTAGATCGATGTCATTGAATGAGTCATCATATTTATTTTTTAAGGTCATAGTATTTTTAAACATTTTTTATTTAAATTTACTACTTTTTTTATAAGTAGTGTTATAAATATTTTATTATTATTATTATTATTACTATTATTTTTACTATTATTATTACTAAAATTAAGCTTATAATTATAACTTTTGATCTACAAGCTCATGTATATTATTATTAATAATGTTTATGAATATTCAGGAAATGATTTATTTTATGAGAACTTTTTTTCTGAAATTATTCAAAAAAGTGCGTTAAATTTTTTTGAAGTAATAAAAACTAATAATTGCATTTAATCATTATATTTGTTATACATCTTTTGAAAAATTCTTCTAATATGTAAACAAAATAATTTGGCTTATGATTATTTTTTAAAAATTATTAATACAATTTACAATTTATGCTTTTTACGGATCTCAGGTTTTGTTTTTTTAACAGAAATGTCTGAAAAATTAAATTAATTTTAGTTTTAAGGGTAAATCTAATGACGATACATTTCTGCATTAATTGCTTGCTGTGAATCATAATTAGTGACTCCTCCTGCGTACTCCCGAAATTCCTACTCCATTCAGTTCGATTCCTCGGCGTGATCATGTAATATTCGAATGTATCAATCCCACAAATTCTTTGGACTTCCTCTATGTTCCAAAGATGCGACTAGCTGCAAATATTCATGTTATAATAATACAAATCGTGCTGTTGTTGTTCTAAATTGCTGGCCTACTGTTACTTCAAATGACACTTATTATAATGATGAGTCTTAAGACATAAGGCTGTTATTATTCGAAGAGTTATTACCAAAGAAACGATAATTCAATTTATTAATAAAAAATGAATACATTTTTGCTTAAAAATAATTTTTAAAACCCCAATTTTTATCCATTTTGAAAATTTCAAAGATTTTCTGATATTCTAGATAACTTTTAAATTTAAAATTATTTATGGTTAACACGTTTATTTTATAAATTTAGATTAAAAATAAAATACGAATTAAAATTTTATTGATTTGAACTATTTATTATATTTTAATTGAATCAATATTTAATATATTGTTTTGAATTAATCTTCCCATTAAATTAATTAAAACCAGAAAAAATTATATTTTATTTTTTTACTTAATGATCAAGAATAATTTTAATCTATATTAATATAAAATATTTTGTATTTACATTGTTGTGTTACTATTAGTGAGTAACATAATTTTATAAATATAAAAATAACCATAATTAATAAGCTCAGAGTGATATTGAACTCGTTTTATAAGATCTAAAAATTATTTAATATTTATTGATAAGAATCTTAACAATAGACGGAAATATAATAATAGCATAAAATGGAACTATTAGAATATTTAAAAAAATACAGAATATATTTTATTTTTAAAATTTAAATTTTGTTGATTTTAACTATTTACTATATTTTAATTGAATCAACATAAATATTTTGTCTGAAGTTAATCTTCACAAAACTATATTCATTTCAACAAGATAAAAATTATTTTTTAAATTTAAATTTGTGTTAATTAATTTAAAAATTGCGATGATATTTTATGAGATTTTTGACCAATAGATTGTGTGATAAAATAGTTTTAATCTTTGATAAAGTGAATTTTAGTAGAAATTTTAATTAGATATAAATGGCAAACGAAGAGGAATGTTTGATATGTTATTCATCATTGAATATCGAGAAGGCAATTATGTTTGAAAGTTGTGGACATTTGCTTTGCAAGAATTGCGCAAAAGAATGGCTTGTTACTCAATATAAAGATAATAATGATACAACTTGTCCATTTGATAGAATGAAGGTTACTGTCCTAAAGGTCCTGAATCCAACAGAGGACAATGTCATTTTGGTAACTGACTTTATAGTTTTATCAAAATTCCTTAATTGGATAAGCTCCCATTCCGATAATTTTCCAAAACGCTTCCCATTAGATAATTCCTTTCCCGATTTTAACTCTATCAATAAAGAAACATCGGAAGAAGATTTAAATAAATTGATTAAGAAATGTTCCAAATACAATTATTTAGATAATCTTCACAAATATAAATTGGGCGATTTATTAAAGCAACTATCTGATTTGATTTCCGAAGATTTTGGATCAGATCAAGGAATTCATCGGTTACTGGTTCATGAATATTATATGGCTTGCTATCACCTCATGGACATAGATAGGCAAGCATTTACTAGTCTATGCAACTTAAAACTATGCATTAAGCAATATAAACATGAAAAAATAAACCGAGCTCAATTTGTATTTTATATGCAAAATTTATCTGACTCTCTAAACAAAACCTACAACGAATTCTATTATTATGGCAATTTATTATTATGGCTCACGAGACAAATTTTCGATCTCTTTAGATCTTTTCTTTCAAATAAAATGAAAATATTTTTCTCCGATCCGTCAATTGACATTAGTCGAATAAGTTTTCCCCTTTCTGAATCTTTTAGCAAAAATATTCCAATTATAAAAAAAATAGAAGAAATTGAATGTATGCAGTCGCAAAGCACTAATCAAGACATAGGGCAATACGTTTTCAATGAAACATTAGAATACATTATTAAATCGCTGGAAAGTTTGACTGAATCTGCTAAAACTATTTTGGAGAAATATCCACGGGTAAAGGATAAATCTAGTAAAGAGAAAGAAATTTATTTTAACCTAGAAAATATCACAGACTTTTTCATTTTGCCGAAACCCGAAATTCTCAATTCGGACGATGAGCATCCCGATTTGCAAATCAGAAATGAAAGAGCTTCAAATATAATGATAAATTTAAGGATTTTAAAAACGCATTTTTTATCTTATGTGACAAAAATATTTTTAACAGATAATAAAGGCCTTGACGTGTGGGTCAAGGCGCATTACATGTTCTGCCAAAAAATATTGAAACTTATTAACGATGATTGTAAAATCTTTGAAAGGTGTGATAAAGTTTTGAAAATCGAAAATTTAGTTAAAAGATTTTTTTTAATTATTTAGCGGCACCTTTTCCAACTTATAAAAAATAAAAATTATAAATTTTAACGTTTAAGTGTTTTTAACTTGTATTGTATTTTATTAAAATATTAATAAAAATTTTAAATTTTACATTTTCATCTATAAATTAAACTTTAATTTCAAAGGTTGAATAAAGGTTGAATAAAGGTTGAATAAAGGTTGAATAAAGGTTGAATAAAGGTTGAATAAAAAAAAAAAAAGGTGAATAAAAAAAAGTTGAATAAAGGTTGAATAAAGGTTGAATAAAGGTTGAATAAAGGTTGAATAAAGGTTGAATAAAGGTTGAATAAAGGTTGAATAAAGGTTGAATAAAGGTTGAATAAAGGTTGAATAAAGGTTGAATAAAGGTTGAATAAAGGTTGAATAAAGGTTGAATAAAGGTTGAATAAAGGTTGAATAAAGGTTGAATAAAGGTTGAATAAAGGTTGAATAAAGGTTGAATAAAGGTTGAATAAAGGTTGAATAAAGTGAATAAATGAATAAAGGTTGAATAAAGGTTGAATAAAGGTTGAATAAAGGTTGAATAAAGGTTGAATAAAGGTTGAATAAAGGTTGAATAAAGGTTGAATAAAGGTTGAATAAAGGTTGAATAAAGGTTGAATAAAGGTTGAATAAAGGTTGAATAAAGGTTGAATAAAGTTGAATAAAGGTTGAATAAAGGTTGAATAAAGGTTGAATAAAGGTTGAATAAAGGTTGAATAAAGGTTGAATAAAGGTTGAATAAAGTTGAATAAAGGTTGAATAAAGGTTGAATAAAGGTTGAATAAAGGTTGAATAAAGGTTGAATAAAGGTTGAATAAAGGTTGAATAAAGGTTGAATAAAGTTGAATAAAGGTTGAATAAAGGTTGAATAAAGGTTGAATAAAGGTTGAATAAAGGTTGAATAAAGGTTGAATAAAGGTTGAATAAAGGTTGAATAAAGGTTGAATAAAGGTTGAATAAAGGTTGAATAAAGGTTGAATAAAGGTTGAATAAAGGTTGAATAAAGGTTGAATAAAGGTTGAATAAAGGTTGAATAAAGGTTGAATAAAGGTTGAATAAAGGTTGAATAAAGGTTGAATAAAGGTTGAATAAAGGTTGAAAAAAGGTTGAAAAAAGGTTGAATAAAGGTTGAATAAAGGTTGATATTGATACGTACTTGACGTTTGGTGAAGTAGAAATAAGGAACTTGTCAACAAGATTACAGTTAAACGAAAGAACAATGATTCGCAGATTTCGTGAAAATTTAACCGAAAAAAGTGTTCCTGATAAACTTCTTCCTTTGCAAATTGCTATCAGTACTATCCTAATTATTTTAAGTGAAGGTGACCGAGGGTTTTCCCAAATGAATCCTATCATCACCCCGACAAGAGTTTCATTGATGACAACAATTGCATCTTTGCTTTTTTTATAAGATTAGTTAAATCCTCACTCAGACGTTTTAATTCCACAAGATATGTTAATTCGTGGTTGCTTCGTGGAAGACACTCTGCCATAGATACCAACACCAAAGAACGTACCCAGGAATGTGTGTCAGACGAGAACTTGGTCAAACTTTGGGGTTTATAATAAATTGTTTCACAAGGATTTCTATTTTATTTTCATCTTTAACATGATTTTTTGTAAAAAAACAAAGAAAACTAAATACATTTTGAAAAGTAATCTAAGGATAAGCCGTTAGTTAAATCTTACAGTTGTATACTATAAGTCGTATAGTATACGATATAATAATGTAATATAATTTCATTTAAGTTATTTCAAAACAATAATTGCCTTAATACCTTGTAGTTGCTATTTTACTTAACGAGTGATATGAAATAGTTTCATTTTAAAATCACTTCTGTGTTGAATTTAGAAAAATAAATGACCTCAACTTAGTACCGGCCCCTATTTTTTTTACAAAAATAGCACTGGTTTTTATAAATTGATTCTGTTAAAGTTTTGATTATTTTGTAATAAAGTTTCGATTGATATAAATTTTTTTTAAAATTATTTGCATTTTATATATTTTATTATTTTATATTTAGTTAAATTTAGATGACTCAGCAAATTTGCAGATAATTTCTCTCTAAATTTTACTGTTTTTTTCTTTCAATACTCACCGGTAACAGTTTCTCATCTCAAGCTCAGCAGCATATCGGTGGTTATCCGATTATTTTTTACACCAGTCGCTATTGCGCCAATCAATTTCGATGACATTAAAATTTAAACTAATTAATCAGTTTGTATTTTTGAAGTAACTAGAAGCAATAATTAATTTTTAATTGTCATTTTCATCTTTTAATTTTCACTTGATACCAGTTGATTTCTTTTCCGCCAAAAATATCATTTATTAGATTTTTTTTCGTATTGTGGTATTAGATTTTCTTACATTTACGCGAGATAGTTATTGCGCCTATCAAATTTGAAGACAGTAAACCATTATTCTGTACATTCTCAATATAAAGTCGCTCATGTTGAACGATTTAATAGAACCTTGAGAGATAAACTCAAACAATTCTTTGTGCATCAAGGCAATAAAACATGGATTAATGTTTTACCGAAAATAATACACAGTTATAATAATTCGTCGCATAAAAGTTTAAATAGATTAAGACCTGTTGATATTTCCTCAGAAAATAGTGTCAATTGATGGCTGTCTAGAAAAATTGAAAAAGTTAAAACACCAAAGTATACTATCTAAAATATCTGCTTCACCCTTCATTAAAAGTTTCGACACAAATTGGAGGGATGAAGTTCATGTAATTTCAAAAATTAATGCTATATTAGATATTAGTGCTAAATAAGATATTATTAGTATGTACAGTTATAGTCAAACAGGTGGTGATTTACAATATATTATCGGGAAACAGTAATGATCGGGCTGGTTGAGAACAATTGGTAGATTTGCACTTCCAATTCTTAAATGTCTTGGTAGTTTTGATATGAAAACTGCTAAAAATGTTGTTATCAATAAACAGAACATATTACCATATATTAAAACAAATGCTTTATCAGAACTAGGGAAAGTTTTACCAAGAGTTGAGTATGTTTCAAAAGTATAAAAAACAAACTCCTGCTCCAAAATGTAAAAAAGCATTGATCATTGCATATAAACAAACGGATGAAAGGACATGGGACTATATTTGAAAAATGATTTGTGGTAAATCTGAATTGTGGAAATTTGACCGTAAGTTCTTTGTTTACGAACTTAGAAAATTTTTTTAAGAATTCAAAATAGCGCAAATTAGAAGTGGTGGTCTTTGTTCTAACTTAGAAAAATATTTATGACTCATTAGTATGGCTTATTTATTTGTTCGATGACTCATCATGAGCTCAATTCTACCTACTCACGTGTGTATCTTGCTCAAGATACTTGTAATATAATATTTTCCTCTTAAGAGTTACTAACTTGTTATTAGAAAATAAATATTATGTTTCCAAAGTCTTCTAACATGGTGACCTATTGAATGCTTTTATTCCAACACCGAAAATCTTTACCGCTGGAGAAAATATGGAAATTTTCTTAGAAGAAATAAGAAGATTTTATGATTTAACTCAAACTCCAATTTAATTGCAAAAAACGTTCATAAGAGTCTTCATGTCAACCAAAACTGCTAAATTATATGAAGGAGTCAATGAAGAAATTGACAATTATGAAGAAAGATTCAGAAAAGCCTTCGGAGTGCTTTCAAATTTAAGAAGGGATTTAAATGACCACAAAAAGAGTAAATATGACTTTGATCAGTTCTGATCAAATGATGGCAAAAGAATTCACGGCTTTAGCAGTAAAAAATGTGTGCGGAGACATGCGTGTGGTCAGTTAAACAAAAGAAAGATAAAATTGGAAGCATCTAAGGAATATTCATTTCCCGATGATTGATGAGCTACAGACAGTGGATGTATTGATTGGAGCTGACTACCTTTGTTTGCAGAGGTCGTTGAGAGAGGTGGATGGAAAAATGGGAGAGCCAATTGCTAGACTAACACTGCTTGGTTGGACATGCTTCGGCAGCACTTCGGTTGGAACGTTATGGAACCATCAAAGTAATTTTATCAAGACGTTCTTTAGTCAAGAGAATGTATTGGAGGAGCATATGAAAAGGATGTAAGAAATTGACGAAATTGGTATAAAGAAAGTAGAGTTTTCAAAGCTGGACAAAGATGTTTACGAAAAGACCATGGAATCTTTACAGAAGGTGGACGGGCGATATGAAATGAAAATTCCATGGAAACGTTCACCGACGTTATTACCAGATAGCAAGGTATTAGCTGAAAAACGACTCAAAAGTCTACTGCAAAAATTGGACAAGAAAGGGATCAGGGAGGAGTATGATGGCATTATTGAAGGTTATCGGAAGAAAGGATACATCACAATGGCCAAGGAGAATCGGAGGAAATTTTGAAAGAAATTGATGTTACCTCATTTCCCGGTTATCAGACGTGACAAAGACACAACAAAAGTGTTTGACGCAGCAGCATAGAGTAATGGAATGGGGCTTAACGACATGGTAGAGAGTGGAACAAAACTGCAGAATGACATATTCGATATCTTGGTGCGATTTCGAAGGTTTTCAGTCGCACTAGTTTGTGATATTTCTGAAATGTACTTCAGGTAAACATTGCATAGAAAGATAAGCCATATAATCGATTTCTATGGGAAAAAGATGGAAAATTGGTCAAGTACGAGTTTGACCGCCTAATTTTTGGGTTAAACGCGTCATTGTATTTAGCTCAAATAGTTACACAAGAGAATGCGAAAATGTTTGCAGATGAGAACCTGAATGTAACTGAGACGATCTGCAAATCCACTTATATGGACGGCACAATGGATTCTGTGGACTAAGTAGACGAAGAGATGGAGCTGAAAATGACTTGATAATATTGTGGAGTAACGCTGGAATGCAAGCGAGGAAATGGCTATCAAATCCACAAAGAATAATGAAGACGATTCGTGTGGAAGAGAGAGCAAAGACGTTGAATATTGAGAAAGAGATGGCAATGTTCAATAAAACTTTAGGGTTGAAATGGTATTCCAGTAGTGATGAATTTAGCTTTGAGGAAAATCTGCCAAAGGATGAATATCCAACTAAAAGAAAGGTCTTAAGTATTGTGGCAAGAATCTTCGATCCATTAAGTCAAATTGGCCCTTTTATTTTCGAGGAAAGATGATAGTACAGAAGTTGTGTGTATTAGGTTTTGATTGGGACAAAAGGTTATCGTGTAAATCGATTAAAGAGGTAAACGAGTGGGTTGATGATGCGTATCATCTTGGAAAGCTGGAGATTTTGAGATGCTTGAGAAGCATAAGGTATAATGATTGGCAACTTCATCTATTTTCTGATGCTTCGACTACGGTCTATGGATCACTAATATATATACGTGAAGAAACAAAAACTGGGTATAGAAGCATTCTGATTGCATCAATGGCTAAGGTAGCTCCAGTTCAAATAGTAAGCATCCAGTGATTGGAACTTATGGCAGCTTGTGTTCGAGTTAAATTAGGTAGGAGAGGTTTTGGGAAAACCAATAAATGAAATTTGGTCGTAGTCAGACAGTCAAGACGTGATCCATTGGATCCGAAATTATGCAAGGTTGTTCAAACCGTTTGTAGTCAACCGAATCGGGTTTATACAAGAAAGCACTGTTACAAAGCAGCAGTGGAACTATGTATCGACAAAGATGAACCCAGCGGATCTAGTATCAAGCGGACTGTCAGCAAAAGAATTAATTATGAATTGTGGTGGAAAGGTCCTGAATATTTAAAAAATGATGAACAAGACTGGCAGAAATTCAAGATCAATGAACATGAAGAAAAGGAGCTGCAAAGAATTTTTTGTGTGGAGGAGTTGAGAAAGACCATTACGATGGTGGCTAGAACAATTGAGAAAGTAGGAAAGAGGAATACCGATTGCTTTCAAGTAGAAACCTTTTCGTAGGAGAGTTGATTGTTGATGAGGCGGTATTGATACCAAGGTGTCAAGAAGGGAGGATGTTGAATCTTGAAATAAAAGTTCATTTTATTTTTTATGTAAAATTTACTTTTTAGTTTGTATGTTGTTTATTCGAGTTAATATGTATTAATTATTTTGGCGGAATTGTAAAAATCAAAACTTTGGTTTGAATTGTGGTTAAGAAAAGAAAACATAAAGAAAACATATTTTAAAAATGTTTAAAATGATCGATGATGATTTACCTAGTAGTTATTCGGAATCAGAAGATTTTCAGCGGAAATTATGAAAATTGATATGTATAGTGAAAATGTTTTAAAAGGTCCTCTTGATTATGATTCTCATTGGAAGTTAATTAATACACTAAAACATTCAGAAAAGATGATTGAAGCAAGAGAATCAAGAAAAACTATGCATATTTACTATCCATTGTCCCATGAAATGTGGATTGATTTGATCAATGATGAAAAGTCTATTAATTCAGACAAAGATTTCATACGTGCTCTATTCATTCGTGCAATTGAAGATTATAGAAGTGTCGATGTATGGTTTGAATATTGCCAATTTATGTTAGGATATTGAACTGATAAAGAAGAAATTAGGCAATATTTTGAAATTGCTATTGTTCAAGTTGGGACTCATTTAACCAAAGGATACTTTATATGGGGGACTTATCTTATTTATGTAAAGTCACTTTTTGTAGATGATGTTAGTAACGAGCTAATGGAACGAATATATAAATTATATTTAAGACAATTATCTCTCTCTTTACAAAGTAATGATGAAACATTTAAAGAATTTCTTGAGAGAAATCAAGAGAATAAGGAATGGGAAAATCAAATCCAACATTTTCCGTTATATCAAATGGTTTCATTTATCCACATTTTATTGCTCTGGTGTACGAAATACTTGTTCAATTGATCTTTAAATGTTCCATTAAACCGTTTACCATGTGCCTCTTTGAATTTGGAAAATACTGATTTCTTTAACTTTATTATTGTAAATTTTTTATCGAAATCTGTTTGTAGATTTTTGGGTTTTCCATTTTTAAACATTGATTTTATTGCCAATAACATTTTATTTGCTGATTTGGTTTTGACTTGGATAGCACGAGCAAATCTACAAAAATATCAATAGATGTCAAAATATACTTATAACCATTGTTAATCTTTGAAAATGGAATCTTTCCACCAAATCAATTTGCCATAAATCATTAATACCATATGTTTTATATGCTGTTATGGGAAACTGTTTCATCATTGGTTTGTTTAGACTGTATGAGAGTTGACCCGATTGCCACATTTGAGTCTCCATTTTCGAATTCGGTAATTTTTATTTAGTTTTTCGACTACAGTAAAACCTACTGGAGCTTTTGGGTTTGTCTATATCTTCTGCATTGCAACAAGAAAATTTAAAATTTAATACAAGATTAGGTAAAATAGGTGTTTTCCCATTGTTTATGAATATTATTGATTGAGCCAATGTGTATGATGATTGTGTTTCTAGTAAACTAAATCATCTAAATAAAGATAATGTGAGTGGTAACAATGCTGCAATAAACCCACCCTCTTAGTTATATACGAAGTTTCGCATTTGTTGTCGACTTTTACTGTTAACAAGTGATAAAAGTGGTTTCTTATCTTTGGTTAATACACGTTTATTCGAATTACTGATATCCACTTTACCTTTTGTTAGAAGACTTTTGAGACATAATATTTTTTATCTAAAAACAACTCAGTAACTCCCAAGTGAAAAATATTATATTGTAAGTATCTTGAGCAAGATACACACATACATACATTTCTTATAATTTAGAATATCTATTACTTACAGTAATCCTACATCCCTCATTTTAAAATGTTTGATCCATTCAACATTTCAATTTTTAGATTTTCCACACTGAAATTCAATCATGGAACCTATGTCATACAGTTTCTTTATTATTTTACCTGGATTCTCAAATCAATCTACACTTTAATTTACAATATCTTTTTATACAATCACTACATCTCCAACGTTGAATATTCGGTTTGGTCGTATTTTTTTGGAAAATAGTTCAGTTTTAATCTTCCCTTGTATCCACATTTTTAACTCTAATCTTTCTGATTTAAACTTTTCCATAAATAATTGTATGTCACATGCTTCGTCATTTTCATACCGCTCATTTGCAATCTTTTTCCAAAAAACAATGTGTGCCGTACTAAACTGAGTAGGTTTCTGAAATATCGCAATAAACATAAATTCAACTTCAGTAAGTATTTCAACCCAGTCTTTGCCTATTCTTTCTTTTAATGAGATTTAGATAGCATCTATAATAGTTCTAAATCGGAGTTCAGATTTTTCATTAGCGGAATGAAGATACGGGCTTGAATATATTAGATTAATACCATGTTTCTCTGCAAAAGATTTTATTAAAGCTGACTCAAATGCTTTTCCTCTTTACCAATTAATACTCCTTGGAGCTTCACATTTCAAAATTCATTTTACACTAATTATTGCTGCAACTGTCTTTTCATCTTGACCAGAAGCTGCACTTAAAGAAATAGATTTACTAAATTGGTCTATAATTGCCAAAATATATTTTTTTCCACTCGGAGAAATTTTCACTGCGCCAGAAAAATCGATGAAAATTGATTATAATAAATAAACTTCTTTAGATTTAATTTGTTTCTCTGTTGTTCGAGTAGTCATAGCTTTTCTTGTTTGACAATTTTCGCACGATCCAACTACTTCTTTAATAAATTCTTGTCTGTTTCTCAAATCAGATTTCCTCGAAATATAGTCATGAACTTTATTTACTCCAGCATGACACAGAATTTTATGAGTGTACAAAACAAATTATGTTTTTCTTTCGACTGGAATCCATATTTTACCTTTATCTGAATGAAAAATGTCATTACTTTTTATAAATTTTGTTTCTTTTCTAATTAGTATATATTTCTCAGTATTTTCTATTTCCTAAGAATCTTGTTGCCACAGTTTTCCATTTTCTTGATACATTCAGTTCTCGACAGTTCATCTGCATTAGAATGAGTTTCACCCTTACGGTATTCCATTTCAATATTTAGACCACTTAATTAGTTGATCCATGTTTGAAATTGAGGTGTGATTGGTCTCTTGGTCTTCAACATAAACCTCACTGTCGTATGATCTGTCCTCAATTAAAACCTTTTGCCACATAAATAGTGTTTGAAATGTTCGGAAAAATAAATTATCGCTAATTATTCTTCCCAGGTGATATAATAGCCTACTTCGTGTTTTTCTAATTGCGCGTGAACCATATGCAATTACTCTTTCTTTGCCATTTTCATTCAAATGCGAATAAACTGGTCCAATCCTGTCAAAACTGGCATCTTTGTCCGAAATAAATTTCTTTGTAAAATCATGCAATAGCAGAATTGGAGCTTTTACCTTTACTAATAGTTTCTTTAATTCTTGAAAGGCGTCTTCGCATTCATTTGTCCACATAATTTATGTCTGATTTACACCGCACAATTTCTGAAGTGGTTTTGAATACATACTATGATTTTTTATAAATCACTGATATTAATTTGTTAATCCAAGAATTAATCCAACACATTTTGGGTTTCAAAATTTTTAATCGCGATTATTTTATTATCATCAATTTGTATTCCTTTCTCGTTTATCACATGTTCTAAAAATTTTATCTCATTTTAATAAACTGACTTTTTATCTTTAATCTAGAATCACTTATTCTCTGAAATACTTTTCTTATTCTCTAAAACTTTTCTTGTTAGGAAGAAGAAAATTATAATATTTCATCAAGATAAACAGCAGCTTCATTACTATTCAATATCCCTAATGGGAAATATTGGTCTATTGTATTCGTATACATGTATTCGTATATTGGTAACCCCGTTTAACGCTCTATAATCTAAGCAAATCCTGATCTCATCTTTATCTTTGTTTTTTAAAAAAACTAAAGGTGAGTTCCAAGGAGACTCACAATGACTTATTATTCCGTTTTCCTCTATATTCTTAATATTTTTTTCAATTTTTTCAACTAAATGAAGTGGCTGGCGCCTAAGATTAATACCCATATGTTCATTTTTCGTCAATATCTAATGTTTTACTAAATTTGTTATGCCTACATCCCATTTATGTTTCATAAATATGTTTTCATAGTCTTTTATTATTTTATTCAAAGTTACATCTCGATTAATTTGATCATTTTTAAAATTGTTTGATTTTGCTTCATCCAGCATTAAAATATTTTGTTTTAGAGTTCAATACAAGTTTAATAGTAAATTTATCTAACAAATTAATTCTTCCTATTAGACTTGGTGAGATTCATTTGCAATGAAGAAATCAACATTATCTTCTTGATTTATAATTTTTATTTTTAACAAACTTTGCATAATATTTCTAAGGAGCTCTCATTTCCACACTTTACCAATAAATTAGTATTTTCGACTTTTAGTTTTCCAGCGCGTTTATTATTTATTTACTGATGACACTTATTTTGGTTCCGTATTCAAAAGATCAGAAAATTTCATATTATTAATAGATATATTAATAATGGATTTACCCCCCATTTTATCCTATTTAATTACACTATAATAACCATTATTTAAAGTATCTAACTTTTTTGTTCATCCATTTATTTATTTTATCTACAGTATTCATTCATATGTTGAGTTAATATTTTGAATGATTGGGTAAGAAATGTTTTCTTGGACTCCACTTACTCTTTGAATAACACTGAAATAACTCAACACATGACAAATCTTTATTGATGCCAACAATTTTACAACGATTTACACTTCCAAATTAATTCGATACTGGCAGAAATTCCTATGAGAAGCCGCCTTTTAACCTATAATTTTCTGGATCTTTAAAACTCTCTTTGACCAAAGTTTAACTCGTACCGTTTCTCAATAAACTTTTGTAACTTTTGCGTTGCTTAACTGTTTTCTGATTTTTTGTGGTCCTGTTATTGATTTGAGATTACCAATATAAGTATATACTTATTGAATATTTAACACACATACATATTTTCAAGTTTTTTATTAGATTCATGAACAATTTTTATGTGTTAGCAAGACTAAACGTTTTGTTTATTTTGGCAATTACCGTTGACGACACATTTTTCATAATTCATGTACATACTTAAGTCCGACAACCGCCTGCGAATGGTGTAGTGAACGTCTTTGGGATGATTGCGGTTGGTTGGTTAGCTATAAAGATGTTGAGCGTGGTGTGAATTGTGCCTCTGGACTGGATTGCGTGATGCTGGCTTCCGCGCGATGTGAAAACACGAAAAATAGAACTGTCCTTTCACGCACCGAAGATCATACTAACAAGACTTCAGCGAATCATGTAAAAACAATCCCATCTACCACATCTCTTTCATGCACACAGGATGAGAGAAATTATGAAGGGAAATGTTTCATAAATAGCCATTTTTTTAACTTTAAAATTTAATCGAATTTAAAAAATAATTTTTTTGTTACTTAATCACACAATATTAGTGCTTATTATGTTAATTTTATTTATGTGATTTCACTTTTACGCAATTTTTTTGATGCCACGAATACCACTTTTTACACAAGTAATTCACGTAAATTCATACAAGTACATTTTATACACTTAAATTTTATACAAGATTTTTAAATCTTAGGATCCAATCTGTCAAATTTACAAGGTTATTGAGAACAATTTTCCACGCATTTTTATTATACATGTTAATTCCTGAAACTAATTTATTGTGTTAAAACAGGATCGGGAATATACTTTTGGATATGTAAATGTATTAAATAAAATTTCCATAAAAATGAATCGATTTTCTTGTATATTAATTTAATCCAGTTGCTTACAGATCTTTTTCCATTTTGACAAAAAAATTTATTACAGAATCTACATATTATTTAAAAACTATCCGTGGTTCTTTGGTTGAAGACAGGAAATTTGACGAAAGAAAAGCCAAATACTTCTACTGATACGTCTATCATCGAAAAAGAAAATAATCCAAAAACTGTGATTTCTTCAAAATTGAATATTAAAGAACAAATATCATCTATGAACAGACCAAAACGGAAGTACGATGAAAGTTATTTTAATTTTGGATTTACGTATATTGGCAAATCAGATGCTTCTGATGCAATGTGTGTTTTGTATCAAAAAATACTCACAAACAGTTCTTTAGGTCCAGCTAAACTTCGAAGCATTTCAAAACGACACACTCTGATTACAAAAGAAAAGATATGCAATTTTTTAAGAGACAACGTGACTCACTAAAAAGTCCAAATGAAAATGAAAATGCAACAGAAGCGTCTTATCGCTTCAGTTATCGTATTGCACTTAATGGTGAAGCTCATACAGTCGGAGAGACGCTCATTTAGCCATCTGCGAAAGACATGGTGTCATATACTCTTAATGAGCAGGCTACTAAAAAAATTAATGCAATACAATTATCAAATAATACTGTTTCACGACGCAATGAAGATATTTCTACTAGCATAGAGAAAGAGTTAATTCATCGACTTGGGCTTTGCAGTGAATATGTATTGCAAATGGATGAATCTACAGATGTCGCAGGACTAGCTGTGTTATTGGTATTTGTTTGTTATACATATGATAAAAGTATTGAAGAAGATTTACTCTCGTGTGCATATCTACATGGAAAAACTACAGGAAAAGATATATTTAACTGTATTAATGATTACTTTACAAAACAAGAGATAAGCTGGGAAAAGTGTATTGGTATTTGTACAGATGGTGCTCGTGCAATGGTAGGAAAAATGAAAGGTGTTGTATCCCATATTCTGAAAGTAACTACAAGAGCTACTCTCAGTCACTGTATAAGCATGCACTGTTGACTAAAAACATTTCCTCAAATTTTAAAAGTGTTATGGATGAAACAGTGAAAATGATAAATTATGTAAAATCTAGGCCTATTCAATCCAAATTATTTAAAAGTTTGTGTGATGAAATGGGAGTGAACATAAAGTACTTTTATTACATACTGAAGTGAGATAGCTATCCAGAGGAAAACCACTATTAAGACTTTATGAACTTCGAAATGAATTATTAGTCTTCTTGAAGGAACAAAATGATTTACAGAATCATTTTATCAAATTTTTAACAAATCCTTCCTGGTTGATACTTCTTGCATATTTGTCGAATTTTTTTCAAAATGCAATGATATTAGCTTATCGTTATAAGGAAAAAGTATTACAATTTTTAATATGAGAGATAAAATTGAATCTTTTGATAGAAAAATACAATTTTGGATTTCATCAATTGAGTCTAATAATTTTGATTGTTTTCCTATTTTAGATGAATGTTTGAATGGATTGAATTTTCAAGTTGATAAAGAAATTTCAAAAGTATTTTTAGAAAACCTATATAACTTGAAAACAGCTATTTCGGAATATTTTCCGAAAACAAGTAAGGACGATTCCTGAGTTCGGAATCCATTTTCCGTGACAGTTAAACCATTAGGCTTAACTGCAATGAATTATGATAATTTTATTGACTTAGTTAATGGCTCTGATTTGAAAGAAAAATTTAAAGATCAGCCATTAAATTATTTCTCGGCGAGTCTGACTGAAACGTTCCCCAATGTCTCAAAACAAGCTGTGATTTGTTTATTTCCGTTTTCCATATGTATTTCAATGAAGTGGGATTTTCTAAATATTTTGCCACAAAAACAAAATACAGAAATAGACTCGACACCAAGGCAGATATGAGAATTCAACTGGCCAATATTGTGCCTGATATAAAAAAATTTTAATTTAAGAACCAAAAATCATCAAAGTTTTATTTATTTATATTTTTATGTTTATTAAATAAATGATTTTTCTTTAATAACATTTTTTATTTTTATTTATACTATTATGAATTACCCAGCCTAAAACATAAGCTAAGTGCTTCAACAAATTTTTCGGATTTTCCAAGTGTGCCGTCGCTGAAAAAGTTTGGTAAACCCTGATCTATTACAACAATTTCATGAAATATAATAATGCTGTCTATAATAAAAAAGTAACCTTGATATAACATTCGTGAATTGTCTAAAGATCATCAATAAAGCTTGGAATGGGGTCACCAAGAGAACGCTCAATTCTTCTTGGAGAAAACTGTGACCTGTCTGCATTCTAGGAGATAACTGTGAGGGGTTAGCTCACGAAAATAAACTCTCAGTTTTCGGTGAAATTGCCTCCTTGGGGAAGAACATGGGAGTGGAAGTGAATGAGGACGACATTCGAGAGCTGGTGGGGAAACATGGAAAAAGCTGACCACCGACGAGCTAATGGGTCTGCATCGTTAACAATAAAAGCAGTTTGTGGAGGAAATCTCGTGTAAAGAAGACGATAAAAAGGAGAAGGAATTACTCAATTCAATCGAGATTAAGAACATGTGTAAAATGTGAGAAACAGTTCAAAATGTTGTAGAAAAGCATCACTCAAATAAAGCTGTGGCAGTGCGAGCAGTCAACCTTTTTAATGGCAGTGTAATGTCACTTCTTCGGGAAATTATAAAGAGAATGAAGAAGCAAATGTCCCTTCATAGTTTTGTAGTAAGAGTTACACAATAGGACAAAGAATCTAGTGTTCCAAACGCAAATTAATTTTGTGTATTATTTTTATATACCTATATGTATTCGCTCTATTTTGTATTAAACATTTTATTTGAACAAATGTTTTGTTGTGTAATAAATTATTGGGGTTTTCATTATTTGTTATGAGTTATTCGCTTTAATGTACGAGTGCTTTGAATTAGAAATGCATTTCCGGAACGAATTAAGCTATTTTAAATATCTTTTTTTGATATTATAACAATGAAAATTATAATAACGATAATAATAATAATAATAATAATAATAATAGTTACGGTGATAGTAGTTTTAACACTCATGATAATTTTAATAATAATAATGATAATTGTTTCCTCGATTAGTTGCCGATTGAGATTTGAATTTGAAAATGAAACGAATGCAAGTCCTTTGGATTGATCATCAGGAAATATAACGACTTTCCCATCGATCAATTGCCCAAATTGACTTAATCCTTCTTTCAGCATTGGTTCATCTATATCAAGGCCAATGTCATCAACAAATGTTTGAACTGAATCACTATAGTCAATTTTAAAAGATGTTACACCCGCAGGTCCTGCTATCGTACTAGTTTCATTTGCCCAGTTAACTTGAATTTGATCGTTCCAAATTTAAATTCCATCCATTGTCAATGAAGATAAACTTGCAGAAGCTTGGTAAGTCCATTCGATAAACACATATTGGTTTGTTTGAAACGAAAATCTCTTATAAAATGACCAATAATACATTGACCAATATCTCTAAATATTATGTTTAATAGATAATCATTAATTCCGTAATAAATCCTGATTTTGACAAAGTTCACAAAATTGCGTTGATAAGTAATGCATTAGAAATATTGACGAACAAAAATTCAAACTATCATAAAATTTATTTCAAAATATTAAATTTTAAGTCAAAAAGACCAACAAAATTGATCCAGCAAAACTAACCACAAAAATTCAAAATTTTCAAAAATGTAATTTTTTACAATTAAATAAATTTACATTTTAACTGACCGAAACAATAATAATAATGATAATAATAATAATAACAGTAATAATAATAACGATGATAATAGTAACCATATTAATGATAACAATGATTGAAACGATGAATTTAAGCCAACATCTATTTGATATGATCTTGCAATTGTTCTCATGTTGTTAATTAACTCTGCTTTTGTCATACCAATACCGGTGTCGGCGATAGTTAATGTTCCAGCATCTTTATCAACATCAATTTTGATCAATAATTCTTTGGCGATATCCAGAACTGATGGATCTGTTAAACTTTTGTAGCGGATATTGTCTAAAGAATCGCTTGAATTTGAATTTAATTCTTTCTGAGTACCACTTTTAAGATTAAACGATAAGGTTTTACAATTATTGAAATTTGAAGGAGATTATTAACTAAATTGCACATGTCCTTTGGATCAGAAAGGGTAGCTTCTTCAGCATAATCAATATCAACAGAAAGTATAAACTCGATTTTCACTAAACATTTATTTATTTACATAAACATTCAAATTATTTCAAAATTTCATAAGCTAAAATTCCAAAACCAAAAAAGGAAATACTTAATTTCACATATTCAATAAAAACAGGAAAACACAATAGAAAAATTACACAAAAAAAGATACTTAATTAATTCAATAAAACAAACGAAGATTGCCAAAATTCGAATTATAAAATTAATTAGTTATTTGGCCGAAACAATAATGATAGAAAGAACAATATTAACAGTAATAAGATAATTATTAATAATGATGACAACAATCATAATAATAATAATTAATAGTCACTCAATAGTCACTCAATAGTCATACTTAGGATGATGACAATAATAATACTGTTATTAATTATAACAATAATGTTGGGCCAGAACACAAACGGCCTTGTAAATGTTTAAATGAATCGGTAACACACATGCAAATATAACATGCAGATTTAAATTCAAACCTATTAAAACACCAATTAAACCCACAAAAACGTGAGAGGAAAAACAATAAAATATAAAATAATAAACATAAAAATAAATTAAAATAATAACAAAAAAGCAACAAGATCCGCACGATATAAATATAAACATAACACGAAAACCTAACAAATTCGACCGAAATTTGATAATTTAACAAAAAATGTGAAATTTCATGAAAATGAAATAAAATTCAAAGAATTTGAATTAGAAATAATTCAATAAAAATTTTAAAAGAAAAAATTATCAAATAAAATTGCAAAATAATAAAAATTAAGATTAGAATACACTAGAAAATTCCAAGGTCGAATTTTGTTTTACTAAATCAAAAATCTTCGTAATATAGCCAAAAATGATGCCTAAAAATCAAGCCTAAATCAATAATTTAATATAGAACCATCATATCAATACTTGTGACGAAATTGTTTAACTGTCCACGAGTAACATTCGACCAAATATAGCTAGACAAATCGGAAGGATAACTGGCATAAATTAAATGAAATCTCCTACTTGTACGGTAAATTTAACATTTATAATCGGGTAAATCGACATTGATGGTGACACACACTCCACGAATGAACACGCCACGAACCGCCAATCTAACAAATCAAATAAAGTAAACATTACACAAAATAAAAGTACATACCGCCGTTACTGATGATGTAATATCAAGGGATAGAATGAATTTAATAGCATGTAACATTCAATCCATACTTGGAATTGGCATAATCTAACTAGAGAGAATTATCGCCATATAAATTTAGCATGAATCTACAAGTGATAATTAATCAGATAACAGCAGTGAAAAGAAAAAATTTGGAAAACTTACTACAAATAAATCAATAGGCATCATCACGTACACACAATATAGGAAGGGGATAGCGCAAATTATACACATCCAGTTCCATATATCGAACATAACATGAATCCACCCTAACGACTAAAGGAATTTCCCCCTTAGACACACAACTCTACCGATTGCTATAAGAGCTCAGGTAACATCTGCTAGGTCAACAATTCAAATTAAATTAAAATTCCATTTAACAATAAAGGAACAACAACCAGCGCATCAAGCGAAGGAGCAGCTCGGGATCCGAATTCACCGACTCGGGGTAAATTTTTAATTGTATAAAATTTTATTTTTACTGTTAAGATTTTAGGTTTACAAATAATGAATCCTAATAAATATATATTGTATGAATTTTTATGTTTACTTTTAAGATTTTAATTTTGTAAATAATGAATCCTAATAAATATATAATTGTACAACATTTTATTTTTACTTTTAAGATTTTAGATTTGCAATAATGAATTTCTAATAAATATATAATTGTATAAAATTTCCATTTTACTTCCAAGATTCTAAACTGGCAAATAATGAATCCCCATAATATATCAAATTCTACAATTTCGATAATTGATTTTCATTTTCTTATTTCGATTTTTAGGGAGTGTAAATTAGATTTCAAAGATGGATTTTGATTTGATATACGATTATATTAGTAAAGCCTTAACGTTAATTTTGAAGATTAATAACGGGAAATTAATTTCGTATGTAAACTAATGATAAACTCTTACGATAGGATATAGGCCTGGATATCCCCGAATTACACCAAAGCCAACTTAGCAATGGATCCACAAACCAATCTCTGTCCGAGCTCGTGTAAGTTTCGACGCGGAAAATGTAGGATTCGGTAAAACAGTCTAATTCAATGTTAAAGTACTAATTTGAATCATATCAATCAAATCCATTTGTTGTTATTTTGTTTTCCTTTTACATTTTTTTATGATGATTCTCAGCTACACTCTATTAAAATTTGGGTTCTTCAGAAATCAGGACAAGTTAACGCAATTACACTTGCGTTTAGGTATGACTATATCACCTGGCTTGTACGATGTCAGCTTTTTCGTCAATATAATATGTCTATTTTAATGCCCAAAAATTTAAGGTAACATTTCATTACGCTATTTTATAGTCTTACGATTTTATATTCAAATTATAATTAGTTTAAATTTTAATCCTTTGCCATTCATCGTTCCCAGGCGACCAAATATAATAATTTAAAGTTAGTTACTTCCATGATTCAATTAATGGAAATAAAATATTTAACAAATGTTCGAAGCGAAGCGTTAAACTTAAGACAAGTGTGCCTGATTTATTTTGTTAGTACCTTATAGGAATTTTCTTATTGAATATTTATTAGTGTATAAAATAAGTTAAAGGAAATTCACGAGTTATGAGTTTGTCACCCGCCGGTATGTATGTAGTCCATATTATGAAATTACAGAGTTTTGGGTTAAAAGAGAAAAATGTTATTAATGAGGAGTCGGACTGTATTAGAAATCTCAGTGCCATAACAGTTAGACGCAGAGGGGTCGACAAGGATTTCCCGATTTTTCGATATCAAATTTTTTTTTTGCTACAATGGGAATTTGATGTTCCGTATATAATTAATTTTATAAGAATAAAGACAAACCTTTTCTTGTTATTCAGGAGAATCAGGACCCCTTATCTGTGTCCCCATGCACGTTGCCGATCAATGGCGACAAGCTTGGAGACGAGCCTGGCAAGCGAGAGGCGGCGAGGAACCCCAACCAAGAGGGCCTAAACAGACCATCGGGCAATTTCTAGGGTTGGACGAGACGCCGTCATTGCGAAATGGACAAAATGGCGAGCAGTATCCGGCCCGGGAAATTCGGGAACACGTCAGTGAGCTCCTTGCTCGTCTATGCCGCCGCCCAACTCCAGACCGACCCGAAATAGGAAACGGCCCGTCTTCATACGCCCGGGCTACTCAGCTGAGGAAGAGGTGAGAAAATTCTTCGAAGAGCCCTGATCTCGTGGAGCTGTAGGATATGGACCTTTTAGTGATTGTCATCGTAATAAAAACTTTTTGTTTGAAGTTTTCCTTCATTTTTATTCGTTTCACGATATAACTTCGCGAATTTATGTTTCAATTAACTGTACATTTAAGTTTTAGATTTGTTAACAAAAATTTAATGTTCAATATTGCAGCAATGGAACCCTTGCAAATATTGCAAACGGAACTGACCCACGCAAAGCAGGCCAATAAAAATCTTCACGATCATATTATTCAACTAACCCGGGAGGTCCAACAAAACAAGGTCACATGGATAGACCCAAAGAAAGCTAAATCACTATATCAAAGGCTTACCGTGGCCCAAAAGGGATGGGCAGAAGAGAAGCAACTGGCCCAGAGCTCAAGGACCCAAATAAAGGGGCTGGAAGTTGCGCTGTCGGCCTGTCAAGAAGAGGCAGCTGTAACTTATCCCCTCGTTTTTGCTCCCGCTCAATTAGCCTACCGCGAGGCGATAGCAACCCCACCAGCAATCCCAACAGCAACACCAACAACTAAACCAACACCGAATAGTTACCGACCCGGACGAAAGGAGCGAGCAAAACGCCGAGCCGCTCGATTATTAAATAAAAACCTGACGAAATTATAAAATATGTTTATGGTGTAAATTAAAAATGTATATTTTTGCAAATTATATCTTCTTTGTGAGTTAAAATGAGGTCTACTTATATTTGAAAAGAATCTAAAATCTGCAACCTACTTACTAGAAGACACCATTCGACATGTAGCCACCTGTTTAGGGTTTAAAACATCACTGTCAAATCCCCTCTTAGATTACGGTGAACTCCAACGGATAAAATCTACGCCATACAAGGGACCCAATAATTTAAAGCGAGCATAAGTCTTCTAATGACAGCTCGTTGGACCCAGAGGTCGTCCGAGCAATTACAGCATTAGTAATAACGCTCACTTTTTGCGGATGATCTACCCACTTGAACACAGTTCCAACGTTGCTTAACAACGGGTGCCGAGTGGTAGTAAGAAATATTTATATGGTGTTACCTGGGTAACCACAGTAAGATTTAAACAAACAATAGTACCTAGTAACCCATCAATAATAAAGCACAATAGTAATAATAATGACAGTGATAACATCACTAGGGCTCAATGAAAATGTAGGAATTTATCTTTTTTATCATTTTAAACCATCAAAAAAAGATGAAAGTTTCTAATTTTTTTTTTTAAATAAAAATTTAAATTAACTTATTGTCTTATTTTTAGATTATCGATCAAGTTTATTAAATAAAAAAAACGTTTATTTTATATTTTCCTACCCTGGTTTAATGACAAGAAAAAAAGGAAGTTTTAATAAAAAAGAATCAAAAGTTCTCGAATATATCGAAAAGAGTTTAGGATTTTGATTTGTTCTTGTATCTTTCAATGAAGATAAATAAATAGTTTGTAATAATATTCTTATTCCATTATTGATAGAAATAAATTCCTACACTTTGTTTATAAATTTCGTTGACCCCTAAACATCACTAATAATATTATCGATAATTTTTATAAATAATTAAGATAATAATAATAGTAATTTGGTTTTGTTTTTGAATTTTTAGCAGGAAATTAAATTTTCTGCCAAAATGGCAGTTTGGTTTTTTTTTCAAATAACAATAATAATAATACTGACAACAATAACGATAATTTAATTTTCCTTTTGCTTTTCGACCAAACTAATTTGTTTTAAATAACTTTCGTTTTTTTGAAGTTCATCAACTAATGTCATGATAATACGTAATTTAGAACCCTACAACCTTATCGTTAGTAGAATTAATCAAAAAATTAAATGAAAAAAATGAAAACATCAAAATTAATTTAAGTATAAAAATAAATTAAAAATTTATAACATTTTAAAATTAATATTGATTGGGGGAAATGGGTATGGTTTGACGCCAAATAAAGAGACAAATCCAAATATAATAATAAAAATTTATTGAGGTATATCAGTAAAAATTATCAGCAAAAACCAATCTGATTAAAATTAATTATTCGTCTAATAGAAAAACAGAACTAATGGCAAAATCGAGCTGTAAAGAAAACCCGAGACGTGTAGAGCCGAACTGTCCACAGAACTCGAGAAGTAAATAGAAATACTATTTGTTGTACATTCGCGTATATTTATTGTATTGTTTTTAATAATTGTATTCTTCCACACATAAATATCCACATCCATCCAAACATACCACCCTGTTAAATATCAATAACTAATGAAATCTACTCAATAGTTAATTGAATGTATTAGTAATTCCGCTTACTCTTACAATTCATTCTCAGTGAATATTTCTTAAGTATAATTTGAATAATTCACATGTATCTTTAATTGAGATTTCATTTCTTCATTCATATTTTCCCTATTCAATGATTTTTTTCTCTCTTCAATGAATATTTCTCTTTAATGAATAATTTCTCTCACATCAATGAATGTTTTCCATCTCTTCGATGAATAATTACTCACTTCAATGAATAATTTCACTCTTCAATGAATGTTTTTTCTATTTAATGAATATTTTCTCTCTTCAGTGAAGATTTTTCTGCTCCAATGAATGTTTTTCCTATGCATTTTAACCTTCCAAGTATATTACCCCTTGTAAGTGTATCTTCAATTTTTCATTTGATATTTCATTTATTTAGTAGTGTTGGACGTAGGGGAGGTTTGAAAACAAGACCATTTAGTCACCCGAATCCTGTACTTCCACTTTCCACCACTAGGGGTAACCACTCCGTACGCCACATGATTTTAATCACTATTGTACACCCGTGACCGGAGCCACGTTGGAATTGTGTACAGTAGCCGAATGCCATTCGAGCAGGTGAACGCCATTACTAACACTACTCCTCGAAGGACCTTCGTCTTTCCCGGATTATAGCTGCCGATAGAAGGACTTACGCTCCTATTCATAAACCCATTTTAAATTCCGCCTTTCCGCCTAATTTCGTTGAGGAAACCATGAAAAAACATTATTCCCGTATCCACAAGCGCCTACAATTTTCCTCGCCTCCAGTACTCCATCTTTCGAGCGATGAAACAAGGAAATTATTTAACAATAGTAACTATAAACAGAATCAAAAACAATTTGAATGAAACGAAATATCAAGAGACATGATAAAAATAAAACTATATTAATTATAACAAATGTTGAATCGCACAGTACGATAAAATAACGCGAAAACATAGGGTTAACAGAATGGATGCCCTAATTTTCCTCGGCATCCATATCGGTTGGGAGGCATCTTCTCTTTGGTGGACGATATGGCGGGGGATCTCCTCGAAAATCCTCGTCTCTTTGCGAAGATGGCCCTGCGATTTCGCCTCGAGGGCCGATATTGGGGACTTCCCCCGTGAGGATGGCGATTTCCTCAAGGTCCAATTCTAAATTATTCAGAGACCGAATCACTTGAGGCGGTTCGTTCTCCTCGTCGTCTAAGTTAATGTGGATCGATTCTGAGGGGGAGGAGAACATAATCCGCGGGGCATAACAGATGTCCGGGTCGAGCTCCGGGATCTCAAATTCTTGGTACGGGGGTTGCAGATCGCTGATTTGGTACACACCCTCCGCTGGCCTGGCTTCCCGGAGCCGCGCTTCTTCTTGCCTGCGTCGATCCCGGCGTCGCTTGTTCCGATTCGGCCGGTGGCGGGCCGTAGGGGCGGCAGAGTTTGCCTGGATTTCCATTGGCACAGAGGGTAGAGAGGACGGAGGATTTGTGATCGAGGTAAGGATGCTGGTGGTCGAACTGGGAAGATCCTCAACGTTAGGGAGGTGATGGGCCGGAATGATACCGATTTGCCCTGCTCGGATAGTTCCAGGGACATGAACTCGGAGCTCTGTATCCGAAAAGGCTTGCCGAAGCGCCACCGATTGTTCGCGAATCAGCAGACGCTGGGCTCGTGACTCGACGATTAATTCGTCACGCGCCTGAGTGAGTCGGGAGATTTTCTGCCTGAGCTCTCTGACGTTTTCTGGAGGAGCCCAGGTCCCTTTTATTCTTTCGTGCTTGGTCTGAAGATCGCGGTGTTGGATCTTTAAATCTTCGTACTTGTGTCGTATCGCCACGATTGAAGGGGGCAGGCGAGGAATTCTCGTTGAGCTGGTAGATTCGCCATTATTCTCCATGCTAGTAGGAAAAGAGAGAAAATTGAACAAGAATAATAAAAAAAAAAATTTTATAAACAGAATTTGAGTTATGTTGAGAAGTGGAGTATCGGCGGCAGTTTGGGTTTGTTTTCCCGCTACTATGATCGGGGATCGTCCATGAATTGGTTTAATCAAAAACCCCAAAAATTTATTCCATCTTTGACGGGATGTTCTAACTTAATCGGTTGGTGTCCTAGAAGTTGAGCCTTTCACGTTTAGGGTACGGGCCTCGGTCTCCCTGATGCGGCCGTATTCCCCACCTTCCTCCGTAGTAACCAATCTGGGGTCGGTTTCTCGCGTTGTCGCCGTCGGTCGTCCCTCTATAAGTGGTTAGAGTTAGAAGGGTCCTTCGACTAGTTTCCCTCACTATGTTTGCCCTGATTCTCGACTTGCATTCATGACCTGGACGGCAAATTTCGTCCTATGGTAGCGGATTAAGTTAAGTCGTATAATAGATTTTAGCATATGATGAGACTATTAAATTATTTGCATAATAACACTTAGAATGAATTCCGACCGTTGAATTATTTAGGTAGCAAATTTTAAAATACAATGTATTTATTAAATTATTCATAAGATAGAATTTAACATTTAACGTGATTATTAGGTTATTTATATAACTTAGATTTTTGAAAAATACAATACAACTATTAATTATTTATATAATAAAATTTAGCATTTAATACGACTATTAAATTATTTATATGACTAAATTTAGGATACAACGCGACTATTGATTTAATTGTTTAATAATATTTAGAATTAAAATGCGGTTGTTCAATTATTTGTATAATAAACTTTTAATTATCGAGCGATAGTTAATTCATTCTTATAGTAAGATTTAGATTTAGTTATTGCCATTTAATTGTTCTCATAGTAGAATTTAGATTATTCCAGTAATGGGGTTTGGGTCAAGGTACTACGGTTAAATGACTCGGGTATCGAAACTAAAATGTGGTATGGCTATATTCAGCACTCGTTAACTTCACGGATCTTTAGCAATTTGTATACTCGTACGTTCCCGGCTCAGTTTGGTCTGGTTAGGGTTTAATTCGTGGAATAATGTAAAGCTAATTTCGGTGATATTTAATCCAGGAGTTTCCCATCTATACTACAATATATTGATCGGATTACTTCGGTACCTGCGATCTCACTATATGGTATTTGGTGGAGGGAATCCTCATCAAAATCATCGCATGGAAACATCTGGACGGATGATCGTGCCGCGGGTAGTCGATTGGATTATTATCGTTATGTTTACAAAATAAATAGGCAAAAAAAAATTTTATGGTAGGTAATATATATATACTTACATTTTACTTTTCGGTGAAGAAAAATTAAAAATCCAATTCTAAGATCTGTTTGATTTTGTGATGCACATCGATGCTAAAATTCCAGTCTATGCTGGTTACGCTGATCATAAATTAGTGTATTCTCATCCAACCGTGACGGTTATTGATTTTAAGTTATCGGATTCGAATTTTTGGATGAAATTTGATATTTGCGAATCTGCGGACTATCAGGTCATGGGATACTAATGTAGTTCACGTATGGATTCTGGTTATTCTCGTCTCCTTAACTATACGGATTATCATTTCACCCATCGCGGGTTCTTTATGGATTTTCATGGTGAGCGTCTCGTTTTTACGGCAATATTGGGCACTTGAAGACAACGCGTTATACGAAGGTTTTCTCCTTTCAGTTTCGATAGATGGTGAAGGACAATAGTGCTACTCTCCTGTGGAGCATTTCAACAATCAACTATCTGTTTGGTCATTCAACTTTCGTTTATCGTTAGAATTTAAATAAATTATGTTGTTATTGTTGTATTTATATTTTTAACAGAAATGTTTATCTAAATCTTTTGTGACATCCAACTTATACCTTATCCCTGCTGCCCATTTTTAATTAATTTAACTTTTGTTCGACATAATTGAAAATTTTCGTTGATCGCTGAGCGATCTGACCTGGGTTTCCCCCCTAACTAAAGTCGTCTGCACTTCCCGTGATTTTAAACGACTCACTCCGACCACATTTTCAGCATCCCCCTCGAGTATACAACGGCGCCCTGCGTAGCGGTCCCGTGCACAAAGCCGGAACCGACTGCGATCTGCCGAGGGGCTCACGAGGCATGACACACGAGCTCAACTAAGGGTTTGCACCCACTAGCCGGCACACGGTCGGTCCCATGAACCATCTATTGCCATACAATAACTATATGATTTTAACGGGTCGAACTATAAATAGATATATATGTACTTATTATTGAGAAAAATAATGAAATAAAACGTTACACATCATTTTAATTTAAGAAAAATTTACATTATCATATACATAAAATGACAAAAATAAGTTTCTTACGTTTCCAAGTTTTGTTTTCAGATCGATAAGTCAGTTAAGCGCATAAAAGTTAAGATTTTTAAAGTTAAAAATAATGAAATTCATCTCTGTATTTATAGTATTTTCGTGTATGTGTGCAACCAATAGGCGATTTCCCGCCATTTTTAGGGCTTTTTAATTATTTATTACTTTAAAATTATTTTTATTATTTTTTGTATATTTTTCTTTATTTTATGTTACATAATTTATATTAAATTTGACTTTTATTTTTATCATTATTTTCTTGTAATATTATTTTTAGCTCTTTTTATTTATTTTCTGGCCGCCACTTCTGCCTATGTTTTTTCTAAACCTTATTTTGCAAGGTTTTGGCAGTTTATTTTATTTCTTTATGTTTTCTTTTTGCGTCTGTAGGCATTTTCGAATTTTTATTAATTATTTGTTTTATTTAATTTTTGTTATGTTTTTATTTTGTTTTAATTATTATGTTATTTATTGATTTTTAGTATCTTTGTGCGGTGCATGTTTATGTGCAGTGATTCCTTCCATTACTTCCGCTCTTTGACTTTAATTTTTATTTTTATTTTGTTTAAATTGTGGCTCTGAGCCCAACAGTAGATATCTTTAGCTATCCCACTTTTTCAGTAATTTCAACGACTTTTCCGCATTTAATATTATATTACTTCTTAACTGAAAATTTACTTCATAGAATATATTCTATACTATTTAAAATTTCATTTGTTAACTTGTCATTTTCAATGAAAATTTAAATAAATTTAAATAAATTAAATAACAACCTTCAATAGATTTGGTTGTAATGAGCAAAACTAAACTAATTTTAGGCTATGTAAATCAATTAGAGCATTTAGGGAAATTTTATGATAATTTTAGTAATGAAAATACCAAGTTTAAGATGATATTTAACATTTACTATTAAATTTTGAATCATTTTTATTTTAATAAGTTGGGTTTTCTGTTAAATTTTAATGGATTTGGAGGGTTTATTATGTTTTTAATGAAATTATTGAAATTTTTGAAAGCAATTAACTTATTAAATTATTTTGAATAAAAGTTAATTTTCGTGATAGATAGGTAGATAATTGGGATTTTTACAGTAATTTAGAGTTAATTCAATGTATTATTTGAGTCAAAATGTCTATTTATTTACCAATTATAATCAAATTTGACTGATAGATTTTGAATAGTTTAATGATATTTTAATTAGAATTTTATGATCTATTTTAAAAAGTTGATTAAATCAGTTGATTTTTAAAAATATTTAGTGAAACTTAGAAATATATTTAATGGGTTTTACAATGTAATGTTTAATATCTTTGAGATAAATGTATAATTATTTACTTTCAATTTTATATTTTATTGATTTCATGGATATCGACCACAAAAAAAGAATTATTGACATTTAGAGTAATATTTAACGAAATTTAAGATGATACACAATCACTATACTATGAAAATCATTGAATTGTTTCTATGGTTTGACTAGTAATTTTTATTGAATTTATACTTGATTTAATGATTAATTTTAATTATTTGAGCAATATGATATATATTTTGTGAAATTTAATAAGTTTTGAGGGAAACATAAATTTTATTCGATTTTAGGCAGTTTGATAGAAAAAACCTCAGAGTAGTGTAGACAGTTTAAAAAGTACAGAAGACTATACAGCTGATTGTGAAACATAGGATTTTATGAGAGACAACCAGAAGGAAGAAATAAGATTTCCACCCCAATGAAAACAAAATCATCAAATTATCAAGATTCTTATGAGACTATTAAAAGCGATTTTTTTCGGCTTTTAAATGATGAACAATTTGATTCTGGACCATAGAAATCGTGTTGTTTTTTGTTTGTAAGGTTTTGTAAAAAAAATGTAAATAAACAAAACTTTCCAGAATTTTAAAAAACTATATTTTGTTTGAATATTTATATGTAAATATTTGGTTTAATAAAAATTTTGAATTGCAATAGTTTTAAAATTGGTTATTATTTTGTTTTTTTGATTAAGTCAAATACTGGAACCTTTTACGTCTCAATTAATTTAAATGAGCGATTGGAAAGAAGATAATGAAAAGTATTGTTGAAGTAGTGGTCTTACCAAATTCCCAGTTAGATCAAATCGTTGCCAACAATTTCAAGCTCCAACGCCAACTTCGTCTAATCAACAAACTAATATTTTTTGCGGCACAGTAAATGTTATTTCGGAAAAGAACTTAATATCTTCTGTCTAGAATTGCACTTCTTGTCGAAATATCATTACTGAGATTAAATCAATGAAATTCAAAAGAAATAACGTTTTCATCAATGAACTTTGCTGGAGACTTTGGATTAATAAAATGGTTGATTCTGACAAATTTAGAATTAGAAATTTAGTATCACAGCATCAAAACGATATTTACTCGATCGTGTATGCGCCACTTGTAATTGTCGATTGACCATAAAGGTCATATTCATGGTCGAAGGAACTATGGGTGAATTTGAAATCAAGATGCTCACGACCACCAAAGTAGGTTTTTACAAAAAATATGTATGTTGTGGGTACATTGAAGGAAATGCCATTTAAAGGGAAATTATTGGTCAACAAGGGAATTTATGATATTTTTAGGAAAAATAGGCGATTAAGAACAAGTTTATCGATATTTTAAGGGGTTCAGTTGGTTGAATATTGTTATTAAAGGGTAAAAATTATCTACATTGAGAATATTGATGAAAATTATTGAATAAAAATGAAATGATATAGTTATCAGTCACAAAAATAATTAATTTAATTTAAAATACTTTAATATAATTTAAAAGATAACGCCAATAAAAAACTTTTCGTACGATATATTTTTACAGCATAACTGTCATCTTCAGGTACACAAAACCAACTAAAAATATTAGGAATAAACATTTAATTAAAACAAATTATTTTTTATTAATTTAATTTTGTAATAAATAAATATTTAAAAAATATATTCATATAACTTTTAACTAATTTAAAATTTTATTTATATAAATATTATAATTTTTATTTATATTCTAAATTTTTTAAAAATAATGTAATTAAAAAATTCAATTATTTTAATAATATTAAACAAAAGTTTTTTTTTTAAAACAATACATAAATATGATTTAATATACTTAAACTATTTAAAAACATTCAAAACATTCGTAGTCACAGCACTTTGCGCATTAATCTTTGGATCCAATGACCTGTACTCGAGTTCTAGAGCATTTTCGATTGAAGGGTTTGACCAATATTAGTGAGCACTATAGAGGCTGTAAAAGTGAAATAGGAATGTCTGATTTTAGAATTTTGTTGAAAAGTTTTAATAATTATTTGGAACGCGTGATATGTGAAGCATTGCTGATAAGGTTATTTCTTTCACACAGCGCCAGAAAAATCGACCTAAAATGAATCACGTATATTGCCAAAATACCAAACATCGAGTAGTCCAGTGGGCACTCTTAAATATAATAGAAACACAGTCAATGCCCTAAGGTCAAAGTGAAGGTACGGGAAGTGTGAAATAACTTAAATCGTTGCATTGAAATGTTCTTATCAACTAATAAATTAAACTTAATCTAATTAAAATCGAATGTTAATAAATTGAGGAATTAGAAGTGAATAAATTGAAGTAGGATTGCGACTAAATTTTGGAGTAATCAGAGGAGCTGAAGATTAAAGTAAATAAACGCTTTTGTTAGAATATATAAGTAGTAGGATGTGAGCCCGTCAGATACAACCATCCCTTGGCTTACGTAATTATTACTTAACATTTGACCTCTGTCCACGCTGTTGCTACCTGGAGATTGACCTCTGTCCACTAGTTGCTACCTAGTAATTGACCTTTGGTCAATGACCTCATGGTTATGTCGCTTGACCACTGGTCACTACCCGGAGACACACTATTATGTCACTGGTCAGTCACACGCTTGTTACCTAACCCACTGGTCACTACTCGGAGATACACTGGATTGCTCAATAATTTACTACTTAAAAAAATTATCTCCTCTCACACAACACGATGACGCAATCTCAAGTGCAAGATCAATTTGCATCAAATAAATTGAATAATAGTTCATCAGAACTGGTTATTTTCAAGACAATTCTGCAAAATCAGATAATTTTTTCCCAGCAATCAAATGGACAAAATCAATTGTCACTTTCGGCGAAGCTAATGGAACTTGAAGAGCACATTTTGCGAATGAATAGTAAGTTTGATATTGTTTTGAATAAATTAAGTAATTCTTATTTTAATGATATTAATTGTATTTTAAATATACTAAATAAAATTAATGTCGATAATAATGATGACTTAAATATCTCATCTAATTATAATCTTGTTTCAGAAAATGCAGAAAATAGTCCATTAAATCCTATTATTACACAGCTTAAAAATTTTAAAGTTACTAAAACTAAGGATGCTTTAAATATGAAAAGATTTAACTCCAATTACCTTTCACGTATTTTAAATAAAAATGAGCGTCGTAATATTATTAATAATTATCCATGCTTCATAAGTTTATTGAAAAAGAAAAATTCTAAGACCAAGTTTGATCTTATTAATTATGAACTTTCCTTGATTATTAAATCGAAACTTAATTTTAAAATAAAAGATTGTGATAGTTTATTCTATAGAAATGGCAATCTCTGTATTTCAATCAAGTTAAGTGAAATTAAAAAAACAGATGCTACTAAAAAGATAATTACAAAATCAACAAATTTTCAAAATAAAAATAAAACCATTATTTCGAACCTTATTAATACTGATAATTATTGTTCCAAGCTGATTAAAGCTCCATTAGCAATAAAGAAATTATTATTTGTATTTTCACATAAATTAGCCGAAACAGTTTCTATTAAAAACGAACTGCATAAAAGAGCTGTCATTAATGAAACTTTGGATAATTTAAAATTTCAAAAACAATTACCATACTTTCTTGTAAAATCTGACTTAAAATATGCTGATGGTGACTTTATTATGAAGGACCTTTTAACTTCTGAAGATGCTGATAATGAATCTTTTAATATTGGGTCATCTAATTTAACAAGATCGCAGCTTGATAAACTTTATTTTGATTTTCTACAGATTAAAGAGATGTTCTTTACTGAAGGCATGCACAAAGATTCTGATAAGATAAGTAGTTTAATTAATCACTTAAAAGTAAATAAAGAATTTCCAAAAGATATTTCATTTTCTGGTGGTAAATTCATTAAAAATCAAAAAAAATAGAACCCGATTTAAGCAATGCTTCTGACGTTATGTTTAATTTTGGATTATTCGACTTATTTAAGATATCTAAAGACGACATAGAACTTGAGAGGCTTATTTCATTACATGCTTCTTCAAATAAAATTGTTGAAATAATTTTCCACCTAAATTATTTAAACTTAAAGGGTAATATAAAATATTTTAGTAACATAACATATGGTACTTATGTTTTAAATTATTTCCGTAATGTTTTACTATTACATTCTATTATTGATAGTGAAAAATGCAATTCGTTGATAATTGATACTCTTGAAATATGGGAGTCTGAATTAACTTATCAAATTCCTTCTACTTCCTATTTTAAATTTAGTTGTCAAGAAAAACTAATTAAATATAAAAAGTGGTTACTTAATGGCGAAATTGATAAGTTAAAAAATATAATTTCACCACTTACAATTAAAAGAATAAATAATTTATTTAATAAAACAATTTCGGAAAAAACTAACCGATTGAGTATGATAGACTCGCTCCTTACTTACATCAATGATTTTCGTCTTGAAAGACACTATAAAGTCACAGTTACGGCAAAAAGATTATTGTATTTTGTTATTAGAGATAAGAAAAAATTTCTACTTAACAATAGAGACGACTTTCAGATATCAATGATATGTCGGAAAAACTGTACTAAGGAAATGATCTTGATTATTTTTGATCTCATTGAATCTCTTGAAAATTTGATAACTTATGAAGAACATGTTAACTCTGTCTAACTTACCGATAAAATTGATAACTTTAATAAAGGAAGTAGTTCTAACATAACAAATAACGAAAATAAAAAGTAGTTTTACTTGTTGATATTGAAGAGGAAGCTGTATCTTCTTTGGAATTAAAAATTACAGAAAATAAAAAAATGATGACTAGGCAAAATCTAAAAGTGTCAAAGGCAATGTCCAAGTGAAGGTACGTGCCAGCATCAGTCTTAGAATCTGCCACAATCTCTGAAGAGACTGATGCAGAATGCACTAAAATAAAAAATACTAAACTTCGTGATCCAAAAGTGTGGTTTACCGACGATGACATTGACCAATACCTTGAACGGCATATCAGTAATCCTACATTTGCACATTTACCGTGCTTTATTATTAGTATTCTATCTTCAGACATTAAAGAAAATATTATCTCAATTCCAGATGCAGTATTTAAAGATGAGGTTATTCTTTGTCCGCTAAATATAAACAATGCCCATTGGATTTTATTTGTGTACAGCAAATCGTTGCTTGAGTCATATTTCATTGACCCAATATTTGCAAATAGAAATCTGTTTAAAAATAAACAAGCTACTCTTAAGATTAACATTGCTTTAAATAAGATTTTCAAACTTCAAGTGGCTTCATCTTGTCACCCTTTCCAAAATCTTATATATCAAGAGAACAGTTTTGATTGCGGTCCTTTTATTTGTGCTTATGCAATTCTTATAAGTCAAAGTTTGGACAACTTTCCTAACAATTTTATAGATGGGATAAGACGAGAAGTGCATGATTTTCAAATTTTTGGCTCAAACAAAGTATCCCAAGTTTTCGGTGGGGGCCTTCCTAAAAATAATTTGATGGGAATCAATTTTAAAAAATCAATTGCGCTTACTCTTGAAAAACAAAAACGAAACATCAATAACAGTATTAATATTAAACCAAAATTTCAAAAGTCATGTGTGTAATTTCTCTTAAGTAAATGGTTTAAAAGCAATACTAATATACTTGTTCTTTTCCCGGATCTAACTATCAATTTAATAGCCCAAAATAATAATTATATCATTGAGAACGTCAACTTTCGGCAGTTCAAAGACGTTCAACATGTCATTAGCATAATTCCCAATGAAAATTATTGGTGTTTACTTCTCTATTCGACCCGTCGTATGACTTGTAATATTTTCGATTTTCGAAAGACTGATATTTCTGATAGACTAACCGAAATAGGAGGAAACTTTACGGATTATTTAAATAGTTTTTCTTCAGTATGAAAATAAAATTTCAAATAAATCATGGTATTCTCCACCGCTTTTTCATTTCAGATGATCCAACTTTTCATGCCACTGCTTTCATTGTGTTTTTGGAAAAATTGATTTTAGATCGGGATTTTCAACATGATAAAATATATAAGCTACTTGATGATATCAACACTAAAGAGTGTGTTGAAATTTCATTAAATTTAAATCTAATAAATGGAAAGATTACCGACAGCATTTTAATAAAATATTTTAATAATTTAAGTTTATCAACAGACTTCGTTCTTTTGGGTTTCACAGTGTGTACTGCTATTCTTGACGATTGTACTCATTATTTAAATGAACATTTGAATTATAAGTGCCTCCAAAACGCGAAAGTTGTATTTGCCATTTATGCTACACCAAAGTCTCGGGAAACACTAATGGTAATTGATTATAACACTGACGAGCATTACTTTCTGGATCCAACAACACTTGATGACAGCCTAAACTATACATTTCTTTGTAAATTATTAGTTACTAAAATGAATGAAATAAGAAACTCACGTGATTGTGCCATTAAAGCAGGCAAATGTCCACATGATGTTCGTGGTTCAGGTTTGCTCAGTAAAATTCTAATATGTGCTTTCATCAACAACTATGCGCATGATATGTCCCTTGAAAACATTAATTTGAGAGAAATAACAAAAGTTATCAACTCTGTTCTTCCAATTGTTTCTGAGATCAATAACAAAGATAAAGAGAAAATTTTAACAAAAGCAAAAGAAACAATTAAATTTGACTTACAACAGCGTAAAAATAAAGTCTTTGAATTAATTATTAGTTTTGAAAATGCTGATGTTAACCAAATAGTTGAAAGCATTATTCGACAAATTCCTCACTTAAATAATTTCACTGAAATTAAATCCCACGAACCATACCTAGGAAGTAAACAAAACTCAAATATAATAAGTAAATATAAAAGTAGATCAGAATTTTTAATTAATATGAAATTAACTTTTTATAAAATTACTAATGACTTACCAGTCACTGTCAGGCCTGAAATTTAGGATATTCTGAACCAATTTAGCCACGAGGACCCAGTATCGAATTCATGGAATAAAATTCTTAAAGATTGTCGAAGCACAACAAATGTTCTCAATCTTGTAGATATTTTACCGTTTGAAGTTATTTACGAATTAAAGAAAGCTGATAACACTTCACCGGGTATTGATAGTATTCAATACAAAGATCTTGCTCTTCTTGACCCTGAAGGTATTTTGTTAAGTTTCCTGTTTAATAAAATCATCAGTAGTAAAATCATTCCGACTAGCTGGAAAACTTTCAAGACTATACTAATTCCGAAACCTGATAAGACAGATAATTATGATAAAGTTTTATCTTGGCGACCAATAGCTCTGCTGTCTGTTATTTATAAAATCTTTGCGTCTATTTTAACTACACGCCTAACATCATGGGTGATTTGTAACGATATTATGCATATTGGGCAAAAGGGTGGTTCTGTTCATGAAGGTTGTGTCGAGCACAATTCAATACTTTCTTCTGCACTTGAGCATTCGAAATATAGCAAGAATTCCCCATTACCTATTGCTTGGTTAGATATTAAGGACGCATTTGGAAGTGTTCCTCATGACTACTTGTGGAGTGTTCTGAAAACTATTGGCGTTAGCGGAGAGTTTATTACTATTGTCAAATTACTTTACACCGACACTCAATTTTTCTACAGCTGTGGCCCAATTGTAACACCTAATCTTTCAATCAAAAAAGGAGTTAAACAAGGATGTCCTCTTTCAATGATTCTTTTCTCGATTGCCATTAATCCTGTTCTTGAAGCAATAAGTAGATCATGTATTGAACCATTTATGATTGGTGATTCGCCCGTTCAAGTTCTAGCTTATGCAGATGACATTGCACTTGTTGCAAACAATGTCGATAACCTTCAAAAAATTGTTGAGGTTGCTGTTGAAGCTGCTACAGAAATAGGATTTGAATACCGACCGGAGAAGTGTGGCTACATGCAGCTTCCCAGAGTTAACATCAATGGTGAGATCTTGATAAATGAAAAGGAGATCTAAAAGTTGTTGTCAAAAGAATTTTATCAATATCTTGGTGTTCCAGTAGGCGAGGACAATGATCAAAGTCCCCATGCAATTCTTGATAAAGTTGTTAGTGACACAAACAAAATTGCAGATTCCGGTTTATTTGGTTGGCAAAAACTCAAGGCCTACAAGATTTTTATTCATTCTCGACTAACAGTTGCTTTCCGAACACGTGAAATTAAAACTATGGCTTTATTAGCTTCTCAAGGAAATACGAATTTCTGTGGCAATAACTCAAGTAAATTGCGTGGCCATCTGAGAAGAATTTTGAAGTTGCCGCACAATTCTGAGACAGTTTATACAAGTCAACTGAAAATGGCGGAGCTTCGTGTGTCGATTTGCTTGATGAATATCATACTCAAACAATTGTGCACTTTTTCCGACTCTTTACTTCCAATTGCGATTACTCGAGAAAAGTTAATATTGACTCTCATCATATCAGATCAAGCAAAAGGAAATTCAGAAGACGTAATTGCAGAAGAGACTGATTGATCATATACTTGATAACTTACATTTGAATTCATCCTTCTCTACTACGATTGCAGTATGAATTGCATGCTTCATGTTGAGCATATTCTTTTCAGTGTGAAACAAACTTGTTATTTTTAATAAAATTTTGAATAGTACTAGTGACTTAGTAGTAGTTGACTTAGTCGTAGACGTAGTTGTAGGCGTTGATTGGCGATGATGGGTGATGTTGGGCGATGTTGGGAGCTGATGAGAGCTGATGGGTGCTGATGGGTGATGATGGGCGCCACTGACCAGTGACATAATAAGTGTGTCTCCGGGTAGTGACCAGTGGTCAAGTGACATAACCATGAGGACATTGACCAAAGGTCAATTACTAGGTAGCAACTAGTGGACAGAGGTCAATCTCCAGGTATCAGAATTATCCAGGTGGACAGAAGTCAAATTTTAAGTAATAATTATGTAAGCCAAGGGAGGGTTGTATCTGACGGGCTCACATCCTACTACTTATATAAGTTACTTAAATCAGTGTTAACATTGAATTTTTCCTACTTAAAGAACTGAAATCGAATATCGTTGAGTAAATTTAAGCTCGAACTTTGAGTAATTAACGTAGTCGATTATGATTGAAATTTTGTTATTTTGATCGAATAAACCAAACGATTATATAATATTAATAAGTTAAAAGAGTTGAATTTATCAGATGAAGACTGTAAATCAAATTTAAATTTATTTAAGGGACTAAAATTGAGCATAAGCGGGAAAATATGATTTTTAAATGTAAATAAACTCCTAACCCCTAGGCAAATCAATAAAAATTGAATTTTAAACAACCGATTTAAACTAAACTTGTGCGGAAATTAGTAGGATCAGGAAACTATCCCAGGAATCTCGATATCATGCTGCACGTATCCAATAAAAATAATTAAAATATCCTTGTGCACAATAAATTACTAAATCACTCACCATCATCAAACAACAATAAATTAAAATAAAAACAATCTAAAACTTTTATAATTAAAAACGCCAGGATCTGCATGACCCTCATAGAAGTAAACCGAAAAATCCATGATAAATGAGAATACATAATTATCCATAAAGGTTGACCCTGGTATTCAATCGGAATATCAGTCCTTAGTGACGAATTGTTCGGCATATTTGGAATACACGGATACTATCGATTTTAATCAATAGAACTACACTGTCAGGTATGGCGAATAGACATAGAAAGAGAAACGCTACGCCAAAAGAGAAAAACCGGATGATCTTTGCTTTGAAAGTGAGCTTCTTGGGGATCACAGCCAAAACCTAACACAAGTCATAAAAATCAAACACACCATCAGATTGTGTAAGTGCGGTTTCTCCGCCTATAATCTGTCCCCGTGAAGGTCTGGTCGTGAATAACGACGTATTCTAAGCGTAAATTATATGAACCTATAGGGGGTTTGGGTTGATCGAAAAGTAGTCTTTTGGATGCTCCCCTTATCCCTTCGTCCGATTTAATTAACACCGAGTAGCTCAATGGGCACTATTAACTTATAACATTAACACAAACTATCCTTAAGATCAAACTCAAGGGAAGGGAAGGGGAGTCTTGCGGGATATATGCAATGCTAATATGTAAATAAAATTAATAATTGAATAAAAATCAGGATCATGAAATAAAATCATTAAACCTAACCCAGGATAATAGTAGATAAACACTGTCAACTGATACCATCAGTAAACTGACTATACTAAAGCTATATAATTCAATTATACTTAACGTATTAAATTCTGAGATATAACGTCAGACCATCCAAATGATAACCATAGTGAATATAGGAGCGAAAATTATTAATGACCCTGACTTAACTAATAATTAGTAATGAGACTGATACATAACACAAGACCCTTGAGAAAATACGATAGAGCTAAAATAATAGTTGGTAAATCATTTGAGTGACGCCATAAAGACCCATAAATAGAGGGTTTAGCGAAATCTGTGAAACGTTAAGTAGTTGAAATCAAACTCTAAAATATCGTGTAAAATACAAGATACCATAAAGTTTGGTATAACAGTTAAATAAAATACGATTTCAGTCGAGGGATTAATAAATAACCTAGCAGATTAGAGTTACCAATAAAATAAACCATCAGTGAAAAAAACGGTAAGCGGTAAAAAGCCATTATCACTATACTTTAACCTAGGGATAACGAATTGAAATTAACGACTAGATGTAAGATAATAACAGATTAATAATATTTTGACCCAATTTGGTAAATGACCTTTAACGAGACTCAAGTGCAAACCATAAACCGCTATATTAACAGTAACATTCATAAAAATAGTTGAATAATTTTGCAAAAGAATTCTTCATAGGGTAAGTAATAGCATCAGGCACTATCTAACTAAAAAATGATAAATAGAAACTAGTCATCAAGTAAGATCAGGAAGTCAACAACGAAGCCCACAATGACAGTACTAAATTCAAACTTAATCTATGAGAGGCTCTTCAGAGCGATAAAATAGTTAAAGCAATATCCCGTCTTTAATATCCTTTAGATAAAGGATAGAAATGCAATTATCCATTATTGTTATAAACCATTGATATAAGAAATTAACAATAGTGGAACAAACGATAATCACAACTCTAATTCACCATTAGGAGAGATGATGCTGATACATGACTGATACCTCCATACCATTACTAGACCCCGGAATCAAATGACTGATAAAAATAATAGATATACTACAAATTATAAAGCATGACATAGTCAGATATAATATGAAGGATACAAATCGAATACAAACAGGTCATAAAGCATAACAATCAACATGAGAAGTCACATGGACTCAGCTAAAGAAAGCGAACCGAGCTGCCAGAAGGGATCCACAAGCTCCTGCCAAACAGTAATCTTAGCACGGAGTAGCAAGCCATAATTCCATTCAATTTCCTCTGATCATGATCAATGCAAACTCACGTATGGAATACTGAAAGTACCTCGAATAACACGATTCTGATCAAGTGGATGGAGCAAAAATATGTAGAAATTTGGAAAAAATGAATTTAGTATATTTCCAGTCGACATTTATTTTGGAGTTACGACTATCAGAATGGATTAATAAATTTCCACAATTCAGATCAAGTAAGATTCTTGCTGATCAACCATATCCTGAGGACAAATATTCCCCTCCCAATTGACAGCTGGGCATAATTCATCAAATCACCAAACGATCAAGAGTCGACAACGAGCAATGAAAACGGATGAGTTTGTGAAGGCAAAATCTACAAATTTAACTCAGCTATAATTATTCCACCCCATCAACGCTGATTGCCTGAGGTTGAAGTCGACTGATTTCGATGATAAATCACTATCTCACCGTCATTATGATTATTTTGTGAGGACAATCGCGTGGACAATCGATAATATGATTCCAGAATTAATGCAAATAAATTATCTGAAAATTACGAGAATTGTTTGATGAATTGTTTGATGAGATAATCCGCTCACACTAAAATAAATAAATTCCAATCAACTGCGTATAATTAGATATGACTCACCCTAAGTAAAGTAGGTATAAATACGCATGTCATTGGCATAGATTTAGTCATTCGTAAGCATGAGACCTTCAAATAAAATGAAAAATGTCAAAGTTTCCGACTCAAAGAGAGTTGTCGGGAGATCTGAGAGTGGACCAGATGTGGTTGGTCCTCCGGAGAAACCAGAAGATGTAACCAAACGAACCTTGTATTCGACGGAGGAACACGTTCAAAGTAATATATGAACTTTATATCAAACTATTTTTATTGTTTTAATTGTACCGGACCACACTAAGTCTAGTGAGGGATAGACAATAATATTGGAATGATGAGGAGCGTATTACGATGAGGCTCCAGCACGAATGGCAGCCGTCTACAGACAGGCCATCTGAGATTCTGGTTATGGTTTCTCTACGAATGGAGATGTCTCATTCTGGCTCGGAATGACGAAGTTGAACTCCCAAGCATCGCAATAAAACGCGAACCAGGACACAATCCGGCCCGTGAAGTTCGACAACGAGCGGAGTATGGCCTGTTCAAATTCGAGGATCTCGAGCGTAAGTTCGGATGGAAAGAGACAATAACAAGGAGAAACCTAGGGCTAATCAATGCGGCCATAGCGTTCGGAAAAATCCAAGCACGGACAGCTACGCGCCCGAATATGGCATCTTGTATCAATTAGACCAGGGATGCGCAACCCGCGGCCCTTTAAATTTTTTTTGCGGCCCGCCAAGCATTTTTAAAATAGAATTTTATTTATTTAATTAACTTTCTTCCATCAATAAATTAATTATTATGTAATGTTAGAATAGTATCCGTTTTGTAAATTGACGAAAATGCAGGCTGCGTAATAGCTTATTTTCGTCAAGCCACACCTCTACCGAATCGAGGGTGGGATCAGGATCAGAGTGTAGCCGAACTCTAGATACTATATACTCATTTCTTTATTTTTGATTTGCATATCTACATTGTACGGATCCCTATATACCCATCCCTACTTCTTGCCGACCTCCTGTGCTCCTGGTGGCGGTTGCTAGCAGCCTAGCGAGAAACCGCTGGGCGTGATACAATTGTACGTATGTGCTTAAGGGAAAAAATTCTTCCTTAAATATTTACATTTTGTATTTTTATATTATAATGTTTATTAGTATATATAAACTTTGCAAATTATTAATGAGTGCGGCCCGCCACAAAATTTTAATATTTAAATTGGCCCGTGGGTTAAAATATTTAGATTCAATAAATAATTAATAAATCTTTCATTTTTCATTCATCATAAATTTTAAAATTATTCAGAAAATTGTCTATTAACGTGAAATCTACCAGCCACAACGAATTTTTTCATAAAGTTTGAAATTACAGAACGACGATTTCCATTACGATATTATTAATGAGGGAGTTTAAATCTGAGATTATATGCATGATTTGTGAACAAGAGGGAGTATCTCACGAATTTTACTAAGTATATTTAAGATCAAATATTTTAGGCATGGAAGCCATCCAGTCGATCGGTCAAGAATTGGCTAATCTGCGACGAACCAATGCTGATCTGCATGCTCAACTACTCGAGATGAGTAGGGAATGTCAGGAGTTAAAGACTACTTTGGTAGAACCAAAGCAGCCCAAGGAGATTTACCAGAGGCTGAACGAGGCACAGCGCTGGTGGCAAAGAGAGAAACAAATTTTACAAGCTCTCCGCAATCAAATTCGTGGATTGGAAACGGTACTTTCAGTCAACTAGGAAGGTAATGCGGTTACTTACCCTCTGGTGTTTGCTCCTGCACAATTGAATTTGCTCCAACACTCGCGTCCCGGAAGGTCTGAGCGCATGAGACGACGCCTGCAGACAACCAAAAGACTGATGATAACAATAATGAAATCGTGAATTGTTATGATTGTCCAATTGAAGTAACAAAGTTAAATAAAAATGTTGTTTTTTCCCTTTCGTGAATTCTTAGTTGTATGCGCGCGAATAGCGAGAAAAATAAACAATTAAGTGAAGGGACTGAAAGCTAGAAGTCGAGCGTAGGCCTTCCGTCGACAGATCGCAGAACGCAACATGAGGCCGGGCTTTATTATAATTCAGGGGGAGGAAATCATAATCAAAAAAAATATTCATCCATTTCTAACTGTTCTTTAGTTTTAGTTTAATTTGTTTATTTTGAAATTTGTTTATTTTGTTTATTTAGATTAAAAAATCTTTTCGTCATTCACTACCGTTCATTATTTAACAATAATTAAAAGTAATCTGTGAAACAATGAAGAAGTCTAATAGTGAGGGGGTTCTTGTCTTATGCTACCATTTATACACTACTACTATTCGCAAATATATTGTTTGCCAGTATGCACTTAATGAAATTGAGAAAGTAAACAGTAATATACATCCACGACGCTACTTCTCAAAGGATAAAGGTATATTGAATGATATTATCCCTCTTAACAAAAAACGAGATAGATAACTACTCGTTGTGAAAAGGCATAACTTTAAAATTAACCAAAAGCGCGAATTTGACAACATTTGCTGCAATAAGGCTACTTCAACTAAACCTTATTTAAATTATGTCAAATGTTCGAAAAATTAGATTAATGCTATAAATAAGACCTTTCGTATGTAAAGCATCGTGCACATGGGAAATCTGTTAAATAGAAGGATCAAGGAAGATAATCAATTATATTCTTAGAAATACTCAATTACCGAAAAGCACATCTAATTGTAAATGAAAGCGAGCCCACCTGGGTATAAAACTACACTGAAACATGATTTTCTTGCACGAAATTTTTATTCAAAAAATTCTTATTAAAACCGAAGATGATGTAACAATATTCTTTCAGTCAGAAGTGAGTAGATACTGTTTTATTCTGATTTGATTGTGTGTTGCGCTTTGATGAGAATTTGCTGTATTGTACTGTTACAGTTTTGTTGATAATTCGTTAATCGTAAGTTTAATAAATATATATTTTTATTTATTTTATAATGAATAAAAATTGATCTTGCTTGTAGTTCATAATTCAAATTATGAAAAGAATAAAGAAAAGTGACAAACTAAATGATATTAAAAACTTCTTTAAACGTTCAAACGAAGATGGCAATTCAGCTACGAGCAGTGGCGCTTCCCATATTTCCGAATCAGTAACCGATGCAAACTCCAATACCGATCTAGGTTACACAAGTACTTCTAATACAACCGACGTTAATTAAATTCAATGAGAATATTGTTCTTGTTGATAATAAAGACATCGGATTATATATAGATGGTAGTTTTTTACGAAAAATAAATTACTTAAAAACTTAAGTGCAAAATTTTTATCCAACCTAAGGTGATCAGATCTCCAGTTTTCACCCAGAGTCTCCGGTTTTTTTACTTTAATTTCCAGTTTTTGAAACAATTTCTCCGGTTTTACGGCTTTTGTATGGGTTTTGAAGTTCAGAACTACAATGCCGCAGCGGCCATGTAATGTGTAGCGCCTTTTTTGTGGCCCGCTATGTACCCCCAAAGAGGCTTTTGCGCGCGCTCCGCTCAATATTTGAAGTTCACCACTGATGTCTGAGGGTGTGCTTAAAGTAAAGTTACCAGCTTTACAAATCCTGGCTACGCCACTACTTGTTATGAATAAATATCATCGTACACCAACACGCATTCAATATTAATGCAAAAATCTAACCAAAATCGACAATAAATAAACCAACGCATAATTAAAAGGACCAATTCTGACATTAAATTGTAGCGATTTTGATAACTATAGATATAATTTTCTATAGTTTTAATATTCAACTCGTTACTTAACCCACACATACGTGAATTATATAGATAACTTTTATGGGAGAATTAATTGAGTTAAATTTAGAAGCTTTTCTAAATTGATGATTTCCGTGATCAATTTATACATTTTTATACATAAATATATATTTAAACTTTGAATTTAATATGTTTTAAGATTTAAAATCATTGTTTGGTTATATATAAAAGGTTGTGTGAATATTGGAATTTGATTTGAATATAATTTAATTATAATTTCATTTTGTTATAGATTTCATTTATTAAATCTAATAAACTTTTAAAGAGATTTTTAAAAATGCCACCACTATTTAAAATATACTCAATTATAATCAATCAAGTCCATCCACCTTTTCGAAGTATTCGCTCAGTAACTCGTTTAATAATATTTCTGAAATCTTAAGATAATGAATTCTAAAAGCGGATAAACTCAAAATTTTAGAGAAAAATAATTCAGTTCAGATTTGTTTGTGTAAATTTGAACTTGAAACAATCCTCTCTGAATACATCGTTAATCGAAATAGGATATATTATCGCTAATACACTGAGATTTCTTTCACACCGTCAAATGTTTACCAGAAAATTTTGATTATCGAAAAAGGAACCCGGCTTATCGAGTTGAAACAATAGAGATAAAAAGAAGTCGGAAAATATGTTACATACTGTTGGGCTCAGAGTCAAAATTAAAACAAACTGTAAAACAGAAGATAAAAATAAAAAATAAGGAATATAGTCACTGCACATACACACACACCGCAAGCAGAGATCAAAAATAAAATAAAACATTAATTAAAACAAAATAAAAATATAACAAAATTAATTAAAACAAATATTAATTAAAATTCTTGAAAACCCTACAGCTGCAGAAAGAAACATACGTGAAATAAAATAAACTGCCAAAACCTTGCAAAATAAGGTTTAGAAAAAACATAGGCAGAAGCAACGACCAAGAGATAAAATATCAAGGGCAAAAAGAGCACTATAGAAAAAATAATAATAATAATAAAATTCAACAACGTAATATTAATATATCAAAAATTAAGGAAAAATATACAAAAAATTATAAAAATAATTTGAAATTAATAAAAATAATTAAAAACCCATAAAATGGCGAAAAATCACCTATTGGTCGCACACAGGCACAAAAATACTATATAAGCAGTGACCAATTTTAATATTTTTAACTTCAACATTTAACTACAACTAAAACTTAACTTAACTTTTGCATTTTGCTGAATTCTATTGTACTAAGTAAGGATTTTGATTTTATTTTGTATCAAGTTTTTCTTTAATGTTGATGAAAGTCTTAAATGTTCATAACGTTTAATCCATTTCAATGCTATCTCATTTAACTTTAATGACATCATTATATATATCGAGGTTCCCATGAATATTACATATTATATGTACTGCAATAGCCATCAAGAAGGCAGGTCCGTGATCCGGCTGGTGGATTAAGTTCCCTAGTTGTGATCGCGGGCCGAGCCTTCCTGAAATCTCGGTCTGTCCGCGACGGGGCCTGGTCGAAAGACACAGGACCCTACCCGTAGGGCACCGTTAAACAACTCGCAACGGCTGATGGAAACGTCGGTTTAGGTGAGCAGTGAATGTAAACTCATGGGAAGAGCGTTATTAGTTAGGGGCACTTAGGATGATCATCAATGATCAGTACGAAATGTTTTTCTTTAAAAACCTCGAAACCGAGTTGAAACTGGGTAGTAGTGATAGGCTAATGACTGAAAAATCGACTAAGTATTATCAGAACGAGAATACAAATTTTCGGGGATGTCAGGCACTATATTCAATCCTGTTAGGATAACATGGTAGCAGTAATCACATCGCCAGGGATAATTAAATTAGAATTTAAATGTAACACGATGACATTCGATCTTATCTCCAATATCTCAGAGTGCTCGACAATGGCCTAAATTATCTACGCGACACGCACCAATAAATAAGTATGTACATAATAGCGTAATAACGATCAGTAAACCAATAAGCACGCCTCCACCACATAATCTTCACAAACCACGTATCAACAGCACTATGCCGTTTAATTCTACAGTAAATCGATCGATATTGAACACAACGACCCGGAAATTTTACGACCTATTGGAATTTTCTACTGTGAGACCACCTGGAAAACCTGTAAGTAAAATTTAGATTGTCGTTTTATTTTCTAAATAATGTAAACTTTTGTCACATCCATATTTCCGAGACGACCCCAAGTGTTTTACGTATAGAATTAACCGCCAAATCAATATCGACATTTACACGAATTAAGCTGATTCAAATAATATTTTTGTTTTGTTGTTGTCTTGTTTTGGTTGAGTCTGTGGCGACAAATAAAACTCCAGTATGAGAGTATGAACAAGGTAGGTGATGTAGACGGAGAACCGCCGTGGATTAGTGACGCTTAACTCTATGCCCTGTAGTGACCCTAAAATGACCCACCAAATTGACATAATTATGATGAAAATTATATATTTATTAACGTTATCACAATTAAAATCGTTACTATTATTGTTATTGTTATGATTATCATTACTCACATTATTACCATTGTAGTTACTATTATTGTTATTACCGTTATTATTATTAACGTTATTATTGGTATTATTAATAATAGGAGTTCATAAACTTGGATCTATTTTTCCTTGCGAATGGACCAAGTCGAAAAATCAAATATTAATACCCCCAATCATAGTCTAAATATTTACTCGTACCAGCAAGCCCTATTGATAATTATACTCACCTCTCTTTTTAGTTCTATACCAAGAGAACCATATCAAAATGTCGAACTTATCACATCTTCCGCGGATACCCCGACTTTCCCCATCGGCGATAGCCACTATCAACTAGAGAGGGATCACGCCATTCTACAGGCCAAATATCAGAAAATAAATGGCACATGGAGTTCGCCCGAGGCAACCCGCAGTTTGCATCAAAAGATCTCTCGCCTTTCTCGGGCCAGAGATGACCTTATAATAGAGACTAGAAGTCAGCGAATCACGATTGCTGAATAAAGTGCCGCGCTTCGACGGATATTTATCGAAAACGAGCTCTGGACTCGTCTATCGAGTTGCAGCTGGGCACAAGATATCAACATCATCCAAGCTCAACATCTCCCTCTCAATTAAGTATCTCAACAAACGAACGGACCACCCCCAAGTGCGACAACAGAATCTAGACCCGGAATACAGAGGCGACGGCCGAATCGGAACCGCCGGGCTGAGGCAAATCTCCTACGGGCGAATGGGAGAACCGGAGAACAAGTCGAAGTAAATGACCCTCCCCCTGCCTATACAGAATTCGAATTCCCTGAACTAGATTCGGATGTGGTATAAGCACCGTCCATGGCAATCTATCCACCGCCTCCCCCGATCTATATAGACTTGGAAGCGAACGAACCTGAACCACCCAGCCTAAATCTCACCTTGGAGCGACTAGATCTCGCACCGGACGATATAGCCGTTCTGAGTGGACAAGTGCCGTCAAGCATCCACTCCGCGGTAGAATCTTCAACCTCGACTCAGGAAGAACCGAGTTATTCAACCTCAACTTCAACTCATCGACTCCCGAAACGTCGACGTTTGCCGGTCGACATCGACTGTGGAAATCGACTCAGACCCAAGTGCAACAACCTTAGTTCTAGGTGAATCCAGTGTAGAGATGTGACAGATGTGTTTTTCTGTGGATTATCTATCGTTTCACACCTTCTGTAAACTACTACTATGTCAACTACTACTCTTATCTTGTAACTTTATTATAGTAGTGTCTATTTTATGTATAATTGTAGTAAATGATTAAATGATTAAATTTTACCTTGTCTTCTAATTATTTGGAATAAATTATTAGTTCATGTAGAAGTAGATTCAATTATGATATAATTATATTGCTAATTTAATAATAAATATTTCATTAATTCGTAAATAATAAAACAGTGTAGGATTAACGTGTGGATAGTAGATAACCTCCTCGATAACTCCGGAAATATGGTAACAACAGTTAGTATTGACAGCAATCGAATAGTTAGAATTCTGCTCTCACAATTCATCCCGCATCAATCAACGCGATAAATCAGGTTCACCGTAAAAATCACAGGGTTAAGATAGTAAGCGTAAGACCTTCTAGCGGCCGCAGTGAACAGGGAAACGAAGGTCGTTTGAGGAGTAGTATTGGAGACAATGCTCACCTGCTCGAATGGCATTCGGCTGTTGCGTACAGTACCAACATGATTTCGATCATGGGTGCGTGACAGTGAACTAAAATCGTGGGGTGTGCGGCGCACACTGTGCGCTGATAAGTCAGCCCTAGATCACAGATAGGATGGTTATTGATCAGGAGTGCAAGTTTGTCATCATTTAAGTTTTCCCGTACACCAACAATACAAAAATTTCCATAATTTCCATTTGTAAATCTCTTCAATAACTAAATATTTTGTTTATTTTCCAAACGGAGTTACATTTTTATTAATTTTGCTTAAAAAGCTTCTAGCAATATTTTTGAGAAAAAATCTACACCAAACATAAATGAGTTAAATTTTGAATGCCTAAGTTTATTGATTACGACTTTATTTTTAAGAAACTCTATTGCAATTTTTAAGCTTGTAAATAAAATTAAATCATTATTTATTTTTTCTATCTTGGTAAATTTTTACTGCTTGGGAACCCCACACAATCGAGGAATAATATTTGAGGATTTTTGGAACGCAGATCCAAAAAGGCTCACAATGCCTGTAATATAGAATAGTCTATGATGTTAAAACATCATAAATATCTAAATAAATATTCATAATTTCCTTTTAAAATTTAAACATTAGGTAAAACTTAGTGTCCAATTGTGTGCATTTTTTATTATAAAAATTTTGTGAACCTTTCTTAAATTAAGGTATTTATTTTTGTCTTCGCGTTAAATTTTTCTATCCTCCTGTACAATAGAGTCCTATTTGATATAAGCTTTGGTAATAACACACACACACACACACATTTTTATCATAGGTTAGTTTTGGATCAACTCAGATGGTAAGAGAAAGACGAACTGTCAGATAGCAATAATGATGGCATATTAGTCTCGAAAGAAAAATGAAAAACGAGTTATACAACAGTCAAGAATGAAACAATCATCAGAACAGATAACCGTATAAATATGATATCGATTCAGTTGAAGAGTATGTAAATATAAGGACAGACAAACGTCTTACATAATTAGTGCATACACTATACAACACACAAATAACAGGTATATATTTTGGGTTTTTATCGAAAATCGGTATTAAAGTTTGACAACTCGGTGTCCTTGTTTAACAAAATCGAATAACCCAGCACAGTAACATTTATTCCGATTTATCACGATTGATTACAATTCTACGAAAAATACTGAGGTAGAAATGAAAACTACTGCGGGTTATGATAGATCATTTTAATATCCAAGAATAAAACATTGAATCAATGAAATTCATGCATAACTAGTTGCGATTCATGAAAGAATACGATGAAGGTTTTATAAATATTGATACTATTCCAGTATTATATTTTGATACTATTTTAGACTTATAGCTTTAATTAATTTTCCTCAACCGACCACTTGTTACGTCAGTGCTGCAGGTGGTCGGTTTTGGGGTCCTTGGACTCTCCGATCCCGAAGTTCAGGATCTGCGAGTCAAAGAAGCTATTATTAAATTGCAATAATAGCAATACTATAAATAATATACACAATAATACAAATAATAATATTGTAAGTAATACCAGAAATATTTATTATTAATTTGCTTAATTATTTATTTTCCGGGGTTCGGCATGCCAAAATGTAAAGTCACGAGACAAAATCATTTATTATTGATTTTTAATAAATTATATAACAACAATTTTTGTATATAACTATTTTGTGTTATATACATATTTAGTATAGTTTCTATATTGACATACTCCTTCAGCAAATACGAAATTTGAAAGTTTTCTAAGTTTAATAACTTTTTTTAAATATTTCAGAATTAATATATTTTCGTGAATATGAATACTAGCTAGCTATTGTACGATTGTTGTTAGTGCCAGCGTAAGGGAAAAAGAACAGATTTTTAAAATATTCAAAAATTTAGGTACTTTTTTTAGCAATAATTTTAAGTTTATATATTTTTCAAAACGAAACCCCTTAAAAAATGAAATAGATTTGTCTCAAGAGTCTTCGTTATCTTTCAATGATTTTGTTATAATTTATGATCCTCAATTGCAAAACGCACAAGACATTTTAATTGATGATATTTTTATAGTTTCACACGACCTGGCGTTATGGCACATTTAGCTAAATGAACGCCAAATAGTCAATATTATTAAAAAAGACCAACTCAGATTAAAGAAATTAATTTTAGAGTCGATAACTCAGATCTTAGATTTAATACCAGTTACTACACTAAAATTCTTGCAAATGTTGAAGAAGTTAAGAGTAGCTGGTTAGTGTATTTTGTACTTAATAATATTTAACTTACAATAGATATTTTATATTTAATCAAATTATTGTTACCAATTTTGCTTTTGCGTTTTCTTAAAAAAATCTTAAATCAAGCTTTAGTTAATACATTATTAGTTAATATAAATTATAAGTATTTTAAAAACGTTTTAATAAGAACACAAAATTTTCAAAAACTTTTATTAAAAATAAACTAATTAAATAAAACCAAGTAGCGATCCAACGGGATCTTCTTCACATATTCAAAAAAAGGGGGGGAATTTCCAAGTAGAAAAAATCAAAAACCTAAAATTAAAATCAATAAATATACAAGGCAAATTGCCCTCTCACCATGAGTTAGGGTGCGGAAAAGTGAAATTCCGTTCTACAAATAAAACTGATTTTTTTGTTTAAATCAATAAAATTGAAAGTTTGATTTTTTGTGGTTTTGAATTGATATTGGTATTGCCGGAGGAACCACATAATAAAGATACTATATTAACAGAAATATTTGAAGGAGAAGAATCGGAACATAGTTTCTATTTCATGAAGTTTACACACTCAATTCCTTTTATAAGTCATTACATGTTAAGTGTAAATTTTTCGTTTTCCCGAGCAATCAATTTATACTAATAATAAAAGCAATAAATAAAAACTATCCATGATAACAATTAAGGAACCTATGACAACAAGTAATGAACATACGACAAATTTAATAAAAAAACTTCCTGGAAAAATGAAAAGCTATATAATTTTTCTATATTTTATGTTTGGGGGGTTTCTAACAATAATATTAAGCGGATTTTAAATTTGGGTTATTTTTTCACTAAAGATGAATTGAAGTTAATATTCAGATTATAGTTAGTTATATCAACCTACCAGAGATCTCATGATTTTTTTATTATAAAAATATATTGTTATTCAGTTAGGAAAATAGCTTCAAAATCGTAACTTTTTTTCGATATCTAATATACCCCATTCTGAGATAATTTCTCTTTCTATGGCGCGTAGAAAGAGATATTTGGATTATAGAAAGAAGTCTTTTAGAAAACTACATTTGAAAATAAATATGTTTCTTCATAATATTTTTATAATATTTAAATAAAAAATAATATTATTGTCACTGAAATGTTTTTGGAAATCTTATGATTATTGGTGTTTTATCAAAACAATAAAATAGATTGCCAGACAAAAATAACAACCATTGAAGAATGCATAAATAAGACAAAATTTTTTGCTGAAAATTTCAGAATTGAATTAATAGATTTTTCACTTCCCCTAACGATCATCTTATAATAATAACAAAAACAATAAATAAAAAACCATCCATGACAACAACTAAGGAACCTACAACAACTAATGAACCTAAAAGAAATAAAATAATTCAGAAAGCTAATAAAAATATGAGAATTTCGTCAAAAAAACTTCCTGAGAAAATGAAAAGCTATATAATTTTTCTATATATTATGTTGAGGGGGGTTTTAACAATAATAATATTAAGTGGATTTTTGTTTTCGCTTGTATTAAATTATAAAAGGAAATATTCAGATTATGTTGTTATTTATACCAATGAATCCGTAACCGTATGATTTTTCATTATAAAAATATATTATTATCATTCAGTAATATATTTTTTCAAAATTGTAACTTTTCTTTATATACACAAACATCGAAATAGAAAATTGAATATTTATATAATATTTAAATAAAAAAATATTATTATCATCACTGACATGTTTTTGTAAATCTTATTATTATTATTGGTGTTTTATCAAAAAATAAATTGCAAGGATAATAAGAGTAACTGTTGAAGATTGCGTACAGTAATCAAACAGTAATCAAGTTATAAAAATTGAAAACATTGCGAAAATTTTTTGGGATGTGATAATATTTGATATAAAGTGAATAGTAACAGACAATTACTCCTGCTACAGCATCTGCTATTTGTACAGTTCAGCTAACTAGCAAGAGGAGCGAGGAAAGTAGTGATAACAGTAAATGTGAAATTGATAGTCCTAATATTCCTTGTAAGATTTCTGAAAGGAAGCTTTAGAACATCACCATCGAGCCACTGGAAGTGGAACAACAGCTTATATACCTTATAACATTCTCAAATCACCAAGAATTGTGACATTGGCAACCAGAATGGAAATATCTCCTTCACAACATTCTGCACTCACTGAGTTAATTATTGAAGAATCAGGAGGTAATGTTGGCAAAGATGCTGTATCATATGCTACAGCAGACAGGTTAAAGCGCATGGTGAATGCAAACATTGCTTCTGAAGTGAATAAGTCAAGAGTTCCACCAAAGTATGCTTCTCTGCACTGGGATTCTAAACTGATGAAGAGTCAGGCAACAAAAAACTTAAAGGAAAGATTTGTGGTAGTTATTGGTGAAAACAACAATGTCAAAGGTGTTTTGGTGCGCCTACTTATAAACTAGGAACAGATCAGCGAACTTGCACTATCGTCACTAATGCTACAATACAGTCATTGCAGTCATGTAACTGTGCAAACATGACTTTTGATACAAAGGCTAGCAATACCGGAAATATCAGTGCAGCATGTGTGACCTTGCATCAAAAAATTAGCCGTGCATTGCTCTGGTCTACAAGCCGTCATCATGTTGGAGAAGTAATTTTAACACAAGTTTTAAACGATTTGCACATTGAAGTATCAGAATTTGCAGAGGTTACGGTTTTGGTAGATTCCAGAAGCATTTCCAGACACTTCCTAATAGAAGTGACGAGACGCTCATTCCATTCGACCTATGACATTTCTCATATGATTCACAAGATGTTTCTCCGATTACCACGTGGAAGGAAAATGCAGAAGCAGCTGCTAAATCTTTTGTAGAGAATCATCGAGAAGACTACAAGGAATTGAGTGAATTATGTTTGCTGTACCTTGATCCAGAAAACAGACCATTTCATTTTCGTCGACATAGTGTAATCCACAGAGCTCAGTGTATGTCCAAAATTTTGTATTCCATTAAAATGGTCCTTCTAGAAGAGCAGATTCTTGAACAGTAGACAAAGCTGCATAGCTTTGTCAAATTTGTGTGTCTGACATATAGGGCTTGATGGAAAACTTGTAGATCAACAGTTAAAGTTCCATAGAATAGTCTCTGCCGTTATCAGAACATTCAGAAGTACGCACATGTTAGTTCCGCAATTTCTGAAAGCGCTATAAAAGCAGTGAAGCGTCATCTGTGATATTTATGTTCTGAAATGATTCCCTTTGCTTTATTCAGCCACATTGTTTCAAAGTATGAATGGCAGTCCTTAGCTGAGAAGCTTCTGGTAACGAGGACTAGTGATGGAATGGCTCTTCTACACGATCGCCATTGCAATAGTTTCGGAAAACCCAAGTTCCCGATTGAAATCATTGCACAACAAGACTTGGAGATTTGGTAAATGTTGATTTGTGGTATATTTTCAGCCTTTTTAGAGATAGACATGAATTTTCTTTACGACAATGTTTTTAAATTGTAATTTTGAAATAGATTTTTGTTTTCACCCATCGTTTCTGTCCTCAAAGATGAAGACAATTTCTGTTAATGTTATCAATGACAGTGCAGAACATGGCGTGAAATTGAGTGCAGATTTTTTTGATGCAGCGAAAACCGAAGCGAATTGTCAGAACATTCTGCAGGTTGTTGAGGCTGACCGAAAGAAAGTTCCAAGTTTCCGCTGCCACAAGACGAAACGAACAGTCCTTAGTCTAACCTAACTAAAAATTGTCTATTGTCATGTACTTTGTGTGACAATAGTGATTCTGTAAATTTTGTCGAACTGTATTTTACAGTTTGTGTAGTAATTCATTGAACTATAAATAATTATTTTGAAAATGAATTGTTTAAATGTTTCAATTACGAAAAGAAAATATATTCGTGAGTGTTACAAACCCATTAAACTGCCACAGAATGTTCTCAAAATATTTCAGGAGTAATAATTTATGAAGCGGAACATAGAAATCAAATGACCGAAAGTGAAGTAAAAAAAATTGAAAGGTGTTGGTTGTATGATGCCCCCTAGTAACTGTGAGAATGAATAAATGATCATAATCAGCGGTTTTCATAAAACGCACAGCTTCTAAAATCGCTGAAGCAATATAGTATACGCTAGGTATATCTATATATTAACCCGCGTGGTACAGTCTTCACTACGTCTTCACCCTGGTTTTTCTATATGATTATTGTTAAATTTATTTATTTCATTTTTTCCTTATTATCTCTTAATATCAAACATAAAAAGAAACAAAATTTTTAACCTCAATAATTAAAATGGATAAACGCAAGTGAGTGACGGTCCCTGAATTTAACCGGATAGATTCTTAAATCACCTATACATTGCACAATGATATACATTTTATTTTCATGTGGATATGGTACTTTCGGATATTGACCAAATACAATTTTTAAAATGTATTAGAAGGGGATTAATGGAACTTTAACGAGGAAGTTGTCTTAAAATTACTTGTTCAAATAAACATTAAAAAAGGATATTAAAACAAACTGAACTATTTCCTTTTGTTTTCTTTATCAAACTGTTGATCAACTAAATGACAATATAACATAAAATATATAATTATATGATTTGCTCGTAGAATCTGAAAATAGTTGATGCCCGATCTATCAGGTGAGCAAAGGTATTTTATAGAACGAGAGGAGAATGTGAGATCATAGAGATGGTCAACCCAGATTGGTCGATCGATGATTCTCATACTCGTGAGAAATTTTGGAACCGTTCGTTGGAGGTATTTTTGAAGTACCGAGAAAATTATTTTTTAGGATGATTATACAACGACTAAACGATATTAAGTTCTTTTCAGGCGCTACCTGTCGTGTTGTTTCAAATGTATTATCAGTGTGTAACACGGTATACTTTATATGCATGAATATTGAGGGTGGCGAATATTTAGAATGTTAACGTGAGGTGAGAGCATGTATGATCAGACGAATCCGAGAAAACTAACGATGATTTATAACAAGAATTATAATGATCCCGGTGGAAAGGTAGATGCCGAGAAATGACTTTATTTTAGTGGGGAAACTAATTGCTGGCTTCCACTACGATATAAATCGTTTAATTAAATAGAAAGATGAAGGTCTCGTATGAACTTTATTATGAACTGTTCGACATTTGCATGGTTCAGCATCTTGAAAAACTAAAATACTTTTGATATTATCGTCGTTATCACCATTCCCCTAAAATTGATATATATTTATTATTTAACAGTAATGTCTAATGAATCCATTGAGTTTACTTGTATGATAATAGTGGAAAATAAACAACCAGACTTCGAACAATTATGCCAAGATGTGCGTATTAACACGCTGGAGCTCTAAAGCAAAATCGCAGAGCCTAATTCCAGATCAAGTGATGTCAAGGGCAAGAAGAATCGTGAAAACAACAGGATGCAGCAAAGAATCTCACTCAACTAAACGAGCTTCTAAAGAGCCAATATCTTGAAGTAGTTTAAAAATATCGATTTCTGTAGAAAGAGATTTACGAAGTGAAGCTGAAAGAGAGAGAGAGCATACGGCACGGTATAGAACAGGACTCCAGTACTCTCGAAATGTTTACAAAATCAAATTTAGAAGTAAAGCTAAAGGAGCCTGATTCAACATCCTCAAAACCAATTCCAATGTCGCTGACATAACATCGCGCCAATCAACCTAGCGTCAACTAAAATCCGAGCGGGAAAGTAAAAGCAAACTAAAGGCGTCCAGACTGTTAGGTGAGATGAGGAAATTTACTTGAAAAATTTTACATAACTGATTTGACATTCATACATTGATTAATTATATTATTAAATTGTTCAATTAATTAAAAATTGAACTTGTTTTTGCTCTATTTCAGTGTTTCCCAAAGTTGGGTGTCGTGAAATTGTATTTTATTTATTAACTTTTGATAATTCAAAATTAATCCATAAATAATAAACGTTTGTGACTCCAAAAATTTTTCAAAAAAATATATCCCGTTAGTTGAAATACGGTTTCCCATCAATTCTTTATTGTTATTTATAAGGCATCGTTATTGTTATAAGGTTACTTACTATAATTTGCAAAAAAAAATTTGTGTATAAAATATTTTGGTTTTTATAAATAAAATTGTAATAAAATTTATTATTCAAAAGTTACTATTAATACATTTCGTATCTTCATTTCTAATTGGGTGAGTATTATTGAATGATATAACTGCTGTCTGTTATTTTTAAATTCAATTAGTCGTAAGAATCGATGGATAAATTTATTATTCGAAAAAGATCAGCAAAGGAATAAGAAGCCGTTATCAAAAATGCAAAACCTGATGCGGTTAATTTCAAAATCTCAACAGTGGTAGTTGAAACAGCTTCAAAAAGTAATTTAAACTTGACGAACAACACAGAAAATGTTGCAAAAAAAACTAAAGTAGCTTTCCGGAAGTATGATATAACATATTTAGATATGGGATTTTCATGGGTCGGTAATGATACATCTCCAATTCCAATTTGTACTGTGTGTGATGAAAAACTATCAAATGAGTCAATGATACCAAACAAGCTTGAACGACATTTTAAATAAAAATACCAAAGTTTATCTACTAAAAATGCATATTCTTTTCAAAGACTTTTAGATTCAAAGAAATGGCAACATGCATTTTCGAAATTGGTAAAGGCACATGAGAAACCTCAAGAAGCTAGCTATCATATTGCTGAGCTCATTGCAAAGAAAAGAAAGTCACACCTAATAGAAGAAAGCCTTATTTTACCTGCTTGTCAAATAATGGTGAGAACCATGTTAGGAGATGAAGCTGAAAAAGAAATTATCAAAATACCACTTTTCTAACAACATTATAAGTAGAAGAATCTTGAATATGTCATAGGATATCGAACAACAGGTAATTGAAGTCATCACATCCCACAAAATGTTTGCACTACAAGTAGATGAATCAACCGAAATTAATGGAAAAGCTCAGTTGTTAGCCTTTATAAGGTTTGTTTGGAATGAAAATATATTTAGTCAAAATTTTTTGCTGCAGCCTAATCAATTAAACTCCAGTATGCAAATAGGAAATGAAAGTATTCTCAGTTCTACTGATAAGTTACATGCTTTTAAGAATAAACTTAATACGTGGAAACGGCGTGTATTACAAAAGAATGTTGAAATGCTTCCATTATTGCCCTCTTCCACTTCTTATTCGTGTGAATTAGCTTTTTCTGCACTCAACGAAATAAAGTGTAAAAAACGAGAAAGATTGCTATCTGTTGAAGACAAATTAAGAGTGGCTTTGTCAAAAATTCAACCACGTATAAAAAACTATGTTCAAAACATACTTCACATTCATTTTTTACTTTTTATAAATTTTAATTCTACGCAAATTTTATAAATAAAATAAACATGTATTATTTTTTAATTAAAATATCTTTTTCTTATAAAATATGGACACTATTGATAGCTGTGTCGCATAATTTGATTACCTTGAACAATGTGTCGCTACACTTTAGTATTATAAATTGAAGAACCATAATTATAAATGAGTACAAAACCTTCAATGGTAACTTTTGAACACAGAAGTATGCCAGGGGATTATCAGTCATGGAAATATTCTCACGTTTTACAGGTAACCACTTATTAGGAAACAATTCTAAAGTGATTTGTGACGTGTTCCTAATGGTTACATTTTCTTATGCACATATTTACCTTAGAGTGTGTGTATTTGGAAACCTTCCCCAACATGTTCTCAGGAGTATTTAAGGTAAGAGAGAACCTAGAAAATCAAACAATGGCAATGATGACACACTTAAAAAAGTAGAATTTAAATAAAAATTATCGTATTAACCAAGAAATTTATTCCATCAAATGCGAGGACAGGCAACTTTAAAAAATAAATGGCATTTAACAATGATGTCTATACGAATGATATCACAGAAGTAGATGTAATATGTAAATAATCTTAAATACGATGAGATACGGTAATCAAAATTGACAAAGAAACGAAACGAAGCTGAAAAAACAGGAGAAAGCAAATTTTGATGAAAAAAGTATAAAAATTATAACCGGTCCGATATACAGTTAACCGATATGTTTCGGACATTCAAATTATAACCAGGATCCAGGCAAGTCTCGCAACCTTAAATTAATTATAGAAGCATAGCACATTATATATCGGTTATGTGGATGGTAGACAAAAGGGCCAAGGAAGACCCGTCATAATTACTCTTAGAAATACTCATTTACCGTAAATCAAATCAAATTGAAAATGGAAATAATTTTTAATAATTTAATCTTTCATAAAATTCAACAATTTCATATCCAAATTTCATCTTTACTCTCTTACACAACTATTCCCAAATTCCAAATTTAACCGTACAATATTTAACTCCAAATATTGACTAAATCCTAGCTAATTCAAACTGATTCAATGCAAACCTTAATTAACACTTATATAATAATTTCTTTTATTCTATCAAAATTTACTATTTAAACGATTTTATCTGATAAATTTGACAAACACTTACATTTTGAATTTTATTTTATTGTTTTAATCAATTACAAATTTATTCTATAAGAATTCTTCTTTTATCGACAAGTTATAAATTTGAGTGTACTGAAAACAATTTAATTCGTTGTTTTTAAGGTCCCGCGAGTGAACCGAACTATATCAAACTGTAGCATTTTAATCTGTTTTCACAAAAGAAATTCTCTTACAATTTGCTTAGTATATAACTAGCTGTTCGAACCTCACACAAATATTTTTATAATATTTCTTAATGGCCTGCGAGCTATTTCGCGTTTTGTACATGCTGACACTTGGTATGAATTATACATTAATGCGCAATTGAAAGGACCGATTCTGACATTTAATTGCATCTCATATAATTTCTATTTTTATAATAAAATATTAATTTTTAACAATAATTTTTCAGAAATTTATTATTAGATGAAATTTTTTTTTAAATATGATGGGCTTTATAAAAGAAAAAAAGTACTAATGACAAGTATAAAAACAGCAACGATTCTAATAACATGGAAAAAAAGATTTCAAGTAGAAGCGATAGATGTCAATAAATTCATAAATCCGCAAACTTATTACTCAAATATTCAATAAATTCAAAAAAGGTATTGACTATTAAATAATTATTCCAAAGCACATTCACCATCTACATCATTAGCAGCCAGTCAATTCCATGGGCGATGAAGTTGCTTTTCTTAGATGCATCCATTTTTTGATAACGACAACCAAGTCATCATAAGCTTTGTTTACCAACAAATTTTTCAGCGATCAATTGACATGATTGATTCTACGATCAACATTCTTTAGTGAACAATAAGGATTCAGCTTATAAAATATTTCGTCAGGAAGTAGCACACTATCATGAAGAGGCCCTAAACAATCGCAATGAATAACCTACAATCTCGAGTATCTTCAAGTAAACCATGAACAGGCATAGCCGAACGTGCCAGAAAAAGAGAATGAATGCAGCTTGACTGATGTGATAAATTCGAAAGATGACATCTACCATCTGATGAAACTTAGATACTATGAATTATATTTATTTTCAGTTTTAATGTTTGAAATATTGTGTAAAATTTATCCCCTTCATTTCAAATGATGTTACAGATTAAAACAATTTTGTTTTCTTTAATTTTCTTTGATATCCTTTCAACTGTAATTTAATAAAAGGAACCAAATATAAAACAAGCACAAAGCCTTCTATGGTAGACCTTTATACGACAACCACATATTGGAACACATTTCCAGTGCCATTCGTGACGGGTGACTAATGGTAACGATTTATTATGAAAATAAGCAAAACTCCAATCAAATTTTTTAAAGCCACAAGTATTACGTAACGTCATAATATTATTAAAAATATACAAATTTACCTTTGTGTTGAAAATTCATTAATAGTTACATTTTATAATTTGGTATAGGTAATAAGAAAAGTTGAAAATATCAATGAAGCATACCAACATTGCGCACGAAATTTCGATAATAAAACAAACATGCAAACAAAAGATGAAACACACCTGCTGAAAAAGATACCCATTTTTAAGCAAATCATTTTTTTAAAAATGAATTTTGAAAATATTTTAGGTTAAACTCTGTATAAATGAAATAAATATCCTAAGTGTGAAATATGATTCCATAATTTCTTGATTTTTATCATTCACACAATCATCAAATACAATTAAATTCATTAGTTTTATCCAAATTTTGACAAGGTATTATATCTGTAAAATCATTGTAAATTTTATTTTCGAACCATTTAAATCCTTAGTTTCTACACTAAATGTTTCGCATCTGAAAGTTTCACCTAAATCATAAATCTTTATATTTTCTGGTATTTTATCTTGATTTTTGAAAATATTTAGTATTGTTGTCTTGGATAATTTATTCTTAAAACCATGATATAATAATTGCAATTCTGGTTGGTGGATGGATTATTTTACCAAAATTTATCAAATTATTATAACCTAAATTCTTGGAATATAATAACATCTTTAAAAGTAAAACACCTTTATCACAACCTGAATCACCGATAATCAATATTCTAAATGAATTTGTTAATACCCCATTATTATTAAATTTTGATAAATTATTATTCCAAATTGGAAGGATTTCAGACATTTTAATATCAATTTTTTAGGATTTATTATAAGGATTTAGAAATAGTCCATTTCTATTTGTTACCCCAATTTCTATTTCTTGTTTTCCAAGAATTTTTAATATTTTATTAAATAGATCATCATTAGAAATGGTTCGTAAATATTTTGTAATTGCAGTTTTTGGATTTCTATTAAATTTTAGGAAGCCTTCGGATAGTCCACTTCTTGTCTGGAATTCTATAAATTTAGTATCTGCATTAACCTTCTTTGCTTCTTTAATATTTTTAACTGCATTTGTAATTCCTCCAGTTGCACCTGCTGCATATGTTATTCCACCAAAAATTAGGGGTAATAAATTTATAATTATTTTTTTTTAAATTCACAGTTTCAATCAAATCTGCTGACCAAATATTATCCTTGTTAATAACTTTGACTTTTAAATACTTTTTATATTCTTTATGTAATTCAAACGCGAGAACTGCTGTGAGTGAGAGTTTCATTTTCATTGAGTAAGAGTATCACACTTTCTTTAGCTATCTCTTCTCCAAGGTGTATCTCGCAGCCGAGAATCTTTGTTTTCTTAGCAGTTTTCGCAATCCTTGAAAACTTTCACGAAAAGTTGGATTATTTATTTCAATAATATCTTGAATTAAGTCAATGTCAGATTTTTGTATTGAAAGTATATCTTCTTTATGATAAGCAATATCAAGTTTCAAAGCTGCGGAATCAACATAATTAATTGGTTTTTCTCCAGGTTTGGATTATTATTTTCAGCAAGTCTAATATTTAAATTTGTCCCTGGCGAAACAACTCTCAAGTTTCCAAGAGAGCCGGACTATATCTTAAGGAATCATTAAAGCTGATTTTAGACTTTTCATCCCCACCAACGTTTAGTCTCTGAACAATCTCCATAAAAGTTAAACAGATCCATCAGTTCTTGAATTCAAAGAATCAATGATCAAAATCATTCATGATATAGATATTGACCTATAATCAATGTTTCACTTCATAACACAAAGGCTTTTATGATCATAATCTGTAGTGCATATAAAGTTTTATGTGCTCTATTCAATGGTATTACTTTGATTTCCAAGAGTTCAACTATAGTCTGTCAAAACCTGGAAAAAGGTCGAAAACTTTTAAACTTCTTTATTTATTTAACTCGGTATTTCTGAATTATATTAAATTCACATACTGGAAAATAGTGATTGTTCAGACGAAACCAGATTAACACGCCTTGCTCTCGAAACTCAACGGTAACAAGAAATCTATAAAATTCTGCAGGATACCAGAAACATTTTTAAATATAGTGAAATTATATTATAATTTAGTTTTACTTCTAGATTGTTTGATAATTTAAAAAATTAATTTTTTTCGTTTATACTAATAATAAAATAATGTAGTTTATTTATATAAATAATCTTACATTTATTTTATCCAATAATTTTTGAAAGATAGAAATATTTAAGTTAAATAAATAAACAGGTGAATTGATTTTTGGTATAGAAAATCCAATTCATGTCGTAAATTTAACTAAGAATATTCGAATTGTGGTTGTTTAAAGTTCTTATTTTCGAAAAATGTGGTTGTAAGAAGATTTAAAATAACATTATGTCTAAAAAATTTAATTCGTGAAAGGCAGACTATATATAAATTAGTTACATGTGTATCTATAGCACCTGGATCATTGGGATAAATAATAAGCAATGATAAAATCCGAGGACCCAGACAATCAAGATAATCAATACTTAGTGTGGCTTATGCGAGGAACTTTACTTCAAATTGTGGTTTAAATGCACTTATATACCGACTTTCTGTGTTAATTGACATGTGAAATTTTGTCATGACTGTATGATAGCTTTATTTTTCTCTATACCTCATAAATTAGGGCATAATATTTATAAATTATAACACTAGCACTTGTCATCTTCACATTTTTAAATTGTTATAGTTTTCCACACTACATCTTCCCTTTCAATTTGAATTTCATCATTTTCACTTTCTTCCATATCAATTGAGCGTTTAGATTCATAATTTTCTTCTTCATTGATAAACAATATCTCAGGTAATTTCTTCGTTTTTCTGATAAATATTTTATTAGATAGTCTTGATATAAATTAATATTTAAATAGTTAATAAATTATTACCATTTTCGTTATCCCTAGTCAGTATTAAAATTATTTAAAAAATCGAATTTATTATTGAAAAATATATTTATATTAGTTTTGTTAATACATTATTATGTTTATATATAAAATCGAACACTTACATAGAGACTGCACTTATCATTGTGATGAATTTTCCTTGTTAACTTATGAGTCATGCACTTAAATACCGACTTTCTGTGTTAATTGACATGTGAAATCTTGTCATGACTGTATGATAGCTTTATTTGTCTCTAATAATTTTGAATTTGAATGGTTAATATTGAAAAATTTTCACGAACTACGAATTTGATTGGATAAAGAAATTTGTTGGTAAGTCATTTTTTACAAACCATGTCACAAGTAAACAATAATTTTAAAAAAAGATTGAGAGAATTTGTGAAAAAGAAAAAAATTTTATTTTTTTTTATTTAAATTTATAAATTATATTTTAGGAAATGTATATCAATTTTTTAAGGGAACTAGCAAGAAGATAGTGAAAAAGGTAATTTAATTATTTTATTTAATAAATGAATTTATTTTAAAAATAAATAGGTTTAATGAAAGATTATGAAAAATGGTTCCCAGTAGATATTGACGAAGATGATTTTGAAATGGCTATATAATTTATAAATATTATTATTTTTTTAAAACAAAATTTAACTAATTTCAAGCTCCTAAATTTACATATTTCGAGGCTGAAGTCAAATGCTTCAAAAATGAAATCAGATATAACAGCTTTGCCTAATATGCCCATGGTTATGCTTATGAAAGTACCAAAAGCAGGCAAATCAAATAAGATTCAAAAAAATAAAGTTAAATGTAAGAATATTTAAAATTTTAATTTAAATAATTTTGTAATGTTTATATTAAAGTAATGTTTTATATATTTTAATAATGATTTTAATTTAAACCATGTTATTATTTAATTGTTATTAAATTATTTTATAAAAAATCAATAACATTAAAAAAATTTATATAGTATTGAAATATCATTTTTTCAAATATAGTTATTGTGATTTTTTTTTCAAGGTTATTTTTAACATTATTTTATAACTTACTACTTTTATAGAGCTTTAATATTTTGTATCCCTTTCGATAAATTACTGTGTGTATTAGCCTGAGCTAGGCTTTGTAATTTGTATGCTCTAGATTTTGCTTTCAAAAGTTAGTTTCCAACTTGAAGCTCTTCTTAGATTCAAATTTTAAGCGGTGATCAAGTTAAGAAATTTTATGGTATTTATACCTTTTTTGTTGTTGATTTTCAAAACTGAAAGGTCTTTATCATTGTTAATGATTTATTTTTTGGATATGGGGGTGGTTATTATTATTATTAATGCAATTTATCAATACTATGTATTATTAGTTATCATATACTTTACTATTATTATTATTATTATTATTATTATTATTATTATTATTATTATTATTTATTATTTCTCAGGTAAATTTTTTAATTTAATTTTATTATAATTTATTTATTTTAATAAAAAAATTTATTTAATATTGATTTTTGATCATCTTATATTTTTAATTATATATATATAACATTTTCTAAAAAATCTGATTCATAGTCAAATTTCATAGAAAATATTATATCACTTATAAAGAAATCAGAGGTGAAAAACAAAAAATCCTGATAATATACATATATATTAAAATTGATTTTTTGAAAATATGAAAATACCGATTTACAATTAGTTTAGATGTAAATTTTCATTTTAATAAATATATTATTTTGTTTTTTTTCAATCATTGATATTTGAAATAGTAACATAAATATAATTTAATAAGGAATTATGGATGATGATTTTATAAATTATAATAAAGTAGTTTTTCATGTCTTATTTTTCATGATAATCTATTATAGTATAATTTCTAAAATTATGTTAAATTTTTAAACATGAAAAATAAAGAATTCATTATAAATACCTTGCGACCTCTAAAACAAATAATAAAGTAAATTAATTTTTTGTATACAGTTTAAAAGAAAATATAAAAATATTAAAAGTAAAATAATTTAAATATAAATTCAGGTCAATTATTCGCAAATTATTGTCAATCGAAAAATCATGGAAATAATTTTAATAAAACACAATGGACTGTTATTATAAAATAAGTTATTACTCGAATATTTATTATTTATGCTTAACCCCTAATATGACAACATTTATAAATTTATATAATGAGCATTTAACATACTTCACTAATAATAAAAAAGAATTATTAATAGAAAATCTATTTGGATTTGATTTAAAAAAAGCATCTTTAATTGTTTCACTTTGTTTATTTAGTGTATAAATCGATAATAGTCAAGATATATATAATTTTTATAATTTTATGGATTTATGGTTTCAATTAAATCTGCAAACTAAATATCGTCTTTATCAAGGACTTTTACTTTAAAATATTATTTAATATTTCTATATTCTTTATGTAGAGTAGTATTTGTAGAAGTAGTTTGATTTTCTAATCCATTCCATCCACTCAACATTTTCAAAGTGTGTCCGCCGCCTCCGAGCACTATTTCAGCTTTCATTGCTACTTTTGCAATAGCTCTTCAAAATTTTTCTCTAAACGTTGGGTCTTCAATTTCATACAAATCTTGAATCAAATCTATATCTGGTTTTTGTCTAGATCTAAAACATTCTTGTCGACATGCAACATAATATTTTAAAGCCGCTGCGTCAACCCGATTTATTGGTTCTTCTCCGGGTTTAAGATTGTCACTTTCATCAAGTCAAATATTTAATTTTGCTCCTTGACCGAGATATTGTGGTGTTCTCCATGATATTTAGACCATAGGAAATCGGGTAATTTAGAACTTAGTTGTTGTAAATTTGCTCCTTCTCTTTGTAGATCATCTCTGTGTTTTTTCAAATGGTTTTTTGATTTTACCATGCCGATACTTATAATTCTTGTGCATATACACATTACAGATTTACAATAATATTGATTTCCTTTCATTGATTTTTAATATAAATTTTTTAATTTAAAATTTAGTGTGTATGAAAATACATTATTTTTACAGGTCTCAATGGTGCAGTGGTAATCAAATCCACTTTTTATTAATTTATGTCTGTGGGGTAATGGTATTTGACAACCCTGACCCTATATGAAAATTATATATATTATATCTCCAGTGGCTACCCGCTGCTAGGCAACGTTGGAAATGTAGCCATGGGTTTTAAGGTCGCCAAAGGTGAGCGCCATGAAGGAACTGCTCTGGCCCGACCTCAATCTGGGTCCAACGCACTACCGTTAGAAGGTTTTCGTGCGATTTGTCATTTTCGTCCTTTGCTGATAATAGATGGTTATAACAACGACACTGACTGACTGACGGTTTTACTCCATTTCCTAAGTTTAATTCGACGCAAACTATGCTAATCGTTTAAGTACAACATTCAACAACTTTTATTAAAAACTATTAGCACACAATTCACACTTTTGAGTCTCTTGCTTGAATGGCTCGACGTTTAGCCCGTTCAGCTCTTCCGGGGCGGTGTTTAATCGGCTTGGCTGCAGGTTTCGTAGTAGAATTAGCCTTACGATAAGCTAATTGGGCCGGGGAAAAAACCAGAGGGTAGGTCACTGCTGCTCCTTCTTGACACGCAGACAGTGCTACCTCTAAGCCCTTGATTTGTATCTTCAAGCTTTGGTTGATCTGTTTTTCATCAGCCCAACCCTTCTGCATGATTGTTAGCTTCTGGTACAGGTGTTTGGCCTTGCTCGACTCCACCCAAGTGCTTTTTATTAACTGAACCTCGGCCGTTAGTTATAGGATTTGTCGATGGAAATCTTTGACGGTCCGATGGGCCTTGGCTAATTCGTGTTGTAGGATATTGTGGGAGTTCATCTCTACAATAAAAGGATGTTCATTTCGCCAGTAAAAGGAGGTCCTTAGATATATAACGGGACTTATGTCTTATAGCGTCAGATTTATAATTTAGGCTGTTCGTTTTTTGTTAAGTCATTTATTCATAACACTATAATAAAAAATAAGCTAACTAAATATCTATTTAAATGTACAAATGAAATATGGATACTCGCGATGGACGTTCAGTTCTTCGAACCTACGCCCACTTCTTCTGGTCTGTGAATTGTGCGGAGCTACTATATTGTTGGCTTCCATTGATCGGTTCGATCCGGGACCATTCTGATTGGATGAAATATTGTACGACGTGGCATACCCGTCCGTACTTGGGATCAACCATGCCGCGATGTCCCGGTTGATTTCATCCAGATGTCGTTGGGCTCTTTGTATCTGTTGGGCCGTCTGACGTTGATGTTCCTTCAGGCGGGCAAGGAGGTGCTCCGCCTGACCTCTTATTTCCCGCGCTGGGTTTCGGCCGGGTTCCCGTTTAATTGCCAGGTAAGGCAGATCCATGTCCTCTCCAGTTTTTCGATCCTCTCCGCGGAATTATCGAACCGGTGAGATTGAGAATCCCGCGTCCCACATCGCCTGTCGGCACCGTGCAGCGGAATGTTCCGGAAAGCGAAGTGTGACCCGGGACGCGTCAATCCACGAGTCCTCTGAAAACGATAAATAATATATTGCATGGTTTAACATCACTATTTAGGTATGAGAGATCGGTTGGTGATCTAACGTGGGGTCACACGGATAGAGACTACTCATTGGTTTCATGGGTTGCGTATTTTATTTCAGGGAAGAAAATTGGTATGGTAAAATTGGTATGGTAGGATACACGTGGAGAGTTAGGCTTGCTGGTTACCTAAACTGATGCGTCACCTGCTACACTAAGGGAAGTTGGTAAGGAGATGAATATGGCGACTGGACTTATAATGAATTATCTGGACCATCTTGCGGTTAGGACCTTACGTAGTAAATTAATTTGGCGTAAAAAATTTCTCCTGTAAACTTCGTCATTTCTCTACTTTTGAATGAAGTGGATCTTTTAATTCCTGAAACGTGGAGTATGAATAACTGAATTTAGTCGAACATTCAGCTAACCAAAACGTAACCGTATTCCCTGAAATTAGATCAAAATGTAGAATTACAATCGAGTTATACTTTAAATCTTTCCCACTCGTAATAATGTTACCCCATAAAATGTTATTTGAAATATATTAAAAATTCATTCATTCGGTTCATGTTTCTTTGGACCAACGGAGAACTAAAAAAAATATAACTTACATTTGCTCATCCGTTTTCAGGAAAATCGCCGATAAAAATATTCCTTAAAACACATTTAAATTCTATATATTTAATATTAGATTAAAGGATATATCTTTAATTTATTCATTTGTTTTACCGTTCTTTAGGGAACACGAATTTAATGTCGCTGGAAACATAATTATAAATTTTTTTAAATATTATTAAAATTACATGCATAAGTGAATCCTTCGTTTTGTTTTTCCCTTTAGGTAAACAGAAAACTATTTCCGAAACTATACGCTGGATTTGCTTGTTCGTCTTCAAAGAATAACGCAGGTAAATTATGGTTTAAGAAATACTTAATATTACCTAAAGATATATTTACGTGTTATTTTATTTACTGTACAGTCCCTTTGGAGAATTACGGATAAAATGTTATTTAAAACTACCATTCATTAGATATTAGTCCAAAAATGTATTGGCACATTGATAATTTAATCCAGTGACTTACTGTTGTTACAACAAGACAAAAAAAAATCTGATCATTAGTCAGCCCAAATTTGAGTGGCTCTCTCGTTAGATCCTACTAATTTGATAGTGGTGGAATTTATCATTTTTCCAATTTATTTATTCGTGAAGGGTAAGTATTTTTCGTTCCCGAATAGTTCATGTTTAATGATTCCAAATCTAATTTAGCTTCCAATCGTGTTCTATCATTGAAATTTACTCAATTGCCAAATATCCGTCACTAGAAAACGTTTAAACTTAATAATTTGACATACTATGGACTTATATTTTATTTTTAACAAAAAATCTTACAATACATAGTTTTAACACAGGTAAATCGCATGGATGAGGCACATTCCGATTGTCAGTACTTAATCTCCGGTTTATGGTGAAGCATAGTTTGTGAGTACAGTAAAGTGGCATGGGTGAACTCACTACTCATACGATACTGGTCGCGGAGTTTGGGTCTTTAAGCGTAAATAAGATTGGTGGTCGACAATTACTTCATAATTTAACGCCATGGCCGATTTTATTGTCATTGTTACGTAATTCTTGGAGGAGTGTTGGAGCGATTCTGGCGACTCGTAGCGTCTAATTTGGACTCGGGAAAATATTAAAATGCTTAAAATTAATATCAACTTTACTTTCTACTATTCTCGGCTGTTCCAAGTTGGGTCGGGTTCTCCTCGAGGGACGTCGGACTTGTCAGGACTTCGCGGACTTATCGTTTCGTTCGTAGAAGTGTTACATTTGGTCGCTCTAGACATTTTTCGATTTTTGATCGGCTTAACCCAAACTTTAGTAATTATATCAGGATGGGTGCGCACACACATTGTTAACACATCGGCTCGCTCCAAGACACACTTAATGATGGTGTCGTGGTGTGCCTGTATGGCTGATTTTATAAATTCGTATCTACAATTTCCTTTAGCGAGATTTATTGATTGACCTTTTCATTAATGTCAGATGGTTAGTGTGATTTATACTCGTCTACATGACCGTATTCATACCATTTTCAGTCGTTTAGATTTCTATTTAATTTCTATTTTATTCGTATTCTTATTTGGGTTAAAATTCATGTAGCCATTAATTTTGGATGAATTGCATTATTTTGTTGTCTGGGCTTATCTGGTATTCTAGTTGTCAGGACGTTTTTCCCCACGACAATGTTATTTCAATCGTACGTAAGACTCGCTAGATAATTATTTGGGAACGTCGCATGGATTTACAAGGAATGGTATGCCTAATTATTCTGGATGCCGTTTTATTTTATTACCCGATTTATTTCCTGTTAGATACTCACTGTTGAAGTTATTATCTGCTGATTAGTGGGATCATAATTAATTTTGGGTGATCATCTTTGGGCGTTCGATCAATGATCCATACAGAGGTAATATTTATTAGTGTCTTCTATCGGTGGAGTAATCTGAAATATTCAGCTAGGAGGATTAACTATTCAACCCACGGAATCATCATTTTATCAGTATCGTCCAATCTAGTTTTGGTTGCCTTCGCTTAGAAATTATGCGTCCCTAAGTGGGAGTTAATATGAATATATCGATTATTCCACTTAGTATGAATTATCTTTGACGGATGACTAGCGGTTCAATTCTTATGTAGGCGCTGAATGGGGATAGTAACCCTTAGGCAGTTCAAACTATTTTAAGGACCCATCAGTGTCCAGCATAGGGTTAATTGGTGTTTCAATAGGTTTAAGTTTAAATCTGCATGTTATGTTTGCATGTGTGTTACCGATTCATTTAAACATTTACAAGGCCGTCTGTGTTATGGCCCAACACGTCTAATCAACTATGGGTTCAAATCCCAAAGTGTAAATATTTTTTTCATAAACTAATTTCTATGAATGTAACAGATATTTAAAAATATAGTGTGTATATGTGTGTATTAATATCTTTAAAAAATAAATAAGAAAAATCAAATATGTAATAGCAAATTATATGTACAGATCAGGTGGCTCAACGCGAAGTCTTTCAAGCACACCTGGATAGATCATTGAATGAGCTCATTTTGTTTCACTATTGCTCTTTCCGATTCACTTTGAAATTCATTTGTTCTTTCGTGTAATGTGCTTAAAACGCCGTTGAAATCACCCTTGAGTGAGAAGCGAATAATAAAGCACATACAAGTATTGAATAGGTAATGAGTCTAGCCAGCTTTTATATTTGAATTGGTTTGAAAGAAGTTATAAAAAAAGATCCGGATCAAAAAACTGTTAATAGAACAGTGGTAAAAAAACAAAAACCACTGTCCTCACAGGTCAGTTTTAATTTTTTATTATTCCTTAAAGTAACCAGCACTTAACTCTCACCATCAAGACATTCAAGACAATCGGGGCATCCAAGATATTAAAAAGTACTTCGAGTAATAATTATTTTTATAAACACTAGCAGTGTAAGTTCGGTGGACTTAATCCTATAAGACAGAAAAAATGCACCATCAATTAATTTAATATGAAAATTCTATCCTAAAGACGGAAAGCCTGGACAGGAACAGAATTTAAAAAATTAGCATCTTTATATATATATATAACTGCAAACAAAAAAACGCTGTAAACCGGAATTTCAAATGTATACCTGCTATTTTTTTAATTTATAAATAATTATTTATTATTTTAAAATTATTACAATATTTCATCGCAATATACATTCAATTAATATATTGCTTTTTACTCCATAGTCGAAATAAGAAAAAATGCCAGTGCAAAAAAAGTGAACCTTTCCTTATAAGCAAAATATGCAATTTTTTAAATGAACGTAAAAGAAAAGAAATCAGTAAAAGATATAACAGCTTATTTCAAATGTGGTATATCTCAAGTTAATGAGTGTTTATCGAGACAAAATAATGTCTCAGAAAAGTTTTTTATGGTCGCTCAGTTTCAAAATCGAAGAGAATCAAGCTATAAAACTTTGAAAATCTAAATGCTTGTATGGTTTTGCATTGCACGATCAAAAGATTTTCCAATTTCCTGGCCATTACTTCAAGCAGAAGCGATCAAAGTGACAGTAAAGATGAATATTCTAAATTTTAAAGCATCCAATGGGTGGCTTAGAAGTTTTAAAAAAAGTATAACATTTACTTTAAGAAATTAGGTGGTGAAAATAAAGATGTGAATGAAACAGTTGTGTTAGAATGGAGAAGAAAATTATTTGACATTTGCGAAGGTTAACAGGCCAAAGATATCGATAATTGTGATGAGATGGCACTATTTTTTAGGGAAAACTTGCTCCAGAGAAAATCTTTCCAAAGAGAGATTAACTGTGCTTCTGGTGCATTGGGAGATGAATCGATTATTAAGCATCTCGTGATTGGAAAAGCAGCTCAACATCGTTGTTTTAAAAAATTAAATGTGAATAATCTAAATTTCAATATTATTCGAATAAAAAGTCATGGATGACAGGAATGATTTTCGAACAATATTTAAGAAATTTGAACAATTAAATGATAGCTGAATATTGGAAAATCCTTTTATTTTTGGATAATGTATCATATTATCCGAATCTTAACTTTTCGAATATGCAGCTGAACTATTTGTTTCCTAACACAACCTCTAAACTACAACCACTTGATGCTGGAATAATTGCAAATATAAAAGTCAACTATCGAAAGCTAATGCTGCCGAACGTGCTCATGGAAATTGAGAATTGCAATAGATTATCTGCTCTTATGATGAAATTCAATTTTTAAAAGTTGCGCGTCAACAAATTTCACTATTTACGATAATAAAATGTTTTTTAAATTGTGGATTTGTATTTAAGGACGAATGCAAAGAATCCCTATCAGAGGATGAGAAACAGCTTAATAGATAAACTGTAGAAGTTCAAATTTTAATTCAGTTGCATTCGGATCAACAATTAACAGTGCATAAACAAATTCTATCGATTTGGATGATATAATTGCTAACAACAATCTTTTATTGGTGGAAAATATGTTTGTCGTGAGTGAAAATAAATCTGATAGGAAAAAATAGGAAACATAGATGTTTTGAATGTTTTTAAAACACTGGAAACTTATGGACGTCAGTCTAGGAATGACGAATTTTTTGTAAATATTTCCAAATTGAAAACATCTAATGTTCAAAGTAAAACAGTTGAATTTAAAAAGAAACAAATGTCAATTCTAGATTTTTAAAATTCAAACATTATCTGATCTCTCTTTTTAATTAGTAAAAGCATTTTTATTTTTTGATTTAGTATATTAAAACAAATTTATTATAAATTACAACTCTAAGATCATAGTACTAAAAATAAATTTAAACTTTTTATTTTGGGTCTATTGACAGAAAGTTCTCTAAGACCGAAAAGCCTATAAACCGAAAAATTATATTGGCCCCATGAGATTCCGTCTTAGAGAATTTTCACTGTATATTCTTGAAAACGCTCAGTAGTTCAGTAATGAAACACTCACACAATCAACAATTGAAAAGAAAGAAAACGACGGTTTAAATTAAATTAGTTTCAGAAATTAGAATATCTGTCATAACACTATAGAACGGATTAATTTAAATGTCATCTGTTCGCACAAAATCTTTCAGTACCCTAAATGAAATCGAGAATTCTGTGGAAAAAATTGATAGACTACAAATTAATAAATTAATACATAATATAAGAATTTTAATTAACGTAATATAATTTTTGAAAATTTTCTAAGATTCAAATAACACCTTTATTAATTTGATCATTAATTTTATCGAAATTATTAATTTTTAGCAATATACAGTTCTAAATTAAATGCGCTTTAAGGTAGTTTAATATTGCACATATAATTTTATATAATTATTTATTTTGTGAAATTAAGAGACTTACAAGTGGTTAATTACAGAAAATTTAAACATAAAGTTTTCACAGGCAACATTTAGAACTAAATCCATTGATACAATTTAATAAACCTGAGTTATGGTATCCGGAAGATTGAAATGATGCAATAATAAATAGTCATTGATATTGTTTTAGTGACATCAAATATTCCATTTGTTGAATACTTTTAACTCTATGTTTTGATAGCCAACATTTCTGAATAAATTTAAATAAATTAATTAACTCATAATATTTATATTAATTTTTTTATAAATTGATTTTTTAAACATTTACAAAAATGTCATCAAATGACTATCATTTTGATTCCTTTAAACAATGAATTTAAAAGATTTTTTTATCTGCTGAAAATAAGAAGTTTAAAATAAATTTTTCTTATAAATGTTTGTGTAATAAGAATTAAAATAACATCTAGTGTTTCATTTTAAATCTAAGTAGCCCACTCCCTCAACAATTTAATTGTTTGATATAATTTCTCGTTTCCTATGGTTTAAACCAAATTACTCTAACTTGAGACAACGATTTTTAGGACTCGCTGCTCAGTATCAGTGTACTTTGTTTTTTCCCGGCTCCTATTACATCAATGATTTTATCCACTATATAAAATGAATATTTTATATGAATTACCATATGCGTTTAGGCCCGGTTTAACCAATAGGTGAACTAAAGGGCCGTCTTGGACAACAAATTTCTGAGCAACTCTAAAAGAAACGTAAAATAGAATTTTTTAACAATTTGCCACCTTTAAGTAATAAATGGATTGAATTCAGTAATCTGGAGAAGTGAATCCCTTGTGTAGTTGTGTTAGGAAAGTCAAATTGATTGTAATTGTGATGGACAATAAATATTAGGAATATCGAGAATTCTTTATTGTTGCTAATATTCCAAAATCGCTCGGATTTCAGATCAATAAGTGTTAATTGCATATTTTACTGATATGTAATTTACCCCAAACTTTTTTCAACCTTGACCCCTTTACATACAATGCCTTCTTTTCCACCAATGGTTACCCGTTGCTAGGCAACGTTGTAACTGTAACCACTGGTTATGAAACTGCCAAAGGTCAGGTCCAACTGTAGAAGGTTTACGCACGTAATATGGAAAAAGTGCTGATAGTTGAGTTGTCCACGAGAAAATTTGAATCTTGCTCACACAAAAATTGCTTCCAAAAGTTAGCATTACCATTCTGTGAAAATGAATTGGTATATATACCTGTTCTGTGACCCTAACCTTGCGTGTTCCTTTTGATGCGTTTGTGGGGTTTGTGGTATTTAACCTTGACCCCGGGCATATAAATTTCTTGTCCTCCAATGGTTACCCGTTGCTGAGCAACATTGGTAATGCAACCACTGGCTATGAGATTGCCAAAAGTGAGAGCTACGAAAGAACTGCTAAGCCTCGATCTCATGGTGGGTTCAGCGCACTGTCGATGAAAGGTCTATATGCGATTTTCCTATTTCGGTCCCTTCTCGTTGTACTTGACACTCTTGACCGTTTATTTTCATCCGAATCGCTTTACATTTTCAATTTAACGGATTTTAAGTCTACTATTAACAATTAGAGGGAAATATAACAAATGAAACTAGAGAATTAACAACAATCATTTACTGGATTAAGATACTTATAGTTTAGAACAATCCCTAGCTTGTAATGCTCGACGCTTCGCGCGTTCAGCCTTTCCTGGGCGTCGCTGAGCAGGTTTCTTTGCTGGCCTGGATGCATCAGTTGCCTCTCGATATGCCAACTGAGCCGGTGCAAATACAAGTGGGTATGTTACGGCATTGCCTTCCTAGCAAGCCGATAACGCCACTCCCAAGCTGCGGATTTGGATGTTCTGTGATTGTCCGAGCTGTTTCTCATCTGCCCACCCGCGTTGGGCTGCGGTCAATCTCGGGTAAATTCTTTTGGCCTTCGCTGGTTCAATCCAGGAAGCCCTAATTTGTTGGATTTATTGATTCATTTGAAGCAACTGGGAGTGTAGCTCCGCATTTTCTTGGCGTGACTTTGCGAGTTCTTTAGTCAGAGTACTGATTATGTTCATATCTAAAATTAAATAGTTTATTAATTTATTTATCGTTCTTATTATCTATTTAAACTTATTCTACTAACTGGGGAACTATTGGGAATTCATCTATTAGGCGTGCTAATGGTTATCTTAAACTTATTCATCATTCTCGCTACCTCGGCCTTTCAGTTAATATTGTAGGTATATTCAAAAATGAGAAATCAAGATTTTTAACTCAACGATTTATTAAATAACCACATATTATTGATGTCGGGGATTTCGGCGATACGAATCCTGAGCAAATACGTGTGGTCTCGAGCATACGAATGCTCTTGCCTCCCTTATTGACTTCCATCTGCATATCGGGTCTTTCTTGGCAGTAGTTTCCTGTGAAGGACCACATTCATTGATCGAGTGGATTCAGTTAACCTCGGGTCATCCATTTCATATGATACGACATATGGTGGATCGTATCCATCCGTTCTGGGGATCCTTCCCGCAGCGATCTCCTCGTTTATTCTAGCCAGGTATTGCCCTGCGCTTTGACCTGCCAATTTGCCTGTTGCTGTTTCTGCCCGACAATAGCTAGCATATATTCTGCCCGTTGTCTGCTCTCCCGGGATGGGTTTCCGCCTGGCTCACGCTTGATAGCAACGTAGGGGAGGTCAATTTTTTTGGGTTCCTCTGCACATCCATCTCGGAATTCTTTGACTGGAGACACCGTGAATCCGGCGTCCCACATCGCCTGCCTACATCTGGTGGCGGATCGTGATGGAAAATGATCGGTGATCCGGGACGTGTCGATCCATGATCCATTTATAAAGTAAAGCTTAATATACTGAATCTCGGCATAATACTTGGTGATTAATTAGAAAATAATCCTCGGGACTTCCCCTCGTTGTTCTCGGTTTTGCAACAATTATTGTAGTAGAAAGATCATTTAAGTTATATGTGAACGAAGATTCTAATCTTACTTTATTATATTTTACATGACGACGGCGTTAGAACATCCGGATTTGTCAAACTTTAGCGTCTGTGCTCTATGTATTATGATGATTGGACTTTATTTTTGTTAGAACAGCTCTATTTGGTTATTACATTAATACATTAATAGATATTTGCGGCAACTCACGCCGTTATGGTGATGTAGTTGATAGTTATAGAGTGTCGAATAAATTTTTCCCTCGAAAAAACAACAAACCAAAGAAATACGTCGTGGTGAGTTTTATTAAATCAATACAACGGAATATGAGCAACTGTTATCACGTGAGGCACAACATGGCCGTTCCGTGGTCGGGGTATTTGGCTTCACTTCTAATTCATAATTTCGTTTTGGTCCTTGTCAGTACCTCTTAGACTTATTCTTGTATGCTTCTGAGCAGGTATTATGATCAATTGCCTTATGGTTTTCGTTGGATTTGAATAATAGAATTAAAGATAATTTAATAATATTAGAATTATACCTTCTTGTGTGGATCTTCGAGTCTCCTCTGATCTTCCCATCTGATGGTTCCCTCGTTGCGGGCTATAATGATTCCGCCTTCTCATTGGAGTCGTCAATGATTTCTCGGTTTGTACGTGCATGATTGGGGCAATTTTGTTAAACTGAGTGAATGATCACGTTTGCCCATTTGCTTTATTATTTATATGTCGGTGACTGTCAGCGTGTATTGATTATGATGATTTCAGCAACTGGTAACGTGGCAAATCGTTCTTCTCTTGCCGTGCATAATTGATTTATTTGATTTTATTCTGTCCTTTCTTCGTTTCTCATTTACTCCTGTATTTAGCGGTTAGACAATTTCTCTGTGCAGTGGGTGTTTATGTTTCACTCAGTACATTTGTTTTCTATGTTGATCCACATTCGTCTGTGCTGTTAAACAGAAAATTGTATTGATTCATACTACGTGGATTAATTCTGTTCAAACAAGATTATTCATATACTGGTATTTAGCCGATTTAGTCTTGGAGGGTAATTTTTCTCAGTGATTCATCAAGTCAATTATCAAGTTATGCTATTAGTTCAATCTATCATATTGATCATTGGTATCGTGATTCCTTATTCGGCTTCTCAGATTATGGCCAATGGTTACAATTCGCTAGATCCGGGTTGACATATTTGACGGAAGATCCTTGATATGATACTCTCTGGATTCAAAGATCTCAATGCAAACAGTCAGATGTTATCCATGACTCAAATTCGATGTTCCTCCTCATACATGATCATTTGAGCTAACTACTTGAATGATTATTGACTATACATTACTACTACACTATAAATATCCAATATCATCCTGTGATACTCGTTGTTGTTTGTTTAGTGATCTGTCATCACGATCCTTAGGGCGAAATTGGTCCTACCTTTTATCACTTATTCTTGTTTTCTTTGGAAATTGGTTTGTTCAATTGATCGGATAATTATGTAATTAGTCTAGTTGATTTCTTAATTTAATTATTTGCGAGTTATCGTTGGTATCGGGTTATTATTATTAACATTTACAATTTAGATCGTTATTTACTTTTATGATTTATAACATTCGCGATTTGGTGTTATTATTACTCTTAATTTAATGGCATAAATGTTGAAATTACCTATGCTCAATTATTTAATCGAATTCCGTCGATCAGATGGTTACCGCCTAGGTATATCGGGTGGGGTTTATATTATTTCGAGTCATTTGGTATTTTTTAACCTCCATAGGGGACTGTCGTTAAAGTTTACGGTCTAGTGATCGAGAAATTGAGTTATTTTCAGTCAATCTAATTTCTGCACGAGTATTACGATTACGATGTTCAAATTTGAGATCTAATCTTGGGTCAACTTCGTTTAATTTGATTTCGTCATGAATATCGTCGTCAAGATTTTGGATTGTAACGGTAGCTACTGGGTTTTTTTTCTTTATTTTATCTCGTTATTTTAACTTTAACAAGAGTTTAAGCTAATTTTAAGTTTTATCTCCTCCATGTAACTCTAAGATGCCTGCGGGTCGTTTTTCATTTCATTTATCCGTCTTGGCTTTCACTAAGATACTTTATTTTTTAACGTGAAAAATAGTTTATCTTATTTATTGATGACATAATAACGATTTATGGATTCTTTCCCACACTGCCTTTCTTATTTGACCTTAGGGTAGATATGTTGATATTATGATTTTATGAGTGCCCACTGGACTACTCGGTGTTTGTGATTTTAAACCGTTATGAATTAGAAATTTTAGGTCTATTTTATAGGAAATGGGTGATGAAGGAGCAGCCAAAAGACTACCCTTTCACCTTCCCATTTTCCCCTATAACGGATGGTATTGACGTTTGGGTTCCTGCGTTACGCACGCCGGAACCTTCACGGGCACAAGCTATTGGCGGATGAACCGCACTTACACAGCTTGAATTGATATGTATATTTTGCTTGCATGCGGTGTTGTATCGGCTGTGGGCCGGAAAAATTTCGACAAAATGTAATTTTCTTCAAATATATATTCTGGCATAACATCATAACATGCTTGGCATATAATTAGCATTTCATCATCATTCGCGTAACATTTCCTATACAAACGTCAAGCAGGGCTTACCATGAAGATATTCGTACGCTGTATGAAAAAGTTCAAACTGATTCGAATAATAAATTGGCGAGAGTTGTTGTCGTTAAAACGAGTCTTTTGATTTCTCAAAATTGGTTTTGACGAGTCAAAATATGCTTTTAATGCTTAAAATTCTGAGAAAATGAATCGGTATATATACCTGTTCTGTAGTTCAAACTTGCTTGTAAATTTTAGTGCAGTAAAACAAAATTTGACCTTGAAGTTATTTGTCTAATCTAATTCTAATTTTATTATTTTCATGATTTAATTTGACAATTCATTTCTTTCATTTTTAATTGAAATATTTCCAATTAAAATTGTTTAATTTTACTTCTACTTTTCATTAACTCTTGTTTCTTTAACTAAATTGTAAATTTCCGGTCAAATTCCTGTGTCTTCTTGTTATTTCTGTGTTTATTTCGTGCGGATCTTGTTGCATTTTGTTATTATTTTAATTTATTTTTATGTTTTCGATTTTATATTTTTAATTATTTCTTTCTCATATTTTAAAGTGGTTATTTGATGTTTTATGGGTCTGATTTTAAATCTACGTGTTATGTTTGGGTGCTATTACCAATTCATTTAAACAAAACTCTGTTCTGGCGTAACACGTTTAAACAAAATTCGACCTTGATTTTATTTGTTATATCTAATTCTTATTTTATCAATTTCTATATTAAATGAATAATTCTTTTTATTTTACTTTTTAATAGAATATTTCTTATTGAAAATATTCCGTTTTATGCGTTCGCTGCTAATTTTTATGAATTATCCATTTTGCGGTCAAATTTTATGTTTTCTTGTTATTTTTATGTTAATTTCGTGCTGATTTTGATGCGTTTTGTTATTATTTTAATTTACTTTTATGTTTTTGATTTTATATTTTTATTGCATCTTTCTCATATTTTTAGGTTGTTGAATTGATGTTTATGGGTCTGATTTTAAATCTGCATGTTATATTTGCATGCTATTTCCAATTCATTCAAACAAAATCTAGTGCTGGCTCAACATATATATTGGTGCCAAAAACGTTTGTCGTGAATCACAGAGGTACCTCGCAAGAGAAATGTCTGACTAAATATTGTTTTAAAATTGTCCGAAAAATTTGGGGAAATTTGAATATTAAAACTATTAAATAAATGCAATAAATTTATTAAAAAACGGCATATTGCGGAGAACGTGTATTTAAGGATATCAAATGAGTAGACAAATACAAATATGCTATTAAAAAATCAATAGTGAGTCCCTAGAAAAATATAAACAAAAATAAACAAAATATAATTTAAAAATTAATGAACAATAATAAAATTTAAATTCAGAAGAAATATACATGATGGGTTTCTGGGTGTTGAGATTTTGACGCTATATGGATTGTTACCCAGATAACCCCATACAAATATTTTCGCTTACCACTCGGCACCCGTTGCTAAGCAACGTTGGAACTGTGTTCGAGTTGGTGGATCGTCCGCAAAAAGTGAGCGCTATTACTAATGCTATAAGTGACCGAACGATCCATGGGTCCAACGAGTTGCCAAAAGAAGGCCTGTGCTCGATTTCGATTTTTAGGTCTCATTCTTCTGCTGGGCCAGCACACAAATAGCCTTGAGAATTGTTTAAATGCATCAGTAATACAGCACGAAAACCCAGCACCAAGATAACTTAAAATACAATATACAACACCAACTAAACACTTTAAAATCTGAGAGAATATAAATAAATATAAAATCAAAAACATAAAAAGTAAAATAAAATAAATACAAAATGCATCAAGAACCTCACGAAATTTACATAAAAAATAACATAATAACAAGAAAATTCGACCGTAAAATGACCATTTATATAAAAGTAAAAATTAATGAATTAAATAAATAAAAATAAAATATTTTTAGCTGAATAAATTTATTTAAAAATGTTAAAAATAAATTACCAATTTAAATTAAGAAATAAATAAAAATTTAATTTAGATAACACAAATAATTTCAAAGTCGAATTTTGTTTAATTGCAATAAAACTAACACGCAAGGTTAAGGCCAAATTATAGGTATAAATACTGATGTGTTTTCCCAAATTTTCAACTACTACTTTGTAGTATTAATTTCAACCAAATTTAAGATGCACATTTTTTATAAATCTTACTTTGTTGTGTGATTTTTTTTCAGATATTTTTAGATCATTATTCTACAGTTATCAATATTTTCAGGTTATTAATCTACAGTTATGTTTTGTATCAATATTTTCAGGTTATTAATCTACAGTTATGTTATTTTGGTTTATGTACATCGATGCCCGATTTAAAATTTCTTTATATGAATGCCAAATATACAGTTTATGCGTCGAAACTTTTGCCTAATTCATGTGGTAATTTATTTTTTCTATTATTTTATTTTTGGTGGCCCACAGCCAAAACATAACGCAAGATAGAAAAATAAAACACACTATCGAACTGTGTAAGTGCGTGTAAAATCGCCAATAGTTCCTGCCCGTGAAGGCTCCGGCGTGCGGAACGCAGGAGCTGGAACGTCAATATTATCCGTACATAGGGGAAATTGGAGGGTAAATGAGTAGTCCATTGGCTAATCCTTCATCATCCGTTTCCTAAAAAATTGACATGAATTTTAACAACAATCGGCTCAAAATATCTAACACCGAGTAGTCCAGTGGGCACTCATTAAATATAATATGAACATACATAGATCTTAAGGACAAAGAGAGGGAACGGGTAGTGGGGAAAATTGCGAAATCGTTGCAACAGTTAAAATGAATAGCCATCGGAAAAAGATTAATCCGAACGACCAAAATCATGAAAAATAATGTTTTTAAATAAGAATTAAATAAATTAATTTGAGTTGAGGCGGAAAATATGGGCGGGACGCTGCTCAAATTTTCCAAGTCAATGAAAATACTTTGTCGAAAACGGTTGAATAGGGATGAACCGTAAAATAAGAGCGGAACGCTGCTAAAATTTTCGAATTTACAAAAATACTTTATCAAAAACCGAAAAATACAGATGGATTACGGCTAATGTTGTATACCAATAAAAAATTTTAACGCTGAAGAATAAAGACTGATCCCTACAAAATCTTAATAATAATAACGATAATGATAAGGGTAACGGTAATTATAATAATAACAATAATAATAATAATAATATTAATATTAATAATAATAATAATAATAATAATAATAATAATAATAATAATAATAATAATAATAATAATAATAATAATAATAATAATAATAATAATAATAATAATAATAATAATAATAATAATGGTAATAATAATGATAATCATGGTATTTGTAGTAATGATGATAATAATTATGATAATAATAATAGTAGTAATAATCATGGTAGTAATAACAATAAATATAATGGCAGTTATAGTAATAAAAATAATAATAAAGGTAATAGTAGTAACAATTAATAAAGGTAATACATATAATAGCAACAATGATAATGCTAGTAATAATAATAGGGAACATTGTAGTTATGATAGGGATAAGAGTAAGAGAACTAGTGTGTGAATACTTAACATAACCAAGGGTGTACCGACCAAAGAATAATCTTCGACATGGACAACGATAAGAAAGGCTATGGGAATGGACATAACAATGAATGATATGAGAGTATAGGTTAACATTTGACAGAGATAGGAGAATAATGGGACCTAAAAATCAAAATCGAGCACAGGCCTTCTATCGGCAGCTCGTTGGACCCATGGATCGTTCGGTCAATTATAGCATTAGCAATAGCGCTCACTTTTTGCGGACGATCTACCCACTCGAACACAGTTCCAACGTTGCTCAGCAACGGGTGCCGAGTGGTAAGCAAAGGAAATATTTGTATGGGGTTGTCTGGGTAACAACCATATAGTTTCAAAATATCAACACCTAGAAACCCACCTCTTCTCTTATTTCTTTCATATGTTAATTTATACCGCTATATCATTGTTATGTCCATTCCTGTAGTCCTTCTTATCATTGTTCGTATTATTGATTTTACTATGGCCTGCACGCCCTTTGTTATGTTATATCCTCACAGTATCCCTCTTACCCTTATCCTTATTATAACTACTATGTTCCATATTATTGTTACTAGCATTTTCATTGTTACTATTATATGTATTATTCTAATCCATTGTCACTGCTATTACTATTATTATTATTTTTATCATTACCATTATAGTTATTATTATTATTATTATTATTATTATTATTATTATTATTATTATTATTATTATTATTATTATTATTATTATTATTATTATTATTGCTATTATTATTATTATTACTATTATCCTTACAATTATCATTATTATTATTAAATATTTAGTATGGATCTGCCCTTACTTCTCAGTTTTATCAGAATAATATACAAAAAATTGAGCCGCGCTCCACTTTTACTTTAAAATTTTCGATAGAGTATTTTGATTTATTCAGAAAATTTGAGCGGCTTTCCGCCCTTATTTTTACGATAAATATTTTAATTATTTCCGAAAATTTGCGCAGCGTTCAGCCCATATTTTCCATCTCAACTCAAAATAATTTGTTTAGTTCTTATATATTATTTAAAATATTTCTTTTCATGATTTTAGTTGTTCAGATTAATCTTTTTCCGATTGCTATTCATTTTAATTTTTGCAACGATTTAGCACTTTTCCCTGCTACTCGTTCCCTTGCTTTGTCCTTATGATCTATTTGTGTTCACATCGTATTTAATGAGTGCCCACTGGACTACTCGGTGTTAGTGATTTTGAGCCGATTGTTATTTGAAAGTTTATGTCTATTTTATCGAAATTGAGTGCAAGAAAATTGAGCCAAAAGACCCACTCTCGAGCTACTTGCTTTCGCTATCTAGTTCTATGATTTGACGTTCGAGCCCTCGTTACGCACGACTAGGTCTCTCACGGGCACGAGCTATAGGCGGATGAACCACACTTACACCACTCGATAGTTATGTATGATTTTACTACCTTGCAATATGTTTTGGCTGTGGGCTGGAAAATAATAAATAAATGTTACCATATAAGTTGGATAAAAGCTTCGATACATAAAATTGTTTACTCGGCATGTCATATTTCACATTGTAATCGGAACTTCATTAGCAAATTTTAGAGTGTTAAGTTGATGTTGTTTGTTGTATTTTAAGTTATCTTGGTGCTGGGTTTTCGTGCTATATTACTGATACATTTAAACAATTTTCAAGGCTGTTTGTGTTCTGGCCCAACAGACATATAAATTCCATAAAACACACTTATTTTTAAATTTTGCTATTTCATAAACCCATTTTAATTCAAAAAAATCATGTGAATATAAAGTTTTGTAAACGATTGCAGTAATTCTGAATAAACGTTATTGTATTTGGTTGTTATATTTATTTGAATATGGACGCCGAGGATTCAGAAATTGTTTGTGACTTATAATAAATACTCAACAGTTATATGCATATTTTGTAACAAAACTTTAAAAATTCATAAACGAAAATACATTCTTTTGATTGATTTATAATTTATGTTGATTTTCTAATAGCATTAATTTATTATAAAATTTCATTTAGAGGAAATCTTTTCGCTATTTTTAAGATGATATCCTTTCATAGAGAAAACCTTCACAGTATTTCTGTGAAACCCACTGTGCCAATTATTATAAGAAAGCCCATTCAAGCATTTATTTACGATATATTCTGTCAGTTTCCTTGTCATCATCAGGTAGAATAGAAAAATATGTAGTCATTATAAATTAATTATAGAAATTTTAATAATTTAAAAAGAAATTTTTAATTAAATGAAAAATGAAAATTATTTTAAATATTAAAAAAACTTAACTAAAAAATATATATTACTAATAAAAATTTTACTTTTAGAAAATAATATATTATTTTCAAAAATCAATTGAGATATTTTAGAAGAAGATTTATATCCAAGCAGATTTATTTTAATTAGATAAACTAATATTTGATTTGTCAAAAGAATTTCCTTTTAACGTAAAATTTCAATTAAAGAAATTCCAATTAAATTATTTATGCGTAAATAAAATTTGAAATTTTTAAAATGTGAAAACTAAAAAAAATATCAAAAAAATTTTACTGGATAAATTTTCATCCAATACATTTGCACTAGTCGAAAATTAAATTCAATATAAATAATATTATTCATAAAATTATTATTATTATTTATTTTACTCTCATTAAAAAATAAACTATGAAAAAAGAAAATCCTGCCAAAAATTCTTTTAAATTCGATTATATCGATTCCGATAGTGAAAATGATAAGAAAAAAAAAGAAACCAAAATCAAAAACGATTCACCAAATGGATATGAAGAAAAAGACAGGACATCGGAATATGAAAACGAAATGTCCGAAACACCAATTATTCCGAAATCGAATCTCGAAGAGGTGAGATCACCAAGAGAAACAAAAATTGTCATTCTTGAATCACCGGATGGAGATAGAGGGGACGACACAATACTCATATTAAACCAGGTGCCTTTTATTGAAATGAAAGACAATCTTATCGAAAAGCGTGACAATAACTGTTTTAATAAAGAAAAAGAAATCAAATCAAAATTACCGAATGAAACCGACAGAGTTCAAGAAAATTCTAAGAAAATCTTTGACAATATTGAAGTTGAAACTTCATTTGAAGATAATGATAATTTAATTTACCCATCATCAAATCCAAATAAGTTTCATAATCACAAACCAAAAATTAAAAATGAGGAAGCATTAAAGTTCTGGAAAAGTAAAGAACATTGCATTTTATTTAGTAAGTTAGCCTTGTCTCTTTTGTTTAGCAATATTGGTTTGACATTATTAATCGTGACTTATATTTTACTTGGGGCCTGCATGTTCCAGTTTTTTGAATTGAAACATGAACTGGCAACATTTGAAACGAATTCAAACAAAGTTTTACGCAATTTAAACAAATCTAAAAGCAGAATCGAATCGGAACATGAGCAAATTGTTTTAGATATTAAAAATGAAACTAAAATAAATCTAATGAAATTTCTCAATGAAACATTCACTGAAAACCAAATCAAAATCGGAAACCTCACAGAAATTTTCCATGAAATCAAGATCCAAATCCAATCTGCACAGTCGGAAATAGATAGAAGCTTTAAAGAAGAAATCTTATGTCAGTCGACGGTGAACAATTCATGCGAAAGAAATGATTCGGAAGCGATTGGAAAAACCTGGAAAAATATCTCCAATAAGCTTCAAAGTGTCAATGAAAATGTGGAAATCATTTTAAAGAAAATTGACAACCTTTCCAATTTTATTAATATGAAATATAATGGCAAAGATATTAATTCTCTCATAGGAAATAATTTGTCTTTGAGACAAAAAAGTTCTTTTATTGAATCGCTAACTAAAAATTTCGAAAATTTGACTGAAACCGTTTTTGATGTAACAAAAGATGGCTGGATCCACGAAAATGGTCATATCGGCACAGAAAAAGGATCCGGGAAAACTTTGTGGACTTTTGGCGGTTCAATTCTATATTGCATAACTGTTATAACCACAATTGGTTAGATAATTTATATTTAGATATTTGGATTAATTCAGATAATAAAGAATATTTTAATAATCGAGAAAGTTGCATAATTAATATTTTAATTAATACCACTCAAATATACTAAATATCAATTATAATATTTAAAATTCTATAATAATAATAATAATAATAATAATAATAATAATAATAATAATAATAATAATAATAATAATAATAATAATAATAATAATAATAATAATATGACAGTGAATAACAAATTAAGCCCTTGCTGCGAAGTAATAATTATAATGTTGAAAAAAGTTTTGATTATTAATCCTCTTCAGTTTCTTACGGAATTCTTATCATCAATGAGAAAATACCAAAATACGTTCTGATTTTCATTAAAATTCAATTTTTTGTTTTTTGATTGGTTTAAATGTAAATTAAAATTTCTTTAAATTTAAAATATAAAATTTTTAAAATTTTAGAATTGAAACTTTTTTAAACAATATAATTATTACTTCGCAGCAAGGGCGTATTTTATTATTCCCTTATCTGTTGATCATCATCCTTGCATTTTTCATAAATTTCAATCACTGAAATTTCCAATTCAAAATAATAACATGTTTTTTTCTTTTGTGTACAAAATTCTCATTGGAATACGTTTTTTCTGAAAAAAACATTAAATAACCAAAATTCATTATTAGAATTAATGACCTATAGTTTTGTTGAAACTACAAAATCTAGTAAAAATCTCATTGACTTAAATTTACTTTACAAAATGTCTGTGACTAAAATATCATGTTGAAAATGACTCAGATCAAAATATTTGGTTTTAAAAGGAGTGAGACAAATTTTGCTTGTTCAAAATAATTACACGTGTTTTTGATTGAAGCTGTTGAATTTTATACAAAAATGCTAACACTAGTAAGTCATAAAAACCTCACTATAGTGACTCATATTGAGACTGTCAAAATTGATCAAAAAAATCTAATGATTTTTATTGAGATGAAAAAGACCGAAGATTTCATTGTTTTTTTATCAAAAGTTTATTTTCACTTTGTTTTATTGGAGAAAAGTACTCACGCATTTTAATTATATGAAAATTTTTATCTATTTTATTGGTGGAGTTCTTGCGGTTTTAAATTGAAATCTTATAAATAAGGTGTATACAAAATTTATACAAAATTTATACAAAAAATAACCCCGTTTCAAAATAACGTACAAGAGAAGGAGTGTTTCCATTACTACTGCTAATAATAAAAATTTTCTAAGAAATTTTTTTGCGATTTATTTCATGTAATGTAAATGTAACTTTTATTAAAAAGCCGAAAATTGACTTTATTTCTTTTATATTTCTCTTTTAATAAAATCGAAAAAAATGAAAAAACTATTTGACAGTAAATGTAAGGCAATAAAGATACTTTAGAAGCTCCTTTGTTGTTTTTGTTTAAAGGATTGCAAAAATGAAATTTAAATATTTAATTAATTAAAATTGTAAAATTAATTAAAAGTCAGTAAAAAATCATATTATTTTCTGGAGAAGCTAAAGGCATGTTGCAAATGAAAAGTTAAAAACGAATCAGAAAACTTTCAATAAAAGACCCAAGAAAAACCAAAGTATAATTAAATACAAATTAATTTATTAAATTTTTGTTGATAAATCATTTGTTTTAAAAAATAGCAAGCTAAGTTTGACTGTCAAGACAGCTGCTTGTTAAGTTACGAATAGTAAAAACATATTTATTTGATGGACTAATTAAAATGAATTAATGTTAATAATAAAAAAAGCAACACAAAAGGGAAAAAAGAGAATAAAATAAAAGTTTGCAAAGGAGCTATCAACATAGAATGAAGAGCTGTACTATCAAGACGTTTATATTAGGTTGGTACAAAAGAAAATTTGCATATTTTATAAGTCAAATTTGATACAAATTCGTTAAGCAAATACAAACAGGATATGAGGTACTTGAAAGAAATATGTGTGTTTATATAAAATTAATATAATATTTGAATTTACAATTTTTATTGTGTATATCAATTTGTTATTTAGAAAATGTCACTTAAAAAGATACATTTTAAACATTACATACTATACTAGTTTAGGTAAGGTAAAAATGCAAAAAACGAAGGGGGCAATTTGTTCTGTTTACCGCCTGAATGCTATTAATGGATCATTTCTCACAGAATAAATCCTTCGCTGAAAATTAAGATTAAAGAAATCAGTTATATGCCTAATTGACACGAAGTCCAAGTTCTTCAAAGAGATGGAATTTGTCATCTAGCTATAAAATGGCAAAAGATCATAGGTATTCAATAAAATAATTTTGATGACAAATAAAGCTTCTATTTTAGTCATAAATAATAAAAACGATTGAAAAAACGAATTTTTTTTCAACCAACATAATATAACAAGTGAATTAACGGTTAAAATGTAATTTGATGTACAATTATTTGATACAGGTTTCTCGAAAGATTGCGATATTGGTATTCAAATAAAAATCGTCATTGAAAATCTTTAGGATAAAAAATGAAATAAAAGATATTATCAATAAAAATATGAAATATTCTCTTCGACCAACTGGCAATTTTGTTGATCTTCTTTTTCTTTTTATACTTATATCGCAACTCAAGTCACCCGCAAACTAAATTGGTTTTGGCATTTTTGACATCTCTGTTCTAAACCAAATTTGTTATTTCTGGGCTCCCGGGGTTTCCATTTGTTTAAAATAATTATTTTTGGTGGTGGGTTCCTCTTTTATCCCGGGTTTTCTTCGTCACCCAATTTCGTTTTCCGTAATTAAAAAATTTGTTGGAATTCCGGGTTTCTCACACTATTCGGGTTTTCAGTTGACTCGGGATTCCAATTAATTTTTAATTAATTTCTATTTTTAAAAAATATTTCCTTCTGGGGACCCCCATCGATTTAATTTTATTATATTTGGATTCGTCTCGTCATTTGGCATCCACCCATACCCATTCCCCCGATAAATGTTGATTTTAAAATTTGATTTGATTTTCCCTTTTTAATTATTATTTCGAACATCATTGCTTTTCCATTTTTTTACTTTTGTGCATTTTGTTAACCCCAACACTTTCAAAATGTTTTCTAACAAAGTTTTACAATCATTTGTAGTCTAATCACTTTTTTATGAAAAGTTATTATTTTACATTAATAAATTTTGATATATTATTTCAACATCTCTCTCGAAGTATTTAATCATTTAAATAATTCTACTCCTTTGAGTTAAAAAGTTTCTGAATTATTTACAATATTTAACTACTTTATGAAACATAATTATATCGTATTTTTAGCAAATCTTTGTTTTACTTTTTCACTTAGATTGACTTTGATAATAATATTTGTTTTGTGGGTTTCCAAATAAATCATCAAAAAATTGAAATTAGGATTTTTTTTTAAAATTAACATTTTTCAAAGCCGCCTTATTTAAGAATATATAAGAATTTAGAAATGCAATTAATTTATTCGTGAGCAGTTTTACACATGCAGAACAAGTAGGGTAGAAAAATGTTATAAAATTATGACCCTGGGCAAAAGTTCGATGTATCAATTTATTAACGACTGAAAAGTTAAAGAAATTTTAAAGTTAAATTAATTGACATTGGATTTATAATATCTAAAATCAAATATTAATAAATTATATATTAAAAATTAATTTACTAATTGAAGTAATAACATCTTAATAATTGTATTTATGTGAATTTAGGATCCACGGGTATTTCGTAAAAAATTTTTTGCATAAAAGTTTTTTTGTATAAAACTTTTTTGCATATATTTTTTTAGAATAAGATCTTTATTATTTATTTTGTAAGTTAAGCCAATATTTTAAGGGCAAGAAATAAATTAAATCATTATATCAGAAAAAATAAAAATGAAGACTTTCTTTATATCCAAGATGTAAGTTATCCTTGAAATCCTTTCCAAGGCGCCAATTCATTTATTTAGGATTGAATTTCACCATTTTCAACCGGATTGGGAATAAAAGAAAAATTATTCTTCAAAAGTCTTCCTTTGTTGATTGAATTACAGTTATCATAATGAAGGGTATAAAAATAAAAAAAATTATTTATTTACTTTAAAATAACAAACCAAGACTACAAATTATTTGTGATAAATTTTTGTTAAAAAAATAATATACATAAAATTTTACACATAAACTTTTTACGAAAAAAAATTTTATACGAAATGTCAAGGTACCGAATTTAGTAATGTTAAAGAAAATGCCTAATGTAGGGACACAACAATAACATCAAAAATATTACAAATAAATACAATAGGATGATTTGATCAGTTGAACTTTGTATTCTTTTGTGGGTCAGTTATTCATGGAGCACTCAATATCTAGGTTTTGCGTTTCCTTAAGTCTAATAGTGTTGTTGAATCGAGTTGAGAAATGACAACGTGAAAAATGTTTTTAAGAGAAAATAATAATTAGTTATCTGAATAAGTTGTAACAGTTTGGTTTTTGAAATGAGTTGGTTTAGTTTCGAGCTGAGTTGAATATGTGGAAACAAGCATTAAACAAAACAGTAATTTCCCTGATTGGGAAATCACCGATGAGTGGTTGAAGATTTTCATGGGTTGATTATAAAGTTTTTAATTAAATAATGTGACAATCATATAAAAAGTCCCAATATTCAAACAAAAAATAAATGTATTATTATTTAATTAATAACGCAATTGTAACTTAATTAAAATTTTAAAAATGAATTAAAAATTAAATAATATTTTTTACAAAATTTGACTATGAATCAGAATTTTTTGAAAATATTATGTCACTTATAAAGAAATCAGAGGTGAAAAACAAAAAAAGTCCTTATAATAAAAATTAAATGTTGCATGCGCTACACCTAAATTTTTCAAAATAAAAGTTTAAGTATTTGATATTAATTTTATAACTTTGACATTTAACATCGTCAAAGATATTTTTTTCATAGTCAATTGTTTATTATATATGATCTTATTATTAATGTCTGTAAATATATTTTTTTATTAATGGTTTTTAAATTATTTTTTAGCCATCTCCTCTCTTTATTGGCCATTTTCCGCTTTTTATTTATTTTCTAACCTCATCTTGCGAAGTTTTGCGGTTTATGTTTTTATTATTAATTTTTGTGCTTGCAACTGTCCTGCATTTTCACATTTATTTATTTAATTGTTTTATTTGGTGTTATTTCATTTATTATTGTTTTAATTGATGTTTGATGGAAATTTTGATATTGTGAGGTTAGTGGGATTCGTGACCTTAACCCCCATGGCATACAAAATATTTCAATGCCCGCCAATGGTTATCCGTTGCTAAGCAACGTTGGAACTGCAATCCATTGGTCACAGAACCTCCAAAGTTGAGTTCTGATATCAGAACTGCTAAGGTTTAGTCCTATGTCGGGTTCAGTGGACTGCCATTAGAAGGCCTCTGTCCGTCTTTTCTTTCAGGTCCCTTAATTGCTGTTTTACTATTTTACTCGGATACTTCATTAGTAAGAAAACATTATCCAGAAAACAATTTTATTTTTAACTAGAAAACATTTTTATTTTCATTAACGTGTAAATTCAAGTTTATCCATCACTTACTTTCGCTTTGGGCACGTCTTCGTAGGCGCTCCGTCCTGCCCGGTCTGGCATGTGGATGAGCTCGCTTGTGAGGATGCGTTGGATGATTCTGGTCGTGGTAGGCCAGCTGTGCCGGTGCAAAGACTAAGGGGTATGTCACTGCACTACCCTCTTGGTACGCTGACAAGGCAACTTCCAATCCTTTGATTTGCGTCCGTTATGCTTGGTTTAATGATTTCTCCTCTTTCCAACCTTGTTGTGCTGCCAGGAGCCAGTGATATAAACTTTTCATCTTTTCTGGATTCGTCCAAGTGGCTTTTATTTCTTGGAGTTCGCGGCTCTGTTGGAGGAGTTGTTGGTAAAGACGCATATTCTCGCGTCGGAGCTCTTTCAGATCTCGATTGAGGATCCTTGTCGCTTCCATTTCTAAATAAAGCGAAATTAGCTAAGTATTCAAATTTACTATTATTGATTTAGACACATAAATGGACTTAGTTGCTCCTAATTCGAGTATTTTATTGTACAACGTTAATTTAATCAAATAGATGACCTATGAGTCTTGTAGTCGTCGTTGAGTTTAATTAAATTCATTGTTCATTACTTGGCAATAGAAACTTCCTTCCTCGTGGTGGTTAAGTCCTATATTGTGAATGACGCGTTCTTAAATAGAATAATTAGGCTGGTTCTATGCTTTACCGCGTTAATATCTATTTTTATTCATTAATAAATACAAGTAAATAGTCAAAATGATCGATAATTTTTATTCAAAATAATACAAGTTTATTTGTTTATGATCTTCTTTGGTCCTCGGGATTGGCATTACGACGATCACGACTGGAGAAAGCCCATTTTGGGTGTCGACTGGCATAAGATTGCTCGTCTTGCTGTCTCGATCCAAGTCTGTTCCGAAGAGCTGGTTGGACCAATTTCTCCGGCAAGATCAGCTTCGTTGGGGCGGTCATTTGCAACAATCTCGGGTCATCCAATTCAAATGAAACCCCATAGCTCGGAGGATATCCATCGGTACTGGGACTGATTCCACTCGCGATATCTCGATTTATCTGGGCCAATCGCTGTCTGGCCAGAATTGCTTTCTTGTGATATTTCTTCTCCATCTCTTCCATTTTCATTGCAGTATACTCGGCTCGCTGACGGGCTTCCCCTGCTGGGTTCCTGCCCGGTTCCCGCTTGATGGCGATGCTAGGCAGCTCTATCTCATCTCCGCGATCGCCTGGTCGTCGGGGCCAGCTGGGTTCTCCATAAGTGGTAACGACATATCCCATGTTAATCGGGAGTCATCGCTCCATCCTCCGTGCAGATCTCGGCGGTCTGAATGAGCAGTTTATATTAGATTTTACGAGTGTCCACTGGACTACTCGGTGTAATCATTTTAGCCTATTTGTATCTTGAAATTTAGGTCGATTTTTCGGGAGATTGGTGAAAGAGAGCCAGCCAAAAGACTAGTTCCCGATCTTCCCACTGCCCCTATAGCGAATAGAATATTTACGTTCGAGGCCATCGTTACGCACGACGGAACTCTCACGGGCACACACTATATGCGGAGAAACCGCACTTACACAGTGTGACTAGTTATGTATGAGTTTATTGACTTGTATATTGTGCGGCTGTAGGCCAGAAAAATTTCGGCATGTTAACAAAATTCTCTTTCTGAATACATATATTTTCAAATAGCTACATAATTGTTCATTCATAGGTTCAGATACACGACAAAAGATTCCCACACATACGATCAAGTAGAGCTTACATATAAGTTGCTTGATTTCGCAATGTGGAAATTATTGCCGAGAGTTGTTTCTTAGAAAGTGGCTTGCTCACTAAGTGAAAAATATGATATACGATTTTAAGTGTTAAAATTCTGTGAAAATCGATTGGTATATATACCTGTTCTGTGACCCTAACCTTGCGTGTTAATTTTTATTCGATAAAACAAAATTTGACCTTGATATTACTTGTCTAATTTATTTCTAATCTTTATTATTTTCTCGATTTATTTGACAATTTGTTCCTTAACTTTTAATTTTAATCATTTCTGACTAAAATTATTTTATTTTATTCGATTTATTCATGAACTCTTTTCTTTTTTCCGTAAATTGTCAATTTTCGGTCAAATCTTTTGTTATTATGCTATTTTTATGTCAATTCGTGTGCATCAATTGGTGCATTTGTTAATATTTTAATTTACTTTTATGTTTTTCCATTTTATATTTTTTAATTATGTGTTTTCTCGCATTTTGAGGTGGTTATTTGATGTTTATGGGTCCGATTTTAAATTTTGCATGTTGTGTTTGCGTACTGTTTTGAATCCATTTAAACAAAACCTTGTATTAGCCCAACAATATTAAATAATCATGAAAATGGCTGACACATTTTAAGTCATTCAAGTTAGAATTAGTTGGATTTACTCTTCAGTTTGTATTATTATTCAGTTTGAAACATATTCATCCCACAAAAATATCAGTCAAATATAATTTTGAAAAATTTTAAATGTTTTGAAAAATCTATTTTTTTAATCAAAAATATATGAAAATGTATTTCTTTTTTAATTCATTTTGTTAATAAAAGTTTATAGTTTTAAGTTCATTTTTATTGTATTGTTTGAAGCAAAAACACTAATACACAAGCAAACAAAAGCTCACTAAATACAATCATCCTAAGCTCTTTATTACAGTTTCTTTTATCGGAGACTCTATCGGGTTCGGAAATTTCTTAACTCAACAGTTTTAAGAAATATAATAAGGTTTAGCACTTTCAATACTATAAAGACATTTTGCCCCAAGAACTTTAGAGATTTGTATATGTCAATTCGTATATATCCCAATTAGTTTGTGTTATTATCAAAATAATTAATTATTATTTTCATAAATTTCAAATATATTTATAATATCATAAATGGGTGTAAAACACAATGTAATATTAAAATAAACAATCGCATTGATATATATATATATATATATATATATGTGTGTGTGTATGTGTGTTTATTAATTTTTCATGGTTACTATAGCTATTTTTGTGATAAAAACGGTATTCTTTTAATTTACTTGACAAGTTTTTAACTGTCATTAATTAGTTAAAACGGAAAAGATACTATGTAAGAATTTTATTATTTCAGCGAAAGTATTATTTCGAGACGTATGATAAAAGCGGTTTAAATAAAAAATACAATATAAATGAAATTAATGAACCTGTCAACGAAAAGTTTTCTTTTCGATATGTAAACAAAGTAAAAATAGATAAATATTTTTGCAAACTTTTAGGATTTTTAAGATTTTTCTAAACAAAATTTTAATTAAATCCTTTTAACTAATAAAATTAATTTTCAACATAATTTATTTGAGTTATAAATAAATAAATAAATATTTAAATTTGGCAACGATTTAATTAAAAGAAAACGCAAATAAAACACTCTCCTTACAATATTTTTCGACAGTTTAACTGCCATCTTCAGGCACCAAAAATCAACTCAACATTATGGGTTATTTATTTTTATTTAAATAAAACATTAAAATAATGAAACAATTAAAATAATTTAATTTTGTAAATTTTAATTTAACAAATTGCAAACAATATGCTAAAGTTTGTTGATTTGTTGACAAAGAATGAGTATTCGAAATAATTTTTATTATTAATGATAAAATAAGCTGTTGAAAAATTGATTAAAAATTCTAAAGCTCTATGTTTGGGAAAGTCTGAGTGTAATTTGACAAATGAGTGTGAATTGAGTGTTGATCTAAATAAAAGTAAAAATGGATATATAAAAAATGAGCTAAATATGTGTTAGTATTGTCGTACTCGGAAGGTTTTACAAATTATTAGAGGAAGTTAAGTAAATAAATCGGAAATTTACAGTATAAGGTCGTCTCTAGTTCGTGTAAGGTACGCAATATGTTTATTAATAAATCAAAAACTCCGGTTGGATTGTGTTTTGATCTTGTTTATCAATTTGCATGTAATCGGTGTAATGCCACATACATTGAAGAGACTTCCCTTCATCTATGTACTCGAGTTCTAGAGCATTGTCGATCAAAGGCTTTGACCAATATTAGTGAGCACAATGGAGGATGTAAAAAAGAAATAAGAATGTCTGACTTTAAAGTTTTGTTGAAAAGTTTTAATAATTATTGTGAACGTGTGATATTTGATGTATTTTTGGATTAGAGGCATTGTCAATGGATTCAAAAATTAATGTGCAAAATCCTATGACTACGAATGTTTTGAGTGTTTTTAAAAAGTTTGGGTATGTGACAAATTGATCTTTCTTTATTGTTTAAACATTTTTTTAAAAATTTTAATATTATTTGCAATTATTTAAATTAAAATTTACAACATTAAAAATTTTTAAATTGTTTCATTATTTTAATGTTTTATTTAAATATAGTTAAAAAGTTTAATATTTATAAAAAAAAATTTTTCATTTTTAAATTTATTTTAATTAAAATACTTAATTAATATAAAACAATAATTTGTTTAAATAAATATAAATAGTTGATAATATTGAGTTGGTTTATGGTTTCTGAAGATGGTAGTTAAACTGTCGAAATATATCGTACGAAGCGTGTTTTATTGGCGTTTTCTTAAATAAATAAATATTTAGTTTTTAACAAACATTTTCGGTACTGCTTTTAAAATATCTAATTATAAAAATGTTTTAGTTTAGAAAATATTTTTTTAAATATAGACATGTCAAAAAGGTCTCTAATTTTAACTGTTTGACTTCTTGAAGTTTTCAGTCGATAAATTTAAAGGTGAAATTAAAAGATAACTAAAGAGTTCATGCAAATTTTACATACCCTATTTTTAATCTGGAGCCAGTTAACATTTTTGGAATATTAGAGGGAGCCGAACAAAAACTAAATATAATATAAATTATGTTAGAATATCCCGAGTTTTAGTCGGGTATTTTTTTTAAAATTTTCTGGATATCAGTCAAGAACCTTTGCTATAAACAAACTTTATTTGAACTGAAATAAATTTATTAGTAATTATTTTTAAATCTAAGTAATGAAAATCAAGTTCAATGGGAAATAATTATCTAATCATTTTTATTTCTCTTTAAATTTGATTACCAATCAGAAGAAAACTAAAATAAAAATTAAATAGTTTACTAAACGCTTGTGATAATGTTATTTAAAAAATCAAATTTAAATGATATATTTTCCTAAAAGAATATAAAATAAAAAATAAAATTGTTATATTTTTTAGTCATTAGTAAAACAAATATCAATTATAATTTTCGGAATGTTAATAAATCTTTAAAGATAAAAATTTAATTACATTTCGCAATTAAGAATCGTTTCATGAATTAGGAATAAATTAAATTTTATTTGAAACGAGTTTTAAACCGAGTTCAGGATGAGATAAGAAAAGAATATTTTTATCTAAAAATGTTCAACAAATCGCCCTAAATTATTGAAGATTCCTCAATAATTACTTGCTAACTTGATTATTAATAAAAGTTTATGTCTATTTCTATTTTATTTTAGATTTTCAAAAAGATTGCCGCAAATTCAAATAAAATATTTTTATCCGCAGCCTAAAACAAACAATCCAAAAAAAATTGACTTTCTTTAATTTGTTATATGTATATTTACACTTTCATTCAAAAAGATTTGCAATCATTTATTCTATGAATTGAATTAAACGATGAATTTTTATTTAGCAGTTTTAAAGGTTTCTAAAATTTTAGGAAGTAATGTAATTTTAAATATTTTGTTTGCTATTAGTAATGTGCAATAGCAACTCATTATATTGTACAAATATTATAGTATACTATGTATACTATAAAATGATTAAGTAGTTAGTGGCTATCCAGATCAATTATGTAATAATAAAAAATGTATGGGGGGTATGGTAGGATTAAATTACGCAATGATGTAATTAATCTTAATTATATAATGAAATAATTAAGATAATTGATTTTTGTGTATTTATTTTTAAAAATATTATTTTTGAATTTCACGCGAATTTTTCGAATTAAAATTTTTCAAATTATCGAAAAAATATGTTTTCCAAAAAAATTATTAAATTTCACAAAATTATTGTAAAATCACAAAATAGATATCCAATTTTCTCATTAATAGTTTGCACAAATAATTAAAATTAACAGTCAACCCATAAAAATAATTCAATGATTTTCATAGTATACTGATAACCACACTGAGTATTATTTTAAAATTCTTTAAATATTACTCTAAATGTTATTAACTTTTTGTAATTGATTTCAAATAAATGAATAACATCTAAAATGAAAGTAAATAATTTTCCCTTTATCTCAAAGATATTAAATATTACACTATAAAATCAAGTAAAATTCTTCATAATTTCGACTAAAATAGAAACCGTTAGAAACCCCTAAAAGTTTAATAAAAACCTTGTGTAATTAAAAAGAAATTTTAATTAAATCTTATTTCTGTGTCTCTGATAAGACTTAATTAAAATATTTTAGTGAAAATAATGAAGAATTTTACTTGATTTTTTAGTGTAATATTTAAATGTCGTTACAAAATATAAGTACTCAAAATAAATGTTATTATAAGTGCTATTCTATTTAATGATATCATTTAAAATTGCCAATTTAGTGGTGAAATTTTTATATTATTTAACTAATATTCAAGATCGGATAAGATTCTTATTTCAAGTTATAATTAATAAAATATAATATAAAAAAATATCTGATCTGTCAGTTAAATTTAAAATTTCAACGGCATCACAAATACATCAAAAACCTTTTCATTTTGATTGATTCTTAATTTCAAATTCTTTATATTGATAAAATTTAAAATTTTCAGTCAATTTGATTTCTCTGTTCCCTATATTAATGTATATGAATGCCTGAATGTTTGATTGATTGCCTTGATTATCTTTGAGTCCTCAGATTATGTGCTGTTAGCACACATGTAGTATAATATATAGAACTCTAAATATGTTTGTTTGCCACCTTATATATATATATATATATATATATCAATTATAAGTTTGGCAAGTTATCAAAATTTTATTTATGTCATATTTAATATCGATAAATAAGTATAAATAATAAATAATTTAATATATAAGGTTTTGTGAATATTTTCTCAATATTGGTAATGGAAAAGAAAAAAAAACTACTGAAAGTGGAAAAATCAAACTTTCCAATAAATTCGGAAATATTTGTCAATATTCAAATTATACAATTAATGTTGTGTATCCAAATGTCGATGTAAATCTTTTCGATCGGAAATGGCTTCAAAAACGTACAACTTTGGCATCAATGACCGTCAAAGTTGAAGAAATTAACTATTCTATACAAGAAATGATTCAAACCGATTATCGGACATTTTTATCAATAGACAAATTTGTTAATGAAGATAAAGCAATAATCAAACTCGTATAATTTTGGAATACTTTAAATGGAAGTGGAATTCAGCCACACAAATTGGGGTTAAAAGTCGAATCTCCTGTCATGTTGTTAATAAATTTAGATTTACAAAAGTTATGTAATGGATCAAGATTGATAGTCAAAGGTCTAAATAATTGTCATTGAAACGACAATTTTAGACGGACCTTATGAAGTCGAGCATGTTTTTATACTAAGAATTCCGATAATTCCAATAGACTTGCCGTTTTCATTTCAACGTTCGAAATTACCTATTTCGCTTGGAATCGCGATGACTATTAATAAATCCAATGAGGAATCACTTGAAGTTACTTGTTTAGACTTGACGGATAGATTTTTCTCACGTGTTACATTTATATATTTTAGTATGTCAAGAACAAAGGACCCAAAAAAAGTACACATTGCCATCGGTAAAAATAGGAAACCCAAAATGTTGTAAATCGTTAAGTACTGATATAACACCACCTTTAAAAACATTAGGCTTATACGTCACTGCTAAACATAACCTAATTTTAAATAATTGATGACTAGTTTCACCAACAAAACTTAAATATAATATTTTTTTATATTTTAGAATGAGAAGAAGTGAAATTTTTTTGAAACCGTAAATGGTTTAATGCTATAAATGAGAAGCAATATTTATTGTAAATATGAATTATCTAATATTGTATCTAGCTCATTCACTAACATTCGCTAACTAACTCACTCAACAGACGCGTGCATCTAATCTCAATTAGAAAACAACTTACATCTGTCATTCAACGAAGTCTAACCATGAATGTTTATTTTAATTCGATAATTAGTCAACGATTTCTGACTTTATCAAGAATAATATCAATATATAATATAGTAATCTAAAGAATGGTAACATACATATGATTGAAGTATATGCAGGAAAATACAATTCGATACGCCATTAAGTTTTTTTATGCCCTTAACATAAATTACTCGAGACTTTGTTTTAAATAGATGCCTTCAATAGTATTCCTACACAATATTAAACCTCAAAAATGATACTGTCTATATTTTATATTATAATGTTAATATTATGCTAAGTATAAATGAGGCAAAAAATAAATTAATAAATTATTTAAATAACTTAAAATTATAATGGCTAATTCTTTATAAAATACTGATCAGGATATTAATTTATCAATTATTGTTTTATTGTCATTTTTCAATTAAAATTATTGTTTTATTGTCATTTTTCAATTAAGCACAAGCAAATCTTCTTGGTTTGCAGAGTCTTCTTCTTCGATAGAATCTCACTGTGCAATTAAACCATCTCCGCCCGAAAAATAGCCGACAAGTTCTTAGACCGCAATATCTACGCTTTTTGAAAAATTTATTATCATTCACTTCTTCGTTGTCATTTCCTTCTTCGATTGCTTCTTCTGAATGTAAATTTTCTGTGAATTCTTTTCTGATAAAAAATCAAGACTCACCCTTTAAAGATTTAACATCAAATGCCTCATCATTCGTGAGTGCTTCGCTCTTCTCCTCGGCACAGTAAATTGAACCAACACAAAATATTGTCAAAAGCAAAATTGCCAATTTCATGATTATATTTCACAAAAACTTTAGCAGTATTTTTAATCATTATAATGAACTTATTATTTTTATATGTGAGCATTCAAGATTCTATAATGTTTTTAAAATATAATAATAAATGCACTTTTCAACATGGTTATGATTATTTTCATATTAAATGTAATAATAATAATAATAAAAATAATAATAATAACAATAATAATAATAATAAAAATAATAATAATAATAATAATTATAATAATTTTGTTAATAAATGAATCTTTTAAGTTTATAATTTGAATGTTGAAGACATTTAACGTTTCGGGTCTCACTTTATGTATATTTTCCGCTTACCATTAATAAAATTTTCACGTATTGTTTTTTAATCATATTACACATGATATTTGACTCTTTCATAATACTTGCAAAGGTACATAAATATATTCCGCATTATGGAGGTGTCCGTCTCAGTTGATTCACAAGTTTTACATCCATTCGAGAACACGAGATCAGCACGAATGAGAACTGGCTGTTTATTTTTGTTCTAAATATGGGAAATTTAATATTTCAAAGAGTGCCGCTTAGCGATACCCAAATTTACACTCAATTCTTTTTGTTAATAATGCCTTTAATTATTTCCAAAACTCACGGTGGATCGTATGTTGGGCCAGCCTTGCATAATTGGTAGAACGAGACTTGTCTAAAATACCGAAATAGAATGAAGACAATAACAAACCTGACTGACAATTAGTAAGTAAAGAAAATGATAAATGATGTTTTCCAATTCATTCTTAATTTTCTTTATAGTTATTTATTACGTATTATTATGATTATATTTTTTTCAATGAAGAGTGAAAATAATCAAAATAGTGAAAATATTTTTCATAATTATCTAAACGTCAGTGAACATTAGAAATGACGGAAAAGTTGATTCCAATGATTTACTGCCTCTATGAGAGTAAGAGTTTATTAATTATATTTTTGAAACAATCAATTTAATAAGTGAAATTTGGTGTTTCCAATATTATGTTGAATTTTTTTATATAAAGAATTTTTCCGAAATTTGTAGGTTTTTGTTTTAAATTTATTGCTGTGAAAAAAAGTCCGAAGAATTAAGATTTAAAATTCCAAAATCTCAAGGAATGTTAATTAAATTTAAATTAAGATTTGTTTGCATTAAATTTTAATTTTAATGTTTTGTAAATTTTTTATTGATTTATGAAATTTAATATTTTAATTATTTTTAAGTCTGCGATACGATTTTTGGATATGAATTTAAATATTTTAATTGTTATTTGAAAATTAAAATACAATATGGGAAGCAAATTTTTTTGATAATATTAGGGGAGGAAATATATATTTTTAATATTTGGATTAATTTAGTTATTAATTCAAAATAAATAAAGAGACTGAATGCAATTATATTGCAATTAACGTGACGACTGCGTTTACATGTATACTTATCGAAGATTAGTATTTGGAAAATGTAGTTTTAAGTGATACCAAGTGCTTTTGTATAAGGTAAAAATTCCAAATTAAAATACAGTCGACAATCAGAATAACAATGATGGACGATGACCTATGGGAATAATTTGAAGCAGCGGAAGTAAAGGGGTTTACAAAACGTTGACAACAGCCTTCAAAAAGCCAACAACGCTGATAGTTGTTTTAAGAGAATCTTTGAAATACACACATGGGAATAAGTCAGTATAAAGTTTTATAAATAAAATAAAGATACTTGTAAAATGATTAGCACCCGTAAATGTAATAAAGAAGAAATTAAAAAATGCCTAATAACACAGTGCGTCAGAGACAGAATTATAATAACAAAAAGAGTTACAGAGACCTTGTGATAAGGAGAAAAAGCATGGAATTCAAAGTAAGAAGAACTACATCAAGAAGCAGTGTGGACTTAAAACAGAACTATTCAACATATTATATAACTTTAAAAAATATACAGAACTTTGTATTTAGTAACGAAGATCACATCAGATAGAATTACACAACTACACGATGCAAAAGATGTAACCGAAAGAAAGATAAAGAAAGGGAATGTTAAACTAAAATAGAGAAACACATTGAGATAAAGAGAACAAAGATAGAACAATACACAACCAAGACAATTCAATGGACAATGTATTAGACTTTAATGAGGACTAAACGGCGATCAATACAGTCAAAATAAAGCTGCGGTTGAAATACCCAAAGGAACAAGCAACTTCAAGAAAGACATGGTGTGAACAACATGTAAAGCAAAGTTGATGCCTATATAATTGTTTGATGTGATTTAAGAATGAAAATAGAACTATCAACGTGAGGATTAATAATGTGTGATGTAAATAAAAAGTCCTTAAACTCAAATATAAATATACATGCTACTATAATGAAACTCTGTATTAACAACAAATGAATTCTAGATAAATGAATAGATTCATTTTTCTCTGTAATCCTCTTCTGTTTCCAGCCCTTCTGCGTGTGATCTACCGGTGAAAGGAAATTTTATTTGAATAAAGTGGCACTTAATTCTCTGACATAGAAAATACTTCTTCGAGGGCTATACAGTGTGCAAAATCATTATGATTCCGTTTTTGACGAACTCTTCAACAGTTTGATGAGTTTGTGACTTTATGCGTTGTCATACAAGAGATCGATTCCTGGGCTTCCTTCACAATAGAGGCTGTAAAAGTGAAATAGGGATGTCTGATTTTAGAATTTTGTTGAAAAGTTTTAATAATTATTGTGAACGCGTGATATGTGAAGTATTGCTGATAAGGCATTGAATCCAAATATTAATGTGCAAAGTGCTATAACTACCAATGTTTTGAATTTTTTAATTGTTTATTTATTAGAAAATTAAATAAATATTAAAAAAATAATTTGTTTAAATTATAAGTTAATTCATAATATTTGTAGTTGGTTTTTTGTACCTGAAGATGACAGTTATGATGTCGAAATATATCGTACGAAGAGTTTTTTATTGGCGCTATCTTTTAAATAATAAAAAAACATTAAGAAAAAATAACAGGTAAAATAAAAGGCAAGCGGTGAATGTAAAAAGTACCAAGCCGATTAACTTTAATTTAATTATAATAAAATAAATATTATTTTTTATTTCAAACATTTGTGATTCTTAGAATAAATTATGAAAAATTTGTCAAAAGATCAAAATTATTTTTTAATAAAATAAGCAAATAAAAATTATCTGAAACTGAATTAAAACGTAATTTGAACCGCATTCCCGGTATTTTCTTTATTTACTAATATTAACTAACCATTACACGGTGTAAATAAATTATTTATTTTAATTAATAATTTCTGACAAGCGAATTCAGTTTCTCAGTAAAAAATCTTTTGTTGATATTTAAAGCAAATGCAGATTTGCACACAAAAACTGTCAAATGCGCCTTGATTGGTTGACGTAATATAAGAAGTTTACATTTTGAAAAAATGAAAATTAATCAAAACAAATAAATTATTGTTATTTTTAAATTTCGAAGAGAAATTCTCAATCTTAATTAGTGGAAATTATTTGAAAATTTATTATTATTATTATTATTGTTTTATTATTATTATTATTATTATTATTACTTTTATTATTAGTATTATTATTATTATTATTATTATCATTATTATTATTTTCCCACCTAGTGAGATTATTTTTAAATTTTTATTATTTAAAAGGAAGCACCAATCCAACATATAAATTATACTACAATATATTTCGACAAACTGTCACCGTCAGGTAGATTCGAATTTAAAACTCAACTTTTTAAATAATTTTTTTATAAAATTTAGTAAAAAAAATAGTAAAATTGTAAAAAAAAATCTAAGTCAATTCTAAATTTATTAAAATGCTTGAAAGTCAATTGGAAAAAGCCATGTAAAGTTGTTGTAAAACTAAAAACTTAAAAATTGGTGAAAATCTAATTTTGGGATATTATTTAAAAATTTTGAATGTTAAATATTTAATTGCAAAAACAGTATTGTTATCAGTGAGAAGAATGTTGTGAGGACTCTATCACACTTTGACCTCAATAAACTTCAATGTCAACACAATGTCATATAATGAGGTCATTGTCATCAAATAAGTGCTAATTGAATTATTTGTTTTAATTTAATTTAATTTAATTTTTTTAAAATATTTATTTTTTTACATTTTAATGTTATTTTAAATAAATTACATTATTCAATTATTTTTATTCATTACATTTTAAAAATATTATTTTATTTTAACTATTATTTTTAATTATTATTAATTTTCTTATATATTTATTTATTTTAAATTTAAAAATTTATTTTATTTTTTTATTAAATTATTTAATCTATTACATTTTTTAATATTTAGTTTTATTAGTATTAGTATTATTATTATTTTTATTTACATTTATCACTATTTTATTTTAAAATTGAAATTTAGTTTAGCAAAGATAGTATTTTGATATGATTCTTTCTTGAAAGTATATAAAACATTTCTAGAAGTTTATTTGATGTTGATTATTTGTCAGTTAAACCTATTTTACAGTTAATTACGATCATTTATTGGCATTCTTCAGTGACAGTGTTAAAAGTTAAATTAAATTTATTGTTAATTATACTATTTCTTATTAAACTTTAGGGGTTCCAGTAAATATTTAAAATTGTTTAGGAATAAATTAGATGAAAATGAGAAAGCATTTAAATTGAATTTTTAGTGGAATATTTGATATCTTTTGGTTATTTAAATATATTACATCTTGATTTGAGAATTATTTGAGCAAACTAATGGTGAGAAAATATGATTTACATTTAGTGGTTTTATGATAATTTGGTGTAATTTAAAAGGTTTTGTAAAAAACAGGGATTTTATTGAAATTTGATAGTTTTTAAGGTTCTCACTATTCTTATTTTAGCTGTTATAATAAAATTGTATAAATTTTAAAGGAATAATGTTGGGTATCAGTATCATTTTTATTAAATATTTAAAGAAACGGATCTATATTAATAAATTTCAGATTATCATTATAATATTAAGGAAATTCAATCGGATAAATATCTAGAATAAAGATGGCAAATGTGATAAAAATGAAAAATCTTTAACGGGATTTCAACAGATTTCAGGACTACTTCCTAGCATCAATAACCCAGATTATATCCACTAAGCACTAACAGTTAAGACCGAATATGTTGAATATTAATATTTAAAAACAAAAGAAATTTATGGTCTTTAAAGGAGATTTAGTCAGTTGAAAATATTTGTTTAAAGGTGAATTTAAATATTTTAGGAAAATCGATAAGTTTTCAATGATTCATTATGAATCAGAATATATAGATAAAAAAGTAACATAAAATTGTAAAAATTTCAACGATATTATTATGATCTTAGTTCATCAAATTAATTGAGAAAATATTTGAAAAGAGTTCGATTCTAATAAATTATTTGATTGATCTCAATGAAGAAACTATTTGTATTCATGAATGCATTTAACTTATTATTTGAAAAAAAAATTGTATTTTAATTGAATTAAAATTTTTAATGCAATCGATTATAATATTCTTTTGTTATTCTTTAATTAGATTTTTATTGACAATTTTCAAAATAATTTAAATTTTTCCGAATATTTTTTGCAATTTTCTGAATCTGAAAACAAAAATTTTACAAATTATTTATTGGAAAATCATACAAATAAATGCTTATAGCAGTCAATCACTAGAATTTAATTATATTTCATTTAATAAATACAATTTCTTAGAAAATTTTCACTATTCTGAAGGTTTTCTTTAAAGTTTATTCGATATTATACAAAGTATTATCAAATTTAATCAGTGATTTATCAAAATTAATTCATAATTCTGATGATAATTTAAGATTTAATAAATTTATTTAAAAAACAACTTACTCAATGTGCAATTATTTTATTCTATTCATCAGATAACTATTTAATCAAACTCGGTAACAATTATTTATACTAAAACCTACTTCAACCATTATTGTGTTTTAAGGATTATTTTACCTCTTAAATTTATTCAAAAGTTTTAAGGGATAAAAAAAAGCATTTTTATATATTAAACATTTACTAAACTACTTATTTTCATTCTTACGGTTTTCTGGATTTATTTTCTTCATTTCTATTGATTAATCCGACATTTCCAATATTTTATTACAATTATAAAATTATTCTTTATATTTAAAATATTAATTTGAAGTAAAATTATTATTTATTTTTGAAAAATCCTTTAATCTTTAACATGACATTTATGTGATTAAAAACTAAACTTATTTCAGAAGATTTATTCTACTAAATAAAAATATATAAATTCATATAATTTCGTAAAAATGAACTTACTACAATTGGTATATTTAGACAAGTTAATGAATCTTTTAATAAGAATTATAATAATTAATGACAGTTTAATTTTGTTTCCTAAATTTATTTAATATTAATTTCCAGCACATAAATTTTTATAACTTTAAAAACAAAATTATTTAACATATAATTTAACCACTGAATACATCTAAGTGATATAAGAACATTCAAAACACAAGTATTTACAACATTTTACACATTAACTTTATGATCAACAGCGCTTGACGTATAATAAGTTTCTAATAATTATTAAAAAACTTTTTAATACCATTTTAAAAGTTAAACACCTAATGTTATTATACTTTATTTAATTATTAATTAATTTATTAATAGAAGTTTCATACGTACTTGTAAACTTTGACATTTTAACATAAATTTTATCAATATATATATATATATATATATACTTAATTTGTTGGCAATTTTTATGTAAAATAAAAATCTTTGTTTTATATATTTTAATTTAAATCATAATAATCCAATATTGAAATATTTCGTTAAAAGCCCTGCCTTATGTAATTTTATTGAAATATTTGATTTCTCTGTGCCCTAAATGTTAAACCTTATAATTAATGTGTATGACTGCCTGCATGCTTGATTAATAACTTTGATTGTCTGGGTCCTTGGATAATGTCATTACTTATTGTTTATCTCAATGATGTATGTGATGCAGACACTCAACTAGTATATGTATATTGTTTGCTTTTTATTAATAAACCTTATTGACATTGTTATTTTAATCATATTACACAATGTATTATAATGAACGTATAAAATTGTCGCAAACAATTTTTAATTGTCCAAAATGAATAATTTGTTTTAATGGGGATTTTATTTTTGCGTTACCGCGATTAATGAGTTTCTAAATAATTGAAACAAATAAATAAAGATTGGAATATAGATAATGTGGTTATTAAAAAACAAGAAAATATTTTGTGGCCATAAATCCTTTGCGATAAAATCCAAGTAAACAAATTCTTATTGCTTATTTTCATCCTTAAAATGGATTGTTTTGTTATTCACTTTACCCTGGATTTTATACCAAGGCTCCGGGTATTTATTTTATATTGCCCAATTAGTAACAACCAATCCAATTTATTTTTATTTCAAAATATAAATAAAAATCTCATATTAAATTTAAAAATATTATGAGATTTACTAATATTTAATTATTGTTAAAATACTAATATTTATGCAGTAGTTCGTTATAAAATAGGCTTATTAAGTAAATGATTTGAACCACGAATTGAGGTGCCCCTATTCTTTTATTTATAGAGAATTAAACTTGATTAGATAAAGAAGTCGTGAGAATTATGAATATATTTAAAAATAATATTTTTTAATTGATTTTCGTATTGCTATATCCATGTATTTCTTATCACTCTTTTTTGTTATACCTAGCTATTTTTTATTTACTTGTTAGATTGTAAAAAGTGTATCTTCATGTTTTAATGAATATTTGAAGTATACACAAATACTTTTTCAAGTGAAATTTTTTTTACATATTGTTGGGGTATTACGAAAAAGCATGGTAAAATCAATAAAACACCAAAATGGTAAAAGTGCAACATTAATTAAAAATTTACATAAATTCGAAAATAGGATTGATAGAGGGAAATTGATATGGTTGAACGCCAAATCGAGAGACGAGTCCAGAAATAATAATAAAAATTTAGTGAGGGGTTACTAAAAAATAAAATAAGACAAAAACAAATTAATTAAAAAAATTAATTACTAATGAGAAGCCTGAGTCAATGGGAAGTACAAGGCAATGGGAAACCCGAGAGATGAGAAAAACCTGGTGTGTAAACAAAACAATAGAAAAGGTAAATTAGTCTAAACAATATTAAATGGGCGCCACTGATCTATGGTGAAGTATTTATTTTCTAATGTATAATTTAGTAATGTAGCAAACATTGTTTGACAAATGTCAGCTAAGGTGGTGTGGGGAAGTAATTATCTTTAATAATTTAGTATGGCAGCAAATGTTGTTGACAATTGTCTGAAAACAGTCTGAGCAGGAGTATAAAGGAAAAGGGAAAAACACGAAATGGCCAGTGGTCGAAGCAAACGAGTAGTCTAGTCAGGTCAGTAAAAGAATCTAAACCCAAGTAAAGTCAAAAGTTATCTATCAGAAACGGTGATTATCCATTGGAAAACATACCTTAACGTAGTCAAATTTATTCGGTGGTTGAAGGGTGCAAATAAATCACAAAATTTTAATTACAAAACATTGAAATAAATCGGATTGAGTTGTAACTGTGGTAAAGTGCAAATAAAATTCGAAAAGGACACGATGAGTCAGAGGGAACAGAATTTCAATGATAATAACCCAACAATATGATGAATGTCTCTCGATGTGAAATTATCATATTCGTCTTTAACTATTCATTTGCCGGCTCCCTCTACTTTCGACAAGACAATATTGACTTAAAAATATTTTTAACTTTTAGATCTTGTTTTTATTTTAAATCTTTAAAATTTTTAATCAATTTTTTATAATTAATTGATTTGAGTTGTGTTTCTGTACACCTTCGTGTAACGCCATTCCTATTAATAATAAATGATTACAGTAATTTATTATCAATAATACAAAAGTACGTCTATCTACCTATGTCATGCTTCATTATATAAATATTACTTTTTATTTCATGTTGCTACTTATAATTGTCAGCATTATATTTTTTATTCTTATTTTTAAATTTATTCCTTTAAATTTGAAACCCTCTTATAACCGGCTTAGAACCATCTAATATTAATAATAGTGACATAATTAAATTAATAAGATTAATAATTCTTCTAAAATATCGTGATTTAAATCATGATTTAAATCAAATTTTTAAATTAAAACAAATATTTCTGGAATCTGCAAAAATGATGCCATATAGTGCCATATAATGCCATGTGGTGAATTAAATTATATTCATTTACAAATGGATTGCGTACCCATAGAGCTCCACATTTGTAACACATGTAAAAATATACGTTCACACAGAAACCGCATTAAATCATTTGGAAATGAAGAGAAAGAAATATTAATAACAATCATTGCGATATCAAATTTTGCAGTTTAAACAAATTATTGTTTGCTAAAATTGATATTAAAGAAATATTTTGTGAAGTTAAGTGGGTTTTAATTTCTGTTGAAATTTGAATAAATTCTTTATTTATTGTAAAATATATCATTTGACAATTTCTGTCAATCTTTGTACTGAAACAGAAATTATTATTTATTTGGTTTTGTTTTAAATAAGTTATTTGTGAGTATTTAAGGATTTTGATAAAATAATTTTTCGAATTTTTTTTCAGAGGATTTTTTTCAAATTCTGAAGTTAACTAAAAATGAAATTTATCCAATTGATTTTTGAACCTTCTTTATCAAAAGTATACTAGACTATGACTGATTTTATATAAGCTGATCATTACAATCCATGATGGTTTTAATTCGAAACTTTCATTTGGCTCCAATGACAAAAAATTCACATCTATTAACTGATTGCGGATTTGTTGTTTAACACATTAAACGCTAACAGGTTTTGGAATAGAACAGTGTCAGCCACGTGTAACTGGCAAAGTGGTCAATGTGTTGAGGTCATGAGACTCCCAATGCTCATTCCATATTAATTAAATTAAATGTAAACGGTGCCCAAATAATAATAATAAGTAATAATAATAATAATAATAATAATAATAATAATAATAATAATTCTTAGATTATAGTAACAGTATTTTGTAAATAAACATTTGTACAAATTCAATTCAAAAAGAATTTTCGAATATAAAATATTTTGCAATGTTGTAATAGTCGAAAAACCATAGTTAAGACATGTAAAAGTCAGGTAAAAAGACATGTAATAAAGTTGTTTATCGTACTTTAAGCAAAGTCGAAAAATAGAATATTGTTGTTCAATAACAAAAGCATTAAGTGAAATAATAAATTGTTGAAAGATCAAATGATTAAACTGAATTGACTGAATTGACTGAATTCAGAGCAAAATCATCCTAAGGATTTCTGAAATAAGAAAACAGTTCTTAAAATATTTCTTTGAATTCCATATTTTCTCAAAATAAAATCAAAAGCTAAAAACTGTACATAATATCTATTAAAATTATTTATATTCTTAATTTTATTCATTTAAAATATTCAAAAGATTTCCCCAAAATACACAAAACTGGTAAATAGAACTTGGAGAATTCAATAATACAGTTTCATATTCTGAGCGATGTTAATACCTGCAATCATACACATACTATTTGATATAAATTTTTTTATTCATTTTGATGACATAGCCTCTATCATGTATCTTATTTATGATTTTCTCCTATCCGTATTATCGGTTGTCTTTTTTCGTATATATATATATATATATATATATATATATATATATAATATATATATATATATATATATGTGTGTGTGTGTGTGTGTGAGTACATAACAAAAATGTATCTTCAATAACAAATTCTCGATTTGTTCGTGAATCGTACTTCGTTTTTGTATATAATTTTGTTTTTATTATTTTCTATTTCTTGATTTTTGATTTTTCTTACTTCGTTTTGTTGTTTTATTTGAATTCATATTATCGTTCCAAACTAATATCCGTTAACTAAATTAAATTTTACCATACACAATTTCAGTTACGCTCAACCCTATCGGTACCCTACTTAATAGAATTTAATGAAAACTCTATTTCAAGAAGTATATCTGCCCAATTTTTAATGTTAGTGAAAAATATTTTTCTAAAACTTTAAAAACTTTTAATATTAGTAATTTTATTTTTATAAAAAATATTGCATTTTTTAAAAATTTTTGAATTTCATTTATAAAGAGTGATGAAACTAAAACAAAATATATTTTATATTAAATTCAGGTTATGGCCATATAACTCCAAAAACGATTCCAGGTCGTTTCGGGACAATAATTTATGCAATATTCGGAATACCAATCATGTTGATATGCTTAGCTCACATAGGATCTCTCATGGCAAACATGTTCCGATTGATTTACCGAGTCTCTTGCTTAAAAGCCTTTAAAAAGTACAAAAAATCTCAGAAATCAAAATGTCAGAATTCCGAAAAACAATCGAGCACTTCTAATGAATTGTTGGATAAATCCGACGATGAGGATAACCAAATCTCATTAACTGTTGTGAAAAATCCCCATAATCCAACAGGAAACTATTTCGGAAGTACTGTCCAATTCCGGAAAATCCTTTTCCATATACCAAATCCAAACCGTTTGCTGGAAGCTGCGAAAAAATCAAAATCTGTCGAAGTTCCTGTTTCATTGGTTATCACAGTTTTCATCATTTACAATTTGGTCGGATCGGTATTTTTCACAATTTGTGAAGGTTGGAAAATCACTGATTCTTTCTATTTTTCTTTTATCACTCTCAGCACAATCGGTTTCGGGGATTTCGTTCCGGTAGCAATCGGAAATGAGGCGGAACAGTACAAATCGATAATGTGCTCTTTTTATGTCTTGTTCGGCCTGTCTTTGTGTGTAATGTCATTTGATTTGATGGAGAAAAAATGTAAAAGTACCATAAAAAAAACTGTTAAAAGAATTCGAAATAAAATATACAAGAAAGATAATAAACAACGGAAAACTTAATTTACGACAAAAAACGGACAATTTTACCATTTAAACAAATTAAAAATTAGAGATGTTCTGTAATTTTAACCAGTTTTTTAATAGAATATTTGCAAAACCCTTTCTTGATAATAAAATAATATTAACGCAATTTCTAGTTCGTATTTCTCGAGAATATCTGTTTACCTTTCTCTGCTTTGAATTACAAATTCCAAGTAAATAATTATTGAAAAGAAAATATTTACTCAACTGTCTCATAGAGGATCTTATTCTATGTTTAATGTGGATAAACTTTTCTTTGATTTGTGTAAATATTCATCCAAATACTTCAAATATATTTACTTCATTCTATGATTACTGTTTTTTCTATATGAATATATATGTCAATTAATTATTAATTATAATTTTTAATAATTTTAATTTTAAAAATTTTTTAAATTATAGAATTATTAATATATAAATTTTTGTTAAAAATCATAAATAATTGATATTTACGATACTGCTAATAATCTGTTTTTGACATTTATACATCCCGATGATATTTAAAAAAAATTTAACAAACCAAAAGGTAAATTAAAATTTGCAAAATGTAACTTGCTAGATGGAATGTATTGGTAATATAGGAAAACAGTTAATTGTAGTTTTAATATTTTTCCATTATGCATTTATGCAATAATAATAATAATAATAATAATAATAATAATAATAATAGTAATAATAATAATAATAATAATAATAATAATAATAATAATAATAATAATAATAATAATAATAATCGATATGCCCTGGTATCAATTTTTATCAAATATAATTTTGGTTGATCAGTCTTTTCCTGCTTGACATTCCAATGTCAAAGCTATCAATTTCTGCAACACACTAGCTTGAATAATTTATTTAATTATTTAATTTGTAAATTTAAATTAGATCAATTAAGAACTCCTTATCAATTTGTAATTATCAAATTCGCCCTCTTTATACATTTCCTACCTGCCCATATATTTCATATCGAAATATACTAATTTTTTAATTAAAAAAATTTTAATTAATATTTTACTCTTCAATAAATCTTTAAATTTGTGTTTTGCACATATTTTTTTTGTGCATTAAATTTTTTATTCCTCGTCACTTTTCACAATTGCGACAGTTGTAGAAATTAAATTTTCCACAGAAATCCATAACTGAAAGTGCTGATGATAATATGCATATTTCTTATACCATTACGTAAAAATTTATTTTTTAAAATTATATTATAAAGTTATTAAGATATACATATATATTTATTATAGTCATTATTATTATTATCATCATTTATTAGATGGATGAAATATAAAAAAATTAATTAAAATTTTTAATTTTGTTAGATGAGACATTTGTAAAATTTGTTTTATTACAAAGTGAAAACAAACTGATATCAGCAGTGAAAAAGTCCCGCCCCCGTCTTGAGATGTTTATTTCTTGTCTCTCTGTCACTGAATTAATCTTTGGCGTCTTGAGAAGCATAAATTTAAAATAAATTAATAATAAATTTCTTTCGAAAGATTTAAACATTTTAATGATTGAGTCAATTCTAATTGTTTTAAGTACGATATATAATAATTATCATAATTATTATTATCAATTTGATTATTATTATTTCATTTTGATGACATGCTTCATCATTTTTGAAATATAAAATTTTCCAATTCTAATTAATTAAATTTTTAATTTGTTTCTTATATGACTTTTGAAAATTATTTCATTTAAATGTGACAGTAGAATAAATATGTTGATATCGTATTTTTTACAGGAAGACTTTGTGTTTCAGGTTTCAATAGAAATTCTTTGGGTTGTATAAATGATGCTCTTTGGCGAAGACAGGATGATTCTGTTGAATCTGAACTGAAAGTTGTGTTTTAGTTATCTTTGGATTTAACTTTTCACAATTATTTACAATTCTGATTCAAATTTCACCAAGAAAGATGTTTTTCGAGGAAACACTTCTGTTTTTCATCATTCTGTTATGTGATAAACTTTCACTAATCACAATCGCGTTCTTATTTTTAGAGGGAAATAGTTTCGTGATTGTATAACTTGCTAGTTTTCATAGTGGTTTTTATTTGAAAAATATACTGACAATATCTGTCTCTCTTCAAATGCTTTAACCCCTACGTACATGCCCAAGCGTAAATGGTTTAGTTATTTATTTATTTTAATAATAATTATTATTTATTTATTATTATTTATTATTATTATATTTATTATTATTATAATTATTATTATTTATAATTATTTTTTATTTTTATTATTATTTATTATTATTATTATTATTAATATTAAAAAAGTTATAAAAAAGGTAATAGTGAAATAAATGTATTTATCAAACTTAGAAATGGTAATTAGAAATAAAGGAAAAATTAACAAAAGATTATAAATCCATTAAACTCATTCCAAAATCACATTTATGGTATAAATGAAGTTATCTCCTCAGGAATATTTATACGTATTGTGTAGCTGTTTTCTATGGAATCTGCAAGAACACAAAACTTAATCTCAAGAAACTTTTGATCTTTTATTTTCCTAAACATATTTAGTTTTATCATTCCATTTTCATCAAAATATTTTGGAGCGTTGGGATGTTTTCTTGAAGTTGGAATTCTACAAAAACATTATTATAAAAGTAAAAAATACATTATACCGTAAATATGTTGACCGATATGTCAGATTAAACTTAGAATTGTAGATATTTATGACATTGTGGAACACATAGCAAACAATTGAGATTGACTTCATAATGTCTTCATTTTTAGGAATATCAATCCAATGAATTATTGGTGCGATTTCTATCAATATTATTATTATTATTATTATCATTATAATTATTATCAATTTCGTTTGTCGCGTCTGTATGCGTGATAGTAGTTTCTTTTGATTTTTTGGATGCTCACACAGACGCGAAGCAAAGATAATTTATGGTATTCGAATTGATTTTTTTTAACAATTGTAGAGTTTTTTTTAATAATAAATGGATTTTGTTCACGTCAATCAAATTGATATATTTTTTTGAAAACAAATTGAATTTGTCATGAAATAATGGAATTTTGTTGATCTGAGGTATTGAATTGTATTTTTTGAATTGTCGAATTTTATTATTATTATTGATTTTAAAAATCTATTGGAATTTTGCATTTTAAACGCTTATTTGATTATTAAAATTTGATTGTTTTGAAGACTTCGTCTATGGAATTTTGCGTTTTTAATTGAAATATATATATTTTTGATTTATTTGACTTCTTATTAATGACTCAAGTCATTGAACACGTTAAATGGTTAGTAGTGTGGTTTTAAGATTTCCCAGCACAAAGGCTACCCGATTACTCCAGAACCCCACTAACGGAGGAAGGAAAAAAAATCTCAATTTGTGAATTGCAAAATAAGTAAGTAGCCTTTGTGCTGGGAAATCTTAAAACCACACTACTTGCATTTTTACTTTTAATTTTCAAGCAACTACTGAAGGTGGAGGTCTCTAAATGCAAAAATTTCAAACTGCAAAATTTAAATTTGTAATTTTGTAAACTGCCGAAAATGCTTAAATACACACCACTTGAAGAAAAAATTTATAAATTGAAAATTTTATAAATTTCAAAATTTATATTTTTAAAAATATGGTAATTCGAGAAAAATATCTTTGTAAATTTTGCAACAAGGAAATTTCAAAAGCTCACAAAGCAAAACATGAAAAAACTAAAATTCACCAAAAAATGTCTTACACTTTACACTTTACACCTTCACACTTCTGGAGGAGATTTACAAAATGTAAGTTCTAAACTTCCAGAATTTCCACGAGCAAAATATCCAGGAGAACATCATCTTCCAAAATACAATTATTTGGGTTCACAGGGGGCTCAAGTGTTTTAAAAAAGAACATGCTAGTGTTTGCTAAATTCATTTTAATATAATTAAACTAAAAAATAGATTTAAAGATTTGTAATAAATGTATTATTGAAAAATCAAATGAATCTTTTAAAATTATTAAGAGAAAAGGAAAATCCTATTTTCTTGGTATGTGTAAAGAATGTGAAAGTATATATAATAAGATAAGAGAAAAATATAAAGAGAAACGTTTATTAGAAATAAGAAATTTGAAAACTACTTTAACAATAAAAGTATGTACAAAATGTAATATTGAAAAATGTAATTGAATTTAGGAGTATATTAAAGAGGGATTATTATGTTTATAATTCAGAGTGTAAAGGATGTCAAAGAAAATATGCACAAAATAATAAGGAAAAAATTAATGAACAGTATAAAAAACGATATCATGAAAATCCTAAACTTAAATTAACTCATCATTTATATGGAGATTTTAGAAGAGCATTAAAACAAAACAAAGAAAGTCGAACATTAATGAAGTATTTAGAATGCTCAATAAATGATTTTTATCAATGGTTTGAATTTCAATTTTATGACGGAATGACTTGTGAAAATCAAGGTTCCTATTGGTATACATAGATCACACATTACCAGTTTCTAATTTTAATTTTGAAGATGTAGAACAAATAAAAAGATGTTTTAATTGGATAAATTTAAGACCTTTAAAAGCAAAGAAGAATTTATCAAAATTGAATAAAATAATTTTAAAAGAATATTTATTTCAAGAAATAAAATCTCATTATTTTATGAATTTAGTAAATGCCACACCTTCAAATTGCGGGAAACTCCTAAAGTCTTTTTCTACCACTTCATTAGAGAAATTTAATGAAGGAACTCGGGTAATGACCAATCCCAGTGGTAAAAACGAAAAATAATAGATGGACAATCCGCAGCACGTTTCCCAAGTTCGTTATGATTAGAATATGGAGATTGTTCAGAGACTAAACGTTGGTGGGGATGAAAAGTCTAAAATCAGCTTTAATGATTCCTTAAGATATAGTCCGACTCTCTTGGAAACTTAAGAGATGTTTCGCCAGGAACTCATTTAGATATAAGACTTGATGAAAATGATAATCCTAAACCTGGAGAAGAACTAGTTAACATAGTTGATGCAGCGGCTTTAAAACATGACATAGCGTATCGTCAAGAAGATATTCGTTCTCGTCAAAAAACAGATAATGATTTGATTCAAGATTTAAATGATATTCAAAATCCAACATTTTCTGAAAGATTTTCAAGAGCAATATGAAAAATAGCAATGAAAACAAAGATCGCATTAGGAGGAGCGCAAGCGACTGTTTTTGAAGAAATACCAGCAAACTCAGACAATCAAAACACTACTCTAGCGAATGAACTACATTACCGAGAGGTTCTTGCAACAGAGTTGCACAAAAAATATAGAAAATCCAAAAAATATTTAAAAATAAAAGTTTTCAATAAAGATGATATTTGGTCAGCAGATTTAATTAAAACTGTAAATCATAAAAATAATAAAAATTATAGATATATTCTAACAGTTATAGATTTGTATACTCGATATGCTTGGGCTTTACCATTAAAAAACAAAACAGCAAATTCAATTAAAGAAGGATTCGAGTTTTATTTGAAGAAACCCAAAATAGAATTCCAAAAAAATTATTTGTTGATAATGGTAGAGTTTAATAATAAAATATTTGAAAAATTTAGACAAGAAAATGACATTGAAATTTATTCAACCTTTAATTCACCTGATGATAGATCAAATTATGGTTCACATAATCCTATAATTGAAAGATTTAATAGAACATTGAAAAATTGGATGTATGAAAAATTTACAGAACGTGGAAATAGAATTTAGATAGATGTATTACCAGAATTAATTAATAAATATAATAATATAATTCTTAGAACAATAGGAGTTTCACCAACAGAAGCAAGTGAAAATCCTGATCTAATCAAAGAAATTACCCATGAAAATAATTATGCTAATGAAGATTTACAAGAAAAACAAAAATTCAATATAGGCGATCGAGTTAGAATATTTAAATGGAAAAATAAATTTGAAAAAGGTTCAACACATAAATGGTCTAAAGAAATTTTTGTCATTTCAAAAATACATGCTGGCACAAAACCAATAACTTATAGAATCAAAGATTCAACCGGTGAAGAAATTCTAGATAAATTTTATCAAAATGAACTCCAAAAAACATTTTTTAATAATTTCTATTAAAAATGGTTGATGAAATTATTGATACACAGACTGTTGATAATTTAGAAAAAAAATAAGAAAAATAATAGAAACAAACAAACCTGCATCTGTTGAATATAATGGTGAAAAAATATACATTGGGAAAAAGAAAATTGCAGAAATTAAACAGATTGAAGGCGAACATAGTGGTGGAATTTTACCTTTGGCTGCTTTATTACCTTTAATATTTGGTGGAATTACAGCTGCAGCAGGAGCAGCAGGTGGAATAACAACTGCTGTTAAAAACTATAAAGAATCAAAGAAATAAGATGCAGACATTGAGAAGATTAAATCAGAAATAACAAAACCAACAACAGATACAAAAACAGCAAGTGGAATTTATTTAGATCCATATCAAGGTCATGGAATTTGTGATTTTAAATTTTTAATCTATTAATAAAAAGAGTCCTTCTAAAAATAAAAAATTAAAACAAGTTTTGAAAAAATTAAATAAAGGAAATATTCAAATAGAGGTATTTTTCTTTCTCCTTATAAAAAAAAATACTTTTTCATTATTATAAATTTTCTATTAAAAATGTCTTCTTCAAGTGGAACTTCGTTTACACCAACTTTGAATAAAAATATTATGAAATTCAATCACAATCCTATTTTACCAAATTCTTTTAGAATGTTGATAATTGGAAGTTCTGGTTCTGGGAAAACAGTTTTATTGTTAAAAATAATTCTAACTCCTAATTTTATAGACTATGATAATTTAAAAATTTTTTCTAAAACAATTGATCAACCTGAAATTCAAATAATTTTTCATGGGCTCAATTCTGGTTTAACAAAACAAGATATTATGGGATTATTTCAAAATCAATATAAAATTCCTGATGATACATCCATTAGAGATTTATGCGAAGAAACAAAATGTGGGGAATTAAAAACTATTAATAAAATAAATATTACAATGAGTAATAAATATCATGAAATAATTCCATGTGAAAAATTAAATCGAGCGAAGAAGAATTTAATAATTTTTGATGATTGTGTCAACATGAAAAATCAAGAAATTATGGAATCTTATTTTACTCGAGGTAGACATAATAATTGCAATGTAATTTATTTAGCTCAAAACTATTATGATTTACCATCTAGAAGTATTCGCGGTAATTCTAATTTTTTCATATTCTTTAAATCATGAAAAAGAAATAAAGATAGTATTTTTATTGATTTGTTTAGTGATACTTTAGACAAGGAAGAATTTAATAGTTTTGAAAATTATCTATCTATAAAATATAATTATGTTGTATTGGATAAAGAAAAAAATCAAGGATATGAAAAAATAATTATTTAGTGAATTATTGAATCTCAAGATTACTGAATTTTCTTGAATAAAAATGGTTAGAAATGTAAATGATTTTAATCTTGATAAATATATTCAAGATTGTAAATTATTAAATATTCAGCAAAATATTTGGAATGATAATTTAATATCTAAAAGACTTTATGATCAAAATTTTAATTTTATGGTTACAAAAATTGAAAAACCAATAATTTATGTTATTAAAGAAACAAAAAATGAATAAACAGTATCTTAAATTTTCAAATTCTAAAATTCTTAAATTTTACATAATAAAATAGAATGTCAATTTTCAATTTAGATAAAAATATTAAATTTTCTCATCTAGTAAAAAAGAAAGATTATTTAGAAGTTTTACCATAAACTTCATCTGCAGAAGCATTAAATTCACCTCAAAATTTATTGTTTCAAATTCAACAATCATCAAATCCACTTGATATTTGCAATTCATTCATATATTATAAATTTGAAATTACAGGTGTTGATCCAACTGATGATATAACTCTTGAACATAATTGGTTTTTAAATTTATTTAATCAAATTTCAATAACTTTAGGATCAACAGAAGTTGAAAATATAAGATATTCTGGTGAAATGAGTTCACTATTACAATTTATTATGACTGATTCTAATTTTAAAAATCAAGATGGTGAACTAAGTGGATGGATTCCAGATACTGGTACTGGTGATGAAAATAATAAAGGATATAAAATTAGAAAAGTTTTTATTCAACCAAAACATTTGATGGAATATATCCTTTAAAAAATATATTTGGATTCTTTCAACAATATAATAGAATAATTTATTTAATATCATTTAAATTGAATAGGGAAAGGAATGAAGATTATAAAAAATGTTTTTATGGAAAAGCTTTAAAAGAAGGTGGTGCAGCAAAAATAAAATTTGAAAGAATGATGTTGATGGTTCCATCAATAACTTGTAACCCACATTTAGAAACTCAAATTCTTGAAATATTAAAAATGATTTCAAAACCAATCAATGTAAATTTTTTTCAAAGAATACCAGGTTGTGTAGATATTTTAGGAGGAAGTACATTTTCATGGAAACCAACAATGTTAAATACTCGACCGAGATTTATTTTGATTAGAGTTAAAGATTCAACAATTAATTATACAACTAATAATTCAAAATTTATTCAATCAAGCGATATTGATAAACAATTAAAATCTTTAAGTGTTCAGTTAAATTCAAGTTATTATCCTGGAAAACCAATAGCATTTGATAAAGCAAAAAATTATCAATCAATCAATGTGTCATGAATTTTTAGTTAAACCACAATTAAAGTTTTCGGATTTTAAAAATTTATATTCTATATTTTGTGTTGATGTTTGTGAACAGGATGATAAACTAGCAATTAATGGAGTAACTAACAATAGAAACGGAAAAAGATGATGGCTTTAAAAGAAAATGTTTTTGTTGTATTTTGGTTTAAAAATAATTAAATATTGAAATAGGTAATGGAAAGATGATAATTATAATATAAATATAAAATAATATAAATTATCATTTTTAAAATAGTTATGGATAAATTGAAATCAAATTTTAAATTTCTGGAGGGCGAAGCCCGACTACCTTCGGAGATCTCTACTCAGCCATTTCTGGATGAAAACCAATCTGTGTCAAACAAAAAAGTTCAAGGGATATCAAACGAAAAAGTTCAAGGGATATCAAATGATGCTGATTTAGTATATACTCCTGAAGAATTGTTGGAATTATCGAAACCAAAAACAATATTTTTGATTCCTGGAACTCCTGAGTATGAAGAAATAATAAATTTATTTAGAAAAAGCTTTTCAAAAATCTCCGAAGGCAGTCACTAACGTTTCAAGTGTTGATGAAAAAGAAGGTTTAGGTTTTGTAATTGTTACACCTTCGGTAGTCAATTGCGCTCCAACAAATTAATTTTTTTCTTCGGTTCTTCAACCTAAATTTTTTCTTATAAAATGGAGAAAAGTTTAGAAAAAATGATTAATCTTTTATCTACAAAATATTCAACAGATTTAAGTATTGATTCTAAAGAATCAGAATTTTCAGATAATTTTCCAATTCGTTTAGAATTAAATCAAGATTATAATTATGAAGTTGGGTTATCATGGTTTACAACATTTAATACAATTTTTAATATTACAAAAGATAATAATGAATTTGGAATTAGAAAACAAAATACTGTGGGTGTTGTTAATGGATATGGTTTGATAACAATTCCACTTGGTGCATGTGAATTAGATGTTTTATTTAAATTAATAATTGAATTGATTAAAAAGAGATATGGTGAAGAAAATATTGTTACTTTTTTATTAAATATTTCAACAACAAAAATAAGCATGTTAATTAAAAAAGGATACTGTTTCATTTTTAGATAAAACCAAATATTTTATCTAGACCAATTAAAAAATCCACTTATCAAACCAAATAATACAACTGATGAATTATTTATTAGTGAAAAGATTGTAGATATTTCAAACATAACCTCTATAAGTTTATTATGTGATTTGGTTGAAGGAACATATCACAATGGAAGAAGAAAAAATTGTATATATAGTTTTCCATATGGAACTGTTCCTCGTGGATATAGAATTATACAACAAATATCAACACCAAGATATTTTCCATTGATTAGAAAAACTATTTCAAGTATAAATTTTAAAACTATAGATAAAAATGATAATTTAATAAATTTTAATAATGAAAATATTTCTTTTTGTTTACATCTCCGTCAGTTTTGAGTACAATCTTTAATTCTTTAAAAATGACATGTGTTGAAGCGCAAGCGACTACCTTCGGTGAATTGAATAAATTTCTAAATAAATATGGTCGAGATACTACAACTAATTTTTATCTACGTGATATTTTAAAAGATTTAAATCTTAAATGTAAAATAATTATGAGATGAAATTAAAAATTATTTAAATTCTGATAATATTATTTTTAATCTTCAAACAACAAAAGAAAATGGATCTTTGTTCTAAAAAATTCAAAATTTATTTTGATTCATATGGAATTATTCCAATCCAAGAAATGAAATTATATTTAACTGATGGTTATATTTATAATACTTTGCAAGTTCAAAAAGAGAATACAAAAATATGTGGACAATTGTGTATTTTTATTTTATTATCTTTAGAGCGCAAGCGACTGTCTTTCAAAGAAATTATTCTATAATAAAATAAAATTTAAAAATGAGTATTGTAATTCCGGAAAATAATGGTGGTGGAACACTAGCATTAAATACTAACGCAATTTTGGAACAAGTTGAAAGTAAATTTGCAAATGAAAATGGTGATAGGATGAGAAGAGAATTAAACATGAATAATAATACAATCTCAAATCTTCCAACTTCAAAAAATGATTTAGATGCAGTAAAAAAAATTTTAAAGGAATTGAATCAAGAATCGAATACAAAACAAATTGTTCGAATTAATGAAATTGGTAAACGTTTAGATGAAGAAATTAAAAGATATATTATAATTATAGAAACCTATAATAAACAAATAAATGAAATAAATACAAATATCAGTAGAATAAATTTTGAATTAAGTGAAATGAGTAACCAATCATCCAAAATGAAAAGCAAGCAAAACCTAACGGATAATGAAATCTTTGAGATTAAAAAACTTTTAAATCAAATACAACTGATTTTAATACTCTCAAGAATTAAATAAGTCATTATAAAATTGAATCTTCAAAATTCTTAAATGATTTCGAAACATTCAAAAAAGATGTTGCTAAAAATATGCAAACATAAAACCTCAAGCGTTTGATTATTATACTATTGAAGAACAATCATCCATGATTTCTTTTATTATAAAAAATAATCCAACTACGCTTTTTGGTGATAAGGATTATACTTTTAATTTATTCCGCCATCACGATGATTTCTTTGTTATATTTGTTTCTAATGGTCAAAATATTGAAATTAATAAAATTAGAATAATGCGTTCAAAAGGAACATTTATTAGAGCTATAATTGGAAACAAACGAAAAACTTTACATCTTAGAAACAATTCAATTTCAGTCTCTGAACCAATGTCTAAATTAACTATTGGCGGGAGTGGAATAATTCTTTTAATAAATTGAGGTTAAAGTGAATTTGAAAAAATAGAATTTATATATAGAAAATTAGCGAATATGAATAATATAGAATTAGATGATTTATTTTCAACCACAGGATCAAATCCAATACTTTCTGGTAAAAAATTTAAAGATTTACAAGATTTTATTTATAAAAATATAGAAACCGTAAAAATAGACAATTCAAAATGGAACGCGAGATTAATCAAGAAATAATTTATCCAATTTTTCAAGAAAGAAAGATTTATCCATCTTTGAATGAACAAAATGCTTTTAGTTATATAGAAAATCTTCCAATTGAAAAAATAAAAACTCCTATGAATAAAGATTCTGCAAATAATCCTTCGATTAATAAAATAAATGAATTCCTATTAGAAAAGAAAAAGTTAGATGAAAGATGAATACATTTTATAAAAAAATAAAATCTCGACTAAAGCTGATACAGGAATTAAAATTGCTTGTCTTTCAATAACTGAAATATTGACAATTTTAACCAGCATATTTTCTGGTATAAGTCCTGAGAGGATAGCGTTTTTCTTTTTTTTGTAATTTTACCGCTATCCTCTCAGCAGTGTTTTTTTATGATCCGGATATTTTTATTTTTTTATTATTTTAACATCTTTTGGTTATCAAATCAATTCCAATATAAAAGCTGACCAGACTTGCACATTAGAACTAATTTTATAATAGCAGCACGCCTTATTATTCGTTTCTCACTCGAATGCGATTTCACCGACGTTTTAAGCGTGCTGCTCGAAAGAACAAATGAATTCGAAAGAGGTTTGAAAATAAACAACGAAATAAATGTGAACATTGTGGGGATCGATCCCAGGTGTGTTCGAAAGACTGTGACGATGATTACCGCTTCGCCACCACACTCGTTCCAATAATTTTTTTTCATACTTATGTCTAAAAAATTAATTAATTAATTAATTAGAAAAATAAAATATACACACAAGATGTATTTCCTAAGATACCCAGACTATATTATTTTTATATATCTTAAATATTACTTTCAAATTTAAATTGAAAAAAAACTAATTCTAGTTTGGATTTGAACCCATGTATATTTGAACCAGTGTTACTTTATTCCCACTGCACCAACACGGTTGTTTATAAAAATTTTTTTTTACATTTATGCCTAAAAATTAATTAGAAAAAAAATATATACACACAAGATGTATTTCCTAAGATGTATACACACTATATATTTTTTTAATATTTATTTTCAATATTATTTTTTTATTGAAAAAAAAAATTCAAGTTGGGATTTGAACCCATGTATATTTGAACCAGTGTTACTTTATTCCCACTGCACCAACACGGTTGTTTATAAAAATTTTTTTTTACATTTATGCCTAAAAATTAATTAGAAAAAAAATATATACACACAAGATGTATTTCCTAAGATGTATACACACTATATATTTTTTTAATATTTATTTTCAATATTATTTTTTTATTGAAAAAAAAAATTCAAGTTGGGATTTGAACCCATGTATATTTGAACCACAGTCTTCCTCTATTCCCACTGAGATATCCGAGTTGGATTTTTTTGTCATTTTTTTCACTCTTTAAATTTTTTTATTTTATACTTTCAGATTTCTTTCAAGATTCTTAATCTTAATAATGTAACAAGATAAAATAAATTTTCAAATAAATAAAAAAATTCCTATGAAAAAATAATAATAAAAATGTCGAGTACTCGAGTTAATCCAACAATCCCAAATTTATATAGATGTATTCCATGTGACAAAAGATTTTCAAGAGGATCGGCTTATACAAGTCATTGTAAATCTATTGAACATTTAAAAAGAACTGTTGATTCAAATGATTCAAATTCTATACTTTGTAGTAAATGCAAAGAAAGATATTTAATAAATTTTTTCCATCTTCACTATCCAAAGTGTGTTGGGAAAAAAAGAAAAAACCGACAACCAAACGAACAACAAGAAATAAATGAACCAAATGAACCAAATAGAATACATTGTGAAATTGAATCAGTTGGTGCTAAAATTGATTTGTATGTTCCTGAAGAAGATTTAGAACCAGAATATGATTCAGCTGACCAAGTTTCAAACCCATATTGAAATTGAGTTTGATAAAGAAGAACGAGATTGGCTCAAGATAAAAGCTAAAAAGAAGTCAAAATATTCCGATTTCACTATTGATTATACTTTTGGAGAACCAGTGACATCACCAATGACTACAAATAAATATATTGACATGCATAAAAAAAATAAAAGAAAAAATCCAAGATGCATTAAATAGATTGAAAGTTGGAAGATTTTATGTTTTAAAATTTAAACTTGCCATAAATGCAAAATATTATCGAGGAAATGAAGAAACTGATACATTTTTACATACTAGTTATGACACGAGTTATTTATCAATAGCAAGTATTAATGGGTTTAATTCAAAACTTTAAAAAATTAAAAAAGAAATAGAAAGAGATTTTGAATTTAAAGAAGAAAATTTGGGAGAATCTGCTTTAATTTTAAATTCTTTTGAAAGCATAAGTATGAATTTTTGGAAACATAGACCTCCAAGACCAAAATCTTGGATTGAAACTCCATTTGTTTCAAATTACATTATAAATGTTAAAAATAACGACAACAAATGTTTCCAATGGGCAGTTATTTCAGCTTTCTATCCTGCCAGAAAAAATCCTAATAGATTAAATAATTATAGAAAATATGAAAGTAAAATAAAATATTGGGATGGATTTGAACATCCAATGAAAATAAAAGATGTACATAAATTTGAAAAATTAAATAATGTGTCAATTAATATTTATGAATATGAATCTCAATGTAATTTAATAATTCCAATTCAAATTACTGAAAATAGTAAAACTGACGATGGACATATTAATCTTTTAATGATACACTAGGAAACTTAAGATGAAATTATTTCTCATTATGTCTGGATAAAAAAATTTCAAAGTTTCATGAGAAAAAGAATTACAAATTCAAATTATGAAGAAGGTCGAGTTTGTGAAAGATGTTTATTATATACATCAACAAAATCAAGGAATGAAAAACATTCTCGATTATGTCAATCTAAAGAACCAGCACTTGTTAAAATGCCACATGGTGATGCTGAAAAAATGACATTTAATAGATTTGGAAATCTTGTTCAACCACTAACTGTTGTATATGGTGATTTTGAAGCAGTTAATATTAAACAAAATTTAAAACAAGAATATTTTAAAATCCTAGAGAAATATAATTTAACAGATTTATATGGTGAATATAATTATGTTTATAATGAAAAGGGAAAAAATATGAAAAAATTAAAAACTTTCTAGTTGCAATAAAAAGATCATTTGAAGTTCCCTTGACAAATCAAAAACCATCAGCATTTTGGTTTATATTTAAAAAGTAACTATCCCGATTTGATCGAATCACAAGTCAAGTTTTATAGAGGAAATAGTTCAGAGGAAATTTTAAAAATATTTGTTGAATACATCAACAAGATTGAAAATCTATTATTTAAAACAATAAAAAAAGCAAAATTTAAATTGAATATGTCAGAAGAACAAGAATTAGAATTTGAATCAACTTCAACTTGTTGGATTTGTAACCAAGAATTTAATTCTGATGAAAATAATTTATCAATAAAAACCATGATCATTTTGTAGAATTTAATGATTATCGTTGTGCAGCTCATAAATTTTGTAATATTAAACTAAAGAAACCATCAAAAGTTCCATTAATATTTCACAATTTATTCAATTATGATATACATTTATTTATAAAAAGTTTAGCAATTGACAATAAAACTTCCTTCAAGATTATAGGAAAAACTAAAGAAAAATATAAATGTGTAGAAAATGGATGTTTGAAATTTATTGATTCATTAAATTTTCTAAGTGGAAGTTTAGATCAAATATCTAAAGCACTTGAAGATTTCAAATATACAATGGAGAATATTTTAATTCCTAAAAATATTCCAGTTGAAAAATACAAAACTTGTTTACAAAAAGGAATTTATCCTTATGATTATATTGATTCATTTGAAAAATATAACCAGGAAAATATTCTTGACAAGAATGATTTTGATTCAATTTTAAATGATTGTGGAATTAACGATGAAGAATATTCAAGATATTTAGAAATGTACAAAATATTTAATTGTAAAAATTTGGGAGAATATACAGATTTATATCTAAGACTCGATACATTTATAATGGCTGATTGTTTTGAAAATTTTATAAAGAAAATTGAATTGAATCCATGTAATTATATTTCAACACCTTCATTATCTCGGGATTTAATGTTGAAAAAAAGTGTTGTTATTTTAGATTTATTAACTGATGTGGACATGTTTAACGTTATAAAAAATAATATTCGTGGTGGAGTTAGTTCTGTAATGGGAAATAGATTAATTACTCTTGGAATGAAAAATATCTTTATGATAAATATTCCGAACCAATAGCAGAAATTAAAGATGAAAAAGAATATCAAGAAGCTATGAAGTGTTTGAATGATAAATCTGATTTAATTTACATTGACGCAACCGCATTGAATTCAGGAATAATGATTCAATATTTACCATTTGTAAATTTCAAGTGGGAGGTTTTATCTGAAGAATTAATAAATGAAATATTATCCAAACCAAAAGATTCAAAGATTGAATATTTTTAGAAGTTGATTTGGAATATCCACAGGAAATTCATAACAAGACAATTTATTTTCCATTTGCGCCAGTAAAAACAATTATAAAATATGAAGAAATATCACTATGGCAAAACAAAGAAATTTGGAAAAGAAAAAATCCTCAACTAAATTATTATGTAACCAATATGATAAAGAAAAATATCTGTCATTATAGAAATTTACAATTTTATCTTCGTCATGGAATGATATTGAAACAAGTTCATAATATAATTTCTTTCAATCAAAAACCATTCGTTTCAAGTTTTATTGAAGATAATATAAAAAATAGAAAAGAAGCAACATCAAAAAAATCACAACTTGGCCATTTGGATATTATAAAATTTCTACAAGTGATGGTACTCCAGAATTGTAAAGGTGTGAAGATGTGAAGTGTGAGACATTTTTTGGTGAATTTTAGTTTTTTCATGTTTTGCTTTGTGAGCTTTTGAAATTTCCTTGTTGCAAAATTTACAACGATATTTTTCTCGAATTACCATATTTTTAAAAAAATTAATTTTGAAATTTATAAAATTTTCAATTTATAAATTTTTTCTTCAAGTGGTGTGTATTTAAGCATTTTCGGCACTGTTTACAAAGTTACAAATTTAAATTTTACAGTTTGAAATTTTTGCATTTAGAGACCTCCACCTTCTAAAAGTAAAAATGCAAGAAGTGTGGTTTTAAGATTTCCCAGCACAAAGGCTATTTACTAATTTTGCAATTCACAAAGTGAGATTTTTTTTTCTTCCTCCGTTAGTGGGGTTCTGGAGTAATCGGGTAGCCTTTGTGCTGGGAAATCTTAAAACCACACTACTATGGTTTAGCTCAAAGAATGAATACGGATTCATTAGTGTCTTTGTTCATTTAAAATCCACTGTTGCAACAAATGAAACTTCGTTAGCTGATAGTGAAGAAATGCTCTTCAATATGGTAAAAGGTGAAAAGGATCTTGAAGCAAGAAATATTAATGGTCAAGATGGAGCCAATGTCGTTGGCAATGCGCAGCATGATCACAGTGATGATAGATTTAATAACAGAGGAAGTGACAGAAATAATAACATTCAACAATTATTATTATTGTTATTATATTATTATTATTATTATTATTATTATTATTATTATTATTATTATTATTATTATTATTATTATTATTATTATTATTATTATTATTATTATTATTATTATTATTATTATTATTATTATTATTATTATTATTATTATTATTCCAAACAAGTAAATAAGTTCTTGCTGAAAAGCATTTATTAAATCGATGAAAAACTTTTAGATTATCAAATAATCCTTTTCAATTTTTTGGAGTAGCTATTTTTTATTTTCAAATGCGTTCGGGTATTCATTTAAAATTCTTTTTTTTGTTTTCTGATTGGTTTAGACTTTTCTTTTCAATTATTAAAATAAAATATCTTATATTTTCATCGAATTTAAAATTTAAATAACTTCATTTTTGATAATTTTAATATAAAATTCAAAACAAAAAAAGGTTCAAAAAAAAGTTAATGAAAAGTTTATAAAAAACCTTCCTCTTTTAACAAAGAAAAATCCCTCAAAAGTTTTCTCCGTCTATATTTTTTTTCTTAATGTATTGTATATTTTGTTTGATAATTATATCAAAGTATCAAAGTCAACAACAGATCAGACTGGCAATTTCACTGATTTCTTCTTCAGTGTGTATTGATGGATGTTTATCTAAGATAAGAATTGTCTCTTTGAATCTGCGATTTTTTTGGATATTGTCACTGACTAAGATTTTGATCGAAATAATTTTTCTTTCCTTCCTTGATTTGCATTATTGTAGATGTTTGTATATCGAGGATTTTCTATCCGGTTCTAGATGTTCTTTAATTCTTTGGCGTAAGTTCCTGAATGACTTCCAATGTATATTTTTTGCACGCATTGCACGTTATACAGTAGACAACGTTTTTCGAAAGCATATTTTCTTTGGTGTTTGGCAGTATTTCATTGTGCAAATGTTTTCTCTTTTTGTGTTTCTTGCCTCAGTGTCTAAGAATCGTTTGATATACGAATCGGAAGTTCAGTTCATTTGAGTTCTTTCAGGATCTTGAAGTCAAGCGTGTCACTAATAAATGGAATTTTTAGATAAAAGTATTTCTTATTTTTTGTGTTCTATTCCTAGACTATTTTGGATTTGAATTCATTCTGTCAATGCTCTCAATGCGTAGGACTTCATTGAAATTTAATTACTAATTATATTAATTGCTTTATAGTTCTCTTCCACTTTAAGTGATAAAATCATCATCAAAGAAAACACTATATACAAAGAAAAACCTATGGATACGAAAATCAAAAAGACAAGATATGATAAAAAGAGACATACGTTATTATGCCATTTAGGAGCGCAGAAAGTAATGGATTTTTGATATTTAAGATTTAATAGAAGGAGAAAACTTAATAATTTTGAAATGTATTGCTTGCCAGAAAACGAAGACATTCACTATTAAGATTAACGAGAAACAAAATAAACCTTGAGTCCGGTACCATTTGAAAAGATTTATATGGATATATATGAACCGATTCGATAACATATATATGCAAAAAAGACAATATTGAAAATCTATCTAGACAAAAAGATATTAGAATTTGGAGCACCAAAGGAATTTCACTTGGATTATGGTGTTTCGAGTCAAAAGCTAAAATGGAATTGAATAAATCAACATGAATTAGAATAGTCTAGTTAGAATAGCATAGTAATAGCACAATAAATAGAGCATAAAAAGCATATAAAAGCAAGGGTAAAATAACCCAAGACCATTAGAAACTATGAAATAGGACAGCGGTGGCCAAACGTTTTATGTTGCGACCCTTATTTTTTAGTGGAAATAAAATTTGACCCCCATTTAAGTGTAGCATAAACAAAATTTAAAAAGTGCTAAACAAAATCATATTAAAATAACACTTATATTATATTTATTATAAACACATCGTATTAAATGTAATTATTGTCACAGTATTTATTAATATTGGTTATTATTAGTGTGATGGATGTGCCTGAGTATTATCACTAATGGTGTCCATTCTTGGTTTTATGGTTGAAATTGCTACTCTGTGTTAATTATCAACATCTAGACGCGACCGGTAATTATATTTTATAAAAGTTAATTTAGAAAAGACAGTTTTACATAAGTAAGTAGAAGCAAACGGTAAAAGTATTCCTGATGATTTTGAAGATATGCTTTCATATTCATTTTTAATGTAAAAATTATCATTGCTAAACCAAAAGCTTGAATGTCTTTTGGATTTAAAATCTATTTTCAATGTCAAATCATTCGAAAACTCCAGCTGTTTTTCATGTTGAGCAATGGTAAGGTCATCACCGCCAAAATGGTTACGAACCCAGTCAAAATTTTGATTTTCCACATTTTTAAATCTTTGTGGGAAGTTTTGATTCAGATTTAATAGAAGACACGACACTAAAAAGTGCGAGATTCGAAATAAAAACAAAGAAGGATGTGAATGACTGCATACGATAATAAAAATACACAAAACAAGCTATTTGCTAAACAGACGAAGAAGGAAAAAAATGATGAAAATTATTAGGATGAAAAATTTTTTAAAAAAATGGATTGTGAGAAAATCTGAAGAATTGCGGTTTTAAATTTTAAAAATATTATTTAAACTTAAATTAAAGTTTTTTTCCTAAAATATTAATGATTTATAAATTTTTAAAAATTTAATTTATTGTTAATTTACGAATTTTATTTTAATTTTAAAATTGGTGAAATGATATAATATGGATGGATGAAAAATTTGAATTTAAATATATTTTTTTGAAAATATGAGCAGCACGTCATTGAGTTAGAAGTCTCAGGAAATTTGTTTCAAAAAATTATATTTTACATTTTGACTTTTTACCTAATTCAAAATGAATGCAATTTTATTTCAACCAAGATAAATAAACAATAACATTAATATTAGTATAAATTAAAAATATTTACTTGGTACGACAACATCTATTCCTATAGTATTATTAATTGCGGTTGCAGAAATAGTCGGTATTTGGTGAATATTGCCACATTTAGCAATGAAGTCGGTCAAAACTAGGTTTATTGGTCTTCTGCTGGCAAATCTCTTTAGGTTTTCACACAACGGTTTTACTATCAACGATGAATTTTCGAATTTAGTCTAAATATTAGTATACTTTGAGATTATATATAAATATTACTTTATACAATATAAACATAGATTTGAGAAAATAATAGGCCAGTATTGTCGGATTGTGTTTGAAGTTTGAGTTAAATATATTTCTAAAATTTGTTTTCTAACCTCAAAACATCTTTAATTTTTCTATACACTCGTTTGCCGCCAATTTCATTCATTTATAATACGCTCGGTTCCAATGAATAAGATTTTGATAGTGAGTATTTACACATTATATTCAATGCACGGAGTATTCTTGGAACCAAACTATCGTGTTAATCGAGGGTTACCTGTATATATATACATGTAAAAATCAAAAGTCGGCTTATCATCAGATGATTATAAAAATTTGATTAAAATTTAGATAAATTTAAAGCATTGATGCCAATATATAAAAGTTATTACCGTGCATTATAACATTTATTCATTTTTTTGTTTGTGTTATAATACGAATTGACCAAAAATACCAAAATATCATAAAATTATAAAAAGTGTATCAACATAGAAGGTTACTGTGCCGCATTGGTTTCGTTTTGTCAAATAAATATTTTATAAAGATTTTAAATATTTAAAACATTTAATAATTTTTATATCTGAATTCGCTCCGTAAAATATAACATAAACCGAATTATAAAACCTTTTACGGTGTTGATATATTATATTCATTGCATGCCGCCCGAAAAGTTTATTATTATGTATATTTAAACACTCATTTCATAACGCTAAAATTTTATTTTATGTGACAACTGCAAGAATAATTAGCAATCAAGGGATGATTTCAACGCGCAAAAACAATTAATAAATTTGTAAAAATAAAAAATAACATGGGAAAATTATAAATTAATCGTTGCGCAAAATGAAAGTAAGTTATTTTATAATTAAATTTTATAATTTATTGCAAAATACATCCAATTTCGTTTGCTTCTTTGCCGCAGACTGTTTGTTTTTCGCAAATTCAAGAATGTTTCTTAATTGAAGTACTTTTAAACTATTAAACTATATAAAAAATATATTAAATTTATTTGCTTTTAACTAGAAGTTTGATCACGGCATACATTTTGACAATTTTATCACGCTATATTTATTAAGTTTTGTTATTTTTTTCAAGAACAGTTTTTTATGGTAAAAATGAATTTAATTTCATGTTTTGGTTCTTTAAATTTTATCAAATTTTTTTCTAAATGTAAATGAATATAACAAATTTGGGTGCCATGCTACGACCGCGTTAAATCCGATTTCGCGTTATGGCGGGGGGCGTTATAGCGGGGCTCCACTGTATATATATACAGGTAACCCTCGATTAACACGGTACTTGAATAACACGATTTCGCTTTAATACGGTTAAAATATCGCGGCACACCCTTGTCTAGTACGATATTTTTTAGCACGGTTTTGATTTTACACGGCTTCAAAATTGATGAAAACCCTTAATTAACACGGTTTCAAAATTGTTATTGGATAATGCTACTGGACATCCTCAAGAGCTAAGTCATCCTAATGTCAAGGTCGTTTTCTTGCCATCTAATACAACGTCTTTAATCCAACCCTTAGATCAGGGTGTTATATCAACATTTAAGGCATACTACATCAGGCGAACGTTTAAAAAATTTTTAGATGAAATGGACTCAGATTCTAGCTTAACCGTCAGTCAAGTATGGAAGAACTTTACAATTTTGGACCGTGTAAAAATATTTATGCAAAATGAATTAATTTATTTTACTATTCTTTGTTAAATTTTGATTTCAAGTCTATTTGTATTTCAATCTTCTTTTTTTGTACTGGATGCATGAAAATAATAAAAACTATCAAAAACATAAATCATTTTTAAAATTTTTTGGAACCAAACCCCATGAATTGTATTAATTGTTAGTCTCGATTAACACGATTTTAATTAGCACGGAGTATTCTTGGAACCAAACTATCGTGTTAATCGAGGGTTACCTGTATATATATATATATATATGTGTGTGTGTGTGTGTGTACAAATAAGTAAATATTAAACAATAATATTACAGATTTCAGAAAAGTTGTAGTGAACACAGTTGATTATTGTATAGGTTAAATGAGTAATGAATATTTTGTATTAGTTAATATATAAAATAAATAAATAATTACATTCGACTCAAATGCTTGTTGTGTTGGTAGAGTACTCATTATTAACGTTAAATTTTCACTAATAGGAATTTGGGCCTAATAAAAATGATTATCGCTGCCAATAAAGTTTATGCTAATTTACTTGAACAACTACCGAATCGAGTATCTAAAATGTAATTAATAATTATTAATAAATAACAATGATTTTGTTCTAATTGATTAACTAAGGCAATGATTGGGTAATTTATAAAATTATATATTTAATATGTTACAAAGTCATATTTATCATCAAAAACACTTAATTTAATAGTATTTATTTATTCATAGATTTGCCGATATTATTCAATATAAGAAAAATACAGTAATACTTGGTTTAACGTTACGGTGTAAAACGTTATTCCACTATAACGCCATGAAAATTTGGAACGCGTCCTTCGCGTTAAGCGGGGCTATAAAACAAGTAACACTGAACGAGTTGTATAACTTTGTGAACAATTTCGTATCACAACGTCCAGTTTTAGCTGGTTCAGTTATTAATAGTGTGACACAAGCATGTCGCTGTACAAACAATACTCAGTAATTCACTTTGTATTATAAATACCGTCGATAGATTTAACCACTTCCCGGGCAAATTGTTTTCACGATAGTCAGTAAAAAACTATTTTTAGGTCAAAAATTTGTGCAATATATATAATCAAATAACAACAATTTTTTTCAAATAATTTTTTTAAATTTTTTGAATGACATTACTAATTACTGAATTGATATGGAGAGTCACAGGCATGTGTGAACGCCCGAAACGGCACGTGTTTTTTCACGCACATAAGTGTGATCATCCGGGAAGTGGTTAAACATTGTTAATATTTTCGTTTTATTCTTCATTTTTATATTTTTCAAATGTAACATTTAACATGTTGAAGACCGCATTGCCAAATCTTATTTCTCACATGGACCGGCATTTTTTTATTATTAATTAATTATTGTCAAATTAACTAAGTCTGCTTTATGCAGCATCTCTTCGAGGGAGAGGCGAATCAACTACTGTACATAAATTGTATATAATTCATGCCACCGGTGGATATACAGTCTTTAACGTGTTAATAAACAAAATTTAATTGTTAGAAATGTTGACCATAGAAATTGAATGAAAGAATCAGTGATCAGTTAGATTTTAATACACTTAAAATTTTGAAGTTGCAAAAGAAAATAATACTTTTTACAAAATTTATTGTAAATTAAAATCTTAGCAATTATTTTAGAACTACAGCAGTATTATTAATCACTAGCTATAACGCGTCAAAAATGATGGAGTTTTGTCTAGAAACCTTAATTCATCAATTAGTTGATAAACTTGAAGTTTCACGAACAAAAATCAGTACTGGAGATTCTTTCGATTTGTTGGACGAAGGTGATGACAGTCATACGTGTAGAAAGTGTCATTTTCTGAGAGATATTTTGAATCAGTTATGTGCAACCAGTCTACTTTTAATACTTTCATAATATTGAAATAGATTTCTTCATTTTATATAATAATTGTTACTTTCATGAACACTTTTACATTTAATTAATAATAATGACGTCACGCACATAGGGGGGAATGGGTGTTTAAGAACTGTGACGTCATATCTTTTTTCAACATAATTTCACAATAATTTCAGCTTTCCAGGGACTCCATTTTAATACATGTTTTCTCATACGATATTAGAGTGCAGCATTACATTAAATACAAACTAAAATGTCAATAAAGTGATTTAAAACATGTTCATTTTCAAATATGAAATACGGCTTTTTAGGGTGGGCCAAAGGTTTGTGACGTCATATTTGAACGGGGTCTAACGTTTTGTGACGACGTGTATCAAGGGGGATGTAGGGTTAAAACCTCAGCCAAAATTGCCAAATAGCCCTTAATAGACATACATATTTCCAATTATTACCATAAAGTTTAATTAAAACACCATCATGACCATTTGAGAATTATACACTAATCTGATTTCATTTAAAGCCGATGACGATTTCCGTCTAGTTATATATATGCATAAAGTAATATTTTTTAAATTTTTTAGTAACAAAAAAATCCATACTAAGTGTTGATAATTAAATCGTGTGTGCCTTTAGCCTCAATGTAGATTAGTACCTTTGAGAATGAATTAAAAAGTTGAGTCTTTTCTCCAAGCATCAACAATCATTAAAAATTAAAATAATAAGAAATTTGATAAATTAATGAAATTAATTAGAAATAAATGTTTTTAACTTTTATTTTTAGATTGTGAAATCGAATAATATATAAACAAAAAAAATATTTTATTTCACGTAAATTTATCAGGTTGATTTATTAAAAGAAAACAAATAAGCGTTAGAAGAATGGCTTAAGGTGAAAATGTTTCCAATTTGAAAAATTGTTTCAATAGGCATCTACATTTCAATCAAGTCAAATATAGAAACACCGCGATTCCTAATGAGTTTTATAATGCCTTTTATTTGTCCAAGATGGATTAGAGCTCAATACTATTATCATATTAAAGATCCAAAAAGAATTTATTATTTGTCCCTACAATTTTAGATGAGAAGAACTTTAACAAATACTATGATGAAAGTCGATGTGAGAGCGGCAATCGACGAAACACTTTATCAAAAGTATCTTGACATTGATGAATTAAAAGAAATCGAAGCAGATACTGGGTTAGGAAATGGCGGTCTTGGATGTTTAGCAGTATGATTTTGTGACTCGATGGCCATTTTCAGTTTGGCGGCGTAAGGATATAGAATTCATTACGATTATGGAATATTTGAACAGTATATTAGAAGTGGTTGGCAAATTAAAGAACCAGAAGACATAAAATTAAACACCTACCAATTCAAAACAGAAAAAATTGTGTTATGGATAAACATACGTCGAGAATTATATATAGGAGTAATTAAAATATATGTACGTCAATTTATGTTGGGGCTCAATAGGTTTTACAGATTAAAAGAAGAAAATCAACAAGCAATTTCGAAAATTAAATTATAAGATCATCTCAAATTCGTAAGTTACATAATATGTTTATAAGCGCACAACTGCGATTGGATTGTGGTTGGATTTCGTTTATCAATTTACAAGTAATGGTTGCAATGCCACGTACACCGGAAAAGACTTTTTGCCATTTTTGTACTCAAGTTATTGAATATTGTCAACCGAAGGGATTGACATACACAAAGAACACAATTAAATATGTGTAAGTAAAATAGGTATGTCTAATATTAAAATTGTACTAAAAGTTTTAATACAATTTTAAAATCAGACATGCAGATTTTGCTCAATGAGAATAGATCCGAACCTTTTGAAAAATTTGTAATTTCCACCACATCAATAACTTTTAAAAATATTTTGAGTGAAACTCTGTTTTTATAATTGTCAAATTCGTTTTAAAAATATTTAATGTTTACGGTAATGAAAATGATAAACATATCCAAAATATTGTTTACATTACCTTTTTGGTAGGCTCAATATTAGCATTATTACGACACATGTCAAAAATCGACACAATCAATTTTGGTCGATTTGAAATTAAAATTTTCAAAACATCTGACACACTAATCTAAAATCAATAAAAATCAATAAAAATATAATAATCAATAACAATTAAATTTGAACTGAAATGTTACACAAAGGAATTTGATAAATTTGGAAAATATTTATTTCGAATATGTTATTCAAATTCTAAAATAATATCTATATTTGCTTATCACTGCAGCTAAAAAAATTACAGGCTGCAACAAATGAGTATGGAGTTCAAAGAAGTGTAAGAAAACCGGTTTGCTGACAAAGAAAAATACTATCTCAGCCTTTTAAAAGAATTTAAACGCAAACAAATGCTTCTGGTATGTAGAAACGGTTTTGACTGTGTTGAAAGACGAAGACAAATAAAAAAGGCTTTATTGAAGGCTTAATTGAAAATACTACCTGGCTCTTAAAAAAATGATCTGAGAATATATAGGACAATAGAAATGTTATTGAAATATTATAAATTTCAACCTTACAAAATTGTTACATGAACATATAGAAAACGATCTTTTTCGTCGAATACTAATGGTGAAAATATTTGAAAAAAATTAAATATTAATTGGATTCTTACATATTCTCAAATGAAATGGCGTTCACTTAAGATGAGAGTACCCTATTCTATAGGACATTATACAGTTTATTATATGAACTTATAAAATTATAACTCAATTTCATAAAAGTTAGTGGAATTATTTAATATAGTTTATTTAATTACTATTCCGCGTAGATAATTATTTAATTGAACAATGTGAATACAATTAACATTTTATATTAACTTTGATTTTTAATCAACAACAACACATTCTGATTTCAATGTTTTATTTCAATCGACTTTTCTCTATCGAATGATGCATAATTGGGTCAAGTAGTTCTTTTTGAAAATCAAATATTGAAATTATGAATTTCAATTTAAAGGAGATTCATAACAAAGTTTTGGACTTATCTTGGAAAAATTCGATGAAATCTTTGAGTTCAGACTCTATTTTGAAAAAGAGAGTAACATCTGTATCCCATTGAATTCCTAAATATTATCGCAGCAACTGGTATGTGAAATGTAAATTTTGCCATAGGAATTCAACAAGCTGTTGTGGACTTTTAAAGAAATTTAATTGTTGGTGATGAGATTCTCAAAAACGTGTATTTATACCAAGGATTGATTTAACTACTGTAAATCATTCAGGTTTGAATTTTACTTTAAACTGCAAGCAATTCCCACATAGGCCTATTTATCGGAAAACAATTAATCAAAGTCAAGGTCAGATCTATAAAAAAGTTCCCATTGTTCAAAAATATTACATGCATTCTCATGGATAGCTTAAGATATAAGTAATTTAAAAACATTTGCGAAAAAAAGTAATAAGACTTTTATACCAAAGAATATCGTATTTCAAGATATATTTCAAAATTAATTATGCATTTGGAGCTAGATAATTTGGTATTCAGAGAATGGTGATTTTGCTATATGGTGATTTTTGCTAAATGATTTTGCTATGCCATTTTATTATTTGATTAACTAATAAATAAATTCCCACTTCATTGCAATTCCTACTATTTTTACAGGCTTCTGAGTATAATAATAATAATAACAATAATAATTGAAAAACGCCAACTATATATTCTATATAACATTTCACTATATGTTTCGACCGTTTATCAATCTTCTTCAAGCTAAAAATCACATTAACAAAATATAAATGTAAATATGAAAACTTAAACAAATTAATCAATAATAATCGTATTCAACTCGTATTACAAAATTTCATTTTAATTTAAAAAATAAAAATCAAACATTATTTTAAATAAAATTTTTAATAAAATTTAAATAAAAAATTTAATTTAAAATCACAAAATAAGTCAAATTTTAAATTTTAAAATTATCTTTACAAAAAACCTCATCATATACACAATTTACATTCAATTACTAAAATATATTCAAAATGCATGTAGACTGAACATTTTGAACATTAATTATAGTATTTAAAGATTTTATAAGCAACGCACTGCAAGTTATTCTTTCCAAATAATTACTTAGATTTTTTGCAATTATCTTGAAGTCAGACATACCTAGTACATATTTGTCTACTAGTACATTTCCTAAAATGATCACAAATATGATTTAATCCATTCAGTCGACAATGTTCAAGAATTCGGTACATTACGCTAGATTATTCAGTTTAAATCCGGTCACCGTTAATAAAATTTTTCAAATTTCGGTTACGGTTCAGCCAAAAAATGTCGGTTCACTCCGGTTAATTGGTTCGGTTTAGTTTTGGTTCGAGTCTCTGATTTCAATACTGATTAATTGTTGGTTTAATTTAATTTCAAACATTTGGTCAAGTTAAATATTATTAAAAAGTATCGACATTATAACTTCTATATTAAGCAAGTATTATTATTACCTTTTAATGTAACGAATGACGCTGGTTTTTAGAGATAACTCAAAACAGAATCAGTATAAATAGCGTTTCTGATTTTAGTTAAGAAAAATAATATAATTATCTTAAATTTTTAACAATGTAAACTAATACCCCTTTAAAACATTGGATAAATCATTTATAACATACCTTTTCATCAATTAGTTCTAAATAATCTGACAAATTTATTTGATTTCCATGACCTGCAAAATAAAAAAATACATATGGATTATTTTCATCATTTTTGTAAAGGTCTGCAAATTTGTGTAATATGTTGGTCATTTCAGCTTTCCTTAGATTTCCGAAGCAGTAAACCTAAATGATTATAAAAATTACTAATACCATTGAACTGAAATAAAATAATGATAATAATAATACAATAGACTATAAAACGGTGATTCCTTGGTAGCAGCCTAAATTAATATATCAGATAAGTGAATAATAAAATAAGCCTTTGCTGAAAAGTAATAATTATATTGTTGAAAAAAGGTTCGATTAGTACTTTGCAACAAAGGCTTATTTTATTATTCACTTCTCTAATAAAAGAGACTGTTGACAAATTGACAAAAAAATCTTAAGGATTCATGTTTTATAAGGTCTTAGTGTAATTTGACAAACGAATGTGAATTGAGTGTTTAAATAACAGTAAAAATTTATATAGGAATAATGAATCTAACTTTGTGTTAGTATTGCCGTACTCGGATCGTTTTACAAATTATAAGAGAAAGTTAAGTAAACAGTTGGAAAATTTAGATTATAAGATCGTATAATTCGTGTAAGGTACGCAATATGTTTATTAATAAATCAAAAACTCCGGTTGGATTGTGTTCTGATCTCGTTTATCGATTTTACAGGTAATGGGTGTAACTTTCTGAATTCAATGGTATAATAATATTTTATAAAAAATGACTAGCACAGATACACAAAAATATTTTAAACTTTATATTTAGTATTTTAATATTAAAGATTATCTTAACATATATTTTATACAGAATCCGATTGAATATCTAAAGAAAAACCAGATCTTTAAAACCCCATGATTCACACTCTATACAGAACAATTCTAAAATTGCCATCAAAAATTTTAAAAAATAAAATATATTCCTAACTGACGTATAGAAATATACAGGAAAATACAAAAGGAAACACTTTATTCAATCACAGGGGTTGAGTGTTATCTTGTGCTCACATCTACTACTAGATTACAATAATATAAATCCTAATCTTAAATATGAAAAAAACATTAATGTATTGGAAATTTTATTTTTGTTTAAATTAACCGGGTAATTCAGGTCACATATCAATTATGCACACTTTTTGATTATTTTGTAATTAATTCAAAAAAATTACCGTAAATCCTAAATTACGCAGTACATCTTGTAGTTCATTAATATCATTTTCAGGTGCTTTGAGTGGATACTTCTTATATTTGACGATACCGATTAATAAGGCCAGCCGTTTTATTCCATCTGAAATCATTGACCATTTTATTTTATCAATATCAATTGTACAACAAATAATTTTTAAAAGATTTTCTAAAAGCTTATTTCACAATAATATACAAAATTTCTGTTTTTCTTCAAAATAAAGTTATTAATAAGATAATCAACATCTTCAAAATCCAAAAATATTTCTTGATTCTTTACCTACAGGTTGTGATATCACATCTATAGGTGTAATGATAGCCTTACTCGAATAAAATTAAACAGTGCATAAATTAAATTGTTGAGAATTTGGTTAGTCTGTTCCCTTAGCCCCATGTAGTTTAGTAACTTGGAGAATGGATTCAAAATTTGAATCTTTTCTCCAAGTAACAACAACAATTAAAATTAAGGCCGGGAAAAAAAAATAGAATTTGTGAAAAAATGAAAATGAAAAAAAAGACTTTATTTTGGAAATTGGGTTTTTTTGTAATTTAAATGACAATACTTTAAAATAATTGTTAATTAAAAGTTTGTTTGTTTAAAATTTTAATGTAAATGTCAGAAATTGGAATTTGTAATTTTTGTGAATTTTGTGAGCATTTGTTAAACAATAGGAATTTTTTGTAATTTAAAGATAAATAAATATCTTGATATAGTTCAGATTTCTTAAAATGTCATTGATATGTTCAATTTCTAATTAAATTCCTGAAGTTCCAGTTCTCAATAGATTTTCAGGGCATGCTTATGGAAGAAGGTTAATTGATGAGTACTTAACAACCAGTGATTTAAATCCGGTTACTGGGGTTCTAATGCCCAGTTTTACATCCATTCCAGCCTTATTGAAATCTTTTTAGGATGAATGGGATGCTTTGATGCTTCAACAATTCATTATGAAACAAGAGAACCAGGCTCTTAAATGTGAAATGTCTCATCCTCGTTATCAATACGATGTTTCGTGTAGAGTTGTGACTCGTCTAGCCAAAGAGGCTAGCACAGCTCGAGAAGCTTTTTCTACTCTTAAACCACAAATTGGAACTATATCTCATATTATTTCTCCTCAAGCTGCACAATCCGATGTAAGTGAAGCAGGAAAAACTCTTCGTTTGATGGATATGTTAAATGCTACAGTTCCAAGTCGTATTAAAACTGCGCTTGATAAAATCCCATCAAATATTCAAGAATGTGCTATGGATGAAAATCATAACCTTCTGTTTGATGGTCTAGTTTCGGGATATTCGATGACAGCGTTGGGTTCAGGTCATAGTGAACAGTTAATTGGAAAGACCTGTGTAAACCCCAACGCAAGCATTCTCATTCTCAATCAAAATATGTTGATCGGGGATCTTCCGCGGCTGCGATGTCTCTGTATCCTCGTGGGCCTAGTTAATAAATTAGTTAAAAAGATGATGGGATTCACCATTAAATTAATTATTGCAATTTAGATATTATGCGCTACGGTTTTGAATGTGTTTTGACTTTAATATTGTATAAAACTAACAATTACTAACTAGTTACTAAGTTAAAAATAAAATAATCTAACATGAGTTGTCATTTAATCTCTTACAAAAGTTTATTTGAATTGTTGTTAAACCCTTACTAAAATAGGTAACGGCAGATTTGAAGGTTATCACCGATCAACATAAACAGTTTTTCAAGACGAGTTCATACAACTTGGAAGACATCACCAGTGTTGTCCATCCAATGAATTATCACACTTTTATAACTGTGCGGAAATTTAGGCATAATTATCAACGGACATAAATTAAATTTTAAAATGATTAAAATTAAAACTAAGATTTAAATTAGCTTTTGATAAATTAAATAAAAATAATTTGAAAATATTTGATTATAAATAATTATACTAATTATTAAATAAATAATATTTTGAATAAAATTAAATTTAAAAATAAATGCCGTTGTTAATTTTGTTTAAATATTCGGAAATATGGAATATATATTTTTGATTTGAATGGATTTTGGACTTTTAATGGCTACAGATTTTGAACTAAACGAATATGTTTTCACAACATCTAACAATAACCATGTGCTAAATGGTTTAATCATGAACAGAAGATTGTCTGATTTTTTTTCAAAATTTACCGTATTTCTGCCCTATAAGTCGTGGGGGAGGAAAACCAGATAATTTTGGAAAATTCAACAGATAAGTCGCTCCTGTATGTAAGTTTTCAGCAATTGGCTTGCCGGTATAGCGGTAGATGCATTTCGTTAAAGCACAGCACTACTGCGCATTAGTCAGTCGTAAAAAAATTATTTTTACTATAAGTCGCTCCTGCATATAAGTCACACACGTCATTTTTAAGGGAAAAAAAGTAGTGACTTATACCCCGGAAAATAGGGTAGCTTAATCTAAAAAACTTCAAAAGGCAGCGGTGATTTCGTCTTTTACAAAGTTTTTAAATTGTCTTAAGAAGTGAGTCAAATAGTCGGATTTCTTGTGAATAACGACATGTAAAGTATTTAAGATATAAACATAATCATATCTTAGTCACTGTATCAAGGAAATCATTTTAGCAAAGCTCTTTAAGTAAAGAAAATAAAAAAGTTTGGTGTTAGGAAAAATATGCCATGAAATTTTACAAAGATGTTTTTCATTGTGTTTTAAAATGAAAACTAAATACTTGTAATTTCCATAGGTAAATACAAAAATAAAGTACCTGTTTCCATTAAAGGAATTACATCTGTTGATTCCTGAATTATTTAAACTTATCATTTAAATTAATGAATTAATTTAAATTTTATGAATAATTAATTGAACTAGTTTTATTATTAAAGAATATAATAATAATATTGTTAGATTTTCAAAATGATCGCTAAATTTAAAAACAAAAATGATTATTTATCCGGCAACTTAAAATAAAAATTATTACATGTCAGTCACATTTTCAGTAATTAAAATATGACAAAAATATATTTATATAAACATCATATACGTCCTTTTAATTAATGCATTTGTCAGGTATAGTATACTGTTTGGGACTTTAAATCCTAATTAATCCAATACATGTGTAAACATGAATTCAATTGTGGCCGATCAAGAGTGTTTTTATTAGAATAATATAATTTATAATTTAAATAATGTCATTATTGTTTTATAATAATTATTATTAAAACAGTGATTCCTTGGTAACAGCATAAATTAATATATCAGATAAGTGAATAATAAAATAAGCCCTTGCAAAGTAATAATTATATTGAACAAAGTTTCTTCTGCAAGAAACTGAATAGGATTATTAAATAATCGAAACTTTTTTCAATATAATTATTACTTTGCAGAAAGGGCTTATTTGATAAACTATAATTATATTATAAATCGTCATATTAAAACAATTAAATTTTAATCCATTACGGTAAAAAAAATAAAAAAAGAAGTTTTTATGAAAGAAGTCGATTGCTAATTTATTTTGAGCAGATAAATTTCTGTAGCACAATTAAAAATAACTAAATTCATCGTTTGAAAAGAAATACACCCTGTAATTGCAACAGAACGTAATTCTACTTATAGCTGTCAAAGATCACCAAGAGAATCCACGTATGAACACGTAAATTTTTATAACGTACCGTTATTAGCAATTAAAATTTCTCGTTTTATTTTGTGATCATTATATATGGAAAAGAAATCAACTTTGTTTAAATTATTCAAAGGTCTAATTTTATTAAAAATACGGTTTATTCCATGATAAATTGTTGGGATGGTATTTAATCAGTACGCATCTTTTTTTAATAATTTGAAAATTAGAAAAATTATAACATTTCCAAGTTCAACAGAAATCTTAAGTTTAAAGAAAATTAAATTATTCACAAAAACTACATAAACAAAAATTTTCCCTATAAAGCAAAGCTGACATTAATAAAGTGATAAGATTTTCAATCATAATTTGAACTAAACTTTAAACAATCACAATATTAAAACAACTTATTATTTAAGTTCTTTTTATTCTTCACTAATAATGTCTAATAAATAAAGAGTATGTACATAAAAATATTTGTTTATTATTTGTAATTTTCTATCATTCCTAGTTGTAATAATTAATGATATAATTGAATAATTAACGATAATAAAATATACATGCACAAAAGAAAGTTTTTAGAAATTAAAGTAAGGCTGACACGTTAAAAATTATAAAGTCAAACCTTAATTTTAACAAAATGGAAGTGACCAAAAAATTTATTCGTTAAATAGAAGTAATTCTTTATTTCTATGCGATAACCGTGACCAAGTTGATAGCTATTCGGTAATTTAATTCTAATTGAGAACCCTTAATAGTTTAATTAAATTTTGTACTCATGAGTGATAAAATTTCTTTTCTGTGATATTTGGAACAATTTATAGAAATTGCAGTAGATACGTCTTTCTGAAGTATTTACTTAACAATAATAGCACAAGCAATAGTCAGAATAAGAGGGTGATTAATTGTAATGCAATGCCATTATGAGTGAAAATCTGTGATTTTTTAATGGCACCGACAAGTTGCATGCTATTGAAAAATAATTTGTTTAAGTTCAGAAATTTGTGGGTTACCAATCCCACATTGGTTGCAAAAGGAACTTAAAATATTACTATTGTCAAGTGCAGCCAGAGAGAAAGGAGAATTTTAAACGTTTTTCATATCGACGGATTCGTCGTCTAACTCTTAAACAATTTCCTTTGTTGAGCGTACATGATCCAATCGAAAAAATATGCGTGTGTGCTAGTGATTTATACACTTAATTGTTTAAAAATATACTCGTCAGTAATTGTTTCCTCCGTCACAGCCATTTCATACACGTTTTATAAGTCTTCGCTGGAAGCGCAACTAATGACTGAAAGAAATTCACGCTGGAAGTAGTCAAACAGGTTGCGCAACTCGTCTCTAACATTAATTTCCGGATTTTCGAGTGAATGACTAGTTTTATGGAAATGGAAAACAAAGCATGTGTGTTTGAAGCAGCTTGCTACAGTTGTTGATGACATATCATCCCATGCTTTGCTGCATAGTTTTATGGTGTCAAGGATGCTGATCTTGAACTGAAAATAATCCTTCCGCGCATCCATCCATAGCAGAATGCGATTAAGCAGGTGACGATAATGTTTTTAATGAGTGAACAATGATTTGATCGTAGAGTTGTGTTTTTGCAGTGATGTTAGGTGTAAGATACACCAGTTCCACAGCTGCAAGTTCGCTGGTATATAGTGATCAAACTTGTGCAATCACTCAGCCAGACTGACGAATTTATCCAAGCTCGTTTGTTTAATTTGAAGTCAACAGGCAACTGTGACTTTTACCAACCTTTGAAGCATTATGGATTTTCATTTTTATTAATCACCAATAACTTTCGTTTGCTTATTCCATTCATATTTATACAGACTAGCCTGTTAAAGGAACCTTGCTTTTCTTTCTCTAAAACATGTTTCTCCTCTGGAGGCAAGAGTGTGATAAGGAAGCAGAAGCGTATTTATATATCAGAAAATCTCCTTAGAAAGATTTTGTTTTATCTAACGTTGTTTTAAAAATATATTTTAGTTCTGGAGAATTATTTGAAATTGTTATTTGGAATTATGGAGGCTTTAAATACCAGTTCACATAAAACCTGTAACTCTAATGCTAGTATTCCATATTCCGAAGCAATGTCAATTTTTCTCTTCTTAGCATTTTCTACATCCACTAATATGGCGATCTTGTATTTCAAAGTTAGTATTTTCTCCTTTTTTCCTGATATGTAGAAAAAGGTCCAAACTTGTGAAATTATCAACGCTGATGATGAACATGCTGCCGATAACTATTATGAAATACTGTTTAAATCAGTAATATATATCAAAACACACTGCATTCATTCACTTCGTTATAAAGAGGTTTATTAAATAGCTTTCGACCGTACTAATATCATTTTATATTTTAAAATTCAATTATTTTTTGTTAAAAATTATAAAACTCAATAATTTTTACTTGGAGGTCTCTAGTGTAGCACGAATTTGTTGGAGCTCCACATGAATCCTAAATAATTTGAACGTTAAAAATTTAACAAAAATTCAAGAAATTATTTTTCATTTTTATTAAAAACTATCATAATTTATTTATTAATTTAATAATCTTAAAAAATCAGAAATACCTAATGAGAGTCAATCCATTCTATCGACAATGATCAAGATTTCAAGTACAGAGATGACGTGCAGCCTCTTCAATGTATGTGGCATTACACCCATTACATGAAAATTGATACACTCGTTCAGAACATATACTAACTGGAGACAGAGATTTATTAGTTACCATACTACTAACTTTGAAGGACGTCAAAACAATCCTAAACAGAGTCTTGTTTACATGTTTGAGGATCTTATACTTAAATTCTCTGAAATTTTCATAATAAGGCAATACCAAAACATATTTAGAATTCGTGTCATAAGATAGAATTTTACAACGTACTAACTTAAGAATTAATAGGACAAACAAGGACAAAGATCGTGAGAATTCGACACTCATTTATCATCAACAGTATTTTTTTTATCATACGCTCATTAAAAGATTTAAAATATCCCTTTTCAAGTAAAGACCATCCACGAAATATTAATCCTCTCACCATAATTCGCTTGTTTTTAAATTCACAAATGCTCCCAGGTAAAGTATAAAGACCAGTATCAGATACTTTTCTGTAAATTTCAGTTTGATAGGTTTTTCTTTCCATTAGATAATCAAATCTAAAAAAGCAATCGAACGCGCTTTATCCTTATTCACACAAGTTTAATATTTATATGCCAACCATTCGTATAATCTAAGAAAGGCCTTACATTCTCTCGACTCTCAAACACTAAAAGAATATCAAAATACACAGTTCGTTTAGTTAAATCGTACGATAAAATTTTCCTTTCCAAATTAGACATAAAAATAGAAGCCATTGTTGCAGCCAATGGAAAACCCATAGCAACGCAATCAGTCTGTTTTTTACCACTCACTATTAAAAAAAATTAGAAGTTCAAGTAATTTACGAAATGCGATTTCATCAACTCTATCATGTTCTACAACATTTTCCCCCACATCTTTCCACATAAATCAATCGTTTCCACTAACAAGACCATAAATTCATCTGTTCTCTTTTCATTCAACAGTGCAGCTAACATAGAAAATTTAAGTCTATCTTTAAATCTATCCAAAACCTTTTTTGTCAAGCACTCAAATTTCTAATTATTTATATATGTTCAGTTCTGGGTATCATATAAATCTGGGGATTAAAAAAGAATATATATGAATAAGTAGATTTTAAAATATTTATAATTCATAATACAGTTACAAATAGAAAATATAGTTAAGGTGTAGTTGAAATATATTATATTTTAAAAATGTATTATCATAAATATCAGTAGAATAAAAAAAGATGAGAAAATATATTAAAAATACTTTGTCAACTCCAACATAGACATGTTGACTTTTCTCTTGAAATTTGTTTCCACAGGTAACTTCAATAAAAAAACATCCTTTGTCAGTTTCTCTAGAAGAATTTATAAACATTATTGTGGCATTGAAATTTAAGAGTTGGATTTTATTTAAGTACAATTGAAAATTTATAAATCAGTCCTGATTATTGGCAAAGATTCAACATAATTCACTAGTCTGTTATCAAAAGATCAGATGTTGGAAACATATTTCATGCTCATTGAGGTCGTTTTAAAGATTTTAGTCATTTGAGTTTCATTGCGACAATAATACCCACGAGCAGATTAAAAACACCAATGTTTCAGATTTGATTTACAGTTGGGATACACATTCTTCTCGGTCACTCCATATCTGTCACCTTTTTTTGCGTCAGTAGTGACTTATTTACTTTAGTGTTTCCTTTACCTGCTGATATTTCAATAAATTTCGAGAAACCATGCAGTTTCTGCCTCTCTAACAACGATGTTTCACATAATTTCATAATTAATTAAAATATTTCCTTCTTTTACTTTTTGTATTCACTTATATTTTTACAATACATTTTTGGATTTAAGTTTTTTCCCACATGCCATTAATTTATACTGTACTATTCGGAGAGGTGAAATATGTGCACGAGTTCAGACTTATATCGAGTTTCCATTTAGGTTCAATTGTTTTTTGTCATAGTATTTAATATTTTAATGAATCAGTGTTTTTGTTATATTTAAAATTTAATTTTTCTTATCGATTACTCACCTGAATTTGTTGAATGAACCGGCGATTCTACTTTTCAAAGACAATTTAGAACAACCGCTACATGTTTAGATTAACATAGAAATGTTTCTGTAAATTTGTCATGCCTGAAATTGCTGTATTGCAAGAAATAGCTTGGCACTTCGGAAACTGTAGATTAGATTTTACCATTGTAATCGTTGTAATGGTGACTTTTTAAATAAAATTTTATAAATACAAAACAATTTTGGCGATTCATTGCAATTTTAAAAAGCTAACGACACCTCTTCTCAGAACTAATTCAGCCTAACTTAACCTAGCCAAATCTAGCTCAAATATCCTGCTTACAATCATTTCTAATTTTATTTCCAAATTCGAATTCGTGATTCATCATTACTTGTTAAAGCTAGGAAATTAAAAAATTGCATAAATAAATCTAATTCATTATCAGCGTAAATGACTTAGTATTGGTTCATTGTGGAATTCAGTATTATCTTCACCATAACTCAGACAAAACTCAAACAAAATATTGACATCTGGCTGTTCACAGTGATTCATCAATAACATAAACAATCTAAACGAAATTTGAGCATTATTGGCAATACCAATATACATGTCAAGTTCGCGGATTTTGTTTATTAATTAAATTGATTTGTTTTTGTCAATTAATTAATTTCTTCAATATCATTTGTTATCGACCCACGGTCGATTTAAAATTATTATATTCGTATTCATCTTTTCATTTACTTTATACCGGTTTACTCAGTAAAATATCGACTTTAATATCAAAAAAAGAAAATTAAATCTGATATCGTAAAACATATTTGAAAACATAATTATTTATTCAAAGTAATTTTTGGTTTCCAATATTTTTATTATTTAAGAAATTTTAATTATAGAAAATTGAAAAATAATTTTTGCTCTGATTATGAAAAGTAAATATTCAACAATTTTAAAAATGTTTATAAAAAAATAATTTTTAACTTGGTTTTATAAGAAAAGGAAACTGTTGAAAATTTGTCTTTTCGTTGATGATTAATTTCTTCAATTGAACCTCTATATTCCTTCCACCATCGAATTTCAGCTCTTGAAATAGTTGAAACTTCGAATGTGATTGTTTCTCCTGGATTTATGTAATCACAAACTCGTGTTTTCAATTTAATGATTGGGGGGCCTAGGCAATATATTAATAATCAATATTTGATTTAGACTTAAAAATTTACCGATAGCAACAATATTTTGTATAGGCAAATATTCTTCTAGTTTATTGAGAGTGCTAATGAGCCATTTAATATTGCACTTTCGATCAGAGATCCCCATGATAGTAAATGCACTTATTACAGGATCCCTTTTTTTCATTATCTCCTTGATCGATTCAGGAGTCCTAATAAATCAAAATGATGTGTTGTGAAAAAGAGCAAGTTATAATAAATTCATTTATATATAGTTCTACGATAAAAGCAAACTCTAAAAAATTGCCTCTAATAAAAGTTATTATAGTAAAAAGGACTGGTAAATAATTAATATTATATATTTCTAGCAGAGAAAAATAGATTGCGCTGCTATGGAACGAGTATCAACTTTGCAAATGCACCTTTTTAGTTTTAGAAGGAAAAAAAGTAAACCATATTAAATAAAGATTGAAACTTAAGTAAACGGAGTACTTGTTTTGAAAGTATTGAATAATTAAGAATGAAGTTAAAAGATCAATCCATTCCTTATTTAACCATTAAAAACTAGGGTGTTAGTTGATAATTTTAAATGTGAGAGATAAGATTTTAGGGCGGGAAAAGGCCTGGAAAATCAAGTTCTGTGTCAACATAATAAAATATTGATGTTGTTCACGATATAATTTTGTATGACGAATTTACATATAACACAAATCAGATAATTTGAAAACTTCATATGAACGGGTTTGTCATAAGTAGTATACTATGTGTTGTTAGAGCCGACCCCCGGACACAACACTTGGACATTCGGGCTCCATTACGTGATCCTCGGCTTTGTTACAATGCGTACGCAATGAAATCCACATAGCCTACACATGAAATACTATTATGTAATTATAATATTTGTTATTAATGAAATTGTCGCCATTTTAATTTTTATTGTTTAAATGAAGTGAAATTTGAAGCAGCATTTTTAAATTTGTTACGTTTTTTGAATGTGTTTTTGATGAAGCTGGTCGAATGAAAGTTGACAATGATTATAAAGATTATGTTGTACAGAGAATCTTAGTGGCCATGGATACTGTAGGACCATTTAATCAGAGGTGGCAAATTTCATGAAGGTGATATGATGTAAGTGGGATAATTGCGGATTGACATTTCCATAAGTCAAAGGTGTGTGAAAGATAATTTAAATTATTCGACTTAGGAATCGGAACGTTGATTTACGATTGATAAAGCTATAAGCACAAAAGACGTAAGACCTTCTAGTGGCAATCAAGAACTGCTTACGAATCTATATACAGTACCAACATGGAAGTGACCATGGGTGCTTAGATAGGATAGTTTAATAGTCACGGGGCGTGTAGGTAAGATTAAAAGTCAACATAGTAAGCAATCCTAGAAATTTAAATTCCAAAATATACCTTATTCACCAACAAAATAGTAACTACTGTGAATACCTAAAAATACTATATGTTTACTCTTGTCACAAATAAATTTTATGGTTTTCAATTTAGATACTTTTAAAATTTAGGCTTTTTATATTTGGTTTCAATGAGTTTTTATTCATTGAAACATTTATTATTATTATTAATATTATTATTATAGAAATACTACAATGTATAAAAACATATATTTTTAATTATATGATGAAAAAGCTAAATATCATGTGAAAAATGTAAATATTTGAAAATGTCAAATATGAAAACTGAAATATTTATTAAGGAATAAATCTGTCAAAAGCTCCCATATAATTGATGATTTACGGTTTTTCAAAAACAAATTCATTCTTTGCAGCCAAAAAATCGGCATTTTTTGGTACTATTTTGTTACTAATATAATCGTTATAAAAAAGACGTTAAAAATAGTTGTAAATATTACAAACATGGATTCACTAATTTTTTATAAATATTACTAAACATTTATTGATAGAATTTCCAGAGAATTTTATAGTTGTAGTAAAAAGGAAATTTATTAATCCTTATTTTAAAATCGAGCTAAATGATGAATTCAAATGTCCTTGGTCTAGTCCCGTAAATTCTTCTATTTTAACCACTTGCAAATATCATCTGATGTGAGTTTTTCAAGAAAATATCCATCTTATACGGCATATAATATACGCTAGAAAATGGGGGAATCGATCCATCATATTTTAATTGATTGCCAAATCAGAATCATTAAATAATAAATATTTATCTACTTATATTTGCAAGTAATTTCTCTGTGGATAAATGGCTCAGGCATAAATTGGAATTTTTTATGATTTTTTTTGTATTATTTTTTTGCAAAGACAATTTTAGTAAAATATTTGTACAATACGTTAATAAAGTTTTGTAAAAATATTTTGCATTTTAAAATATTCGATTCTTGTTTTTTGTTTTAGAATTTAATCTATTTTTGTAATATTATAACAATAATAATAAATTTTATGTTATTTATTAAGTTTATCCTCTTGGAAGTGGGTGATATTTTGTATGAACAATGGAAAAATTAAGGTTAAAAAATAACCAAATAATAAATATAATTATAATAATGTTGAATTGATTTATTACAGTCGGTTTGTAGAAAACCGTTTGATCTCTGACTGCTCGTGTTCTAATTTTACTAAGGAAAATAACAGAACCCTATTATCTATTATCTGCACCTGCTTTCAGACTCACCTCTGCAATACAAAATATAGATATAATTTTGCTTCATTCGATCTTCCTTTTTAGTCAACAGACCTATCATATTTACTGTTAACCAAGTATTTTTTATTTAGCTACTCTGATTTGCTAGGCGACTTTTCGGCTCTCAAATAACCGCGAAACACATTTTAAATAATTTATTTTGTGAGAGAAATAATCTGATTATCTCCTCGGGCTTTCTACAAGCGTAATAATTTTCAATTAATTTTTATTTATTGAATGTATTTTTCTGCACCTCTGAATGATGTAATATATTAGCATATAAAGATGCAATCTTAATACACTTTTTCAATTATTAAAGTTTTTTTGAATATTTTATAATTTACTAATGTTCCTTTATGTCGAGTTTATGGTAACATTAAACACACACATTATATATATAAAATATTCATTTAAAAGAAATTACTTAAATGCAATAGGGTGACAATATAGTATCCTTTCAATTATACGCATGTATACTATTTTCATGGAAAAAAGATTCAATGAATCCATCAATTCGATCAATCCATTTCCTTTTATTTCTGATAAATTAGTCTCTAAACTGAATCCATTTTTAAGGCACTTAAAAATATAAATAAAGTTATGGCTATTTAAAAAAAATTTAACGAATTATTAATAATAATAAAAAAACCCGGAAATAGGAAATTGAATAATTGATCAAAAAAATAGGTATTGAATAATAAGTTTAAGAATACCTTGTCAGTAATTCTTGAAAAATCTGTTAACATGCTCATAAATAAAAACAATATAAATAGATTAAATTATTATATAATTTGTTAATTATAAATTCAAAGTGAAGTAGTACGGCAATGTGAAATATTTAAACAAATTTTGTATCCGGCTAGATTTATAAGAGATCTTTATTTTAAATTTTTATCGATTAAACCTTACTTAAAATCTTACTTTAAATACATTATTTTATAAAATAATAACTTCAATATCTAATAAATCTGCATTATTTTAGATAAAATTTCGGTTTCCATATCTTCTTTTTAAATAAAGGATTGGTTTCTGATTGTTGAATTTCCTGAGACTATATTGTCGGGCCAGAACACAAACGGCCTTGAAAATTGTTTATATGTATCAGTAATATAGCACGAAAACCCAGCACCAAGATAACTTAAAATACAACATGCAACCTCAACTAAACGCCCAAAAATTTGAGAGAAGATTACTGGACACCTGATGGATAAAAGATATAAGATTTTCGCGGTTTTCAAGGGATTCCCACCAGATGCGCGCACAAGAGATATAACCATTGGGTTCCAATCAAAATGACGTTGGAGATGTATTCCAATTGGCGGTTTCTAGTAAAAGGTGAGCCATACTGCCATTACTTATAATACCCTAGAAAACTTTTGGGGTGATGTCTGATCTCGCTCTGATTGTTTCCTTTAACTTAAGTTGGTAATGCTCCCTTTTTAATTAATTTAGTTTGGCCATCATCTCCGTGTGCTGGTTCTTTAGCAATTCGTTTTGTTGCATTAAGTTTTTTGCCTGTTCCGGTCGAGATCAGGTCTCTTACATCCAACGACATCTTCTGATCATTGACTCAGCTCGCTGGTTATGTTTCAGTCTCTTTGCAAATTCAATATCAACCTTTTATTTTTCTTTCGATGAAAATTAATATGTGTGTTGGGCCAGCACACAAATAGCCTTGAGAATTGTTTAAATGCATCAGTAATACAGCACGAAAACCCAGCACCAAGATAACTTATGTTGGGTTTCTGGGTGTTGATATTTTGAAACTATTTGGTTGTTACCCAGACAACCCCATACAAATATTCCTTTGCTTACCACTCGGCACCCGTTGCTAAGCAACGTTAGAACTGTGTTCGAGTGGGTAGATCGTCCGCAAAAAGTGAGCGCTATTGCTAATGCTATAATTGATCGAACGATCCATGGGTCCAACGAGCTGCCGATAGAAGGCCTGTGCTCGATTTCGATTCTTAGGTCCCATTATTCTCCTATCTCTTTCAAATGTTAACCTATACTCTCATATCATTTATTGTCAGGTCCATTTCCATAGTCCTTCTTATCGTCGTCCGCGTTGATGATTATTCTTTGGCCTGTACAGCCTTTGTTATGTTAAATATTCACACAGTATCTCTTACTCTTATCCCTATTATAACCACAATGTTCCCTATCACGTATTATTGCTTGCCTTATCATTGATACTATTATATGTATTACCTTTATTAGTTATTTTTACTATTACATTTATTGTTATTCTTATTACTATAATTACCGTTACATTTATTATTATCACTATTATTATTATTATTATTATTATTATTATTATTATTATTGTTATTATTATTATTATTATTATTGTTATTATTATTATTATTATTATTATTATTATTATTATTATTATTATTATTATCAAGTTTTTGTAGGAAATTCGTCCCTATTCCTCAGCTTTATAAAAATATTTTACTTATATAACAATTTAGCCTTACTCCATCCTTATTCTACAGTTTCCGACAAAGTATTTTTATTGATTCGGAAAATTTGAGCAGCGTTCCGCCCTTATTTTACAGTTTTATAAGAATATTATACAAACGACTTAACAACATTCCATTTTTCTTTTAATTCGAAAATTTGAGCAGCAATCCGCCCTTATTTTACGGTTTATAAGAATATTATACTAATAATCGAACAACATTTCACCTTTCCTTTACTATTTTCGATAAGTATTTTAATTAATTCGGAAAGTTTGAGCAGCGTTCCGCCCTTATTTTATGGTTTTATCCGGATATTCTATCAATTATTGAGCCGAATTCTACTTTTACTTTGCTACCTTTGATAAGTATTTTAATTGATTCGGAAAATTTGGGCAGCGTTCCGCCCTTATTTTATAGTTTTATGATAAAATTAGTTGATGTTGTATATTGTATTTTAAGTTATCTTGGTGCTGGGTTTTCGTGCTGTATTACTGATGCATTTAAACAATTCTCAAGGCTATTTGTGTGCTGGCCCAACACTATTTACTCCTTCCTCATGATCCTTTGCTCTCTACAGAAGGTCTGACGTTGAAGTTCTTGGAGAGCACATCTGACCCGGCGAACTACCATTCACTACGGGTATCTCCCACACCGAAGTACTAGCTTTAAACTAGTTGGTGAAGATTAATTTTGCTCACTTGTATGATGTAATTGTAGGATAATAATAATCAATAAAATAAATAATAATGATGGGTAAAATAACAATTATGAAATTAATGATAATGGTTAATCCTAATAATAATAATATTAATTGCAATAAATGATCATTATTAATACTTCATTATTACTTTTCTCGAGTGATGGAAAATATTGGTCACTTTGCATCATTTTATTTTATTTTTCATTAATATTGGTTTAATATTAAATAAGTTCATGAAAATTCAAACACTGAATATAATTCAAATCACATTATTCGAATAAAAAGAATATTTCAATACATTTGTACACCTAAGTTCTACAGGTGATAACCTATAAAAACTCAATATTATGGTACCGTTCCTATATCTTTTATACACATAAAAACAATGATAAAATAATAATAGTATAAAAAATAATAATAATAAAAAAACGTTTTGTTTACTTCGGAATGAAATTTTTTTTAACAATTTCTTGAAAAATGGTATTTTCATACCTTTTTTTGTGTTGGTCTGGCATCGAATTTTATAGGGGGGTTTTACACGCATGTTTTTTTGATGCGCTAAAACAAAATGCCTACACGTTTTTACTATATTTCATCACTTTTCCCCTAGTTGTCAGATTTTCATGATTCTTAAAGTTTCTAATTACATTTTAAGCTTAATTCTCACAGTTATTTTCTAGAATATAAGCGTTTTCTATGAATTTGGATCCTATTTGATGAAATAGGTTAATTTTGCTAAATGTTAATGTTTTTTGATTCTTTTTAAATGTTTTTATTTACTTTTTACATATTTTGTGTATTTTTTACTCTTTTTTCTACATTTTGTATTATTTAATGTTAAGTAGGATATTTTTGATGATTTTCCGTCCATTTGCATTTTCTGCGCCCTGATTTTATCGGATGTCGTGACAGATAAACAACAATTTAAAATATTTGTTTTTGCCCAACATAAACACTTCGGGTCCAGTTTAAATTGCGACCGCAATTCCAATGATCACTCATGATAAGAATAAAACTTAATAAAGTCAAAAAGTAACTAACTTTTATGCACGATTACAGTCATGACTTATACATATAAACACATACTCATACCAAAATAAAAATAAAAGGAATAAATAACTTTTTATAGCACAGATAGGATTGTTTTAAAATCATAATATCGTTCTGCATAATCACGATCATTCGCCACTCATCGGCAGGATTTCTTTTTGTTGAGATTAGTTCTCTTGATTTTATCGGTTGCCGAATTTGTTGATATTCGGTTTTCTTGAGGATTAGATTTTTTCGAGTTTTGGATTAGGTAATTGTTGTAGAGATAATGACTCTTTAGCTGATTAGATCTGGACTTTGATTGAAGTATTTAATGTACTAGTTGGGTTTCTTTAGTTTTAGAATTTAGGTTTAGTATTGAACTGGATTGTTGATTCGATTTTTAGAAAATCTTATGGTCAGATTTTGTAATTGACTTTGATTGGTTGTGTTTTTCGATATAGGTTTAGATCAAGATTATGCTTCTCGAATTTGATATACAATTGTCTTCCATGATTTATTGGGACGTAGTTAAAAATGCGCTCTCTTTATTAGGATTGTTCTCGTTGTCAACGGTTAGACTTTTTGATGTTGATTTGATATTTTCTTTGCTTTTGAGATGTTCGTCTTTAATTGGTGTATCTTCTATTGCTTCCAATAGCTCTGCTTTAATTTCTTGTTCCATAATTTTTGTTAGTAATTCAGTAGCTTCGTCTTGTCAAGCTAGGGTTATCATTAATTTATTTTGTAAATCTTTGAGTTGATTAGTTTGTTCTAGCATACTTGAAATTTTTGATCTTTGCTTCGTCAGTTGTCGTTGTAATTCTTGAATTTTCTTATTTTTCAATTTTGTCATTTTTTGGTAGTAATTTTTCTCGTTAGAAGGTTGTCGTATGTCGTGCCAGATAAACAACAATTTAAAATATTTGTTCTTGTCCAACAACATAAATAAATACAAAATCAAAAAAACAAAAGTAAAATAAAATAAATACAAAATGCATCAAGCACATCACGACATTTACATAAAAAATAACATAATAACAAGAAAATTTGACCGTAAAATGACCATTTATGTAATTGTAAAAATTTAATGAATTAAAAGAGTGAAAATAAAATATTTTTGGTTGAATAAATTTAATTAAAAATGTTAAAAATAAATTACCAATTTAAATTAAGAAAATAATAAAAAATTTAATTTAGATATCACAAATAATTTCAAGATCAAATTTCTTTAATCGTGTTGGGCAAAAACTGATAAAGCCATTTTTTGTTTAACCAGCACGATAACGCCTGTGTGGTTTTCAGCAGAAAATTTAAAATTAGATAAAAATGGAAATTTAAAGAAAAATAAAATAAATAAAAATTTAATAAAAATTTTGAGACATCAAAATGTAAAAATTTAAATTTAAATCAAAAAGAATAAAAATTTTATTAATTTGGAATATTCTAGAAATTCCTTGTTTTACTGCATCAAAACACACACACAAACAATCATGATATATAAGGCGAAGCTGGTTGAACAAAAAAAAAGACTCTCTTTTTGACTCTCAAAATAATTTTTTACTCTCAAAAATTTTATTTGCAATTTTATCGTTACGAAGTAGGTTATCTTATCATACGTTTATTTTATTTTATTTTTAATTGTATTTTATTATGACTTACGATTTTATTTTATTATATCATGACCTATGTTTGTTATTTAGTAATTAAGGAATAAAGCTTTAAAATGGATTGTCTTCATTATTGCAAAAATGATCAATTTTATTTTAATCTTTACTCCATTTATAATCGAACCTTCATCTAAATTATTTCAACTAATTTTTTACCCTACCAAAATATCATATAGACCACATGCAAACAAGATAATGAAATGAAATTGTTTTTTCGATACCCCGGATCGAACCGGTCGTTAGTGGGGGAAGCCGTGTGTCGATAGTAACCAGGCCCGTCCAGTATTCTCCCCTTCCTAAATCCTATCGCCCGACCCTCGAAAGAGTAGTGTTGAGGTCCTGGGAAAGGTTAAATAGAAAGTTCTATAATACAATAAAAGAAAAACATATAGACCAATGGTGGGTTACAGGGTTTCAAATCTTGCTTATCCTTCGGGTGACCCTAGTAACGCCATACAAAAAGTTGCTGATCGCCACTTGGCACCCGTTGCTAGGCAACGTTGGTAATGTGTTCAAGTGGTGGAATGCCCGCAAAAATTGAGTACCATGTGCTAGTACTATAGTTGCTCGGACAATCCTCGGGTCCACGAGCTGTCGATAGAAGACCTATGCTCGCTTTACTTGGTCCCCTACGTGGAAATGCGAATTAAATTTAGACTGATTGGTGTAGGTGATTTCGAGTCTACCCCACTATAACTGAATACGTGAGAGATGATTTATTTAATGAACAAAGGACATGCATAATAAGTTAAGTTGATCGACTTGACGCTTGTGCGGCTCGGCGTCGGGCCCGTTCCTTGCGTCCCGGCCGGCGGATGGTTGATTGGATAGCTGTCGGTTTTTGGCCTGGTGCGGCTTCATCAATGACGCGTTGACTTGATAGTTGGGAAGGGGCGAAGATGAGCGGATACGTTACCGCTTCCCCTTCCCGACAGGCTGCTAGGGCAACTTCTAAGCCCCTGATCTGTGTGCGCAGACTCCGATTGAGCTGGCGTTCTTCGGCCCAGCCTTTTTGAGCAGCGGTGAGTCGTTGGTAGAGAATCTTCGTCCGTTTGGGGTCTAAACAGGTCGCCTTGACCTGTTGCACTTCGCGAGTTAACTGTAGTATTTGGTTGAGTAGCTCCGCGTTCGCCTGCCTAGCGCGGGCTAACTCGTTCTGCATTAATTTCAGGGCCGACATCTCTATAAAGAAAACATATCAATTTGGTCTAATAAGGGGAACTCTAATTAATTCAAACATAATTATAGCGGAAATCTCATTTAAAACAAAATTCTAAGAGGACAATTCATTATAATTTATCATTAATAACATCACTAAAGTAAATGTCAGAATGATTATGCCTGGTGATTCAGGACTCTGCGAGGAACTTCCTGACTCCTTCTTCCGGGGTGTAACCGGGAATAATGGGCACTGGTCGTCGGAGGTTGCGTGCCGGTCTAGCTGGGTACGTTTCTGCGATACGTCCGACGAGGATGTCCTCTTCAACGTTGGCGAGGTACATCCTCGCCTTCACCACCTGTAGGTCGGCCTCTGCTTGGATCTGCTCCCACTGAGCCAGCAAGCTTCGAGCATGGTCGACAATCTCCTCGGCAGGATACTGTTCCTCCTCTGGTCGGTGTGGATCATTTCCTCTGCCCAGTACTTGCCATAGTGATGGGCATGATCGTTTCGGGCGTGGCTCGTCGAGAGTCATCGATGGGCGCGCTCGTTTCCAGGCTCGGCGCCATTCATCGGCTTCTTGTTTCGAAATCAAATCTGACAACATGAATTCTGCTGAAAATAAGTAAACGTCATATATTCTCTTACTAATTTATAGGAATATTAAATCTACAATCTCGAGTTCATGCAATCTTAAATCATCCGGTAATTCTAGGGGATACATTGACTGGTTAAATTAGCGTTCAGTGAACTTGATAGTCGAGCTGGAATTGTAAGGATTATTGTGATGAAATGTCTGGGTTCATGTTCTGGTGATTTCCATAGTTCTTTTATGCTGAAGAAAGTGATGGGGACAGAATATGTAATGTATGTCTATGTGACTTAGTTATTTGGGATTCAATTCATTTAACGTTACTACTGTTGGGGGAAAACATACTCGCGTCGGTTTAACGTAATTAATAACGGTTATTGCAATTTTAAATGCTCATCGTAACTACCAATAGTTATTGTAATTATTAATGTTTAACGAAATTATCAATAGTTATTGTAATTATTAATGCTTATCGACATTATCGTAATTATTGATATTTGACTCGTCTATTCATTCCTCCAACGGGAATGATTATTTATGTTTCATCCTTTCTCTCGATGGTAAATTATCGGAACGGATGTTTCTCGCGATGGTCAATTGTCGGAACGGATGTTTCTCGCGATGGTCAATTGTCGGAACGGATGTTTCTCGCGATGGTCAATTGTCGGAACGGATGTTGGGAATGCTTGATTCTTATCCGATCACGACATCCGTCCGTGTTTTAATGGTTGATAGTTCGTCGTAATTCGATTGTGCGAATCTACTAATCGGAATTCACTTTGCCTATTACTCTAATGGTTGACGTTGGCATTAATCTGGGTCTAGTTTGTGCGTTCGTTTAAGCCGTCGGTACTGTCTTATCGGGGTTTTGTGGTTAGGTAATCTGTTTTATTTTCTTACTGATTAGTTTAATTTTCTATGGTTTGAGGAACTACGCTGGGTGAATGGTTGCTGGTGCCAATTATTCGGATGGGGTCGATCGTTGATGGTTCTCGATGTTACTCATAAATTAAATCGTATCGGGAAAATTAACCGTTGGAATTCATGTTGAGGGTTGGCTAGAATGAAATTACGGAATTATAAAACTATAGTATTGTGTTAGTCAGTCGATTTAATGGTTGGAAAAAATTTCTCTTTAGTTCAATGCAATAAATGTTCTCCATTTTATTGTTGATTTTAAAAACTTTTCATTTTTATTGGATCTCTTCGTGCTGGAATTTATCGATGTTTGGTGATATTTGTATCTTATTTATGTGGAGATTTTAAAGGTATTATAATTATTTCGATTAGAAGTAAAATACAGATTTCATTGTTTTAATTCTTTAACTTAAACTACTAAACGTCTGACTAACGGAGCATCTCATTAATTCAGCCAACATCTTAGTTTAAAACGTGAATTTCTCTTACTTTCCCCTAATCTATTTGGATTCTTGTTGGTGGATTACTTTACTATTCAGTGGGAATTAGTTTAACTTTCTCGCAATTTATTGGATCAATTTTTTCGATCGATCATCCTGAGTTTTCCTTACTACTTTCCTTAGAGATTTTTGTTTTTGTCGTTAACTTAGGTTAATCAACAGATGGGTTAATTAATTTTAATAAACTATTTCCAACGTTTGACTTAATAGCTCTAAGATTTACTTTCCTTTTACACCAGAGTTGTGAGAGTTTTATCTAAGTTTATTTTATTACTACGCAAGCTGCTTTAAATTTTATCAAGGACTTGATCTAAGTTAAACCCGTGAGTCACATAAATTCTTTAACCATCATTTTATTTAAATCCAATTGAATTAAGGAAATATTTACTTTTAATGAAAACTTTTTAACTTGATAGATAAAATCAGTTTACGGGACTCACTGAGTTGCTTACAATATAGATATTTTATTTTTAAATGTAATTTAACGTACTGCTAATTAAATTATTTTCCAATATCAGTTCAAATCACCGAATGATATATTCATTAGTATACCTTTACTATATTATTTAATTTAATCAAAAATTATTCGTAACTGATTTTAAATTTTATCCGCAGTTTAATCTAATTTACACTATGAGATAATTACTCTAATTTTCTAAAATCCATAAATTAATTTATTTCTAATTAATCCATAATTTAAGTTTATGATAATTGTTTCGAAAATGACTTCAATTTAGCACACCAGTGATTAAATAAATTCAAATTGTTAATTCAGGTTCATTTTATCAACGATTTTAGTTTAGTTTATCCCCGTACCTTTTCCCTTTAATAGATCCTAGGCGCATTTGTGTTTACATTATATTTATTGAGTGCCCACTGGACTACTCGGTGTGATAAGTTTAAGCCGTGTGTGATGTGATTTTAGGTCGATTTTTCTGGATTGAGAAACGAGGAAGCAGCCAGAGACTTCTTCCTTATTTCTCGCTTCAGCTATAGGGATAAATATTTACGTTACGACCGCTGCGTTGCGCACGCTGAGTCTTCACGGGTGCATATCATTGGCGATCTTCCACGCTCTTACATGCATCTGCACTGTGTATATTTTGCTTTCTTGCGTGATGTGTCGGCTGTGGGCCGGAAAAATTTCGACTTTAAAATTTATAAAGGCATATAAAATAAGTTATATATATTCATAATATTTATTAATTATACAACAATTCAACAAAATTACCCTTCGTTGACCAAAATAACAAATATCATCATATGCATCAAATAATATAAACCAAAATACCACTCTCCCCACGTCGTCGCCAAGCAGAGCTCTTCAGAGATGCTATGGACGAGACGTGGAAAGAGGGTTCCACCATAAATAATTCTCACCTAAAAAATTGAGTTCCTGCAAAATTCAAAATAAAATTGAATAATCTTCGAATAACGTCTAAAATGGTTTTAAAGTTTGAAAAATGGTTAAATTTTCAACAATAGTTTTATGGTTTCGAAAAACGGTTAAGTTAAATGTGAAAATGGATCAGTATATATACCTATTTGTATGACGTGTGAAATTTGATGCAGTAAAACAAAATTCGACCTTGTTATTTTCTAGCAAATTCTATTATTTATTTTTATTATTTTCCGATTTATTTTTATAATTTTTTATTTATAATTTTTATTGAATTATTGCTAATTCAAATTTTCCGATTTAAATTCCACTTTAATGAACTTTAATTGATTTTTCTAATTTCGTCGAATTTGTTGTGTTTTCTTGTTGTATTTGTGTAGGTATCGTGCGGATCTTGGTGCATTTTGTTATTAGTTTATTTTATTTTTATGTTTATTAATTTATATTTAATTCTTTTATCTCTCAGATTTTATAAGGTTTAATTGGTGTTTCCTGATTTATTTAAATCTGCATGTTATGTTTGCATGTGTGTTTCTGATCCATTTAAACATTTTTCAAGGCAGTTTACGTTCTGGCCCAACACCAACATCTAGAAGAACTAGAAAGATTTTTGATAATCGACAAATTTTATTCCGTTATAAAGAGTATTGTATAACTCACATACACTATGATTCGAGACCAACCACACTAGGAAGTTCAATCGGCCACAGATCAGATTTTCTTAGTAACATCATCATTCGTTTTTAATTTATGTATTAAACATGGAAGCTAAAATCGATTCCGAATCTCACTCCAGAAGATTTTACGTTATCTCATTATTTAGACTACAAATTTTCGTTCAGTGCATAAAATCAAATCCATGACCCTATAACCCATAAACCAACGGTTGACGTTACTATTTTGCATTTAACTTATTATTATTGCGAAAAGTTTCGTTATTTATTTCGTTATTATTGTTATTCATTATTATTATGAACATTATTATCCTTATGATATTGTTCTTGTTAGTAATATAAATTTTATTATTATTAATGTTGTAAGTTTCATAGATTTATTATTTTAATTATTATTTTGAACCCATCTACTATTATTATTAATGCTACCAAATAATTGTTATTGTTATTATTTTATTACTAATTTTATTATTAAAATTGTTATTTAATTTCATATTGATATTATTATTATTATTATTATTATTATTGTTATTATTATCAATATTGTTAGCACCACATGAGTATAGGTATAAACTATATAGTACTATTAATGTCGGCATATAGCATCGTTGGAGTTAAATCATTATCTCTAGAATGATTCTGATATTATTATTATTAGGATTATTATTATTATTGTCATTATTATTATTATTATTGTTATCATTAATATTATTATTTTGACATATTATTATTATTGTTAACGAAATATTATTATTATTAAAATATTATTGTTGTTATTTTTAATATTATCTATACTATTATCACTACATTATTATTATTACTAAAACATTATTATTACTATTATTACTAAAATACGATTACCATTATTATTATCCCAACTGTAATTAATGTTGAGGTAATATTATTGTATTATTATTATTATTAAAATTGTTATTATTATTGTTAAACGTGGTACAATAGTTATCGTCATGATTAATTTTAGATCCTAAAGTTATAGCTTAAATAGAAAAGCATAAAGTTTGATTACATAAAAGGAAATAAGTAACAAAATCATAAAATTTTTATTGAAATAAAAATTTACAACACAGAAAAGAAAATTACTATATCGGTGAAAGAAAATTTTCCAATAAATAAATCCAATGCAGGGATTTCAGTTGCCGGGTGTTTGGGCGATCTGGGACTTAATAGTGAATAAAATAAGCAAAATATTAAGAACCATACCTGATGGGGAGTGTTGACATCGAAATGTGATGCACCGAACGATCTGGCTGCGGCAGGGAATCTAAAAATGACAAAAATAATAATTAAAAAAGGTACAAAAATTATAACCTTGAAAATTTACCGATTGTTGACTCGTTGCTATGACAACGAGCGAAAAGCAAGGAATGAATTACATTAGTAAGGAAAAACAAAATTAAAATAAAATATTTTATTGGGAAAATTTTTTTTTATTTTATAATAAAAGATTTTATAAACAACTTTATAGTAATTTAAATTAGAAATTTTTATATTTGAATTTAATAAATTTAAATTTTGTAAATTAGCTTCTTAAATAAGAAAATATAAATTTCGCATTATTATTGTAACGTTGATAATATAATGAATTATGCACCTACCCTTGGTTATCACAGGTATTGTCAATGTTATCGTTGCTAATGCCTGTTATAATTAAGTGGTTATGAGCACGTTGATATATGCCGTTAAGACAAATAAGTAGAAAAGGACATACCCATCCCTCCCCCATCTAGATGACATGATACTTACCGTAAAGATAATGATTAAAATATATTATTACATTAATACTCGTTATGTGTAAATTATAGTTATTAAAAACGAAATTAAAAAGTAAATTTGTTCAGTGTACCCTCACAGAAAGATGTTGGAGCAGTTCCGTAAAGATATAGCCGGCTATCATCAAACCGCAATAGTACAAACCCAGAGGGCGGAGGCCATGGTGCGTAAGGGCCGCTACATGGAGCAGACGTGGCTTCGCCCCGAGGCAGCAACCAGGTTAAAGGTAGAAATAGATACCTTGAAGGCACAGTTAGATCAGAAGAATGAAGCCCTGCGGCTGGCCGAGCAGAAGGCCCAGGAGCTTGAGACGCAGGTAACTGAATGGAAGCTTAGGGATAACATCCGCACAGGCCTCATACAGAGTGGTGTTTCGCTTTCAGAAGAACAACAGGCCATAGTGCTGAGGAACGTCACCGGAAAAGACGATAGCATAAGTACCATAACCCCAGGCCCCTCCCATACGTCAGGAGATCTACCTAAAAGAAACCGTAGGAAAAATCGTCCAAATAAAAAAGAGAGGGAGCGACAGTTTAAGTTAAATCGTGCTCGCTTATTGGGTCATATCTTAGATGCCAATGGATTTTAACTCCTTCTAACTCTGTGATTACGTATTTAATTTAACTATCAATTATAAATGTTAATTGTATATCAATCTTAAATATAATTTGTTTATGTTAACTTTAATGTTGAATTTGTTATTGACGGTTGGATGGGATTGAAGTTGTTGAATATGGGGTAACTGAGGGATTAATTGATTAGGTAATTTATGAAATAATAGGTGAGAAAGGGACGATCGAGTAGAGCATGATGTCCTTTATGACAGCTCATCGACCCCAGGAAGGTTAGGGCATTAGCAGTTCTTGAGAATGAGCTCACCTTTTGCTAACCTTCCACCCACTAGTTCACAGTGGTGGGTTACTGGGTTTTGACGTTTGTTTTTATCTTTCTATAGTTACCCTGGTAACGCCATATAAATATTTCCTAGCTACCACTCGGCACCCGTTGCTAGGCAACGTTGGAAATGTGTTCGAGTGGGTGGATTGTCCGCAAAAAGTGAGCCCTATTACTAATGCTGTAATTGCTCGGACAACCTTCGGGTTCAACGAGCTGTCGATGGAAGACCTATGCTCGCTATGTAATGTCCCCTGTGTGCGAAGGTTCAAGATCAGACTCATGTTGATAGGTAGAAATGGAACGACATTCATATGACGAAGTGTGAATACTCAAGACTTTTCCGCGGCAATTTAATGTTATTCACATTTTTAACATATCCCTTTTAAACGATTTATCAATACTTATAATTCTATTCAATTCATCAAACAAACAGGGTAGATTAGACAATATTCATAATTTAATTTACGTTATAAGTAATATAGGACACATTAATGAAATTTGTTCGCCAGGCGTGCGGCTCTGCGTCGGGCGCGTTCCTTACGCCCTGCCCTGTAACCGTTCGAAGGTATTGTTGATGGAGTCGCCACGGGCGTTGGGTTGTTGACTGATTCCCGGTATGCCAATTGGAATGGGGCGAAGATAAGAGGGTAAGTCACCGCTTCTCCTTCACGACTGGCGGCCAAGGCAACTTCCAACCCCCTTATCTGCGCCCGGAGGTTCTGATTCAATTGTCGTTCCTCGGCCCAACCCTTTTGAGCAGCTGTGAGACGTTGATGGAGGGATTTGAGTTTCGCTGGGTCCACCCAGGTGGATTTCACCTGATGGACCTCCTTTGTAAGTTGAATTATCTGCTCATATAGAGCTTTGTTCGATTGCTGGGAGCGGGACAATTCCTTCTGTAGTACTTGAACAGGTTCCATTGCTAATAAAGCGAATGATTAAAGGTGTGAGATTTCTAACAGAGCATAATTATATGAACTATGTTTAAACCAAACAAACAAATGGAAAATCATTTACGAAAAAATAAAAATTCCAAACTAATCATCAAAACACATAATTAATTTTATTCATTATCAATCCAAAGATTAATCAAATTTGAGTTCTTAACTGTTTTCCAATGGATCAGGGGAAGCCTTTTTCTACCCATTCTTCTGGCGTATAGCCGGAGATGGACATTGTTGGCCTTTTTGTGTTACGGGCTCGGACCGTGGTTGATTGAGGGGCACGTATCGTAGTGATTTGTCGGGGGTGCCAATAATTGTTGGCGATCCGACCCGCCAGTAAGTCCTCTTCGACGTTCGCCAGATACTGGCGAGCTCGGACCACCTGTAGATCCACTTGTCTTTGATGGGCTTCCAGGCTCTCAAGTAGTTGCTGAGCCTGCCTGTGGATTTCTTCGGCCGGGCTCCATTCTTCGGCTAGCTCTTGACCCAAATCGTCTCCGATGGGGAATCTCGACGGGGGAAATTCTGGGCATCTCTCTTGTCTGTAACGTGCCCAGGCCGATCTCCACCAGTCTGCGAGAGAAGTTGACATGTGATTCTTCGGACTAGTTGCTGAAATGAAAATCGTTAACTATATGTACCAAAACCAAAGTAGATGAGTATAATAATTCCTGATTTATTCCTTTGGGAAACTTTATTAGAAATTTAAATCTGTCTCAGCCCGTTATTGAAATCGAAAACGAATCTTACGGTTTTGTGGTTATTTTGCTTTAGCCGTTAAATTATTCCCATTTTCTTTGCTGGGGTGTTTTACGCAATATGAAATTTTGATTGAATTTTCAAACATCAATTAAAATGACTTTTCTTTATTTACCACCTAAAACAAATAACTATTTACCGCTGTTGCGAAAATATTAACAAGATTTGTCCGTCGAAATATTTTGTAACACGATAATCTCCTAATTCTCAACTAAAATTAACATTTCAAAGAACACGACTATATTTCCCTATATCTAATGATATATATAAATTTCCAGCAAAACAGATGGTAATAATTTTAATTAATTATCCGTTTCATTAAAGATTAGGTTGAAATATAATCAATCATTTTACGAGAAGAACTCCTGGTTATTTAAGCAGTTCTAAACATGCGGCGAATTGGCGAGTGACTTGTGAACGGATTCAAAATGAAAATCAAGCGGTGACAAGAATAATGATTATATGGGTGATGAATAAATCCTATGGGGGGGAGTCGTGGTGTTGAGAAATCCAATGGTTAGACTTAATAGGTCGAGGATAATAATGAATTGTTAACCAGGTGACTGATTTTACAATCGATAAAAACTTTAGGTTAGCACTAGTATAAGGAGATCGTATCGCGGTCATTTTGAATATTATAAAATTACATACGTATTACGCTAAACAGCCGATTATGAATACTTATTTATGCTTATTATCATTTATTACGGATAAATAAAAAAAAATCGATCATAATTTTTACAAAGTTATCTAGGTTTGCTTAATAAATATAATTTACAATTTCTCACCTTCCGTAGTCATTTCCAATGCTGCGACCGCCTCCTCGTTGGGCATATTTGGTGTTAATCCCATGTTCTCTGAAATTGTTGAATGAAAATATCCAAATGTTTCAGGTGATCAGTATTTAATATTTACTGATTTGCGTGGGTGTTTGTATCCGGTTGGAACGATTCTGCACGTCACCGAATGGTGATTGGTGGGATGGAATTTGGTTAACCGGCACTAGTTGCCGTTCAGATGAATTAGTTTGCAATAAACAATTTCGATATCCGTTCGAATTGTTGAATTTGTCAATTGTTAAATTTTCGAAATGGATATCGAAATTCGACGTTGGAGATTTGTAAATTTTTGTTTCTTTGGATAATAACGGCGGAAAACTCGCTCGTGTCATCGCCAACTTCCCGATGTCACGGCGGGTGTTCCCACGTTAATTCCAATTCACGTCAAATCTATTTGACTTTTAATTTATTTTTATTAATATTTAACACATTTATTTAAAATTTCAAGAGTTCACCGCGTTGGAAAAGTCATGAGAATCTTCTCGTTCATCTATATTGGAATTTTTAATTACCGGATTTTATTCTTATTCACTGGATATTTACAATATTGGATTATCATTTTCAATTTTTTGGTCGATTTTTCGGAAACGTCGAGTCGTTAGGTTTTACTTCATTTAATATTTAATGATGGAATAATGGGTAATTAAAGTTGCTAGCGATCGTGGTCGGGTTTGTGTTGGTGATCGGGAATTGTTCATGAATCAAGCATTTGTTAGGCATTTGCATCAAAATTAACTGTCATATTTTAGGAGAATGAATATCAATATTGGGTGGCCTATTTCGTGAATTTATCTTGTTGATACTACAGCAATTAGCTGTTCAAGCGGGTCATGAAATCTTTATAATAAAAGTTTTCCGATTCTGTCGATGCTTATTCCTTTGATTCCATTATTAATTTAAGCTGATTCAGTTTTAGATGGGGTCAAATTCAATTTATGGCTGACTTTCATAAAAATAAAAGGTGTCGCTAGCAGTTATACTGATGGATTTGGATCCGAATAAATTCTCGGTTTTACTAGAACGTTGGGTAGTTGATTTAATAATAATTTAGAAGTTTTTATTTAAAGTTTCGTTTAAATTAAATTTATTAATTCCTTTCATAGAAGTGATTTCATATTAATTTCATTCCCCGTAGTCTTCCCCTTTAATAAGCCTTAAGCGCATTTTATGTTTATATTATATTTACTGAGTGCCTACTGGACTACTCGGTGTGGCGATTTTGAGCCGTGTGTAGAATAATTTAGGTCGAATTTAAAGAAACGAGAAGCGAGGAAGTAGCCAAAAGACCCCTTCCTTATTTCTCCCTTCTTCTATATGGGATAATATTGACGTTCCAATCCCTGCGTTCCACACGCCAGGTCTTCACGGGCACAGATCATCGGCGATATTCCACGCACTTACACGAATCTGAATAGTATGTTGATTTTACTGACTTGTGGTGTGTCTTGGCTGTGGGCCGGAAAATTTTCTACAATAAACAATTTATTTTATGAAAAACAAGTTAATTTTTATGCATTATAAATCTTTATTAATATATTAAACAATGTAACAAATTACTTGACCAAAAATCATCATACAAAATTACAAATACATCCCTCCCCACGCCGATATCCAAGCAGAGCTCTATCGAGGTTGCGAGGATGAGACGTGGAGAGAGAGTTTCCAAATAAAACTTCTGCTCACCTAAAACTAGTCTCGAAATAGATTTTTAAAATGAGTTCAAAAATTGGTTTTGAAAAATGGTTAAAAATTATGTGAAAATGCATCGGTATATATATGTTGGGCCAGAACACATATGGCCTTGGATAATGTTTAAATGGATCGGTAACATACATGCAAACATAACATGCAAATTTAAAATAAACCTATTAAACACCAATTAAACCCTATCAAATATGAGAAAAAAGAGAATTAAATATAAAATAATAAACATAAAAATAAATTAAATTAATAACAAAACGCACCAAGATTCGCACGATACCAACACAAACATAACAAGAAAACACAACAAATTCGACAAAATTGAAAAATTAATAAAAGTTCATGAAAATGAAACTTAAATCAAAAAATTTGAAGTAGTAATAATTCAATAAAAATTCTAAATGAAAAATTATTAAAATAAATTGAAAAAATAATAAAATTAAAGAATAGAATTCACTAGAAAATAGCAAGGTCGAATTTTGTTTTACTGCATCAAATTTAACATGCGAGGTTAGGGACAGAAAATAGGTATAAATACCGATTCATTTTCACATTAAAGTTACCCATAAAACCATTTTTGAAACTATTTTAAAACCTTTTTAAAACCATTTTCAAAATCTTACTTTTAGGTGAGAATTGTTCTATTTTGGAGCTCTCTCTCCACGTCACATCCTCGCAACCTCGGTAGAGCTCTGCTTGGATGCTGAGAAGCATTTTATTTTTTTTTTGCTATGCAATTTTATGAAATGTATGGAATGGAAGTAGGGTAACTTTGCATTTTATTTGTTAGATAAATTAATAAATATTTATAATCTTAACAAATTGTTTTTATATGTTTAATAACTAAATAAATCTGTCGAAAATTTACCGGCCCACAGCCAACACATATTGCAAGATAGTAAAATCTACATAGTACAGAGTTGTGTAAGTGCGTGGAGAATCGCCAATGATATGTACCCGTGAAGACCTAGCGTGAGGAACGCAGGGGTCGTAACGTCAATGTTATCCCTATAGATGAAATGAGAAATAAGGAAGAAGTCATCTGGCTGCTTCCTCGTTTCTCTTTTCTATAAAATCGACCTAAATTTATATTACACACGGCTCAAAATCATCACACCGAGTAGTCCAGTGGGCACTCAGTAAATATAATATAAACATAACACGCGCCTAAGGTCTATTAAAGGGAAAGGATACGGGGATAAATTAAATTGAAATCGTTGATATAGCTAATTCCGTGTTAATACTGTGAGGTAAATTAGATAAACCTATTGCTAAAAGTAAATTAAATTCATATTTTAAATCAATTAGATAAAGCTTATTGCTAAAAGTAAATTAAATTCATATTTTAAATCAATTAGATAAAGCTTATTGCTAAAAGTAAATTAAATTCACGTCTTAAATGAATTAGATAAAACTTATGGCTAAAAGTAAACTAAATTCATGCTTTAAATAAATTAGATAAAGCTTATTGATAAAAGTAAATTAAATTCACGTCTTAAATGAATTAGATAAAACTTATTGCTAAAAGTAAATTAAATTCATATTTTAAATAAATTAGATAAAGCTTATTGCTAAAAGTAAATTAAATTCATGTTTTAAATAAATTAGATAAAGCTTATTGCTAAAAGTAAATTAAATTCATGTTTTAAATAAATTAGATAAAATTTATCGCTAAAAGTAAATTCATGTTTTAAATGAAATTAGATAAAACTTATTGCTAACATTAAATCAGCAGACGTTAATAAATTCATTAATTCAAGAGTTAATTAAAGAACTAAAATAACTATTGATGATAAGTAACGAAAAGTAAAGAGTTTCATGGCTAAAAATTAAAGTAGTTATTGGGTAAAAGTAAATCGTGACCTGAGTGATCGTATTAGAATAATCATAACAGCTTCCTTAATTAAATTATCATACTTCGTTTCGATAAGATTAAAATAATCGTCCAACAAGAGCAAGTGAGGTATCGCGTTAATCAAAACCAATCATTGATAAGATTGAAATAATCACCGAATTGAATTCATCGACCTCAAATAACGTATCCACGGACTTCAAAGCACAGCAACCCATTAACCAGAAGTAAAATAATTCATAGATGGCGGGTAAGGGGTTAAAAGTGAAGCGATTGATTAAAGGAAGAGAGTTCTAAAGGGAAAATAAGTGCGGATATACTAACATTTCACTAAAATAGACAGGTAATAAAATCATCGTTACGAGAATCGTAAGACAAATCAATACCGCTAAAAAGAATCGAAACTTCCATGAAATTGCCGATTAGTTTGCTAAAACGAAATAAGAGTGACGTGATGAGTTCAAATCGACAGTAACATCTAAATTGAAAACCCACTAAAACTTCCAAATCAGACGGAAGCCAAATATTAACTTAATGTAAAATGAACAAAAATCAAATAACCATAAAAATTTAAGCGATTGGAACAGTAGTCAAAAGTTTATTTTCACATAACCATAAAAATTTAAGCGATTGGAACAGTAGTCAAAAGTTTATTTTCACATTACGTAAAGTCCAGTTATAAAACGTTTTATTCATAAAACACTAGAAAACTCACTGCTGACATCAAAGTTCGATAACAACCATAACATAATCATAAACATCCCGACGAAACGATGAATGAAAACCTCCATATGAGGAAGATAATAAAATCCAAATACATGAGGTAGCACAGTATTGAGAAGAGTTCCCGAGAGCTACGGCGGATTGCGAGTGTCCTTCGCATAAATATACCGATCAGAATATTCAAATAAACGACAATATTAAAATTCCGAAATTGATTAAATCGACTAAATCGGATATGTCAATCAAAATCGCTATATAATTAGGTTGATTTAAGTAGAATAAACAAAGTATGACCTACCACGACGAAATTATCGATTCCAAATTCGACTAAACTACCGGATATCCTGTCGATCGTCGACATTACGATTAAGACGAACCGGTCATTTAACGGAAACGCACCGTTACAATGATAAACCAAATCGATTTTCTCATCGCCGTACACGAGAAGTGATAAAAATCATTAAATTCACAGATTCAACATACCATTTTATATTCAATCCCCGGCATTGAGATAAATAAGGATCGCGCATAATTTGAATTTTTGTAACTTATTCTCACTAAGTTAGCCCATCATGACTTTCAAATCCGATAGCGACGTTCCCAAACATTAAGTCAAGTTACCAAGTCATTCTACCTTTTGATTGATGTCCTTTAAAGATCCAACGACTAATTAGACACCATACAATTTTGACATTTTGATCATAATGGGTCTTATTGATCTATGATCCAAATGCTGACCTGAGATACCATGTAAAATCTAGTGTGTTAATTGTCGCAAGAGGAATTTTCGGTATTGCTTGACGCAGAACGTAGTCCACTATTAATAACCGTTACACCAGTTCGTTCAAACTCTAAGGAGGTAAACGCCCTTACGACCCACGTGAATAAATTCTTCTATACTTCGCATCTAATGGTTTATTCATGATATCGTTTCAGATTATGCCAGTCGATTGGTCTACTATACCAGCAACCAGTGGAAAACACCTGAGGAGGGTACCAAAAGCCGCAGACACTATAGATAAACTTCGTCCACAGTGGCCATACCCAACCACTTGGAGACTATTGGGCCTCGAAACGGACCCTTGCGGACTCGCCGGTCAACTATATCCCGCCGAAGAGATATACGCGCATGCTCGGAACCTCCTCACCCATTGGGAAAGGGTGCAGGAGCAAGTGGACCTCAATGTAATAAAAGCCCGGATGTACCTCGCGAACGTGGAGGAGGACATCCGCATCGGGCGAATTGCGGAGGCATACCCACCTCGACCAACCCGCGATACCCGACGGCCCTATACGGTGGCGGCTCTAAAGAAAAGCCTGAAAAGACATTTTCCCGAGGAATAAATTCGATAGTTACAATATGCATGTCGTAATTGATTTAAAAATTAAAAGTCGTTAGTGTTATTTCTCCTTATAGATAGATTTGTTCCATAATTTTGTTTAACTGAATAAATTATGATCTAATTAAGGCAATAAGAAATTTAAATGTTCTCATTTGTTATAGTGATGTCTTCCCTACCAATCCTACAAACTGAACTGGATCACGCGAGGCAGTCAAATGCGGATCTGCTCGCCCAAATCATCCAATTGACCCGAGAAACGCAGCAGATAAAGGCAACATGGTTAGATCCAGCAAAAACGAAAGCTGTCTATCACCGACTCACGGGGGCACAGAAAGGCTGGGCGGAAGAGCGACAGCTCAATCAGAGCCTGCGCACTCAAATTCGAGGACTAGAAGTCGCCCTAGCAGTCTGCCGGGAGGGGGAAGCGGTAACATATCCGCTCGTCTTCGCCCCATCCCAGATGCCGCAGAAAAGTACTCAATCAGCGGACCAGTCTATCACCCCATCGAATAATCGTCGGCCGGGACGCAAAGAGCGTGCTCGACGCCGAGCAGCACAACCTCCAAATCCACCCCATTAACTAGCAATAATTATTCATTGTGTCGATTTCAATAAATTAGTTGTAGTTAAATTATTTCCTAGATGCACGTACATACAGATATTACTGTGAACATTCGCATCGCGATTCCCAACCATCTCTCCACATCCGATCATGAATTTACTTATACATGGGACAGAGCTAAGCGAGCACAGGTCTTCTATCGACAGCTCGTGAACCCGAGGGTTGTCCGAGCAATTACAGTACTAGCGATAATACTCAATTTTTGCGGACAATCCACCACTTGATCACATTACCAACGTTGCCTAGCAACGGGTGCCAAGTGGCGGTTAGAAACATTTTGTATGGCGTTACTGGGGCAACCACAGGCTAATTCAAATAAATTACGAAACCCTGTAACCCACCAAAAGTATAGGTTAACATTTGAAGGAGATCGGAGAATAACGGGACCTAAAAATCGAAATCGAGCACAGGCTTTCTATCGGCAGCTCGTTGGACCCATGGATCGTTTGGCCAATTATAGCATTAGCGCTCACTTTTTTTCGGACGATCAACCCACTCGAACACAGTTCCAATGTTGCTTAGCAATGGGTGCCGAGTTGTAAGGAAAAATATTTGTATGGGTTTGTCTGCATAACAACAATATAGTTTCAAGATCTCAGCACCCAGAATCCCACCACTATATAATTTAGTTTTACCCACTAGTTGTCAATTTATTTCAATATCTATCAAACTAAACTTTATTTGTTTATATATTTTACGAGCCATACTTATTTTTAAATTAAAATATTAAATATTTTAAAGTTCAATTATTAATTTATAATTTCATTTTTTTGAATATTTTACTTGTTTTTAATTTTTCTAAAATATCTAAATTTTAAAACTAAATTATTGTTTGAATTTACTAATATTCTGGCCAACTAAATAATTTTTAAATTAATGTTTTCTGAATTATTAACAATAATTATTTATTCTTAATAATTAATTTTAATATTACAGTGCGAAATTTTTAGGAATTTCAATGGCAGGTGAATCAGAAAATTCGATGAATCATTTTTTAAAACATTTCAATAATGCACCTGGTTGCTTGCTTATTATATTAAAAATTCTATTCAATCACTGGGATGGTTATTAAATATTACATTATGAATAAAATTAATTTCTCTCGAAGGTGTCATGATTGCTGGTGCTTTTGCTTTACTTTTTCATTATGCAAATTCTAACTTCATAAATAGTTCACTTGAAGTAAAATATGTTTAAGGAAATTCTTATGTATTTTTTCGCAGAAATTCACTATCAAAAAACAAATTGAAATAATATGGGTTCTTTTATCTTTACTAAGTAGCATAATCGCGCTTTATTATGTTTATTTACCCGATCATTTGTATAGGAGGTTGTTCTTTGTTTTTAAGAAAGCAATTTAATCATTCTATTTAGTCTATTTATGATGCTCACTTCTTTTCCAACTCATAACATTTGGCATCTAATATGGATCGTCATGATAACTGATTTTGTTTTAAAATTTATTTGTATTATAATTAAATGCGTTATATCGTTGATTCCGTCATATCAGAAAGATTTGTGGCACAAAGTAAGGTTTTGCATAAATTGATTTAAAAAATTTAAATAAATAATAATCAAATTATAATAATAAACAATTATAATTACTAATAATTATTATTGTTGTTATACTTCAAAACTGATTTAATTCTAAATATTAAAAATAATTTGTCATATTCAACAGAGAAATGAAAATTGTATTAAATTCAGGGTTCAACTTATTTGGTAATTGAATATTTGTTTCAAATCTATCGAATGATTGCTCCAATGACACCGTATGTGCTTTTCTTAACTTCAGTTGATCCTCTACTCGATAGCCATTGGTTCAATGCTGTTCTTGTAATTCTATATATTGTGATTAAAGTAAACTATAAATGATTATAAATAAACATTTCACAAGTCATCCATTTAGGCATATTATTTGTATGAAAAAATCTCAGAATTCATTAATGATCTTAAACATATCGATTTACGGGTGAGTGATTATTTATTGATAATTACATAAAAATATTTTGAATTTCCATTTTTTGCATTCAAAACTAATAATCAATATTTTCTAAATAAATGAAAAAAATTGAGATAAAGGAAATTGAAAATGAAAAAAAATCAGTGGTAAAAAGGATAAAACATTTTAAAAATTGATTTATGCTTGTTGTTGGTTGTCTCTGAGCAATTTGGCAAGTGTGTGTAATTAGAAACCAGGAAGCATTTGAGGTTTAATTTGTGGATATGTGATATACAGGAGTCACCATTTGTCCTGTATATTGTTTCTCATATAAAAAAAACTACATTAGCAATTAAAATAGTACACTTAAACTAAAAAACTTATATTGAAGAAAATAAAGTAAAAGCTTGAAAGTTACTTAAGAAGAAAAAAATGTAACTTAACTAGCAGATTAGTAATTTGTAATATATACGAAAATCATATAGTTTTATTTAACAGTTAGCCAGCAGTTTTGAACCATATAAATAACATGATGTGTACACACTCAACATAAACACGTTTGTAACTTCAGACATGAAAAATAAAACTTCTAAAACTCTATTTTTCTCATTCAATTACAATTCTTCGCACGAATCGCTTTTAAAGCATACATCCTAACGTCACCATAAAACCCCAAATAATCAGTTTCTGTTACAGAAGAAACTCCGGCTACAATTGCATTTTCGAGTTCTCCAATGCTATTCAAATTCATTAATTTGACATAATGCTTCCATCTACTAAAAAACTCTTCAATGGGATTCAATTATCCATAATTATCGTAAAATTCTCCACATTCAACTTACTCTTTTCTTCTAAATATCTCTGTCAAAAATTCAATATACGTATCTCCATTATAAGCACGACTTTGTGTCTCATGAAAAATTATTCGGCTCTTAGATATCCCAGTACAAATTGAATAATTTCTAGACCTAAAGGTGGTCTTACCACTTTTCTGGCAGGAGTTTCCACCAAACTTCTCCCGTAATTCAGTCTAAGTAACTCACTCCAATTTCATCGACAAAAATCTTTTTGTCTTCATTAAATTGAAGATATAAGTTCGCATAATCCTTATCTTCGAGTTATATTCTCTTAACTATTTCTGGCCTCAAGTATCAAGCTTACCCGTTTTAGGGAATAACTTAACTTCTTCAAAGATCTCTATATCATGAGCAATGTCTCGACTATTCCCTTTTCAATGTTTAAGTGATTTCAAAGTAAATAGAAACATCATTTTCAATTTCATCTACTATGAGTGTGTTTCAACATCAGAGTTTATTTTCCTTGTTTTCGGGACTTTTCGTTTAATGGATTCATATCTTCCAAATCGCAAAACACTTCTAATCGCCTCATAATTCAACTTCAATGCGTATGCAATTTCTTGAGGCGACTTTCTAGCTTCATTTATTATTTATAATAGACTTTCTTGTTTCGTCTGACATTTGCTTTTTCCGGTTGTTCGTGGGCCTTTCTTTTTTTAGAGATTTTTATTAAATTTAAAAACCGAAACTGATTAAGAGTTTGTTTTGTATATTAATATGTACCTTTTGCTTTTTTAATATAGTTTTATTAATGAAAAATCCAATAATGGTTTTAGGAGGATATGATCAAATATTTCTTAAAACCTTTTGGCTTCTCCGCCCACCAATTTTACTTTTTTAATTAATAGTTGTGGATGCCTCATGGTTGTATGCTTTTAAATTTTAAGTAAAGATAAAACCCAACCACCATGACATTCGCTTAGTATCCACAATAGTGCTAACGGAGATAACTCTGCACGATTTTATCGTCAACTTTTCAGCAGAGTTTATTGTTACAGCTGTTACTTTCCACAAAGTAATTGCCATTCTTTTTGAACTCAAACGATTTCGCTGTGCTTTGACAATAAATGAGACCTTTTGGAATATAAAATGAAACGGGCTAAGTGGAGTATGAAAACTGGAAAACCAATCGATACGTCATTTCTTCCCAATCTGAACAAGTTAGATCAAGTGCCAAGACGATACCGATTTCAACAGCTACTGTAGAGAGGATTTTTTCAACTTTAAATCGTATTATGCCATTTGCACTATCCAGCATGACAAGTGAACGATCTAGTATTGATGGCCTTCGACAAAAAACTTATGGATGTGAAGACAAAGGTCAAATTATAGAAAAGCGGGCTTTTCTCCGCCCATCAATTTTACTTTTTTAATTAATAGTTATGGATGCCTTGTGGTTGTATGCTGTTAATAGGATGTTTTTGTGATTTAATAAACCAGTTTCATATTGTAAGTACCAAAAAGGTGCGTTTCCTATTCACTTCTAAATGGGATATCTTCATCAGGAATTACATAAATTGATATTCACAAATATTTCTTTCATTTATTAAAATAAATGTAAAACTGAAAAAGGTTGTTGTGCGAAGTAAACACATATTTTTCTCTACAATATCAGTCTTTTAGGACTTACATTTGGAGTATATTTCAATCTTTGTAAAACTATGACTATGACTGAAAAAAAACCACCCCAGATTTTGTAGTTGGGATCCGCCTCTGGTTAAAAGAAACAGATGTACCAATCGTATTTATTCTGAAATCCCGAGTTGATATGAATTGAGCATAAAACTCCAGGAATGAAGAACTTGTATTTCAAGCGGTCGATAAAGAAGATCAAGTGATTGGATATAAGTTTAACTCTCAAATTGCAATCTAATCAGATGTTGGATGTGAAATACTTGACGAATATAGAATGATAGTATTTGAAAAGTGCCTTTTTATCAATTGTAATAATGAAAAAATGTACAATTTGGGTGATTTGAAATCCATGTAGATATACGGAACTAATAATTATTGATCTGACTCCAATCGTGTCTTTGTTGCCAATAATAATGAATTTCAGGCAATATAATTTTTATTGATTAGTACACGTGATTATCAATTTACACTGGCACAAATAATTCAATGTTGCAACAATCATGTACTTATTACGATTATTCATGAATAATCGCACCTCTACAATACACCTTGGAATTCACAATCACTTAACTGTTACTTTGGTTTTGACAATCGGTAGAATCAATTTAGTTGCTCAGTTCCACTCAGTTTCTCTAATGTAGAGAAATAACTTTAATAGTTGGTTTAAGCTGCTTTGTATCTCTGACTATCTCTGATTTCTGTTTATTCCTCTCGGTTTATTGTTCTGATTTCCTCATTTGTGTCTCTGTATTAAATAGGATTTTTTTTGCTCGTATTTAAGATAATTTCAATTTCGTTTTCCTTTTTACATTCTCTGACATTTCTATTCCTATTTATTTTCGATACCTGTCAAAACACGCAACTTTTTTGTTTACTCAATTTCCCGGTAGTTTATTCATTATGTTGTTCAAACTGTTGAAATAAAATAGTTCCATTTTATTTGTGGTTTGTTTTCTCTTTTTTTTAATTTGTACTTGTTAATTGACAAAAACTTTGCCATATTTCTTTGTTTAACATTATTGATTTCTCTTTTCATTTTTAATTTAAATAACGTGTTGATTGACAGCAAAGTTTGATGTTTCTTATCCACTATTTATTCACCTATACATGTTCTGCAATATTCTGTCAAGAAAAGACACATTACATAAAGATATAGTCATAATAGTTCAAAAAATATAACATAAAAATTGTTTTACTTGCACAAAATCCGATAAATGAGAAAACATGAAGATGAAAAGCCTCCTGAAAATCACAGATATTCAAGCTATTACCATCAATATCAATTTCACAAATCATAGGCTCCTTCCCATCACTGTTACTGTCATCTGTTGTATCTAGAGCCTTCAGGACATCTACTGTTCGAAATAACTAAGAATAAAAAGTTATCCTAAAACTTCCTAAACAAAAACAACTTTTGACTAGATTCATCAGACGTGCATCAAGTTGCACTAATGAGCTATAAATAGAACTGAATAAATGCGTTTTTTCAACGTGGACGCGTTTTAACATGTTGTGGTTGTATTCGACTGTATTGGCTGCCTTAGAGTTAAGCAGCCGAGATTGTTCAATAGTGATAGGTCAATACTTTTGCACGCCAACACTGATCAGACTACTTGGAAACTTTGCTACATATTGTATACACCAGATATCACACAAATCTTCTACCAACTGGTTAGTTAAAATCTTACTTAAGTAGTTTTGTATTAATTCACATTTTGTATGTTTATAGTATTGATAAAAACTCTAAACAGATTATATTTTTTATGGTCGCTTACTTAAACATTTCAGCCAGCTTAGAATAGTTTTGGTCAAGTCAGTATCTAAATTGTGGCATGCTGTTGTAACTGGAGAACAAAGAAAGTTGCCTGCTGGTCAACCTTAACCCGTTTTGCTCCGAGATACCTTTTCAATTCCACCAGATAGACAGTATGACTTTTTTTGCATCTATAATCGTCTGTTAGCTTAAAAGTTTTTGACAATATTCTTTTTCTTGACCCTATTTTCTAAATACCACCTTGAGGTGGACCGTATATATTTTCTTATACATACCAACTTAAATGCATTAATAATTGGATATAGCGCTTGATATATCTTTGACTTCAGGCTGTACTCAAATTGGACTTAAACAATTTGATGTATTCTTTAAATGAACTTCGTTTCCGTGAATTTAAATAATAAGTTTTTCTATTAATCGATACAACATTCAAAAATCGAGCTTCTTGACCATCTCAAACTTTCGTAAATTCCTCGAAACATAGGTAATACTAACAAAATAGTAGTCGCAATGACTTATAATATTAATTTTATATACAACTGTCTTGATTGACCACTTGGTACGAGACTCAATTTTGACATTAAAGTTCTATACAAAAAGTTATAATCTCCTAGATCATATACTCCACATTAAGTCATATACAACGCCAGTTGCATATTAACATCAACAATATTTACATAAGCTATTGACATTTTTGCCGTTTTGAAATGACATCTCTGAATGAAATACCTACAGTATCTTCGTTCCCAACTTAGTGTCAGTCTCTCTACTTTATTATACGCTATATCCCTCTATCGCTTGCTCTGCAGTGTCAATAATTTTCTCTTAAAATTTTCAAGTTTAATAATTCGTACAATAAGAAATAAGATCTCTACCTTAGTTATTCAAAACGGTATGGGAATAATAATTGGACAATATGTTTATTAGATCAAGACGAACGTATGATGACGCTTCATAACAACCCAATAACAAGTTTTAAACATATCAGAAATGAGTTGTATCAATGTGGAGTGTCTATACATAGAATCACAATTCGAAGAAAGCTAAAAAGCCTAAGCTGCCAGTCGATGAAACCCTATAAGAAGCCAATTCTCACTGCAGTCATGAAGAATAAGCATCAATAAATAAGATGATATATGGTGTATTTTCCGCAATAGGTACAGGTCGCCTTCATATTTGTATCGGAAATATGGAACAAAAGCAGTACAAAATTGTTCTCCAAACCTGTCTACGATGAGTTTTATTTTATGGGTAATAAAACCCCATGTCATATTGCTTGCACAATAAAGTTCTTTTTGAATGAAAATGCAATAAATGTCTTAGACTGACCCTGATTTTCTCCAGATCTCAACCCAAATCGAAAATCTATGGTCTCTAGTCAAGAAGAAACTCCATCAGCATAGAAGAAGCTATTCATTATCTATTGGAAATTTAGAATAACCATAAGGAAATCTAAGAAAATATTAAAGGTCTGATCGATACAATGGCGCGAATATTACAAGTGGTTATTAATGCTAAATGTGGTCATATGTAGAATTTTATGTTTCTATATGTACAAATCGTATTACATTTGAACTTAACAAAATTATTGAAACATCCATTTAGAAATCCAAAAATAGGAAATCTATTTTATAAATATTGGTTTGTCCCAAGTGAAATCGGGTGCACTGTAACATAAGGAAACCATAATGATGTAACAGTTATGATTTAATGTATTAATTAAATAATCTCAATAAATTCATTGCTTATTGAATATTACTTAATATTCCATAAAATGTTTGACTATGAATGTGTAAAGATCTCGATGCTTTTTACTATTATGCGAATTTTTTCATTTGTTGATTTTATATCGTTGATTCATCAATAAAACGAGTTGGTGTTATGTTTAACCTAAATTCTACCGAAAATATATCAAAGTCGTTTTCATCAAAACATGAATCTTTGCAAATAATATTTTACAAGGTTGTTACAAAATTGCAGTATTAGTTTAGATAATTCTTTAAAGTCATCTTAGTCATAACAACGATGTCTTCAAAACTAATATGGAATAATTCTAACTTTTGATTTACCAAGTCAACTTTTTTAGTCCTGGACATTTAACATCGGTTTTCAACAAAATTATTAAAATAGAGCTAAGAAAATTAAGGAATAAAGGAAAACTCGATGTACATCGTTTATGTGAAAGCAATGAAATCTCCAAATTGATAGTAAATTAGAGTGACATAGAAGGTTCGCGGAGAAAAATCAAATTGACTCCAAGAAACACGTACTATTAAATTAATAAAAATGACAAAATTTATTTAATTACTGGAATGGTATTAAACGAGGAAATGAGTTTGTTAAATCTCCAGTATTTCTGTTACACATTTCGCAAAGTTTGAAGGTTAAAATAAAAGTCCAAAATATATTAGTGTCAGCTAATATTAGAAAATAATTCTTAGTGTATCATAATGGATGTCTTCCATTTATCTTAGAGAGAAAGAATAGAGGGGTTATTGAAAATTGTTCAATTTTAAAGTGGTATTAAAAGTCATGTGGATATTAAGTGTTGTAAACAATTGTGGTAATTTTGAATAAACGTTATTATGATGGGTTTTTGTGCTTAAGGGCCTTGTAATACCTGACCCGGTCCTATTGGCCAATCACTATGATGAGGAAAGCGAAATAAATTATGCTGTTCTATTATCAGTGCCGGCATTAGACAGTTTTATACTATAGGTTAGGACAGAAGTATAGTATTGAATTTTACATAAAAATTGTTGTTTTTATATTGTTGCACAATTCCGAACATTATAAAATCGATAATGCTAATTGAAATGAATTAATATAATTAATTGCATTTTTAACCCTTTCATTACGTAGTATTTTTAAGATTACAATGCTCCAAGAACGTCGTTTTAAATGAATTCTTATCCATATGTTCTTCATATCTACACTAGAACTACCGAGCCCGTTGCTTTATATGGTAGAACTAGGTATATCTACTCTTAAATCGAATTTAAAAACGTTCGGTTTCAAACTTTTGGTGTTAAGTGGTACTAACATCAATCGAAAATATACGTTCCTTGTTTATCGGACCCATATAAACAAAAATGTATGCATAGGTTTCTAATAACGAAAGGGTTAAATAAATAATTAAATGAGTTTGTCAACCATTTTATTAAAAAAATCGCCATTCATACACTCTTTATACGAAGCATCTAAAGAGCAACCAAAGCTTTGTGAAACTAGTATATTGAGAAAGAGAAATCAAAACTTTGAAAAGTGTTAATATCAGAATTTCTAAATTGGAAAATAAACGAGAACCGTACAATTTACGAAGCAAGCAATGAAAAGAGATTACTATGAGCAGCAATAATTCAACTGCGTCGACAACTACAGCACCAATAGTTTCAACATCAGCAGCGACCGTCAGAGATACAAATGATTATGCAAGTTGTCAAAAGTTACCAGTAAACCAGTACGGAGGAGATCCTGTAGAATTCGCTGACTTCATGGGCGAATATTACATGTATGCAACGGCCTACGGATGGACTCAAGTGGTGATGGTACAGCGATTGCCACTCTATCTCAAAGGGGCACCACGAAAGGCATGGCAGCAGTTGAACAAAAGAAACATTGGAAATGACTGGTCAAAGTTAAAAGACGAACTTGCAAACAAATTAATCGGTGGCGATATAAAGCGCATAATGAGACAAAACGTTTACAACAAAGTTCAAAGATCAGACGAATCGGTAAGTGAATTTGCTCATTACTTAACAATACTTGCAGATAAAGTGTTTGAAGTCAAACAGGAACAACCAGATACTGTAAAACAAATCAGAGAGTTGCTACAAGGTCAATTTCTAATGGGCGTTGACAAGGAGATTCGAAAAGCTCTATGCTAATTTCGATGAATTAGTGAAAAAGGCAATACGAATCGAATTAAATCTATAGAGCACCGAAAAGAAAACGCAATCTTTTGCAGTGATTTCTAAAAGACGAGACAGATCTTTAACGCCAGTGAAAAATGACAAATTTCAAAGGACTATTAGTCCATCGCCCAAGTTCAAAAATAAATTTGACTTCAATAGATCAATAGCTAATGTTCAGAGTTCAAACAATGGAAAGACAATTCAATGCGATATTTGTCGAAAGATGGGACATTATGCCAATCAGTGTTGGTACAAAGATAGCATCCAGAAAAGTCCAAAATGGGTGAGGCCAGATTGGGTGAAAGGCGATAATGAGCGGAACTACCGAAAGCCGAGCTACAATATCCAACGAGAAACTGATAATCTGCAATGTTTCAATTGTGGAAGAGGGCATATTTCGAGATCTCCGTCAACATCTCCATCGCCACAAAGAGATAAAGTAAACCTAAACGGTCAAGTGCAATGCTATTCGTGTAAAAGTTATGGACATATGGCAAGATAGTACCCAAAAAATGCTAAAAGATTTCAAAAACCAATTCTAAAAAAGTCTTAGATTTCAAGGGGATGCTTCATCAATGAGTAATATGACCTGTGTACAAGATGACGATTATAAAGAGAAGATGGAAAATGAACTGAGAAATGAGTCGAAAGTTACATCGTGGGCAATTTCAGAGGAACTGCGGCAGATGAGAATTAAAGCAGCATACGACAAAGCCACAATAGCAGTATAAGTGAGGATCCCGAATGCAATAAACGAGGTTCCAAAGAATAAACCCATAACCGAGGAACCAGGATTCTTATCAATCAACAATGAAATACTGCGACAGAAACACTCATTTCTGATAAAAAATATGACCCTCGACGAAATACGTCAAAGAATTTTAATCATCGATGCCGAATATGGTACTTCAGAAACACGCAAGGTGATTCCACTATCAATCGCCATTATAAATTATGGTGGAAGGGTATTGAAGGACCTCTACATCACACCAAGGATGATGATCCAGCACTATGTATCATTTTGCCATGGAATTAATGAAGTAGCATTCAGAAATTAACTGGATCAATAATAAGGAAATGCAGGAGATCCAGAAATTAACAGTTGGGAAGATATTATTAAGGCATGCCGAACTGCAATATTTAAAAATTTGGTTAGGAAAATTATATAGTATTAGGGATCTCGCAGCAGCATTCATTTTCGAAAGAATGGGAATATCAAAGAAAGGGCAATGGTTTAAACTCCAAACGTTGCAGAAGAAATATGTGGGAAAAAACGCAAACAGGATTCCACTCAGCAAAAGAAGATGCAAAGAGTGTTCGACGGATTTACAAAATAATTGAAAACCAATGGGAGGATCATGTAAAATGGCCACAAAAGGTAATTTCCAAAAACTATTCATTGGCTGAATATGAATCAAGAGGTCAAAAAAGTACTAGTCAATTAGAACGCGAGGAAGATGGAGTAATGCAAATGTAGGTGACAATACAATATCAGATGGCAACACAATCTTCAATGGGTATGACGGAAGAGATTTGAGAGTGGAAGCGAAATAGAACCAGTACCGTTCAATAAATGCAAACCAATACTAAAAAGGAAAGCTCCAGTGGAACAGCCAACAACCAGTACTGACATGGTTACCTTAACCCGCAAACAATGGAAATAAAAATCAACGATTTTGTTCATTTTGGACAAAAATGTCCAAGTACACCAAAATGACAGAATACCAAGAAATAAAGCTATAATTTATGAGCAATTCTTACAAATGTTGTGTAAATGTTCTTTGCATATAAATCTGTTACATTTAACACATGTGACAGTGCACCGTTTTCGATCAATACACATGTAGCAGTCAACTGCTTGGAATTTATCTCCGATCATTGTTTTCAGAAGTCTTTTGATCTGCTACTAGAACTTTCTCCTAGGATAGCACGTAGAGCAAATGCTTTTGCCGCTCGTGGATGAGAACTCATGTCAATTGTGATATGTTTATGTAGTAGCAAACCCTCTACCCTACTAGTATAAATGTTGTATTCTAACACGATACTCACACACTTATAATGAGAGTATGACAAAGTGCAGACAAACGCATGAACAAATCCAGGTGAGAAAGATCGTGAGAGAATATTATTATGTGAGACATTCATTGGTTCCAATATCAATTTTCAATTGTAAATGTCACGTGCATTATTAATTGATACCTGAAATGAGGTATTCTAAGTGCGTTTGTGTGTGGGGGATGAGTAGAGAGAGACAGACAGAGTACCAATGTCATGAGTGTAAAATGGTATAGTTTGCCTACTTCACAAAATAGACGAGAGCGAATAAGCTAACTAATATGAATGCAGAACTGTTTTGAAGATGTTGGTGAGACGGATACTAAATTAAATTTCTCTTATGTGTAGGCTAAAGCAACTTATGGTCAGACAGTGGTTTTAATGGAAGACCATTCCTGCCAAAGCAGAGATGGAGAGATATGTAATCAATGAACTCTATTGTAAGAACTCCATCCGCCATCATGTGATAAACATATCATAGTGTCAGCCAGTCACAATAATTGTTTAAAAAAGTCTGATCAGCTTCATTTTAACGCCAGTATTTGTTGAAATGAGTTAACGCCTATGCCAGAAAATATGACATGAATTGTCAACTGAAAAAGCTAAAAACTAATACACAATGAATTTTGGACAAAAATGTCCATTTTTTCTCAAAACAGAATAACTTGTCATTACCTTTTTTTAGTAGTTATGAATGTCTGCTAGTTTTACTTGAATAAAGCATAAAAAAATTGACAAAGTCATAGATTCACAAAGCAGGGTGTTTTTCAGTTTCCAAGAAAACGTCACTAAAAAAACAAAATTGACATTGTCCAAAAAATCGTTTGCGGGTTAATCGGACAAGACGAAATAATGTACAACGGGATGAAATATACGAGGAAGGAAACCATAGTTAAATATGAGTGTGGAGCGGACACATTGAAAATAAAACTGAATCGCAATATTAATTGAAAATATATATTTGTATTTATAAATAAAAAATTAAAGTCTTTATTGTCTTTGCCAGACCGAAAATGCCACGGGAGTAGCCAATAAAAAATAATAAGTTAAATATTTTTAACACCAAAACCCCAATTTCATTAAATCCCGAAATAATGCAACACCTTTAAAAAAATTAATTAAAAGCAAACACACAAATTAAATAAAATGATATTATTATCAAATAATTATTCGAATAATTGTCACAAGTATAATCAAGTCAATAAAAACTCAACAAGTTAGGGCATAAAGGAAAATAAGTAAACCTGAAACACATAAAGTAAAAATAAAATAATGTGGATCAATATAATGGAACCTTTATTTTATAAAAATAAGAGAGCAGCATAAAATAAATATTCACTACTATTACTATAATTATTGCATTAATGCATAGTGTGCGAGTAGCACAATTAGGTACAACAAACCTCTGGAAACCGGAGTTTGGCTGCCCTGTACAGTCTCAAAGGTTGTTCGGACATCATAATTAATTAAACAAATGAATGACAATAAAGATATCTAATTCCATATATTATAGCTAAAATTATTACTATATGTAATCATAATTGGTATTATTATTATTAAAATTATGGTTATTACTGTTCCAGTTGTAAAGAAAAAAGAAATAAATCAACATATTTTATTAAAATGTCATAATTTCTAATACATAAATGAATTAAAATAAAAATTAAAGATAGAGAACAAAATCTCTATTAAGGAAAAATTTTAATAAATAAATTTTAAGGTAAATCGTAAAAAGTTTTGTTGTGATCGTCATCATCATTATTATTATTATTATTATTATTATAACAATTATTGGTATTACTATTACCAGTATTGTTATGGTCATCATTGTTATTGTTATTGTAATGATTATTATTAGTATTATTATTATCAATATTATTATCAATATTATTATCAACATTTATTATTATTGTCATCATTATTATTATTTTTTTATTATTAATATTATTATTATAACAGAAATATTATTATTATAACAGAAATATACTTATCTTTTCGGGAAGTCATAATCCAAAGAATATTGCAATTTTCCTAAAAATATTTTTGAGCAATAATGCAACAACGGAAACAATGTAAATTCATAATCGAAAATTAAGTCCAACGGTTTATTAAATGGTGGATGTAAATGACGCATCGCTTTTGTGTAAGATTCCGATTTTGTCACTTGATTTAGGCATTCAGTAAAAGCATCAATATCTAGCCAGCGTTCAATTGCTTCAAAAATCAACTTTCCTTATTCAAAATTAATCATATATTTCACGTTTTCAAAATGACTACTGATCAAATCCAGGAGTTTGACTATTATATTTTAAGGCATATTCCCAATAGCATCGCACTTAGACCTCTAATAATAACTTCACATTCATCATTGTCCACTCCCGAAACCTCCGAAATTAGAGATGATAAATTAGAACCATTATCGTCCTCTTCACAAATAAATTTATTGACTGCATTAGGGCAATTTGATAGCCATGTACAAAGAAGCATTAATATTATATTTTAAACAAAAATGAAATGTAAAATAAATAATTCAAAAAAAAATTATAAATACCACGATTAATCCAGACAAAGCAAAATATGTTACAAATTGACAAATTGAACGGATTAATTTTGTTTGATTATGCGTAACAAGAATCTGATTGGTTGATTTTTTCTCTTCCGTGATAGTAAAAGAAAAATCTGACACATACTATCGATTGGGCATTGGTGTAGCATTTCTCTCCCAATTACACCGACAATAAATACACTGACAAGGAATTCCCATTGACAGAAATAAAATTGACAGTAAATGCAATCACAACTTTTGTGCTCCTTCCTCATCTGAATTTCACTGTCTGTATTAGGAAATAAAATTATCTAATTAAAGGGAAAATTTAGCGTGATTAATTGTCCGAACACCGAGTATTACAATATGTTCGTACGCATTGAACTTTCCCCTAGATCAAAATTTGGAAACAAAATATCCGAAACAAGCTTCATTTTGCTTATCATTTGCAATAGACTATAAATTATACGATTTGTTTCTTCTAATCCTGAAACATTTACAAATGATCTAGTTAAAGGGAAATTATAGCCTATTAATGGGTCAAAAAAAATTTTATTGTCCCATTAAAGGGAAAAATTTAAAATTAATTATAAATACGCTATTTCATTGGTAAACAAATTCATGTCCAAGTTTCGGTAACATCAAATATTATTTATAACATTCATTTTTTGTATTTGAAAAAAAATAATTCCATACATCATTTGATGTTTAAAATTAATTGCTGCAACATTGGACATTTCTCTATTAATTTAATGTTAATCTTTAAATAAATTTCGAATCAAATCTTGAATAAAGATAAATAAATTATGGGTTTTATTTATATTGTCTAAACGATAATTTAAATAAATTTATTAAACTAATTTATTAAACAAATTTACTGAAACAAAATTATTAGATTATAATTTTGTCTCAAATAATTCCTAGAATTAGATTTTCAAACTAAAAAATTAAAATTTATTTAAAATTAGAAAATTGAACAAAAAAATGCACATTGAAAAAAAAGACAATTAAAAATCAAACCAAATATCCTATAAAAGTCGGGATTTTTTTTTAAAAAAAATAATAAATTAAATTAAATCGCTCATTAAGACGTTTATTAACTGTCCTCAAAAAAATAAAATATCTTAATTCGAGGACGAATTCTAATTAAAGGGGGAAGATATGTTGGGGTTATAACAAAACATGAATAAAAATAGTAAAATTTCAAAATTATCAAAATTAAAATTCTGAAAAAAGTAAAAATCAATATTTTTCGGGGGTAAAAAGTGGTAACCGGTGGCAAATCTAACTGTGAAGACAAATAAAATATTTTCAGACTGAGATAAGGTATATTGAAGGGTCTGTAGTCCAAAAACAAATTAATTAATTAATTAAAATATTTACCGATGAACCCATTAATCAAGGGCCGTCAAACTGAACGTCAGCTTAATTAGTGAAACGGGCAATAAATTGTCCGAAATGGAAAATTGTTTTTCAATAGTAATCCAGATTTATGGGAATCCAAAAACTATAAGAGCAACTGACAACAAAATAAGTTGCCAGCTGGTCGGAGCCCGAAAATAACGAGTCGGAGGAAACGAGCGAATGGTCGTAAATCGATAAAGTTAATCAGATTACAGTTGAATTTACATCGTGATACCCTTAGGGTGTATACGATAAATAACGTGATGAATATTTGTCAATAATCGACGAATATTTAATATCCCAACAATTTTATTGAGGATATTTAAATAATAAAAAGTTAATAAGCATAATTAATTTAATAAATGATTGATGGGAAATGTGTGACAGGAAAGATGTGTTGTTCCACGGTCCTAGGAAATAAAAATCAATGAAAGAAATTAGAAAAGATAAGAAAATTTACAAATAATAGAAAATTATCAAATAATAAAACATGTCAAGGTCATTTTGTATTAGCAAGTACAAGGCGAACAAGAAAAAATGAAAACCATAAACAAAATGGAAAGTAAAGTGACACATCGATAGTCTGATCGAGTTAATGAAACTGAATTACTCGAGAAGCCGGGACCGCCAAATATTAGATTCTCAAGAGTGTTATTTTAGGCACCTTAACCAAATGTTTGGTTCATCCCATATCGCCAGTTCAACTTACTAAAATTGGCCAACTAAACTTTTGTATTCGAGGTGCATCTTCACTGAAGAAAGACACACTTCGAACCCATTTTAAGTTTGAGAATAAGTTGAGAACATTTCGTCCCCAATACTTCTAATCATTCGCCTTCAGGGGGAACTAGCTACTGGATGATTCGATTATTCTTTCGCCCCTATACTCATGTCCAACAATCGATTTGCATGTCAGAACCGCTGCGATGGCGTCGTCAAATATTCTTAAATATACCTTAAACTATTTAAAAACATTCAAAACATTCCTAGTCACAGCATTTTGCACATTAATCTTTGGATCCAATGACCTTATCAGCAATGCTTCGCATATCACGCGTTCCCAATAATTATTAAAACTTTTGAGCCTAAATATGTGTTAGTATTGCCGTACTCTGAAGGTTCTATAAACTATAAAAGGAAATTAAGTAAACAGATGGGAAATTTAGAGTATAAGATCATCTGTAATTCGTGTAAGGTATACAATGTTTATTAATAAATCAAAAACTCTGGTTAGATTGTGTTCTCATCTCGTTTATCAATTTACATGTGATGGTTGTAATGCCACATACATTGGAGAGACTTTCCGTCATCTCTGTACTCGAGTTCTAGAGCATTGTCGATTGAAGGGTTTGACCAATATTATTAAGCACAAAAGAGTCTGTAAAAGTGAAATAAGAAAGTCTGATTTGTGAATTTTGTTGAAAAGTTTTAATAATTGTGAACGCGTGATATGTGAAGCATTGCTGATAATCAAAAGATTAATGTGCAAAATGCTGTGACTACGAATGTTTTTAATTAGTTTAAGTATGTTAAATAATATTTATGTATTGTTTTTAAAAAAAAATTTTTAATATTAAAATAATTTAATTTATAATTTTTTTAAAAAATTATAATATTTATATAAATAACATTTTAAATTGAGTTAAAAGTATTTGAATAGTTTTTAATTTTTTATTTATTACAAAATTAAATTAACATAAAAAAATTGTTTAAATTATAAGTTAAATCATAATATTTTTAATTGGTTTTGTGTACTTGAATATGACAGTTATACTGTTGAAATATATCGTACGAAGAGTTTTTTATTGGCGTTATCTTTTAATTAAATCGTTGCCAAATTTATTTAATTATTTATTTATAAATATTTGCTCTTATTTATTAATTATATTCTTAAAGATTATCCAATATTTTTTTTAAGTTGGATATGTGCAGAGCTTATAATGGTATTGATGAATTTTGCTCAATTTGCCATAACAAATTTAATGAACCTTTGATCTTACCATGTGGGGTAAAATTATTTTTTATATTTTAAAGCAATTTTATGAGACAAAATTCTGTTAGGATGTATTTTGTAAAAATTGTTTAATTCGGTCAATAATGAGATACTCGTTATGTCCGCTATGTGACAATGTTGTATATTTCAAGAAAATTCAGTGGAGAAATGGTCAGACTCAAGCATTCATGCAGTTATATTAGTAAATTTGTGATGGAAATATATATATATATATATATATATATATATATATTCATATGAAAATTTCCGATAAACTTTATTTTGCTTCTCTTGTTATTTAATGTTATCATGAATTATAAATATTTTTTAAAAATCATTGAAATTTTTAATAATAAATTACGTTTAAATTATAAAATCACACTTATAAAATATAAATCAGTGAAATCGATATTGTTCATTTTTATGATGAACAATTGGAATATTGATGGGCTGCAGGTTTATCAACTGTTTAGAACTTTTCATCAATACCAATAAGTAACTTTTCATCCTTACAAATAAGTAACTTTGGCACTGTATCAAATGGGAGCATTCAAGGCAAAGGTGAGTTTCTAATGTGGTGTACTTAAGGATATTATAATATCGAACGTAACGGAGTAGGAACAATATTTGACTATTATGACCATATTTATCCTGCCTTTCTACCGGACACAGTGAAGCTTCTTAAATTTCGACTTCTTCACTCTACACTCATATTATTGTGACATTATAGAAAATCATTTCGGAAATTTATTAAATTAATTGTTTTAACAGATATATAAAATATATATACACAATTTAGTTATTCCCCTAATAATAATTACAACTTATCTATTTTTACTCTCTCTTTTCTCTGTCTATTTGGTTTTTGTGGCGTGCATTCAGGCATTTAACACTGATAGGTGTTTTGTCTGGACACGACAACTCTCAGTGTGAAAGCATTGACTTATGATTTAAAATGAATGCGTACCTGCTATATGAATGACTTCACTATGAATTTATTGATCGATAATGATTAAATGATTTGTGATGATGCGAATTGACAATGTTTTGTGATCTTATAAACTTCCGACAATTTTGTGAGATGTGACATGCCAAATAAATGTTTAAGACTGAAATTTTGCGTCGAAGCTTTTACCTGAATGAAAGTTGGATTCGTTTAAAATGGTATTATTTATTTTCTTTTTCCGCCCACAGCCTATACATCTTTAAAGAGAGTAAATATAACGGATCCGTGTAAGCGCAGTTCATCTGCAACGGACCTGTGACAGTGAAGGCTCACCCGTAGTAAAAGTTGAATCGGAACATAAAATGATAGTGGTGGAGGGAGATTGAAAAACGGGTCTTTTGGTTCGTTGTTCTTTTACCCAACGCAAGAAAATTCGACCTAATTACATATACGGCTAAATTTTTTAACATCCAGTAGTCCAGTGGGCTCTCATTAAATACAATGTGCACACAAATAGATCTTAAGGTCAAGGTAAAGGGAAAGCTAGTGGGGAAATCGCGAGATCGTTGCATCAGTTAAATTTGAAAGTCATCGGAAAAAAATTAATCCGAACGACCAAATTCATTAAAAAATGAGTAATTCAAATAATATTGAACAACTAAATAAATTCTAATGAGTTGAGATGGAAAATATGGAAGTAAATTTTCCCAAATAATAAAAAAAATAGCAGTAACAATCGATAAGAACAGTGTATTTAATGAGTGCCCACTGAACTACTCGGTGTTAGTGATTTTGAGTCATTTGTTAAAAATTTTATGTGGATTTTTCAGGAAACGAATGTATTACTTATACCTCTTGCACACCATACACTGAAACCTTTCATGAAACTATACAACCTGCCTCTACTACTACCAATCTTTTCCCCCCACATCTTATTTAACTTTATACATGCTTAACTAAATATATAGACAACCATGTTAACAACGAACATGCAAATAAATCTATACTCACACCTACAAAAATCCAATCAAATAATAATCCTATATGCTCCACTCCTAAAACAGATTTTAACAAGCAATCATATAACTGCTTTGATAATCTCTTCAACTCTTCATGTAATTCATCTCAAATTGATCCTTCATACTTAACTAATAACACCACTGACAAATCTAATTCTTCAATTAACTTACTGTATGAAACTGACATTACTAACCTTAATATTGACTTAACAAATACCTGCACAATCTACACTCCATATCCTTTTGATAATAACTTTGTTCCAACACATTACAAAATTGAAAACAATCATGTCTCTACACAAAACAACCCAAAACATACCAATTTCTATCATAACCATCTTATTAGAGCATACAAAAAATCAGCCGAAAAATTTATTTACAAACACTACATCTGTCACGATCCAGATCACAACGTATTTATTGATGAACCATACCTTAGAAAGTACCCCCTAGTACGCCATTACGGAACTATGAAAATGATTAGTTATTATACAGATGACTTGCCATTTCAGTCTGACGACAGCACCATTGATGATGACAGCGAGGATGAGGACAGCGATAATGGGGTTAATGACTATACAGCTGAAGACGTTATACACCGACGATACACAGAATACTATGATGAATCCACACCACATTACTTAAAAATCCAATTCGAAAGATACCATAAATAAAAAAAGAAAAAAGGAATGCTGAAGGAATACTGAAGGAATACTGAAGGAATGCTGAATGAATACTGAAGGAATGATGCCTAAATCCCGAATACTGATGAACCGACAATCTGGTCATGAATATTGCCGAAGTGCTGTATCCCAGACTTTTACAGACTTCTCATATAATGTGGATGAATCCCAATAATGTTTTACAAACAATTCCGAGATGGCGAATACAAATCACTATTTTTTACAAACAAAACCGATTACGCCTGGTTTTGTTCCACCATGGTTTTCTCCTTGGTTGGATAGATTAATATCTTTAGAAAAGAACAAAAATCAAATTATATTGCTACTCATAATTGAAGAATACTCAGCGCTTGGAGAACTCTGCTAGAATGGAATAAACTGATGCCTGATCTAACATGATGATATGTACCAAAACTCTAAATAACCTACAAATACCACCAATATTCCTAAATGAATGTTACTAAACCGAATAATGTTTTCCAAATATCAACAACAAAGCTATTGACCGATATTCCCTTAAATTGAAACTTGAGATATTGACAATACTGAGATGGAGAATGGAGCTGGACCTGAGCTGAAGACGGGACTAGAGATGGTAGATGATGCAGTGCTTGCCAGATTATTGCAATTGGACAGAAGATATGAGAAATGTTAAAAACAAAACTGAACCCCTGATTTAGTCTGACCTACGTATGGTCGAGCTTATCCCGTAAAAAGGACCCACTGTCTCTTCGGAGCAGTTTTTATTAAATAAAATTTGATTTAATTACAGATTAATCCTTATTAAAATTCCTAATCATAAGTAAAGTTAAATATAATCAAATTTCATATTGTCTTAAATCAGTTAATTCGATAAAAAAAATTGGTTGTCTTCAGGATGTCGAATCTAATAACTACACATAAAAATTGCGGTATTTTCCCTAATTCGTAATTGACTATAACAGCATTGGATTCGCAGTTCCCACAAATACTCAAGAATTTCCGAATATCCGGAAGTCTAGGCGTTCTTTTCGCCAAGACCCATAACGAGGCAATCATACTTTAATAATTTCGTATACATTATCGTATTGAAAATTCAGAGTATTTGAAGCAACTTGGTAATATAGCTGTAGGTCTACTTTTTGACATTATCCAGTTAAAATAATAAAACAAATAATATGAAAATAAAATAAAACGAATACCTATATGAATTCGAAAATGATATTTAGGTTCATTTACAGCGTAGGGTAAAGTACATTATAGTTATCTATGGTTGACGCGAAATCGATTAAATGAATGCAAAATAAACCAAAACAATTAAAATTAAAAATTTTATTGGTCAAAAGAGAACGTCTTAGCGCGTGCTAGTTATCAATACAGCGATAACCTGGTTTAGGGGAGCCACGTCACTAAGGCATTTCGTTGTTCACAATTGTTAGGACTCCGATATTTCAATAGTCGTCCCCAAAAGAGATTTCTGATTGTTCACGATATCTCAATGACTATTCCAGTTTCTACAGGTCGTTCGACTCTACCCAGAACCAATTATTTGTTGTTCAATTAGTTAATCTGTCGTATTAGTTCGTTCTATCGCGCTTTTCAAGGAATTCCTCCCTGTCAAGAGAATCATGTCATCATCAAATATGCCTTAATTTTCCCTATCGATTTTATTTCGTTCATGTTAAAAAGACAATCATTAAAGAATTCATTCAGCAATTCCCCACACCGGTATATTACCCATTGTCAAAGAATCCGTGATGTCGATTAGTAATAGAGTATGGAGAAGAGTTCCCCTTATGGATTTGGTCCACTACTGAAGGAGTCGTTAGTTTAACCCTTAACGATAACACTGATAAATCTTATACTCCTTCATTTAGTTATTGCTGCAGAGTTTTGTTACATGAATCGTGTTGCTAAACGAGTCATTAGCAAATTAGCTGGTATTTTACTCTTTGCGCACTCTGATTATTATTATGGGAATCGCCTAAGAAAATCGTGGATAACAGCATTTCATAATCTCTCCCTCCTATATTCCGTCAATTTTATGGAACTTGTTGAATGGTTTGCTAAACGAGCATCAATAAAAATTAATAAAAACCCATTTATAAATTTAAGTTGTTATTGAAAAAATCGATTACATAAGTCTCTAGTCCCGTCGTTTAACAAATTTCCACCTGTGCATTCGTCATCCTGTTCAAAATTAATCAAATAAATAAATAGGCCATTATTAACAAGTTCCACCTTTAGGTTTAAATTATTTACAAAATCATTTAATACATATATTTTGGTGGGTTACTGGGTCTTGCCGTTTTGTTTAAACCACTTATTGTTGTCCCGGTAACGCCATACAAATATTACTTCGACCGCCACTCGGCACCCGTTGCTAAGCAACGTTGGAAATGTGTTCGAGTGGGTGGATTGTCCGCAAAAATTGAGCACTATTACTAATACTGTAATTGCCCGGACAACCCGCGGGCTCAACGAGCTGTCGTTAGAAGACCTATGCTCGTTTTATTCTGTCCCTTGTGTGGAGATTCGAAATTCATGCTGACTAGTAGGAGAAGGACACTATTTTTCCGACGACATAATGAGAGTATTCACGACCTTCCGATGATCATTCCGTTTTTAATTATATTGAAAACATACTAATTTTGATTTAATCACAATTATAATTTTTAAAGAAAAATGTAGTTCATCTGTCAAGTCAATTATTCAGGATTGTTTTTGTCTAATAGCCGTTCGGCTTTGCGGCGGGCGCGTTCTTTGCGTCCCTGTCGGCGACTGCTGGATGGGATGGTTGGAGAATCTTTGGCCGGTGTAGGATCGTGGGTCCGAGTCTGGTAGGGTAACTGGGATGGGGCGAAGATGAGCGGGTAAGTTACCGCTTGCCCCTCCCGACTTGCTGCCAGGGCGACTTCCAGCCCTCGGATTTGAGTCCGGAGACTCTGGTTTATCTGACGCTCTTCTGCCCAGCCCCTTTGAGCCGCTGTTAGGCATTGGTAGATGGATTTTAGTCTGGCTGGGTCCACCCAGGTAGATTTTACTTGTTGTACCTCCTTGGTGAGCTGGATGATCTGTCCGTAGAGTGACTGGTTGTTCTGCTGTGCTCGGGATAGTTCCTGTTGCAATAATCGAGTAGGTTCCATAGCTAATACAAACAAAGTTAAGTATAGAAATTCATGTTAAGGGTATAATCACACCATATTAGTGTTAATTTAAACAAAATTCATGTAATAAGACGAAGAATTTTATCGGGTAGGAACAACTAACGACAAGTTTACAAATTTTATTTTTAATGTTGATATAAGAGTAGCGAGAAATCACAAGTTACTAATTCAATGTTGATTATTTTAAAACCAATAGAATCGTCACAACTGTTAGGGGAATTGGCTCGCCACCCACTCTTCAGGTGTGAAGCCGGAAATTGCCATCGTCGGCCTTTTAGTATTGCGGGTCTGGGCCGCGTTGTTTGGTGGGGCCTGTTGGGGGTGCCAGTAAGAGTTGGCGATCCGACCCGCCAGCAAATCTTCTTCTACATTTGCCAAATGCTGGCGAGCTCGGGCCACCCGCGAATTCAGGTCTTGTTGTTGCGACACCAGGTTTTCCAATAGCTGCCGGGCCTGCTGATATATTTCTTCCGACGGGCTCCATTGAGTAGACGTACCCACTCCCAGATTATCCCGGTCGAGGAATTTCGACGGCGGGAAATCCGGACATCGTTCTTGGCGGTATTGGGCCCAAGCCCATCTCCAGCGATCTGCGAGGGAAATTGTGGAATTGGTAGCTAAAATTAAATATTGTCAATTGGGTATCCACTTACGGAAAGCCTCAGCAACGCATTTATTGAGATTATTTAACTTGTAGTTTTGGTAAACAGTATATGACACGAATTATGATTACAGATTGATGTTGGAAATAATTCCCTTGAAATATATTTCAGGAATTTAGCGTCATAGTGTTTCTTCCTTTATTTTTATGGTTTTGAAAAATGTATTTCATGATTAAATATATTATAGATTAAGAAGATGTCATATTATATTGTCTTATCGTAGATATCAGTAAGACTCTTATTAATTAGATCTTTTCTTTCAATATTGCATCATCAATCCTCTAGGGGTGGAATCTAGATTGTGGAAATATTTAATAATATGCAACTCCTCCAATATTAATAAATTTTCTGTTTTAATTCAATAGGTTTATCAGTAAGTAATAAATATATAAACTAGAGATAACATATTAGAGAACTAATCCTAATGCTGATTCACCATATACATCTGATAATGCATTTGTGAATTAGATCTTGAAGTAAATATTTTAATCTACAATTTATGAACCAGATTTGTAATTATTAAGAGACAAATATCAACTATCGCTTTCCTCAATGAGACTCAGAAACCCTTAACTACAGGAACTATTCCTTCTAACCATAATTCAACGTCATATTGTTAACATTGATATGAAACCGTCCAAGTTGATAACACTATACGCTAGAATCCAAACTATCTTATGAATGGTATCTTATGATTTAAACAGTTTAATAAAATTAACATTGTTTGTAAAAAGGAAAATTAAAAATCACTTAATAAGATTAACAAGATACATCGCAATTATAATCATTTAATTATCATTAAAGCAAGACGATAAATATTGCAAAATTCAAAATAAGTTACCACTAGTTACAGTGACCAATTTTTCCCGTCCTTCTCCCTCCAAGAACATTCCTGGTTTTATGGTTGTCTCCTCCGAATGTGATGTAAATTCCATTATGAAAATTTTTCTGATCAGATTTGTTGATTCGTTTCAGCCAATTCTCCGGATGCTAGAATTATTAGATTATTAGTGGTAAACCAATCCTGATTATTTATATCATTGACCCTATTCACAGTTAGAATACACATCCTGTCGAATTTGTCGGTTTCCGATCATTGTGAAGTGAAATGGTCAATGGTCGATTACTACTTTTCGGCGATTGTCGACAATTCGACATTCCGTGATTTGGTACGTTTTCTGCTTTATGTATCAGTTTTTAATGCTATTAATTCTCTTTAGATATTGTTGAGTATCTCTGTTTGGTTTGCCGATGGTGATTCTAGGTATGTCAGTACAACGGGTTCTGCAAATGGTTGGTATTCTAATTCATGATTTTTAACTTCGCACAAATTTAATGTCGTCATTGGAATTCGGGATTTACTCCTTATCGACTATTGGAATAATCATTTTAATGGAATAAATTTTATCACTTCTCGATGATGTTATTTACTCTTTAGCGGATGATGGAACAATCATTTTTTAATGGAATAAATTTTATTACTTTTCGATGACGTTCAATTGTTTTATTCAATTCTCATTATCTTATGAAATGGTTCAGGAAAACGTATTTTCTCGTACTTTGATTTGGATTTAGATTATGGTGCTGGAATTATGGGGTGCAATCATTGGATTTTTCCTTCAATTACTTAAGTAACTTATGGTTTCTCTTTTCTTTGGATTCATATTAACTATTAATTAAAATTTAATCCCTGAATTACCTGGCGGCCACGCGTCGTCTTGATTTAATATTTTACGTTATTAGGGGTTTTTAATACTGATCGCAAGTCTCCAACCTTAGGGTTCCATCAATTTAATTCATTTACAAATTTAATTTATCGATGATTCTATTTTTTACTCTATAACAACGATTTCGTATTAATTCAGTTTTAATCGATGAATTTATATTAATTTATTTTTAAGCAACGAATTTATTTTATTTTTTCTTTAATCAACAAATTAATTTATTTTTACTCAACGAATTTATATTATTTTATCTTTAATCAACAAATTAATTTATTTTTAATCAACGAATTTATATTATTTTATCTTTAATCAACAAATTAATTTATTTTTACTCAACGAATTTATATTATTTTATCTTTAATCAACAAATTAATTTATTTTTACTCAACGAATTTATATTATTTTATCTTTAATCAACAAATTAATTTATTCCCCGTACCCTTGCCCCTTAATAAGCCTTAGGCGCATATTGTGTTTATATTATATTTAATGAGTGCCCACTGGACTACTCGGTGTGATGAATCTGAGCCACGTGTAAAATAATTTAGGTCGATTTTACAGAAATGAGAAACGAGGGAGCAGCCAAAAGACCTCTTCCTTATTTCTCATTTCTTCTATATGGAACAATATTGACGTTACGACCCCTGCGTTCCGCACGCTGGGTCTTCACGGGTACATATCATTGGCGATTTTCCACGCGCTTACACGAATCTGCACTGTATATATTTTACTAACTTGCAATATGTGTTGGCTGTGGGCCGGAAAAATTTCGACAAAAATAGTTTTATTTATTTATATGAAAACAATTTATGAATATTAAAAATATTTATTAATGCATATAACAATTAAAACATAAAGTTACCATACAGTCCATTCCATACATTTCATAATAAAATTTTCATAGCAAAAATAAAATACCTCTCCCCCCACGCCGACGTCCAAGCAGAGCTCTGCCGAGGTTGCAAGGATGTGACGTGGAGAGAGAGTTCCAAATAGAACTACTTCTCACCTAAAAATTCAACGAATTGGCTTGAAAATAGATTTAAAACAACTAAATGTCAAATGTTCAAAATCGGTTAAAACTGATTTGAAAAATGGTTAAATTTAATGTGAAAATGAATCGGTATTTATACCTATTTTCTGTCCCTAACCTCGCGTGTTAAATTTGATGTAGTAAAACAAAATTCGACCTTGTTATTTTCTAGTGTATTCTAATCTTTAATTTTATTATTCTTCAATTTATTTTAATAATTTTTTATTTAGAATTTTATTGAATTATTTCTAATTCAAATATTTTGATTTTAGTTTCATTTTCATGAACTTCTATTGATTTATTAATTCTCGGTCGAATTTGTTAGGTTTTCATGTTATGTTTGTGTTTGTATCGTGCGGATCTTGTTGCATTTTGTTATTATTTTAATTTATTTTTATGTTTATTATTTTATATTTAATTCTCTTTTTCCTCATATTTGGTACGGTTTAATTGGTGTTTTAATAGGTTTTTTTTAAATTTGCTTGTTATGTTTGCATGTGTGTTACCGATCCATTTAAACATTTTCCAAGGCCGTTTGTGTTCTGGCCCAACAATTTTATTGTTCCAGTCATTAACCATTGCTCAAAATTATTTAACAAATCTTATTTCTTTTATTTGCATCATTAGGAGAAGATTTTTAAACAGTTTCTTACTTCACATTAAATACACAGATTTTTATTACATGATATGACATGAGTTCTCTTGACTTAACCATGCCGACAAATCGTAAGTGTTATTTTTCGAAGGGAAACGTATTTCGTGGTATTCGACAATTTTATCATATACGCTGGTAATGTATCGATAGTTAGACTATTTCTTCCTCGAGCAGGTCGGACAGTTATGGTTGAAGGGATGGGTCAGCGTCATGTGTCTTGATTAATATCAATAGTAATTGGAGTTGCTGGTTTAGCCCAAATGGATCATTTAAACAAAAAAAACTTCAACGAGGCTTTCAATTAAACACTTGGTATTTTGGGAATTTAAATGCATCTTAAGTTATGGCTATTTCTAGAAGGTTGTTGTGGGGAATAATTACTCTATGACTGCAATCTAGGACTTGTAAAATTAAGACATAATCAACAAATAAAATTCATTTACTTGAAGTATCGGCTCTAGATTCTTGGGCCACAACGTCCTCTGGAAATCTTACTGTATAATTTTGGTTGTTTGATGGAAGATGAATTTTAGTTTATTGCAAATTACTGATCGGTTTCGAGTCAGTAGCGACACTTATAGGGTGGAGATATTATCGGGGTAGAAAACTACCGTAGACAAAGGTCGTGTCAACTGGTTAAACCCGCGGAGTAGAATGTCCTTAGCTCGCACACTTACTGTATGCCGGTGTGTCGTATGTCGTTCGAGTCATGCATCAATATTCGATCGATCAAGACGTTAAATGTCAGGTTGAGTATGTATATAAAATATTCTCTGGTTGTGTTATTCATTTTCTTGATTCATTTCACTATTTCTGGCGGATAAACACTCGTGGGCAGTCAAATTGGTTCGTAACAAATAATATATAATTATATTTTTTTCAAGTTATTAACTTTTAGCTTTTTTGGGAATTATTCTCTGGATATTATGTCTAAATGGGATCCTCCTTAGCGCAATTTCAGTGGTGGATTTAATTCATTTATTTAATAAAATTGTTCTTGAAAATTTACTTGTTATTGGATTTAGATTATAAGAAATTATTTATTGAAATTGCCACAGATATAGCTCGAATTTTATTTATTATTTAATTCTATAATGGAATCCCTGCAATTATAAGTTTTATTTGGAATTTTTTAATTTCTAGAACATAAAACTAAAAGGGATTTGGAAGCTCTTCATACCTTATTGATTTTATGATTCTGATTTCAGAAGTTAAATCCTAGCTCGAAGTACTTTAGTGGAAACCCGACGTCATTCATTCTTCGCTTCCCTTAGGTTTTATTGATTTTAGGTACGGCATCGACAAACGATGATATTCAATTTATTGATTTCATTACAGCTACGCAATTGTATGGATATTTCAGCAATTTTGGAGTCTGTTGTAACTATATCATTTAATTTTCGTTTAACTCAATTTTCGTTGATCTTAATTTTATTATAGTAAACGTTGTATCTAGAAGCTGTAGCGACTAAGGTCTTTCTACCTTTCCCTTCTTATTAAATTCATTTGACTCCAAACATTATACTAACAACTACCGTATTTAGTTTAAGAAATTCCATTGGCTTTAAAACATGTTGTCCAAGGCTCATACTCACTATATTATTTTACTGTTTACCTTAGTAATTATTTAATCTTCAGTATTATTTTAGGATTTTATAACTACTACACTATTTTTTATCTTCACTCAAGTAAATTTTGACTCTCTACATTGTATTGGGGTTTAAATCAAACTAGTTTATTAATTTTAGAGCGAGATAACGTCTCAAAATCTATAATTAAGTTTCATTAATTTTCTATTAAAGTAAACATATCAAAATTCATAACAACGATTTCATTTTCCTTTTTCTTATTTCCCCGTTACCTTCCCTTAAATTGACCTTCGGCGCATTGTGTTCATATTATAATTAGTTAGTGAGCCAACGGACTACTCGTGTGATGATTTTGAGCCGTATGTGAATATAATTTAGGTCGAGTTTATGGAAATCGGGAGACGAGGAAACAGCCAAAAGACTATTTCCCCTTCCTCCTCTTCCCCTATACGGAATGACATTGACGTTCCAGCTCCTGCGTTCCTCACGCCAGAGCCTTCACGGGCACGAATAATTGGCAATATTTCACGCAATTACACGATTTCGAATTGTGTGTTGGATTTTAATATCTTGTAGTATGTTTCGACTGTGAGCCGGAAAAATTTCGACAAATAAAACAAGGTTTTGCTTCTATTTTAAATAATTTATTAAAATATAAATTACCGATAATTACATTCATAGAAATCACACACCGCTCTCCCCACGCCGACACCCAAGCAGAGCTCAATCGAGGTTGCGAGGATGCGACGTGGAGAGAGTTTCAAACAATACTCTCACTTACATCGTAATTTAAAACTGGTTTCAACGAAGATTCAAAATAACTTTCAAGTTTATGAAAAACTGATTAGAATATTGTAAAAATGAATCGGTATATATACCTATTGTACGACCCTAACCTTGTGTGTTCTTTTTGATTTAGTAAAACAATATTTGACCTTGGAATTTTTTGGTATATTCTAATCTTTAATTTTATTATTTTGAGATTTTATTTGACAATTTTTCTTTTGAATTTTCGATTGAATTATTTCTAATTCAAATTATTTTCATTTCATTTCATTTTTATGATTTTTTGATAAATTGTCAAATTTCAGCCAAATTGTTGGGTTTTCGTGTTATGTTTAAGTTTAATTCGTGCGAGTCTTGTTGCACTTTGTTATTATTTTAATTTATTTTTGTGTTTATAATTTTGTATTTAACTGTTCACTTTCTCACATTTGGTAGGGTTACTTGTTGTTTCAATAGGTTTGAGTTTAAATCTGCTTGTTATATTTGCATGTGTGTTACCGATTTATTTAAACATTTACAAGGCTGTCCGTGTTCTGGCCCAACAGAAGGCCTATGCTCGTTTTCGATTTTTAGGTCCCATTATTCTCTTATCTCCTTCATATGTTAATCTATACTCTCATTTCATTTATCATTATTTCTATTCCCATAGTTCTTCTTATCATTGTTCGTATTATCGATTTTTACCATGACCTGTACACCGTATCTCTCTTACCCTTATCCCTATTATAACTACAATGTTCCCTATTATTATTACTAGCATTATCATGGTTACTATGTATTATTCTAATCTATTATCACTGTTATTACTATTATTACTATATTTATTATTATTACTACTATTATTATTAATGTTATTATTATCATAATTATTATCATTATAAGTACCATGATCATTATTATTATTATTATGATCCTCATTATTATTGTCATTATTATTGTCATTATTATTTTTATTATAATTACCATTATCCTTACTATTATCATTATTAATATCAGCGTTCTACCTTATTTTACGGTTTTATCCTTGTGGGGTTACTATTGGTCGATATGACCTTGCTAAACCCCATTCATATAAATGCTAACTGCCTGCCACTGGTTACCCGTTGCTAGGCAACGTTGGTACTGTAACCAATGGTTCTGTGACCGTCAAAGGTGAGCTTTGTTTTCAAAACTGCTAAGACCCGGTCTACAGCTGGTTCAGTGAGCTACCGTTATTAGTTTATATTTATTCAATCTAATTAATATAGATTATGGATTTGAAGTTCGATGCATCGATTTCCGCAAGTCCCGTTCCCTTTACCCTCAATTTGATCTTAGGACAATTTATATTTATATTAGATTTTAAGAGTGTCCACTGGACTACTCTGTGTTAAAATTTTAGCCGATAAGTAAAAATATTTTAGGTCGATTTTTCGGGAAAAGGTAGAAAGGTAGACAACCAAAAGATTGCTTCCTGATCTCCCCTCTACCCTTATGATAGTGAATGAATTGACGTTCGAGTCCGTCGTTACCAACGGCGAGATCTCTCACGGGCACGAGCTGTTGGCGGACTTACACCCCACTTACACTGCTCGAATCTTTATGTCGTATTTTAATAACTTGTCGGTGTGTGGCTGTGGGCCGGAAAAATTTCGACACGGAAAAATTTCATATAATTTATAATATATATTTATCAGATACCAATTTCGTTTTCATTTGTCATGATTAATCATCTCATACACAATCAGCAAGTCATTCTTGCTTACTTCGATAGATTCACGTCTTTGAATAGCGTTTCAGTTAGAGTAAAAGTGCTTTTAAGTTTCAAGAACTAATTGTTTCGATTAAATTCGATTTAATTCGATCTTTTTGATATGTTTAGGTTGTGAAAAACAGATTGAAATTATGTGAAAATGAATCGGTATATATATCTATTCTGTGACCCTAACCTTGTGTGTTAATTTTGATATATTAAAACAAAATTTGACCTTCGAATTTCTCTATATTTTCTAACTTTAATTTCTTGATTTTTAATTTATTTTGACAATTTATTCTTTTAGCAATTAATTGAATTATTTCTAATTCAAATTATTTTATTTTGGTTCCAATTTTCATGATCTCTTGTTTCTTTAATTAATTTGTCAATTTTGGTCAAATTTTCCGTGTTTTCGTGTTATTTTTATGATTGTTTCGTGCGGATCTTGTTGCATTCTATTAATAGTTTTATTTATTTTTATGTTTTTAATTTTATATTTTATTTATTTATTTCTCATATTTTTGCATGGTTAATTGATGTTTTAGGGTCTGATTTTAAATCTACGTGCTGTGTTTGCGTGCTGTTACCGATTCATTTAAGCAAACCTGTGTTGTGGCCCAACATCCTTATTCTACAGTTTTCGATGATGTATTTTCATTGATTCGGAAAATTTGAGCAGCGTTCCGCCCTTATTTTGCAGTTTTAAGATAAATGTTTTAACTATTTCCGAAAAATGCGCAGCGTTCTGCCCATATTTTCCGTCTAAATTCAACATAATTTATTTAATTCTTATATATTATTTAAAACATTATTTTCCATAATTTTGGTCGTTCGGATCAATCTTTTCCGATGGCTATTCATTTTAACTGTTGCAACTATTTTGCAATTTCCCCCGCTACCCATTCCCTCTCTTGACCTTTGATCTATTTATCTTCATATTAGATTTAATGAGTGCACACTGGACTACTCAGTGTTGGTGATTTTGAGCCGATTGGTGTTAAGTATTTTATGTAAATTTTATCGAAATTAAGTGCAAGAAAATTGAGCCAAAAGACCCACTCTTAAGCTACTCTCTTCTTTAACCCTAACCATAGCCCCTAACCCTAACCCTATTTAAACAATTTTCAAGGCCGTTTGTGCTCTGGCTCAACATAACTATAATACTGATAGGGATAATAGCTGTCCTGTAAGGATATTTAACATCACGAAGACTATGGGAATGGATATAAGGATAAATGATAGCACAGTATAGATAAACATTTGAATGGGATAGGAGAATAATGGAACCTTTACATCAAAATCGAGCACAGGGCTTCTATCGGTGGCTCGTTGTACCCATGGATCGTCTTGTCAATTATAGCATTAATAAATGCGCTCACTTTTTGCGGAATATCCACCCACTCGAACACAGTTCCAAAGTTGCTTAGCAACAGGTGCCGAGTAGTAAGAGAGAAATATTTGTATGGGGTTGTCTGGGTAACAACCATATAGTCGCAAAATTTTCAACACCCAGAAACCAACCAATTATCTGATATTTTTTATATACAATTATTATCGTACATGCAGGCAAGAAAATAAACTAAATGTTATTTAACCATGGATTAAACCAGTGATTAGTTGTGAAGTCATGGTGAAGGCGTTTGCTGAAACCGCATAATACTCGCCCTTCTTATATCCTATAGCGTAAGACACAATTAGACGACAGATAGAACAAAAGTTGAAGAAATGTGAGCCAAAAATATAAAGGAAACAAGAGGTGTAACTTTTACATTAACAGGGTTTACTTGAAGGGATTGACTTTAGAGTTACACCTTTGAGAAATAGCGGAGACATGACAATATTAAAATTAATTTCTTGAATCTAGGCGTTATTTGATGACGGTGTTTAAAGGCCATGAGATTTCCGTTATCCAATCAATTACAAACAAATACAAAAACCTGTGGCTAATCGGAAAACCAATGTTTAGATCGTATTATTTTACTATTTTTAATAATTATATTATAAAAATGATTTTACATACAAATCTGTAACTGTTCGTTTATATACCTTTAATTCTCATTAACCATTTTAATGGTGTTGCTAATCTAATGAACAAGATTAAAAGAATATTAAAAATTGAAATTTGAAAAGAGAAATGTATAACTACAAGATCAAAAGAGCGAAATTGAATGGAAACATTTATTGAAACAAAATAAAATGGAGCTTACCATCGGTGAATAAAAGATTAAACTATTTATAACGAGGTTGAGTGCTCATAACGCTTTGAGTTTACTGTACCAAAGAGAACTTAGACATAGAATAAAAATACAGGAAAATCAATAGATAGCCGATTATATAAACCTGCACAAAACTTTGATCGTGATAGCCAATATGACCTGATTTAGTCTAATGAGGAATGACAGTGAATCGATACCGACCGGGTTACCAGTTGATTTTGATAATTCTTAATCATATCTATCATTATTATTATAATTATGTTGGGCCAGAACACAAACGGCCTTGTAAATGTTTAAATGAATCGGTAACACACATGCAAATATAACATGCAGATCTAAATTCAAACCTATTAAAACACCAATTAACCCTATCAAAATGCGAGAAAGAAAAACAATTAAATATAAAATTATAAAACACAAAAATAAATTCAAATAATAACAAGGTGCAACAAGATCTGCACGAAATAAATACAAACATAACACGAAAACCCACAATTTAGATAAATAACCAAAAATTCCGTCTAAAAATTTAATCGATATTAACTAATGATATCACAAAAATAGAATCCAAAACCTGATAAAATTCTTCCCAATAAAATTTAGAATATGAATAACCGAAAATTCCGTCTAAAAGTTTAATCGATATTAACTAATGATACCACAAAAATAGAATTCAAAACCTGATAAAACTTTCCCAATCGGGCAAACTAATCACCAATCACTTGATTGAGCAAATAATTAAAAGAAAAACGTCCTTGACCACAATAGGTTTACTCTGGCAGTTGCAGACAGAAGTTATAATGTAAGTGGTGAGGAGTTCCACAATAAAATCTGACCAAATCTACTGGACGCACCCATCCGATTCTGATAACGCCCCTGTCCAAATGTAAATGTTCATTGAGAATTTCAAGTCTCAGCACGGTCACCTAAGAATAGCTAAACTTACGGAGAATAGGTACGACATAACTTACTAGGTAGTTGAAGATATTTAAATCCCGTAAATTTCCCAACAGATCGACCATCTGATCAGTAGTAGATTATCGTGAAAAATCTAAAAATCAAAAGTTATAGATGCATCCACAAAAATCGCGAAAGTATGACATTTCCGTGAAATGTCAGGGCAAACCGATTTGCCATAATCAATACCTAGTGTGTTTAGAATTTTTAATGTCATGGCAAGGAGTGAATTGAATACCAACCCAGAGTGTGTGCGGTTACAAATTCCTACCCTAACAGACACACACTCCAATAAAAAATTCGCCGACAATAAGAAATCATTTTATTTGCAACTTATTAGAAAACATGTCTAGGAAGGATAATCGATCCCCACAGATCCACCACGGACGCTCGGAAGTTAACGTCACAGATATCGACGAATAATCCCCGACAAGTAAATATTAAAATTTTATTAACTAAATTAAAATTGTACCTTCCGAGCATTAGGCAAGCGATTCTATTCTCGGATCCATTTTAGCTCCATTCCCAACTGAACCAGGACCCAAAGAAACCGTTGATGAAATTAATAAATTAATTATTTGTTCCAATAACTTATTTTTCATTGTGTTCGTTTTCCATCACCATACCATTGATAGGTACTCAGCGAAAACTAGTGGTATATTCACCAGGCGACCTACATTTAATCCACCCACCGCGACATAAGTGACAACCAACCCATGAATAATGATTGGCAGTGGTCGAAGTCCTTTCTCATGAGTCATCGATGACACTGAACGGTTAGAACTGAACTTGAAACCTGAAAATCGTTGATCCCAAAAGAACGAGAACAAGTTACATACTAATGTAAAATCTCCATTTATCCATCTATATGATTAAGCAGTATTGTAATAAATATTAAATAATGTATAGACGGGTTGATCCCTTTTTGGGATTAAGTCAAATTACCTACAGGTTATAAAGTATCCCAAAGGGAATGATCAAGTTATTATTAATATAACAGTACATTAGAATTTAAAAGTATATATTTAATTTACCCATAGATATTATCAGAATTAACACGAAGGTATACTTAAATTTATCATTATAAAAGTATATATTTAATGTATCCCTAGATACCATTAATATTAACACAAAAGAATATTTAAAATTTATCATCAGCTAGCATTATAAAAATATATATTTAGTCTACCCATAGATAACCTTAATATTAATATAAAAGTATATTTAAAACTATCAACAATTACCTTTGCAAAAGCATACATTTAATTTACCCATAAACACCCCCAGATTCTAAGATTTGGTAGTTAATTTCAATTTTTGTTCGAACAAAGTAGTAATATTGGTTTAAAGGATCACCCCTTCAATTGATTTGTTTTGAAAATACTCATAATTACTCTGGTGATTTCTTATTAACCTCGATGACGTGAGCAGGTAAGGGACTCCGAGCGACTGCCAATGAATCGATACCTTTAATTAATAATGTCCATAAAGATTTATCACTGAGTAATCAAGGGTCGGGTGAAGTTGTACTCAGCTTGGGTAAGTAATTTCGTTGCGTGGAACATAGAAGATAGCCAACTAGTTAATTTGAGCAAAACATTGAGGGATTTAAAGAAAAGAACATTAGATCTATTAACCAGGAAAAATTTTATCAACCATCATCGTACGATTAATAGTTAATTCCAACACATTTTAGTTAGTGATTAAGAATTGATTGTCTATCTTATAGTTAACCTAGTTATTTACTTTAAATTAGCTCAAATTAGAAGGGCCAAAAATGGATCATGTTATCACACGGTGTCATAGATTAACGCACGGGAATACTGGGTCATTAAAATAACCCGCAATTCACATGAAAACACTAATTGACGCATAGCTAAGCAGCTATCGAACGGCCAAACGACCCAAAATTTAAATGATTTAATTTAATTAAATCTCGTTTAGATGAATCGAGAGTCATTATCCGATTCCCCGCGCAGGCCGCTGATCGATGGCGACAGGCCATGTAGGGTGCGGGTTACACCGTATCCCAGCTGAGAGAATTCCAATCGGATGCACAAACAAACGAGGTTGAACTACCATTCGTAGCAATAAAACGAGAATCGGGTCGAAACCATGCCCAGGAAATACGCGAACATGCGGTGTTTCTCCTCTCCCGTCTCGAGGACCATCGGCGCCGGACGGATCTCCAAATAGCCAGGGCCAGGCTATATCTAGCAAACATGGAGGAAGATATCTCCACCGGCAGGATTGCGAGTGCCGACGACCACACACCGCCGCCCAGCCCCTCCGTCAACAGGGTTGATGAGCGGTGGAAAGTGAGCTCTACGAATATCAATAGTATCGTGCCCTAGAAGACCCTTCCCAACCCCAGGAGAAGGACAGCAAGGTCAATCTACTTGTATCGGGAACACCCTGACGTTCGACCGGCTCCTGAAGGAAACGCCGACGAGAATCACTGAGCCCATCGTTTTCATCAGTGACTCGATCCTCAGTGAAACTACTTTTAAATAAATACTTAGTTGTACTCGATTTCTCCCTTTCTAGAATTATTTTATTTGCAATAGTATTTGTGTGACTACGCAATTGACTTAAGATTGATAAGACCAAAGTTAATTTCACTTTTTATAGACATGGATTCACTGAGAGTTCTGCACCAGGAATTAGAACACGCCCGAAAAATCAACAAAGATTTCTTCGAACAAATCAGGCAGTTGTCGAAAGAAAACCAACAACTCAGAGCCACTTTGATAGAACTGAAGAAAGTAAAGTCGCTTTATCAAAGGCTCACAGTAGCACAAAAAGGCTGGACCGAGGAGAGGCAATTAAATCAAAGCCTGAGGACCCAGATAAAGGGGCTAGAAGTACCATTGTCAGCCTGCCAAGAAGGAGCGGCAGTGACATATCTCCTCGTCTTTGCTCCTGCTCAACTGGCCTACCGAGAGACAGTAACAGGTCCAAAGACTACACCAAAGGCTAGCGGTTATCGACCCGGACGTAAAGAGCGAGCTAAGCGCAGAGTCGCTCGAATATTAAACAGCACGTAATTGACACATTGAACTGTGTTGCTTCTTTTACGAAATATATATTTGTTGTTACTTAAATGTTATTTAAAGAATTTGATAAGTGTTAAATCGCAGAAAGTAATATGAGGGCATTGAAATGTGTGAAGGAGAAGTATATGGGAATTTTGGATAGAAATGATAAACTTAACGGCATAAAGGGACCTAGAAATCAAAAGCGAGCACAGGTCTTCTATCGACAGCTCGTTGGACCCAGAGATCGTTCGGTCAATTACAGCATTGGCAATAACGCTCACTTTTTTCGGACGATCTACCCACTCGAACACAGTTCCAACGTTGCTTAGCAACGGGTGCCGAGTGGTAAGCGAAAGAATATTTATATGGGGTTGTCTGGGTAACAACCATATAGTTTAATTATAGCCCCCAGTAACGCACCAATTATAAGTAATTTTATTAGTATTATAATTTTTATTTTTAATATTTTCTACATAATTTGACTATGAATCAGATTTTGTAAAAAATATTATCTCAGTTATAAATAAATCAGATGTGAAAAACAAAAAAAGTACTTATAATATTATTATTTTTTTTATAAGTTATTATTATTATTATTATTATTATTATTATTATTATTATTATTATTATTATTATTATTATTATTATTATCCTTACTATTGGTGGGTTGGTGATACGTAACCTTGACTCAGGAATACAATCTTACTACTCGCCAATGGTTACCCGTTGCTTGGCAACGTTGGTACTGTAACCAGTGGTTATGAGACTGCCAAAGGTGAGCTCTATCTTCAGAACTGCTAAGGCCCTGCCTTATGTTTGGTTGAGCGAGCTGCCATTGGAAGGCCTACACTCGTCTTGTATCTTTCAGTTCCTTCACTTATTACAATTAATCGCTTCGCTCACTAATCACGTACATTTAACATAAATTGATTAATTTGTTAAGAAATCGTTAAAGAGAATATAAAATGACAACTTTTATTAGGTCACATCTTACAATTCGAATAAGTATCTCAAGTCATAATTTTCCTATCGTCGATCCTAATATTTCGGTTGCCTGCAGGTGACATCGCATTCGTTCCGATCTACCCGGATGCAATTGTGGTCGCGTGGGATTCGTTCATGGCTGGGATTCATTCTTTTCTTGAATTGTGCAAGAGCAAACACTAAGGGGTAAGTCACCGCGTTATTTAATCCATGATTTGTGGCAAAAAACATTATCTAAATCTTCTTGTATTTTCTTTAACTTTCTCTGCTGGCACTCAATGGGCCTTTTATTTAAATCCCTTCGCTTCTCCTTAAGATTCTCATACTTTTTATCGTCTTTCTGATTGGCGTCGTATTATATTGCTCCTTATATGGCGTCCCTCTTAGTTGAGTTTATCAGTGATCTGTTGGGTAACTTGCCTAGTTTGATTCAATTCTTGGTCGTTTCTTGATAGCGATATTCCGGTTACTCTTATCTCGCTGCTATTTTGATATTCGACATTCGGTGTAGTATCCGGGTTGTGTACTGCGAAGAACGTTTGATCAAGTTCCAAAAGCGTTTTACTTGATCCCCCGAATAATGAAAAGAAAAAGAAAGTTTCGGCGCTGTAGTGGTTAACATCCTTTTCCTACGGCTCTTGGTGCATTTTGTATATAATTTTATTTACTTATATGTTTTTTGATTTTGTATTTACTTACTTTTCTCTTCTATTTTAGGCTGATTAATTGATGTTAATAGGTTAGATTTTAAATATGCATTGTTGTGTTTGAATGTTATTTCCGATTCAATCAAACAAAATTCAGTCTTGTCCCAACACTATACTGTAAAACATTACTTATAATATATTTCTTTAATATATTTGTATATTGAGTATCATGCAACGATTTGATTGGTTGGTGTATGTTTTAATCAAACAATCACATGACTTGTGACATTGTTGGTAAATTTTATTGATAATTTCTGTACATATTCCAAATTTTATTTATTTCATGACTAAAAAATTTCCCATTATAAGGTTAACAATGGTTAATGATAGAATATTAATTCTCAGAATTTTATATTAAAAAAACATTACACATTTGAATTGAAATAATTTATAAACTATTTAAAAAAGACCAAGATAATATGAATTTAATTTACAAATGTTACAGTAAAAATAGAGAATAAATGCTTTAAAAATTGAAAACATATATCAGACACTTTTCTTTTTTTTATTTGGAACCGACAATTCATCTTCTCCAGCTTTATGCTTCGAAGTATGACTTCCACTATTTTTAGACACGAGTTGGCCGCCAGACGATTCTGGTGCGTGATTTCCACCTTTCGATTTGCGACTTTTTTCCTCCAGATCACAGATTTCCCTTTCGATCAATGTAATGAGTGTTGAACAGCGACGCTGAAGTTCCTAAGAAACATAAGACAATAATAACAAACCCTAGAATTTGCGATTTTGTAAAAAAAAGAAAATAAAACGACTTTCAACATTTTAAAAAATATTTTATAATTTTTTTAACGATTAAAAAATTTAAATATAATAAAATTATTTTTTTAAAATTTATTAAAAATATTTTAGGTTTTGATAAAATGTTATAATTAAAAATAAGTTTAAAAACTAAAAATCACAAATAAATTTATATAAAATTTTTAAAAAAATATTTTATGAAATTTGTAAGAAATCGTTATTTGTGTAAATATTTCATGATATAATAAATTATTTTTTAACTATTTGAGACATAAATTTTTTTTAATCTTATAATAATTTTAATATTTAAAATGTTCATGTAATCAAAATATCAATAAAAAGAAGTTTTAAAAAATATACAAATTACAAACTTGAATTTCATGCTGTTGCAAAATTCACTGAAATAATTTTATTATTAGTTAAATAACAAAGTTTAATATTCGCGTGCCACTGCACATAGTTTATGTAGCACCGTTTTAGATGAAGAACACGTTGAAAAAATAAAAATAGGAATTACAACAAGATATTGTGGAAAATTAAAGTTTTAGATATTGATATTGGTATGAAGATCGATAGTTTTTTTTATAATTTTGTTGGGTTTGTACGAAATTTTTCGATGAAATTAAAACTCAATCCGACTCATTGTGTTCACAATCAATAAAATCAAAGTAGTCAATTCCCGCAAAATTTTTATTTTTCAATTTTTACAAAGTTTCCGCAACTCACAACTGAGTCAAGGACATCAATCTCAATTGCAAGATCAAAACACAATGTAATCTTTCTTTAATTATATCTCGTCGCTCCTCCAAAAAACAACTTGTCTCAACCCAACTGGCAATTGTGAGTTTCGTCGTTCGTTTATAAAGTTTTTTGGCCCCCATCAATCTCGATCAAACCAGAAGATGACGAAGCAAGCACCAGGATTCCTACACGAATTTGAGATGATCTATAACAATCTTATTTATGATCTACTTAGACTGTCAAATCTGTCGTTCACGATTTGTGAGCTTTCTATGAATAACTAATGACATTAATTAACTTGTTTTTGGGGTCCAGACCTTCGAAAAAGTATTTAATTGATTTAAAATTATTTTATAAGTCTTCAAAATTCATTTTGTCACCGGTTACCACTTTCTCCTCCATGAAAATACTGATTTTCTTTTTTTTGAATTTTTAATTAGCTCCTAATTAATTTTTGAAAATTTGCAATTTTAAAATTTCGTTTTTGTATATCCTCAACAATATAAAGAATCCAATCAAAAAAATAAATATTATTCGTATTGATGATCTGAAATAAATGCAGTAGATTCTATTTTATTAAAAGTAACCAATGGGATCCAAGTGTGAAAACTTTCTTTTGACTAATAATTTTCCAAAAAAATCTTGGCTAATTTGAATTTAATCTTTATATTTTATTTCCAAGCTTGAAATGTTGAACGTTTCAAGTAGAATTCACGTAATTGTGGGTAAAGTTTTGGAAATCAAATTGATCTCATCGTACAAATCCGATAGCTTAGAAAGCCAGCTTTACTTCTATATTTGATTTACTTTGCTTTCAAACAATAAATCAACCAGAAACAAGGATTTCGATTTCATCATCTTTAAACTGAAGTCATCTATAGGTGTTTTCTAAATATTCAATATATTTTCTATATCAGAATGCTTTGAAACACTGGAAACCACTTATGTAAGTGACAATGTCACCTGTCGAAAACGAAGGAAAACAATTCAAGAAACTTCAGTTTCGTGAAACCTAAATTCAATAAAATTAACCATATGATTTGTGCATAACATTTAGAGCATTCTAATCCTATTGTTTTAAGGTGGTAAAAGGTTGTAAGTAAAAAATCGAAATTGAAAAGAATTAATTAACAATTAAATTTATATATATATATATATATATATATATATATATATATATATATATATATATATATATATATATATATATATATATATATATATATATATATATGTATATTCGTTATTTATTCTTTTGGTATACTATACTCACTTCAATATAAAATTGACGTAATTCAATTGGAAATAATGTTAAGCCACTATGATTGTCTTATTGGAAAGCATATAAATGATATAATGCTCTCTTATTGGATCGAATATTTAAAGTACATCTGTATCACACAAAATTCAGTTTAGGTGAGGCTGTTGAAATTATGTGGAGCTCCGGTTCGACCGGTTGAGCTAAAAGCTCCAGCAATCTAGTTAGTAACTCCTATGAATAGGCCATCCAACTAATTAACGACCAAACCCCATCCTATGTGAAATATCTATCGCAAATCTGTATGGAAATCATCAAAATAGTACATATAGTTTTAAAAGTACAGAATACTATACAGCTGATTGTGAAACATAGGATTTTATGAGCGATGGCCAGAAGGAAGAAATAGAATTTCCACCCCAATTAAAAAAATCATCAAATTATCAAGATTCTTATGAAACTCTTAAAAGTGATTTTTCTCAGCTGTTAAATGATGAACAATATAATTCTGATTATATAAATCGTGATTTTTTAGAAAAAAAAATAAACGTAATTGTGTAAAAAAATCCTTGTTTTAAAATGTTAAATAAATTTTGGAGTTTTAAAAATGTATTAGACTAATTTTTAAAATAAAGCGTAATATTATTTATTGCATTTTATTGGATTTATATGCACTTTAATTTAAATATCAAAAAAGAATTAAATGACTGACCTCGAGGGATCAACATTTGGTGATTATGCAGATGATTTTATTGGAACACAATTAACTAGTAAAATGGCAGAAAATGAATCAGAATTCTCAGTTGGTCCATATGCAAGCACTTTAGAATTATTCGACGCAAATTTGGAAGAAGAATTAGCATCATCTAATAAGATGATCACATCTCAAGATATGATCGACCATGAATTGAGTGACATTGCAAAGCTTAATGTGGTTCAAGTGGCTGGAAATGACAGATCTGGCAAGAAAGTCATAATAATCTATGCCTGCAGAATACCCCCTATTAATACTATTAATCTTGATAGATTTTGGGCAGTTCACAAATATAGTAAGGAAGCTCCAACTGAATTGGAATTACAAATTGCAACCTTCATTAATGAATTGCATCCGGAAAATTTCTTTTCACTCAGAGGAAATCATGAGAGTTCTGCCACAAACAGAATTCCCACGACCACTAAATAAACTTTAGCAGATTAGGAAACGCCATGAAATTACGAATAAACGTGCATATGGGGATGATCCAAGTGCTCCAAACGAATAAATCAAATCCTCTAGACTTAATGAACAAAATCCTATTAAAACCTCACATGTTTATGAAACTGGGTTATACTGGAGTTCCGTAATTGAATACACTCAAGTGTCCTAAAGGGGAAAAATAGTCAGCAATACAGTGCTGCTTTATGCTGATTCTGAGGGATCTCACATAGAATAATCCCTATAGTTGTTGGAAAATCTAAAAACCTTAAGAGTCACAGTTGCCTGTGTGCATTGTCATATTAAAGAGACATAATTATGAGTTTTTAAAAATTAGCTCTTTACAATATATATTTCAAGTTGAAGCTGAAGAAAATCGAACAAAAAGACGTGAAATGTTCACTAAATGAACTCTAACATTTATAGAAATTTACGTTCCAAGATTCTGGATTCACGTGTCGTTTTCGTATTTTTGACACTTTTCGATTAAAATTTCAAACATCTCATGGTCAGTAGAGTTTTAGGGCTTGTATTTCTTGATACTTTGGAAAAAGGAAAAATTCTAAAATACCAAATTTCTTTTCCTAAACAAGTTCCCTTATTTGAAAAATTAAAATTTTTCGCTAAAAAATTCTTGAAGATACGAAAAGTATGTGGTTAGCAAATATATAGGCAACGTCATTTTCTATAATTTTGCCAAACCCATTTTTTGAAAAACTCAAATTTCCGCGCTATAGCACATTAAAAAAGTACAATTTAACTTAAAAATCAATACAAAATTAAAGTCGTTAAAACCTATTTAAGGTTGTCATGACAATTGGAAATCATTATATTGATTTTAAAAAAAATTGTAAACGATGTATTAAACGCAGGATATATCCATATTCTTAACAGTGTGGCGATAATTTATCAATAATAAACCTTACTATAGCAGTTCGAGACCGTATAAACCAATCAAAACGAAATTGAGGAGCTAATCGAACAGCCAATCTCAAATTATCATAAACATTGTCCTTGTCGAATCCTAATTTATGAAGCATACAAATCAAAAACCTATCTTCTTCTTCTGTGTAATTTTTTCCTTTATTTGTTCCATATTGTATTCGAAGTTGATGAAAAGGAGCCCTATATCGAGCCATTTTTAAATCCAAAGCTCGTTTTATAGCTACTCTGCGTTGAATTTTAGCTTCTCCTCGTTCAATCTAACAAAAACAACCATTGCGTCATAGATAATATTTATTGAACCTGCGAGAGATATTTTTCCACATCTTGTAACTCGTTGCAACGACTCCAAAAAACACGAGAATATTTCTTTACTTCTTCTGGAGTTTTTCCTTCGACATCGCCTGAAATGGATTCAATGTCATCTCGACCATATTTTTCATTGGCTTTTATAAACTGCTGGAAATCTCTTTTGGTCCAAGTAGTAAATCCCTTAATTAATAAAGACAATATAGAATTCAATTAAAGACTTATACTTGAACTAATAGTTCTTCTCTTTCCGCCATTTCAGCTTCGGTTAATGATTCTGCTTCAAATATTTTATTTTGTTCTTCAATTCTTTCCAATTCAGCTTCCGGAGTGGCAGAGTCACACTTAGGAACAACATAGCCTATACTTTTTCTAAATTTATTTGAGTTTTATAATATTAATGAATATTATATAATCATTAAAGTAATCGATAATAATTAATGATAAGCTTTAATATATTAATAAATACCTAAATGCATAAATTTCTTTATCTAGCAGTTCAAACAAGCGTGGAGGAAAGAATTGAAAATCCTGAACACTTGGTTGCTTAGGTGGTCGAGGAGCTTTTGGAGCTTTTGGTTCATTGATGCGTAATGCATCCTTGAAGTATTGATCAACTGCATAATTGGCTTTACGTTCTCTTTTCGGAGGTTGAATCCATCCCTGAATATAATTCATTAAATACTTGAATTATCAATGATACAATATCTATGTACATCCATGTCAAATTTAGAAACAGCTTTCTCTCGATAATCTTCGCCTTCAAAATTATAAACCGAATAAACTCCACTTTCATCATTGTCGAATTTAAGTTGGCGTAAGTTAGACTCACCGAGCTCATCTAATTTTTTGTTCATTTCAGCAGTTTTTTGTTCTCCTCTAGCAAGCAGAACATCAATATCCTCATCTCTAATGTCGGTGTCTTTAGATCGGAATATATAATTAGCTCCATATTTAATCATATCCAAAATTTCATTTTTCCCTAATTGATTATTTTTCTGCTCTACAAGTCGTCCCTGTTGAATAACAATATTATCAAGTTTGAGTTTCATTTCAGCGCGAGCAATTATTCGCTCTTCGACCGTATTTTCGGTAATCAAACGAAAAACACGAACGGTTTTCGTCTGACCGATTCTATGAGCCCTGTCTTGAGCTTGTAGATCAACCTGGGGATTCCAATCACTGTCGTATAAAATAACAACGTCAGCAGTTGCCAAGTTGATTCCAAGACCGCCGGCTCGAGTTGATAACATAAAAAGAAACTTTTTTGATCCAGGCTTATTGTATTCATCTATAGAAATCTAAAGTATTTAAATTAAATAATACAAATTCACATGATAAATTTTAATCATTAATTATAATCAATAACAATAATTATCATAAAAATAATATTAAAAATAACATTAATAACAATACTATAATAATATTAATAATAATAATAATAATAATAATAAATAATAATAATTATAAATAATAATAATAATAAATAATAATTATAAATAATAAATAACATAAAAATAATAATAATAATAATATATAATAATATAATAATATATTAATATTAAATGGCTAATTAATGTAAGCCTGAAAATCAAACAGAGAACGACCGTCAATTTTGACGGGCTATATCTATTTACAATAGTAATAATGAAATTATAAATAATTAAAATATAACCTGTCTTTCATCATGTGGCGTTGAGCCATCAAGACGACAATAATCATATTTCCTCCATAAACAATAATCTTCTAAAATATCCAGCATTCTTGTCATTTGACTGAAAAGAAGAATTCGTGAGCCTTGTTCTTTCAATTTATTTAGTAATTTATCCAAAAGGACCATTTTGCCACAGTTTTCTACTAAATGATAATCTGTGGTATACGGTGGTCCCGGTTCAATTCCATCAAACAAATACGGATGATTTGTACACTTCCGAAGCTTCATTCAATCAAATAGCTAACAAATAATAATTTCAAAGAAATATTACCTGCATCAAAATATTAAGTAATCGCACTTTATCTGATTTCCCCCCAGCTCCGTTAACCAAATCTATATCTTTCATTAAAATTTTCGTATATAATTCTCTTTGCAATATGCTTAATCCAATATAGATTTTAATTTCTTTTTTTGGAGGTAATCGCTTTTCAACATCTGCTTTAATTCTTCGGAGTAAAAATGGTTTTAGAACCTTAAAATGTTTAAAGTTCTTAAACCTTCACTGAATTAAATAAGCATTACCGAATGTAAACGTTGAACCAGTGTTTCTTCCTCCAAAGAATTGATATTGAAAAGATCATCGAAATTTGCAGACGAAGCAAACATTTCAGGCATTAAAAAATTCAAAAGAGCCCATAGTTCATGAAGATTGTTTTGTAAAGGAGTACCAGTAATAAGAAGACGATTTTGCGATTTGAAAGTGCGAACAATTTCCGATAATTTACTCTTTTCGTTTTTGATTCTATGAGCTTCATCGATTGCCAAATATATATAATTAAATTTCTTTAATGTACTCTTTTCTTTAATGCACATTTCATAACTAGTTACAATTACATCCCAATCTTGGGGCAAAATCTGTTCACGTATTACTCGACTCTGTTAACAAATTATTCATCAATATTTTATGAGAAAATGTATCTGAAAACAAATTTTCCAATGCTACAAGTAGCATGTCCTCTACCGATCAATTTAGCATTATAGGGTATTTAGTCGAGTAAATATAGGAAGTACACGGGGATTACTAAATGCCAATTAGATCATCCAATAAATTAAACTTCAAAGCGGTTTCCATTTAGTGCAATTAACGATTTAAGGTGATGAGCACTGTTTAATAAGTTTTATTTCACTTGAGGCTTGAAAATGGACATGCAGATTTGTGTGGATTTGTATGCAGCTTTTATATGTCATATCACAAGTAAAAGAACACAGTGATGGTTGTCAATGGCCTAATATTAGTTCCAAAAATATTTCTTTGATTCTAATTAAAGCCAGTAGAAACGTTGGTGACAACGCATAAATTTGTTTTTAGGTCGAAGCATTTAACAGGCATTTATTTATTAATACGCAGTTCTTAGAACATGTAAGTAGTGAACAGGAGAAAATAAAGCCTAGTGATGGATTTCAATTATTTGAAAATGCATTGTGAATCTATCACAATGAATCATTCTGAGGCATCGCGCACATAACCCTCTAAATAGCACCAGTGTTTCGTGATTTATTATTTTAAACTTTTTTTATAATTTTGTTTGTTTAAATTGACATAAAAATCATTAAAGTTGAAATTATTATACAATATTTTTTTAAATAGCTTATGTAAAAATAGTCCAAAAAATAATATTTAAATTTTTTTTTAAATAAATAATTTAAAAAAAAATTTTTTTTATAGTTTATTTGTTTTAATTAACATTTAAAAAATTGAAATTATTATAATTGTTTTTTAAAAAGCTTATGTGAAAATTGTCAAAAAAAATCATAATATTTTAAAAATTTAAAAATTAATAAATAGCTTTATTTATGATTTTTTAAAGTTTTTTTGTTTAAATCGACATTTAAAAATCAATAAAAAATTAAAATTATTATAAAAAATTTTTTAAAAACCATATGTAGAAATAATCAAATATATTATTTGAAATGTTTTAAAAATTTAAAAATTACTTAAACATTTTATTTTTATTTATTTAAATATTTTTACAGTTTGTTTAAAATGTTTTTGAAATCATTAAAAAATTTAAATAATAAAAATATTTTTAAATAATCATAAATAATGAAAAAATAGATTATTATTTGAATTAAATAACTTATTTTAATAGGTTGTTTGTTTAAATTAACATTTTAAAATCTTAAAATCTTTGCTTTTCTAATTTGCTATGCATATAATATAAAAGAATTATAATAAAAAGAAATAGAATCAAAAGAGCTTGTGTAAAGTACAAAATGAGAGAGCATATGTCGATAGACTCATATATTTGAGAATCCCCGGGTCTAGCAGTAGTTATTGTTGGCAAAATACACAGAATAGATTTGTCAAACTTTGATTCCTCACTTATCAAGTTACAGAAATCTAATTGCCTTTATTATGAAGGGGAAATCCCCGCAGGTTCTAAAATGGTACAAAACTTAGAGTTGTCTTGGTTGGTGAATTATGAACCCAAATGTAATAATGGCAATAAATCGGGTTTCAGCATTACGCACGCTTCACTGACTGGTTTAATTTCAAAATAATGTTATAATTTACGAAATTAGCCGTAGTTTTATTAGACAACAAAAATGATTCAAATTTTACATTGATTAAATAATTTGGTACTGGAAAACAACAATTTCATCAGCTGATTTTATTCAAATTGTTTAAAGTGTCAAAATCACTATAGAAAAAATACTTTTAAAATTTCTATTATTTTAAGTTGTTTATACTTTGTAGCATTCTGGAATTTTAGAAAATGATAAATATTAATTTTGATTTATAACTTTTGATACATGACAATATATAATTAACGAATAATAACAATATTTTATTTTATTTACTTAATTTTACTTACACGAGTTTCTTGATCGCCTATTAAACATATTGGTTTAACAGACGGCGCCCAACGAGTAAATTCGTTGATCCAATTTTGTAAAGTTGATTTCGGAGTAATAATTAAATGAGGCCCCGGGAGATTGCGATAGTGTTTTAAATAACCAATCATTGAGATTGTTTGTAAGGTTTTTCCGAGACCCATTTCATCAGCTAATATTCCATTAGTTGAAGATAAATATAGTTGAATAAGCCAATTTAATCCTCTAACTTGATAGTCTCTCATTTCACCGCCAATGACAACTAAAGATATTTGAAGATATACACAGCTTATATAATATATTTTTTACAATACGGAGACTGCTCAAATCTATTGACAATAACGTCTTGCTTAGTTTCTGTCAATAAATCTTCATCTTCTTCTTGTTCGGTCTTACTGTGACGATGGCTGTTTAAAATTGATATTTTCACTTACACAACTCAAACTTTTCAACTTACTCGCCAATACTTGAAGAACTGAATTTATTTTTACTTGGAGTTGTTCCACCATCTTTCAATTTGCTAAATTGTTCTGCTTTAGATAAGATACATTCAATTGTTTTCTATAATATTTAAAAGAACATCTATATTTTCCTAATTAGGACTTACTTTTTTATCAAATTCAACTATTTCTTTAACAGATTCCATTGCAATAACTCAAAAACAAAAATAGCGTTTATAATAATGCGGTCAAATAGAAATACGTTTAATACGTTTAAACAATAATGTACTATGTTTTGAATGTTTTTCTTTGTCAGTGAAGGTAGCTTTATATTTTACTTTCATTTTTTAAAAAATTACTAAATTACAAAATTCTGAAATATTTCTTAATTGAAATAATGACTTTTATATTTCATTAATATATTTTTCATGAATTTACATTAAAAAATAAACATAATTTTAACTTTAAAGATTTCAAAAATAAAAGCATAAAGATTCGATATTTTTGTAAAAAAGTAAGTATTCATGATTTTTTATAAATTCAATTTAAATTTTATTGAGAATGTTGATGTACGGGTGAAATTCATTTAATTAAATTTTCTTCTTAGAGCACTATGCTTGTCTTCACCCATATGCCACACAATTTTGCTTCACCGCTATATGCCCACGGGAAACCCATATTAGTAATTTCTATAGCGGTCGAATGATCTGCAAACAGGTGAGCACCTTCGCAAGCACTACTCGCTTGAAATATTCTTCGCAATCGGGTCCTTGACTGTCGTTTGAAAGGCTTAGGTCTTACATTCATATAACATCGCATCTCATATATTTATCCCACATAGATTCTTAGAACATCATCATTATTTTCCGGTAATTTTTATATATACACTTGGGTTTTATCCAATTACAAATATATCCACATGCTGGGTACTGATAGGAAAGAACTTTGCATAAGTGGTCATGGAAATGGCTACTAATCCCCATAAAGTACGTGCACAACAATTATTACCACTAGACACCCGTCAAAAATGACGTTGGAACTGTGTACTAGTGGGTGGAAGGTTAACAAAAGGTGAGCTCCTCTACAAGAACTGCTAATGCTTTAGCCTCCAGTGGGTTCATGGACTACCATAGAAGGTTTATTGTCCAACTCATTTAGGTCCCCTTCTAAGGATCCCTTCAGTAATCTTGGAACAATGTGATTTTAGTTGTGGGGATTTTTAAATAATATAATTTTTAAATAAACTATTAACTGCAAATTATAATTTGAAACGATCACAAAGTCCCTGGTCGGTCAATATATGGTACAACAATGTTAATTAAAATCAAAGATATGGGTAAACTGTTCTAGCAGACGGGCTTCCTTCAACTTGCGATTCCGAGCCCTCTCATGTTTACCCGACTGCTGTTTTGGTGCAGGTGGACGTTTTCGGACAAGCGTGGCCATTATATTGGTCAGCTCCAGAGGAGGTGCGGAGGTGGAGGTCCTTGCCTCAATCACGAAGGTATCTTCGGCTGGGATTAGTTCGGTTTCGTCGTAATAGGTTTTCGGGGTGAGATCAGTGTGGACCTGCAGTTTTGTTTCTAAAGCTGCTATTGTGCAGGCCTGTTAGCCAATTTTCACCTTCAGCAACCTGGACAGGATAAGCTCCTCTTCAAAAAGTTGTTTCAGTTGCGCGATCTGTTGATGGAGCTTTTTTGCCTCATCTGACCGGATCCATGTCTCCTCCATGCGCCTGCAGCGCCGCACGAGGGACTCCGCGTGTTGCTACTGGATCATAGCCTCCTCATGATACTTGGTGACGTCTTTCCTGAATTTCTCAAAATCCAATTTGTGGTCTTGCAATAGTTAAAAGGATATAATTTTAATTACTAGTTGGATAATTACGTGGAGAATTCACTCAAAATGATAATATTTAAATCAATGATTATACGTTTGTCTAGTAAAGTACCTTGGGGTCTAACGTGTTACGGTGTCGCCTAGCTCTCACTGTTATTTATTGCTACACACCTAGAACAAGCCTCACCAGTACCCTCAAAGATCTTCAATTGTCTCAGTTAAAAACACTGAAGCCCCTGACGACGTGTAACTAGATTGGAACAAGAAAACTATGATTTCCTGGGTTTTAATTCAAGGTTTCATGGGGTCTTAAATACTTTTTTTGTTGTTGTCGGTCAATTTACGTGAATGTAAACATGTTCATTGGGGTTATTTTCTCACATCAAATGCTTGGGATCATAATGAGATCATGGGACAGTATGCGATGACGACGACAGATTAGAGCGGGTCGTTTGAATTTCAGAAGGATGCAATATAATGTTATGATATCGGAACCTTTTCCATAACAACGATCATAACCGTAACACATCCTTGATTCCCGTAAGCAGTGGCATTAATAATGATTGTGCATAGTGTGGCAAAATAAAGGTAACATAGGTGTATATGGAAACGTAAACATACTAAATAATAATAATAGTAATAATAATAATGATAATAATAATAACAATGTTAATAATGAAAGAACAATAAGAATAATTTTTATAATAATGGTATCTAAAGCTACACTGATAACAATAATCACAATGGCTAAATAACACATTAACGCATAAGTCCAGCTTGATAACAAAAAAATGTAATTTAATAAATTTCGTAAATGATTATAAATGTCATGTCATTCATTTGTCCTTTAACAAGAATTGAAAAAAATAAACATTTTAATAAATGTAAAAACTGAAAGGTTAAATTTCATCGCAAATTTGCATGTCTTTCTAACAATAGGAATCTTGGTTGCGTATTTAGTTTTTCTTTTTAATTATTTGCCTGGCACATAATAATAAATGCGATTTTTGAAATTCAGCTGTCAACATACAAATAAGGTTGTGTGTATTTTATATTATAAAACTGTGAATTTGTTGTTTTAATGTAGAAAAATGTTAGAGATTGAAAACTGGTCCTGTTTCATCGAAATTAGTTGTGTCAATACCATCATTATTTTACGATTTGCTCTGTACGAATTTTCCTTCCCATCGTATCGATTAATTAATACTTAATAGTCTCGAGATTACTGAGACAGTTGCATGCAAACTCACCATTCTACCCATCAACCATGCTCATCGGCCGCCACGATTCTGCTCTCACTGTTTGTGTGGTTCTAACGTATGCATCTTTTGCAAGGGAGGTGAATTTTGCTTGATTATTTTTAATGATATTTTAAATTTTATCTGTAGGAATCCAAAAATAATTCACAACACACTCTGTTTTAACACGGCCCTTAACAACTAGAGATTTGTACCGACGGAACACAAGCAGGCAGGTGTAATTAGGCAGAGAAAATCTACTGTGATTTCTCTTAGAATAATTTTTGGATCAATTAAACTTGAATTCTTTTTATATTTATCAAATGGAATTACCACCAAGAAATTGCGGATTTGAATATATATGGGCAATCAAAGGAAAGAAAACTCTCGTATTTTCAAACAATTGATTCAAACTATGCGTTATGTCGGATTGGGGTCTCCCTATATAAAATTTTGGTCCTACGATTCAATTCAACTACGGAGATCTCGAGCATCTTCTTTGGAGACTTTATGCACGGAATATTTATCAGAGTTGTAAGTACATTCATATAAACCAAATTTGATTTAAATAAAAAAAAATTGTTATATTTCAATTCTCTTAATTTAAAATTAATCGTAATAATTTTCAGATTTTATATTACTAATGATAAAATTCAATTTAGTTATATCAGGTTATTAGTGAAGTGAACTAATCATGACCGGAAGGAAAAAGATTATAACGAACAAAACACGGTCAATCCTATTTTAATGCATATGTTACTGACATTAGTGTTTACAAATGCGTCTCTATTTGGGTAATAACAGGGTTAATGAATAAGTGCGATAAATAAAATAATTATAACAACTTTTCATTTAATTTATCGTATTCTTCGGCTTCTGTTTCCCAACCTTTGAATCTGTTTGTAGTCATTCTTTCTGCTGCAGTTACTATATTCAGTTTTCTATCCGTTGCTACTTTTTACTTTCTCTGACTTCCATTAAAAATGTGTATTTCCTTTATCCTTGTTCTCTGTTCGTTTTAATCTACTCTCAGTTTCTCTACTCATTGGTTTCCTTGATTCCGGTTTCTCGATACTTGTTTTCTTGATTTATCACTAGTCTCGTTGCTCTATTATTCCTCGTTTACTTGATCTCTCTATTCCTTGTCAATTATCTAAAAAAAAATAACACGTCTAGTACATATTATTCTACATAAATTTTCGTATTAATTTTATCGTATTATTCTCATCGCTTCTCCTTATTTTAATTCTTTTTCGCTGTGTCAACTTCTTTATCTTCTTAATTTTTGTCTTTTCATTTTAAATTTATTTTGAATTATCTATAACTTGTATCAAGTATCTATTTGCTTTGTATAAATTATCTTTAAAGTCGCATGGGTTACCTATATGGTCGTATCAATTAACTATTTTTATCAAATAAATCATCACAATCCTACCAACAATCGTCTCGTTAATAATTCTTCTTTTTTTCTTTTTATAATTTGTCCAAACTAGTTTCTTAATCTCTATGCGCTGGCGCTCTATGGGCCTTTTTAATTAAATCCTCTAGTCTCTTTTCTTAAACTTTATCCGCTGTCGCTCTATGGGCCTTTTTATTTAATCTTCTTATCATTTTCTTTAGGTTTCTCTACTGGCGTCCTATGGGCTTTTATTAAATCCTACTGTCTTGTTCAATTCGCTATTGCTAAAGCTTCAGCTTCTTTCTATAAGGAACAAATATTTGGAGATAGAAGAATGCCCAACTTTATATTGGTAAAATTTCAAAGTGAATCTCAATATAATGGATCATACTTAACATCGAGCTCAATTTTCAAATATTTTCGAGTAACATAGTTAACTTTATCGAAAAATAGTGATTATAGAGAAACATATACTCAAGATTTCGATAATGATAATTATTGTGCTACATATATGCAGAGTATAGTGAGAAATATGGGTTATTTGGATTAAAACCTTAATTGTGGTAAAACTCTTGAAGATTTTAAAAGCAAATATCTATTCTTTACATTTCTTTTGGCACCCGATTTTGATTTAAATCAGAGCCAATTACCTCAAAATGGAAATTTACGATTAGATATAAAGTTTGGTAAAGCTACAACTGAACCGGTACATGTTCTAATATATGGAGTATTTGAAAATGAAGTTCAAATAGCTGCAAACAGAACAGTGTTGGTTTGAACGAACATTGTTGGTTTGAATAGTATAAATGTATAGGTAATTTATGATAATTGGTTATGGAGTAAGTTTTTAAATGTATTATTAATATTATTTATGTAGTTCTGTTCAGGTCTATCGATTTGGAAAACAAATAATAGGACATGAATTTTTAGGGGTATTTCCTCTTGCTAAAATTCCATATTTACGAAATAATCAATCCATAATCGTCAATACTCAATCGTCTCATCTCAGTGGAGGACATTGGTTGGCAATATATATGAAACCTAGCAAGATATTTGTATTTGATCCTATGGGTTTCTATTACCCGGCTTTAATGGTTTCAAAACTGTAAATAATGTGTAAACCTAATGTGTATAATAAAACTATGTTTCAAAAACCATGGACCTTAACATGTAGTCAACATTGTTTAGCTTGGTTATTATCCAAGCGATTTGATGTTTAATAAATGTATTACTGTTGTGTTTTATTATTATATATTTAATTAATGTTAACAAAGCCAGTGAATGATAAGTGCGTGATTAGTAACAAGGAACTAATGCATACACACTCAAGACTGTATGTAATTTACAAAGAAATAACATACATACTTTTGATTGTATGTGATTTACAAAGAAAACATGCATACACAGTATATTCTGCATGCGTCAAAATTTCTTACCTATATGTCTGTATTGCTCAAATGTGACTGGCTAAATCCTGAAACTTTGATTCTCTTTATAAACATTGACAATTTCCAAAGTTGTCGCCATTAATTCAAAAATTTGCAATATTCGAAAATTTACAATTATAGTATTGTAAGACAGTTGTTGGCCGATGGAAACGGTAAATTTTTTATTTTATTATTATTAATAGTTATTATTGATTAATTCCGGTACATTCAATTGGTTCGATGTGACCGAAAACGATGATCGAAATCATGAAGTTATTGAAATCGAAGATGATAGCGGTAAATTAATTTTAAATCATTATTATGATTCTTTTAGAAAATGATATAATTATAATCAATGATACCCCGATGGAAGTTATAGTTATCGACGATGGTAAATTGAATTATTTAATTATTAAATTATTATGAATTTTTTAGTTGAAGAAAATTATTTTCCTGATGATGCCCCGTTTTTGGGGATGCCCACATTGATGTGGATGATACCGATGATACCGATGAGGATTCAGATAAATGTTAGTTTTTATAATTTTAATATTTTTATAATAAGTTTGTTGAGGTCTGTAAATTAAAATTAAAAATTTAAATAAAATTTAGGATAATAATTCAAATGGAAAGTAAGCGAAGAAAAAAGGCAAATAAAAGCGGGATCGTGCACAGAATTAATAGTAAAGGAAAGTGCGATGGAAACAGTATTAGAAAATGCAAAAAGCAATTACGAAAGGCGAGAATCCGGAAATCCAAGAAAAATCAATAAATGGAAAAATCATCGAAATCGAATGGGAAAAACGGGACAGTTATAGATTAGCTAATGGTCAACAAGATGACGGTTAGGGATTTATCAGAAAAGGGTTAGAAAGGGTTGAAAAACATTCAAATGTATGAAAACAGAAAACGTTAATTAATTAATTAATTGGCTAATGGAAAACCCGAGCTAATGGGAAACCCGAGCCAATGGAGAACCCGAGAGATGAAGGAAACCCGAGCTGGGTAAACAAGAAGAAAGGCAAACAAAAGGAAGATTTGGGCCCATTAGCTTGACACAATGATTAATGGGAAAAGAGTAAGGAGAAGATAGCGCGCGTAGGAAGACCGGTAGGGCCATTAATTATCTGGATTCGTTGGACCATTATGGATGACAGCCGAAGCAAACACGTAGGAGAAAATGTCAAACGAAAGATTGGCTCGGCAATAACCATTTGTCATCCTGATTTCGAGGAGTATATAAGCAAAGGGAAAATCAGAGAAAACCGGCATTCTGCCTCAGCTAGGGTTCGAAGAATCAGACTGTAGGAAAAGTGGTAAACGAATTAGGGAAGTAGGGAAAAGAAGAAATAGAATTAAGAATACGGAAAGGCGAAAAGGGATCAAACCAAACAGAAACCGAGGAAAACGAGAGTCAACAGAACTAAAGGATCAAAAGGTGAATATTGTTTGTTTGCAAAGCATCAACGCCGAGCAGAGAATCGTATAAACTTTGATTGGTCATTGTAGCGTGATAATAAATTGTGAACCTGTTGTTTCAATATACGTTGGGTCGTTCATTGTTTTAATTTAAAGAACACCAGGAGTCAGAGAGAACCGACTTGAAATAATCCAAAACCCAACATATATTCTGGTGAGCCCGACGTGATTGAAAGTCGGCGGAAAATTATTGAAAGTTAGTGGAAAAATAATTATTGAAAAAAATAGTACCGACGTGATTGAAAGTAGGCGGAAAATTATTGAAAGTTAGTGGAAAAATAATTATTGAAAAAAATAGTACCGACGTGATCGCAAGTCGGCGGAAAAATTATTGAAAGTTAGTGAAAAAAAAAAAATTATTGAAAAAAAATAGTACCGACGTGATTGAAAGTCGGAGGGAAATTATTGGAAGCTAGTGAAAAAGGAATTATAAAAAGAATTAGTACTGACGTGAGTGAAAGTCGGCTTAGAAGTTTGAAAATAGTGTTAACGAGACTATAAAAGGCTATTATTGGGAGATTTAAAAGAAGTTGAAAAGTAATTTTAAATTATTGTTTAACGCTTGAAGTTTAGCTCAAAGTGAACCGATACAACCTCAGAAGTCAGAAACAAGTCCAAATGGCAAATGATAATGCTGTTATGCCTCTAAATAGAGAGATGATTGATTTCGCAAGTTGTCAGAAATTACCCGTCAATCAATATGGGGAGACCCTGTTGAATTTGCAGATTTCATGGGAGATTATTATATGTACGCCTCAGCATACGGATGGACACAAGCCATTATGGTTCAGAGATTCCCACTCTATCTGAAGGGTGCGGCAAGAGAAGCCTGGCAGCAAGTCGACAAACGAAATGTTGGCAATGATTGGACAAAATTGAAGGATGCAATGGCACTGAAACTGGTTGGTGGAGATATCAAAAGAATCATGCGACAGAAATTTATAATCGAGTTCAAGGTCCAGATGAATCGGTCAGTGAGTTTGCTTATCATCTGACCACTTTAGCAGATAAAGCCTTCGAAGTCAAACCCGATCAAGCAGATATGGCCAAGCAGGTTAAAGAGCTGTTAGAAGATCAGTTTATAACCGGAGTCCACCCCGAAATCAAAAAGGCCCTATGTTATGTGGATTTTTCCAATTTCGATGAGCTCGTGAAGAAAGCCATGAAGATAGAGCTGAATTTAAAAAGTGCAAAAAGATCAGATGCTTTTGGAGTTAATGTGGAGAGACGTGAGCGGTCAATTACGCCTGTGAGAGCACCATGGGATGAAAAGAAAATAAATCAAATCAGTAGTCCAATTTTAAGACCAAATACTAGATTTCAAGCCGGTAGATCAGCGATGAGTGTACAATTAAATGGACAGGTAAACAATCCTCAATGCGAACATTGCAAAAAGTCTGGACACTACTCAAATCAATGTTGGTTCAAATATGGGAAAAATCCCAGCCCTAACAAGAGATTCACAGAAAACAAAAGGATCAGCAGTGATGTCGAATGCTATCGATGCGGAAAGAAAGGGCATATTAGCAGAAACTGTTTTACCAGATCAAGATCATCGTCAGCGTCACCTTCACCATAAAGGGACAAAGTGAATACAAATGGACAGATACAATGTCATTCGTGCAAGGGATACGGCCACATGGCGCGATCATGCCCAAGGAACTCAGAGAGATTCAGCAGACCTATTTTAAAGAAATCAATCAGATTCCAAGAAGATATGCCAAACACCAGTAACATGACATATGCTCAGAGAGAGGAATTTCAAGACAAAATGGAAAAGGAATTTCGAGAAATGCGACAGAAGCTGAACAAACTAGTGGCTAAATTCGAATCAGATGAAGAAACTGAATCTCATATGATAATTGGAACCGTGTCAGAAGGTGAGGGAAAACCTGCCCCGAAAGTGCGAAAGATCGCATCAGATGAGAATCCGACTGCACTGTTAGCCCGAGTTGAAAAATTGCTTGAGAAAATGGAAACTGACAACTCCCAGTTGAAACGATGGATCGCAGAACTCAGTGTGATGTCACTAACCCAAAGCGAACTAAAGAGAGCCATAAATTTATGTGCAGTTATTCAAAGGAAACAGAGATGATGAGATACTTAAGCAAATGCAAAAGTTTGGCAAGGCTTTGCGGTCAACAAGGGATTTAGATGATATCATAGTGGAAACGACGGGATTTGATAATGTGAAGTGCCAATTCCGTGTAAAGGCCTACGGACAAATTAAAGACCTAAAGGAGCGAATACTGCGTCAATACAGTGGATGGCAAGTGCAACTAAAATTTGAGAATCGATGTCTGGAAGACGAGGAGTACTTAGTAGATTGCGGTCTGATACCAGGCTGGAAAAATAAAGTAAAAGTTGTTAATGCTGTTAATACTTTGAATTCAGACAGACAAAATTGGGAAAAGATTCTAGCAGATTTACAGGATACCCTGTATGCAGGGAATAGAGATAAAATTAATGCGAGTATCGACTTCATAATGAGCATCGAAATGGATCGAGACATGAAAGAAGGGTTGTTTGAATGCATCGTACCGTATACGAATAAACCGACGAGTTATCAGGCAAAGTTAAAAGAGGTAATTCGAAAACTAGGACATGATTATGAGGCGGCAGACGATAGTGCGAAGTCTTTGATAATAGCGTTAAATATTGCGGATCAAAGGATTGAATATTATCAGGAACATTGGAGTGTAAAAGCAAAGAAAATACGACAAAAAGCAGCGGAGATATTAGGTAATGACGGAATTATCGTGTTGACGTTCAAAGGACGAGAATTGGATGATGACGAATATTTGTTAAACTACGGATGTAACCCAAATTGTATTAATAATGTGTACGCAACAAAACAAAGTGGTGAAATGGAAGAAGATGCAGTAATAGTACCGTTTTGGCCTCTGTATGAGGAAGTGGACAATGATAATGTAGAGATTAAAACTGAAGTTGTAGATGACCCAGGAGAAATTGATCAAGAAATTAATGAATTGCAGAGATTAGAAACAATGGAAAATGAGGAAATGAGATCAGAAAATGAAGTTACAAGGATGTTGAGGAAAGGAGCACCGATAATAGGATACTACCGAGCATAGATGAGATGAAAAGTGAAGAGAACTTTGTTGAGACGAAAAATGACATTGCGATATGTGGGATAAAACAGAATGATGCGGAAATTGAATCTTTGAGTTTAGAGGAATCAAGCGAAACTGAGCGTTTAGATGAATCAAGCGAAACTGAGCGAATATTAAAAAGTTTAGTAACGGAATTGTATTTGTTAGATGAAATTGAAACAGAAGATGATATTTCGGAGGGGAGAAAAGAGTTGTAAAAAGATTGGCAACGGAATTAAAGAGGAGATTACCGTCGATAATTAAAAGAAATTATGAAGAAAAGGAATTTTGTGAGGAAGCAGTAATTGAGGACTTAACACGAACTGAGTTAGATCGAGATGTAATATTGACAGTGCTAGCCTATATAATATTGGAGATTGGTACTTATGGTTATCTGGAAAGTGACAATTCAAAATCATTGATAAAGAAAGCTACTGAAATGACGAATAAATATTTGATGAAGTGATCGCAAACAATGGCGGATGGGAAGAGTTAATACAAAAGGCTGAGAGCCCAAAAACAGAGACAGTGAGGAAAAAGGGAAAACTTGCATTTCCATGGTTGATGATTTCTATTATTATGTTATTGGGAATAATAAATACGACGAATTCATTGGTGGCATATGACTGTCCCAAACCGAAATGGGAAGAGTATACTCGTTGGTAAACGTAGCAGAGTGTTCGGATGCATATCCAGTAAAATTTAAAGTGACAAATCCAGTAAAATATCATGTATATCAAGAATCGGGGTTTCGAAGATCAAAGGTGAGAGAGTGTACAGTGAAACGAACTACTTTTGTATTTATTGTGGAAAATGGAGCCACTCATCGATGGTGAAAATGCAATCGATACCTAGACCGATAGAAATAATTCCGGAGAATTGTTTGGCAGCCTTTCAAACAGGACAGTTGAAAATTAATGCAGATATCAAACTACAAGCAAAGCTTAACCACAAAATCCGTGAGACTGTAACCGTGCGAGGGATAATAAAGTCGAATGGTGATTGCCAAGGAGAGCCATACAAAGTAGACGATGCTATAATTGACAAAGCCGTGGTTGTAGAAGAGTACATGTCAGAATTAAGAGAATTTGATGGATCATTTGATGATGATACTGGTAAACTACAAACACATCCATTCTGCAACATGAAACAATCTAGCTGTCAGACAGGAGAATCAATTTTGGTGTACGATGTCGATACCAAAAAGTGCAATTTAGTGCAATTGAAGTCAATGAGTTTTAAAGAAATAACGGGAGAACAGATCAGGGAAAAGCCCGAGAAAATAAGAATGGATCCAGCAACGAGTACAACAACAAGAATCACACCTCTACGGATGAAAGATACTCCAACAGTGTTAATGTCAACCTCAGAGGAAGACGGATGCGATTCCTGAGAAAAGAAACTAAAACAAAGTGTGGACAAAATGTCTATGAGACAAATTATAAAGGTATATATGTATCTCAGAAAATGATTATAGAGGCCCAAACAAACATACATGCCGGAGATATCAAGTTGACAAATTACTTTAATAACAAAATAGATTATTTATTTCACTTTGGTCAAAATACTGTTGAAAATGTGTACCGAGAAGTTATTATAAATGATTGCAATCTCAACAAAGAAATACTCCGAAATCGGATGCAATGGCTATAACCAATCCTAATTTGGTAGCACCAATGTTAATTGCAGAAAATGGGGTGTTTGCCAGAATTTTCGGTGAAGCACTATATAGCTATAAATGTAAAGCGGTACCAGTTAAACTGACAAAGTATGACCAATGCACCAACGAGTTACCAGTGAATTTAAATGGAAAGTTGCGATTTATGGAGCCTGTAACACGAATCTTACTGGAAGAGGACGTGAAACCGAAAGTATTACAGTGTAATAGATTGTTGGCACCACTATACAGACTAACACCAGAATCTTGGATTGCATTACCAGATCATCGAGAAGTAAAGACACCGGAAAACTTAGAATTGACAGAATTACAATATCTGGTAAATTTTACGTCATTAGAGAAATTATCGCAAAGTGGAATCTACTCGAACGAAGACATTGAGGAAGCCCGCAGAAACTTGTTATTTCCATCAAAGAAAGAAAGAGTAATAATGGAGATGGTAGATACAATTCTCCCAAGCGGAAGTGGGAAGGTAAATTACGAGTATTTGTTAACTCCAGATCATTACAAGAAAGCGACGTATAATACAATGAAAAAGATCTAGGGAAAGTTTATGTTCATTGGACAAGCGTGTGCCAGATTGATTGGAATTTATGTAATATGTGTTGTAATCAAAGTAATAATATCGCAGGTCCTATCAACACACAGATTATACGCGATCACAGGTTGGTCGTGGAAATTAGTAATTGGTTGCATACCATTATTGGCTAGATTCTTCATTACTCATCATCAATATCAGGAGTTGGAGATACTCAAAGCGCGAATATTAAAGAAGAAAAAGGTGAGCTACGCTAGTACAACCCCTTCAAGGGACGAGAATAATGACAATGACAACGAGGGTGATAGTGCACCGTTATATGTTGACAATCAAGAACTAAGTGGAATGAATAAAGAAGCGTTGAGAACCTATCAAATCTTAAAAGAGCCACTGTTAAATGCGAGTAGCGTAGACACGTTTACAAAATTGTGTATACCAAAATCGTTTATGCAACCAGCACCAGTATATCCAGTTGATCGATTACGAGAGATGAAACCAGTAGAAAATATCGCATTACAATGTGAAGGAATCGTAGGAGAGAGAATCGAGCCTTCTAGCGCAGAGATCGAGAGAAAGAATATGTTAGGCTTACCATGCAACTACTCAATGATGACATTAACAAAAAGAGAAAGCAACCCCGAATATTTATACAAATGAACAAACATAAAGTAGAAGCTTTGGTTGATTCGGGATCTAGTCACACAATAATATCGGAAAATGTATTAAACGTGAAGGAGAAAATGCAAATAAAGCCTACCGACGAAATAGTGAGGTCATTATCAAAAAATGAATTAAACATAATTGGACAACTTAACGTCATATTCCATATTGGAGACCGAATAATAGCGCACAATGCGCTCATAATGAAGGGAAGCCCAGTACGATGTCTGATCGTATGGATATATTAGAGCAGCTGGACGGAGTCTCACTTGATTTAAAGACAGGTAATTTGATAGCAGGAGAAACAGGAAAAATAATTCACAGGGCAGGTGAAGTGTTTGTGAATCAGACATTGAACAATACCACCACAATCGGAGATGGTATATTGTGCAAATACCATGAGTGTGGATAATGGTGATTTTATATTCGAACCAAATCAAACGCTAGTCGAAAAATATGATTTACCGATATGTGACGAAGTTGTCAAAGTGGAAAATCAGATAGTACCAGTCCATATAACGAATAGCAGTAAGAAACCGGTTCAGCTACACCCAAAAACAAAATTGGGAAAATTATCGAAAATGTCTGTTGAAACAAATTGTAAAATACCAAGAAACGTCAAGGTGTACAAGGAGCCTGAAGTGGTAAGCAATGATTTAAATGAGATGCAGAAAAAGATATTCACAAAACTGCTGAGAAAATACCGAGATATCTTTGCCAAACACGAATATGATTTAGGTCTAACCAATGTAAATTGAGCATGAAATACCGTTATTAGACGAAACTCCATAAAAATAAAGCCATACAGAATCCCCTACGTTCATCAAGATGAAAGTGATAGACAGATTACAGCAATGAAGGAATTTGGAATAATTCGAGATAGTGCGTCACCATTCTCCTCATCAATAGTGATAGTTAAGAAAAAAGATGGAGACTTACGATTTTGCGTAGATTATCGGAAGCTAAATCAAGTTACGAGGAAAGACACTTATCCAATTCCAGTACCCCAAGAAATGTTCGATCAAATGGGAGAGGCACGATATTTCACAGTTATTGATTTAAACAAAGGGTACAATCAATTTAGGGTAAGAGAGGAAGATAGAGGAAAGACGGCGTTCTCGGATGGCAAAGGACTGTATGAGTTCAATGTGTTACCATTTGGATTAACAGGAGCCCCAGCTACATTCCAACGAGGAATGAATTATTTGTTACGAGGTATTCGACATGCATTGGTATATATCGACGAATAATAATATTTTCAAATGATTTCGAAGAACACTTGAAAGATGTAGAAACTGTATTTAAACGGCTCAAAAGTGCAAAATTAAAAATCAAACCATCGAAATGTGAATGGGGCAAAGCAGAAGTGATTTATGTAGGACATATAATATCACGGCGAGGGTTACAAACTAATCCAGATAACATCAAAAAAGTGGAAGAGTACCCAGTACCAAAAGATGCCGATGAGGTTAGACAATTTTTAGGTTTGGCGAGCTATTACAGAAAATTTATAAAAGATTTCTCTCACATCGCACAACCATTGAATACGTTACTAAAGAAAAACAATAAATTTATTTGGGGACAAATGCAACAAAACGCTTTCAATACATTAAAAGAGAAATTAGTAACAAACTCCTATATTAAGATGTCCAGATTTTACAAAACAATTTATCTTGATGACGGATGCAAGCAACGTTGCATTGGGTGCGGTGTTAGGACAAAAATTTGAAGTGAAAAGGACCACGTAATAGCCTATGCAAGCCGATCACTGAGGCCTCACGAGAAAAACTACTCAACGATTGAAAAGGAAACTTTAGCGTTAGTGTATGGAATTACTACTTTAGACAATATTTATTGGGCAGAAAATTTTACTGTTTATACAGATCATAATCCATTACAGTGGTTAATGAAACACAGAGATTCAGCCAGTAAATTAATACGATGGTCGATTGCCCTCCAAGAATACGACTTTGAGATTAAATATCGGACAGGTAAAGCTAACGCGAACGCAGATGCAATGTCAAGAATCCCAGAAAATAATAGTGAGGGACACCTGAAAAAGTGGAAAGGTACTATATTCGCTGCAATCAAAGCTGTTAATAATATGTCTGGAACTTTCAAAATGATAGGAAAAAGATAGTGAATTAAAACAATTTATGGAACAAGTCGGTCAAAATAAGAAAAGAACAAGACCTGAAACGGACTACAGATGCAAACAGCAAATATGTAATTTCATAATGAATATTAAATTTTGGAAAATGGGGAAGCATTAATCATTCCGCAAGCACAAGACGCATTACTGATGGCAGTATCATGATGGAGGCGTTGGGGAGGTCATTTGTCACGCGCAAACGCTATCGAGATTAAAAATTGAAATACTTTTGGCCAACAATGGAACAAGACGTGAAAAATTGGTGTAAGCAGTTTGCAAAGTATGATCACTGCAGAATACTGGTAAAAAGATTAAAGTACCATTAAAACCGATGCCAAGTACCCGCAGTAGCACCAATGGAGATGACCGGCAATGGATATTCTGGGACCATTACGGAAACACAAAAGGAAAACAAATACATTGTTGTTTTTTGTGACTATTTTAGCCAATGGCCAGAAGCATACGCTATTCCAAACCAAAAGCAGACACGATTGCTAGAATATTTGTGAAAACATAAAATTTCGCTATGTACTCGCCAAAGAAATTGTTAACTGATCAATTGAAAGAACTTTCAAAGCGAAATGTTCAATCCAAGATCACAGACCTATTGTGGAAATTTGGAAAATTGAAATACGTCACCATATCAAATGCCACAACATGATGGATTAGTGGAACGATTTAATGGGACATTGATAAATATGATCTCGTCATATGTGAATCGAAAACAGAAGATTGGGACGACTTCATAAAGCCGTGTCTTTTGCCTACAGAAATGCCAGTAAATCCAAAGTCAGGAGAGACCCTTTTTTACTTATGTAATTTTAAGGAAAAATAATAATGCCGATTGATCTCAAATTCCAACCACCAATTTTCATATATGGAGATACCCGATTATAAAGCATTGATGCCAGAAAAAATCAGTCAGTAAGGTGGACGTAAAAGCCGTTTGACAATAAAGCATAACCAAGAGAAATATAAAGAAACCTACGATAAAAAAGCACATGCGCATGGCATAAAAAGATTGGAGATCTAGTGGGTATCTGGAACAGGCCCGGAACCTCTTCAAAAGGTTTATCGCCTAAAATGCAAGACCATTTAAAGGACCCTACAAAGGGGCGACACCACCGAACATTTGAAGTTATTACCATTCAGGAGTAAAAAGGCTAACCCGATGATTGTGACAGTGCAAATCGATGTAAACTAGTGCCAGAGGAAAGATGATTCTAGATACCCCTTAAGGTCCAGCAGAAATAAAAGTAACGGGTCAACAAAAATTGAAACAGAAAATTCACGAAAAATCCAACACAGTCAGAATACATCAATAAGATATTATATGTAGCAATAATGCTGATGTTAGTAACAGTTGCGAGCGCAAAAAGATTGACTTACCATCATTGCGGTAAAAGCAAATCCGAGGAAATGGGAGAAAATACATATATATTCCACTCTTAACAAATATAGTATGGACTGTAAATAGCGAAGATTCGCAGACCAAATAGAAATTATTGATTTAACTAGACAATACGGCACCAGTGTAGAAACTGAATTATGATAAACGATATATTTGCGGGTTACGAAGAGTTAAAGCCAATTTCAAATACCATGGCGTTGAGAAGAAAATGTTCAAAGTGGTTACACGCAAATTCCGATAGAAGTGCACATCAAAAGAGATGCGGAAAACTTGATCGAAAATAGAACCAGAGATAAATGGAAATCAATATATTGGAAGCCGTGGACTGGTGAAAGTGCGAATCACATTTCAAGGGTTAAATGTCGACGACCCTTACTCGCGAAATCAGTTTCCGCCTACGAGAAATTGAAAATGAAATCAAAGTTATTCAGTTAATGCAGAACTACTACGAGAACTATGCCTCGAAAATGGAACGGTAGTGAGAAACCAATGGTCCGATTTTTAAGAGTGAGACCCAGTCTATCTAATGTCAGAGACGAGTCAAATAAGTATAACCCTGAGTGTTGAAATGGACCGGTAACGATAATATAGAAAATCAAGGAAATGATGAAAGAGTTTTATTTATCTACAAACAAAAACCCTGACTATATTAGACGCCTCGGTAAATCATTTTTTTACACTTTACACTTCGATTTAGAGACGGCATGGGAACTAACATTAAATATCAGCGATGGATAAACCGAAACCAGGCGGATGGCAAAACAGTTTTTCGTGGAAGTCAGACAATCAATGAATCGAAACGAAAAAATCAGATACAACCACATCACCTTTCCATTACCGACCCAGAGAACGAACAAAACCTAACTCAATAAACAATTTGATGTAATTCGGATTATGACATAGTTCACTATTGTGAATATCTCATTTACAAATTTTAATAACAGGTGTTTCTCATGCTTATCAAATAAAACATCATTAATCATCACCATTTTGATATGTGTAAAGGAGAGACAATAACTATCCTTCAAGCCACCATCATATTCATATTATGAAACACAGATATAATTGT